>CM076141.1:42820000-44296226 GCA_038025085.1 Tetragonia tetragonoides
TATATATATATATATATATATATATAATTGATTGCCAAATCAAATAAACATATTTTATACAATGCATGAACATATTTAATGTTATATCAATACTATATATTATTATTATTATTATTATTATTATTATTATTATTATTATTATTATTATTATTATTATTATATATTAAATCTAAATTAAACTAGAATCAATTCTTATATTATTGATGACGTTAAAATTTATATAGCATGATCAAAAGATTAATGTTTTTCTATCAATATGAAATGATAACGTCTTCTAAGGTCTTATTACTGAATGATGCAAACAGTTCCATTGGTTAAATAAGTCACATGAATGACATTACTGACAATAAGGTCGGTGCTTATCTAACATCAAGAAATCATAATATTTGCTAAAATCAAACTATAACAATAATGTAAAAGACAAATATTTAGTGTTACAACATGTGAAATGTTAAGTAGAGGGTATATGGTATAGGTTAAAGGGATTAAGGTTTAGGATTTAGAGAATATGATATAGGGAATAGGGAATACAGAATAGGGTATAGGGTATAGGTTAAAGAGATTAAAGTTTAGGATTTAGAGAATATGGTATATGGAATATGGAATATGATATAAGGTATAGGGTATAGGGTATAGGGTATAGGTTAAAGGGCTTAAGGTTTAGGATTTAGAGAATATGGTATAGGGAATAGGGAATATGGTATAAGGAATAGGGAATATGGTATAAGGTATAGGGTATAGGGTATAGGATTTATGTTAATTTGCTACTATAACCATTTTACATGATACTAATTTGTATGATTGTGGATTGAGAGAGGTTTATGTTAATTTGCTACAATAACCAATTGACATGATACTAATTGGTATGATTGTGGATTGGGAGAGGTTTAGCGTAATTTGCTACTATAACCATTTGACATGATACTAATTGGTATGATTGTGTATTGGGAGAGGTTTAGGTTAATTTGCTACTATAACCAATTGACATGATACTAATTAGTATGATTGTGTATTGCTAGATGTTTAGTTGAAGTTGCTACTATATCTACTTCACATGATACTAATTGCAATTACGTTATGAAGTTTTTCATCCCATTATACAGTAGAACCTTTATAAATTAATACTCGATAAATTAATAATCTCTCTAAGATAATAATTTTGCTCGGTCCCGACTCTGGCCTAGGGTCTAAATTAATAATTTCGATAAAATAATAAGATAATTATAGTTTGGAAGACCCTCATATAAATTTAAGGTTCCATCAAAATTATAAATTAACAATTAAATAAAATTACAAATATAATTAGGAAAACTTAGAAAAATATGACTCTATTGTTGTTTTCTTTTTCTTTATATTTAAATCTAGTTGAATTTCATCTCTAACTATCCTTACTGCATCCAAAAGTTCCGATGTAGCATTCTCTTATACTCACGTAGTGCTTCACGTATTTGATCTGTCATTGTTGATTTTTAGACACCTTGTAGATGTGAAGCCATGATTGGATGGCTTTGAGTTGGATTGACTAGTTAGGAATATGTTTGATGTTGCTTATATAGCGGTTGATTTCCATACCATAGACGAACTTGCATTAAGTTTTGATTAGTACTACAACAATGAACATTGTATTTTTCTTTTGAGGGGATGTAATATATTAATTAGTCACATTGTACACTACTATCATTTATATGGTCAATACAAAGTGCCTTTTTTATATGTTTTAAGCATTAAGAATGATGCAGGTTCGTTGAGTCGACAAAATTCTTTTTAATTTAATAAATTATTAATTTATCGATTAAATAATATCTCTCTAAATTAATAAAATTACGTGATCCCAACATTATTAATTTATAGAGGTTTTACTGTATATATATATATATATATATATATATATATATATATATATATATATATATATATATATATATATATATATATATATATATATATATATATATATATATATATATATATATATATATTTCATTGCCAAATCAGATAAACATATTTTATACAATGCATGAACATATTTAATGTTACATCAATATAATTTATTAATAAATATTAGTATAATGGCATTTATTTGGTTTTATGCAATCAAGAACAATAATAAAAGGCAAATATTTAGTTTAATAACATCTGAAATGATAAAAAATATAATGCAAATGGTAAAGGGTATAAACTTAGACAGTAATTTGTAAAAGATGTATGTGAAATGTTTAATAATAGTAGTTCTTGCATAGGGGTATAGGAGATAGTGTATAGGGTTTAGGGTATACGGTATAGTGTATATGGCATAGAGTAAAGCGTATAGGGTATAGGTTAAAGGGATTAAGGTTTAGGATTTAGAGAATATGGTATAGGGAATAGGGATTATGGTATAGGGAATAGCGTATAGGGTATAGGGTATAGGGTATAGGGTATAAGGTATAGGGTACAGGATATAAGGTTTATGTTAATTTGCTACTATAACCTTTTGACATGATACTAATTGGTGCGAATTACGAATGCTCATTGTACTACAAGGTCCACTCATCCCCAACTTAAAATTAAATGTTCATTGTATTAGAAGGTCCACTCATCCCCCATTTCGACAGACAGTATTGCCGCCATTTGTGAAATTAGGGTTTTCTACCTCAAATCAAAACAGAATTTTCAAAATATGACTCCTAAAGTGGAGAAGAAACGACGGAATTCGACAAAATCGGCGAAGATACCACCTTATTCGCCTAAGTCGACCAAGGAGGTTAGATTATTTCAATTGCATGTATGTTTATTTTTTCCAATTTTTGTTTTCATTCTCTGCATAATTGTGGTTAATTACTTATATAGGTAGATAAATTGAGGGAAATCACCGTAAAAATTAGGTATGGAGGCGAGTTCTACTTTACGGAGAATCAATCGAGGCTGATTTACACAAATGTCAATGATTTAAACCATACTATTCGGTGTATAGATATTAGCATTTCATGATTTATTGATAAAATCAAACTTTTGGGGTTTCATGCAAGCCTTGTTCGCATGTGGTATATATCCAAAGGAACGCCTGATAAAGGTAATCTGATGGAGGTATTAAGTCTCATAGATGATGAATCAACAATTGATGGGCTGAAAGAGTTTTTGAACAAAAATGGGATTAATTATGTCAATGTGTACTTTGAGCATCTTGAACAACCTTTATATGTTCCATCAGACAAACAACCACCGCCTAATCCTGAACATCAGGCTGAAGCAGATGATTTGGAATTCGAAATTGATACACCACAATTGCATTTTGCTATCACATACCCAACTAAAGAGCAATCCAACGTGGCTCCAGCTGAACAGCCAAAACAAAATCCAGTTCAACATGATACTAGTCAAGCTATAGGCAGTAAATGACCTAAGTGGGTGAAACATGTTGCAATACGTCCTAAGAGGAGGAGGTTTGACTCACAAGAAGATCAGGTGAAATTACCCCCAATTTTTAAATGTTTGACTGTTGGTTTGATTTTGCTACTAAGATGGATTGTTACTGATCTGCCTATTTATAAATTTATTATTTTAAAACGATATGTGCCAAGTTGTTTATTATGATTGTGTTTTAATGAATTTGTGGTTTATTGTTTGCTATTTTAGTCTTCTTTTTAATTGGGTTTTTTGTTGCATTTTCAAGGTATGTGATCTCTATGTTACTAATATGCCTACTGTATAAGTTGGGTTTATCAAGAAAGCTACTGAATGTTTTGCTACTATATTGTTGTTCTACTAGTCATATGTATTTATTTGTGATTTGGTTGTCCTGAGTCAAGTGGACCTGTGCATGTGTTGCAATACTCAAAGGTTTTTCAAACTAATTCAAAAGTTGACACAAGAGCAGAAGGGTTGGGTGGAAGAAATGGGATTCTTCAGTTTGCTTCGGATGTCCATTCATACAATTGATCTTATTTTTGGACATTGGCTAACAGGAAGATTTGATCCTGACACAAAGAAGCTAAAAATCAGAGATGGTGAATATGTCCTTGTAGATAGGGATATTGTTGGATGGGTCCTTGGAGTTACTGCACACCCGTATCTATTGCCCATAGATATACAAAAATGGACGAATAGTGAAGGGAAGAAATTGAAGAAGGAGTGCACAACAAATAAATATGGTGGAATTTGTGAGAAGGTGGTATTTGGAAAGATTTTTCAGGAAAGGGACGACAAAACGAAGTTCCAAACTCACTTCTTATTGTATACACTTGGGGTTTTGCTGTGTCCTACACAAAAATGGGTGATCAGCCCACTGCACTTGAATGTACTGAGTTTAGCAAGTCGGGCACGTCGTTACAACTGGGCTACATATACATTGAAGTGGTTGGTCAAATATGCTAATAAATTCGAATACTCGAATGGAGGATTCGGAGGTTGTACCCTTTTATTGGCGGTGAGTCGTGCTATTTATTTTTTTGATCACAACTAAGTTATTTGTTTGATACTAAATCAACAATGCATCACTTGTAATAACTGTCGTTTACAGATAATATATATAGATAGACTTAAGATCGGCAACGGACAAGGCTTAGATTGGGCTGGAACAGGATGTAGAGTTGCTTCTTTGAACCAATATGATATTGACCTGGCTTTGAAGGCCGACCGAGGGCCTGATGGTCAATATGGTGCGGCTGAGGTGAATATCATTGAGGGTTGTATTGGTACTATCATATCCATTACACTCCATCCACTGTTTTACTAACTTGTTTTTTCCCTCCTTTTGCTACAGACAGTTGCAGATGTCACATATGGCAAACCGCGAGGAAATCCAAAGCCATGTCCTTGTTAGTTATGTGATGGCTAAGTGTTACATCTAATGGGGTTACATACAATCTTGTTGCCATATTACTTTTATTAGCACATCAAGAATGGGTAATATATATGAATATCTTGTTAATTTACAATATTTTGATGTAGATGAAGTTGCTACATAAACTACTAGAACAATGGGTAATAAATGAATATCTTGTGACCATATGCCTTATTTTGGCTACTTCAAACAATGGGTAATATCCGAATATCTTGAGACCACATGTCTGATTTTGCAAACAAAACTTCATATATTTGATTGTTTTAAATTTGACAACGCAAATACAGCAAATATATGGTTTTTACCAATTTCTCTACCACAGAATACAGATAACAGGAAACACAGATTATCTTAATATCGAGTTCACCCAGTTTGCTACCAAATATGCTTCTAATAGACATGTAACTTCTACTGATAATAATAAAAGCACTTCAACTCCTCCTAATCCAAAAGATTCATGAGCCACATACCCAGGAGCGAAAGAGATTAGTATTCCCCGAAAAAGATAATTATGCCAACAGTCAGGCTTTGAACAGACAAATCAAAAGAGCTACGCCTACAACAATCCACATACAAAGGTGGAAGGTGTTGATTCTGCCCTCCAACTGTTGATTTTTACCTTTCAGTTTGCCACTTTTTGCCTCTAGTTGCAACTTGACTTCCTTTAAATCCTTGATTGTAGCCAGGGCTTCATCAATGCCGCTTTCTCTAGCAACCGCTGAGCAAACTCAATTTCAAAGTCCCAACCAAAAAACTTACATTTAGTAACTGTCTGCAAAATCGATTTTGTCAGAAACCCACAAGTGTGAGAAAAATGGAGTTAGTGAACAAAAATTAAATTACTCAAGTTTTCAATTATGACTCACCATCCAACGTGAGCAACCATAAAACTGCATTCCACCCCTGTCTGGTCTTGTGCATGTTTGCAGAGGAGATGGACGGTTACAGCAGCACAGCACTTCACTATTAGGGGCAAATTGAATATTCTTGTGTGTCCACCACCTATGACCTGATCGCGACGACGATCCCTGAGATGTGGGAGTTGTGGGTACATTTACCCCACTCATGGATATGGTGCACTGAAGAACCTTTTGAGGCAGAGTTGTGGAGTACTGAAGAAGTTTTGGAGGTAGAGGAGAAAAGAACTTGAATGACAAGAGACAGATGAAAATAAAAGGTTGTTGTGCATTTAAACTCCCACATATAAATATATTATGAATATAAATAAAGGGCAATTATGATAATATTACGCAGTTTAAATTACCAATGCGATAAGTTGGAAATACAATTAATACTCCGTCCAATAAAAGTTCAAATTCAAATTTTGCTAATAGCAAATAACACCCCAACTATTACAAAATCATGATACTTTAATAAACATTTTTGCTGTTGATAATAAGTGTTTTGCTACTAGGTCCATCACTACAGGTCCATCACTAAAGTTAAATGTAAGCGTAAAAGAAGTCTAATTCCCTCCTGCACCTGCATAATGAGCAGTGAGGGCCAATATCCTCAAGGACAGGGGTGAAACGTTGACCCTTATCCCATCCTCGATCCGGATCATGAACAAGTCCTAAGGGGCAGCGCAATTCGGGGATTACAAATTGTCTTCCCGTAAGAGAGTTCCTATGATGATAAGGACACGCACAATACAAGCTTCTCCTACCCTCAACAATGCCTATACCCTTGAACTTTCCGCATGTCTCTTCCATCTTTTGTATCCCTCTGTTTACCTCAGCATTGTCTCGACTAAGTAAGCAGACCATACTCAACACATACGACGCGGCCACATGCCCCAATTCTGCCGCCTATTGTATAAAACGCTTCCCTTCAATGAATCTATTCTGGTAAAAATACGAAAATTAATCAGATACGTCTAACAATTTTGGTTTATCTCATTTAAATGATAAATTAGCAATCATATTTATACCGTCCCAATTTTGTAGCATGCTCCAGGGTTCTTTTCTCGGGCGCATTTATAGAGGAATGCACGAGCGGTCTTGTCATATGGGTAATAGGGAACTCCTGAAACGTCAACCTCTTTATAGACGATCTTCCTTTTGCCAATAGCATCCAGTTCTTTGCAACTGTCATTGAAGAAAAAATATATCATTCAAGGATTACAAAAGATATTGTATTACAGAGTAACTTCCATACCTTTGCCTACAATGAAGTAGATCCTTTGCGGAATAACTCCCAACTTTGGCCATTATATCTTCCAATATATTGTCAGGAAGTTCAATCAGATTCATTCCATCGGGGTCATTCAAACTTTCCTATTCCAGTGTCATTTTCTTCACCCACTCCCCGTTTACCCATTTCCCTAATTGCCATTTCCCGTTCACCCATTTTTCCAATTTCCTTTTCCCGGCCTTTGAGAACCGCATTTTTGGTGCCATAATCAGTCACAAAGGCAAAGGTTATAATCACTCACAAATGCCTATGATAAGTACACTTTGAAATTATTGATGTATGGAGTCTTAAGGCATATTTATAAACAGATTTTACAACGTTTCGTAGGTTAGTGACGGTTCAACTTCTGTCAGACACACTTTCTGCTACTAATAATAACACAAACTGCTATTTTTTTTTAAAGTTGTTTTCATTTGAAAATTCAATAAATGCCAGCACGTCTTTTTTTTACAGCCCTTCCCCTATTCTCATTAAACAAATTGTCCATCCCCATGGAAATTCAAAAAAGAAATGAATGCGCATGGGTAATTCCAAATGAAATTTTCCCATAATATAATATATATTTCCAATGTGTTTTCAGTCAGAAATCAAATACCAATTTCGTTACCAATATATGAAAATTATTTGACCGAGGTGTAATTGTTTGGTACAAATATGTGAAGTGGTGTTTACCCAGGTTCAATTGTTGGACTTTGTTACTATTATAAAATGGTTTTTAAAAATGTGACGTAAATATAATTGTTGGAATTTGTTTCTATTATAAAATGGTTTTTAAAAATGTGACATAAATATAATGGTTGGACTTTGTTACTATTATAAAATGGTTTTTAGTAATGTGACGTAAATATAAAATGGTTTTTAAAATTGTAACATAATTACCAACTTTATTATTTGGAAATAATCGATTTAGATATTTTTTCAGGGGCCTAAATTATCGATTATGGCGACACAAAAAAAGAATAAAAATTATTAGGTCCAAATGAAGTTCACTGTATTACAACCGTCTAAATAGTTTTTATACCATTTTGCTACCAAAGACAGCTGTTTCAGCGTAACAAAAAGCAAACATAATGCTGAAGGGAAAACTACCAAAATACGACCTATGCGTTCGCTACATTAAAACATAGAGGACATACGAAAAACTTGCATTCTGTTACTACGCCTACATTCTATAAATATAAAATCAGTCAAGTTCCTTGGAGCATCTGCAAACTGGACAATGAGGACCAATGTCTTCTATATCAGCATTGTAATAGTCTAGTTAATACCATTTGGAGCGATGAATATCGGCATCGGGGCAGACCAAACTTGGATACCTGAATTGAAAAAAATTTTGCCTAAGAGGATACGGACAGATGAAAGTAATTCTCCTTCCAGCAACTATGCCTCTCCCTTTGAACTGCCTGTACAGCTTGTCCATCATGTGTATCCCTGCTTCCAGATTTCCAATTTTTTTGTACCATGTCAAAAGTAAGATAATGCTAAGCATATAAAACGCCTCCATATGCCCCAAATCGACTGCATCAGATAGGTACCATTGTCCTTAGTCGAGCTGATTGATCCCATAGAAGTAGAATTCCTGCAGAGGGCGAAATTAGAACAAGATGTTTGCAAACATTAATCGGGAATAATATAATTTAAGCAATGACTGTATTACCATTCCAAGATCAAAGGCAGCAGCAGGGTTTTTGTTTCGCGCACATTTGTATAGATAAAAATACGCCCTCTTGTTCTATAGGTCAATTGGCACTTCAGAGATGTCTGCTTTTTGATAGACGGCCGGCCTTCGGCCAACTTCGTTCAATCGGCGAGCGCTGTTGTATAGATACATCCAAAACATTATAGAAATCCAAATAAAAAAACAAGAAAACCATGAAGAGTACAATTTAAAGAGTAAATCGTTTATCACCTTAGCTTGCAATTAACTAAATTGATTGAGGAAGAACTCCCTACTTTAATCACAATTATTTCTAACAATTCATCTAGCAGACAAAGCAATTTTGAATCAGCCAAACCATCAACCTCAAGTCCTCAACCTGTCCTTTGCCTTTCTTTTTCTTGGTAAATCGCTTTCGTGGAGCCATATTCAAAATTGCAAAGATGGTTTAAATTTTTATCAGTACAAATTATGTAGAGTAGTGACTGATGTCCCATATTTATAAGCAATATGATCGATAAAGGCTTTAATGAGGTGCGACTTTTCAACAAAATTTGAAATTAATAATAATGCCATAGCGATTCGATAACTTTTAATAAAATTCCATTACAAAACCATAACATTTGCTACCAAAATATGACATAGTAATATGTTTCTTACCATAAGAATAACGGATGCTAGATACTACAATTTTGCTTCAAGGGATACATATTACTTGTTCAACATATGAGAACTCAACTTATTTCATAAGTAGGGAAACCATAGAGGACATACCGATAACATGTTTTTTGTTACTACGCCTACATTATATATGTATCAAAACCAGTCAAGTTTTTTAGAGCATCTGCAATCTGGACAATGAGGACCAATGTCTTCTATATCAGCATTTATCTCAACCAGTCCTTTGCTTTTCTTTTTCTTCGTAAATCGCTTTCGCGGAGCCATATTTAAAATTGCAAATATGGTTTTAATTTTTATCAGTAAAAATATTATGTAGAGTGATGACTGATGTCCCATATTTAAAAGCGATGATATGGATGAGGTGTGACTTTTCAACGAAATTTGAAATTAATTATGATGCCATAGCGATTCGATAACTTTTAAGAAAATTCCATTACAAAACCATAACATTTGCTACCAAAATCCGACATAGTAATATGTTTCTAACCATAAGAAAAACGGATACTAGATAGTAGAATTTTGCTACTAGGGATACATTTTACTTGTTCAGTATATGAGACGCGAACTTATCATATGTAGGAAAAGAAAAACATGATTTTTCTGCGGCTTCTGCAGACTAGGCAGTTAGGACCAATGTCTTCAAGATCAGAATTGTAGTTGTCGTATTCATCCCAACCTCGGTCAGGGTCGTGAACAGCTGCAAGGGGGCACAACAAAATTGGGATTTCAAATCTGTTACGTTTCAGCATTCTCCAAATATAAATCGGGCAAAAGCGATACAGACTTCTCCTTCCCTCAACAATGCCTTTCCCTTTGAACTTTCTGTATGTATTGCCCATCATGTCTATCCCTTTGTCTACCGTCACAAGACCTTTAGTGGTTAGGAAGATCATGCTTAACATATATGAGGCCAACATATCACCTTCATCTGCTGCCCTTGATATGTACCATTGCCCTAGCTCAAATCTCTTCTGAAAGAAGAACAGGTTCTGAAGAGAACGGAAGTAAAACTTAGGTAAGAAGCTTAAATAACAGTGTATAAAATCGTTGGAATAAAGACACAATTGGAACAACTATAATTCAATAGATTGCATACCGTCCCAATCTTGTAGCAAGCATCCGGGTTTTTGTATCGCGCGCATAGATAGAGAAACTCACGCGCAGTTGTGTTGAGTGGGTAGTAGGGCACTTGTGTTTTGTTTGCGTTACGGAATACGTTAGGCCCTTGACCCAGTTTGTTTCAGTTTGGAAGCACTGTTGTAAAACATCAACTTAATCAGTAACTAGATTCAAATCAAATTAATGGAGTGGAACATAACAGGGAATTATAAAACAACGGGAGAATAAATGAAAAAATTAAAGAAAAGAATAAAACAGAGTGTCCACAACCTTAGCCTGCATTGAAGTAGATCGATTGAAGAACAAGTAGCCACTTTAACGATAATGTCTTCTAACACCCCATCAGGTAGATCAAGCAGATTCAAAGCACCCAAAGAGGGTGTCCCATCATCTTCCTCATCGACACCTTTCCCTTTCTCCTCTTTGGTAACCCTCTCACTTGGAGCCATAATCACAGATGCAATTGAGGTAGAATTTTTAATTTATAATTTATAACCCTCTAAAGAACAAAGTGGTTGCAAGTCAATTTATAAGAGATAATGAAGATAATAATGATACCAATTAGAGTAGGTGGAGGGTTATTTTTATTAACCTTTCTGTGGTGTCCTTTTTGCTACCATATCCATCTCTGACTTATAAGAGAACACTATTTTGGCTAGTACTTTTGCTACTATTCTTATCGTAAAAGAAAACTAATTCAAAACTCGTATCGTGATTCCAAACGTTTTGCTCAATTATCAATGTCACTTTCCAGTTTCGATCCCTCTTACCTTTTCTAACCATAATAACATTAACCTTCCCAATAAATGTTAGTTTTTATCGTTTAAACCAAAAGTAAAAATATATATTTTCTATTTTTAAACGAGCATGAACAATATTTGATATTCCCATCCTATTTGTAAAACTATATTCGCATTCTGTTAAATCCATAATTGTTTTTCTCATAACGGATTTTTGGGTAGTTTAATTTTTTTTACTGTTTAAAATGATATAATTCCCTGTGCATTGTGCATATATATGGTTAATGTTGCTACATGAAAAGCAATTAGTAGCATGCTGAATCAAGACAAATTGATACGTTTAAACCATTTTTTTTTTGTTTTTTTGAAATAATATTGAAATAATAATAAATGCTCTTTTGGTGATTGCAAACGTTTTTCTGTATTTTTCAATGCACTTTTCAGTTTCTGATACCCTTCAACATTATTTACTGTTAACTTTAATTAAGTTCACGTTCCCAATATTATACTTATCAATTGTACTTATCAATATGGTGTAACTAAACAATAAATATTTTGCTTCTTTCAACGCATTTGTTATTTGAAAGGCCATTATGCTACCTAAAGACAATGAAATGATTGTTAGATGTGCCATACGACAATGAAATGATTTACTTTCTTTATAAACACCTATTGGAAACTCTATAAGTACAATCAAACACTCTATACACCGATATCATACAATTTCTTGACCGAAAAATTCAAATTTGGTGAAAATGCCACCAAAAAAGCGAAAGTTAACAAGGAAGGATAAAGGGAAATGGGTAGCGGATGAGACTGATGAAAAACCACAAGCGACGGAGCAAAGAAGCTTGTTAGATCTTCCTCCATCGCTGGTCGAAGACATTGTCGGCCGAGTTGGAGAATCCTCTGCTTTCGACCTGCTGCAATGCAGGCGATTGTATGTCATGAATCATGATCAGTATGTTTGTTTGTTGATTTCGTTTAGCAAGTTATCATTCTGTTTGTAACATCCTTAATTGTCAGTTGTTGTGAACTTAAATCCATTGGTTCTTCCGCATTCCCCAAAAGACAGGGCCGCCCGTTCTTTCTTGGATGAATGCGTAAATAATGGCAACCCTGGCGCCATGCACAGGATAGGAATGGTATGTTTTGTTGTTGTGTTATCATGCACAAACTAGCCCCATAATTAAGTTCTAGTATTGATTAGTATTATTTTTATCCTGTGCAACATACTTATTTTATCCAAAGGAATTTCGCAGAAGGCCAACATGAAATAGAAAGGGCCGCTAAACTTGGTCATGTATCGGCAAATTATGTATTGAGTATGCTACTCTTACTAAGTCCAGATGACGAAAGCGTAAACATTGGAATGGAAATGATGGATAGATTATTTAGACAGTTTGGCGGACGAGGCATCGTGCAGGGAAGGGAGAGCATAGATGAGTTCAATTACTTCATATATCTCTGAACATTTTACATTTTGGAAGTTTCCATACCCATTGCAAACTAAACCTATCCCTTATTCTCAGATATCAATTCGAAGGCCACTATTGCCAGTCCGTAAAGATCATTATGCTCTTGTACATGAAGCTTGGATTCAGAGTTTTGTATGGTTTGTGGAGGATGAATTTCCTCGATGCGCTATGTGCGGATGCCGTCGTGAAACCAAATGGTTTGCACATCGAATTGCTACACATATTGGAGACGGTTAAGATACTAAATTAAACTCCTTATTTGTTAGTTGTTGTTAGAAACAAATTGTCAAAAGTTAATCTTTTTTGATACATGCTTATTTTGGAACCCGCTTATTTGGTAGCAAACACATTACATGATCCGTTGTTGAGTATTTGATTTGGTAGGAAAATAATTACCTCTGATATGTTTCTTTTTTCAATGCTCAACTTATTCTAAACCTGCTTATTTGGTAACAAGCACATTATATGATGTATTTTTGATTTGTTGATTTGGTAGCAAAATATTTACTATTGATTTCTTAGTTTGAAATGCCAAAGTTACTTGGGAACCTGCTTATTTGGTAGCAAAAATCCTACATGAATTGTCATTGATTTTTTTATTTGGTAGCAAAACAATGACCACTGATTTCTTAATTGTTATTCATAGTAGCAAACTTGCTAATAATCCTTTTGGTGAATGGAATATTACAGTTCTTTTTATACCTGATCAAAGGAGAGAGCGACGTGAATTTCCTAGAGTACATGTAGTGGGTGAGATTAACCTTTTGGATCTCCCTCTTCCTCTATTGGAAAATATTCTTGGTCGTGTTGGAAGTTTGTCACTCGTTGATCTGCTGAATTGTTGGCTAAGGTCCGATTTTGCCATTTAATTGTTCTTCAACATCTAAATTTCATTTAGTAGCTAAAATTTATTTTGTTAATTGACAGTTGCAAAAGGTTGTATAACGTGGGGCATGGAAAGAGCGTCCTTCATCAAGCAGATGTGTCAGGGATTATTGAATTTCCTACCACCATGAGGCCGCTGTCATTCCTCTATAGATGTGCTAGGAAAGGCAACCCACTTGCTCTGTTGAAACTTGGGCTGGTATATAAACCCTTGTTTATATTGTACATAAGGGGATCCTTTGTTTTTCACATATTGATCTTATATTACATTTTGCAGCGTATGTTTATTTTTCATGGGAGGATTCGTCAAGGGCGAGATTATGTAAAAATGGTAGCACGAAGTGGTGATATAGTGGCCATGTATGTGTGCAGCATACTCCTGTTAATAAGTGGAGACGAAGCAATGGTGACAAGGGGGATCGAGATGATGGGCAGAACATACAGAGAGTTTGGCGGAAAAGCGATCGTCGAGGGGAGGAGGACGTGGGAACGTTTTCATCCTGGCTTACAATGGACTCTAAAACATCCCGATGGTATTAACTTGCCAGAGTTGCCATGTCCTTTCCAACTTAAACATGACCCGGATCGTGGATGGGATGAAGATTACTCATCAATTACATATCTGGAGGACATAGGCCCTCGCTGCCCAGTGTGTCGGTGCCGCAGGGAAATTCAACTACACTTCTAATGTTTGTACTGGAATGTTTAGCACTCAATAGATGTGGGATTAGGAAGAAACATGGTAGCAAACCTTGCGATATTTAGTAACAAGTGTTTCATTTGATTGTTATGCTGTTTAGCATGATATATGCTGGATTGGGTAGCAAACAATGCTATAACTAGTAACAAGTTTTTCATTTTATTATAATATTTGTACTGATGTTTAGTATGATAGCTGTTGGATTGGGAAGAAATAATGTAGCAACCAATCGTCTATTTAGTAACAATGTTATGTCATATTCAATGATCGTTCAAGTGTCATACAAATTGATGTCTGCACCAAAATATTACTTAATTATATTAAGTAATATTCCCATTATTTTAGATTGATATATATGTAAAAAACTACATTTGCATTCTGTTAAACGGAAATTTTTTTTTTATTATTATTGGGAAAGTATTTTTAGGATGTTTAATTTATTTTTAAAACTGATTTATTTTCTTGGATAGTGCTACACTTATGTGCAATTGTGCTACCTATGAAAGAGGTTAATTTCTGAATCGACACGAATTGCTACAAGTGGATTTATTTTATTTCTGCGTATTATGCTATCCCTTATGCTACATAGAAATGATAGTTTGCTACTCACAAAAATGGTTATCAGTATTGTGAAACGGCATGAAGTTATTTTTTTTTTTGCTAAAAACAACCAAAGGAAATGAAAACCTCTATAAATAGAACCAAACTATCTCCTCCGATATCATACATTTCCTTCACCAAAGAAGTTGCATTCCTCAAGATGCCTCCAAGAAAGAGAAAGTTAACTAGGGAGGAGAAAGGGAAATGGGTAGCGGATAACAGTGATGAAGAACCGCTAGCGAGGGAGGGAATAAAATTGTTAGATCTTCCAGAGCCGTTGATGGAAGATATTGTTAGCCGAGTTGGAGAATCATCCGCCTCTGCCTGTTGCAATGCTGGAGATGGTATGTCATTATCAATATGTTTGTTGAATTCGTTTAACAATCTATTTATTTTTCTTTTAATAGCACCTTTACTTGACAGTTGCCGTCAACTCAAATCAACTGGTACTTCACGGGGTGTCTATCAAAGAGTGAACGTATCGGGTGTTCCGCATTCCCCCGATCACGTTACGGCGCGTTCTTTCTTGGATGATTGCGTAAGGAACGACAATACTGGTGCCATGCACATGATAGGAATGGTACGTTTAATTTGTTGTCGTTACACGTTGTCATGGTAAAACTACCCCCATAATTGAGTTATAGTATTGATTGGACTTTTGTTATCCTGTGTAGCATAAATATTTTATCCAGAGTAACTACGAAGAAGGCCAAAGGGAAATAAAAAAGGCCGCTGACCATGGTAACATGTCGGCAAAATATGTATTGAGCCTCCTTCTCTTGTTAAGTACAGATAACGAAAGTGTAAACATTGGAATGGAAATGATGGATAGATTATTTAGACAATTTGGTGGAAGAGGCATTGTGGATGGAAGACGGAGCATACATGAGTTTTGCTACTTCTTCTATGACCATTTTATATTCAGGAAGTTTCCTTGCCCATTGCAAACTACGCCTACCTCTCCTTTTTCTCCCATAACAAGGCCAAAATTGCCAGTTCGTAAAGATCGTTATGGTGTTCTACGAGAATCTTTGGATGACCATTTTCTTTGGTTTTTGGAGGATGAATTTCCACCATGCGTTATGTGCAGGGCCCGTCGGGAAACTAAATGGTTTGCAACTCTAATTTTAAAAAGAAATCGGAAGCAGTTAAGATACTTATTCAAACACCTTATTTGTTAGTAATTTTCATTTTGGAAACTGCTTATTTGGTAGCAAACACATTACTTTATGTGTTTTTGAATTTTTGAGTTCGTAGAAAAATAATTACAACTGATTTCTTAGTTTAAAATGGCAAAGTTATATCGGAACCTACTTACTTGGTAGCAAACACATTACATGATTTGTCATTGTTTTTTTATTTGGTAGCGAAAGAATTACCACAGATTTCTTAATTGTTATTCATAGTAGCAAACTCGCTAATAATCCTTTTGGTGAATGTAATATGACAGTTATTTTTATACCTGATCAAAGGAGAGAAGATCGACGTGAATTTCCTAGAGTACATGCAATGGGTGGGATTAACCTGCTCGATCTCCCTCTTCCTCTTTTGGAAAATATTCTTGGTCGTGTTGGAAGTTTGTCCGTGGTTGATCTAATGAATTGTTGGCTAAGGTGCGATTTGGCAATTTAGTTGTTTTTTTTTTTTTTTGAATAGTATTTAATTGTTTTTGAATACCCGTAATTTAGTAGCTAAACTTGGTTTTGTTAATTTGCAGCTGCAAAAAGTTGTATGATGTGGGGCATGGAAGTAGTGTCTTTCATAGAGCGGACATTTTAATGATTGTGGAATACCCTACCACCATGACAGCTCTGTCATTCCTCTATAGATGTGCTGGGAACAACAACACACTTGCTCTGTTGAAACTTGGCCTTGTATGTGAACCCTTGCTAAATTGTACAAGCATATCCTTTGTTTTTCACATATTAATCTTATACTCGTACTACATTTTGCAGCGTGTGTATATCTATCATGGGAGGATCCGTCAAGGGCAAGAATACGTAGAAATGGCAACACGAAGTGGCGATATGGTGGCAATGTATGTGTGCAGCATGCTCCTCTTAATAAGTGGAGACGAAGCGATGGTCAAGAGGGGATCGAGATGATGGGAAGAACATACAGAGAGTATGGTGGAGTAGGGATCGTCGAGGGGAGGAGAAACTTTTCAACTTTTTGTCATGGATTAAATTGGACTTTCACTTCTCAACATCCCGATGCCCTTGTCTTTCTAGTATCGAAAGTAATGGAGTGCCCATTCGAATTTGATCATGACCCGGATCGAGGATGGGATGAAGAATACTCATTAAGTCCATATCTGGAGGAACGAGGCCCTCGCTGTCCAGTGTGTCGGTGCCGCAGGGAAATTCGTGTTCATTTCTAATGTTATTGTACTAATGTTTAGTATGATAGTTGTGGGAATGGGAAGAAATATGGTAGAAAAAATTTTCATGTTTAGTAACAAATGTTTCATCTGCTTGTTCTCTTGTTTAGTATTAGATGCTTGATTTTGTAGCAAACATGGAATTTGTAGTAACAAGTATTTCATTTTGCAGTTCTATTGGTATTTTCGAGTTATGCCCTTTCAATGTTAGAATTGTCACACATTCTTTCAAAACTTAATGTACTAAGCATATCGAAAGTTATTCATAATTGTGCTGTAAATCTTTGACATTGAAACGCACAATTTGTGAGGTTACTACTAATCCATAACAAAGCAAACTATAGGTAAACCTTCATCCATCATTCGTCCGTCAGTAATTTGAGTTCCAAATACTATAGACTTAATAAAATAAACATATCAAAAATATTCAAAAGTTTAAATCTGTGTTATTGAAATGTAAAATTTGTGACGTTGCTACTAATCCATAGCAATAACCCTTCATCCATCATTCGTCTTTCAATATCTTCAGTTCCCGCCCAAGTGGTATATAGATTGATGGCTTGACGACTGCAACAAATATTAAATATATTAGTATCATACAATAGTAATAAAATTCATTCTATGCAGCATAAAGTATACGCACCGCAGACACTTGTGAGGAGGCAGGTCTAGGACTGGGGTACACAATGTTAGGGTTGAATCCAGGTCCTTGATGAATGGAATAGGTCTGACTACCACTGACACAACCAAGTCTTCCATAAGCTGTTTTGAATACGTAACTAGGAGTAGCCTGTGCCGCGTAACTAGGAGTAGCAGGAGTAGAAACCTGTCTCGCAACACCAGACGTGCCAACCTGATTGACGTAGATTGAAATGAGCACATAAATGTGGAAATAATTATACGGCTGATAAAAACTAAACTAACTTACATTGTCATTTGACTTGTGAACTTGATATGGATCAAGATTCCCACCTGCCATATCACTATTTAAAACACTGTGTATTGCTTTCTGTATCAAGAAAAGAAATACCATAAATTAGTACATTCTGCTACAAACGCATACACTTATAACGCATATCCATTTCTGATCATGTAAAATAGAACAGTTGTAATTGCTACTAAGATATATACTCACTGAATTTATGGACAACTGCTCCTCCCTCAAATGTTTTCTCGTCTTCATGGGAGGGGTCTTATTGGGAGACGTCTGATTGCTCTTCTTATTGGGAGACGACTGATTGCCCTTCTTAGGGCTGGCCTTTTTCGGAATGAATCCATGCTCCGTATGATGCTTTTTTCTATGAACTTGCGCCCTCCCGGGGTGTTTCTTCGGGACGGGGTCCTTTATATCGCCTTCTTTTTCAGCAAGCCTTCTCTTCCTTATAATATACCTCTCGTTCTCTGGCTGTGACATTACCCTGCGCTTGCCATACACCCTGCAAAATGATAAATATTTGTCGTCTATCCCAAGGGCACACTCCAACTTCTTGCGCATGGATTCGTTTTCTTTCTTATAGATATCGTATGCTTCTCTGGTGCTCAGTGCTAGTGTGCGGATGTAGTCGTTCTCTAAAGTCACATCCATTGACATCTTAACCCTATCTGACGCATCCGGATTATAGTACTTTACTTTCACTCGCTCGTAGTCCCTAATAATGTCCTTTCTCCATTGATTCTTTATGTATCACTCTGGGATGTAGTTGATGTCCTCAAGTTCAATACAGCGAATTATGTGCTTGCAAAGTATACCACAGAACTCGAAGTTCCTGCACGAGCATTCAAATGTCCAGCCGACTTATCCAATGTGACCGTGAATGTTTTGCGCGGCTTGGTCCAATATGGCCGTTCTTTGTCAACTATCTTTTCAATTGCTTCATAAACCATAACATTGTCACCCCCATCCGTTGATACCTTGGTCACGTTTGTGTGCACAAGGCCGTACACCTCATTTTGCACCTCCTTGAACTTAGCGTTCGTGTATAACTTATGAAACACCACCTCCACTGTGATGTTAGGGTCGTGTTTTAATGGTCTGTCACAGCTAGCTGTTGTATGCTGTTTCTCAGCCTCGACATTTCTGCTAATTGCCAGCTCGAACTGCTTAATAAACTCTGTTAGGCCGGTGTGACAGTTTACGTAGTTCTTAAAAGGTCTTTCTCCAGTATCCAGGAACCCAAAACTCTCGAGTTTCGTACGTTTCTTTTATCCACGGTTCACTCTGCAAACAAAATTCCTCCACCATCACATTCCATCCTTCCTCAAACTCTTCCAAACTGAAGGACTCATGCACGGTCTTCTTCATCGCTACGAGTAGGGCTTCGTTGTCCTTACGGTGTTTCAAATTCCTCCTTGCATTTTCAAGTATATGCCAAAGACACAACCTGTGATGCGTTTCTTTAGGAAATGCATCCTTCACTGCCTTGCCAATAGCCTTGCACTGATCGGTTAGTATTGCTAGGGGCGCCCTGCCCATGCATGTAATCCAGTTGTTGAACACCCACTTGAACGTGTCAGAGTCTTCGTGCGATATCAGGGCTGCACCCAAGCAAATCAATGATCCGTGGTGATTTACACCGATAAAAGGAGCAAATGGCATACGATACAAATTAACCAAGTGAGTCGTGTCGAATGTGATGACGTCCCCAAAGTCCTTTATGGCAGCCCTACATCTTGCGTCCGCACAAAACACGTTGCAAAGCCTCCCTTTGTCATCCCTCTGGATATCAAAGAAGAAGTCAGGATTATCATCACGCATACTGTCAAAGTATTGCTCAAGGGCAATTGCATCCCCCCCCCCCCCAGCCTACTCATACGGCGTGCAGTATTCACTACGTTCTCCAAGTCCTTCTCGGTGAACGGAATGTTCTCATACCCTCCGTACTGCACCACCATGGACAGGAAATTCTTTGAAATGGGGATTCCGGCTGCGTCATTGACCAGCATCTTCTTCTTGTGATATTGATCGACCTAACGGTAAGCTATCATGAAGCGGCTATTATTTGGGTCAGTGGTGTGGTTGTGAGTAAGTTAGCAGTTTGTCAAAACAAAATCTCCCTTTTGCGAGTACCCTTCGATAACAACCTTGCACCCAATAACTGATGACTTTTCACTTTGCTTTTCACCCCCCTTTTTGCACGCAAACCTCAGCCTCCTTGCCATATGGTACTGTGGCGGATTATCGGGGTTCGTCCTTGACACTCCTTTGTCCTTGTACTCCTTTAGTATTGTGTTGGACCTTATGAATAATTCGAACCCCATACAATATGCATATTTGTGGCAGAAAATAGCAAACTCCTCTCCTAAGAGGAAAATCATTCCACAAAAAGGATCAACTAACTCTTCATCCGGCGTTGGTATGTCTTTCTCTACATTAGTCATGAATAAAACAAATGAATCAACACAACCTACCAACTTATACATTTACCATATGCAATTTGTAATCTGTACATATAGAGGACGAAAGTGTACCTTTGTTTTTCAATATTTTCACGATCAGCTGTTTCTTCAATGAACTCAGGTTCATTGAGGGGATCCACATTAAGGTCAATTTTCATTTCCCTGCATTGTGGTAAATAGGGAAATCTGACCAACAGGAACATGGTTCTATAGTTTCAGCTCAAGTACGTTACTATGAAGCCTTATTTAGCTAGCACATAATACAATTTAAACCTCATTCGACAGTTTCTTAACGCTATTTGCTTACAATATTCATATTAATAAATTAAGTTCAAAACTTATTGAAGAAAATACCTATATCTATAATATTAATGTAAACACTGATTCAGAAAATCACACCAACGGGAACATGGTTCTATCGTTTCAGCTAAATTACGTTACTATGGAGCATTATTTAGTTACCACAAAATACAATTTTAACATCATTCGACAGTGCGATTGCAGTATTTGCTTACAATATACTATATATTAATAACTTAAGTTAAAAACTTATTCAATAAAATATCTATTTTTATAATATTAATGTAAACACTGATAACAATATTTATATTGATAAATTAAGTTTAAAACTTATTCAATAAAATATTTATTATGATTATATTATTAATGATAGGCTTGATAGCCCATTAAGCAGAATATAAATATTACATGGTTATCTTTCCACAACTTCCATTCGTTGCTACATGAACCCATTTTGCTACCCAAATGATAATATCATAAACTTCTATTTCGTTGCTACATGAACCCATTTTGCTACCCACATGATAATATCATGGTTTTTTTTGCTACCAAGCAGTATACTTTTAACCATTATACATCATGGATTTTTGCTACCAAAGATTATAGAAAGTCATGCCAAAGAAAATACCTATACGCTGTAGCAATGGAGGGACGTCGCCGGCAATAGTCGTCGGAGTTAAATTTGTGCCTAAAATAAAATCAACCTAGATTGAAGATAATTAATCAACTGCTAATCAAATTTAACAATGGTCGACGGAAATAATGGACTCTCTTGCCGGAAAATTAACCAAGCAATTTAAAAACTTGTCGGTCGAAAAATTAATCCACCAATTAAAAAACTGGTGGTTGGAAAATTGACGCCGCCAAATTCGTAATGGGTCAGCGAAAATAATGGAGATTTTGAAGGAAGAATGTCGCCGGAAAGTTTGAACAATGGAATGCGAAATTAATTCATTTTTTTTTAATAAGTCGCCGGAAAGTTTGAATACCGGCCCGCCGGATAATATGAACAACAATATTTAGGATTCTTAATTAGTTTTCTGAATTAGACTGGTCATGTTTTCCCTTATTTGTTGATAATATCAATGTTAGATTTTTGCTTTTTCAATAACAAGCATTAGTGGTAGTAGACTTCTCATATTCTTCCCTCTAATTCTGTTTTTGGTGGCAAAACTCCCTCCACTAGCCAAAAAAAGAGGCACATACTTTCCCTCCCACAAAATAAAAAAGATTCCTTATTTTGGCCACATGGACGCTTAGGATGCAAAGTGTATAAAAAAATAATACATTGAGTGTATGTGTAGTAGCTTCCTTCCTCTCTAAACTTTTGAGCAGTATTGTTGTGAGTTCCATCTCCTCCATTCCGAACACACGGAATTGAAAAGCGTTGTATTAACCTTAAAGGGCGATGTACCATACTAATTGCACTGGTTCAAGCGAAAACAGCTTTAAACAAGGTAATCGCCTTCTACCACGGCACAACAAATTTTCTACAGTAAATTATTTCGGTCCACATTTAAATACTACACTTGTTTTCCTGAATTGTATGTACAGTGGTCACTCGATTAAGGGCCTGTTCTCCTCAACTTCCTCCCGAAGTATTCAGTAAAATTCAGTTCAGTTCAGTAAAATTTAGATCAGTTCAGAAAAATTCAGTAGAGCTTGGTAAACCAAAGAACAAATTTACTCTTTGAAATTGTAGATTCAGTAAAAATAAGTTTAGTTCAGAAAAATAAAGTTCAGTTCAGTAAATTTCAGTTCAGTAAAAAGAATGTGAAGAGAACAGGCCCTAAAGCCGGTTATTAAAAAGACCATCACCTAATCCGACAAATAAAAAAACTGAAAAAAGGCCAAAGGTCTAAAAAGGATATAGCATTACTGCAAAAAATACTAAACGCGCGCTATTATCAAACAATTAAAAATAAACGGACCATTTAAGATGTGCGAACGTTTATTTTTATTTATTTGGGTATTCGAACGTTTTAGCTCAATCAGATAGATAGATCGACACAAAAAGATATGCCTTAAATTGCTCTACATATAGAAATCATTTAATTTGATCTGTCTACAAATCAATGTCAATGTCTGGACTAATTTAGCAATTATAATCTCAAATCTCAAATCTCAAGTATATTTTCATATTTCCATTTCATTATATACTATAATAAAATCGTCTTGATCTCAATCATGCATAGAATCTCTTATTGACGATGATATGTTTCCCACGTACCTATGGTACCAAAAATTAGCAGTCAATTACTGTAATGTACTCTATCCAAAATTGAGAATATGAAAAGATTTATTTCCTCATAAATGTCTCGCAAAATTATCAACAGATCAATTTAATCGATACATATTCTCTTATGTATTGATTGTGGAATAAAAACATGTCTATATTCATCATGATCACTGATCCACTTCCCACAATTAAGTTTTCCCTCTGATCATCCCCTATAAATTACATGCAAACCAGAAGAGTTCAATTCATACCATCTTCATATTATTATTATTTCAACCATGGCAACCATTTTTTTCACAACTCTCATTTCCCTAATCATAACACTTTCTCCTACACAAGCCCTTCAACAAGGCTTCACCACTGATCTAATCCACCGTGACTCACCCTTATCACCAATTTACAACCCTTCCTTAAGCCAATGGGACCGTCTAGGAAAGGCTTTTCACCGTTCGATTTCTCGAATCGGTCATTTTAAGCCATCATCATCAGGGTCTCCAAAAGACGTACAAACCACAGTGACATCCGCTAAGGGTGAATATCTCATGGAGTTTTCACTGGGTACCCCACCGGTTTCGCAACTTGCGATTGCTGACACTGGAAGTGATCTCATTTGGATACAATGCCAACCTTGTCTTAGTTGCTACAAACAAAAACAACCCATTTTCAACCCTGAAAAATCTTCTACTTACAAAGTGGAAACTTGTGACTCTAAAGCATGCAATGCTCTAGGGTCTGAATATAGCCTTTGCTCTAAAAAGGATACTTGTGAGTACCGTTATGCTTACGGTGACCGGTCCCATACTACGGGAGATGTTGCTACCGATACCCTAAGGCTTTCATCTAGTGATGACAATGCCGCCGGTGGCGACACAAGTTCATTCCCTAATGTCGCTATCGGATGTGGCCATGACAATGCCGGAACTTTTAGGGAGGATGGGTCGGGTATCGTAGGCCTTGGCGGTGGACCCCTCTCTCTGGTGTCCCAATTGGGGTCTTCCATTGAAGGGAAATTCTCCTATTGCTTAATCCCCTTCTTCAAGGAAGGTAACTTGACAAGCAAGTTAAATTTTGGAGCAAATGCAAAGGTGTCCGGTCGTGGTGTCGTGTCAACTCCCCTTGTGAAAGGGACCCCTAACACGTTCTATTTCTTAACCCTAGAGGGGTTGAGTGTCGGAAAAGATATTTTTGTACCTTACAAGAGCTCTTCTTTAAGCCAAATTGGGGGTAGTGATGAGGGGAACATAATCATCGATTCTGGTACCACATTGACCCTTTTGCCCTCGGACTTTTTCGACGATTTGACCTCAGCCTTGGATAAGAAAATCCAAGGAACACGTGTCGATGATCCACAAAATGTTTTGCAACTTTGTTACCAAAGCAGCAATGAGGGAAAAGATCTAAACATTCCTAGTGTAACGGCTCATTTTCGCGGGGCTGATTTGGTATTGGGGAGTGTTAATACGTTCATTCAAGTATCGGAAGATGTAGTGTGTCTCGCTATGATACCTGCAGATAGCATTGCAATATTCGGTAATCTATCTCAAGCAAAATTTCTGGTGGGATATGATACTGAGGAAGGCACTGTGTCCTTTAAGCCAACTGACTGTAGTAAGGCAGAGTGAGCTTAAACCAAAAAAATGTGTGTGCTGATCTTGCTGATATGAACCACTGTTAGTCTGTTGCTACATAGTTTATTTGCTCTTTTGTTGCTTGTTAATAACACAGACTTCATTTCACATATTTTGTCACATTATTTTCTGATACCTATCGCGCATGATCTAGAGTTTTTTTTTTTTTTTTTTTTTTTCTAATTGCAAATGGAAAACAAATTGAACCAAGACAATTATATTGACAAAAAAAGCTCTAGTACAGAAGAGATCATTAATTCATTTCCAATTACCAACGAAAAATGATCTTTCTTGGCTGAGATTTAGTACTTTTACAAGGCTTGTACCTTGTGTGTGCTTGAATGGAGAAGTCAGAGTGACACTGGTAACTAGTGATTTATATGAATCATGTGTGACTCGATCGATATGATGAACTAAATAAGCTATTTTCCCTCTATACTCACCAGAACGAAGGGCTTCAATAACGGCAAATTGGTAATGGTAGGAGACACTAACACACCTATCATGATCTAGTAAGCGCGAGAAAATTCTGAATTAAAGCGTGAGAAAAGGCTGAATGAACATATTGACTTCAAACCAGAAAAAGTAGAGGTGTCAAACAGGTCGGTCAGGTCGGGTTCGGGTCCGGTCACTTTCGGTCGGGTCATTTAACAGGTCGGGTCGTTTCATTTTCGGGTTGAGAAAAGCTTGTTCATGACCCAATGTGTTCGGGTTCAGATCGACCCAACGGGTTGAACACTTAATTTTTTAATTTGGTTATAATTGCATCATTAATTTTATTTTCAGCTTTAAAATACAAAATTGCCATACTATATTGATATTAGACATAAAATATATGATTCTAATCTACTTGAAAAATATTTCATAAGGTTTTCACCTGTTATTGGGTTTTTACTAATGCAAAAAAAGTATGAAAATCCATACCAATATAACAATTAGTCAAAATCGTTTCATAAGTAAAGAAAAACTCTTATTTAAGAGAAATAAGAAATTACAAATGTCAAAGTTAGTTGATAAGTTAGAAATTTTGATATGATAAAGTCAATTGTCACCCATTTTTCTCATGTTGAGGTGTTTTATTTTGAACGTCCCAACCCAACGGGTCAACCCAGAGCGGGTTCGGGTTTGACCCAATAAATGTTGGTTTTTCGGGTTCAGTATGCATCGGGTTTTGAGTTGGAATTCTTTGTTCATGACCCAGACTTTTCGGGTCGGTATGGGTCGAGTTTTCGGGTCGGATCAAATTTTGACAGCTCTAAGAAAAAGTATACCCCTTTGTAACACAACTGCCCTGACAGATAGCGACTGCAGCTTGAGACCAGGCTTCGAAGGTTCTTGTCTTTCCACTATACATTTCACTGTAAGTGAAGGCAGCCAAAATCCTATAGACTCATATAGAGTGTGGTGCGTGGAACTGGCCTCTGTATAGCATAGCTGCAACTTCACAATGTTTCCAAGTTCCAATGTCATCATCAAGATAAACCCTTCCAACAACATATCTCTAGCTTCCCAAGTTCAGTTGGAGTTTTCAGTGTCATCATATATTTTCGAATGTGCATGTGCTGCCATAGTATATTGAGTAACAGAACAATTATGGTCAGAGTTTGATCCACATTGTCGTGCAATTCAGAAAAAGAGCCAGAGTATCTTTCAAAAACATATACGAGTATAATAACAAAAAAGTAGAGCCAGAGTAACATTTTTTCTCTAGTGGTTACCTGGGATAAAAGTACACCATTTCCCTGTACTATCCTTTTTCTCTCTTGTTTACATAAGATAAAACAAGGGAGAAAAGATCAAGCAACCCTTAAGTACACATTGATGGATATTCTGATTCCTGAGAGACAACATGAAGGATAACCAATTGGACACTGTCGACTGCTTTCCACATAAAACTAAGAACAGACGGAAACACGAGGGCTTGCACAATTGGGGCCGAGAGGGGAAGCCAGGAGAGAGCATAACAAGGACAAGATTCTAAAACTTAATAGCGACCCTTAAGAAAGAGGGTATCAAGTATCAACAGGTCATATTACTTCTCATAGTATGTTGTTTCAATACAGGACATATCAAGGACAAATCTTCTAAAAGGGAATATTTTAATATCTACAACTAATCAGAGCAAACTATCCCTAAACTTAACTTCAACTGCCATCTTCTATTTATTTATGAATCTACTAATCTACAGTAAGATACATGCTTTGCAGCAGTGCATGGTGAAGCCAAAATTCAAGTCAAGTTCAGCAACTCCAGCATTTAAACAAACTGAAACTTCATCAGAAGCCTCACAGATGTCATTTTGTCACCCTTCCTATCGAACAGTGGGACTGATCTAATCCCAGGTTTAAGCTCTGAGACTGGTAAACATGTTTGCCCTCCAAAATCATCTTTCTCCGACACATCATATTCTCTTACTTCAATTCGAAGTAAAGCCAACTCTGGAACTGTTAATTTGAATGTAAACTCTTGATCCCAAACTGGTGTCCAGTCATCTTCAATCACCTTAGTTTTCTCCTTGGCGTAATCAGCTGGGACACCAAATATATAAAACTGTCCAACAAAATTTGTCAAAATAAGCATCACTTTGGCAATAATCCACCAAAAGGAAAACTTTATCTGCACCCTTCATAATTTCATAAGCAAATTGTTTGATTTTTAACACTAAGACACAGTTAAGCTACATTTTTCAGATTTTTTTTCAAGTATATGTACAGGGGCAATTTTCATAGATTATAATCAGTTCGAGTTTGAATGTTTGATACTTGTAGAAGCACAATATTAGCAGCTTCTACTTTAAATATAGCAAGACTATCATCAATCTATCCAAAAAATATACATAACTGAATCATATAATGCATGGCACTAGTTTTGTCCAATTTCTTTGATATCCGAAATATCACTTGAGCAAGAACAAGTTCAAGCACCAAGAAAACAAGATGGAAGCTGTATCAATGCATAGCATGTAATTCATGGAGTTTATAAATGTGGACCACATGTTTGGCTGGGGAAGGGCTAACCTTCACATAAAAGTCTGGTGGGGAAAATGAATCAAAGTGAGTTTTGCTGAAATCCAAGCGCCACCCATCCCCCATGTACACCCTAACCTGCAAGGTATGTACATTATCTCATGCAGACTTCAATAGAACATAGTAGCTTAGTCAGAAGCTGAAGTGCTGAAGTACCTTAAAGGTTTTCTTCACTTCTGCTGACGCTTTAGGATCAAACACCTCGCTGTTTGGACCTTTTGACATCAGAAAATCAGGTTTTTTCACATAACCACATCCACCATTGGATCTAAACATTCCATGCATTAACCAAAGAGCTTTACCATATCCCTGTTATTGTAAACAGAAAAGGAAAGAAATCAATCTGTCTATAAGGATGGAAGTAAGAAATACACTAAACAACCAGCAAAAATCATACGGATTACTAATAGAAAATGCAGTTATAGATGTGGATTTAACTTGGCATTTCCCTAGTCCAATGAATACTACAAAAAGCAATGAGGTACACGAAGTGGTTGGAGAAAGGAGACCAACCTTAAATTTACATTCTCCTGCTTTACTTAAATTCCAAATCTTTTCTTTTCATCTTAAGAGTGCAGAAATTGTCATCAGAATTATCATAATATGCTCAACTTCCCAACATAAGACAAAGAAGAGTCTTTTGAGTGTTGAACTAAGTCTTTCCCCACAGGATGTACAAGAACTTATTTTCACATTAGATATGTAAGCTATGACTTGATAGAATTAAACTCATTCTCCTTCAAAGACCAAAATAAGAACCTGACCTGCATGTTAAATGCTACCATTTGAGCCCCGTGCATCCATCCAATCATTGGCTTGTAATTTGAAGATCTAATACGTGTGCCCTTGGGATAAATTCTAAGAAAGTTTCTCTGTGTGAACCTGAATTTTTAGCAGCAGCAAGAATTGGAATCAGTTGCTAAAGAAAGCAGAAATTGATGAGTTGAGAAATATATATGGGAGAATGCATTGGATTCTCACCTCACAACGTCAAGTCCATAATTCGAAGCTGCCTTTTCAAGAGCCTGTTCACTCAAACTAAGACGTCCAACTTTCTCTGAACGCAAACCATGACTGAGTGCTTCCCTCAACCCATTCTTTGGTTTGCCTGCATGAATTGCAATCAGACGTTTGTACTCTGGTGCTCCCAACTGACCAGATTTACCATCACCGCCACTATCACTGTCTTCATTATCCTGATCACTATCACTATCATCTGGTATCTCATTTGCCAGCTTTTCATCTCCAGATGAACCTTTACTCTGCTTGCTACCAGCTGGTGAGGTGTTGCCTTTATCTTTGTTCTGCTTGCTCTCGAGGTATTCTTTTGGTGGTTTGGTTGAAAGAATAACATGGAACTTCAACTCCTCTGGTGAAGGGAACTGTTCTACGTGCCGAGACTCTGGACAGAAGAGCATCTCTCCAAATACTTCAGTCACCATCTACGAACGAAAATATAGGTTGTCAACTTGTCCTCAAAGGAGACAAGAAGGAAACATGTTCTTTTTTCAAAATCTTAAGTACATATGAAAACGTACCTTTGCCACTTTCGCTTGAAGTTCAGGAGTAAGGTGGTCCTCCAAAGTTATTATCAAGGGGTATGGAGACGCAACAAAAGCATATTGTTTTATAGACTTCAAACATTTGATAAGCTGCACAGGGGTTGTCAAAGTCCTAAACAAATTCAAAGTTAAGAGTTAAAAACCATTCACATGGGTAGAAAATAAAGTGGCTGGTATAAAATGTTAGAGCTTCGATCTAACATATCATAGTACTTCAGATTAATAAATCTGTCAGCTAAGCCCTAAGTATAAATTACCACCAACCCTGAATAGGAGTGAAGTGCTCAAATTGATAACAAGAAAGGATATTAACTATTAAGCCTCATAAACAAGTGATAAAAAAAAAGCCTCATAAACAAAGTAAAAACCTGGAACTAACATTTACTTTAACATATTAATTTCTGAAGAGAGTTGATATGATATGTAGGCAACTACGCATTTAACAGCAAGAAGTACCATGATAGGAATCAGACAGGAAGATGATTACTAACTCAGGGTACCATGTCATTAGTGAACTCATCTTGTCCATTCATGTCTTTGAACGAATTATGAAGTGTAGTAATCCCCTTCATATTAGGGGCCACAATGCAGCAGTGCGTGAGTTGACAAACATTGCATGTAAAAGATTGAAAAGAAATAAGCATAGACCTTCCATGAAGAACATTAACATCATCTTTCGCTGAATTGGGCCATAAATCAAGTTCAATCGCCCTGACTCCTCTCTTTAACGCCTTGATTATTGGTATATCGCTACAATCACTGCTGAGTTGATTCCCCGTTAAGTAGGAATTGTGACCTGTATATATGAAATAATGTTGCAATGGAGCAGTCATATCATGGTGCACCTGAAGGATGGCATATGTATACTGTCAAGAGAAAATCATAAATGTTCGCACATAAGATCACTCGTAGCTAGCATTTTGCATATAGAAAAGCAATGACGACAGTAACAGAGAACAAATTACGAAGTTTTGTGCTTCATTATTTATTTTTTTGGCCAAGTTGGGGGTGCAGTACTGCAAATAGTATGAAGTAGCAGGAAGCAAGTCCTACGTACGTTCAAGCACTGAAATCAGAGATTTGCAGAAATGCTTACTACCAGGGAATCAATATTAAAGAAATATAGTTGTAAAAAAGATTCACAGCTCAGAATCAGATTGATGCAAATATGCAATGATTATGCATATTAGTTAGAACACCTTTGACCTCGCTCCATAACCCACCCAAATTACGAATTCATTATTAAGCTTGAGTAGTCATGTTCTTTCAGATAAGAATTCCCTGGTTTGTTAACTATGTGCCAAATTTGGCAAAGATCAGATTCATTTGAAACATCTGACAACCTGATGAATAGATTGTATCAAGTTGCAGCTTGATTATGCATGTGATTGTAATGTGCGCGGGAGTCAGAACACACATAGTCTTCACCAGCATTTAAAAAAGCTTGCAGAGTATGATTGTATTGATGATAGTAATGTACATACAACAGGTTACAACAAAATAATTGAGCAAACAATCTAAAACAGTACATACAGATTTACCACTTCAATCACATTGTTAACAGCTGATAGTGATAGTAATGTCAGAACCCCCTAAATTAACAACAATCACAGGCACTTGCCCATTTTACTTTTAAACCTCCAAATTCCAAAATCCTCAATCAATTGAGCAAAAAGTACATTCTGATTCATCACTAAAAATACATTCCCCACATCCATTAATGACAATCAACAACCCCTCAAATTTACTAAAATCACAAGCAAGCAACCAATTCAAAGTCAAATTAAAATCCCTACTTTCCCATTGCACCTTTATACCTCAAAAATCCAATTCAACCCCAAAAACCCTCAATAAAAATTCAACAAACCAACAAAACCCCATTTCCCAATCAACAAAAAGAAATTAGAATTATAACTTAATCAACAATTAGTACTATACCTGGGTATTTATAGGGCCATTAAGATCATCATTGAATAAAAAGTTATAAAAATCCTCAAGGGTCAAACCCTGCTTATTAGAAAACTTGATGAGGTGGCGCCGTCGGTTAAGAATCTGATCAACAAGTCGGATGGCGTCAGCCTCGGTGAATGCCACGTCATTCTCACCCTGAAACTCCACCATGAAACGACGAAGCTGTACGCCGTTCATGTGGGTTGTTTTACCGCCGTAGATTGAAAATGCTTCTACCACATCGAACGGCGGTTGTACCTCCGTGATCTTAAACTTCCTTGTAAAACACATAAACATCTTATAACTATGGTGACCACCACCACCCTCATTTTTCTTATCTATTTCTTTCTCTTTAGACATTAAAAATAAAAACTTGGAAAATTTATTTAGGGTGAAATATATGTGATTGATTGATTGATCGGTTGAGATTTATTGTAAAGTTTGAATCTTTTGATTGGGGTTTATGGAAATGATATGATGATTATCAATGTGGGTTTTCAGTTTTTCTGTTGAAGAGGAAATGTGGGAAGTTGGAGAGAGAAAGAGAGATGGGGGTATATAAAAAGGGGGCTGTTTGATTGGTTGATCTGTTTGTTCTTCTTCTTCTTTTTACCAATTTTCTCTCTCCTCTTCTTTATTTATTTGTTTTCCAGTTCCATATTGTGGGGTAACGGGTAAGACAAACACATTAAAGGAACTGTTGTCCTTATCCTAATGTTGACCGTTAAGGATTTAACACGGTTTTCCCGCCGATTTGGCATACACAACTAACAAGTTAACAACTGCTTCAAAGCCTTAACTGCTTGCGTTTGAGGAAATTCATTCATCCCTCCAATTAATCCTCAATCACCATTTAGGGTGCTGGTGTCGTGGTACAGTAAATAAACCATTACACTAGCTAGTGAACATTTTCTCTTTAACGGAATGGTGCAGAAGTACAGAATGCACGATGAAAAGAACTTTTTACTAGGGCTGGCAAAAGCTGACACGACACGACAACACGACAACACGACACGAACCGGACACGAAAGTAGTGGATTAGTGTCAAGGGTTTTCGAAACGTTTAATTAAATGGGTCGAACACGACTGACACGCTTAGTTAAATGGGTTAAGTTCAGGTTGAGCTTTCAAACACGAATCTGACGCGCTTTAACACGATAAAACCAATATTACTACAAAATTGAAGTGAAAATATACAATTTACCTTACTTTATATGTATTTACCGGATCCGTTTTGAAATTTCTTCTAGCAGTAATTATTTATTTATTCAAGTGGTTTTTTTGTAATTTTTGAAAGAAAAAATTAGTTAAATTGGTCAAACATGTCGACACGACGGTGACACGATTATCAAACAGGTTGGGTTAGTATTGAAAATTTCGACACGATTATTAAACGGGTTGGGTTAGAGTTGAGAGATTTCTGACACGTTTATTCTCGACATGAACAACGAACATGACACGACACGGCCATTTTGCCACCCCTACTTTTTACTGGTGTGCAGCTTGTTATAGGTTTGTGGTATTTACTTGAAGTTTATTTTAACGCAATTATTGCCAGGATTTTTATAACATCAAGGAGGTTCTAACCCATAATGATCAATTGGCAATGGATAGAGTAACTCCCATAATTATAAACATCTCAAGACACTCTTTTTTTTTTATCAATATGGTACAAGTACAACCCACTTCAACACTGCATAGAATCAATAATAGACCTCAAACCCCTAAATTTATACATGAGTTAACCATACTCCTTTCCTCTCCAATAAATCTTTCAAATTCCTATTTAGTTGTTCTAAATATATAGCGTCTAATTAGATCAGGGTAATAGGTAGTTGTGGAATCAAATTTCACTTTTACTTAGGAGAAAAACTCTTTACCTACAATCATCACTAGAAAATCTTTCATTAACTAAAGAAACTATTGATTATTGTTCTTTGACTGATGCTCGTACCAGCCAGTAAACATTAAACAACAATTCATAAAATACTCGATCGACTGATAATAAATTAAAATGTTATTTGCAGGCTCAACTAGAAAACAAACAAAAGAGAGATATTTTAAATAAATAAATTGCAGTGGTATGAATGTACAGCCGAGTACATATCGTGTTCGTGGGGGACCATTTCCATACTCCTTTTAATCATACCTTTCTCGATATACTTAGTTTTCAAATTCATACTCCTTTTAATCACATATCACGAGTATAATTTTCTAAGAGGGGTGTTCATCACACGATGATGAAAATCCCTCGGACTATATGTAATCTTATTAGTTCCTCTTGACAACAAAATTATATCCTCCATTAAATGTTTAGTGGAGTACAAATTATAAGTGCAAGGACGAAAAATAAACAACCAAACCGAATAGTACCCCTATCATATGTGTTAGGTTGGAATGTACATATAGACTCTGTTTGGTAGGGAAAATCGTTTTCAAATAAAAAATACTAGGTGGATGTTCGTGAGTATGTCCGTGTGTTGCATGGACTGTGATTATATAATAAAACTAATATAACGTGATTATTAATCTCGTCAAAAAATCAAAGTGTAATTGTCACTTATGAAAAACTATTAGTAATATATGGATAAATATTTATTTAATCCATTTAATATCATGAATGCCATATAATAAGATTACTATGATTTTATAGGGCATCTTATCTAATTTAAACTCTTATCATTAACTCATCCCATATGTTACATGATCCAAGAGGTAATAGTTTCAAAGTCTTTCTATGCTTGATATTGGTACGCCAATACTCATATGTTGATCAAGTGTACAACTAACATTCCAAAGATATGATCCTTCTTTTATGGTAAAATCAGTTTAAATGTCTAATGTATACATAACTACGTATACTTTTCAAAAAATAAAGAAGTTTTAGATGTAAATCTTAGAATAGCAAAACATATTTCAAGGCTTGCTTGTTTTTTCAAAGTTATATGCAGTCAAAGTACTGTCACAAAGAACGCAAAAAGTCCAATGTAATTTTATTTGTGGTCCGGAGGGAGTACATGAATAATTATAAAGTTGAAGGGAACATAAACCGGGAACCTAAAATAACATGGGGGATCAGTATATTACGTACAATTATATTAACTTCGTTATAGAATTATACGTGGTAATGGTAAAGTTTCCTATTAAAGATTGGATCTGAAATCATTTTAGATTCATCGTTTATTTCTTTATTTTACACATACTCTTTTTATTATATTTTAACTTCAGATTGTTTTTAAAAATTTTATAAGTAATATACATATCTTTTCTCTTATTTTTACGTGCAACTCTTTAGTTGTGTCAGCTTGTCAAGCTAATTACTGATTACCTTTTTAGGTGGACGCATCTAATGTTGTAAATCAATAGAACATACTACAAATTAGTCTCATTTTAAAGGATATTTCATACTCGTTCCAATGGTGTAAGCAATTTAATTTCTTAAGCGGTGAAACTAAAGTTATATGCTTTTTAAAATCTAATAGTCTATTCTTTAATGATTTAGGAAAGTACAACTTTAGTATATGTTCTAAAACCTTTAATTAATAGTAATTCTTTAAAGATTTAGAAAAGTACAACTTTAGTATATATTCCATACCAAAACATTTATTTCTATTTTATATTTATTTTAAAATTTTTACAATGACTCGCTTAGGTGGACGCCTCCAATGCTGTCAGAAAATGCCTCTAATATATAGATATTATGATTTTTAATTGAATTTTTTTTTATTGTAAAATATATTTTCGCTCACATTATTCTCTGTTGTATGGTTTACAAGGGAAAACGATTTCCTTACAATATTATTTTCCTTCCTATTTATTTTAATTTTTAAATTTAAAGTTTTAAAAACAAAAAAAAAACTGATGACATAATTGTACGTATAGATATCGAAAAGTAAGATGGATTAAAATAATCATTTCAAACGCATATTACAATAAAAAAAGTATACTTATTTGAAGAAAAATAATAATATTGAGAAAACAATCTGAAAGCCTGATTCGAGACCCGATCAAGTCGAGTGCAGGTCTGTGTGTTATGGCCCGAAATTCCGATTACCCGACTCGATAATCGGGTCCATTATTAGTGCTCTGGAGATTTAGTGTCTCATAAACGAAAAATCATTTTCCCGTTTTTTTAAAGGCAAAACACTTTCCACCATATGGATAAAAATGTTTTTCCCCTTAAGAATCATTTTCTTTTCTTTGGTAAATCAAAGCAAAAAACGTGAACAAATTTTCATCCAACCAAACAAAGCCATAGAGGATTGGTCCGCATAAAAGGACCCAGTTTGGGAGCAATAGACACTATAAAGAATGGCTCATTTTATTATGGACTACACAATAATTCCTCCATAAAAGGACCCAGTTTCCTAAGTTTAATTTGGGAGCAATAGAAGACACTATAAAGAATGGGCTCATTCTGACTATCAAAAAAATAAATAAATAAAAAATAATGGGCTCATTTTATCATGGACCGGCCCGTCAAATCATCAGAGCAGTGCAATAGAGCAAATTCAGTGATGCAACTATAGTAAACCCAACCCAAAGTTGAATAAAGTTTGATATAGTTCTAGAAGACGCGCGAGAATCCTGTTACACTGCCCTGTTTTCCCGAAAATTCGAGAAACAGAAAAGAAAAACAGAGTAATCACTGGAATGCACCAGAAAGTTCATCACATCCTCTATAAATTTGGCTAATCCCACCCATGCTTCTCATCAACGAAACACAAACAATAACAAATAATCCCAAGTTCTCATACCCATCCAAATTAATTTCATCAAATTCAATTTCTCAAAACACTGCCCAACCAATCACACAATCAAAATCAAACAATAATGTCGCTAATCCCAAGCTTGTTCGGAAACCGACGAAGCAACGTTCTCGACCCCTGGAACCCTTCCAGTCTCTCTCCTCCACCGGTGAGACCGCTGCATTTTCCAACACTCGTATTGACTGGAAGGAGACACCTGAGGGCCATGTTTTCAAGGCGGACCTGCCAGGGGTTAAGAAGGAGGAAGTCAAGGTCGAGGTTGAAGACGGGAATGTGCTCCAGATAAGTGGAGAGAGAAACAAGGAAATGGAGGAAGAGAATGATCAGTGGCACCGCGTAGAGAGGAGTTCTGGAAAGTTCCAAAGGAGGTTCAGGCTTCCGGAATGCCAAGATAGAGGAGGTTAAAGCTTCTATGGAGAATGGTGTGCTCACTGTCACTGTTCCAAAGGCAGAGGTCAAGAAGCCTCAGGTCAAATCCATTGACATCTCTGCTAATTAATTTAAATTATCTTCTTCCTACCGTTGGGAAGTTAAAAATGTGATGATCTTTCTATCTGAATAATTACGGAGTTCGTCATTTTCATTATAATTAGTAGTTAGTTTGTGTGGTGTTGTATGGTTTGTGTGTTTAGAATTCCACTGCTTGACTGTTTGGTTCAATTCTTGTAAGGTAAAGTTCAATTCAGTGTGGTAAATTAAAAAAAGGGCTCTTCTTCAATTCGTCTAATTAATACTGTAAATGTCAAATATTACGACAGTTTTTAATATTTTTACTTTAAAAGACAACTTATATCTATTTTACCTTACCATTAAAACACAATGCAATGCTTTTTTTATCTATCTTACCTTACCATTAAAACATAATGCAACGCTTTTAATACTTGCCACGAGTAACATTTGAGATTAATACACATGGAATGCCACATAAACCCCCAAGTTCGTATGATTAGTAATACGTAAGCTGTCCATGCAAGTGTCTTAAGCATTTATTTGACTTAATAAATACATAATGACATAATTATTAATATCATATTGTTCAAGTTACAAAATCAAATAATTTTTGTTAGCGGCTATAAAAATAATAATTCTTACTTTATTGTATCAAAATATTTCAAAATGAGATATATATGTTCTGCATTTGACTCTATAATGTTCAGTAGAAGTTATAAAACATAAACACTACACACTTTCCCCTCGCCAGTACGAGATATTTGTTATGTTTGTCATGTGGCGCTTATATCACTATTGCATTGTCATGTGTTTTTATGTCATTCATTACTTTCATTGTATGATTAATCTGTTAAGCTAAATTGTCACAAAAATAGATAATTGAGTATCAAAACTTTTTTAATTAGAACATTTATTACTTTCTTTAAAAAAAAAAAAAAAAGAAGAGAAAATGCTTTTAGTCACGTGACTATATCATCCGTGTAATTTATACACATACTATAATACCTAAAAGAATAGACAATATATAATAAAAAAAAAACGGACCCATGGCATTGCCCGATTCCAAAATTAGTCTTTTAACAAAACATACATCATTAGGCTTTTCACAGTTCGTAAAGTGATGGAGTCAAGTCAAGTATTTTTTTTATTTTTTTTTTTTGCTCGCCAAGTCGTTCAAGTCACATTGGTATACTCCAATTTTGTCAATTTTGTCTCAAGTGATTTTTTTTTTTTTTTAAATGTTTGGGTGATTTTCTTTCTTTTTTTTTTTTTTAAATGTTTGGGTGATTTTTTTTTTTCTTCTATTTTTCATGATCTCCATGATTTGAAAGTGATCCAGATAAAATTCTTAATTAGTAATGATCTAATTGACCACTAATTTCAAGAGTATATTATTACTACCTCCGTTTTTTTGAAAATGTTTACATTTGCTTTTTCACTGTCTCCAATGCACTACTTTGAACGTAGATAATTGTAATTACATGCATATATAAATTACAAAATTATAATTTTTTAAAAGTATTCTTTAAATTGAATCTTACAATATAATTTTTACATTATAAATCTTTTGTATTTTTTCACTAATTCATGATAAAACGGATTAAGTATTTCTTTAATAAAAAACTTGTGGTATAGGGAAATGGGGCATGGTTGTGTACTTGTGTAGGAATACTGTTGCAACTTGCAAGTCATAATCAATAGAACTAATTTAGTCCGCAAAATGCAGGTGTTATGTTTCCATTAAACCAATCAAATTAGAGTTAAGAATACGTCAACATTGCTCGGCAAACCCGAGCTTCAAAAGCAACTCCCTAAATCTCAAGGTTAGACATCAACCAACTATAGTAGATCGGACAACCTTATTACCATATTCACGACGAACAAAAGACCAAGATACGCTACCAAAATTAGAAACAAGCTCTAAATCCCAAGGTTCTAGGGGTCAGGAGGTGTGTTAGAGTCCCGAGGCGGTTCTAAGGTCTCAGAAATCTGAGCAGTTCTAGAATTTTAAGGGCGTTAAAAGGTAAATTTCAAGTGAAATGGTGGAGTAAATACTGGGAGATCAAACAAATAAATATGGTCTAGTACCATTAATCGTTAGGAAAGTGGAGTATTTTTTTATTTTTATTTTTATTTTTTTTTATTTTTTTTGTTTTTACCCGTTATTATATATATTCACTTTTCTGTATAATATTTGACCACTTATCATGTATTGTAACTTATAAGGGCCCATATAGAAAAGTAGTTCTTGAATAAACAAAGTTAACATGCAGAAAATAAAAATGACAAGGATATGAGGGCAATGAGGCAGAAAATATTATTATTAATTTATTTATTATAAGTTTTTTTTTAATTACACGCCTCCCATAGAAAAAGAAGGGAAAATTAAGCTAACCTCTCCACATCCACATCTTACCTTATTATTAAAATACAGTGCAGCCCTTTCAAGAATTGCCACGTGGCACATTCGAAATTGACACATGGGATGCCACGTAAGCCTCCAAATTCGTATGGACACGTAAGCCGCTCATGCAAGTGTGTCGAGCATTTATTGCACTTAATAAATACAAAACGACATAATTATTATCATAATGCTCAAGCTATAAAATCAAATAACTTTTGTTACACAACTATATAAATTATAATTCTTACTTCATTGGATCAGGTTCGGAAATCTTACCTTACTATTAAAACACAGTGCAACCCTCCTAAGACTTGCCACGTGGCACATTCGAGATTGACACATGGGATGCCATGTAAGCCTCCAAATTCGTATGGTAATGACACGTAAGCCGCCACGTAAGCCGCTCATGCAAGTGTGTCAAGCATTTATTTCACTTAATAAATACAAAACGACATAATTATTTATCATATTGCTCAAGCTATAAAATCAAATAACTTTTGTTACACAACAATATATAAATTATAATTCATACTTTATTGGATCAGGTTCGGAAAATACTTCAAAATGAGATACATATGTCCTATATTTGACTCTATAATGTTCGGTAGAAGTTATAAAAACATATACACTACACAGTTTCTACTCACCATGTGACACTTCTACGAGGTATTTGTTATGTTTGTCATGTGACCTTTATATCACCACTGCATTGTCTATGTGTTGTTATGTCATTCGTTACTTTTATTGTATGATTAATCTGTTAGCTAAATTGACACCAAAATAGATAATTGAGTATCAAAACTTTTTTAATTAGAACAATTACTTACTTTTTTAAAAAAACAGAAGAGTTAAGGCCCTTGATCAAATGACTATACCATCCGTGTAATTAAAAAACCTACTATAACATTTAAAAGAATAGACAACATATTAAAAAAATTAACCCGGAACATAGCCCGGGACAAAAACTAGTAATAACTTAAATAGGACAACATAATACATATCAAATATAAAGAACTAAAACAAAAGGACAACATAATTACGACGTACATTGGAGCTAATTCTTCACATGGGAACTTGATGAACAAGCACAAGTGAAATTTTATTTTGGATGGTTTGGCTAACCACGGTGTAACCATCTTCACCCTTGTAAATAACATCAACCAACCGAGATAGCTCAAGGATTCTAGATAGTGCAGGCTTGGGGATTGGATATGGCCGCATCATTCCTTCATTTATATCTTTCCAAGTATTCTCCACTTGCTTGTTCAGCTCTTTACGAGCCTCTTCCTCTAAAACACCATATTGTTTCATGTAACATTCCACAGCGGATGCAACGTGATCCCTTTGTTGTTGAAACTGCCAAATCAACAACAACAAAAAGAAACATTATTAGACACAATTGACATTTAGCTTTTTGCATTCATGTAACTCAATCCGTCTTTATTTTATATATATTTTTTTGATTATATATATATATATATCTATATAGTAGTTCAAACTTTTTACTCATAATAAATAAACACAAAAACTTGTTTAACACGGTCTTTTCATAACATTTGGTGAAACGAGGGTCACTTTTTAATATGAGGGTCACGGATGATAATAAGTGACCCCTACTTACTCATAAATAAAAGGCAAGGGATTAATAATTAGTTTAATAGATATGATTGATCATGACTCCTTTCATCCCAATGTAGACAGAGTATGTACTAGCAAGGCTCGATATGGCCATGGTCAAGGATGTCCCACTGGGCCATTAAGAATGGCAAATACCAATACCTAAAAACCATGAAGATCATGTACACCGCCACCCTCCATGTACCCTCTCTCTCCCTTCACCCAATCTCTCTCTCCCCTCACCTTCTCTCTCCACCACCATCACCACCGTCACCAGCACCCCCACTGCCCGGGCGACCGTCGTGGTCGGCGTCGGCCGAAGACCACAACGGTGGCCCTCACCAGCCGACCCCGCCCCTCCCCCCCTCTCCTCCCCTCTCCTCCCCTCACCCCCAAACCCGAAACTCAAACTCGCTCTAACCCTAATTTTATCTCTCCTCTTTCACCTTCGCCCCACCGCCGCCAGTGGCGGATCCAGGATTTTACGACTGGGTATGCACAATTAAGAAATCGATAACCTACCATAGCAATTAGCAAAAGTTCAAATATTTCCTTTTTTTTGGGTACTCTCTATGTCAATATAAAATTAACGCATAAAATATCAAATGTTTAATTAAAGGATAAACAACAAAAAAATTAATGCCTAGAAATCTAAAAATTATGCTTAGAACAATTTGTGTGTTGTTTGTCCCTGTAAATGAAAAAAAAAAATTAAAAAAAAAGAGTCAATGTTTAGTGATGCTAGTGATTTTGTCAAGTATTTCAGGCCTTTTGAGAGAACTAGATAATAAATATGGCTATTAGTCTACTTTGTACAAGTAGTGGGTCCCTAGGTGTATGAGGTTGTGACCATGAGTCACAGTTACTAGGGCCTATACCTGTCAGACATGTGGGCTTGGGTAAAAGAGAATCAGAGTAAGAAGTCAGAGAGAAAAGAGTTACGCGGTCCACAAGGAAATGCGGAACTGGGCAAACAGACCAACTGATGGTTAATTCTTTTATTTTCTTCACATAAACTTGATTTTTTTTTTTAAAAAAAAAACCTATGTATGGACGTGCATAGGTATTGGTCCATGTGGATCCGCCACTGACCGCTGCCCTGGCCACGATAAAGGTTGACTCCGATCATTAACCTCAGTCGTGGCCTCCCCCAGCCACCATCTCCCCTCCCCCGTCTCCATCGGAAAATTAATCTAAATCCTCAAAAAACTCGAAAATCTCAACAAACAAAATTATAGGTTCAAATTGGTTTAAATTGGGGCTTGCTAAACCCTACAAGGAGAAATTGCCAAAAAAAAGGGGCACATGAGTCTCACTGCGAGCCGACGCGTGAGGTCCACACGCCCCGCCTCGACAATCAGTGCTATGTGCATGCGAGTACATACGAAAAAATGCCGGCAAACACGGATGATCTGTAAATAAAATATATATGCAAAAAACTACTGTATGTTATAAGTGCACGAAAGTGATTTTTATTGAAAGCTTCATCGAGATGTTCATTAGGACCGGGCCTAAGAGTACAGTAAGAAGTACGTACCATGTTCCCACCCATGTCATTCTTTATTCTGCCCATCACTCCAGTTGCTACGACAGGTTTGGGCCGTTTGCAAACCCATTCAAAGGCTTCTCGATTTGCAAGTTCTCCCATGCCAAGGAAAGACACAAGTATTCCCAAAACATAACCGAAGGACACTTCACCATTTTTAATGTAGTCGTCATATGAAGGGATACGTTTCTCATTCCGCCATCTTGCTTCTTGCATGTAAGTCGCACACAGAATTTTCATCTGCAACATATATAACCTTATATTATAGCCTAATTATTTATGTCTTCTTATTAGATGAATAATTAAGGACTTCTTTTGTAGTAAAAAAATAGAAACCGTAGTAAAAATATGTAATAAAAATACTTTTGTAGTTAAAAGACACCCAGTTTTAGTGAAAAAATATTCTACCACGTAGGAAGAGAATATGGATAAGAGCATCTTCATTCTTAGAAGACATATATCATTGCTCATAATTAGTATATTTAACATTTCAGATAGCATATAATAAGTATATATACTACATCCATTCCACTTTAAACTCCCCAGTTGCTTTTTTTGAAGTGAGATCAATTTTGTAAATTTTGATTCATAAATATATAAAAAAATCACTACAAGTCATGGTTTGAAAGTATATTATAATTTCCTTTTGAAAAATATTTTCAAACTATTATAAGTATTTTTACAAATTTTACTTGAATATTATCATAGATATAAAATTATAAATGACTAAAATATTACATTGGAGACCGTGAAAAAAAATAAGTGAGAAGTTTAAAGTGAAACGAATGGAGTATATACTGAAAAAGTACGTGATCATCAGCAAATTACGTACATAGCCGATTGCGAGGGGGGAAGATAATCATACCTGTTCCCTCACGTAGTCAACCAAATACGTCCTTCCTTCTTCGGCCAAATCTTGATCGAAATCCTCAAACGTATCTAAAAGGGCTTGATAAACAATCTTTATGTAGTCCGGAAGTTGACTCATAGAGCTGTTGTCCCAGCTGAATTTTTATAGTAGGGTACGTAATACAATGAACAATGTTTCTTTAATTTATAGTAATAACGATAAAAGCCTTAGAAGATTTATGAAAAATTAGACGATATGATAAACAAAAAATTTTGTTTGAGGCGGGCTAAAGGTGATATTTACTTTAACATTTGATACCACAATAACGGATAGTGATGCAGGAGCATACGGAAAAAGGGTTAGAGATGACTCAATGAATACGAAAAGGCATTTAGGGGTGATTGTTTTGCAAGTAATTTCATTTAGGGGTGTTTTTTGCAAATAGTTTCATGTAGGCATTTAGGACTGCCTCGCCAATGCTAGTTTTAATTTTAATGTTAGATTTACTTCTTTTAATGGCTCGCCTTGGGTCTCCTTGAAACTCTGTAAGCAGAACTTATCATGGTAGCTAAGCCTTACTCTATTTGCATAATTGAATAAATTGAGGGTCTCGCCCTCCTTTGCACAAAAAAAAAAAATAAAAAATACTCACTCTGTTTTATGAAGATGTTTACATTTGCTTTTTCACAGTCTCCAATGCACCACTTTGACATAATTGTAATTGTATGCATATATAATTTATAAAATTATAGTTTTTCAAAAGTATTTTTTAAATGCTTCTAATAAAAGTATTTTTACATTAATTATAAATCTTTGTATTTTTTTACTAATTCATGATCAAAGTTTGTGAACTTTGACCTTGAAAAATAAAGTGTAAACATCTTGCAGAAACGGATGGAGTAATAATTTGTGGGTGCAAAATATTAGAGGAATTGGGCCATTAGAATGGCCACGTTCTTTCTATTTTAAAATCAGATGAAAGGTTCAGATTTAACATGTACTCCCTCCGTTTCGAAAAACCATTAACATTTACTTTTTCACAGTTTTCCATGCACTACTTTGACCATAAATATTTGTATATATATGAATATATAAATCATAAAAAATATGATTTTTAAAAGTACTATTTAAAATGAATCTAACAATAATATTTTTACTTTGTAAATCTATATATATTTTCTTAAATTAATGGTCAAAGTTTGTAAACATTGACCTCAAAAAACAAATGTTAAGGTTTTGTAGAAACGGATGGAGTATATTCTAAAATCGTTAATTCTCTTACAAAAATTGTTAAATTTTGTGGATCAAGTATACTAACCTGTGAATCACTTCTGTGAGAAGTTGTAGTTCTTCAAATACACCATATGCATCATATATATCATCAATGATGGACGCCAAGAAGAACACCTTGCTAAATATTTTTCTCCCCAGGGAATACTGAGGCTCGTAAAAAGCCCCCAAAGTCCAAAAATATGTCTCGGCCAACCGGTCTCTTGCAAATCTATAAGTTGAAAGTAAGTCTTTCCACCACCTATCAATATAGACATGATATATATGTATGTCAGACAATACGTATTCGTTTCAATACATACAATAACATATCAACTAAATAATATTTACAGAGTATTATCCTTGTTCGATGATATAGGTGTTATTAGAAAGGTTTTGAAACATATATTCATATGAGTTAAAAACTTAAAATGACATGCTAAATTAGGTAGAAAATGTAGTTTGGATGACTTAAGTTATGACTTATGAGCAGAGACGAAGTTAGGATGCCACGTTAAGGGAGGTCATTCTAGTGGGTAAAGGGAAAGTCAAAAAGAAAAACAAGATTAAAGGCACAAAACATTTAAGATGCTTGTCTAGGGGCTCAAACTCTTGACCACAACCACAATAAATCAAGCCTCAACCACTATGCTAGTAGATAATTTGTGAAACTACTTGCCAGTAATATTATTAGTACCAAAACGTGACAGGGGCCAACGGCCACTCTAGGCCCTGCTGCTCCGATCCGTCAGTGGTTATGAGTATTCAATTCTATAATTTTATCCAAGTGAAAAAAACAATAATTGTTAAAAGTTATTATATAAAGAAGAGTAAGTTTTACGTTAGACCAACTTATAATAATATGGAGACATTATTTAGAAATGTAAGGGTCACTTACTATAATAATTATCCTTCTTTCACTAAAAAGTGAGCAAATATTTTGACGAAAATTACAGTAAAATCGTATTGCACAAATTGTTAAAATATAATTATTTGAACGAAAACAATAGATAGTAACGTACTCTATCTTTTCAAATAAGTTGAACTTATCGTAACATGACTATAATTTGAACTGTAGTAATTGATAACTAGTAGATATAGTCATAAGTCCGGCAGCCATACTAACCACTAACCAGCATAGTTTTAGCCTGGTTTTGATACACAGCATGGCACGAACATGATCTTAACACGACATGACAATACACATGATACGAATTAGTCGGATGTGGGTCGTGTCTGCACACAATTTTGGGAAAAACTCAATGTCTAGACTCGGATAGGCATGGCGCGACATGATATGGCCCTGAAAAAAGTTAATCAAATAACAGAAAAAAGTTTTGTGCACGAGGGTGGTGCATGGGTTGTACTAGCGAGGCCCGACATGGTACAATGGTCATGACCTTACCTAGTTACCTTGGATCAGCAGGGGCGGATCTAGTTAAGAGGCATCGATGACCGCGGACACCGGTTGGTAAAACTATTCCATTACAATTTTTTAAAATTTAGGTTGAAATTCTCGTAAGATCTATTAGTGGACACCGTAAATAATAAAAGACTATAACGAACGACTAAAATGTAAATAAATACCTGTAATAAAAAATTGCTAGATCCGCCACTGCCTTGGATACATACAGTAGTCTAAAAGTAGAAGCCAAATTAAATAGAAGTGTGTGAATTGAAAATCATTAAATAGGAGTACCTGGCAATATCTTTAAGCTCCTTCTTATGCAATGATAGGAGAAAGTTGAAGTCTAGTTTTGCAAACTGTAGTAGTGTTGTGTTATGGGAAGGATCATGTTCATAGATGGAGATGTACTGTCTAGCTTCAAGTCGTGTCATGGCCTGGTGAAGTGGCTGGTCCAGTGCGTGATTTACTCTCTCTGACATCGGTCCACTTATTAACTGCTGGATGGCCATGGATTTTAGATGAGTCTTAGCAAATGCAAGAGCTTCATCAAGTATTTCTTCTCCATGTAATCTAACATGAGAAGCTTCATACAAGCTTAAGAGTCCTTCCACATCACTTTTTAAAGACTCCTTGAACTTCCCCTCTTCATCCATAAACCTTTTAAAAGTATCTACATCATCAGCAACATATATAACCTTGTGAGAGTTGCTCCAACTTGATCATGATACAGGTCGAAGTTTACGATCCAAAATTTGACTCCACCCCATTCACATTTTTTTTGCCAATAAGTAATTTTTTCATTAATTGTAATGGACAATAATACATACGTACCAGATGACACATTGAAACCATGTTGTCTCAAGACCCGAAAAAGAAGAGAAGTCTGAGATAGATCATCTTCTTTATAAGCAAGAACTTCATTCCTCGAGTGCGCATCGAAGATCTGTTGCAATATTTCTTCATGTTCCACTTCAAAGTGGTACCCAACGCCTAGCCGTTGTATTGCATCTATGAAGCTCAACTGTTTCAGTGGGTTTTCCCCACTTGCAAATAGCTCTTTTTTCACATCCTCTTTCAGCTCTTTGATTTCTTGTGCTTTCTTAGCACGAGTTTCCTGTACAACCCCAAGAAAGAAAGTTTGCTTGCTTACAAGAAAATCATACACACTCCCTCTTTTTCATTAGGTATGTTCATTTTTATTTATTTAACAACAAATATTAATAAAATTTAACAAAAATAAGTAGAATTAACTAAATTCAACAAAATATATAAAACTAACAAAATCATAAAAATTACTTGAATCAACAAATTTTAACAAAAATCTACAAAGTTCAACAAAAATCGGTAAAATAAAAAAATAAAAATACGTAGCAAAATATAAATTAAAAAAAGCTTCCCTTTTCTCTCTCTCTATTCCACTCCCCCAAAAAAAGTAAACTACCTAGTAACTTCCATTTTTTTTTTGTTCATAGGGGCTGTCATTAATAATTAATCATTGATGGTAAGACCCAAATAATGCTGGGTTGTTCTTGTTCTCTTTTGTGTTTTTGCATATTTATTTCAATAAAAGCCTAGACATATGTGAAAGTTGATTTCTCTCTCTTTATGAGAGGTTTATTCTCACATATATTATGAGCAATTTTAGAAACATTAGATTGTTGAACAGGATCTTTTCGATTGGTATGGATCGGGAAAACAAGTTTGATCTCCGATACCAAGTGAATAAGTTGTATTTTCAAATATTTGCAACAAATTTTGTGGTTAACTCCAATCTAAGGGATTATGCATGGAAACTCCGAAATTCGATGGAGCCGTTTTATACACTGTTTTCAAGCATTAGTGTTGGAAGAGATTTTCATGTTATTATATATATATATATATATATATATATATATATATATATATATATATAGATAGATAGATAGATAGATAGATAGAGAGAGAGAGAGAGAGAGAGAGAATTCATGTTATTATATTAGAAGGTGGGGGTGATGAATTGATTGTTGCTTTGCGGATGAGTACTTGTGGTGTTGTTTGTTATTGATTTTTGCTTGTAATGACTTTTTATGAATAAAGGTTTCTCTTGCTTATATATATATATATATATATATATATATATATATATAAGAAATTAAGTCTACCTCATCATCAGGAGTGTAATTTAGGAAGAGATCACCCCAAAGGCTTGGGTGAAATTCTGCGACTGGACGGCCATTTTCTTTTGTGGCATTTTGCAAAGAAATTTCAATGGGCATCTTGCTTATGCTGGCTGCTATACAAGTTCAATTGGCTTACACGAGTACTCGTACCCAACTTTGATTTGACAGTTACATTACTTACTTCCATGGCGGCTTTGATTAGGCCGCCACCACAAGTTGACCCTTAACACTAGTAAAGGTCACCACTAAAGTTGAACGTTAGAGAAACGAATTACCTGGTTGTTTCAGAGCAAATAAAGAGAAGGTAGACCACAAATAAATGGAATAATAATGGCTGGTCATACATACAACTGACGAATATGAAGAAATCAAGTCATGTGACCAGAAAATGGTGTAAATGCACAGACCACAAAATTATTTCACAATAATTACCAAGCTAGCATTGAATATGTACGGTACAATGTATGTATCAGAAATATTGGCACCCTAATTTTTTGTTGCCAAAACTATGTAACCTTTTAAACCAAGGGCTCTGATACAATTTTTAACATCCCCGAATTCGCAACGATTTTCTGAGAACTATCGACGTCGCTATCCACGACTCGACACCACTGAACCGTCCCAAACCGGGGAATAGTTACTGCAACATTTATCGCTAAGGAATAAATGCTAAGCAGAAAGGAAAAACTAGGTATCAAAGGAAGCATCTAAACAAACTAAACATTAATATCAGAGTTGTCTATCAAGTGAAATTAAGTCCATTAAAGTGTTATTACAACTTTGCCTTCAAGGGCACAAACCAAAAATCCCAATAATCCAAAGTAAATCATAAGTCTAGAGAAACAGCCCAGGTTTAAACTTCAAGCTATCGTCCTCACTCAGCTACACCTGCACTTTGGTTTCCGTGACGGAAACAAGGTACAGAAGAAAAAATAAGAAACAAAAGAAAAACAAAAATCAGATAAACTGAATAAAAGTCGTCCATACCCAGTAAAAACACTTTCACAAACCTTACCGGATTTTTAGAAGAATCATTGAAATTCATTTGCATGCACAAGTAGTCATATAATCAAGCACACGCAAACTCGACATTCAATTACATGCAATTCTTGCTTTAGTGATCACTCGAACACAAACAGATAAACCATCTTAATTAAAGAAACAAGAGAGCGAATAGAACGACGATTACCCATATTGCTCATAAATAGATATAGACATGCCATGGACTTTAGTGTATACTCACACTACCTCTAACATAATAATTGATATGTAGAGAATCAAACAATGGGGAATGATCCGTCCTGAACACACTACGAGGTGTCCATAATAAGTAACTTGAGAATCACGCATCCCTAGACTACATCAATTAGATGAGTCTCGATTGCTCGACTACTCCTAGGGATCCATTAGGAGTCTTATTCTCATTTATAATTCAATTCACATACTTGCATTGATTGACCTAGTGGTACAACGAGACCACGACATACTACTTCATTTCATGCTCATGATAATGAATAATAATAACGACGATAATGAGATAAAAGGCATATGAACATAATCATGCTTCACATATGTCTAACGAATTTTCGGCAGCACTTCGGCAGTAAATCATGATATCCAAAATTACACTTTCAACAAATAATCCATCCAAGTATAATAGGTGCTCATTAGCACTCAATAATAACCCATTCCAAATAGCACGTATATCATATCATAATAATACTAGAAATTCAACATCGCCATACATGCTCAATAATTAGCATATGAACTAATTAATTAACGAAATTTCATAAACTTGTCATACTCAATATAAATCATAATTACAGCGAAGAATATATTTCTAATTCTCATAATTAACGACGATATAATTTAATCATGTTTCGCATATTAAATTCACAATAATATCGCAATTAGCACATAACACATCAAAATAGTTTTGATGGGGCTTTGGAAAGAGGTAGGCACAATCGCTTACCTAAAAAAACGCTCACTACGCAGTAGGTAACCTTGCTAATCACAACCCGATCACGCTTGTCCGTTTAGTCCTAATTAAAAATAATTACCGAGATATAATCAGTAAATACGAGAATCTAAACAGTAATAAAATATTAATATAATATTTTATTTAAATTCCTTGATTTATTTCAATCAATCTAGGCTTTCAAAAATCCGGATTCGGACTCCTAACGAGTACAAAAAAATAAAAACAGTTATTGAAAAATACCGAAAAATACGAAATTAATTAAAACGAAATTATTAAACGAAACCCTAATCGGTTTTTCGAGTCTAGGCCGTGATACACCAAGCATGGGGACCCACGATCTAGCCCATCACCAAAACCACCACCCACCGACCACCATGGTCGGTGGTGGCTTGCCGGAGCACCGGCGATGGAGGAGAGAGAGAGCGAAAGAAAGTGCGGGAGAGAGAGAGAAGAATTGCGAGAGAGAGAGAGAGAGCGACTGAGAGAGGGAGGAGCGACGGGGAGGACCCCGCCATGTCGGCCACTCGCAGGCGACCACCCAGGCGCGGCCTGATGGCGCGGCGGTGGCGCGACAATCGCGGCTCAGCAAAACAGAGGAGGGGGAAAAACAGAGCACGGGGAGAGATAGAGAAGGGAAAAGAGAGAGAGAAAGAAGGAGAAGGGGAGAGCGGCTGACCTGGGGGTCCTCCAGCGACTGGCAGCCGAGCAAGGGGGAGGAGAGAGAGTGTGTGTGCGTGCGGTTTGGAGAGAGAGAGAGAGAGAGAGAGAGAGAGAGAGAGAGAGAGAGAGAGAGAGAGAGAGAGAGAGAGAGAGAGGAAAGAGTGTGTCGTGAGAGAGATAGAGAAATTGTGAGGTTTTGACTCAGTTTTTGTAAACTGATCAATTGACCCATCTCATAGCTTATATAGGTCTCTAGTCAATGAAAGTCAAAACCTACTAGACCTAGGATTAGTTTTCTGATTTAATTGCTAATTAAAAATAATAAAAACCAATTAAATGCTAATCAAAACTAATTAAAACAATATGAATAAATCTTATTCATATAAAAACCTATTTTAATTAAATCCCTCAATTTGATAATTATAAATCACGAAAGTCACATAATAATTAATATTATTATGGCTTAATTTGAGTAAATCGAATCGTTATATAAATATACGATTTAAATCTCCGAAACTATTTATAAATGAATTATAAATCGATATTATAATTATAGAAAATATTGGGGTATCACATTCTACCCTCCTTAAAAGAAGTTTCGTCCCGAAACTTGAAACATGAAATAATCACTTGGTATTAGACGGAAAGAACAATCCAGACTCTGGAGGATATGCTTCGAGCGTGTGCCCTCGAATATCAAGGTTCGTGGGACAAACACATTCCATTGATCGAATTTTCTTACAACAACAACTATCATTCAAGCATCGATCGAGCACCATATGAAGCCTTGTATGGTAGGAAGTGTAGATCGCCTGTATGTTGCAACGACATTAGCGAGACTGCAGTTTTGGGTCCTGATATGATCCAGCAGACTGTCGACATTGTGAAGGTGATTCAAACGAAGATGCGAAGTGCACAAGATCGCCGAAATCGTATGCAGATAGAGGTCGTAGACCTGAAGAATTTGAGGTGGGAAGCAAGATACTTTTGCGAGTATTTCCTACCAAGGGCGTTATGCGTTTTGGTCGTAAGGGGAAACTGAGTCCTCTTTACATTGGACCTTACGAGATCCTAGAGAGGATTGGTGAAGTTGCTTATCGTTTAGCTTTGCCTGTGGAACTTGAAAAAGTCCACAATGTGTTTCACGTCTCTCAACTGAAGAGATACGTACATGATCCAACTCATGTCGTTCAACCTGAAACGATCGAACTTGATGAGAGTTTGACGTATGAAGAACGTCCAATTAAGATCACTGACTGCAAAGAGCGCTCAACTCGTACAAAGACCATTCCGATTGTGAAAGTTGTTTGGTTCCGTCATGGTCAAGAAGAAGCAACATGGGAAGCTGAATCCATGATGCGCGAGAAGTACCCAGAACTCTTTATCGAAGGTACTAATTCCATTTGAGTTTCGGGACGAAACCCTTTTTAAGGAGGGTAGAATGTCACACCTAGTAAATTCGTCTTTTGTTTACCGCTTTGCACGAGTTGCATGTTCTTGCATTGCATGCTGCATTGCTAATCGACTTAGATCACAACCGTAGTACACGCATTGCATTGTCGTTGCCCTAACATCGTTTTATACCTTCGTATAGGTAAACTTGTTTCGTCGTTGAGAAAGTGATTACTTCATGTTTCAAGTTTCGGGACGAAACTTCTTTTAAAGAGGGTAGAATGTGATACCCCAATATTTTCTATAATTATAATATCGATTTATAATTCATTTATAAATAGTTTCGGAGATTTAAATCGTATATTTATTTAACGATTCGATTTACTCAAATTAAGCCATAATAATATTAATTATCATTATGGGAATTTCAGGATTTATAGTTATCAAATTGAGGGATTTAATTAAAATGGTTTTGTATATGAATAAGGATTATTCATATTGTTTTAATTAGTTTTAATTGTTTTTAATTAACAATTAAATCAGAAAATAAATCCTAGGTCTAGTAGGTTTTGACTTTCTTTGACCAAACACCTGTATAAGCTAAGAGATGGGCCAAATGATCAGTTTGCAAAAACTGAGCCAAAACCCCAACTTCTCTCTTCTATCTCTCACGCTATTCTCTCTCCTCTCTCTCTCTCTCTCTCTCTCTCTCTCTCTCTCTCTCTCTCTCTCTCTCTCTCTCTCTCTCTCTCTCTCTCTCTCCCTCCCCCTGCTGTCGCCGGCCACCAGGCCAGCACCGGCCTCCTCTTCCCCGCCGGTAAACCCCCCTTCTTTCTCTCTCTTTCTTTCTCTCTCTTTCGTGCTCTGTTTTCCCCCTCCCCTGTTTTTGTCGGGTCGCGGCTGTCGCGCCACCGCCGCGCCACCAGGCCGCGCCTGGGTGGTCGCCAGCGAGTGGCCGACCCTGCTGTCGCAGGCCACCAGGCCAGCACCGGCCTCCTATTCCCCGCCGGTAAACCCCCCTTCTTTCTCTCTCTTTCTTTCTCTCTCTTTCGTGCTCTGTTTTCCCCCTCCCCTGCTTTTGTCGGGTCGCGGCTGTCGCGCCACCGCCGCGCCACCAGGCCGCGCCTGGGTGGTCGCCGGCGAGTGGCTGACGCGACTGGGCCCTGCTCGTCGCTCCTACCCCTCTCAGTCGCCCACTCTTCCTCGCAATTTCTCTCTCTCTCTCTTGCGCTCTCTCTCTCCTCCATCGCCGATGCTCCGGCGAGCCACCGCCGACCATGGTGGGTGGTGGTCTTGGTGATGGGATAGGTCGTGGGTCCCCATGCTTGGTGTATCACGGCCTAGACTCAAAAAACCGATTAGGGTTTCGTTTAATAATTTCGTTTTAATTAATTTCGTATTTTCAGTATTTTTCAATAATTGTTTTTATTTTTTTGTACTCGTTTGGAGTCCGAATCCGGATTTTCAAAAGCCTAGATTGATTAAAATGAATCAAAATATTTAATAAAAGTATTAGTTTACAGTTTCAATACTGTTTGAATTTTCGTATTTACTGATTATGTCTCGGTAATTATTTTTAATTAGGACCAAACGGACAAGCGTGATCGGGTTGTGATTAGCGAGGTAACCTACTGCGTAGTGAGAGTTTGTTAGGTAAGAGATTGTGCCTACCTCTTTCCAAAGCCCCATCAAAACTATTTTGATGTGTTATGTGCTAATTGATTGTTATTGTGAATTTAATATGCGAAGCATGATTAAATTATATCGTCGTTAATTATGAGAATTAGAAATATATTCTTCATTGTAATTATGAATTATTTTGAGTATGATAAGTTTATGAAGTTTCGTTAATTAATTAGTTCATATGCTAATTATCGAGCATGTATGGCGATGAGAATTTTTATTGTTATTATGATATAATATATGTGCTATTTGGAATGGATTATTATTGAGTGCTAATGAGCACCTACTAGTATATCTTGATGTTTATTTGTGAAAGTGTAATTTTGGATATCATGATTTACTGCCGAAGTGCTGCCGAAATTTCGTTAGACATATGTGAAGCATGATTATGATAATATGCATTTATGTCATTATCGTTGTTATCATTATTCATTGTCATGAGCATGAAATGAAGTAGTATGTCGTGGTCTCGTTGTACCACTAGGTCAATCAATGCAAATATGTGAATTGAATCGTAAATGAGAATAAGACTCCTAATGGATCCCTAGGAGTAGTCGAGCAATCGAGACTCATCTAATTGATGTAGTCTAGGGATGCGTGATTCCCAAGTTACTTTTTATGGACACCTCGTAGTGTGTTCGGGACGGATCATTCCCCATCGTTTAATTCTCTACATATCGATTATTCTGTTAGAGGCAGTGTGAGTATACACTAGAGTAAGTCCATGACATGTATATATCTATGTATGAACAATATGGGTAATCGCTGTTCTATTCGCTCTCTTATTTCTCTAATCAAGATGGTTTATCTATTTGTGTTCGAATAACCACTAAAGCAAGAATTGCATGTAATTGAATATCGAGTTTGCATGTGCTTAATTGTATGTCTACTTGTGCATGCAAATGAATTTCAACGATTCTTCTAAAACCCAGGTAAGGTTTGCGAAAGTGTTTTTACTGGGTATGGACGACGTTTATTCAGTTTATTTGATTTTTGTTTTCTTTTGTTTCTTCTCTTTTCTTCTGTACCTTGTTTCCGTCACGGAAACCAAAGTGCATGTGTAGCCGAGTGAGGACGGATAGCTTGAAGTGTTAATTTGGGCTGTTCCTTTAGAACTATTGATTTTCTGGTTACTTTGGATTATTGGTATTTTTGGTTTGTGCCTTTGAAGGCAAAGTTGTAATAATACTTTAATGGACTTAAGTTCACTTGATAGACAACTCTGATATTAATGTTTAGTTTGTTTAGATGCTTCCTTTGATACCTAGTTTTCCTTTCTGCTTAGCATTTATTCTTTAGTGATAGATGTTGCAGTAACTACTCCTGGGTTTGGGACGGTTCAGCGGTGTCGAGTCGTGGATAGCGACGTCGATGGTTCCCAGGAAATCGTTGCGAATTCGGGGGTGTTACAGTTGCAGGATGAAAAGCGGTACTAAACTTCAATTTGCTTCCGAAAGCTTCTTGTAATTTTTGCCAGAAGTGAGAGAGAAATCTCGAGTCTCTATCAGAAACAATATCTTCAGGTACATCATGAAGTCTCATGACCTCCTTGACGTACGCGTTTGCCGGTTTCTCCATTTCCCACGTGTCATTGCATACGGATGAATCTTGCGACTTTTGTCAGACGATCTACAACGACCCAAATGGCGTTGTTCTTCTTTTGTGTCAAAGGTAAACCCGTGACAAAATCCATAGAAATCGAATTCCATTTCCACGCAGGAACTTCCAGTGATTGTACCATTCCACCCGGTGTTTTGTGCTCGATCTTGACCTTCTGACTTGTCAAACACTTCGCCACAAACTCAACGACTTCTTGCTACATTCCCTTCTACCAGAACACTTGGCGAAGATCTTTATAAAGCTTGTCTCCATCAGGATGTACAGAATACGGCGTATTATGAGCTTCACCCAGAATCTGACTTTTGATAACTGGGTCATTGGGTACACAAACACGTTCTTGAAATCTCAAAATTCCATCTTGGCCCAAAGTGAAGTCCTCGGACCTACCTTCGTCTTTGTGGTTTAGAATCCGCTGAAGATCCTCATCACCACTCTGTCTATCTTTGATCTCCTCGAGTAACGTTGATCGAACAGTCACATGTGCTAAGGTACACTGAACGTCACCTTGAAACACAATCTCCACCTCGAGACTTTGCAAGTCACGTATGATCTCCTTAGGAAATCCTAAAGCAGTATTTAAGGTATGTCGAGTCTTCCTACTCAAAGCATCAGCGATTACATTCGCTTTACCCTCATGGTACTGGATATCAATGTCGTACTCCGTCAGAAGTTCTAGCCATCTCCTTTGGCGCATGTTCAACTCTTTATGCGTAATTATACTTGAGACTCTTGTGATCAGTGAACATCTTGACTGCGGAACCATACAGGTAGTGTCGCCAAATCTTCAATGCGAATACGACAACAGCAAGTTCTAGATCGTGCGTAGGGTAGTTATCCTCGTGTTTCTTCAATTGTCGTGAGGCGTAAGCCACGTCCTTTCAGTGTTGCATCAGAACACACCCTAAGGCATGCTTAGACGCGTCACTGTACACTTCATAACCTTCTGTTCCTGACGGCAATGTCAAAATAGGAGCACTTGTAAGACGTTTCTTCAACTCTTGGAAAGCAGTCTCACACTTGTCAGACCATACAAACTTTGTCGTTTTCTTCATCAAATTCGTGATTGGCTGCGCAATCTTTGAAAAATCTTCCACAAATCGTCTATAGTAGCCAGCAAGTCCAAGAAAACTCCTAACTTCGGTCACGGTCGTTGGTCTTGGCCAATCTGTAACAGCTCGAATCTTCTCTGGATCTACGGCTATACCATCCTTAGACACCACGTGTCCTAAGAAAGATTCCGTGTCTAACCAAAACTCACACTTAGACAACTTGGCGTAAAGTTGATGTCTTCGCAGAATCTCCAAAACAGTACGTAAATGTTGCTCATGCTCCTCGGCGTTCTTTGAGTAAACCAGAATATCATCGATAAAGACTACAACAAACTGGTCTAGGTAAGGCCGGAACCTACGGTTCATGAAGTCCATAAACTTCGCAGGCGCATTCGTCAACCCAAAAGGTATCACAGTGAACTCGTGGTGCCCATACCTCGTCCTAAACGCTGTCTTCGCAATATCAGGCTCAGAAATCCTCAACTGATGGTATCCTGATCGTAGGTCTATCTTTGAAAAAATAGATGTTCCACACAAATGGTCAAACAAATCGTCAATTCTGGGAAGTGGGTACCAATTCTTGATCGTGATCTTGTTCAACTCGCGGTAGTCAATGCACAGTCTCATACTACCATCCTTCTTACGTACAAACAATACAGGAGCACCCCAAGGCGATACACTCGGACGTATGTATCCCTTTTTCAACAAATCCTCTAGTTGTGTTTTCAGTTCCTTCACAGCAGGTGCCATACGATACGGTGCTTTCAAAATTGGTGCAGAACCTAGAGCTAGGTCGATCGTAAAGTTGATAATGCGTTGTGGAGGCATTCCGGGAATCTCTTCGGGAAAAACGTCAGCGTACTCGGAAACTACAGGAATAGGCTGCGGAGCTTCCGTCTCGCGACTCGTATCCACCACATGACAAAGGTAAATCGCTTCACCCTTAGTCACACACTCTTTGACTTTCATAGTTGCCATCACCTTCAGCTTAGGTTTGACCACAACTCCTCGGTAAGTGATCCTCTTACCTTTAGGTCCTTGCAAAAAAACGCGTTGTTCAAAGCACTCTATCTTAGCCCTATACTTGTATAACCAATTCATTCCCAAGATAACGTCAAAATCACCCAATTCGAACCGAATCAAGTCTGCAGGTAGCTCAGGATCAGCGATCCTAATCGAACACTTCACGTACAACGAATTACAATTAACATTCGCTCCATTAGGCATCGTAATGTTCGCCCTATACACTGAACTAGGTTCTAGGCCTATCTTAGATGCAAAGCTCTTAGAAAGAAAAGAATGCGATGCACCACTATCAAACAAAACAAAAGTGGGAAAAGAATTAACAAGAAAAGTACCAGCAATCACGTTTGGGTTTGCTTCCTCATTGCGATTCATCACAAAAATTCTGCCATTAACCCCTCTATTGTTGTTGTTGTTGTTCGGCGCGGGATTAGCAGTAGTAGGAGCTTGTACCTGGTTGTTCACAGCAGGAGCAGCATTGTTGCAGTTGTTGTTGTTGTTGTAACCCCCGTTTCCACGGTAGTTACCACCATTACCACGATAGCCATTGTTATTACCACCACGATTGTAGTTGTTATTGCGGTTCTGCCCATTACCATTCCTACCTCGGCTCCAACATTCAGAAGCTTTGTGACCCGGCTTGTTGCATTCATAGCAGTGTAACACGTCACCTCGACAGTTCTTACCAGCATGCGTCTTGTTACAGCGAGTACAAGGCGTATTCCTTCTAGCCATTATCGTAGCTCGATGACTATTCGAGTCACGATTTCTATTCGCACTGTGGTTCTGACCACCTTGGTAGTTGTTGTTGCCATTAGGCCTTAGCCTCTTGTCGCCATTGTTTGACTGCGATGGATTGCCTTCGTCGCGCTTGTTCTTACCCAGATGCGTGTCACAACGTCCAACAATCCTCTCCTGAATCAGGGCCTTGTCATAAGATTCCTGAAAAGTGACGGATTGTCCAGTGATAAAACGTTGAATGTCCCATTTCAGTCCATCCTTGAACCTTTCGATTCGCTCAGCTTCAGTTGTCAGCAGATTAGGAGCAAAGATTGCAAGCTCGTTGAACTTGGCAGCATACTCGGCCACAGACAACTTGTCTTGGCTTAACCCTTCAAACTCACGCTGTTTAAGGCGTCGTAGAGCACTAGGATAAAAATCTATCATGAATGGATTCCTTAAAGCGATCCCAATTATAGTTCGGTGTTGCAAGCAAGTCCGCTCGCACATCGTTCCACCACTTATTGGCGTCGCCCTTCAGATAATACGTCGCAGAGCTAACCTTCATGTTTTTAGGCCGACTTGTAGCCAGGAACAACTTCTCAAACTCAATGATCCAAGTCTCCAGTTTAGTTGGATCAGCACCACCTTCGAACGTAGGAGGTTTAAGAGCGTCAAAATCTCAGAAATTACGCGCTGCAGAGGCTTGTGCGGTTTCCATCTCTTCTTGGCGTGCCATTTGTCGTGCCATGATCTCGACCACGTCGGTCAGACCATCCTCGAGTCGTGCAATTCTATCGGCGTTGGTTGTCATTTCGTGATCTGAGAATATAAAAGTAATGGTATGAACACCATTCACACAATTTTGCACATCTCGACCCATTAAGGTCTAATTGAGAGATATAGGTTGTAATTGAAACCTTTCTCTTGACATTTAGTAAATAGCATATAAGTTTCGAGGATCTACCTTACATTGTAGGTCTAAGCAACATACTTGCTTTATTGTTCTCAGTTTTCATGCATAATAGTTCGATAGGCATATAATACACCTTATACACATAGGTAGGCCTGGCAAAAGCTGACCTAACCCGATAACCCGACCCGAACCTAGCCCGAAAAAAGCGGGTTAGGGTTGGGATTTTCGACCCGAAACTTTAAATGGGTCGACCTGATTGACCCGAAAACTTAAATGGGTTAGGTTCAGGTTGAAATTTTTAACCTGCTCAACCTGAAAATTACCTGCTCAACCTGAATAGTTGAACAGGTCAGGTTACAGATCAGGTTGACCTGATTTGCATCGGGTTCGGGTCAACCTGATCCGTTCAACCCTTCTAACAAGTGGAATGAAAAAAAATATGGCCCATTTAAGCAACCCAAATCCGTTCAACCCATCACATATTAAAAGCCCAAAATAAAAAAAGGGTAAAAAGAGTAAAACAAACCCTAAAAGTCTAAAACCCTCATTTGCTTTGCCGTCATTCTCATTTCTATCATTCTCTCTCTTCCAGTCTTCCTCCGTTCCTCACTCTCTCTCTCGGTCTCTCATGCTCTCTCTTCCTCACCTCTCTCAGTGTCTCTCATTCTCTCTCTTCCTCACCTCTCTCAGTGTCTCTCATTCTCTCTGTTCCTCACCTCTCTCGGTCTCTCACAGTCTCACTCTCTCACTCTAGTCTCTCGGTCTCTCTCAGTCTCACTCTCTCGATCGCACAATCTCTCATCAACTCATCACTAAATCAGTAAATCACTTCATCAACGATATTTGATCAACATTCATTCAACATGTATTATTTTGTTATCAAATTTGTCTTCTTTTATTTGTTATCCTTATTTCTGTTTTTTTCTCTATATTTTGTTTATTTATTTTTTCTGATTCAATATTTTCATATCTCAGTTGAAGATCTACTCTCTCTACTAAAATCAAATTCTCAACCGTAAGTTTATAACCATTTCTCATTTATGCTTTTATTTTTGTTATTTTTTAAATCGTACTTTGATTATTAGACTAAATTAGGGTTTCTGATTTTCTGAATTTATGCTTAAGGTTTTGTTATTTTGATTACAATTTTTAGGGTTCAGACTTTTAGAGTTCCTATTTTTTGTTTCTTATAATTTTTGATTTTTGATTTCATGTACATGGAGGGTTATCCTAATGATATTGAAGATCTGAGTTCTGATGATATGAGTTCTGAGTTATGATGATCTGAGTTCTGAGTTCTAGGTTTTGAAGATCTGAGTTCTGAGACTCCAAAAAGTGCACAAGAATCGGCTATGTTTCATTGATTTGAAGTTCTGAAAACTAGTTTAATGGTTGTGATTTGTAGATGGATTTTATTGGCTGTAAACTTGTAACTTTGTGAGACTTTCTTGTTTGTTATTTGTTATTTGGAGCTTGATTTTGATTATGATGATGCTCCTGTGAGCAACTCAACATGCTTTGAGGTGCTTTGAGGACTTAAGGTGCTGCCAACAGACAGCTTTTATGAATCATTGAATCATTTTACTACTAGTAAAGACTTTTTGAGTGAAGTATGAAGTGTGCAAAAAAAAAAAAATCAGGTTATGCAGATCATTTCAGGTCAACCTGATCTGTAACAGATCAGGTTAGGGTTGGATTTTTTGACATGTTTACAAAACAGATCAGGTTAGGGTTGAGTTTTTTGACCTGTTTAGTAATCAGGTCAGTCGGGTTCAACCCGAACCCGACCCAACCTGATCTGTTTGCCAGGAGTGCACATAGGTCTTGCATGAATAGACAAAGATGTTCATAATGCACATAAAGAGGCTCCATACTATTTTAGTAGGGCAATAGACAATCACACTTAATCACATTGATATGCTTTAGCACTTGGCTCACAAGGGAGTTGATAATGCTCAACAAAAATTTGCCATAAATTTTGACATGGATTTCCCATCATGTCATGACGATAAGAGATAGCATTCATGCTTTTAGTCAACCATACAAATATGTGACAACGACAATGATATAAACAAATCACAACGACTTTCATATAATCAAATGAAATGGTTTTGCAATAAAGTAAATAAGAGTCATAAATATTTGTTTCTTAGGCAACTACATACCACACCAAAAAACTTGACCACGCAGGGCCATCACAAAAATGAAATAATGTTTCTAAACAAAACTACTAAATCTAGCCAACAAAATAGCTAAACAGCAACTGGGTTTTGCTTCGATTCGGGAGGCGTATCATCATCATCATCCCTCCTTGGCTTCACTTCCCTACATGGAGTGTAAGGATGTTCGTCACCTTTGAACTTCTGAGGCATGAAGCGCCTTCTAAAGTTGTCCACAAGCTTGCGCTTCTTTGACCAGCAGCTCTCGCAGATGTCCTTCGGGGCAGGCACCATGATGTGGTAAACCTTCCATTCGAACTCGGACAAGCATAGCTCATTGCCAACACCCTGAAAACTCAGTGCCCAACGGTTGCCTTTTCCGTACTTCTCATCGTTGGTGGAGCCACTCCTCAGTACCACATCGTCATACTTCTCCTTGAGTCCTCTCCAAGGATGCATGTTGGGTAAGCCAGCTAGTAAGAGTTCTACCCAGAAACCTTGGTGTATCCTCGTACGGTTCTCATATTCTTATCGCTCGATCGTAGTGTATGCGCGATCGATATAGGCACGGATGTCATCTAGCTTGGCATCAGTGGCAAAGAAAGGCTCCACAGGAGGAGACACATCAGCAGGAGATGAAGGAGGTACAGAGTTGTTGCCGCTTGCATCACCAATATCCTCTAAGTCTGGCATGCTAGGTGAATCAGGTACACCAGCTCCATACTCAAATCGCATCTCTAGATCCCCAGAATTAGGCTCAACGCTTGGCTAGTCAGTAGGAGCATCGTCAGCTTGAGGTTCGGACTCCGTAGGTTCCTCTTCAGACTCAGGATCCTCGTTAGCTTCCAAGTCATGGTTAGGCTCAATTGGAACGTCGTCGTCACGATCATCATGCGCGGGTTGTTCCAACTCGGGCTTGGCGCGCCATTTCTGTGCGCCATAGGCTCTTGTGCGGCCTCGTCACGCTCGTCGTGCGTTGGCTCGCTATCGGAGATGTCTACGTATTCCACCTCACGCTCAGGCGTGCAACGATAATTGCTCGCGGTTTTCTACCTCTAGTCGACTTCATTGCGGTCAAACGAGTAATTGCCATCTACAAAAGGGCAACCAAACAATAAAAACATTTAAACCACAATTAAAGTGATTTCAAGTAATTCCTAGCTTCTAGAACTACTACGCTCAACGGCTTTAATTATATTTTATTTTCCCCAAAATGAAGCTAATCTTTATTAATTCATTTATTAAACCTATGCAACCTTTTAAACATAGAGTTCTGATACCATTTCTAACACCCCCGAATTCGCAACGATTTCCTAGGAACTATCGACGTCGCTATCCACGACTTGACACTACTGAACCGTCCCAAACTCGGGAGTAGTTACTACAACATTTATCACTAAGGAACAAATGCTAAGCAGAAAGGAAAAACTAGGTATCAAACGAAGCATCTAAACAAACTAAACATTAATATCAGAGTTGTCTATCAAGGGAACTTAAGTCCATTAAAGTGTTATTACAACTTTGCCTTCAAGGGCACAAACCAAAAATCCCAATAATCCAAAGTAAATCATAAGTCTAGAGAAACAGCCCACGTTTAAACTTCAAGCTATCGTCCTCACTCAGCTACACCTGCACTTTGGTTTCCGTGACGGAAACAAGGTACATAAGAAAAGAGAAGAAATAAAAGAAAAACAAAAATCAGATAAACTGAATAAACGTCGTCCATACCCAGTAAAAACACTTTCGCAAACCTTACCTGGGTTTTAGAAGAATCATTGAAATTCATTTGCATGCACAAGCAGTCATACAATCAAGCACACGCAAACTGGACATTAAATTACCTGCACTTCTTGCTTTAGTGATCACTTGAACACAAACAGATAAACCATCTTGATTAGAGAAATAAGAGAGCGAATAGAACAACGATTACCCATACTGCTCATAGATAGATACAGACATGCCATGGACTTTAGTGTATACTCACACTACCTCTAACAATCGATATGTAGAGAATCAAACGATGGGGAATGATCCGTCCCAAACACACTACGAGGTGTCCATAATAAGTAACTTGGGAATCACGCATCCCTAGACTACATCAATTAGATGAGTCTCGATTGCTCGACTACTCCTAGGGATCCATTAGGAGTCTTATTCTCATTTATAATCCAGTTCACATACTTGCATTGATTGACCTAGTGGTACAACGAGACAACGACATACTACTTCATTTCATGCTCATGATAATGAATAATAATAACGACGATAACGACATAAAGGCATATTGATGAGTGTATAAATAGTGTTGATTTTCATGGTATATATGCACTCATCCGTCCTATATTTGTGTGAGTATCCTCGCTTTTGATTGGATTTTATTCATTTTATAATGAGGATCACTACTTTGGTATGTTTGTGTGTTTAATGTGATTTTAGGATCATTTTGGAGCTCAAATGTGCAATTGGAATTAACATGGACTTTGGAGTGTCAAGCGAAGAAGCAAAGAAGAAGGATTCGAAGTTGGAATGAAAAGAGATGCTAGAAACGTGAAGTCTTGGAGTTTTCTACAGTGCATGACCATGCTTCCAATAGGTACGATCATGTGTCATCATTTGGGAATGTCAGTAGCCGAAAATCTTGAAGAAAAGAGCAAGCACGATCATGCCTATGTTGGCACGATCATGCCTATGTTGGCACGATCATGCTTCTGTGCGATTTATGCATAATCGACAAGAGAACTTTCCTCTTCTTTTCTCCCATTAGATTAAACGTGTATAGGCTTATAAAAGGGCTTCTCTCCTCTCTTCTTCTCTCTCTCTCTCACTCACACTCTATCCATCATCTCTCTCTACTCCATTAGAATAGCTTAGAGTTTAAATTAAGCACTTAGATTACTCTCAAATTCTCTAGTTTATTTGCAATTTGAAGAACAAGTTCATGTTTTGGGCAATTTCCATTGAAGCTTCTTGGTTTATCTCTCATCCCTACTCTCTCTCTTCCCCCTCTCAATTGCTTTTAGTTTTTAATCCTTTAGTTTATGATTGTTATTTCTTTGAGCTTGCTAATTCATGTTTAGTTTGATTCTTATCATTTGCTTAATAGTTTCTTTAATCATGAGTAGCTAATTTTCTTATTCTAGGGTTGATGTAGCTTAATTTGGGTTATTTGATGTCTTGATAAATTGATGCTAGCATGTTGTTTAATCGGTGCACATGATTATTTGTTTGCTTATTGTTATTCATAATTCTTGAAAGAGGGTTTTGAATACTTGGATGATTAGCATAAAATCGAAAGGGGAATGCTAATTGTCGGACATTGAATAATCATCTTGATTGCCTAATCTAGTTAAGTGAAGTCAACCCTCGATCTTTTATCTTGCTAGATTCATAATTTTATTCGCTTTAGTTTCGTTGTTTGAATCATCAAAAATCCAACTCGAATTTGCTTAGCATGTTATATATTTGAGAAAACTTAATACTTGGATATACTAGCTCCCTGGGGATACGATAATCTTTTATACTACTCGATAAAATCCGTATACTTGCGGAGGCTATCAAGTTTTTGGCGCCGTTGCCGGGGAGCTAAGCTTTATTCCAATATTAGGCGTTTCTTAAATAGGCTAGACTAAGCACGTGTGCGTGTGTGTGTATTTACTTGAGTGGCTTTGATTTCTTTTGCTTTTGCATTTGATCTCTTTTTCTAGTTTGTTGTGGTGCATGACTAGGAGCCAAGGGTCCGTTAATCTTGAACCTTTGGACCCCGAGATTGAAAGAACATTGAGTACCGCTAGAAAGCAAGCAACGTAAGAGGCAACAACAAGAGTTAGAGACACAACAAGAGTTAGAGAAACAACAAGCTACCATGGGAGATGTTAATAGATCTTTGAGGGATTTTTCCAATCCCACCGTTGGAAATATTGGCTCAAGTGTCACGAGGCTGGCCATTGCGGCAAAGAACTTTGAGATCAAAACCTCATTCATCTCATTCATCAAAGAAGACCAATTCTATGGCCGCAATGGTGAGGATCCCAACGATCACATTGCTCTCTTTTTGGAGAAGTGTGATACATTGAAGATGAACGAGGTTAGTGATGATGCACTTCGCCTCCGCTTATTCCCATTTTCCTTAGTGGGGAAGACGAAGCAATGGTTGAATAGCCAAGAGACCAACTCATTCACTACTTGGGAGGCTTTGTCCAATGCCTTCTTGATTCGGTACTTTCCACCGGATTTGGCTAATAAGTTGAGAAATGACATCTATGCTTTCCATAGCGATGGAGAGTCACTGTATGAAGCTTGGGAGCAGTTCAAAGATTTGCAAAGAAAGTTCCCTCCTCATGGCATTGAACCTTGGCTTCTAATTCAAACATTCTATAGTGGATTGAATCCCACCATGAGAATGTCCATCGATGCCGCTGCGGGTGGCTCTATCATGACCTTGAGACCGAATGCTGCCAAGACCTTACTTGAGAATATGGCCTCCAATAACTACCAATGGTCTTCCGATAGGCCAGGTAGTAAGATGAGTAGTGGCAAGATTGATGTTAATGCGGTGACACTTTTGACAAGCAAGCTAGATGCTCTTTCTCACCAAGTTCAACGAACGCAACCAAGTAGCTCTCAAGGGCAAGTGTACATGTGCAATGACCCTCAAGAGATAACAAATGAACAATCCAATGCCCTCTATAACTTCAACCCCCGTCCTCCGAATGATCCTTTCTCCCAAACATATAATCCGGGTTGGAGAAATCATCCTAACTTATCCTACCGGAATTCGGTCCCCTTTCTACCACAAAATAATCCACCACAAAATCCACCATTCAACACTTTTCCTCCACAAAATACCAACATCCAACCTCCCGGTTTTCAACCAAGAGCTACGTATCAAAATCCTTCACTACAACCCCCAAAATCCGACCTTGAAAATCTCATGGAAACTTTTGTGAGTTCCCAAATGAAACAAAATGAGTCCACCTAGGAGTCCATTCGACAATTGACCTCAAAGTTTGACTCATTGGTCACTCACAATAGAATGCTTGAGAATCAAATTTCTCAACTAGCTAGCCCTTCTAGTAGACCTCCGGGTCAACTTCCAGGCAAGCACGAGATGAATCCCAGGGGGCATGTAAATGCTATTTTCTTGAGAAATGGGGAGAACTTGGAGGACTTGCACATGGTGGAAAAGGTGAGTGAGTGGAGCATAAGGGATGAAAGTGATAAAGTGGTGAAAGTTGTGAAGGCTTGCGAGGATGGAGGAAAAGAGAAGAATGAGGAGGAGACTACGAGGCAAAAGGAGCCCAATGTTGTTCATGTTAAGGCATACAAGCCACCGGTTCCTTTTTCTCAACGGCTAGTGAATCCCACATTGTTGAAGAAGTATGGCAAGTTCTTAGAGGTACTCAAGAAGCTCAACATCAATATCCCATTCCTTGAGGCAATTTCAGAGATGCCTTCTTATGGGAAATTCTTGAAGGAGATACTATCCAACAAGCGCAAGTTTGATGAGAGTGAAACGGTGTCTTTAACGGAAGAATGTAGTGCAATTCTCCAAAACAAGTCACCTTCGAAGCTTAAGGATCCCGGTTCATTCTCTCTCCCTTGTGTTATTGGTAAAATGGAGTTTGATAGGGCTTTATGTGACCTTGGTGCAAGTGTGAGTTTAATGTCATTGTCTATTTACAAGAAACTTGGTTTGAGTGACTTGAAACCCACCTCCATGTCTTTGCAACTTGCCAATCGAACAGTGAAGTATCCGGTGGGTGTTTTGGAAAATGTACCTATTCAAGTGGGTAAATTTTACATTCCTACGGATTTTGTTATTCTAAAAATGGAGGAAGATGCTAGGATCCCAATCATCCTCGGAAGGCCATTTCTTGCTACTGCCGGGGCGGTAATTGATATTAAAGGAGGAAGGATTACTTTGAATATTGGTGATAAGAAAATTGAATTTAGTTTCTCACAAAATGTGATGACACCCTGCTTTGGGAATTCTTGTTATAGAGTTGAACTAATTGATCCTCCATTTCCAAAAGGACCCGATGATCTTCTTGAAGCATTTCTTGAATATGGTGGTCTCTTAATGTTTGAAGAAGAGAATGACATATTGGATAATCATGATCATGAGAACCCAAAAGGTGATGCACCTAAGGACCAGAAAGAGCCAAGTGTCAAGAAATCAATTCCAAGGGTGAGAAAGAGGGTGATCGACAAGGCTAAGGAAATTTTCATGGAATGGCGACCTAAGTCCATTATCAAGTTCAAAGGGAGTAAGTGGAAGGTTCCTGTCAACAAGAGTGATCATGGTGGCAACATTGCCATTTTTGTGATCCATCCGGGATAAGTTCAATGCAAGTGTCGAGCTCACGACCTTAAAAGAGCGCTTCTTGGGAGGCAACCCAAGTTTTATTTGCTTTATTTTGATTTTCGCAAAAAAAAAAAGGAAAAAAAGAGAAAGAAAAAGAAGAAGAAGAAGAAGAGCATCCCGCATCGAATATTGGGTTGTTGAGATTATGAGCATGATCTTGCTCATTCGAGCATGACCGTGCTTCAATGGATGTCAAAGTTCCAAGCTCCCTGTTGAAATTCGCACGCTCATGTGCACTAGGATTTGTTATAGTGCATGATCATGCTCTGTTGGAGTTTGAAGCATGATCGTGCTGATCCGAGTTCATTTTGAAGCATGATCATGCCTTTGAAGCTTTCCACAACTTTTCACGGAATCTCCCTCTCTTCCCCCAACAAATGGTGGGGCTCCGTGAGTTTTCTCTCCTCCCTTCCCCTCTATATTATTGTATTTTCTCACATTGGGGACAATGTTCGTTTCAAGCTTGAGGGAGGTGATTTTGATGCTACTTTGTGAAATGTGAATTGCATATAGTTTTTGTTTTATTTTGCATCGTTAGATTAGTTTTCATATTTTGTTTATTTTGTTTCTTTCTTTTATTTTTGTTTGCTTTGCATATAGTTTAGGTTTTATTTTTGCATGCATGAAAAAAAAAACAAAACAAATCCAAAAAAAGAAATTGAAAAAAGAAAAATCCAAAAAAACGATTGAGATGTGATCCTTCGATGATGATTCGTGTTTTATTGTGAAAATCGAAAGGATCAACCCTTATTCTTGTGCAAATGTGTTTGAGCCTAAGATTTACATAGCATGATTGTTGTTGCGATTCATGGTTTGTGGCATGCTTGATGATGACTCTTGAATGTTGTGTAGTTGAGTTAGATAGACCAAGTTGACCCATGAAATTTGAGCCTTAAAGACTGTGCATCACTACGGTCTATTTTGTCTTTGATGTGTGAAACTCTCTCTTGGTCATTGGTTCTAGAACTCACCATGGGGAGAAACTTCTCAACCTCTCCGAAGAGAATTCATTTCTCTTTTCTCCGTCGAGTTCGCACTTGACATTGATTGAACGAGTATGACTGAGGCATTCCTTGAATATTTAGCTACTATCCAAATAAGCCTTCCTTGGCAATTTATCCTTTGTGAACCACTTTGAGCTTGGCCTATTCTTTGCTTTCACCCGCATTACAAGCCTTTTGACCGGAAAAACCATATTTAACCATTGTGTCATAAGACTTGTGGAGTTGGATTGACTTTGGAGTTTATGTTACATTTCACAATGTGTAACTCCGTAGTTATGTAAACGCTTGGAAGGATTGTTGAAATTCATTGTTTGGTTCCAAAAGAAACAAAAAAAAAAAAAAAAATTCAGAAAAAGTTCTCGAGAAAGAAAATGAAAAAAAAAAAGGAATAAAAAGGTTGAATTCTTGAAAGTTATGCTTGAATGAAGAGTATTTCAATAGAGTTTGGTGAATTTGGTTAGATGTTGCTTTTTGTTAGTCGGAGTTTCGCATTGTTTACCTTATGGCCATGTGGTGAATTGATGATTTTTGCTCTACTAGTTTCATGACATCCTTAGCCAATTACCCGAATGAATTTTTCCTACCCTTCACCCTAAGCCTGCATTACAACCTTTGAAAGTCCTCTTGACTCGTTGATTTTAATTGTCCTTAGCGGAGGAGATGTGAGACGATTGGTGAGTTTATGGTAAACCGTGATTTTTGAGATGAGTATTGAGTGAAACCCACTTGGATTGTCAATTTTGAACACTTGAGTGTGAGTGTCCACTTACCTAAAGTGAGGGTCTATCTACTTTACTATGCTATATTCAAGAGTGGGTCTTGTGGTAAGATTTTTGATGTTTGGATCGCGATTACATGATATGCTATGTGAATTCGAATGGCTTTGAGATTTTTGTTCTTGGCTTGGGTTGATTCTTTTGGATTCGATGTTGCTTTTGAAACTCAATTTGAGAAGGTGATCTCTTGACTTTTGTTCCCCGTTTCTGTTGTCTCGACTTGTTTTGCTTGGGGACAAGTAAAGGTTCAAGCTTGGGGGAGTTTGATGAGTGTCTAAATAGTGTTTATTTTCATGGTATGTATGCACTCATCCATCCTATATTTGTGTGAGTATCCTCGCTTTTGATTGGATTTTATTCATTTTATAATGAGGATCACTACTTTTGTATGTTTATGCGTGTAATGTGATTTTAGGATCATTTTGGAGCTCAAATGTGCAATTGGAATTAACATGGACTTAGTGTCAAGAGAAGAAGCAAAGAAGAAGGATTCGAAGTTGGAATGAAAAGAGATGCTAGAAACGTGAAGTCTTGGAGTTTTCTACAGTGCATGACCATGCTTCCAATAGGCATGATCATGTGTCATCATTTGGGAATGTCAGTAGCCGAAAATCTTGAAGAAAAGAGCAAGCACGATCATGCCTATGTTGGCACGATCATGCTCCTGTGCGATTTATGCATAATCGACAATAGACATTTCCTCTTCTTTTCTCCCATTAGATTAAACGTGCATAGGCTTATAAAAGGGCTTCTCTCCTCTCTTCTTCTCTCTCTCTCTCTCTCTCTCACTCACTCACACTCTATCCATCATCTCTCTCTACTCCATTAGAATATCTTAGATTTTAAATTAAGCACTTAGATTACTCTCAAATTCTCTAGTTTATTTGATATTTGAAGAACAAGTTCAAGTTTTCGGCAATTTCAATTGAAGCTTCTTGGTTTATCTCTCATCCCTACTCTCTCTCTTCCCCCTCTCAATTGCTTTAAGTTTTTAATCCTTTAGTTTATGATTGTTATTTCTTTGAGCTTGCTAATTCATGTTTAGTTTGATTCTTATCATTTGCTTAATAGTTTCTTTAATCATGAGTAGCTAATTTTCTTATTCTAGGGTTGATGTAGCTTAATTTGGGTTACTTAATGTCTTGATAAATTGATGCTAGCATGTTGTTTAATCGGTGCACGTGATTATTTGTTTGCTTATTGTTATTCATAATTCTTGAAAGAGGGTTTTGAATACTTGGATGATTAGCATAAAATCGAAAGGGGAATACTAATTGTCGGACATTGAATAATCATCTTGATTGCCTAATCACGAAAGTAGATTAGAATATCTTGTGGGCTTTGGATTGATTTTCGTTCTTCATGCTCTTGATGTTACTTGACTCCATGAGAATAGGTAGTTAAGTTTACATTGAGTTTGCCTTTATTGCTTCGAGAGAAGGTTTAGGCTTCTTTATCTGTCCTTGCAACGATTGACATTTACATGCTAGTTGACTTTATTTATCACATCAAGTAATCTAGTTAAGTGAAGTCAACCCTCGATCTTTTATCTTGCTAGATTCATAATTTTATTCGCTTTAGTTTCGTTGTGTGAATCATCGAAAATCCAACTCGAATTTGCTTAGCTTGTTATATATTTGAGAAAACTTAATACTTGGATATACTAGCTCCCTGTGGATACGATAATCTTTTATACTACTCGATAAAATCCGTATACTTGCGGAGGCTATCACATATTAACATAATCATGCTTCACATATGTCTAACGAATTTTCGGCAGCACTTCGGCAGTAAATCATGATATCCAAAATTACACTTTCAACAAATAATCCATCCAAGTATAATAGGTGCTCATTAGCACTCAATAATAACCCATTCCAAATAGCACGTATATTATATCATAATAATATTAGAAATTCAACATCGCCATACATGCTCAATAATTAGCATATGAACTAATTAATTAACGAAACTTCATAAACTTGTCATACTCAATATAGATCATAATTACAGGCACATCGAAGAATATATTTCTAATTCTCATAATTAACGACGATATAATTTAATCATGCTTCGCATATTAAATTCACAATAATATCGCAATTAGCACATAACATATCAAAATAGTTTTGATGGGGCTTTGGAAAGAGGTAGGCACAATTGATTACCTAACAAACGCTCACTACGCAGTAGGTAACCTTGCTAATCACAACCCGATCACGCATGTCCGTTTGGTCTTAATTAAAAACAATTACCGAGACATAATAAGTAAATACGAAAATCTAAACAGTAATAAAATATTAATATAATATTTTATTTAAATTTCTTGATTTATTTCAATCAATCTAGGCTTTCGAAATCCAGATTCAGACTCCAAACGAGTACAGAAAAATAAAAATAATTATTGAAAAATACTGAAAAATACGAAATTAATTCAAACGAAATTATTAAACGAAACCCTAATCGTTTTTTCGAGTCTAGGACGTGATACACCAAGCATGGGAATCCACGACCTAACCCATCACCAAGACCACCACCCACCGACCACCATGGTCGGCGGTGGCTCGCCGGAGCGCCAGCGATGGATGAGAGAGAGAGTGAAAGAAAGTGCGGGAGAGAGAGAGAGAAGAATTGCGAGAGAGAGAGAGAGCGAATGAGAGAGGGAGGACCCCGCCACGTCAGCCACTCGCCGACGACCACCCAGGCGCGGCCTGGTGGTGCGACAGTCGCGGCTCAGCAAAACAGGGGAGGGGGAAAAACAGAGCACGGGGAGAGAGAGAGAGAAGGGAAAAGAGAGAGAGAGAGAGAGAGAGAGAGAGAGAGAGAGAGAGAGAGAGAGAGAGAGAGAGAGAGAGAGAGAAGGAGAGGGGGAGAGCGACTAACCTGGTGGTGGCCTGGTGGTCCTCCGGCGACTGGCGGCTGAGCAAGGGGGAGGAGAGAGAGTGTGTGTGTGCGTGCGGTTTGGAGAGAGAGAGAGGAGAGAGTGTGCCGTGAGAGAGAGAGAGAGAGAGAAATTGTGAGGTTTTGGCTCAGTTTTTGTAAACTAATCAATTGGCCCATCTCATAGCTTATATAGGTCTCTAGTCAATGAAAGTCAAAACCTACTAGACCTAGGATTAATTTTCTGATTTAATTGCTAATTAAAAATAATTAAAACCAATAAAATGCTAATTAAAACTAATTAAAACAATATGAATAAATCTTATTCATATACAAAACTATTTTAATTAAATCCCTCAATTTGTTAATTATAAATCAAGAAATTCCCATGGCTTAATTTGAGTAAATTGAATCGTTATATAAATATACGATTTAAATCTCCGAAACTAATTATAAATGAATTATAAATCGATATTATAATTATAGAAAATATTGGGGTATCACAAAAACCATTTGCATCTCTGCACACAATCCCCACAGCAGACCCAATCTCGCCAAAACGCCCAACGTCAACATTTACCTTCACGACCATGGTTGCCGGAGCTGCCCAGCAACACCTGTGCTTCGAAGCAGGCAGTGCCAGTGGTCGAGCAATGATTTCGCGATCCATTTCACTCAGTAGCTTGCTAACATAAGTTTGAACATCCAAAGGAGATCAAACCAGCCCCTCGAAGATACTTTTATTTCGTGCATCCCATATAGCCCACGAGAACATAGAAAAAAGTCGAAACCCATCATCATCGAGCTCATGCTGAAGCTCTTCGATCCAATCACGAAAAGAGCGAACACCCCTAGCTCTCGTCACTTGAAGATTACTCACCTCCCAAATAGCTTGAGCAAGAGGACAATCATGGAGAGCATGGATACCCATTTCCGCATAACCCGGACACCAATTACACTCTTCGCCAATCGCCTCCTTGCTAGCTTGCCACACAAAAGTCTTAACCCGAGGTAGAATATGGCCGCCCAAGATCTTGTTCCATAATGACGAGTCATTTGAAGACGAGGACGGAGCCTGCGAGGAGGAGGACGAAATAATCCCATGGTAGGCACTCCTCACCGAGAACCGACCCTTAAGGTCCCAGCTCCAGCAAGGGGCATCAGCAGGCAAGCGGTGACTGAGAGGAATCGCCAGAATGCGGCTAGCATCAATCGGAAAAAAGATATCTTGGATAACGTCAACCCGCCAGCTCCTAGTAGTGTATCAATCAAGTTACTAACATGAATATCCAGAACAGCAGGACTATGTGGAGTTATGACACGATGAGAGCCATTCCCAGGGATCTATGGGTCCTTCCAAATATCAATGCTATGACCATTACCCACGCGCTAGAGCATTCCTTTTTTAGTACCCACTTTGCTTCACAAATACCTCGCCACAAGTAGCTAGGATTACTTCCCAACGATGACGAAAGAAAATCGCCATTTGGGTAATATTTAGCTCGAAACATATCACCCAGTAAACCCCCATCTCCATTTAATAACCTCCACGCTTGTTTAGCTAGCAAGGCCCAGTTAAAAGATTTCATATCACGCAAGCCCAAGCCTCCTTCACGTTTTGGCTTACAGAGATTAGACCAAGATAGCCAATGAATTTTACGTTCATCTTTTTTCTGTCCCCAAAAAAATTGAGAAAACATAGAACGTACCTCATCAAAAAAAACTTGTTGGTCATTTAAAAACACTCATCACATAGGTAGGGACTGCTTGGGTCACCGCCTTTAATAGCACTTCCCTACCAGCTTTAGATAACAACAAGCCTTTCCATCCCTGTAATTTATTCCAGAGCCTTTCCTTGAGCGATCCACAAAGAGCCTTTTTTAACCTCCCAACAGTTGTCGGAAGCCCCAAGTAACGGTCATGGCTCTCGACCACCTCAACACCTAGCGTCCTAGCAATAGTACCCCGAAAATTATCCCGAGCTCCCTTACTAAAAGACACCTTTGATTTCTAAAAAATAACTTTCTGACCAGACGCATTCTCATACAACTCCAAAATATCCCGAACTGTACCTACCTCCGCCAATGATGCCTTAAAAAACAAAAGACTATCATCCACAAAAAATAGGTGTGTAAGAGACGGAACGTCATTACAGATACGAACGCCTGTAAGTGAACCAAACTCCTCTGCACGCCGTATCAACCCAGACAGAACCTTTGCACACAAAATAAATAAATACGGCGATATTGGATCCCCTTGATGGAGACCTCTCCCGGAAGAAAAAACAGACGTCAGTTTTCCATTAATCAACACAGAAAAAGTCACAGGCCGAACACAAGCCATGACTCTACCAATCCAGCTAGTATCAAACCCCAACTTCACTAGAACAGCTTCCAAAAAAACCCATTCAATACAATCATACGCCTTTTCCATCTCCAGCTTAAGAGCACAAAAACCCTCTCTGGATGAAGAGTTTTTCATAAAATGAAACGTCTCTAAAGCCATTAGCACATTGTCAGAAATAAGTCGGCCTGGCGTAAAATCACTCTGGTTCAAGGAAATGAAATCTGGCAAAATCGATTTTAATCTACTTGCCAGCACTTTGGAGACCAACTTATAAACCACATTACACAAACTGATCGGTCTGAAGTCTGTAATCGTCTCTGGGTTCTTTTTTTTGGGTATCAAACAAATTAATGTATGATTAAAACCCCACGGTAGCTCACTCCCATTCAAAATATTCAGAACCAAATTTGACACTGACTCGCCCACAATATGCCAATAAGTCCGAAAAAATAACGGGCACATACCATCGGGACCAGGAGCTTTAAGGGCATGCATTTTGCTCAGTGCAATCCGGATCTCCTCCGTAGAATATGGATGGCGTAACCCCTCGTTCATCTCTGTAGTCACGCGAGGTGCCAGACCCTCCAAAGCCTCATCGACCCGTAATACACCCGAAGCTGAAAACAAAGACCCAAAATAGTCTCCTGCTACACGCCCAATAGCCTCGTCCCCTCTATGCTCAGCACCCGAAACCTCTTTGAGTACCTTAATTGTGTTCTTCTGTTTTCTCCCAGTTGCTCGTCGGTGGGAAAAAGCAGAATTTTTTTCCCCCACAAAAAGCCAAAGCACCCTCGATCGTTGCCTCCAGTACAACTCTTCTTCACGAACCAAATTCTCAATATCACGCAATAGTCTCTTGCGCTCCTCCAACTGAACTGGGTTTAAGCCACGCTTATTCAGTTTCTTTAATTTCTTACGTTTGTTTCACAGGTCACGAAATAAAGCTCCGTACTCCCCTTCACTCCATGACGAGAGCTCCGAAGCACAAAACTCAACTTTCTCCAATGCAGTAGGTCCCCCAAGGAACCAAGCTTCTTTGATAATATTCTCACACCCCTCGTTTTCTGTCCAAAGTTGTTCAAAACGAAACACCTTTGGATTTCTACGATCCCTATCATCACCCTGCAGCACTAGTTTGATAGGAGAATGGTCTGAGATTTCACGTTCTAAATGCACCAGCTTTGCATGAGGAAACAAATCCAACCACTCATTCACAGCTAAAGCCCGATCGAGCCGAGTCTGCACATTGTCCACACCACCCCGCCCATTATCATATGTAAAAAAATCACCCACAAAACGAACATCCCTCAACCCACAACGATCCTCCACATCATGGAACAATTGCATTTGTCTCTCCGACCTCTCATTACGCCCACTCATCTCATTAGCAAATAACGTCTCATTGAAGTCGCCTATACAAATCCATGGTTCTTGCCTTTCCCCCGCTAAGAGCTCCAGCAATGACCATGATAAATGACGATTAGTAACCTCAGGCCAACCATAGAAACCTGTAAGTCGCCATGTCTCCTTACCAAGTCCCTCCTCAACCAAAATGTCTGTATGATGCATAGATTGAGAGAGCAAAGAAACATCCAACTCACGCCTCCAAAATAAAGCGAGTCCTCCCGACACAACATCGTCATAATAATGTTGTAACTTCTCAGGAATCGGAACCATATCACGTCCGCTAAGCTTTGTTTCTGAAAGAAAGATTACGGACGGGGCCTCTCTTCGAATAATATCCCGAAGTAAAGCAATTGCCCGGGGGTTTCCCAACCCCCGACAGTTGAGGCTTAAACAACTCATTGGGCCCGGCAGAGTCGGTCCTCGCCGACCTCTGCCGATTCACTCGACACAACATCGTCATTAACAATCACCTCAGTCTCATTATCACCCATACGAGACACCTTTGCCTCCCGGGAAGCCGAGAAAGATTCGACCATCACAGTATCACCATCAACTCTATCTCTTTTTCCCATACTCATCTCTGAGACCTTCTCATTATCAACACAACCAAGTCCCTTCGCCCTTGCCATACGGAACTATCTCCTAGGACCCTTTACCGCACCCTGCTCCGTAGCAGTATCCACTGTAGTGCTTGTCACCCTCCTGCAGCCAACACCACTCGCCTCCCCAATGGATAAGTTCCCCAAGTTGAGACTCGGGTGAGCACCCCCCAGCATAGCTCCCTCTTCATTCTCGCCCCTGTAGTCCTGTGACAATTCAGAACCAGGGAAAGTAGGAGAAGGCCGCTCCTTCACCCCCTCCTGCTGTGTATTCGGGCCATTTATATCCTTATTTACCGCTCCAGTCTACATCCCACCTACCTCCTCATGCTTCACACGTTGATCACCATCCGTCATGCCCAGGGTCATGCTCTCTACTCGACTGGCCAGCAGAATGCCCAGCAAAGCTTAAGTTACGCCTGCATGATCCACTCAGATCACTCCCCAATCCTTCAAACAACTTTCGCTCCTTGTCACGCTCAGCCATGGACTGCCTACGCACAAGCTTATTTGGCGTAGCACAGAGCCAAGCCCCATACTGTCTCCCCTCTTAACGAATCTCCTCATCCCCCATAGCATCACACTCCCTCTCAATATACCCAATTTTCCCACAAACATAGCAAAAATTAGGCAAAAATTTGTATTTAAAAGGCAACCAGTCCCCTACAGTATCTTCAAAGGCCATAGTAATACCATGACGCACCGGACGAGTAATATCAATCTCCACTGTTATATGTATAGATTTCGACCACCTGCAGACGCCAAAATTTTGACTTTCTTTATATATATATATATATATATATATATATATATATATATATATATATATATATATATATATATATATATATATATATATATATATATATATATATATATATATATATAATATATATATATATATATATATATATATATATATATATATATATATATATATATATATATATATATATATATATATATATATATAATGATTATTATTAAAGTTTATAAAAAGATTTTAAAAAAATGTGTTTAAGGGTCTTTTAGTGTTGGAGAACTTTAATATCAAGTTTAGTATTAGAGCCAATCTTTTTTTTTATTTAGCAAACCCAAAGGCCAAAAACCCATAAAATACAACACAAAAAAAAAAAAGAAATAAAGCTAAAACAAAATTTTTGATAACATTCTCTGTGTGGGGCCCATGAGAAATTCAAAAAAAATAAAAAAAAAACCCCAAAATCCCCCTCTCCTATACGTGAGCTACCCCCCACCCCTTTTTATTTCTACTTTTTTCTTTTTTTATCTTCTCTTTCTTTCCCTTTTCCTTTTCTTTTATGTTTCCTTTCCTTCTTTCCTTTGTTTTGTTTTTACTCAATTTGTCTTATCCTCCTAAATCTCCCCATAATCTACCTTGTCCCCCCAACTAGGCACCTATTAGTTTAGGTTTATTCCTTTTTAGTTTAGCTTCACTTTATCTTTCTTTCTCCTTTAATTAATTAGCTTTAGAAATCAGTTTTTTTTAGTTATTTATTTAACTTTTAATTTTCTTTTCACCCAAAAATCTCGCCTATCTCTCCTATATATACCCCCCCACCCATCCACATGAAGGGGACCCCTTTTATTATTAAAAAATCCTACACTCTAATCTTCTCATTCTCTCTCATCTTTTAGCATTTTGCAAGTAGAAGCCTTAGTAGAAAAAGCTTTAGTAAGAATGAAAAAATCCAAAAAAAACAAAAAAATAACTCTTCTCAACCCTTCATCATTGAAGAATCAAGATCAACCATATATACCAAGGGTAAAGCTCTTTTTCATCTTTTTAATTTTTATTCATCCCCTTTTCATTTTTTTTTTTTGGTGTAAACCCCTCTCCCATTTTTATTCATTATATATGTAATTTCACCTACTAACCTAACTTACTAACTATAAACCAACTCATTGGTGTGTTGTGATATGGAATGATTCAACCCGAGTCAAACCATATTCCACTCGGCCAAGAAACTAATAGGATTCAACCTTCATTGAGGGTTTAGACGTTAATTACAAGATAAAAATGAAAATCGGTGAGGATGAGTGAGTGCTAACTTTGTGTGCTTTTTTTTACTTGTGTTGTTATACTCACCACCTTGTCATATTCTTCATGAAAAATGCTAAAAATTATTCATTTTGCATATCAAACGAAATAATGGCCTTAGAGGGGCATTAATTAGTTGTTGTAATAATCTCGGATTTTTGACAATTTCATAGTATCAACTTATTTTACACTTTATGGGCGATCCAACGGTTAGATCTGAGTGAAATTAACTCTAACTGAAACTTTAACTTGTTATCTTTAAAATTACGTACATTGCATCACGATCTAACGGTTAGAACATTATCTATAGCGATTTTAAGTTGAAGTGTCCAGATCTGACCTTCAAAGATAAAATGAGCTATAACTTGTGGAAATGAACGATTTGGACATAATCTATTTCTTGACAATCTGTAAAGGACATTCCCATGTTTCTACAGAGTCCAGTATTGAACATTTTGGACAAGTAATAAATTTACTATTATTTATTTAGTGACACGGTCTTGCTGGACAGCTTGGATATTTGGACGTTTTTAACTTGCTTAATAATGACCTATTTACCTCACTTATAAACGTCACTAGTTTTTTTATAATTTTTCAGAATATTACTCAATGTATTTTGTTGACTATGAAAAAATAGGATGAAGTTATAACGAGTATAAAAAATGCTAAAAATGGATAAGCGAGCTAGTGTGCAGAATTGATAACCTTCAATAATCTATAAATAACATGGTGATTCGCACTATCTCAATGTGAAAAATCTCTTGGACTGAATACTAGACTCAATTAGGATTATTATGAGCCTTGGAATGACTCGGTTTGGACTTAAAAAGTATTTTTAATGAATTAAACAAAACTGAGCACTAATCTATCAACTAGGACATGTTTCTATCAACAATGAACTAATGAAACCAATGAAGTGTGGTTGAGTGGTAGGGACTCATCCATCCTTAACCAAGGTCGAGGGTTAGAATCTTGCCTTGGGCATGGAGCAACTTTAAATTTCTTGGCCAGTTGTCCCACCCTTTGAGGTGCCTACAAGCCAGCGCGGGGAAAATCACTATGGTCGACGGTGGATACCCTTGGTAGTGAACAAAAAAAAAAAAAACAACGAACTAATGAACGAAGTGCTGGACATTTGTTTAATTTCGTTAATTATCTTAAAATTCGCTATAATTCTTGATAATTTTCATACATAACCACCGATGAATTTAGTTTAGTGTGTGTAAATATTGGACACTAAATCTTTTTAATTAATCCCAATTAAATCAAAAAACTGCAAGTCTGTTTTTAACTTCCGGAAGCTTGTAATTTGGCGATAACGTTCTACTCACGAACTGTATCTTCTTGATATTTTCACAGTAGAAAGAGAATCAAAAATGACACATGTTAGGCTTTGGAATCACTCCATTTTCTTACTCCAAGATGTAGTTATGATTTTGTGAAGTTCTGTCCAGACTTGCACAAAAACAGTTTTATTTTCCTCCTTTGAGGATTTTTGTTTAATTATCAAATTAAAAGATAAAAATATGAAACTCTCCATTCTAGCTCCCCAATGAGTTTAGTTTATTCTAAAAATAATTTCACGAATAAAACTTTTCATTTGGACCAATCCCTTGTCCAAATTCGTGGAGTGCGCTGAAATAATCAATTTTTAGATCATTTCATTGAAATAATAGTTTCAACAACATCGGTTCTTCGATCTTTCGTACAAATGGACATCAATCCCGAGTGATACTTTATTTTTGTAGGACTCGTACAAATTTGTATCATTTTGTTGTATATATTTTTTATAATGATGTAATTCGTCTCCCTAAGGCCATTATCAACTCGTTTGTGTACATATTTGCGTATGCATATTTCCAAATAATTCAACTCAACCATAATAAAAAATATTGTTTGAATTCACCATGTGTGTTTGCAATTTGTCCAATTATTGTTGATAAAGACCGGTATATTCACTTGTGTACAATCCTGGCCCGGGGCCAAATTCGAGGTTAGAATCGGAAATTTGCTTGTACGCGATCATGGGTGTTCCACCTACCATCATCAAATCACCTTCATACAAAATCACATTCCCAAGTAGAATCCACATTTTCCAAGTGAAACCATTTCCCCCAATAAAATACCCATGATCGAGTAGAAGCGAATAATTGATCGTCCCCTCTTATTTGGCTTCGGGCCATCCCGGGGGATCCAATTGGATAGACTCTTTTAAGCCATGACCCACCAAACGCATACGCATACTCTACACAAATCATCCAATTACTTACCCCCAATGAATGTTATTCCTTAGTGAAGAACATATATTTTTGAGAAGTCTAACACTTATATTCAAAGCTAAGAATTGGGTTGATCCCCGTATATTACCAAATGTTGTTGTATTGAACGCCTCAAATGAACAATCAAATCTTTCCAGTTGAACCTTTTCGATCCTACTCTTTCTCCAATATAGGGGAGTAGGGGGTTCCTCGGATCAATTCGACTCTGAGTGGCGAGTCATCTCATATGTTTCTCAATTATATCCCTCACACGGGAAAGAACAATCAAACCCGCCTTAGTGGCACTCAAAGAGTCTTACTAACTGGATCCCCCGGTCAGAACTACGTAAGGGTTTTGATCCATGATTAGATTCAAGACCTACGACGAATGGTATGTAGTGCAGTATTTACAATATCCAAACCCGTTGTACATAAGTGAATATATCGGTTTGAGGTCTTTTGCCTCGATTTGTGTGCAAACATGTTGTGTGACAATGTGAATTTATGTGTTTTCATTTATAGGCACAACGTAACCAAATTCAAAGCTTTTAAAGGGATTTGACGTATTAGTAAAGAGCCTGTACTCAGTACGAAGGAGGTGACGGGTCCGAGTGACATCCGCACCTTCTAACCTAGACCCCGAACCCAAGTCTTTGTATTCGCAGACCAGTCATAAGAATTTTCGTGCCTTATCGCAATGGAGTCAATTTTGGGTTTCGTAAATGATTTTCTTTTAAATCTTTTATAAAACCCATTCCTTTTGGAATCCGTCCTTGTTTGGGTCATAACAAGGTGGCGACTTCGAAACCTTATTTATATTCTTTTAACAGTTGACCCTCATTAAGGTCGATTTCGTGGGACGCGCCCCTCGGCGCGTAATCCCATCGATTCCCGGGTCGTAATCCCAAAAACCTGAGAATCTGGCCCCATAGACTGTCAACTTCACTGGGGAATAACATGTGGTTTTTTTATAAGAGATCTAAATCCGAAAGCATGTCATATCCCTTCAAAGCTTTTCGAAACTGGTTTAGGTTCATGTATATATTCGTTATGCCTATTTTGTTTATATTTTGTATATCTTTTAAATACGTGCGATTACGTGTGTTTGGAATGCCTGTTTGAACAAATGGTCCGCACACACACACAATGATTTTACTTTTCATTTTCCTAAGCTGGTGTCTCGTTCATCGAGTGAGCTCCAGACTAGCAAACCAATAAAGTATTAAGGAAGCTACGACACATACTTGTGTTCATACGAGTGTCAATCCTTGCGTGTGTACTCCAAAACTCAGAGAAACTAAAGATGTGAAAATATCGTCTATAGATTGACTTTAGGCGAGCACTGGACCGATGCATGCTTGATTTGCACTATATTTGAGTAACTCTGTCACCCTGCATACATGCATCTCATGTACATATCATGAAATTTCTTTTCCGAAAATCCCAAAATTATTTTTCAAGAAAATCCCTCTTTTGAACTAGATTCTTTTTCTTCATCGCGGACTTTCCTGAAATTCTATCATTTTCAAAAACAAAAAAAAAAAAGATTTTTCAAAAAAAAAAGAAGAGGTTTCTCCAAGGCTATATACGGAAAATATTTCCTTTATCGTATTGCATAACTTTGCATACTTTCATTGTGCAGGACATCCCGTTGGGTCCATCCCTTCACCAGGCTCGTTCGGGCATCTCCGATCTTCAGTTCATCTTCGCTTTCTGGTGTTTTCTCATTACCCACCCTATTTACCATCTTCCACAAAACTTTCCCTACCACTCTAAGAAATGGCCAACCCACCTACTTCGTCACATCCCGCTCACAATGGAAGGTTATCTAGCGCTAAGCCAGCTGGGTGTCAACGACTCCCTTCATTTCCAAGGTATAAGTTGTGCACTGAATTTCAAATCCCTCACATTCAGAAATTTGATGGAACGAGCAATTCTACCCTATTTTTGAAAGCATATTGTGATGCCCTCCTACATTGGAGACCGCCTTTGCTATTGATGATACAATTATTTTCCCGATTTCTAGAGGGTACGGCCTTGTCTTGGTATTATGAAGTGGTTAGTCCTCTACCCCCTTCTTGGGACGAATTAGTCCGAAGATTTTTTCATAAATACTGCCTAGAGGTTGATGACCAGAGCATAGTGAACATCTTGATGGACATTTTCATTCACCTCGACGAATTATCTGACCCAGAAGCCCAAGGCAGAAGCGAAAAAACATATCCTAAAAGATCTGAAATTGTTGGATGTACTGGAATCAACGCAAAACAAGGATAATCCTGAAAAGTGGGATATACTCCCAGCACAAGGAACAACCTCGCCCGAGGAATTTTTGAATTTTCAGTCATTCGAAATAGGGGGTCCCCTAGAACTCACTTGAACGCATACCGAGAGAACATGGAGGATTGGGACTTCACACCACGAAGATACGTTTACTTGTTTGGTCATCGTCTGAACGGAGAAGCGCTAAAATGGTTCAATGCACTTAATTGGGAAAAGAAGAAAACATGGGAGGAACTTTGCATCGAATTCATAGATTGGGCACACGATTGGATAGATCCTGAACTTATTAGGTTGGCGGAGATGGAACAAGGAGCAAACAAGACATTTAAAAGCTACATGGTTAGATGGAACGCCCAGTTTGCTAGGCTCACCTATGAACCATCTCAAGAAGAAACTTGTATGTTCCTTGTCAAAGGGATGAGTGAACTCTATTACTGTGAGTTGCATTACGAGGACCGCGATAGTATCAAAGCAATAATGAACCATGGAATGACCCTTGATGATTATTTCTTAAAAGTGCAATATCCCTCTCAACTCCGCTCACTACCACGCCTCCTAGCACCACTTGGGCAAAATCCTTTAGAACTCTTCACCAGGTTAAAAGAAAGAGGTCTTATCAAGCCAATGGATCCCCCAGACATTCCCATGCAATATGATGAAGATTCTTACCGAAATTACTGTCCTTATCACCGAAAAGTCGTTCATCCCCTGCTTTTGTGTGTGCCCTTCCGGAGAAAGGTGCATGAGCTCATCAATGCAGATTTGCTTTAGTGATATTTTTGTCTCACTGAAAGAGGATTGTTCAATATCCATGGGGTTGCTCCCTATTTATTGCTTCCAATAATTCGCTAATAGTCAATTGCCTACCAAAAACTAAGTATGGTCTGATCCCCATGAATCAATGTGCACTCTTATCAACTCTGATTAGAAATACTTGAACAATCATGCACATGGGGTACGTAGGCAACTCGTTTCGAGTTCGGCTAAAAAAAATCCTCAGTTGTTACCCAGAACTACGTGGACCTGATTCTCCAATGCACATTTTCAAAATATTCAATATTTTTGAAACCGTTTACTGTCGCACATTGGAGATACGTAGGCAGCCTTCGGGTGCGGTCAACAACAAAAAAAAAAGAAAAAGGGATGTGATGAAGGATGTGATGAAATAGAGAAAAAGTGAAAGAAAAAAAAACAAGACTTGAAATCTAAAAAAGGGAGTAAATAAAAAAAAAAAAAAAAAGAAAAAGTGAAAAAGAAGGATTTGAATATACAAATGACCGAGATTGGTTTTAAATCATTTTCTGTATATAACTCATTTGGGAAAGTCCATTTTCGTGTTTTCAAACTTTTCTTTAATACATGAGTCATTTTGCCTTCGAGGTTATCTTGCATTCTTGTGCACATGTGCTTGCATTCGCTTTATTTTTCAATATTTTAGCACCTACTTGCCAGGGGCAAAACTATTATTGCAAGGAATCGGGGTTAGCAAGCATGGTCGGGGTATTTCGGATCCGAATGTCATGCTTCACCTCATAAGTGCTTAGTCGTCTAGCTGCTGGGTTTGGATGACTAACATTTGTTCGGAAATGAATTTTTGGTCGTGACCATGAGTCTTGAGGAAAATGCTTTTTTCCGAAAAAAAAAATTGAAAATTGGGGTCTGGTAATCTTTTTCATGAATTAATCGGTATTCGAGCATATGCATGACAAGCATTTTAGAGATCTGCTATAATCCTCAGTACCCACAGCCCTAAATACAAATTTCGAATCCTGACATATTAGTTCCTAAACCTTTCGCTTCTCACCATTCCGAGGGGCATCCCCATTTTCATCAACATTTCCATATTAGGGTTGGAGGAACACTTCTATTCAATTTGAACATGATCAGTACTCATATGGTGAACTTTGATTCACGACCATGGCAAAGCAACAACGACTCCTTGAAATATGAAGGGGCAATATTTGTGAGACCGTTTATTAGAGCATTTGTCATGAATCAAGGACCTGGGGCAACAATGTGCCACCAACACCGACAATTCAAGAAGTGCATTTGATAAAAAGCCATGCCGCCAGTTTCCAGCCTTCGCATCAAGGGCACGAACTACGTCCGACCTGATTCCCTTGGCAGGGATACGTAGGCAATCCTTTTGGATTCAGTCAATGCAATGCTCAACTTTCACCCTAGGGGCATGAAAAAAAATGATGAAGTGTATATGAAAAATCTTGAGTGCCTAGCGAGTTCACGTTTGCTGATTTCATTAACATGACATGTTTGAGGTGACTACCAATTCAAAATCAAGATTAGACTCGACAGAGTAACTCTCATTCTGCGTGAACTAGCTTGTAAGCAGTCTAGAACATCAACTCCTTTTGATTCTAAGATGTGAGACGTTGAGGAAAGACTTTTATACATTAATCCACCTAACTAGTATCTGACTTCCATGGTGACTCTCGAAAGGTCTTTTATTTATTTCTGCGTGAAAAAAAGGGGTGTGGAAAAATCTGCTCCAATGCTCTTGGAGGAGGCCTCTGTAAAACCCAAGGGGGCATCGATAGTGGTCACGAGATGATTGCGACCAAGAGTATGAGCATACAAAGCATATCAGAGATTGTGATATATTAAGTAACCGGGTGTTCGCGCAACATTCGCGTAAAAAAGGTATATCATATACTGATAAAAATCCCACCACAAAAGAAAATAGAAACGAAAAGTTAAGAGCATCAAAAGGTGATCGGTTTTCCCGACCAATAAATCGAGAGGACGAACCATGCACTATTGCACAAAAGTGCAGGAAGTCGTGGGAATCAACTTAAACAATAATACAGTCCAACCAAGGTATCTCACATTTGGATATCAATGTTAATCGAACAACTAGATTACTTATAAAATGGATCGCCCAAAATTGAGGTGTGAAGGTCTTTGAGTTACATCCAATTTGGATTTGAAAGATGCACTCTTAAACGTGTCATGTTGACGAGTTAATTGATTGCAAGCTCGCTCTGCATAAAAGATTTTAACGTGTACATTTAAAAAAAAAAAAAAAAAGGGACCTTGGGTTTTAAGTGAGCAAAGACATGAGAATCAGCATGGAGAACTTTACGAATGCAAATGCAAGGAAAAAGAACACATAACTTTTCAGCTAGCTGAAAATTTGGAAAGAGGTTGTTTATGATACCCCAATATTTTCTATAATTATAATATCGATTTATAATTCATTTATAAATAGTTTCAGAGATTTAAATCGTATATTTATTTAACGGTTCTATTTACTCAAATTAAGCCATAATAATATTAATTATTATTATGGAAATTTCGGGATTTATAATTATCAAATTGAGGGATTTAGTTAAAATGGTTTTGTATATGAATAAGGCTTATTCATATTGTTTTAATTGGTTTTAATTAGCATTTAATTAGTTTTAATTATTTTAATTAACAATTAAATCAGAAAATTTATCCTAGGTCTAGTAGGTTTTGACTTTCATTGACTGGGCACCTATATAAGCTAAGAGATGGGCCAGTTGATCAGTTGCAAAAACTGAGCCAAAACCTCAAATTCTCTCTTCTCTCTCTCACGCTATTCTCTCTGTTCTCTCTCTCTCTCTCCACCGCACACTCACTCTCTCTCCCTCTCCCAGCTGTCGCCGGCCACCAGGCCCAGCACCGGCCTCTTCTCCCCCGCCGGTAATCCCTCTTCTCTCTCTCTCTCTCTCTCTCTCTCTCTCTCTCTCTCTCTCTCTCTCTCTCTCTCTCTCTCTCTCTCTCTCTCTCTCTCTCTCTTCCTCTCTCCCGTGCTCTGTTTCGCCCCCTCCCCTATTTTTCTGGTTCGCGACCGCCGCGCCACCAGGTCGCGCCTGGGTGGTCGTCGGTGAGTGGCCGACATGGCGTGGTCCTCCCCGTCGCTCCTCCCTCTCTCAGTCCCTCTCTCTCTCTCGCAATTCCTCTCTCTCTCTCTCTCTCTCTCTCTCTCTCTCTCTCTCTCTCTCTCTCTCTCTCTCTCTCTCTCTCTCTCTCTCTCTCTCTCTCTCTCGCGCGCGCGCGCGCGCGCTCTCTCTCCTCCGTCGCCGGAGCGCCACCGCCGACCATGGTGGTCGGTGGGTGGTGGTCTTGGTGATGGCCTAGGTCATGGGTCCCCATGCTTGGTGTATCATAACCTAGACTCGAAAAACCGATTAGGGTTTCGTTTAATATTTTCGTTTTAATTAATTTCGTATTTTCAGTATTTTTCAATAATTGTTGTTATTTTTCTGTACTCATTCGGAGTCCGAATCAGGATTTTCAAAAGCCTAGATTGGTTGTAATAAATCAAGAAATTTAACAAAAATATTAGTTTACAGTTTTACTACTGTTTGGATTTTCGTATTTATTAATTATGTCTCGGTAATTATTTTTAATTAGGACCAAACGGACAAGCATGATCGGCTTGTGATTAGCCAAGTTACCTACTGCTTAGTGAGCGTTTTTTAGGTAAGCAACTGTGCCTACCTCTTTCCAAATCCCCTTCAAAACTATTTTGATGTGTTATGTGCTAATTGATTATTATTGTGAATTTAATATGCGAAGCATGATTAAATTATATCGTCGTTAATTATAAGAATTTGAAATATATTCTTCGCTGTAAATATGATTTATATTGAGTATGATAAGTTTAGAAAGTTTCGTTAATTAATTAGTTCATATGCTAATTAATGTTTAATTATGGCGATGTTGAATTTCTAATATTATTATGATATAATAATATGTGCTATTTGGAATGGGATATTATTGAGTGCTAATGCACCTACTATTATATTGGATGGTTTATTTGTGAAAATGTAATTTTTGGATATCTTGATGTACTGCCGAAGTGCTGCCAAAATTTCGTTAGACATAGTAACATGACTAATGTTAATATGCCCTTATGTCGTAATCGTTGTTATTATTATTCATTATCATGAGCATGAGATGAAGTAGTATGTTGTGGTCTCGTTGTACCACTAGGTCAATCAATGTAAGTATGTGAATTGAATTAAATGAGAATAAGACTCCTAATGGATCCCTAGGAGTAGCCGAGCTATCGAGACTTATCTAATTGATGTAGTCTAGGGATACATGATTCCCAAGTTACTTTTATGGACACCTCGTAGTGTGTTCGGGACGGATCATTCCCCATTGTTTAATTCTCTACATATCGATTATTATGTTAGAGGTAGTGTGAGTATAGACTAGCGTAAGTCCATGGCATGTCTATATCTATCTATGAACAGTATGGGTAATCGTTGTTTTATTCGCTCTCTTATCTCTCTAATCAAGATGGTTTGTCTATTTGTGTTCGAATGATCACTAAAGCAAGAATCGCATGTAATTGAATATCGAGTATGCGTGTGCTTGATTGTATGACTACTTGGGCATGCAAATGAATTTCAATGATTCTTCTAAAACCCGGATAAGGTTTGCGAAAGTGTTTTTACTGGGTATGGACGACGTTTATTCAGTTTATCTGATTTTTGTTTTCTTTTGTTTCTTCTTTTTTTCTTCTGTACCTTGTTTCTGTCACTGGAACCAAAGTGCAGGTGTAGTTGAGTGAGGACGATTTGCTAGAAGGTTGAATGTGGACTGTTTGTTTAGAACTATGGATTTATTGGTTACCTTGGATTATTTGGGACTTTAACTATAATGGACTTAAGACCGCTGGATAGACAACTCTGATATTTATGTTTAATTTGTTTAGATGCTTCCTTTGATACCTAGTTTCCCTTTCTCCTTAGCGATAAATGTTGCAGTAGCATTCCCCTAGGTCCGTGACGGTTCGGCGGTGTCGAGTCGTGGACAGCGACGTCGATAGTTCCCTGGAAATCGTTGCGAATTCGGGGGTGTTACAAATGGTATCGGAGCCCTAGGTTTAAAAGGTTGCATAGGTTTAATAAATGAATTAATAAAGATTAGTTTCATTTTTGGGAAAATAAAATATAATTAAAGCCGTTGAGCGTAGTAGTCCTAGAAGATAGGAATTACTTGAAATCACCTTAATTGTGATTTAATTGTTCTTATTGTTTGATTGCCCTTTGGTAAATGGCAATAACTCGTTTGACCGTGATGAAGTCGACTAGAGGTAGAAAACCACGAGCGATGATTGTTGCACTCGAGAACGAGGTGGAGTATGTAGACATCTCCGATAGTGAGCCTACACACGGCGAGCGTGACAAGGCCGCGGCTGCCCTTGTGGCGCAAGGCAATGGCGCGCACGAAGTTGACCAACCCGCGCCTGATGCTCATGACGATGACGTTCCAATAGAACCTAATCACGACTTGGATGCTAACGAGGATCTTGATCCTGAAGAGGAATCTACCGAGTCCAAACCTAAGGCTGACGATGCTCCTCCTGACGAGCCAAGCGTTGAGCCTAACTCTGTGGATCTAGATATGCGATTTGAGTATGGAGCTGGAGTCCCTGATTCACCTAGCATGCCAGACTTAGAGGATATTGGTGATGCAAGCGGCAATAACTCTATACCTCCTTCGCCTACTGCTGATGTGTCTCTTCCTGTGGAGCCTTTCTTTGCCACTGATGCCGAGCTAGATGACATCCGTGCCTACATTGATCGCGCATTCACTACGATCGACCGTTACGAATATGAGAACCGTACGAGGATACACCAAGGTTTCTGGGTAGAACTCTTACTAGCTGGCTTACCCAACCTACATCCTTGGAGAGGTCTCAAGGATAAGTATGATGATGTGGTACCGAGGAGTGGCTACATCAACGATGGGAAGTATGGAAAAGCCAATCGTTGGGCGCTGACTTTTCAAGGTGTTGGCAATGAGCTATGTTTGTCTGAGTTCGAGTGGAAGGTAAATCACGTTCTAGTGCCTTCTCCAAAGGACATTTGTGAAAGCTGCTAGTCTAAGAAGCGCAAACTCGTGGATAACTTTAGAAGGCGCTTCATGCCTCAAAAGTTTAGAGGTGACGAGAATCCTTACACTCCATGTAGGGAAGTGAAGCCAAGGAGGGATGATGATGATGATACGCCTCCCGGATCGAAGCAAAACCCAGTTGCTGTTTAGTTATTTTGTTGGCTAGAGTTAGTCGTTTTGATTAGAAACATTATTCCACTTTTGTGATGGCCCTGCATGGTCAAGTTTGATGATGGTGTGTGGTTGCCTAAGCAACAAATATTTTTGGCTCATATTTCTTTTGCAATCTATTTCGTTTGATTATATGAAGGTCGTTGTGATTTGTTTATATCACTGTCATTGTCACATATTTGCATGGTTGACCAAAAGCATGAATGCTATCTCTTATCGTCGTGACATGATGGGAAATCCATGTCGAATTTATGGCGAAATCGTTGTTGAGCATTATCAACTCTCTTGTGAGCCAAGTGCTAAAGCATATCAATATGATTAAGTGTAACTATCTATTGCCCTACTAAAATAGTATGGAGCCTCTTTATGTGCATTATGAACATCTTTGTCTATTCTTGTGAGACCAATGTGTCTAAGGTGTTTTATATGCCTATCGAACTATTACGCATGAGAACTGAGAACAATAAAGCAAGTATGTTGCTTAGACCTACAATGTAAGGTCGATCTTCGAAACATATATGCTATATGCTAAATGTCAAGAGAAAGGTTTCAATTACAACCTACTTCTCTCAATTAGACCTTAATGGGTCGATATGTACAAGTTGTGTGAATGGTGTTCATACCATTACTTTTATATTCTCAGATTCGCAAAAATGTCAACCAATGCCGATAGAATCGCTAGACTCGAGGATGGTCTGACCGATGTGGTCGAGATCATGGCACGACAAATGGCACGCCAAGAAGAGATGGAAACTGCACAAGCCTCTGCAGTGCGTAGTTTCCGAGATTTTGACGCTCTTAAACCTCCTACGTTCGAAGGTGGTGCCGATCCAACAAAGCTGGAGACTTGGATCATCGAGTTCGAGAAGTTGTTTCTGGCTACAAATCGGCCTAACAACATGAAAGTTAGCTCTGCAACGTACTATCTGAAGGGCGAAGCTAACAAGTGGTGGAACGATGTGCGAACTGATTTGCTTGCAATGCCGAACTTTAATTGGGATCGTTTTAAGGTAGCCATTCGTGCTAAATTTTATCCTAGTGCTCTATGACGCCTGAAGCAGCGTGAGTTTGAAGGGTTAAGCCAAGACAAGTTGTCTGTGGCCGAGTATGCTGCCAAGTTCAACGAGCTTGCAATCTTTGCTCCTAATCTGCTGACAACTAAAACTGAGCGAATCGAAAGGTTCAAGGATGGACTGAAATGGGACATTCAACGTTTTGTCGCTGGACAATCCGTCACTTTTCAGGAATCTTATGACAAGGCCCTGAACCGGGAGAGGATTGTTGGACGTCGTGACGCGCATTTGGGAAAGAATAAGCACGACGAAGGCAATCCATCGCAATCAAATAACGGCGACAAGAGGCCAAGACCGAATGGCAACAACAGCTACCAAGGTGGTCAGAACCCCAATGCAAATAGAAATCGTGACTCGAATAGTCATCGAGCTACGATAATGGCCAGAAGGAATACGCCTTGTACCCGCTGTAACAAGACGCATGCTGGTAAGAACTGCCGAGGTGACGTGTTGCAATGCTATGAGTGCAACAAACTGGGTCACAAAGCTTCTGAATGTTGGAGCCGAGGTAGGAATGGTAATGGGCAGAGCCGCAATAACAACTACAATCATGGTGAGAATAACAATGGCTATCGTGATAATGGTGGTAACTACCCTGGAAACGGGGGTTACAACAACAACAACCGCAACAATGGTGCTCTTGCTGTGAACAACCAAGTTCAAGCTCCTGCTACTGCTAATCCCGCGCCGAACAACAACAACAACAACAACAACAACAACAACAACGATAGAGGAGTTAATGGTAGAATCTTTGTGATGAATCGCAATGAAGCAGAAGCAAACCCGAACGTGATCGCTGGTACTTTTCTTGTTCATTCTTTTCCCGCTTTTGTTTTGTTTGATAGTGGTGTGACTCATTCTGTACTTTCTAAGAACTTTGCATCTAAGATAGGATTAGAACCTAGTTCTGTGTATAGTGCAAATATGAGGATGCCAGATGGATCGATCGCTAAGTGTAAAGCGTTGTATGAAAAGTGTTTGATTAGGATAGCTGGTTCCGATTTACCCGCGGATTTGATTCAGATGGATTTGAAGGACTTTGATGTGATATTGGGAATGGATTGGTTAGCCAACTATAGGGCTAAGTTAGAGTGCTTTGAACAACGCATTTCTTTGCGAGGACCTAAAGGTAAGAGGATCACTTACCAAGGAGTAGTGGTCAAGCCTAAGCTGAAGGTGATGGCTACTACGAAGGTTAAAGAGTGTGTGACTAAGAGTGAAGCAATTTACCTTTGTCATGTGGTGGATACGAGTCGCTAGACGGAAGCTCTGCAGCCTATTCCTGTAGTTTCCGAGTACGCTGACGTTTTTCCCAAAGAGATTCCCGGAATGCCTCCGCAACGCATTATCGACTTTACGATCGAGCTTACTCCACGTTCTGCACCAATTTCAAAAGCACCGTATCGTATGGCACCTGCTGAGATGAAGGAACTGAAAACACAACTTGAGGATTTGTTACAAAAGGGATACATACGTCTAAGTGTATCGCCTTGGGATGCTCCTGTTTTGTTTGTACGGAAGAAGGATGGTAGTATGAGACTATGCATTGACTACCGCGAGTTAAACAAGATTACGATCAATAATAGATACCCACTTCCCCGAATTGACGAGCTGTTTGACCAACTGCGTGGTGCGCCAATTTTCTCAAAGATAGACCTGCGATCAGGATACCATCAGTTGAGGATCTCTGAGCCTGATATTGCGAAGACAGCGTTTAGGATGAGGTATGGGCACTACGAGTTCACTGTGATGCCTTTTGGGTTGACAAATGTGCCTGCAAAGTTTATGGACTTGATGAACCGTACGTTCCAGCCTTATCTAGACCAGTTTGTTGTAGTCTTTATCGATGATATTCTGGTTTACTCGAAGAACGCCGAGGAGCATGAGCAACACCTACGTACTGTTTTGGAGATTCTGCGAAGACATCAACTTTACGCCAAGTTGTCTAAGTGTGAGTTTTGGTTAGACACGGTATCTTTCTTAGGACACGTGGTGTCTAAGGATGGAGTGGTCGTAGATCCAGAGAAGATTCGAGCTGTTACAGATTGGCCAAGACCAACGACCGTGACCGAAGTTCGAAGTTTTCTTGGACTTGTTGGATATTATAGACGATTTGTAGAAGGTTTCTCAAAGATTGCGCAGCCAATCACGAATTTGATGAAGAAAACGACAAAGTTTGTATGGTCCGACAAGTGTGAGACTGCTTTCCAAGAGTTGAAGAAACGTCTTACAAGTGCACCTATTTTGACATTGCCGTCCGGAACGGAAGGATATGAGGTCTACAGTGACGCGTCTGAGCATGGCTTAGGGTGTGTTTTGATGCAACATGGAAAGTTTGTGGCTTACGCCTCACGACAACTGAAGAAGCATGAAGACAACTATCCTACGCACGATCTAGAACTTGCTGCTGTCGTATTTGCATTGAAGATTTGGCGGCATTACCTGTATGGTTCCGCAGTCAAGATGTTTACTGATCACAAGAGTCTCAAGTATATATTTACGCAGAAAGAGTTGAACATGCGCCAAAGGAGATGGCTAGAACTTCTAACGGAGTACGACATTGATATCCAGTACCATGAGGGTAAAGCGAACGTAGTCGCTGATGCTTTGAGTAGGAAGACTCGACATTCGTTAAACACTATTTTAGTACTTCCTAAGGAGATCATACGTGACTTGCAAAGTCTCGAGGTGAAGATTGTGTTTCAAGGTGACGTTCAATGTACCTTAGCACATATGACTGTTCGACCAACACTGCTTGAAGAGATCAAAGATAAACAAAGTGGTGATGAGGATCTTCAGCGGATTCTAAACCACAAAGACGAGGGTAGGTCCGAGGACTTCACTTTGGGCCAAGATGGAATTATGAGATTTCGAGAACGTGTTTGCGTACCCAATGACTCAGATATCAAAAGTCAGATTCTTGGTGAAGCTCATAATACACCGTATTCTGTACATCCTGGTGGAGATAAGTTTTACAAAGATCTTCGCCAAGTGTTCTGGTGGAAAGGCATGAAACAAGATGTCGCTGAGTTCGTAGCGAAGTGTTTGACATGTCAGAAAGTCAAGATCGAGCACAAGAGACCGGGTGGAATGGTACAATCACTGGAAGTTCCGACTTGGAAATGGAATTCGATTTCTATGGATTTTGTCATGGGTTTACCTTTGACACAGAAGAAGAAGAACGCCATTTGGGTGGTTGTAGATCGTTTGACGAAGGTCGCACGATTCATCCCTATGCACGACACATGGGAAATGGAGAAACTGGCTGACGCGTACGTCAAGGAGGTCATGAGACTTCATGGTGTACTTGAAGATATTGTTTCTAATAGAGACTCGAGATTTCTCTCTAACTTTTGGCAGAAATTACAAGAAGCTCCGGAAGCAAATTGAAGTTTAGTACCGCTTTTCATCCTGCAACAGATGGCCAGACGGAAAGGACAATCCAGACTCTAGAGGATATGCTTCGAGCGTGTGCCCTCGAATACCAAGGTTCGTGGGATAAATACATTCCGTTGATCAAATTTCCTTACAACAATAGCTATCATTCAAGCATTGATCGAGCGCCATATGAAGCCTTGTATGGTAGAAAGTGTAGATCGCCTGTATATTGGAACGACATTAGCGAGACTACAGTTTTGGGTCCAAATATGATCCAGCAGACTGTCGACATTGTGAAGGTGATTCAGATGAAGATGCGAAGTGCACAAGATCGCCAGAAATCATATGCAGATAGAGGTCGTAGACCTGAAGAATTTGAGGTGGGAAGCAAGGTACTTTTGCGAGTATCTCCTACCAAGGGTGTTATGCATTTTGGTAGTAAGGGGAAGTTAAGTCCTCGTTACATTGGACCTTACGAGATCCTAGAGAGGATTGGTGAAGTTGCTTATCGTCTAGCTTTACCTGTGGAACTTGAGAAAGTCCACAATGTCTTTCACGTCTCTCAACTGAAGCGATACGTACATGATCCAACTCATGTCGTTCAACCTGAAACGATCGAACTTGACGAGAGTTTGACATATGAAGAACGTCCGATCGAGATCACCGACCGCAAAGAGCGCTCGACTCGCACAAAGACTATTCCGATTGTGAAAGTTATTTGGTCCCGTCATGGTCAAGAAGAGGCAACATGGGAAGCTGAATCCATGATGCGCGAGAAGTACCCAGAACTCTTTCTCAAACGTACTAATTCCATTCGAGCTTCGGGACGAAACCCTTTTTAAGGAGGGTAGAATGTCACACCTAGTAATTTCGTGTTTTGTTTACCGCTTTGCACGAGTTGCATGTTCTAGCATTGCATGCTGCACTACTAATCGACCTAGATCACAATCGTAGTACACGCATTGCATTGTCGTTGTCCTAAAAATCGATTTATACCTTCGTATGGGTAAACTCGTTTCGTCGTTGGGAAGTGATTACTTCATGTTTCAAGTTTCGGGACGAAACTTCTTTTAAGGAGGGTAGAATGTGATACCCCAATATTTTCTATAATTATAATATCGATTTATAATTCATTTATAAATAGTTTCGGAGATTTAAATCGTATATTTATTTAATGATTCGATTTACTCAAATTAAGCCATAATAATATTAATTATTATTATGGGAATTTTGGGATTTATAATTATCAAATTGAGGGATTTAGTTAAAATGGTTTTGTATATGAGTAAGGCTTATTGATATTGTTTTAATTGGTTTTAATTAGCATTTAATTAGTTTTAGTTATTTTAATTAATAATTAAATCAGAAAATTTATCCTAGGTCTAGTAGGTTTTGACTTTCATTGACTGGGCACCTATATAAGCTAAGAGATGGGCCAGTTGATTAGTTGCAAAAACTGAGTAAAAACCTCAAATTCTCTCTTCTCTCTCTCACGCTATTCTCTCTCTCTCTCTCTCTCTCTCTCTCTCTCTCTCTCTCTCTCTCTCTCTCTCTCTCTCTCACCACCAGGCCCAGCACCGGCCTCTTCTCCCCCGCCGGTAATCCCCCTTCTCTCTCTCTCTTTCTCTCTCTTTCTCTTCCTCTCTCCCGTGCTCTGTTTCGCCCCCTCCCCTATTTTTCTGGTTCGCGACTGTCGCACCACCGCCGCGCCACTAGGCCGCGCCTGGGTGGTCGCCGGTGAGTGGCCGACGTGGCGGGGTCCTCCCTATAACTCCTCCCTCTCCCAGTCGCTCTCTCTCTCTCGCAATTCCTCTCTCTTTCTCTCTCTCGCGCTCTCTCTCTCTCCTCCGTGGGTGGTGGTCTTGGTGATGGGCTAGGTCGTGGGTCCCCATGCTTGGTGTATCACGGACTAGACTCGAAAAACCGATTAGGGTTTCGTTTAATATTTTTGTTTTAATTAATTTCGTATTTTCAGTATTTTTCAATAATTGTTTTTATTTTTATGTACTCGTTCGGAGTCTGAATCCGGATTTTCAAAAGCCTAGATTGGTTGGAATAAATCAAAGCATTTAATAAAAATATTATTTTATAGTTTCAGTACTTTTTGGATTTTTGTATTTATTAATTATGTCTCGGTAATTATTTTTAATTAGGACCAAAAGGACAAGCGTGATCGGGTTGTGATTAGCCAAGTTACCTATTGCTTAGTGAGCGTTTTTTAGGTAAGCGATTGTGCCTAACTCTTTCCAAAGCCCCATCAAAACTATTTTGATGTGTTATGTGCTAATTGATTATTATTGTGAATTTAATATGCGAAGCATGATTAAATTATATCGTCATTAATTATGAGAATTTGAAATATATTCTTCGCTGTAAATATGATTTATATTGAATATGATAAGTTTATAAAGTTTTATTAATTAATTAGTTCATATGCTAATTAATGTTTAATTATGGCGATGCTGAATTTCTAATATTATTATGATATAATAATATGTGCTATTTGAAATGGGATATTATTGAGTGCTAATGAGCACCTACTATTATATTGGATGGTTTATTTGTGAAAGTGTAATCTTTGGATATCTTGATGTACTGCCGAGGTGCTGCCGAAATTTCGTTAGACATATATGTAGCATTATTAATGTTAATATGCCCTTATGTCGTAATCGTTGTTATTCTTATTCATTATCATGAGCATGAGATGAAGTAGTATGTCGTGGTCTCGTTGTACCACTAGGTCAATCAATGCAAGTATGTGAATTGAATTAAATGAGAATAAGACTCCTAATGGACCCCTAGGAGTAGCCGAGCTATCGAGACTTATCTAATTGATGTAGTCTAGGGATGCGTGATTTTCAAGTTACTTTTATGGACACCTCGTAGTGTGTTCGGGACGGATCATTCCCCATTGTTTAATTCTCTATATATCGATTATTATGTTAGAGGTAGTGTGAGTATACTTTAGCGTAAGTCCATGGCATGTCTATATCTATCTATGAACAGTATGGGTAATCGCTGTTCTATTCGCTCTCTTATCTCTCTAATCAAGATGGTTTGTCTATTTGTGTTCGAATGATCACTAAAGCAAGAATCGCATGTAATTGAATATCGAGTATGTGTGTGCTTGATTGTATGACTACTTGTGCATGCAAATGAATTTCAATGATTCTTCTAAAACCCAGATAAGGTTTGCGAAAGTGTTTTTACTGGGTATGGACGACGTTTATTCAATTTATCTGATTTTTGTTTTCTTTTGTTTCTTCTTTTTTTCTTCTGTACCTTGTTTCCGTCACTGAAACCAAAGTGCAGGTGTAGCTGAGTGAGGACGGTTTGCTAGAAGGTTGAATGTGGACTGTTTGTTTAGAACTATGGATTTATTGGTTACCTTGGATTATTTGGGACTTTGGTTTGTGCCCTTGAAGGCAAAGTTGTAATAAAATAATAATGGACTTAAGACCGCTGGATAGACAACTCTGATATTTATGTTTAATTTGTTTAGATGCTTCCTTTGATACCTAGTTTTCCTTTCTGCTTAGTATTTACTCCTTAGCGATAAATGTTGCAGTAGCCATTCCCCTGTGTCCGTGACGGATCGGCGGTGTCGAGTCGTGGACAGCGACGTCGATATTTCCCTGGAAATCGTTGCGAATTCGGGGGTGTTACATTATTAGTGTATGCTACACTAGAGGCAACTACCTTATTCAGGGTGGATTATCTGAAAACTCGATCATTGATTCTAGGGGCATTGTTTCCTCTCAAGAAGATCAATTACATATTTGGACAAGTGAAGAAGAATTCTCCTTAAGAGTGCACGGGCTCCTCGAGCTCTCAAAGTTTGAATAGAAAATGCTCCTTTCCAACCTCTACTTGAACTTGATCAAACATTCAATCTTTGCGCCTAAATGCCTCATGAAACCCCAGACGCTTGCATGCCAATATGCCCCTCAATTATTAACCCTCCTCTTTGTCGCCAACAATTGTGTTAGGGGCAATTATGCATGTGTGTTGCAAGCCCTACTCAAAAGTTACTCTGCTATCATTTCAAACCCAACAAAAAGATGCAAGTTCACTCTTTAGAATCTATACTCGGAAACACTTTGGCCAGTCATGCATATGTTCAAATACAGACTATGGGTTTTTATACCCCAAATTTTGTGGATTATCACACCTTTTAATAAAAGAAAATTTCAACTATTTTACTACATGGTTCATAGTCATACTTTCCTTGAAAATGAAATTATCAACTTCTAGAAAGTATTCACTCCTCGAGAATATTAGCTCCTTGAGAGTACGAGCTTCTCGAGAGCGTTAGCTCCTTGAGAGTACCAGTTTCTTGAAAGCGTTAGCTCCTTGAGAGTACCAGCTTCTTGAAAGCGTTAGCTCCTTGAGAGTACCAGCTTCTTGAAAGCGTTAGCTCATTGAGAGTACCAACTTCTTGAAAGCGCCAGCTCCTTGAGAGTACGAGCTTCTCGAGAGCGTTAGCTCCTTGAGAGTACCAACTTCTTGAAAGTGTTGGCTCCTTGAGAGCACCAACTACTTGAAAGTGTTAGCTCCTTGAGAGTACCAACTTTTTGAAAGAGTTAGCTCCTTGAGAGTATGATAATATCTTGGCTCCTTGAGAGGGTTGCAAATTAAGGCATTGGCTCCCAGAGAGTGTAAAATCAATGAGTTGGCTCCTTAAGAGCATGATAACATCTCGGCTCCTTGAGAGTGTGAAAAATAAGTACCTTAGCTCCATCAGAGAGTACCGCTCCTTCAGAGAGTATAATTCCCACAGAATATCACTCCCAGAGAGTATAGCTCCACCAGAGGGTTTAGCTCCATCAGAGAGTACCACTCCCAGAGAGTATAGCTCCATCAGTGAGTATCGCTCCAGCAGAGAGTATAACTCCCATAGAATATCGCTCCAACAGTGAGTACCGCTCCATCAGAGAGTATCGCTCCTTCAGAGAGTATCGCTCCATCAGAGAGTATAACTCCATCAGAGAGTACCACTACCGCTCCATCAGAGAGTATAGTTCCATCATAGAGTATCGCTCCTTCCATCAGAGAGTATAGCTCCATGAGAGTATCAGCTTCTTGAAAGTATTAGCTCCTTGAGAGTATCAGATACAAAATAATTGCCTTGGCTCCTCGAGAATGTGGCACATCATCGTCTTGGCTCCTCGAGACTATAATAATATCTCGACTCCTTGAGAATGTGAAAAATCAGCACCTTGTCTCCATGAGAGTGTGGCACAACATCGTTTTTACTCTACAAGAGTTTAACAAATTCGCGGCTTTTCTCCTCGAAAGTGTCACCAATCATCTTCTTTCTTTTGTTTTTTTTTTAAAAAAATGGGTGGGATTCAAATTTCCTTTTTCAAAAACTTTTGATGTGAAAAATGAATTATGAGCACTAGAGGGAATTTTCATTAAGAAAAAAAAAAGAAAGATTATGGTTCGCGTTTTCCCCATACTGCATGCATGCAAAAAAAAAAAAAAAAAAAAAAAAAAAAAAAAAAAAGATGGATGTTTTAAGCAAAAAAAATTGTCGGTTACGGCTTTAATAGCTACGCCAAGAACGTTACGGATTTAATATATTGAGATTTCACAAGAGTTGCGCTAATATTTTGCACAAATATTTGGTTAAGACTATGTGATAGTTACACCGAGAGTTGTAATAGAAAATATTTAGCTAAGGCTTTTTTTTTTTGGTAATTAAGCATCTTATATTAATCACCAAAGATAACGTTTTACAGCCCGAGACCCATAAGCGGATCTCTCAATAAAGAAACACAACACCTCAGAAAGAAACCTGCTGGATAGTATCAGTTGAGGGAGATGTGCTCACCTTCGAGGAAGGGTATCACATCCCACAACCCTGTACTTCATGTGCTGCAAACAGGTTATAGTTACAAAAAGACCCAAATACCCAAGACAGTGAGATCTCAATGTTTGGATAAACACAAAACAGAGATTACAATCACAAGGACTCAAAGAAATTCTTCATCTATACGATCTTCTGACTCCTACAACACATCATCATCTGAATCTGATATGTAACCTTTGTTGCAGAGTTAGTTCTTCCCTGTAAAGCTCTATTATTCCTCTCAATCCAAAAGCAATAGACAGTTGTTGCAAAACATGCTTTAATGGCAACAGCGATAGGTGATTTTCCTTTGGCAAACTTGATCATCAGTTGACATTCATCACGCCATCTGCCCGGGGTTCTGTGAATACCTATCCAATGAAGAATAGCTTGCCATACCTGTTGAGAGAAACTGCACTCAAATAACAAATGTTCTTGAGTTTTAATCTGGTTATTACACAATACACAAATGGGGTCATAATTCAACCCCCAACTAATCAGTTTATCCTTAGTTCTCAATCGTCCATGGAGAGCCATCCACAGGACAAAGGTTGTCTTTGGAGCAACTAGATTGGCGCATACAATGCTCTTCCAGGGAACATTACTCACAGGGCCTCTAAGTTTCTTGTAGGCTTGTTTGATAGAGAACTGACCCTTATGCAGCACAGCATCCCATCCACCAAGACTCTGCATATATTTTCTCATATGGAACACCTTTCTGACCATCCAGGAAGCCTGGTTAGGGGTGTCCATAAGCCAAAAGTCTGAACTTTTGATGTAATAAGTGTGCACCCACATTATCCGTAGCTTATCCTTCTTGGTGCTCAGAGCCCAAAGAAGTTTGCATATAGCTGCCTGGTTCCAAAATTTCAGATTTATGAGATTATATCCCCCACCACCTTTGGGCAAGCATATTTTATCCCAAGCTACTATTGCTCTTTTGGTAACCTTTGCTTCACCAGACCACAAATAACTTCTGCAGGCTGCTTCAATAAGTTTTATTACCTTTTGAGGGAGGACAAAAAGCTGGGACCAGTAAGATTGTATACCAAATAATACAACCTTAATAAGCTGAATTCTTCCTGCATATGAATGGAATCTGGCAGTCCAAGAGCTAATACTGCTTAACATCTTCTCAATAAGTGTTCTGCATTGTGTAACTGTTAGCTTCTTAGTAGAAATGGGCACTCCCAGATATTTAACAGGGAGGGAGTCCTCAGTGTAGCCAAGGAAACCAAGGATCTGCTCTTTTACAGTAAGAGAGACACCACCAAAATACACCTGATTCTTGTTCATATTGGCTTTAAGCCCAGATGCTGCCAGGAAGTGAGTAAATTTGGCATAAAGAAGACCAATAGAGGGGTAGTCTCCTCGAGAAAATAACAACAAATCATCTGCAAAGCATAGGTGCACAATCCCCATTTTCTTGCATCTAGGGTGATACTGAAAATTTGGCTCTCTACTCAAAGTATGCAGCACTCTATGTAAATATTCCATTACTAAGGTAAATAGAAAGGGTGAAATGGGATCACCATGTCTTAAACCTTTTTTTGCAGGAAAAGCTTCAGTATAAACCCCATTCAGATTTATAGAGTAACTCACAGTAGTAATACAAGCCATAAGCCATTGAACAAACTGGTTAGGAAAACCAAGCATTCTCAAAATCTGATCAATAAAACACCACTCCACAGAGTCATATGCTTTCTGAAGATCTATCTTAAGCATGCATCTAGGGGAGATATTCTTGCGTGAGTACCCTTTGACAAGCTCATGGCTCAGCAAAATATTATCACAAATCAGCCTCCCAGGAATAAATGCAGATTGACTATTACTAACAATAGTGTCAATAACAGCCTGCAATCTATGGGTTAAGATTTTTGAAATAATCTTGTAAAGCAGAGTACAACATGCAATAGGTCTAAATTCCTTCACAGAAGATGGTTGTTTGACCTTGGGTACAAGAGTAATAACAGCCACATTCACATCATATAGCAAATTACCAGTGTGAAAGAATTCATGAACAGCTTGACATACCTCCAAGCCAATAATGTGCCAAGATTTCTTGAAAAAATGGGCATTGAAACCATCAATCCCTGGCGCCTTATTGTCATCAATAGAAAAGACAACTTCTTTGATTTCCTGATCAGTGATGGCAGCACATAAAGCTAGCTGGTATTCAGATGATAAAACAGGGCCTTGTCTGATGATTTGCAGATCAATACTAGGTAAATTTGATGCTGAAGAGCCCATCAAACCCCTATAAAAAGCCAAGACCTCATTTTTTATATCATCAGATTTAGTCAATCTCCTCCCATCTTTAGTAGTAAGAGTAGAAATAGCACTTCTGTTATGTCTCTCAGCCATAATGGAGAAGAAATATTTTGTGTTTGCATCCCCCTCCCTTATCCAGTGAGCTTTGGACTTCTGCTTGCAAATTCGCTCTTGGATATTACTCCACTTCTCAAGGGAGGTAAGACATTCTTTCTCTTGCGCCAAGAGTATTGGATCAATCTGATCCTGTGGCATCTGTTGCTGGATCAGAAGTAGAGATGCCCTTGCCTCATTCACTCTATCTTCTATATTACCAAAATCCTTGCTAAATAATTGTTTGAGAGGTTGCTTGCAAGCTTTCAGCTTTCTCCAGAGTCTCATCATCCTTGAGCCAGTAACAGAACATTCCAAGCTTCCTGAAGGCATTGATAAAATTTATCATGGGAAGTCAGTACATTAATGAATCTGAAAAGTCTCTTTGGTGCAAGTTTATCTTCAAGTCTCAAGTGAAGAGGAGAATGATCAGAGAAGTGGGGTTCCCAAAATTCAGCTTTAATGTGACCATATTTCATAAGCCATTGTAAATTCCCCATGCCTCTATCAATCTTACTACATACATGTCCATTCGACCATGTATAAGTCCTACCAATTGCATTCACTTCAGCCAAAGTGAGAGCATCCATGAAATTCTGGAGATCCTCAGTTTCATGTATTGAAACCTGAGTTCCATGGATTCTGTCAGTGGGAGATAGTACTGCATTAAAATCTCCTCCAAGGAACCAAGGTTCCTGAATATGTTGTCCCAAAGCAGTTAGACTTTCCCAAAGTAATTTAATTTCCATTCATCCACTGAATTATAGCCATATATAACAGTAAAGAAACAGCAAAAATCAGATTGTCTGCTTTCAATTCTACAATGAATGAACTGAGCATGAGTTACCAATATCTGAACATCCACATAAGCAGAGAGCCAAATAATCCAGATCCTGCCATTCACAGCTTTATTACAATTGGAAATAAACTCCCAATCTCTTGCAATTCTACTACTAATAGATAGAACTTTATTCTTTTTAACCCGGTCTCTAAAATGCCAGCAAAGACAATCTTGTGCTTCTTCAAAAAGATTTTAAGCTCCTTTTGCTTGAACGGCTTATTCAAGCCCCTCACATTCCATGTGAGGAAATTCATTGAATAATGGAAGAAGATGACCCATCACCATCACTAGGAGGATCTGGAGGCTCAATTTGCTCTGAAATGGGATTTAGAGTTGCAAAGGGGTTTGTAGATACAGGAATAGCAAAATTATCATGAATAAAACCCTCCTTTACACTGTATGCAGTCCCATGTCGCACTATAACAGGCCCAGCAGCACTCGTGCTTGGCTCTGTAGGTCTGGTGGTAGAGCCACCCCCAGCAGGCTATCCAACAACCTGCCATTGATTATCTTCAACAGTAGGAGCAACTGTAGCAGTTAGTCTAGATTTTTCCACCCAGACCTCTTGGGTCTGTTGTGATCTGTTCCTTCTTTTCCTGTTCCTGGTTCTGGTCTGATTAGCTAAGACTTTTGATGGCTACGCATTAAACTTTTTTGGTTAAGACTGTTTGAATTTTAATCAGTTACACCGCGACATATTGGCTAAAGCTTTTAATGGCTACGCATCAAACTTATTTGGTTAAGATTGTTTGAATTTTAATCAGTTACACCGCGACCTATTGGCTATGGCTTTGAATGGCTACGCATAGACATTTGGTTAAGACTGTTTAATCAGCTACACAACTACCTATTAGCTAAGGCTTTTAATGGCTACGCATCAAACTTATTTGGTTAAGACTGTTTGCATTTTAATCAGTTACACCGCGACCTATTAGCTAAGGCTTTTAATGTCTACGCATAGACTTATCTAGTTACATTGTGACCTATTAGTTGAGACTTTAGATAGTCGCACTAGTAACGGTTACGTCTTTGTTCAGCTACGCAGAGAATAGCTTTACCCTTAGTCAAAATTTGGCGTCCTTTTGTCATTGGTAATCGTATTTTCGAAACTCAACCAATGAGGGGCATCTGTAGACGCCAATATTTTGACTTTCTTTTTTTCTTTTACTAGTGTTAGCATTTTTAGCATTTATATATATATATTATTAAAATTTATAAAAAGATTTAAAAAAAATGTATTTAAGGGTCTTTTAGTGTTGAATCACTTTAATGTCAAGTTTAGTATTAGAGCCAATATTTTTTTTTTATTTAGCAAACCCAAAGGCCAAAAACCCATAAAATCCAACACAAAAAAAAAAAAGAAATAAAGCTAAAACAAAAATTCTGATAACATTCTCTCTGTGGAGCCCATGAGAAATTAAAAAAATTAAAAAAAAAACCCCAAAATCCCCCTTTCCTATACGTGAACTACCCCCCACCCCTTTTTATTTATACTTTTTTTTTTTATCTTCTCTTTCTTTCCCTTTTCCTTTTCTTTTATGTTTCATTTCCCTCTTTAATTTCCTTTGTTTTGTATTTACTCAATTTGTCTTATCCTCCTAAATCTCCCATAATCTACCTTGTTCCCCAACTAGGCACCTATTAGTTTAGGTTTATTCCTTTTTAGTTTGGCTTCACTTTATCTTTCTTTTTTCTTTAATTAATTAGCTTTAGAAATCAATTTTTTTTAGTTATTTATTTAATTTTCCATTTTCTTTTCACCCGAAAATCTCACCTATCTCTCCTATAAATACCCTCACCCATCCACATAAAGGGGACCCATTTTCTTAGCAAAATACCCTACACTCTAATCTTCTCATTTTCTCTCATCTTTTTTAGCATTTTGCAAGTAGAAGCCTTAGTAGAAAAAGCTCTAGTAAGAAAGAAAAAATCCAAAGAAAACAAAAAAAGAACTCTTCTCAACCCTTCATCATTGAAGAATCAAGATCAAGCATATATACCAAAGGGTAAAGCTCTTTTTCATCTTTGTAATTTTTATTCATCCCCTTTTCATTTTTTTTTTTTTTTTTTGTGTAAATCCCTCTCCCGTTTTTACTCATTATATATATAATTTCACCTACTAACCTAACTTACTAACTATAAATCAACTCATTGGTGTGTTGTGATATAGAATGATTCAACCCGAGTGAAACAATTTTTCACTCGGCCAAGAAACTAATAGGATTCAACCTTCATAAGGGGTTTAGACGTTAATTACAAGATAAAAATAAAAATCGGTGAGGATGAGTGAGTGTTAACTTTGTGTGCTTTTTTTTTTTACTTGTGTTGTTATACTCACCACCTTGTCATATTCTTCAAAAAAAAGGCTAAAAAATGTTCATTTTGCATATCAAACGAAATAATGGCCTTAGAGGAGCATTAATTAGTTGTTGTAATAATCTCGGATTTTTTACAGTTTCGTATTATCAACTTATTTTACACTTTCTGGACGATCCAACGCTTAGATCTGAGTGAAATTAACTCTAACTGAAACTTTAACTTGTTATCTTTAAAATGAAGTAAATTTCATCAACATCTAACGGTTAAAACATTATCTATAGCGATTCTAAGTTGAAGTGTCCAGATCTGACCTTCAAAGATAAAATGAGCTATAACTTGTGGAAATTAACGATTTGGACATAATCTATTTCTTGAGAATCTGTAAAGGACATTCACATGTTTCTACAGAGACCAATATTGAACATTTTGGACAAGTAATGAATTTACCATGATTTATTTAGTGACACGGTCATGCTGGACAGCTTGGATATTTGGACGTTTTTAACTTGCTTAATAACGACCTATTTACCTCACTTATAAACGTCACTAGTTTTTCATAATTTTTCAGAATATTCCTCAATGTATTTTGTTGACTTTGAAAAAATATGATGAAGTTATAACGAGTCTAAAAAATGCTAAAAAGGGATAAGCAAGCTAGTGTCCAGAATTGATAACCTTCAATAATCTGTAAATAACATGGTGATTCGCGCTACCTCAATGTGAAAAATCTCTTGGAGTGAATACTAGACTCAATTTGGACTTAAAAAGCATTTTTCATGAATTAAACAAAACTGAGCACTAATCTGTCAACTAGGACATGTTTCTGTCAACAATGAACTAAAGAAATTTTTTCTCAACAAAAGAGGGTGCAAGTGAATGGCGATCGAGTCAACTTTCGCTATGTCATGTTCGGAATCTCGTGTTTAACTGCGAACATATCAAACTAAACTGAACAACCAACGCAAGTACTGACCCCATCAATGTTGCACCAACAAGGGATCAGTATAGTTTCTAAAAGCCAATAAGCACAAGGCATGAAGGGAATGGGGATTCGAACCTACAACCTTACCTTACCAAACTACTTAAGTTTTGAATCATTAGACCACCACTGTTGTTGGTGTTTTAATATTCCTACATGGATGAGGATTTAAACTCCTACTCACTGGATTGCTAGAGTGAGACATTTAGGACTTATCGACTTATGCGTCCACCTCATCCTCATACTATACTCTTTTTTTGCTTTTGCTCGTCAATACCCTACTCTAATTTTTTTTTTTTTCTGCTCGTCAAAAAGAGGGTGTAAGTGAATGACAATCGAGACACCCCTCGCTACGTCATGTTCGGACTTTCGTGTTCAATAGCAAACATATCAGGCTAGCTGAACAACCTGCGCAAGCACTGGCCCCGTCACCATTGCACCAACAAATGACTAGTATAGTTTTTAGAAGTCAGCAGACATAAGTCATGAGGGCAATGGAGATTCAAACCCCATAACCTTATCTTACTAAATTACTTGGAAGTAAGTTTGGAACCATTAGACCACTACCTTGTTGGTCATACCCTACTCTTATTTAGTTTGGGCTTTTATGTGCTCTGATTTACGGAGGTGCTCCCTAGCGTAGTCCCTACTCCCTAGTGGACCAGTGGCCTCTGAAATACACTAAAAACAGAAAGGGGCGGCCGGCGGGTCTAGCAAGGCCAGGTCCAATGACAAAACAGGCCAACCCGGCTCAGATGCATTCTATTCTATAGTAGCAGGGCCAGGGAGGCAAGGAGGATCGCAAGTGAGGAGAGAGAAATGGCGATGGGGAAGATGATCGTCTCAGCTGCGCTACTATGGCTTCTCGCTCTCTTCGCCACTCTACTTATCGTTCTGGTACTGCTTCACCCTTTTTATTTTTCTCCCTCTATTCTTTTCATTCTTATCTCTTTCCATTATACTTAAATCGTAAATCTTCGTGTTATTTCATCTTGTCCTTGTCACATCAATTGCCCATTAACACGATTCATATTTAGCTAAACCCTTTGTTTAATTGAATGCAAGATGTTATTCTCCATTTTTATTGATAGCACAAAATTACCCATCTTCTTTCAGATAAGAAGATATTCTTTGTTTTCGAGGAGAAGTTGATTTATTGGACAAAGTGCATTGAATTGAGATGCCCTTTTTTTTTTTTTCCCCCTCTTTTTCTTTTCTTCTAACCAAGTGCTTCTAACCAAGTGCAAAGAAAATGTAAAGGAAAAGAGTTGTTTCCATTTGCAAAATATTACTATTAGGATCTCTGTTGCTGATCAATGTTTTTTGCCAACCAAATGTTGCCTAATTGTCCATTTTCGATTAACCGATTTTCGGAAATTTTTCTTTGGTGGCTCTAGTTGCATATTTTGGGCCAAAGAGAGAGATGGGTAATAGGAAGACAAAAACATGAAACAAAGTTTGTAAATTTAGCTGGATTTGGTTAGATTTCAGGGTGATATCTACCTAGTGGTTAGCCTGAAGATGTAAATTCTGATAATGGGCAAAATGTTATTGCTAGGGACAAAGTTATCTATCAACACCTTTTTTTAAAAGGTTTACACTTGTGTTTGTCTATTGTTTTTGAATCACAAGTTTAATCTTCAAAGATATGTTTGTTTAGATCATAAGTAATAGTTATATCTTTTTTTTTCCTGCTCTCAATAAGAAGAGTCTAGAACTTGCCCTTGCTGTGAACTTTGTACTCCAAGTTGATCCCAGAGAAGACTTCGGCCCAAGCTTCGCTTGTATCTGAATGGGCAAAACTTATCTTCTTCTTTCAAAAGTGTGTTAGTATTAGTAAAAAGCTTGTTTCCATGATACTTTTGTTTTGGCTTCTCACTCCCCTTCTCCCTCCCAGAACTCCACTTATTCTCACCTTCTGTACTCTCTGCAGAATAGTTTAAATGATTCTGGTCCTTCCCCTGTGCAAAAAGTTAGTGATCTACATGGAGATGATGAGGACCGACGGGGTGACACTGAGGTAAAGTTCATAATTTTGTTTGTTTTGAATTGCTTGTTTGCCTGTGAAATTAAAGGGTATATTGGTACTGAATAGATAAGGAATTATCTTTTCTAGGTGAACGCCTTGGATGATGAATTGAAAGAAGTAACTCATCGGGTTTACTTTGATGTCGAGATTGATGGGAAAGCTGCAGGTACGTATAGTTTTAGCTCACATTGTGTTCAATGGTATTTAAGTATTGGCTATGGAATGGCAGATTAAAAAAAGAACCCCTATAATTGATTTCCTCCTATGTCCTTACTCCTTAGTCAGTTAGTCCTAACCATGCAGTTCAGTCATTGGTTATCCAAATTGAACAAAATTAACGGTCAAGCTGGCTAGGCTACAAAAAAAGCCATGAAGCATGTAGCATATATTTTTGGATTGTTGATTAGATACATCAATTCGCTACTGGTCTTTTACTACCTCCCTGTGAATTTGCATTCAGTAATGAGTAACCTTAGCAAAGTCCAGGACCCCAAATGACTGGAAAATGAGAGACACACAAACTATGCTATCATATTGTCTTTTGCTATAAGATCAAGATATAGGAATCATTGGACTTATGAAACTTTACTTTTTTTATGGATTATGATTAGGTTGGAGTAAAAACTACAGCCACTCTTTAATTGTTGAAAGAGCTTAAAGAGTCAATGTTAGGGAAATTTTGAGTTTTAGTCATGATGGAATAGTGTTAAACATCTCTTAGTTACTTTAAATGAAGTATCAAGCACATTGGTTCTTTTTCAACCAAAGGCCTTGTAAAACTAATAATTGTGGAGTGATTGCTGCATATATGACCCTGCATATCTCAGCATAAGTGGTAGCCATATGAGACGCATTGACTCCACGACATGATATATTGATATTCATCTCTCTACACAAGAAATACTACATTCCAGCTCTCTCGAATCCTGTCTGTGCAAAGGTTGAAAACTGTGCACTGGCTTTTGTTGTTGTAATCACATGTCGAGATCTGTATTACATTCAAGGGAGGGGAGAAAAGAAAAGAAGCTGAATTCCTTCATGTTAGTTGATTTTCCTGAAAATGAAAAGGTGGGGTCCTTTCTGTTCTCTTCCTTCATAGACTTCATAATTATTATATCCCAGTGAAGGATAATTGTCTTCCGAACATTTGGAGGGAGAAGAGCATTGGTAATCCATAGCGAACCGAAATAAGAGATTGCAGTAGACAGTCAATAATCAAAATCTGAACTAAAGGGTAGGGGGGTATGGATGACTCTGTCAAGTGCTGCATGATCAAGTTGGCCTTAACTCTCAAGTCTCAACAATGAGTTCTATTTCATGTCTAGATTTGCGAGAGCACATAGTTCTTGTCCTATTGATTGTTGACTAGCATATAAAATCACAACCAAGGTGATGAGAATCTTATTGCTGTTTGTTTATTTTTCAGGTCGAGTTGTTGTTGGCCTATTTGGAAAAACAGTTCCTGTGACTGTAGGTACGGTATCCCCGATTCCCAGCTCAATTGAATATGCCCATTTTTTAGAAGTCTCTTAAGATTCATTGCTGCTTTTTCTTCTTTTTAATTAATTAATTTATCTTTGGTTGCAGAGAATTTTTGAGCGTTGTGCACGGGTAGCCATGTAACTTTTGCTGCCTTCCTTTGATTCAAGTACTGTAACTATCTGCAGTGTTTCCGACATATCTGATTCTTTTATTTCTTTTTATTTGGGGGGGTGGGGATGGGGGTTCAGGAGCACTTAATAAAATGATTTTGAATGGCATTTGGTTAAATTTAAAATAACGTAAGTTACTGTGCATGGTTCTCCCATGAGGAAACGATAAATGCTTCATGAAGGGTGATCCCTATATCCATATCAGCCACTTACCTTGTGAAAAGAAACAAGTATCTGAAGCATGAATATTTTATGCACTTTAAATGAGTCCTGTTCTGCCTTAATTAAGAGAACACTTGATTTAGAAAACATTGTATTGCGACCTATCTGAAATTATAGAGACCATGTGGGGGTGTGTGGTTTTTTTTCTTCTTTTTCTTTTTTCGGGTGAATCGGTGCCTAATGAATAGTCTCTCTGCTTCCTCCCCCCTCCTTATCAATCTTGCCTAAATAGGTGACTCCCCCTTTTTTTTTTAATAGGCAAGGAAGCCGGGCTCTTTGGCCCATTACATCATTTGGGGAAGGTGGTGGCCTAAGGCCCGTCCCACAAATACCACCCTCAACTCTAAGTCGAGGGGAATGAGACTTGAACCCCCAACCTCTAGATTGGAGGTGTGAGAGCTCAACCAAGTGAGCTCCCCACTTTTGCTCAAATAGGTGACTCCCTAAGACTGTATATGGTTGTCTGTATGTGGGCAAGGTGCTGAAATAATTTTTCTGGAGGTTACAAATTTCTTTCAGTAGTTTTTGTTCCATCTTGTTTCCGGTGATATTCTTTATGAAAGTATTTACTAAATTAATTATGTAATTTCTGCCTTCTTGAAATGTCTGTGAATACCGCTGCATAATAGATGATTAGATGATGTCGTTTTAATATGCTTGCTCATTTATTACTTATGAAGCCTTGAATCAATCAAGATTAAGGTGACTGAGCTTTCTGAATGCCTTGACATTATTTTTATCATTGAATCATTTAAACCAAGTACAACATTTGTAATTTTAGGGGAGAAAGGTATCGGAAAGAGTGGGATGACCCTTCACTATAAAGGAAGCAAATTCCATCGGATTATTCCCAGCTTTATGATCCAGGGAGGTGATTTTACTGTTGGTGATGGCCGTGGTGGGGAGTCAATCTATGGTGAGAAATTTGCAGACGAAAACTTCAAACTGAAGCACACTGGTCCAGGTAGCTTTACTTGCAATTATTGTTCGTTTTACCCTTGGTATAAAGAATTATTGTGAAGTAGCTAAATATTTCATGTTTGTTTTGATTGCTCACTAAAATAGTCTTCGTCAAGGATGGTGAAGATGCATAAAGTGATACTAACCTCCACAACTGTACTTTTCTTGCAACACGGCAGCACATAACATTATAAGTGTCGTACAAAATTGCAACCTCCTCAATGTAGCGGAAGGCCGACCACACACCTCCCCCCCCCCCCCCCCCCCGCCCCAAAAAAAAAAAAAAGGAACTATAAGAGTTGAAGAGAAATTTATGCAAAATAACACCAACGTTGGCCTGTGCACTTGTTATCTGTTATCATCAACTATACACAAAAAAATTGTCATCAGCTAAATACTCCGGTCAAATTTGTACCATGGATCTGACAGGAGACTAGAGATTCTGCCACATCACAAGATTTTCCTTTTTTAACTATTTTGGGGTAAAGGGTTTGACATGCTGTCCATTGTAAGTAGCATTTGATTAACTAATTATGTCTTGGTGTTTGATTTCTTTAAACCTAACTGTTGCTCACCTTGATTAGGAACTCTCTCAATGGCAAATGCTGGGCCAGATACCAATGGATCGCAGTTCTTTATTACGACTGTTACAACCAGTTGGTAACTAGCTAAATTCTGGTGTGTTTGAGATACAAGTACTATGTTTTAAGATTAGGGGGGGGGGTCAGAGATGGCCAGGGGGCCCTTATGAGTAGGATCTGTCTATCAGAAATTCTGGTCATTTTGAAGTCTGGACATAGCAACCTGCAACATCTAGTGCTTGGTGTTGTTGCCGTCAGGCTTCACTTCAGCGCTACTGTACTATTTTGGCTAATCCAACACCCTCCCCAATCCCCCAAGAAAAAAGCCCTAAAGAAGGCAAAAACTCATATGAGACAGCCTTATGCAAGATGCAACGAAAAAAGTGATACTTCTGCACGAAAAAGTGATCTAATCTGGTGACCTTATCCATGAACTTGTGTTACCCATATGCACGTTTTACCTCCAAAAATTCATATTATCTCCTCTTTACATGCTTGCTTGAATTTTGAAGGCTGGATGGGCGACATGTAGTGTTTGGTGAGGTGGTGTCTGGAATGGATGTCGTCTACAAGATTGAGGCACGAGGCACGCAGAACGGGGTTCCAAAAGGCAAAGTTGTAATATCAGATTCTGGGGAATTATTGTCATGATTTCAAAGACTACACATCCTCTTAAGTTGTCTTGGAATTAGTTGTATACATGTAAAACCACTTTGTAAACTGTTGACATAACTTTTAATGTAGGATAGTTATCATATCAGCATCTTTTTGCTGCACTCTCTTGTATGTCGAATTGTCGGCTCACTACAGTCCTTATGGAAGTTGTAACTAGAATTACAGTTCATTATGCTGTTTGGTCTTCTGCTACAATTTCGAAAATAATGTCACGAGTTTGAGCTCATATGTAGCCACCCTATTTACCATTGGCGTTGGATGTATCTACATCTCCACCCTATGAGCTGACAAATTTAATGGTAAAAAACGGCTATAACCATATGAGCTCAAACTAGATAGTAGATAGCACAGCTTCGAACGATAGATATCATAAGAATATTAATCTGCTTGTTCGAGATGAATCTCAGGATCGTTGATGTATTTAGGGCCTTTGTTTCAGCACTTTGTAGGAGGAATTGAAAAGTTACAAGCGCAGATCATCAACTGTGAGTCTGTGACCACTGTTGAGCACTTATCTGGGAATCATCCTACAGAATTATGTTGGTGAAGGCTCCACTTATCTACTCTCCACTACCATCTTCCGTACGTTCCGATTCCTTATCTCTACCTGGATATCTTGCATATATTGTTGGGAATCAGGTTCCAGAGTAACAAAGTTTCAGAACCATATTCAATATCTGGATATTTTTCTCTCTCTTATTTCAGTCTTGGACCGCCAACTCTGCTAAAAGTGCTCCTACCATTGCACTTTTCTGGCCTTTTATGCTTGACAAATATGCACTTTTTTATGAAGAAATATCTAGCATATATAAATATAACCCATCATCTCAGAGCGCAAAGATATAGAGTCCAGCTATTAGCTATACCAGATATGTATGTAGAAATATCTACAAAGATGTAGCAAAAGAGACCAACAGTTTTATCTGTTACGCCGTGATATGAGGATCTGACATTGATGATTTCATTGAAATGACAGAGATGAGTACCCTTGGAACTTTAGAAGTTTAGAACTTTCACCGGCTTCATCATGGACCAACGCACACAAGCAAAATGCTCACTGAAAAAGTAGTCAAATCTTACTTTTTTCATTTCTCTTCTCTCCTCCTTTCTTTTCCACCTCATAGAGTCATAGTGCATTATATTGCATTACTAGCAAGTAAACGCCACCTAAATCTTATTATTCAAAAAAAAATAAACAGTTTGATAAAGAAACACAGTTATTATTGCATTTTTTTTAAAAAATACAATTAAAAATACAGTCACGTTTTATTAGGCTAATTCAGATGGTCTTTTTCATCTATTGTTCAGTCTGATCACTAAGTAGAGAATTACCAGAATTAGCTAGTTTGTTATGCTAGCCCTGTTCTTTTCGTCGATTCCATGCTGCATTCCGTTTCGTTCCGTTCCGCATTCTGTACTTCATTTTGTCTCACATTTTTTTGAATTATCCGCGCCGTTCTGTTCCGTTCCAATCCATTCCGTTCCGTTCAGTTTCGTTTCTCACCGTCCCGCATCATTCCGTTGAAGAGAACAGGTAAGTGTTAAGTGCTAATTGCATTTGCTAGGTTCACACCAGGGATATCCACCGTTGACCACAATGATTATCTCTTCGCGCTGGCTTGTAGGCACCTCAAAGAGCGGGACAACTGGCCAAAAAATTTAAAACTGCTCCATATTCAAGGCGAGATTCAAATCCTTAACCTTGATTAATTGCATCGGCTAGTTAAGCGGCTAATTAGTTCCCTTTCATCCGGCAATAATGATAGGATTGATCACACTAGTTTATTTCCAGGGCAGTTGTAGTGACATCGAAACAAGAGCTATTTAGCCTATCTTACAAGCTTTTGTGACCACTCAAGTCATAATCGCATTTGGGAAAGTTATCTCTATTGAAAATTCGGATTACTATTTGAAAATTGAAAAAAGAGAAAGCAAAGTTAGTCACTAAGATAAATAAGGACAAATGTGTCAAATGGTGTTCAGTTCAACCCGCAGTCGACTACATACAAGCTTAGTGGGATTTCATCTCCACCAAACTTATATGCTAGTCTCCTTTCTCCTACTTTTTCGGTGTAGGACACTCACATATAGGTTATTCTCTTGACACTAAATATATATGAAAAAAGTATACTTTCAGCATCAAAAAAAAATTAATTGAGAACTTTATTTTTTTTCTTTTTTCAACATTATCCAACTATTGATTAGACCACGATAGCTGCTTAAATTATACTCTACGACATAAAACTTCGGATTTCTCATTATGTGTGAGATAAATAGATAATCTATGTGCTAATAAAGGTTTTGGATCTAGTCGAAATAAATAGATAATCTATGAAATATTATAGTAAAAGTGTTCAGTATCATTGGTACAGCTCCTAAATTAGATGAAGTTGTTTCCTAATCAATCATTCTCATAGGTTGCTTGAAATATCTAAACATGACTTTAAGAATATATGCTTTTATATGAAGATTTTTTCAAGTTTAACATGAGTATTTCTACCGTAAACTGGTTCATACCTGTTTTATAGGCGTGTAAAATACATATAGTATTAATGTATTATACACACACTAAGTTTTCTCAACTTCATACTCTATAAGTAAGCTATGTTGCCTCCCAATTTTTTCATCTCTTCTAACAAGACTTGATCTGTTGATCATACTTCGAAGACATCCTAAAAGGTAAATTATGACAAGATGATGCGTTTTTTAGAGCTTACAAGGTCAGTTCAGGTTTCAGTTCAGCGATTTACAATTTAGTTAAGTGATGTTCAATTCAGTTCAACGAGTGCTGAGTTCAGAAACATACTTATTGTCTGACCTATCAAGTTGTGTTCAATTCAGTTCAGTGGTATCAAGTTCAGTTCAGTGATTACCAGTTCAGTGATGTTGAATTCAGTTCAATTCAGTTCAACCTTAAAGAACACAATCTCTTTCGTAATTCATACTTCATCCGAATTGGAATCCTCTCCATTTGCTAAAAGATAATTAACCGTCAAAAACTAAACCGGATATAAGTACAATGCGGCACAAAAAGACTATTGATCATCCTTAAAAATGAGTACATAAAATTTTATTTCATTACCATTCGTTTCCTCCTCTTATTCTAGTGACACAATATAATTGTCGTCCCACTACCACCAACAATTAGCATTTGACAATACATTACTACATTAATACAAACAACTTGTGATCAAACAGAGAGCTACAAACACAGCTACTCAAATTCAATTCCCCTTACACTTGATTCAGTTCTCCACTCTCTGTCTCTCTCTTTCTCTCTCCTAGCTGTTCCTCCCCTTGAAATTCCCACCCTGTTGACGATGCTGGTTCACAGCTCCACTGAAATTCCCAGACAAATCCGAATAAATCGAAGCCACTTTCGAAATATTCCCATTCAATTCCTGAATAATTGCAACATTTTTGGCCATATTATCAGGAACCCTAGATTGGTGATTTTCATTCGCTTGCTGGATCAACATCCTGTTTCGATCTAACACCGTCTGGACTTTGCTGAAGCTGTCCGCGAAAGCGTTCCACGCCTCCGGATCGCCGCCGCAATCGCCGCCGTTGTTTCGCCGGCGGCGATTTCCCGCTAGGTTTTTTCGGCGGTTCGTTGCGCCGCCGTCTTCCATGCTCGATTCTGCTCCCGAGTATGACATCATGCACACAATTTTCTCTCTTTTCTTTTTCTCTCTCCTGTTTGGAGGATTATGGAGTTATGGAGATTGAAGGGGTGTGGTTGTGGAGACTGGAGAGGAGACTTGGAGAGAGAGGGTGGAGAGATAGAGCATTATATAGAGGTGACTTGGTAAGGTGATGTGTATACATGGAATCAAGGCGCGTGGGAAATGTGGGTGAATGAGAGAGAAAACGGGAATATTTCACGCGTTAAAGGTGAGAGTGGGGGTGGTTTGGGGGAAAATATCTAATGGGGAGATATTTCTAGGGGAAAAAGTGCAAAAAGAGCAAAAAGTGATTGTATCTCTGCCACGCCAGATTCAAGAGCAGGGAGTTTAAGGGAAGGGTGGTGCGACGTCGTGTTGTACATGTGAAGCAAGTAGTGGGTCACATGTGAGTTGGATTTATTTATTTATTTTTGGTTTGGATGACTGGATGAGGCACAAAGATCATTACAATATACATTTGCATGGAGGAGAGGATTCAAATTAGAGCTGATCATGGACGGGACGGCCCGAAAAGTCCGACTCTCCCAACCCGTAATTTGGGCGGGTATGAACAAAGTTTTTTGGAAAAAATTATTTAATGGGCGGGCTTACCCCGGCCCGTTTAAATAAATGGGCGGACAAGGACAACACAAAATGGCCCATGAGAGAGCCCGCCCGACCTGTTTAATTTTTTTACTTGAAAAATTGTGAGCTTTTTTGTTTGTGTGTGTTGTTAAGATTTATTTTGTATAAGAAAATATCAAAATCATGATTTTGATTTTGGAGTTAGGTTGCATACTAATAATAAAATTATTTATCGCAAACAAAGAAAAATTCTTAAAATTTAATTGGAAGATAATTTTTTTTTTAAAATCCCGTTAGCCCATGGGCAAGCCCGGCCCGTTAATAGAGCGGGCCATGGCAACAATTTTGAACCTTGATAGGCGGACAAGGGCAATAAATTTAGGCCCGTTGGACAAATTTTTGTCAAAAGCCCGGCCCGTGTCCAGCCCGAACCCGCAAATGATCACCTCTAATTCGAACTTATGACCTAATATACCCAACACGCAACACCTCAGTGTTAACCTCTAGATAAAGACACATGAGTTGGATTTGGATGTGTGAGAGTAATGAAGGTAAGGGCTCGCTCGTTTCAACTGAAAACTGGTGACTGGTAATTGGGAGAAATTTTGGCAAAAATTGGACAAAATGGTAAAATTTGAAAAGTCTAACTGAAAATTGGAGAAATTAGAAAGAAAAAAAAAATGGAGTAAATTAGGAAAAATTAGAAGAAATTAGGAGAAATTGAGAGAAACTGGGAACAAACTAGAGAATTCTCAAAACTTTGTATTTTTGAGTGTGTCTTTTACTAAATTATTATTATTATTATTATTATTATTATTATTATTATTATTATTATTACAAAGGATATTTACTAATGTGATTTAAATACAAAATCAATATATATATATATTTATTATTTCAATATAACATGTTGTATACCTAATAACTATGTTTAGTGGGTTAATATATCAAAAAATTGAAGTAAATTGGAAAAAATTGAAAAAAAAATCCGAATGACTGATTATTTTTTATTTTTTTCTTTCTGGAGTAACCGAGTAACTGATATTTAAGGAGGTCAAAAAGCGAAAAAGAACCAATATCCTCTGCCACGGCAGCACTGCAGCTACAAATGTACAAGTGGTATTTGTCCGGCGGGTATATGATGCCAGCCTTATTCTCCACACTTTGCATTTTTTCTCCACTTTTCTACTGTATTTTTTTTTTCTTCGCCAGTAGGGCTGGAAGCCTGGAATTAATGAACTATAAACCCTTAAATCAAAATATCTTATCGACCCCCTTCACTGGACATTGGAAACATTTTCCCATGATCATGAAGAAATATTTCAAGTCCGGTACAATATTTTAATTTCTGGTTAGTGGTTTGATTCTACTATAATTTTGTTTGGTATAATAAGCTTAGGACTTGTAATTTTGTACGAACTCGCCCATAACATATATTCTTTCTAGAAACATTAAATCTAACACCACAAACGAAAATAATGTGAAATTTTCCATCACTTATCTAACTTACTTTTGCTCAACTATGTAACAAAAAAAAAAAAACCAATGTAATTAACATGTTAGTTAAGTATTTTAAATGAAGAATACACTCATACATCAACTTGCTGGAATAGCTCAGTTGGTTAGAGCGTGTGGCTGTTAACCACAAGGTCGGAGGTTCAAGCCCTCCTTCTAGCGTAATGAAAACATTTTATGCCTTCAGTTTTTCTAAACATCCGCTGTAGCCTGCAAAGTTTCAATCAGCAAACGCTATAGCCAGCCGAGCTGGTAATACTATGAGATGTATTATTTTAGCTACTGCAAATCTACAATATCCCCCAAAATGTGCGACGAACACCAAGGCAATGGAGGACCTCTCTCCAAATCATCAACAACCACCTTCGCATCACTAAAAATTATACCAGCACGCAAATTGACATCATTCATAGCTGTAAGTGCAGCAGGTAAAGCCGAGGCTTCCACTAACGAGGGCACTGAAGAGTTCACACAACAAGAGCTATATATATTCTGCCGCTTCTCAGAAAATCAAGAATCATACTCCCTACTACATGTTTAAAATGTATTGCCTGATGCTCTTACAGACAAAGGAGGACATAACGATTCAACAATCTGTCACTTCTAACCAGCTAAAAAAAGGATAAATGAAAAGTGAGAGATTATTCAACGGGTTTTCTCTTCCTCCCCAGAACAGAAGGTATCTCAAAGCGAGATCCTCCCATTCTCCACTTCTTGAAGGCTGTCATGGAGGACTGAGCTGATTCACACACTACCAAACCAAAGACAACAAGAATCAGCATGTGAATAGGCAAATTGTAATTCGAAAGGGATTGGGGGAAAAAGAATATTGAAAAAGCCTTCTCACAGTGAGTTTCTTCCTTTGTTAACAGAGTCAGGGGTTTCGTAGTAGCAGTAAAAGCTGCTGTGTGAGCCTTGCTGAATACTTCCTTGTACCTGTTCGTAAATGCGTACAATAGGAAGGATCCAATTGTCCGATCATCAACCCTATCCATAGGAAGAACCGGGTTAATTAGGCATCCTGATACCAACTACTGAAAGCAGTGGGAAATGGGAATAACATATTTGAAGGAGAGTACAAACAACCCTCCTGCACACAACTGGCCCCTTCTAGCTGGCCACATTTTTATTTTGTGAAGTGTAAACTTATGTATCTTGCAGTTTCACAACTCCCATTTCTATATCCCTTAGTGCTTTTCTCTAGTTGAACAGAGCTTTTAGTATCCAGGCTTTCTAACCAGAACACTACATCTGAGTCTGCTACTGTTGGATTGAAGTATTAAGAGTCCAAAATTCAAGGAGCAACCAACCAACCATACAGGGACTTGCCAGGTGCCATGACCAATCACTGTTATCCTTAAGATTTGGAGTAGTATATGATAAAAACGAAATCAAAACATGGTAATTCGAAGGAAATCAGACAACAAATTGTCTTATCCCAAAATTATCATATGGCATTTAATACTTAATAAACTTAGGAAAAATGGGTAGCAGCACCTTTTTAATGTTTTCATACAGATAAATGTTATCCTATCTATCAGTTCAATCTTGATGTATTATTATTAGATGAAGAGCAGGCCCATGAAGAAGAGCAGATATGTTTATCAGCCAAATATTGTTAATGGAAATTTGCTTCCAAAATGAAACAAATCAGGAAGAATATCTCTGCAAATTATCAAAAAGGAATGTTATCCCTGCAGGTGCTTCGCACTTCTCATTAGTTATCAAGTATTTTCCAAAAAGAAATCAGCCACTCTACAACTTTTACTGAACCTACTAGGAAGAACCTCTATTATGTTCTTGAAGACAAATAATTTCACAGTGTTCCTGAAGGAAGCTATCAAAGAATAGCTGATCACTATACTGTAAGCAACTGAGACAGGCATTCCACTAAATTATTGACACAGAGAGCATTTACAACTTTTAAAGCAGAACAGAATGATCCACCATATATTTTTTTTAAGGATATGGAGGGCCCTTCCTGGGCTGCCACCCCTCAGTGTCCAACCCAGTACTAAGAGGCGAAGCACTTGGGAGGAATCCCACTTTAGTCAATCATAACTAGTCTTAAGAATACTGCATAACACACCTTACAGATACGATCATTGCACGCAAACAGTGATTGAAACTAATACATGGGCTGAATAAATCATTAACACGTGCAAACATAGGTTAGAAACTTACTGAGGAGCTAGCTTGCATCCTAATTCATAGAAATATTGACACCGGCTCCGTAGATCAACAGATCCAGGATCAGCCTGGATTTCCTTCCTTGTCCTGGGTACAGAAACAGGAAACCAGATGCTCATTTTCACTTAAATTATTTTGCTTCATAGGTGCTAATGTAAGGGTTTTGAGCAAAGCAATTTCCACTGCTTACCTATGCATTCACCACCTTACTACTTAGTAATTTGCCTAACCAATAATGCAAAGACTGTATTTTTCGATAACATTACTCAAACCCTTCATTTCACCTCAAGTAACCATGTCGAATACTCAACACTCCGAAATGGGTATGGACATTGGACATTGGACATTCCATTTTAAGCGAAAAACATGCAAATTTATAAGCATCTCATTATACATGAAAATGTAAAAAATGCAAGCATTAAATGATGTGGAAATGGGCATTTGATACTCCGACTTCTAGTCAAGTCTGAGTACATTATTTTTTTATGCTCTTTTAGAGTGAAGCAGGAAGAGTATAAACCACACCAATAGGGGAGAGTAGATATCATGGAAGACACACATCTATAACCATCTGATTACACATAAATATTTGGAGCATATCTTCATAGGACAACTAGGTAACAGACTAACAGGTATGAATTTTTTCATGCTGCATGGTTCTTGTACGAAGGGCTAATTAGATACTTACATTTGATTGAAACAGGGCGGAACATTCATAGCCACTGCTTGTCTTGTATGCAATTCATGAGCGAGCCAGAAAGGAAGCTCTACTTTTGCTCCTTGTTCAACCTGGAAAGATAGCCAAGGAAGTGTGTCAGAAGGAAAGTGATTCACTTCTTTCAATCTAGTTTTAGTCCTTCAGAAAACTTACATGGTTTGTTTCTGAACTGGGGTCGAGTAGTCCCACTCCAGTTGCTGCCTTTTGGAACACCACTGGAATGAGCTGCCACAAAATACAAAGAGAAGGTTGTTACCATAATCTTGATCACATGGCAATACCAAAAGCACAAAGAAAAAGAATTTAGTACTTACCTCCTCCTCTGCCAGGATATCATCTAGGTCGTAGTAATTTGCCATTAACAAGCACTTCTTACAAGTAGTGATCCTCAGTTAGAATTCCTTGCTTTTAGCATGTGATTTAGTGTCAAATAGCAAAGTTTCAAACAATCTACTGATTGTAACTGCAGCTCACAAACAACAATATTTCAGAATTAAGTTAATATGAAAACAGAACATTTTCATGAATAGCAAAGGGAATTAGGGTTGCTACTGTCAAAGATTCATGATACTTTTTCTTGAAACAAATAAATCACATTTCTTAATCTCTCCTACTAATACTGCTCAGCAGTCAGCAGCTTAATTCAGAACCATTCTTCCGGTTTTCTTTCATATTACAAAAAGTATTGTTTTATAATGCTTTGAATGGATCACCAATTCTAGCAAACTGCAAATAGCATATAAATGAAGAAGTATTAACATAGGAAATAAGGAACCTTGTATGCGGTTTTCATAGCAGGGTTAGGAAACCTTAAAGCTATGATAGTTTAATCTCATGTCTATGTATCATTCCATCTCAAGTGGAAGTGCCATTATTAGCCAACTAACCCATAAATCAAATTAACAAAGGATACCCCTGACAAATCTAGGTCAAAATCACTTCGAACAAGGTTGCTCCAAAAACAATAAAACAACAAAGAAAACAAACATTTGCCAGAAATAAAAGCGCAAGAAAAATAGAGGAATTACAACACCTTGAGCCGAGGAACGGTAATGGTAGCGCTCACGCAGTATAGGAGACTCAATTCGAGATCCTTGTCACGAAAATTGTAATTGCAATTCAAGCCTACAAAACTCAAATTGGGTTAAATCCTAGTTAGGGTTTAATCTAGGGTTTGGGGTTCTCTTCAATTAGGCAAACTCCTAACTTGTGCTTCAAAAAGCGAAAAATTACATTTGCGATTGTGCAGGGAATGAATTCAAAACACAAACTTCTTCATTATATATAATAAACTTCATTCTTTAATTGGGCGTTCATATTGAACAAACATTTTAAGAACATCTCTGGTACAGAACGCATAATTTACATGGTGGAGGGTTACTAATGCTGAAATTAGATTTATGAAGGTAGAAGCTTACCTGGAATTTGCTTCTGGTTTCGGCGCAAAATTGAGATGAGAGAGAGAGAGAGAGAGAGAGAGAGAGAGAGAGAGAGAGAGAGAGAAAAGGGAGGGAAAATTGGAAATTGGAAAATACGAACGTTTGGGATCTGGGGTTTTCTATCTATACCAGTAGCCACTGGCACTAGCGCGGACGGGTCCGGGAGTCCGGGACTCCGAACATTGAGTCATTGAGTTTTGTGAATTGTTTGTTTTTTTTTTTTTTTTTGTTGTTTTTTTTGTTGTTTTTTTTTTGGGGGGGGGGGTGTAGTATGAGTATCTAGTATGTCTCTTACTTTGAGCGAATTTAGGTTCATTAAGGATCATTTGTCCCATTTTTTTTTTTTTTTTTTGGTAACAACATTTGTCCCATTTGTTTGTCATCTCATCTTCTACACTTCTATTTTCTTGAAATGCATGACAAAATTATCAACGACCGGATGTGATTGGAATAGGATGTGGTATACAGAATAGACTAGAGAATCCAAAGTGGTTTAAGTTGTTCATCTTGCTTCTAAGGTGTGAGCCAAACTTGTTCCACTTTGTGTCTTTGCAAAATGCAGCCCAGGCGACTAGGCCTATGGTTCGTAAATGCAAAACATTAATAAAAGACCCATCTTGAAAAGTGAAAGTGGAGCATTGGTATGGGAAGCCAATAGAGCTGCTGATTGGCAGACAAACTGTGGATGCGAACCAAATAGAAAAATTATTATTATTTTGTTAACCTTTCCTGGTTTCGGTTCTATTTTGTTAGAGGATGTTTCGGTTCTATATATAATAATTCATATATCATGAAATAAAGATCAACAAATACCCTAAAATGAGCCCTTTATTTTTTATCAATCAATAGATAAAATAATCCCAACATTAAAGGGTTCGAGTAAGTTGTACATGTCTAAATGTGAAAATAGAACAAATTCAGTACAATTTAAATCAACACGGTCTAAGTGTGTATCTTTCAATTCAGTCCACTTTAGTTCAATCCACTTCAACTCAATACATTTCAGTGGCATATTTTTCGCTCACATACATACTAAATACAATTCAATTCAATTTTAATTCAATTCAATTCAGTGGATTAGAATACACCCTAGATCGGCAATTTCGTTACATCCACAATGAAGTAGTGGGTTCATCACAATAAAATAGTGGATTTATTACAATGAAGTAGTGAGTTAGTAATAATGAATTGAACTACATTTTGAAAAAAAAATGAATTAAAAAGAAAAAGTAAAATAAAAACCATGTATATGGGTATAGGCATTAGGCAAGTTGGCTATAGTTAGGTGTATTCAAGAACCATTGCCCTAAATCAATTCAGTGGATTAGAATACACCCTAGATCGGCAATTTCACTACTGCATAAGGTAAATCCAAAAATATAACGTGAAGTTTTTTTTTTTTGGTGCAAATGAAAAAAATCCTTAGTTCAAGATATTACACATCCGAGGGAAAGCAATTCCCTTTTGACCAGCCTTATAGGCTTCTAATACAGTAGAAGTTGGTCTCAAATTGGTTACTATATTACAATACAGGTTACTATTAAAATTTGCCTCGTTGGCTAGTTGGTCCGCCACTTGATTCAAATCTCGCGGTTGGTGCTGGATCTTAAACTCCTCCATCCTTGTTATCAGCTCCTTGCATATATTAACAATATGTGTGAGGTGATTATTGCTTGAGCATCCATTGTTGATAAGATGTATAGATGTTGATGAATCCATCTTCAAGATAATCTTCTTCCATCCTCTTTCGATTGCTAATTGCAGTCCAATTTTTGCTCCCCATAGTTCACCTTGCAATGCATCCAAGTTTCCTAGCCATTTTTGGAAACTCAATTGCCAAGTACCTGTAGCATCCCTGAATATCCCTGCACAAGAGGTACTTTCGGAAGAGATATGGTGATCGAGAACCATCAATATTCAGCTTAAGCCATCCGTCCGGAGGTCGGGTCCAGCTAAAATTAACCATTTGCATAGATTTGGGCAAACAAGGATTGGGCTTGCAGGAGTAAAATTCCCAAGTGGAGTTGTGTATGATTATTTTTTGCAATTTCAGGAGGTGGAATATGTTGTTCATTGTCACTACTAAAGGCCCTATTATTCCTTCTCTTCCACAAATGCCAAACCACAAAACCAAAGAGCATGTTCCAGGGTAGGCCAGTAGACGTGGGGGATGCATTAAGAAGGTTAGACTTGAGCCAAGTTTGGAGAGAGGTGGAATTGGTTTTGGTGTCAGGGAGTCTTCAGCTTTAAACCAGAAGGAACGATCCCTATTTAGGGATGTAAATGGATTCATGATCCGCGGATATCCGCTTCATCCGAACCGAATATATGGATTAAAACCCGATTAAATAGATGATGGAGTAGATGACGGATGGATCAGATGGCGGATGGAGCGGATGATGGATGAGATTTCTCATCTGCTAACCCGATCCGCGAATCCATCCGTCACCCGTTTAGATATAAAAGTGTAAAATAATTATATAAAAAAGATATCAAACCTATGTTATATTTACATCTTAGTTTAATTTTACTTGTTTTCTAATTTTTATTGTTATTATTTAAACTAAATTGTGTTATTTCTATTGTTACAAGATAAAACAATCGTATATGAGTTGAAGTTTTGTTTGACTACTAACAGTTTTATTATAGTTGGGTCTATTTATTGTTTTAGTCCATAAACCGTTAAGCACCCGATCCACCACTAATCCGCAGATGACGGACGGATTGGATATTGATTGGATGGTTCACGAATGACGGATGGAGCGGATTGATCAAATGAATTTCGCGGATGGAGTGGATGATGCTCCACCCGATCCGAATCCGATCCATTTACACCCCTACCCCTAATCCCTATGGCTAGCTTTGTCCAAGTTACAAACCAGAGCAATAACAAGGCGGTTAAAAGAAAAAGAAAAGAGAAAAAAAAAAAAAAAGAAACAACAGCGAGGCGGTTAAACAAAATAAATAAATAAAAGAAAAAAAAGGAGCAAAAAACAAGGCGGTGGCGAGGAGGGAAATGACTTTTCGAGTGAGAAATTAAGTTTTGGCGCCCGGCGCTATAAATATCGTCCGTTAGCTATCTCCGGCTCCATTCCGATTCATCTGATCATTGCTGCGCGACTCAACTCATCCGGTAATCTCTCTCTCTCTCTCTCTCTCTCTCTCTCTCTCTCTCTCTCTCTCTCTCTCTCTCTCTCTCTCCTAATTTCTTCTGCATTTGATTTTCGTGTTACAGTTGTTTCACATATTTTGAATTCAATTTCATGTAAATTTCGACTCAATTACTTCGAATTAGTGCCTATTTGCAAAATTGAAGCCTGATTTTATAGTTTTAGTTCTTATGAGTTAAACCCTAACTTGTTCAATTTTCGTAATTTCTCCAAAATGTTTGAATATTTTCGTAATCCGGTTGTTTTTTTCGGCGTTTAAGTGATTTCCGGTAGATGTTTGTCTTTATAATATGCAGAATGTGGAAATTAGTAATTGCTGATGTTTCTAAATAGTCGTTAAACTCTTTATTTCGTAATTTTGTGGATTTCTTTCTAGTTAGGCGATTTTGTCAAGTATGGAATCATATAGCCTCAGGTCTGTATTGGAGTTGCCACCTCCTTTCAGGTCTACCTTCAATTTCAGGTAATATTGCTTAATCCTTAAAGTTAAGAGAGAAATTGCATTTTGTTTTTGTGCAACAACTATATCTCTTGTTATAATGTCTATTGTTATTATGTTTTGGGAAACTTTAAATTAGGCCGTTACTATTTATCTAATTCTGTATTATTACCTAAAAAAAAAAACTTGAGTTTGGCATCTCTTTTTATAATGATAAATTGATAATTGAGGATGATTTTGAAATGTTGTGAACATGAATGCGATTTTCTGTGATTAGGTATCAGAAATTTGGTCACGTTCCTTACAATTGAATATATTCTTATCGTATTTGTCCATCAAATTTTATATGTTGAAAACTAGTTTCAAGCTTGAAGTTGCATTACACCTCACTTACGCTGTTAAGCAGCCACAACTAAAGAAACGTACTGATTTTGTTCTACACCTTGTTTTGGCTCGTCTTATTTTACAAGACCTACATTTTGGCTGTGTTTTCGTGCTGCTGTGCACGGGGCTGTGGCATGGTTCATATGATGCTAATGTCTTATGTGATTGTTTCCCTGTTAGTGGCCCCATATCTTTCAGTATTTTTAAGTGCACTGAAGTTATATGTATGGTGGCAGGTACTTCAATTCTCTGCAGAGCGAATGCTTTCCTTCCTGTTTCCACTCCAATGTAAACATGGTCATTTCTGCACCAACTGGGAGTGGAAAAACGGTGCTCTTTGAGCTGTGCATCTTAAAGCTTCTCTCAGGGTTCCTTTCAGCAGACGGGAGATTCGTCCATGTGAAAGGCACCCTCAAAACGGTACTTTGTTCATCTATTCTTGCTAGCATGTTGACTGTTCAATTGTGGTACCATTCTTAAATTTCCTTGCTTTCTTTTGTAGAAGAAACGAAACACTCCGGATGTTTCTCCATCTTTAAAATTTTCTTACAGAAATTCTCGCTTGTTTTGGAGAAAAACTTCACACCTTAGGTGGACTGTTGTTTAGTATAATTCCGCCTTTTATCTGTGGTGGTTATGCAGTTATGCTCAATTTTATTTATAGATTCCTAAATCTGCAAGCCTTTTATCTCAAAAGTTTTACTCTCTCCCTCCTAGTACTCATAATTGCAAGAAGCAACTGTAGAACACGAAAGAATAGACATCTGACATCATTTGTGCATCTGTCCATTATACTTTCACCTTACTAAGTGACTTGTATTACTTCTTGACAGATATATATAGCTCCTTCAAAGGCTTTGGTACAAGAGAAGCTTAGGGATTGGAACCAAAAGCTTGGTGCCATGGGCATAAGTTGCCTTGAGCTGACTGGGGACAATGATTCCTACAATTTGAGAAACATTCAGGAAGCAGACATAATACTAACCACCCCGGAGGTATACTTAAGTGTTCGCTCACCTTATCCTGTTATTCTATATAGTGCAATTATATGCTCTTTATATAATCTGGCAACATTCTGCAATATCCTTGCATCGAGATTCTAATGGATCTCACTGTTTGTAATTGATATTGTCTGCTCGTGCCTTTTACAGAAGTTTGATGCTGTGACACGGTATCGTATTAAGGATGGTGGCTTGAGTTTTTTCAGTGACATAGCACTTCTGCTCATTGATGAAGTTCACCTGTTAAATGATCCACGTGGCGCTGCTTTGGAGGCTATAGTCAGCAGAATTAAAATGCTTTCTTGTAGGCCTGATATGAAATCATGCCCTCTGGCCCATGTGCGTTTTATTGCTGTTTCAGCAACAATTCCGAATCTGGAGGATCTTGGTACACAATTGAACACCGCTCCTGTCCATTGAAACTTGGTGACAGTGCTTTTGAAGGTTTACTCACATTGATGATGGATGTTTGACCTTGTCTGCAGCGGAGTGGCTAATGGTACCCCCTGCCGGGATGAAAAGGTGGTGCATAATCCTCCTGTTTATTGATGAAAGACTGAAAGTGTCCTTGAGTTATTAAATTATTATCCACTCATTTGTTCTTATCTTTTATATTCTACAGGTTTGGTGAAGAAATGAGACCTGTCAAGCTGACTACCAGAGTTTTTGGTAAATATAGAATAAAGCTTCACTTGGCATAAATTTACATCTTGAAAGGGAAAAAGTAGAAGCAACTACCTGTATTTGCACATATAGCATGTGAATCATAGAGCTTTTCAATATGATAGATAAGTTTTGGGTGAATTATTAATATATTTTCTTCTCTTTATGTTTTAGTTGTTTTTGGCTATATAAGTTTTCCGCATTATTTATCATGATATCATCAACTTCATCATTTTGTTCCCCATTCATTTTCTTGTCAATCATTTTAATATCATCATTCTTATGCAACTATCTCCTTTTTAGGGTATGCAGCAGCGAAGAATGATTTTCTCTTCGAAAAGGCAGGTGCCTTCTTAGCTACTTGAAAGTATACCAGTGCTTGTCTGTGTTGGTTGTGTATATATTTTGTTTATTGTGCTTGCTACCTTTCTGGAAAAGGAATCTTACTCTCATTTGACATTGTTTCTTCTGCTCATGTATACTTCCTTCTTATCCAGCGCCTGCAAAACTATATATTTGGTAAGTTGGGACCATATGGATGTTCTTCTTCTCTAAGTCATGTCAAATAAGTAAGTGGTATCCTTTTGTAGATATTCTGATGCAATATTCTAGAGGAAAGTCTGCTCTTGTTTTCTGCTCAACAAGAAAGGGAGCACAAGAAGCAGCACAGAAGATCTCTCAGACAGCTATGACATTTGGCTATTCAAATCCATTCATGAAGACAAAAGAGCAACAGGAAAGATTGAGGGAGGCATCATTATCGTGCAGTGACAAGCAACTGCAATCTTACATTCTTTATGGTGGTATGTGCTAATGTAATTGTATGAGACCATGTTTTGCTTTAGTTTTATATCATTATCGTGCAGTGACAAGCAACTGCAATCTTACATTCTTTATGGTGGTATGTGCTAATGTAATTGTATGAGACCATGTTTTGCTTTAGTTTTATATGTGGGCATACTCCCTGTAGCTGCAATATATTGCATGTTTACAGTTGGTTATCACAATGGTGGTCTCTGCATGAAGGATCGAAACCTTGTCGAGAGTCTTTTTCTTAATGGTGACATTCAAATAATATGTACGACAAACACGCTTGCTCATGGAATCAACCTACCAGCACATACAGTGGTGATCAAGTCAACACAGCACTAGTATGTTTGTTTACAGACTACCTCTTCTGTATAACCTGAAAAGTCGAAAGTGGTGCTGTGTGTTTGACTTTGGGTATTTTATTTCCAGCAATAAGGAAAAGGGTACATACACGGAGTATGACCGGTCCACTGTATTGCAGGTATATCACTCAGTGTGAGTACTATTATATAGAGTTGCTATTTTCATGTGATAGTTTCAATAGGCTTAGCTTTTTCCTAATCCTTCCGGTCGGGCTAGGTTGCAGGTTCCTTGTCAGTTTTCGGTTCACTTAAAGCCTGAAATTTGATTGGGGAATGATGCATAGTTGCATAGTTATGTAAGCTTGACTTGCTTGACAGAACCTAAATAGAAAGAAGCAGTTGTAAAATCTACTTTATTAAGCTGAGACTGATCTCAGTTTTGTTTATTCACTATTAGAAAGTAAATCTGTTAACACACATAGCGACCAAGTGAGGAGTTTGAACTTTGAAGTGTCTTAGAATCCTGTAGTTGGGCATTTGTCACATCAGAAAATTATGTATACTCATTTTCAGTCCTCTGTTGGGCTGTTTAAGATTTTATATTTGGGCAGTGGACACACACACAACACAATATGTAAATACATAACTGTGTAGTCAGTAAGGTTGGTCTCCAACTGAAGCCTATTAGTGGAGTGAATGCTCAAGGGGGAGGGGGGGTGGGGGAATAACCATGCCAGCTTACTAAGCCCAACGGCCTACGCCCACAACTCCTCACGAGAACTGTAGATATGGGCCATGTGGTCAGCATGATTTGAATCTTAATCATGGGGATGGAAGGCATACACTCCACCAATTCTACCTAGCTGGCTTCTGTCTCTTTGTGATCTCTTACAGATAAGGCAATTATCATCTGAGCTAATTGGTTGACTTTACTCGTGCAGATGTGTGGTAGAGCTGGTCGTCCTCCATTTGATGATACAGGAATGGCTTTGATAATGACAAGAAGGGAAACAGTTAGTGATAGAGTGCAGAATTGCAGTTTTACCCATTTTGTTTTCATATTTTCTTAATTTTTGTTAATCCTCTATCTAAAGTTGCAAGTAATTCTTGTGCGCTCCTTGACTATAGGTACATTTGTATGAAAATCTTCTGAATGGTAGTGAAGTGGTGGAATCACAGTATGTATGCCACCTCTGAAATCATTATGCATATTAATAGTGTTGTTTATGTACGTTCTAACAATATATTTCGCATGGTCTTTTTCAACCTGTTAGATTGCTTTCTTGTATGACGGAGCATCTAACTGCAGAAATAGTACAGCTAACTGTCCCTGACATAACACGTGCAATTGAGTGGATGAAGTGCTCATACTTGTATGTTCGGATGAAAAAGGCACGTATTCTGTAACATACTAACATGTACCTTTAATCACTCTGCAAGGGTTATTTTAGCTAAGTCTTCTAGTGCCTTCAGAACCCAGAGACTTATGCTGTGAAAAAAGGCATCTCTAGAGACCGTATTGAGAGGCATATGCAAGGTACTCTTTCCACTTCCTTTTCGTTGCCATATATCTTTGATATAGCTGCATGGAATTTGTAGAACTGTTTGAGTCTTATCTTGGGGTTCCATATGATTAATTTACTTCTTTATATCGCAGATATATGCGTTCAGAAAGTTAACGAGTTATCAAGTAACCAGATGGTCTGGACAGATGAATATGGTTTCCTCCTGAAGCCTCTTGGTATTGAGTTTATGCCTCATTTGTTGTTGGGGGGGGGGGGGGGAGGATAGTAGTATACTACTCACTGCTTTTTACAAACTTTCAGAGCCTGGAAAGCTGATGACTAAGTACTACTTGAAATTCGACTCGATGAAATGCATAATACAGGGTCCATCAGACTGCAGTCTACAAGATGCACTTCAAATTGTTTGCCGAGCAGAGGAGTTGTCTTGTATGTATTTTTGTATTTTATTTTTGAAATGGAGGGTTAGTTATCGTATTTATTGGTAAATGAAGGGATACAGCTAAGACGCAATGAGAAAAAGTTTCTAAATGATATCAATACTGACAAAGAAAGCCGGCTTCGCTTTCACATCCTTGGAGACAAAGGGAAAAAGAAAAAGCGCATTCAGACCAGAGAAGAGAAGATATTTATTCTGGCAAATGATTGTCTGACTGGTGATCCTTTGGTCCATGATTTATCCCTAACCCAGGTCTACCTATATCATTAACTCTACTTGATGCCATGATCATAGCACTAGTTAAGCACTCCCAACATAAAATATGCTGGTTGATTTTTGTATAGGATGCAAATTCTATATGCTCAAATGGTTGTAGAATTGCCAAGTGCATGAAGGAGTACTTTATCTTCCGAAAGAACTATAAAGGAGCATTGAACTCGATTCTGCTTGCGAAATCCTTTCATCATAAGCTGTGGGATGACAGTCGCTACTTACTGAAGCAATTACCTGGGATTGGGATGGTGACTGCAAAGGTAACTAAACACCATATTTAAAGTTGAGATGCAGATGAAACTTTCTACGACAGTAGAAAACTGCCAAGTGCGTTCATGTTCAGGCTCTGCATTCTATGGGAGTAAATTCATTTGAGGCTCTCACTGAAGCTGATCCAAGGAGAATAGAGATTGTCACTGGTCGGAAGTTCCCATTTGGAAACCATATTAAGGAGTCTTTACTTGTATTACCTCCAAAAGTGGAGATGAAGATTGAGACGACTGCTGGCGAGAGGCAAGGGAATCCCAAGCTGGCAATAATTTTGACTAGGCTGACACAGGCTCAGTCTGCTAAACGCCATTATGCTGACATGGTAAGTCGGTAGATTTTCAGGGATGAGTTTTTTCTGGGTTTTTTTTCCCTTAAATTTTGGCTTGTCAGATGACTATTTTCAGTTGTCGACTTTTACAGGTTGTTGGCATCGAAGAAGAAAATGTGATTATCTATCATGAGAAGATAAGGTGACATTGACAACCTGATTATTTCACAGTTGAAATTAGTTGACATTGTTTGATATGGCATTTCCTTTATTGCTTTTCCATCACATGATGTGGTCAATTTTTAGCATTGCACATTTGCACTGCTACAATTTGTAGGCATTTTGTGGTGATTAAGTTATTTGCATAAACAAGCGAATCTACCAAGACCCCTGAGTTATCACCTGGCCTTGTTGAACATTCCAGAACGTGTTGTCCTGTACATTTATTATCAATATCGTATCTATTATCATCATGTGATTTATAATGTTTGTGAATTGTTGTGGCAGGGTGGATGATTTTCTCAGGTATTTTTCTCTGAATCTGCTTGCTTTTGTTTGTTTTCATTGTGAATTTGTGATATCAGGTTTAAAAGATAAATACATGTTCCAGATAAGATTTGTCTGTGAGTTCGTCTTAATTTAGCAGGATTTTCTACCTTCTTGCACCCGTTTGAGATATTTTGCCTCATTTACAGTCCATACCGCACAACAGTGCCGCTGTCAAACCGCCAACATGGGAGCCTAACTGTCAAGGCTGACCTGATTTTTGAAGAATTTAGTAAGATATACATTTTTCATTCTCAAGCTGTCCGTTTCTATCTTCCACTCCTGCTCCGCCTGCTCTGCAGCTCTGGTGTGATTCTGATATTGCTACCCATGCAGTTGGTATTGATCTACACCAAAAACTTGACCTGACTGAGGAGACCAAATTAAATGTGACTGCTAGCCTTGGAAGCAAGAGATCTTCCTTCAATCGTCCTGCAGTAATTTCTCCTGTCAAAAGCACTACAGGGATTACAACCCTAGTTAAGGAGCAACCAGTACTAAGTAAATCCAATGAGAACACTGAAACCATGTAAGTGGCTTTCTGTTCTATTGTGAGTTTTTTGCTTGAACTTTGCCCCTGTCCCAGCTTCCGCCACACTGTCCAATATTCCACCAAAACAAGAAAAGAACTGAAGAAAAATGGTTAGGGCAACATCAGCGGCTACTGTTCTTACATAACTATATATCATCCCAGGGACAGGCCGTCTTTCAAACTCATTGATGAAGATATAGAAGAAGGTACAACTAAGAGCCATTACTGGATCCTCACATTCCCTTGTCTTTCTGCTTGAGATACTGAGATCTGAGGATATGTATTCTTGAAGGTTCTGTGGCTAGCGAAGCTGATGAGGATGACTGCAAGATCATTCCTGAACATTCAATCTTTGATCACATTCGCAAAAAGGCCAAGGATTTTCCTGTACTGACAACATCAGGTGCCATTCACTTTCCTATGTCAGATGCCTCAAAACTGCCAAAAAAGCGCATTGGTGTAGAGCTGCATGAATCCCCCAGCATGCATGAAATTTCGGAAGAAGTTGAAGGAAATAACAACTATGAAAAAATGATAATCAGCCATGCTTCAGAAACAGAAGTTTGTGGTCATGTCATGAAAGGAGGTGCCAGTAAGCGCAAGATTGCATCCAGAACCCAGGATGCGGTTAATCTAGTGACTGATGATGGTTTAGAATCCACAGGTATAACGTAGTGGTTACTACTTAATGCTGCTTTTCAATTTTCATTGTCCAATATTGACCTCTAATTTCATTTTTTTAAGGTACATTTCATCCTCAAACCGACAAGAACAGCAAGGAAAGCAGTCAAATCAACACAATATTTAATCATGTTAGGAAAAGGTCCAAGAACTTTCCAGTGATTAATAAACAAAACACGGTTGAGCATAACTCTTTCCAGGAGAAACAAGGGCACCTTTTTAACAAGCTGCATCAGCTGAGCCAGAGTGCTACTAAAATGAAGGCAGAACCTGTCAACCCCCTGATCCTCTTTGATTCAGAACCAAGTCAGCACAATGTTCTCTTGCCTGCGGAAACTGTGAAGGACAAGACGCGTACACAATTGACCAGGACATTGGATCTACCGTTTGAATTCTTCAGTAATGCATTCAACAGACCATCTAATGCTCAGCTCAACAACTCAACGCCAAGGAAGGAAATCCATGCTGAACCTCCAAGAGATTCTACAGTGCCTAAAAACTGGAACTTACAAAATCAAGCCATCAGAGCAGATAGAGGGAGCTGTTCGCTGGAAACTGGGGTCAGGAACAATAACGTAGATTCATTTCTTGGCTTCAAGAGTGTCTTCTCATTTCTCTGACTCTCATTCTCTCAGTAAGGTAAGATTTCTGGCGGTTTACGCGGTTGAAAAACTCACCATATGCAACGTCTTTACCCTCCAATGATGCACAGTTTGCGTACTGATATTTGTGCATTAGGCTTATTACCTCGCTTTATGGCCCAGTTGGATGGTCTTTTTAAGGCCCTATCCAATTGATCCAGTTTTATCATTTAAGTGATCTAATCTTATGGCCCAATCCAGACTCAATTATGGACTGGTCACCCATTTTGAAACTGGAATACTATTGTTTGACCAGCAGTGCGCCAGTTTCTAACACGTGTTACGCATAGGGGCTGAGATTGTAGCGGTGGAAGTTGGAACACAACCCCAAGTGTTTGTAGCGTTCCTGGCTCATCATTTTTCTCTTCCGGCTGGTGAAGACTTGTGTGTTTGCTCACTATTCCAGGTATTTGTTTGATTCTTTTCTGTTTTGTTTTAAGTTCAGTTTAATCCTTAGTCTACTATCATGCCTTTATTTCCACTCGAAGCACTACAAAGTTTGGACGTTCATCATATTTTTAGCTACTACCTCGGTTCAAAACTAGTAGTTACATTAATGGTTATCAAATACTCCGTAGTATAAGATTGACTATGTTGTCTTAAAAATTCTTAGGAAGTGTAGGTGAAGGCATGGCACAGTGAAACTTCGCGTTTAGTTTGCTTGTCTATGTTATTGGAACTTTGCATGTTGTCAAAGCATCAAATAAACATGGATAATATCAAACAAGCTCTGGAACTGCAACTGTCAGAACCTAACAAAACCTTGTAAATTTCTAGACAGAAAGCATAGTTTTGGCTTTACAGCTACATCCTTGTAACTACAAGATCATTCCAAGTTCTTGTCTGTTTTCATATGTACTCTTGACTTTTGAGGATATATTGAAATGCTTTTGTTCTGTTGAAATATATGGACATGCTTTTGATCTGTATAGACGTATAGTCATCTTTCAGGACTTAAGAGTTTTAATTGTGGCTTACATACATAAATTGAAGTTCTGCATTATGCTACTCTTGTTTTAGCTGTGCCCAGACCTTGAAATCACTGCTCAGCAGCTTAAGTGTAGTACTGTATAAAACTGGTATACATTGCAGATTGAGCATGGCTACTCAGAAGATTGGACATGTAGCTTCAAAGAGTCCTAGTGTGGTAAAGGAGATTATCTACGGGATCAGCCTCGGCCTAGCGGCCGGGTTGCTGTGGAAGATGCATCATTGGAACAATCAAAGGAGAACCAAAGAGTTCTACGACCTGCTGGAGAAGGGCCAAATTAGTACTGTGGTTGAAGATGAGTAGGTTAAGAGGTGCCTAGTATGAGTACGTATTGTATACCGTCAAGGCGTCAACTTTTCTTCTATGTTCTACAAAGCCGGGTTCGTTTACTTTGCGTCTAGTTTGCTAATGGAGTGTAGGTTCTGCTGCCTGAATACTTTCAGAAGTCAAGTAAAATCTCTCTTTTTGTTGTTTCCTTATTCTTCTTCATTTTACTATCTTCTTTGAGAACAGAGTGATCGTAATATGACAAAGGCGAGTTCTCCAAATAGTGGGATCCAGTGATATAACTTTGCCAACAGCTCAAAATAGGCAGAGGTTTGGGCTTTTGTACTACAAAAAACTTGTATCTAATACGTGGCATATGTAATCAGTGAACAGACTGTATGTTTTCTTCGTCGTGCTCGTGGCCTTGTTTTTCTCAGCTAAACTAAACTAACCTGAATTCTTCTGAATTGAAGTGAAATTCACATAACTTTACTTAATTGAAGTGAAATTCACAGAAGTTTGCTGAATTTTATTGAAATTAGTACATGCTGTTGGCAAGTAACTTCAATCAGTGATCAATGTAACCCAGGATTATGGAGGCAAGGAGGACCGAGGGCGAAGCAACTAACAAAAATGGGAAGAGCCAATAGTTTAGCCTGTTAAATATGATTCTCAAACTTGTATCAACACTGAGTCACTGACACTAATCAGCAGCAGATCCGAAGCCTGATTACAAAAACTAGGAACTTCAATAGCATTCCACGTACAGAATGGGAGAAATATTAGTTTATCCACCGGGTGGTCTACCCGGGTGATATGTGCATCGGTGATTGGTTGAGTTTTAATATTTTATTTTTAAAGTTGAAAATAGATTATTTGAGTCCCAATGAACAAGCTTGTTTTTCTTGTCCACATCACCCGAGTAAACTACCCACCGGGTAGATAAAGCATTCTCCGAATGAATGACAGGCTGATGTCAACTATCAACCAGCAAGGTACAGCAGATCTATGTGAAATGGAAAGCAAATAAAACACTAAGCCTTCATTTACTATCCACTGCACAGAAATTTCCATTATTTATAATCTCACTATCCCAGGGGACCCCAAACGAAGCACACTATTAGGTCATCCATCCGATTGCGATCTCCAGCTAAAGCAGTCCATGTCTTTCAAATACTCGTTGAGAAAGCGAGGCAGCAGGAGAAATTCTTAGGTGCTACTTAGCCCCATTGTATGTCCCTGTGAAAGGTCCAATCTGATGCATTGAATGTTGATGATCCATCATAGCTCACAAGATCATAGGGAGAGCCCTCTGAGAATTCGGTTGGCATTGATTTCCAATGCAAACTAGGCTCCCAGTCTGCTTTCTTGAGCACTTTGAGTATCTCTTCCACCACTATCTTGCTTCCCTCAGCAGATAAATGGATCCCGTCTCTGGTGAAAGAATTAAGAATACAAGTTCAACGGCTATAAGCAATTGCATCAACAACTTGGCATTTGCTTCTTCCGTCCCAAAATATGTCGAAAACGATTAACTACTTTCGTCTACCAACTTGCAAAGGACTTCCTTTTTAATCCTTCTCTCGTCAAAGCTTTTAATTCAATCCGTTACAAACTTACAACTAGATGAGAGAAATTTCAAGACTGATGGAGTACGTCAGTAATGAAAGTCACTAAATTATGGAATTTATGGTAGGAAGATCAAGTAAACTTACGTAAAACAAGCTGTCAACCAGTCATCCCTCTTTTGCAATGCAGTCCAAAGATCAATAACTTCGATGTCCATTTCCCTACACAGCTCTATCAGAGCTTCGGAATATTTGCGGCATTGTTCATTTGTTCGAACTAGCTCAGAAAGCATTTTACTAGTTCAACAGAAGATATAGATTGCAGAATTAGCATGCCATTATACTAAATAGTAAATTGAAAGAAAAGATCTTGCATAGAACCTTTGGTTTTCACGAACATGGACCTCATTAACAGGAGGGGTGCTAAGGAAAATGACCCGTGTTCCCTTCGACAGATCCTAGATTTTGATATTTTTGGTTAGCTTTAAACAAACAATATCTAGGCATCATATAAAGCAAAGGTTAATGTGCAGTGTATTTGCCACAGAAACAGTGTCAATTTCACAGCTACAAGTGCTCAAGATGTCAACAACAAGCATTAGATATAAGTTGCTCCATCTCACAAGGATGTGATTTGTAGTCTTGCATATTAGTTTCTTCCTTGGATTTCACTTTCAGACCTCGTTTCAACATAGAGCACAATCTTTGATCGTTTTCATTAGTAAAATACCTAAGTCATGATCGTGTTGTCACCTTCTGAAATAAACTCATCACATGTTCACGTGACACAAATGAACTGAACAAACAAAATGCATGTGTAATTGTGTACTACATAGCTTCATGGACATGCTTTATGCAAATTGTATAGAAGAAATACATAGTACTGTAGCATAATGTCCAAAGTTGGGAAATCTTGAAATGGCAAAAGAAAAAAAGAAAAGAAAAGAAGAGCACCTTGAGATGAGTTGCGATCTTTCTCATGTTCTCAACATACTCTGGAAGAGGCACATGAGGGCCAAAGCCTGATGGGTGCGCTCCCATAGAATCATTACCACCAAAGTATGCTATTACCAAGGAAGGTTGAGTACTAGCATCCTGAAACATTAGGATATCCAAACAGAGTAAAACCCCAAATTAATAACGCAAAACAGTTACTTCCATATTTTAGCATTTAGAAAGCTGTTACAAAGGCCCTGCTTTTGAGTTTTAGAAATTTAAGAAAAGAAATGAAAGATGTGGCACAAAAATGAGAAATGGTTACAACAAGTAAATGGAGAGGGCATGTAGACTCTTTCACTTAAATTAGCAGAGCTCTGTTTTTCACAATGCGTCACTTGTTAAATTCACAAGATGACAACATTTGATAAATGATTAATTGCACTTCAGTTACAGAGGAATAGGAACTGGAGGTCATCAACCAGTTGCTCATAGCTCAATGAGTGTTGACTATAAGGTCTTCTTTTCTAATAGGTTTATTAAACCTATATTCCATGAATTATTCTAGTCTGTAGAACATGACGCTGAGAATTGCTTGAAGTAGTTGCATTTAGTACAGACATTGATTCTGTCCCACATCATTGACAACCTAAATAGATCACAGCTTCTTGTCCCAAGTTAACCGCAAGTGCTCAGTGCAGCAACATCTGCCAAGACCTCCTCTTTAACCCCTACTCCTATTCGCCAACCTCACTTGTTAGAGGTTGAGCAAGGTAACCATGGAAAGTTTGGGCAACTCAATGAATTGAAAAAGAAGGTTGGTGGTGAACTGTAGTTCACATTTGATAGCAGGCTAGCAGCTAGATATGTCGGTTGCAAAGTTTTTATCTTGCAAGGGGAATGGAAATGCATTATTCTTGATACCTCTCATACGGACATATCATAATCACTAACTCCTCGTCTGAATAAAGTTCCTCACATGGCTGCTTTGAATTTCATCTTGCTGAAATTCGCAGTCCTGGTGACTAGATTCGAAATCCGTGACTGCTCAAATTGCACCGCCTGAGGTCAAACCCTGATAGAAAACCTTCTTGGAGAGACATGAAATGCAAATGAAGCATTCCACTATTGATCAGAATTGATTCTAGGGACAGGGTATAATCGGTCTAAGGTTCAGATCCAACCTCACTGCATGATATTAAAGGTGGCCTGAGCCTTTACAGAACAGACCCCCACCCTTCCCCTCCAACCAAAAAGAGGGAAAAAAAAAGGCTGGGGAAGGCAGAGAGAAAGATGTGAAATACGTCAATGCACTCCCTAACATACATCACAGTGACTTTTTCTTTTTTTGGTATAACATAAAGAACAGACAAGATAAGGCTTAAACAGCACCTTTGGAAATACTCGATCAAGAACCTCCAATGCGCGGCGAGAGTTCCAACAAGCATATCCTCTCACAAAAAAGTCTGCCTACGCAGATCAGAAGGTAATTTTTAGTATAAAGGAAGACAGCAAAATCAGACTTCTTAGCAAGAAATAAAATTAAAATTAAATAAATAAATGCAACATGAACAGCCACCCAACTTGGGATCCTGTCCAGCAGCCCAGGGGATGCAAGAAGAAGAGAAGCAAGGGATAGCACTATGTTCAAAAACCAAAATATCAAGAAACTACTTTCAGTCATGGGAGGTATCATCCTAAAGCCATATCTTACATAAGTTATAAGACGATTTCCTAGCGATTGTCCAATATAAACAAAACTAATAAACTAGCCCTGCATTAAAAATATCGAAAAGAAAAGTTCCCTTGTTTTCGTAACATTTTCATAGGACAGGATTTTAGCATCTTGCTCCATCTCATACAAAAAATAAAAAAAATCTTGCAGTCGTACTAGCTAGGAGTCCGTTATAAGTCTTTTAGCAAGATTTGTATCCCTTGCTGCTATTGTATCAGCTTGTTATCACCATCTCATGTTTTAGATTATATATTTGTTTATATTTACAATCTATTTATTGCTAATTTTGCTAGTTATCTCTATACCCAAATTTCTCATCCAAAATTTTTACAGTATTACAAGACAATCACATTTCTGAACTACGTTCATCATCTTCCATCAGGCGAATAAATTCGAAATTAAAACGACATTATAAACTCAAAACTCAGCTGGGCCTTTGAACGTACATCGAAGCACCTTTAGCTCAAAATTTTGCAAATATATCGTACTTTTCAATTTTTCGTAGATTACGTGAATATCCAAACATTCATTTGAGTATCTAAAAAACACATTGATACTGATGCATAATCAAACAAAGAAAACCTAAGCATGATTGATACTTATATCCTCAATTAATTAAAAAAACATAACTCTACAATTCAGCAACCTTGCAAATTTCAATAACATTGATAAATCACTGAAATAACACAAATTGAGATCAGAGGACAAGCAAATTGAGAAGAGGAAAGAGAAAGGGAAACCTTGCGAGCATAAATATCAGCAAGAATGGCGCCCCAACCGCCATTACTGAAGCTGAATTGTACTATGGACGATCCAAAAAGCACAAACTGAGGTCTGGTTGGTCCAACCATTATTTTCTCTCTCTTGAAATTTGGGAGATATGAATTGAAACGCAGGTACACCAAGTTTTAGGTCTTTAAAAAACACTTGAGAATGGGAAATTGAATGCGCAGTATGGTGTGTAATAGTTATAGACGTTTATGGTGTTGTTTGGTGCGCAGTTCTAGCTCTACGCTTATGGTTAGTGAAACCTACTGGATGGGTCCAACAACATGCCTCATTTGTCTCCCACGTCATGCAAAACCTCAATAAATAAATGGAATAGTACTGTATACGAAATAAATGTTTCCCCAACTTCTTTTTCCTTTTTTTTGGGTGTTTTTTTTTTTTTTTTTTTGAGGGTCACTTCCTTTTTTTTCAATAATTCCTGAAAAACTACAATTTTTTGTTTTCTTAAAGTAATGCAAAAAAGTTGTGTAGGGGTCGTATAGACCGAGTTTTGTGCGACCAGTGATTTTTACAATAATAAGTGGTCGTCCAAAAATAAAGTTTTTATTAAACATTTCTGATTTAAACGACAAACAAATTCACCTAAACTCCTTTTATACTAGAAATAATCATCCTCGCAATAATGAACAAAAATAATGATACGTTTAGCTCATCGTTGTATTGTACCGATAATAATGTATTAATGTGTACCAAATGGATAATTTGTTTGTATATTTACCCCCCACCCTCAAAAAAAAGGTTAATCTATCATCCATTTTGACGTATTATCTAGATTGGACATAGGAATCCTTAAATTGGTAAGATTCAAAGGTCCATAAAAGTTGATTGAAGTACTTGTCATGTGCCAATATATGTCCTTATATGTATTTGATCATCAAGTACATATAGGATCCAAGTACATATAGAGTTCGATGTAGACATACATAAACATAATCGAATCCAAGAATAGTACAGTTGCCCCATTTACCAAAAATGAAAAAAAAAGGAAAAAAAAAAAAAGTCAGTACACTTCTCCCTTCTCCGAGACTCCGACCATGAATGACCATTAAGAGTTGCATGATGTCCTTGCTTAATCAAAACACACAGTTCACTCAAGAACCTCAGAAAGTTATAGGTATCACGTCTTATAAATCAGACCACTTGTATGAGTTTTTAGATTTCATCAAAGTTTAATGTGGTTGTCAAACCGGCTGTCAAAATCCCTGCAGCACTTATAAAAGATTACCCTGTACGGAAATACTATAGATTTACGTGGGCTAATTCCAAGCAACAGAGTCTCTCTAATTTTGACATACCGTAATTAATATGTCAACCTACTCGACCCAATTTAGTGACCACTTCTGTTCTCAGCTATAGTCGCTTGCAATAAGACATTATTGTCCGTCCGACACTCCAACCATTATTCATTATTGTACCCATCAACCATTTTCGCTTTCCCTTTGCCTTTCCAAGCATTGCTCTTCACTTCGTGCCCTTGCTAAATACTGTACATGATTATTTTGCGCACAAACCTCTTTCATTTAATCTATCTAATATAGAACCGAAATTTATAATTAATAAATAAAATAAATAAATAAATAAATAAATAAATAAATAAAAACCCAAAAATGAAGAGGAAGAAGATAATATCTCATAGTAAGTCATAACAAATACTCCTCGAGTACAAAGAGTCCAAGACCAGATCTAAGTGCTCAAACTGTCTTAGGAACGACTCCTGAATTTTGCTAGTCAAGCAACCAAAAAGAGGAATTACGGAGTGAAAATCTGTCCGATCAGAATGAAATTCGTATAAAACATAAAATTTTTAGACAACTGACAGAGTTCAAAATTTCAAATTATGTATGTCACTTACAATGTGAGACCCCATTCTGGGGTTGCTCAATAACAATCAATAAATATGATGCACATATACAATTAAATGAAGTATAAATGATCTATCGTTCAGCTCGGGGCACAGGAACGGCAAACCAATTAGCCCCCTAAGGTATCGATTCCTGATTACAAAAGAATATGATTGTGTGACTGAACAAGACTGAATCCCTACACATTGTGTGTGAAGTATATTTAACAGCCTAACGCTTTTCTATAGAGCAACAATTTATGCAGCTGTAACAACCATACAGCCACTTGCATCCCCAGAAGGCGAGCTTTTAACAAAATCTCTTCCAACCAGACAGTTATCCGAGTTATGACAGATTTATTTTGCATCAACTTTGCCTCAATGACCGCTTCAGAGGAAACCTTTCCAATGATCAAGAATGTATCTAAAGATGATCCTTGCAACTGACAAAAAGCATAATAAAATTTAGAAACTTACACACGGCATACGCTCTGAATGCAACAGCCTAGGAAGATATTAAAGCTAGAAATAACAGCTGCCTCGGCGGTACGATGTGAAATAGGAAGGAAATTTATCAGTTTTTGCTCAATCCACTAGCTTGAATCTTATCTAAGTACAATTTAGAAACTTACACACGGGCCCGTAGTTTTCAAAAACTGGTTTTAGTTTTTAAAAAAAGACTCAAAACTCAATCTTATCTACAACTCCTCCTCAACCCCTCCCCCCCGCCCCCCCAAAAAAAAAAAAACTTAAGGAAAAAGAAAAAAAAAGGAGAGCCCGTTTGGTGACAAGTATGTGAACATAAACCAAATTAATTATTGTCATATTTTGTGTATGATATGTTTGTTTTGCAAGCAAGCCACACTATTTCAAGCTAACAGATTAAACTGACAATCTAACAGGTTCATACCAAAAGAAACTGAAGAACATAAAAAAAGAAACAACAGAAACTAAAAGGCCAAGTTCAAAAGCAATACCAAAGCATTATTGACAGCCCGCAAGCAATCGTTCGTCTTCAGCATTAGCAAAATTACTCGTGGCAATCTCCTTAAAAGTTCTGTAATCTGAGGGAAGTACAGGGAAGCATACATCTGCCAAAAATAGTTCATAAAATGAGTAATAAACACAGCAACACTCCATTTTAGACAACCATTAAACTGAACAACACAACAGCAGTTAATTTATACAAATGTATCCCACTTCACTGAAAAGACTAACTGATGATGACACCCTATAATTTCCAATGGGGAATAGAAAACTCAAAAGTAAACAATAACATTAGAATTGAAACAGTAACACACACTCAAATAACATAATATCAACCCTCAAAAAAATAAAATAAAAAACATAATATCAAACAAAGAAATATGTCAATAATAAGCCCTTTTTCGCTCATTTAATTTGTCTTCCAAAAAAACTCGTCATATTAATCTGTCAAGTGCTACTATTCCGCCAAAAAAAAAATAATAATAAAAAGAAGTGAAGAACTTCCCCAAAACAATTTAGAGATAGAGACTCAATGACAAAGTGATAAAAAGCACGAGAGGAAGGGAGAGAAATGAGGTCAAACATCTAAAAAGCTCTTCGCCTTGGTCTACTAAGTCCCATTTACAATCAAACTCCTTTTTTACTCGTCGATATCTCTATATAAGTACAGTGTTAAATGAATGTGCAGGACGTTATTCAATAAAAATGGGGATGCAAATAGGGAAAGTGCTGTAAAATTTATCTACAAAGATAACGACAGCGTAGATCCAATAACCACAGATTAACCGAGGGAAACAGATATTATTATATCAGAAACAATTGTGATGTCAACAAGTTTACCTGGAGTTCTGAACGATCGCTGTCTGTTCCTTGTACCACCAAATGATCGACTGATGTATCAATGACCCTATTCCAAGGCCTCATAGTTAGAATACCTGCAAAAAGTGCATAGAGCTCCTCCCCAGCACCCAATTTTGCGCAATTTTCTTTTATGGCTTTTGAATCAGAAAACACCAATCCCTGCATACCAATGACGAATCAGATCACATAAGTCCAAGTTCAATTTCTTTGACAAGAAAAATCATATATCAATAAGTGTTAAATGTACAGCAAGGGAGGACGAGAAATCCTCTAATAGGAATGTAATAACAGATTGTACTTGGTCCCTTTTTTTCTCGTTTTTTATACACATAAGAAACCAATTGTCATACCTTCCATAGTGCCGCATAGTTGATTCGAGTGGAGAAGTCAAGTTCTTTGTACAGACCATGGTCCAGAAGTACCAACTGGGGTTTTCTCTTGCCTGTTGATAGGATGGATATTAGAGTCTTTGTATGCTTTGCATATGAATTTCAAATCACATTTACTAGGTAAAGAAACCACCTCCCAACCTTACAGCAAACATTAAATTCAGCATCAAAGAAAGGCCACAAAAACCCCCGTAAAAAAAAAAAAAAAAAAAAAAAAAAAAAAAAAAAAAAAAGAGCTTCCTCAAAGAAATTAGAACGAACATGAGCACAGTTGGGGCCATAAACAAAATTAAATGAAAATTAAGCAACTCCCCCGTAACATCTTGTAACTTACAGAATTATAACTAGACAAGGAATTACTGCAGTGAGAACTCTAGTATCCCCATAATAACGACAACAACTATGGAGACATGCAGAAGGAAGGGAGCTAAATTTTAATGATGAGAATGCAAAAGCACTCATAATTAAGGAGCAGTCAATGACTTGCTGTCCAGAATCTAGTAAGATCATATTTTAGGAGAAGCCTTTACAGCGAGCTGCTTCACTGACTACAGGTACCCAATGCCTCTTAACATTAATCTAGCCAGATAGGCACTATGCTAACCCTTCTTCCTCTATTAGTCTATTTACCCTACTGTTGACAAAAGAAGCCAACATGATAAAAAATCTCTGAAATCAGTTTTCCTTCTACCCTTCCAATGCACCTACTAGACTAAACAACCATCTTCGCCTCCTATCTTGTGGGAACAAATAGGAAAGGCAAATTACCAAGAAGAGCCGTTACTGCTCAACTATAAATCATTCAAACAATGTGGTGACAGGTGTCACCCACATACATTGGCATGTCACCTGACACAACCTTCAGACGCCCTTGGAGTTCCTTTCATGTCCTTAAAGTGATCCGGTGACAGCAAAACACAAGTCAGTTCAACGCCTGACAACACCTGTCCAAGGAAAAGTTTCCTTGTGCTAATGACAAGGATAACATAGCCAAAGCAGGAAGAAAGAAGAGAGCGAATGCTTCTTTCCAAAATCACAGTGATAACATAAATCAAAACAGGAGGAGACCCTTAACAGCAACACCTTACACCTACCACCCCACAATGAGGATCCCACTGAATACAGGGAAGACATAGGCCTCGCAACTCACCGAGAATATTTCTCGCTCCTGAAGGCAAGGGGCGAACTAGCAAGTTCGCTGCATGTGGATCACAATGAACAAATCCGTGTTTGTAGATCATCTCAGCAAAAGCTTCACTAACCTGCATAAGATCAGAAATTCTCCAACTTCTTATACACAACTGTGAACTTCTGCGAAATAAGTATATATATAACCACGCCGAAAATATTAGGTAAATCTTGATTTCAAGTTTTTAAAGCTGAAGGTAAGGAGAGTCAGGACCAGTTATCTTTTGAGCAAGGATTACAAGACATGCCAAGAACCAAAAAAAGTTTCACAAGTCGCCAAAATTACCAGTCTGGAAACATCATATGGTTGAATTCCCATCTTTCGAATTCCCTTCACGTCATTAACTTGCACACCATCCATAAATTCCATAGTTAACAGTTTGGAGGTACTTAAGTTCCAATAGACCAATGGAACATATAAACTGTCTGCTATATGTGGTGATAGCATCCGAAAATTTTGCAAACATTTCTGACTGTTCTTCGCCTCCATCAAGAAGTCAAGTTCCTGACAGTCAAAGCACACAACATTTATCAAAGTCAGCTTTCTTGTCCCCAGTAACTTCTTTGAGGATCAGTTTGTGTTTATCATACTACAGCTAAAATTCTAAAAATAGTTATAACAAATTACTCAAGTTCTCTTAAGTTTAATGTCCAACGAAAACACACTGGAAAATCAAATGGATGGGTATGTCAGAAAATCTATAGGGCCTAAATGAACTTCTTTTTCTCAATCTGGTGATAGTCGACGCCTTTCTAGAACTAAGGGAGGCTTGAAGAAATCCAAGAATCTACCTGCTCTATAACCAGTAACCTCATAAAACAATGGACATCTAAGTTCCTGCAGAAACCTATTCTATGCACCCAACCCAACGTGGAAAAGAGCCATGTATCCCAAGTCTGGAGACCTCAAACTCTTAGAAAATTCACTTGCACAGCCACACGAATCGTTATTAAGCCTAGTGAATGTAAACAAGGTCATACGCAGATGAAAACACGAGGCATGAGCATGCAGAGACACAGATAGATGCCTGAGCTTGATACAAACGAGGGTTCACTTTGTGTTTTTCTTCCGCCAGTTACTTGGTTTATTGCGAATACTTCTAAACATTTGGGAAATAATAGGGCCAAAATAAAGAAAAGGAAAATCCTGGAGTGCAATTATGGAGAAACAGTTCAACCTATCATCATTTGGCTACTTCAATAATCAGGAGATTATACGTCTACACAAAAACCTGAAAAGCTAACGACTTTTTAGTGCCAAACTGCCAATAGTATCTAACCAATATCAGCCAAAGAATTTCCATAAGAATATTGTATATATATTTATAAGTTTTGCATATTTACTGCTTAGAGATCTATGAGATATATGCAACGTACCTTAGGCAAGCTTTCACGGACTTCCGCAACCAGCCACCTACATTGTTACAAAAAGTTCAGAAGATCAGAGTTGGCACTCCCAGCTCAAGCCCACATAAAAACTGAAATTGGGATACAGCACCCCGACTCATTAACAGGCACAAATATCAAATCACTCAAATGTGCACCTCTGATTTCAGACACGTTTATGAAATCATGACTAGCACATAAGCATGACCGGGACTGGATTAGGTCCAGATTATGGCCATACATATGGAAAAAACATACTGGAAGGCACAATTGCATCTATCAGAAGTACCTATAGTCGAAATCAGGAAACAGCCAATGCAGAGTGTTCACAAGCAACTCCACAGTTGCATAATCGGCAGCCGCAGTATCAGTCATGTGAGTGTGCTGAACCTGGATATTAGCAAAGTAATAGGATATATGAAAAACTTTTTAGCGCACATCAGAGAGATCAGGTTTCTGTAAGCTCCGCATTGACGATTGATCACATGCATATAAAGATTTTAGTGCAGCAGCTGTAACCTTTACAGCGACTTTTTGGCCATTACGCAGGTGTGCAACATGAACTTGAGCAAGGGAAGCACTTGCCATAGGAACAGGATCAAATTTGACAAAAATCTGCACACAAAAGGGAATAAATCAGTTGAAACGTCATCCCAGTATTGCAGAGACTTCAAGTATGCTCTAATGAGAAGCCAAGAATATTTTAGACATAATTGCGCTTCCTCCCTCTGTTCCTTCTATGATTCTCCCTCCCACTTCCTCTCCAATCTCCCCAATCTTTTTCCTCTCTCCCCCTTCCCCATCAACTCACCCTTCCTTTCTCAATAGGGCTGAGGATTACCAGTATGCATAGGAAATTAGGTCTCTCTCTAGATCAGACATTCTGAACTCTTCCTTTCAAAGTCTATGTCTTCTGTAGACCATGGAGAAAAAGAACATCTATCTCATTCAAGACTGAAAAGGAGTACAAGGCTATCTTTAGGTAAGGAAGAATCATTGCAATAAGTTTATTAACCAACACTCACTTATTAGCTGGATCTTTCTGATGGATTTCTAATTTCTAGTTTCTACACTTAATTAAATTGATGGAAACTACTCGAGCAGAGAAATTTTCGTACGAGACTCGTACGAGAAGAACTCCAGAACATTGTATTTACATGATAGGAGTAAAAAAAATCAGTCTTTTACATGTATTGGAGTTGATAAAGCAGTTTATGAGACAATAAAAAATCTAAGAGAATGATGCACATAGTTTGTCTTTAGGTGGATGGGGGAAGCATGTAAAAAAAAAAGACAAAGATGTACGTACTTCATCTGGTGTGCCTCCAAGCTCTTTCCTGATGACTTCGCATACTTGATCATACGATGAAACTGGACATCTATTCAACATAGACTCCCTCATTGTCTTTACATACTCTTCAGGCACCAGATATTCCTGATACAGAGAGCAGCAAAGAAAGTGGCATCAGAACATAGAGACAAGCAACATTGTTTGCCACCTCTTCCATAATCATTTAAGAATACTTATGCTAAAGCTGTCACAACAAGCACAGCATTGATTTCTGCTCATGCATTTCTCCAATATAAAGATCATACCAGCTGACTAATATGTTGACCAAGCTTGATATATATTCCTCCATTTCTGAAGCATAGATCTTGAAGCTTATGAGCACTTCTAAGATGAACTTCATGTTTGACTTTTGCATGTTCAGTGCTCCCTTGCGGCAAGCCCCAGAGAGAATATTCATAATCTGATTCATGCAGAAAGATGTCAGGCCAATATCATACACACATGACAAAGTGATCAATGTATGAGAAATTTTCATCATCCCTAGGATCTATGAACTACAACCAGTTGATATCCTAACAAGCCCAGTATGCAGTATTTTTTTATTTTTTATTTTGGTTTGGCAAAGAGGAAGTTGGGCGTGGCTAAAGGGCACCCCTAACGCACGGCCTCGGGAATTCCACGAATTAATTCGTATAGGTGCTCCACAGGAGGTTTGAACCCATGACCTGATATACAAGTTGCAACTTGTTTACCAGAGAGCCAACAACTCGTATATTATGTTCCTTCTAGTACACACATAATATAACCTTCTCTTCTGCAGTATATAATTTCCGCCCTAAAAAAATCGTCCAGAATTTCGAACAAACGTTACGGGAAGAGTAAGGCAAATGGAAAAATAGTATTTCCATTACAGAGATTCTAATTTATTTATTTTTTTAAATCGAAGCTCAAAACCATGCCAATTCCTCACATCACCGGTATAGCGTGCATATCAATCCAAAACGAACTGCTCAATTACTCAATACAGTAACCACTTATTAAATTGATAAATTCAACCATAAGAGCAATAATTTTCCATCATATGACCAACCCAAACACGCCCAAATAGGCATAACTGAAACGAACCAAACAGAAATCAAGCTAAGAAAATGAAATGGACCTAAAACCCTAACCCTAACGGAGAAAAATAATCATATGAAATGAAAAAAATAGCATAGCAAGTGAAATGGTTGAATTACCGAAGGCGATACTAGCGGCAGTGAAACAGTCGTGAAAGAGGCGTACAGGGACCTTCTTCCAAAGCTTTAAAGTCGCCGGTGGATCGTCGGAGGTTACGATGGTGGCGCCGACGGTTCCGCCACCGATCGCGGTGGCTGCCGCCATTAATTTCGCTCGAGCGCCCCATATTAATCGCGTGGCCATTTTTCGGACCGCGATTTTCAACAAAGCTGGAGAGAGAAAGAGAGATTAAAAATATTAGGCCCTTAGTGTTGGACTATTGGTGGGATGAGATTTATTGAACACTAATCAAATTATGGCCCATTCAAATGCTACCTAACAGCCCAACTATAACCCACCCAACTTGTCCAGCATACTACTTCGCCTTTTTTCTTCTTTTGTTTTGTGGGCTCACAACATGCTTTTTTTTTTTCGCTCGTTGGCTCACAACATGCTTACTTCACCAATTTGCCTCCATGTTCCCTCAGCTAGGTTGCACCGATACTTCTTAAATGTGCAGTATTTCGTATCCGATACTTCTAGGATACCAATACTTATAGGATACTTGTCCAATACTTGAGGATACTTGATCGGTAATTTTTAGACATGTTTACATTGCTTATCTATTTTTTATTTTAAAAATTGTAAAATTCACCTATAAAAGGATGATTGAATTGTTATCATTCACATTTTCTTAGTTATTTTCATAATATTAAGATTTAGTGCCTAGATTTCTGAGAAAAAGAATCATTTATGTTTAATCATTACACGTATCCGTATCCTATTTTTTTAGAGATGCGATATTCCGTATCCGTATCCGTACCCGTCTCCGCACCCGTATTCGTATCCGTGCAACCTAGTCCCTCAGGCCTCAACCAAAACCAAAAAATTAATTAATTAATTAATATTTCCTTCGGTTCACGGAAATCTTTACGCTTTTCTTTTATGTTTTAACCCATGGAAATATTTACACTCTCTCATCCCTTGTCCCTACCAAAAGACTATTTTCTCTCTTTTAACACCTATGTGCTCTTCTAAGGGTATTGTTGGAATATTATTGTGTCCAATCTTATTTTTTTTCCCTGGTCTTTATGCCATTGTACAAGTGTAAAGATTTTCATGTACCGGAGGAAGTACTAGTACGCTAATTTCATGTTACTCTTTGGTTTTCTAACTCTTTACCTAATAAGTGAACTGAATAGAGATGCATTGCACTTAAGTGTCTTGAACTTAAATTTAAGAAAAGACTCCTACAATTACTATTAGATTGGGAAATACAAAGAAAGGAGAAACTCAAAAGTTAAGCCAACGACTATCAAAATAGCTAATGTGATAAATTTGCACAATGACTTTTGAGATCTTAAAATGTGTGCTAAATAGGTCAATAAAAATTAAAAACTAAAAAAGTGCTTGAAATGTGTGCTAAATACTCATTGAAAATTGTTATGTGCCTTATATTGTGAGACGAAGACAAAGTCAAATTTTGCTTTATATTATGAAACGGATAGAGTACAACAAAAACATGCCCATATAACGACTATATAACGGCCAACTTTGATTGAATTTAAAGGTAATAAGTACAATTTTTTGTCCTAATACTACTGATTTTTGAACTTAAAGGTAATAAGTACAATTTTTTGTCCTAATACTACTGATTTATGGTGCTTCCATGGCCTTAGTATGGGATGCGAACTCCCCTACTACTGCTACATAATATCACCAACAATAGTTCTCCTAATTTTAAATCTCCATGTTTTCCATATATCCGAGTAAAACTTTATCGATGTCATCAACAATGGCCTTGGCATCCCTGGATACACCACCTAATCCCATCCGTGACAATCCAGCGCAATACAATCTGTTAAAGCCTTTCCAATGATTAGGGAAACGGTTCTTTGGAAACCCATTGTCTTTCAGGATATATTCATAGTCCTGCACAAAAATAAAAATTCACAAGTTGAGTATTCAAGCCTCAATATAATAGTACTGCATTTGCGTTATAGAAATGGTTGTAACTTGTAAGAATTGAGCAAATCTAACCCCAAAGACATGGTTGGGGAAAGTCTAAAAGGGAATGCAAATGCTACTAAGCGAAATGTTAAATATTTCACTTAAACACAAGGGCGGAGTCCAGCAGTAGCGGATTCAGAAATAAATTTTGTTGAGAATCGCTCCTGCTCTACGGGGAGTGAATAACCGCATTTATAACAATAGTTGTGAGCAAATTGAACTTTTCTCAAAATTTAGTTGGGGTTGTCCGCCGACCCTATATCATAAGGCTAGATCCGTCCCCTGAGCCCAGTGTATATCAATTCGGGTGTCGTCTAACTTCACTTGATCCGTTAACTTGACATGCTCTAAATTAGTCTGTATGTAGTAGTAACGTGTATTTGCATTTTGTCTTTAGTAGTTACTAAAGAGACTAGGGCTGTTCACCGGTCCAGAACTAGATCACTCACGACCGGTCTTGTACCGAATCGATCATATTTTGTCTTGGACCAGACCGGACCGACTTTGAAAAAAAGGATAACGAATCAGTCTTATTCCATTCACGTTATTCACCCGCCCGGTCCAAACCGGATCGGATTTTGAACCAGGCGGGGTCGGACCATAACCCGGTTTGGTCCATCCTGGTCCAATTACACGAATGGTCTTGTCCGGTCCAAAAGTCAGGTCCGGACCGTACGATGAACAACTCTAATTAACTGTGACCCTAACTTGACCCTGCTAATTGATAGAATTATTCTAGCTCCGCCGAAGAGTGTTTGTTTCTTTGATTGCTTTTTTTTTTTTTGTACTGTACGGTACCTTAAGCCACTCGCATGTTGCACTTCTATACCCGGTTGCAAATATGATTGCATCAAACCGGGATTCAAGTTGATCTTCAAAGACGACGGTGTTCTCTTTGATCTCTGATATGCCGGGCATCACCTAGTACCAGCAATATAATCTTGGTCAAGTTACACTTACATTAATATTGGATGAATCTTGACACAAACAAAAGATTTCAAAAAATATATATTACCTTAATTTCACCAGCTTTAATTTTGGCAATAGTTCCAACATCAATGACAGGGCTCCTTCCTGTAAACATTTTGAGAGAGAAGGGGCCTTCCTTTGGTCGATGAATTCCATACTTTGACAAGTCCCCGTACTCGATTTTCGAAACCAACGTTAGCAAAGCGTCCACCACTGAAACTGGAACGTACTTCAGCAGCTGCATTCCCATACATATCATTTCTTTCGTAACACAGTGCAACTGCGCGCATGCATCAAAATATCACCACATCAAGCTTCGTTCTTGGTGTTTAATTAATTTCATTCATAAATGCAATATCAAAATTAATCCCAATTAAGTTTACATCATACTTAAGGGATTACTCCTTTTATATTTTTAGTACTTGTGATGAAATATGGAGTATTAGGATATAAAGCGTTAGAGAGATCGAGAAAGTAGAGAAATTAAGAAATAATCTAACCGGATTTCTAATCACAATTGAAGTGTTTGCTGCGTAATTAGAGATATCATAACCAATTTCCATCCCCGAGTTACCGCATCCCACAACCAAAACATCCTTGCCTTTATAGTCATGAGGAGACTTGTACTCGCTAGAGTGTATGATGTCTCCTTTGAAATCTCCAAGCCCTGGAATTTCAGGAATAAACCCTTTGCCATTTTCACCCGTCGCAACCACCAAAAAAGTTGACATGAAAATTTTAGGACTCGTTCGGGGTGGGTCTAATAAGTTGCAAGATATATCTATGGCTTGTACACGCCATTTTCCCGCAGACTTATCGAACGATGCAGATTCAACAAGATGCCGATATCGTGGCCTTATGTTGAATTGGGATACATAATCATCAACATATTGTATAAAGTCATCTTTTGGCATGTATTTTTTGGTTTCAGGTGCATGGGGCTTGTAGGGTAATGTGCAAAACTCTTTTGCTAGATGAAGATGACATCGATCATAAGCTCGTTTCTTCCAAAGAGAAGCACAACAATCTTCCTTTTCAAGAATTATGAAGGGAATTTGCTTTACGGCTAAGCACGCTGAAATTGCAAGGCCTGCTGGACCCGCTCCAACTATAATAACTACCGTCTCCTCCTTTCTCTCCATGAAGCTATATATTGTTCTAAACTACCTGCAAAAGAAAACTATGAAATATCAACAACAGAACAAACTACGAAATTTTCCAAAAAAAAAAAAAAAAAGATTCAATTATATCTAACTAGCTAGTTGGGTGTATATATTGTTATCCAGAGTTTGTAGTAGCTGTTTATGTATTCATGGATTCGCATTCAATGAATTAATAGAATGCTCGTTTTTCCTCCAAAAAAAAAAAAAGAAGCTAGTGATAACTATGAATCGAACAAAGAGAAGATGAAAATACAGAAAATTTTGGACAAACTGTTACCTTGTGTGGATCGAGTTGGGAGCTTCGAAGAATTGTTTTACAAATATTTGGGATACAATAATGTATTATATATATATATATATGCGATGCTTTGCACAAAAACATGTAATGATATATTTTTTGAGATCTTTGTTAACAAAAGAAGTTAGGAATGAATATATTGCAACAACAATTTGTATTATATAGTCTCCATAATTTTACATGAATGAGGACAGAAAAAAGAAACTACGATATATTACGAAAAATGTATATGCATATTTCTTTATTTGGTTAGGGGGGTTGATAATCCTGGAACTCAATGTATCCAGATGATTTGTTTCCTAAATAATCATTTTTTTATATATTTTTTGATCAATTTCCTAAATAATCAATTGGATACTGGATAGTGACCAGGAGGTGAATGTGACACGGTATTTAGTTATAAAATCAGTCTCTATCTTACCAAAGTAGATACTACGTACTTTAGTATCTATTGAGATTATTTTCTCACATTGTTTTTTCCAGAAGTTACCTTCACCTTCAAAAACAAAGCTCAAATTCCATCTAGATTGAGTTTACATGAGGATTTGAGATCAAAAGAGTTTACAGCATGAGGATTTATATATGTCTTTTGTTCTATGTAAGACTAGGTGAATGTTAGTGTGTTGCATATAGTTCGTGATTAATGTAATTTGATAATTAATCTCACTGAAAAGCAAAGTATAACGGTTACTTAGGAGAAAAAAACTATTAGTAATGTATGAATAAACATAATACTTGATATTTTAATTTTAATAAAATAATTATGTGATTAAGTAGCTCGTTTAGGCGGAATAACTCTAACAAAATTGTTTAGATGGACACTTCCAATGCTTAATTAGTACATAAGATATATGACAAATTGGTCTTATATTAAAGTGCATTTCGGACTCTTGTCAATGGTGTAAGATATTTTAACTTTTGATGTCTGAAACAAAAATTATATGTCTCTTAATATTTCGTGATCTTCAATGATTTACTACAATATAACTCTAATATTCTCCCTTTCTTAACTTCTATATATAGTTTTGTTGAAGTGGGTTTTTTTGTGTCCCACATGGAAAGATTTAGTGGTTTTGATCATACATATAAGCAAGTGGGTTACTCCACCCATTGCCAATTAATTTTGGGGTTGAACCTCACTTTATCTCATATGTGTGCTCACTTGTTAAGGTTTGCCCAATTATTAAAATTTATCAAATATGCTTTTCCCTACGTCACAATTAATGTGACACGACTAATCGCTGCAAAATATACATGTAAATGAAAAAAAAAAATCTTTTAGAATTACCAAAAATTGACCCGATCTAGTAATTCAACCCAAACTCGACCCATTATTGTTCGGTCTTGGTACAACTTTTTTTTTCCTGAACTAGGAAACGATAACAAAAAATTAAAGAAAATGATTTGAACAATGAGTCAACTGTGACCGACCCAACTCAAAATGACCAACAAAAAATCGGTTATATTTTATTTTTCGTGCAAAAAAAAAATGGTTATATATATATATATATATATATATATATATATATATATATATATATATAGGTGGAGGCTCCTATACAAACTCCCATTAAAATACAAACCGTACAAACCAAATTCTGGCCCTCAGTTTTCAAGATCAATGGTCCAAATTAGCTTCGTGAAAGAACAGGACGCGTTGGGCATTAATGGAAAAGACAAGGGGTATGATGGTCTTTTCAAGCGTAAAATTCACCAGCAAACCAATCGATGCTTTTCATCAGAGGTCTGTACCTCATTTTCCTCCTCTCTCTCTCCTCACTTCCCCGACACTTTCTCTCTCTCTCTCCGGCGATCCGGTTTCTCTCTCCTCTCTCCGGCGATCTCCGGTTTCTCTCTCCTCTCTCCGGCGGTCCTCAGGGCTCTCTCTCTCCCCTCCATCCGGTGTCCCTCTCTCTCCTTTCTCACCATTTCGCTCTCCTCTATCTCGTCGCCGATTGCCGGAGAATTCCAGCGGCCATCTACCCTGCTTAGTGTCCAGAGACCACAAATCTGAGGTCACCGACCTCGGATTTGTGGACTCCGTCCACTAAACTATGATCGAGGACCTTGTGTTTGGTATGAGTGAGGAGAGAGAAACGACGGTCGTGATGCGTGATGCGTGATGCGTGAGGAGTGAGGCGGCGCTGCGGGAGGAGGTCGCCGTCAGGCGGTGGCATAGGTGGTAGTGTCTGGAGGCGTGGGGGCTTGGGGCAGGTGGTGGAGAGAGATTCAGAGGAGTGTGTGAGGGGAGGAGTGTGTGAGGGAAGGAGAGAGAATGGGGGAGTGGTGGTGTGCTGAGGTTTTGGCGACAATGGTGGTGGAACGGCGGCGAAAGTGGTGGTAATTGGGCGGCATGGAGGGTGGAGGTCGGACGCCGGCGATAGTGGCAGTGGTGGGACGGTGGGGACGGTTGAGGTTGGGGGAATAATTGGTTTTTTAATGAATTTACATGGATAGTTTAATGAATTTACATTAATAGTTTAATGAATTTACAATGAATTTCAGATTGTAATTTAATGAATCTCAGATTGTAATGAATCTCAGATTGTAATTTAATGAATCTCTGATTAAAATTTAATGAATTTGTGCTTTGATTTTAATGAATTTGTAATCTTATGTTGATGAATCTGTAATTCTATGTTAATGAAGTTTTGCTTTTTATTTTAATGAATTTATAATTTATCATGACCATTAGATCAAACTAATCTAAAGGCTCCTATTAATTAGGGGGGGTTTGTATGGTTTGTATACTAAGAGGGGTTTGTATGTGACCCTTACCCTATATATATATATATATTTGGTGGTAAAAAAAACTAAAAAAAGAAAAAAAACGGTTATATTAGATTGAACTACTGTTTCACACAAATTAGCTGTTAAGTCCTTATCAATTAATATGCCCTAAATTACAGATCTTGTTATCAGACTTAGGGCCTGTTCTCTTCACCTTCTTTTTACTGAGCCTTCGTTTGATTCACCTGGATAAACTGATATGAACTTAACTAAACTGAAATGAACTGAACTGAGTTGATTTTTTAAACTTAACCGTTAACTATTTAAAATTCGTCCAAACATAGTCAATACTAGACTCATTTGAAAGTATGCTTTGAGATCTATCCGCTGACATATATAATTATCATCATGAAATTATTTCGGAATGAAAAGTTATATGAGTTATAAAGTTACACATGAAGTGAACTTAACTAAACTGGACTGAACTGAAGTGAATTTAAGTAAAATTAAGGTGAATCAAACAGAGCCTGAACTTATCTGCACATTAACTGAACTGAAATTTATTGAACTGAACTTATTTTTACTGAATCTACAATTAGCAAGAGTAAATTTGTGCTTTAGTTTACCGAACTATACTGAATTTTTCTGAACTGAACTGAATTTTACTGAACTAAACTGAATTTTACTGAACTGAACTGAACTGAATTTTATTGAATACTTTAGGGAGAAGTTGAAGAAAACGGACCCATATTTGTCCACCTACACCAACTAGATACTTTTTGTGCTTGATCCAATATAGCGTCAACCGGGTACCCGTTGTTCTATAACCCAATAGGTTCTCGACATGGCTTGAAGTGAAAATGGCCGGCCACATTCTTAGACATGAAAATTAGGCTGTAGGTTGGTGGGTTGCACAAAAATGTCACCATGTCCTGGATGAGTAGATCTGTAGACACTAATAATGGAATTAGGGGTAGGCCAGCGAGGCTAGAGCCCCCTCTACCGAAGAGGCTAGAGCCCCCTCTATCGAAGAAAAAGTCTGATTTTCATGTGATTTTAATCTAAAGCTCTCATAATTTTTGTCTTTGTTCAGCCCTCATCCTCCTTCTCTTCTATATGTATTTTTAATTTTCGCCCCTCTCACTCAAAATCCTTCTTCTATTAGACTGTAGAGCTCCTTAAGAAATGTTTTGGACATACCTTTTGTTGGTGGTTCCTTCACTTGGAGGAAAAAAGATCAGGTACTCAAAATGTTTTAGAAAGACTCGACAGAGTGTTGGTGTCTTCTTCTAGTTTATCATGTTTCCCTTTAATGCATATCTCACATCATGACTTTAGTACCTCTGATCATGTTCCTATTATTCTTTGTCTAAATTCCAAGTCAAATTTCAACCCTCCCCCCTTTAAATTTGAGTTAGCATGGACTAAGCATACGGATTATGACTCTTTGGTCAGAAAAGCATGTGTCTCTAGACATAATGGTTCTCAAATGTATCAATTTTTGCAAAAGCTTAAATACTTGAAATTGCTTTCAAAGAAATGGGCAAAACTCAAGTTTAATAATGTAACTCGTCAATTTCAAGAAGTTGAAGGGTAGATTATCAACGTACAAAGCAAGCTTTGCAGAACCCTTGTCAACACTAGACTTATTCGTGCTCAAAATAATCTTATTAAGAAAAAAGCTTGCCTTGTAAATTTTAATCGCACCTATTGGTTCCAACGTTCACGAGAAAAGAATCTTCTGTTAGGAGACAGAAACACTAAGTATTTCCAAATAAAAGCAACAATTCGCAAAAACAGAAAAAAAATTATTGATTTTCAAAGTAAAGATGGTATTTATTTCACAGATCTTGCTACTATCACTTCTGAGATTACTAAAGAATTTAAGGCACGGTTTATAAAGGATAACAATTGCTCACTTGATCCGGATATTGACCTCCAAGATATTGGGGTAGAAATAAGTGATGACGATAATGCTAAGCTAACTCAAGAAGTCACAAATGAAGAAATTAAGGAGGCTGTTTTTCTTTTGGCACCTAATAAGTCCCCGGGACCAGACGGCTTCCCAGCTGCTTTTTTCCAAAATTATTGGAACATAATTGGCCATTCTGTGATCCGCGCTGTCAAGGCCTTTTTCTTTTCGGGAAAAATCTTAAAGGAAATAAATCAGACCTTTATAACTTTAATACCAAAAATTGACAACCCTGTGGCGGCTAATCACTTCAGACCTATTAGCCTCTGTTCTTCTATTTACAAGATTATTTCTAAAATATTGACAACTAGACTAAAAACAGTCCTGAATAAACTGATTCATCCTTTGCAAGGTGCTTTTGTGTGAGATAGGTGCATCCAGGATAATATCCTTCTTGCGCATGAAGTCTTTCATTCTTTCAGGCTGAAAAAAGTAAAAGTGGTTGGCTCGGTATTAAGTTAGACAAGGAAAAGACTTATGATAGACTCGACTGGCACTTCATTTTTGAGGTGTTCAAAAAGTTTGGTTTTAATGATATCTGGATTAACTGGATTAAAGAATGTATTTCTTCACTTTCTTTTTCTGTACTTATTAAAAATGCCCCGGGTCCTACTTTTTTTCCTTCCCGTGGTATAAGACAGGGTGACCCGCTCTCTCCGTATATTTTTATCCTCTGTGCTGAGGTCCTTGCTCGTAGACTTCAGCGTGAAAGTGATTCTTCTCCCAAAAGTATCGGGATTAAAATTTGTAGAGGGGCAGAAAAAATTCCCTTCTTAACTTTTGCAGATGATACTATAATTTTTGCAGAAGCATCAAATCAAAGTTGTCATACCATTAAAAAGATTCTTGACCAGTACTGCAAAATATCTGGTCAAAAAATTAATTTTGATAAATCCGTCTTTCAATGTACCAAAAACATCTCTGGTAATACAATAGATGTCTTTAAAGGAATTTTGCTTATGAGCCACTCTTCAAGTTTGGATAAATATCTTGGATGCCCTATCAATAACACAAGGCTCAATGACCAGACTTTTACTGAGGTTCTGGATCGTACACAAGCGCATCTTGCCAAATGGAAAGCAAATTCCTTATCTCAAGCAGGGAGGGCTACCCTCATTCAAGCGAACCTTGCAGCTTCACTCATTTTTACAATGCAAAGTTTTTTACTACCAGCAACTACGTTAAAAAAATAGATAAAGTTAACAGAAATTTTCTCTGGAATAAACCTGCTGATAGTAAATCGCCAAATCTTATAGGATGGGACAAAGTTTGCCGCCCCAAAAGTATGGGTGGACTGGGTCTTAGAAAAGTTAAGGCAGTAAATCAAGCAATGCAAATGAAACTTATCTGGAAAATAACTAAGGAACCAGAAAGTAAATGGGTACGTCTGGTTAACAGCAAATATCTTAAAGGACAACATATTTTAGATTTTACCAAAGGCACCATAAATTCTTGGCAATGGTCTCACTTGCTAGAAGTTCGTGATATGTTCAGACAAGGTATCCGTTGGCAAATAGGAAATGGCGAAACAGTAAAATTCTGGACTGATAGTTGGGTTTCACAAGTCCCACTTAAAGACATGTTCTATAATGAATTCTCGGATGATCCTCTTTATGATCTTGATATTTCGGTTAAATGTTTCTTTTCACCTACGGTGGCTGAGATACTACTATGCTTATCAAAGTTGTTTCTAATGAAACAATCCAGGCCATTTTAGGTATTCTAATCCCTCATAATGACGTTCCGGATAAGTTCTATTGGAGGTTTTTCTAGTAACGGGGAATTTTCCTGCAAGTCAGCGACTTGGATTGCCCAAGGACTACAAGGTTCTTATAAACATAAATGTGGTTTTAGTTGGATTTGGAATATCAACATCCCTTCAAAGATTAAAACTTTCCTTTGGAAACTTTGTCTTGATGATTTACCAATAAAACAAAGGCTTCAACAAAGTCATGTTTTCATCCCTCAAGAATGTGTTTTTTGTAATTTCCATAATGAAGACAAGTTTCATTTGTTTTTCAATTGCTCTTCTTTTATACAAACTTTAAAGGAAGTGGAATCTCTTTGCGGAGTTTCTTTGCATGTGGATATCGATCCAGACCTCTCATTTATAGAAAGTCTTAATTTGTTGAAAGGAAAACTTTCAGAATGGAATTTTATACTGCTCTCTACTCATCCTGACTTGGTGGTTATTTTGGTTTGCATGCAATAAGATCCAATTTGATAACCGAACTACTAGCCCAATTTAAATAGCAGTGTCGGTCAAAGTTAGTTTTAACGAATGGAAGTCTCTATCAGAAAAAAGTGTTGACTTTGATACTAGAGGAGTTTTTCCCACTAAGCATGTCAAAAAAAGACACCGTCTAGATATTATTTGGTCTCACCCAAGAAAAGACTATGGAAAGTTAAATTTTGACGGCTCTAAAATAGATAATTTGGCAGCGGCTGCAGGATTTGTGCTTAGGAATGATGCTGGCGAGGTGTTATTCATGGGGGCTCGGCCATGTGGCTCTGCATCTATTCTTATGGCTGAAGCGATTGGATTGCGGGAAGGAGTTAAACTGGCAAGAGCTAAGGGTATCAGGAACATTACTATCGAAGGTGATAACTTAGCTGTCATCAAAGCTCTCCGTGCAGAATGGCACATCCCGTGGGAGATAGAGAACATTCTCATCGAGACTAAGAAGGACCCCCATTACTTCGACAAAGTGGAGGTCTTACATTGTTTCCGAGAGGAAAATATAGTGGCAGATTATCTCGCGCACTACGGACACTCCTGTGATACGTTACGGTTTTTGTCATCCCCATTTAACCAGTCCATTACCAATCTTCTAGTAAAGGATGCATTAGGTTAACCCGTGGGTTACCTAGTTGTATTGCCTTTTCAAAAAGAAAAACAAAGAGCTCCTTAAGAAATTAAATCCTACAAGATAATGTTGGACGTTCATGCATAATCCAATGGATATGGTAAAGCTTATACTAATTAAACAATGTGACAATCTTTTTATGAGGCAACTCTATGAAAAGTAGTACTTTTTCCCTTTCGGGTATTATTACTTCTTTACATTATTATTATACACGAGGCAGCTGCATGTGAGTTTTTGCACAAAATAATTTGCAGTTAAATAGTAAAGTAAACGCAAGAGCTCGAGAGACACCAAAATAGAGGCTCACTCACAAAATATAGTATAGTTTCATTTTATACAGGTGAAGAGATGACGAAAGATCTAATCCCAAATCCAATTCCCCTACCATACCCTTGATGTTCGTCTTTTTATGTTTGTCTTATTTCATCTTTTTCGATCATTTTCCAGTTCAGTCAATTAGATCAGTTGAAATCTGTTGAGTTAAAATTTTCAATATAACATACTAACACTCGCTCCGTTCGTTTCACCTGGAAAAAAACTAAACTGAAATGAATTGAGTTGATTCTTTTAACTTGACCGTTAACCATTTAAAATTTGTTCAAACATATTCAATATTGATTCATTTGAGATCTTTCCGATGACATAGTTATCATCATGAATTTATTTCGGAATAAAAAATTATTTGAGTAATAAAGTTACACATAAATTAATAAACCAATGAAATTAAGTTGAAGCAAACCGAGCCAAATTAACTCAACTGATTTTGTCCTGTGCCCAACCGATCAATTTTAGATGGTGTACAAAAGACAAGCAACAGATGAGTCTTGTACTCTTGTCCAACTGCTAGAACGATTTCCCCAAATTTGTCTTGTACAATTAGTTACCAAAAACACACGGGATTCACGGTTGGTTTTGATTTAAACGTCTCACAGTTGTGACGGTCAAATATCAGTTTAATGTTGCTCGATCGGTTGCGTACGCTGGTATACAAGGCCTAAAATTTGTTCTAACGTTTGAGAAACGCCCAAAAACAAATATGAGATCGCAAAAGCCATGCATTTCGGTCATTACTTGTAACATTTAAATATTTAAGATAAGCTGCTTTGATCAGTTACAACTTTATATGATGTCTGGTCTTACTCTCTTTACTCAAACTTGGACTATTTACATGCAAACAAAGTGAAACGTGGCTTAAATTTCTATGAAACTGCAACGCCAACTCTGTTTTTATTTATTTATTTATTTATTTTTCTTTTTTTTTTACCTAACGCTAACTCTATTAATGTATAGTATTCAAAATTACTTTACAATTTCCAATTTATTAAGAAATGTTGGCCAAGTGGATGGAGTGGAGGTAAGGACGCCCCCGGGAATACATGGGACAGACGGTGGAGGTGGTTCAATTAGAGAGAGGATCGGCATTAGTTTCCATTATATGGAACCATTCCGTAGTTTGATTTCTTTAATTGTGAAGATGAATTACTTAATTAGGCTCCGTTTATTTCAACTATTGGAAATAACTAGTGACATTTTTGTGCGTTGCACGGCTTATGTAAATAAATTTGTGTACATTTAAAGTAAGAGTAGCAAAATATATGAGTAGTAGTCTGAAAATATTAAGCCCTTGTATTGAGATTCGTTAAAATATTGTCATATCACATCTTTTTACATTCATATCTAGGTCCTTATTTTTTCTAATAAGAAATGCTATCTATATTCTCAATATATTTAGCTCGTACGATAAACATGTTTTTACTCTTTATTTAATAATTTGACCTCTGATCAAATTTGGCTACTCCATCCAATTTTATTCCATCTTTCCATACTATTAAAATTGTTGATCCATTGTACTTGAAAATAGTTTCGTGTTGTTATTCTCCATTGCGGTTATTCAACCTCTAATACATATAACTTGTGTATTCGAACAACAAGCATATGATATCTTCTAACTTTTTTCATACCATATTAAAATGTAATTAAATGAAAATATACAGCACATGAACGTTGAGTCAAGTTAAAAAATCTAAGTCCCCATATTCTCATACTCTATTAGTTTTGATCATGGTGCCTTCAAAAATTTCAGCAAGCATTTAAAATAATTTGATTAATGACTTAGATTGAGGCCTATTTTTTTTCTTTCTCAGAAAGAAATAGAGGCCAATTTTTATGGGTGAAAAATAGATGCCTTAAAGTTTTTGGAAACTTAAATGTATAGTTGACTAACGTGTATAACATTTTTCATAAATGAGTAGTGATTAGCGATGAACTTGTTCATCCAATGCTTTAATGCATCAAGACATGTACATGCATCTAAAGAAAGAAAACATTTAGGATTCTTAAATGCTTTAATGCAATGTGTGAAGGAATTAAAATTACCATCATAATGATGCGACCATTTGCTTATGTGTCCAATAATGTTTACTTGGCAAATCCTACGTGTCATTGTAGCATGTAACATCATATATATATATATTAAATTGAACTTAACTTAAATTTTGAACTAAAATGATTTTTCAACTTGATCGTTAACCATTTAAAATTCGTCTAAATGTATTCAATATTAGACTTATTTGAAAATATGCTTTGAAATCTGTACGATGACATAATTTTCATCATGATTTTTTTTTAGGTTTTAAAAGTTATACTCGTATTTATTTACACATAAACTGAACTGAATTGAGTTGAACTAAATTTAAGTGAAACTAAGTTGAGACAAACATAGCATTACTCGTATTTAATTGTTGGCTTGAGACTTGAGTTGAGTTGTTCAAATTTTACTCCAATCATGTCCTTAGTTCGAGTCCCCCCCGTAGGCCTCTGTTCAAAAATGGGGTATTCGATCGTTTTCTTCTGGATATTCAATTGAGTGTTGTAAGTTGCGATTGACAAAGAGAGGAAAACAGAGCAATTGGGCCTCACCCAGACTAATATATTGCCCCTTGCCCCGTCCGTATACTACTACTCCGTACATTGTTATTTTTGGTGGAGAGGATAAGGAAGAAACTATACCAAAAAGGGTGCCAATAAAAGTAAAAGATCATTGTATTTGCAATAGATGGACTAACCCCTTAGCTTAGGGCTGTACTACTTTTTTAGGGGTACAAATTTTCCGGTGATTACTTTAGAATCACTCATAATATGAACCTATTACTTAAGAAACTAGTAATAACCAGTAACTTTAATCTAAACATGTCTAATTAATTGATCATGCTGCCAGCATAATTTGTCACTATAATGAAAAGCTCATTACTATCCACACTAGTTTAAGAGGATCATATTCTGGTGTATGTTGACAAAATAAATTGTCACGAGTTTAACGATCGTTGATCATAAATTTTACTTACATCTTGACAACTTTGTCACGAGTGTGATGATCGATTGAGTCTAAATTAAATCTACACAGTATTTGCGTGTATCTTAGTAAATTAAATTTGTCGCTTCACGTGTATAACGTATCATTAACTTGTGGTTTACTTCTTTTTGTATTTTATAAATTGACAAGTCGCTAGGTGGAACTCATACACTTTTACTACATACCGTTTAGGGTGTGCATTCTAAAGTTACAATATATATGAGTTTGATAGAAGAATGTCAGAGAAGATTGAAGGAAGATTACCTTCCACAATCAAATCAGAGAATTATCAGGTACACCCCCTTTGCATTGTGTAGGTTGGGTATTATTTCTTATAATTTTTTCAAAGCAAGACTATAAGAAGGCATGCAAAGTTTGAGAAACTTGCATGCATCATAATAATTGCATACAATTGTATATATGGATGATTATGCATGCAAATTCATGAAAAAACTCGATGGCTATGCTATTTATTTCTATATTTACATGGTTTTATTTGTACTGTTGAACTGTTATATATGCAACTTCCATCACTAGTTGCAAAATTTTGCAACTTTTTTCTTCTCAAATGATCTATTATTTGTTTAAACGAATAGTTGGAAGCCAAATCAATGTCATATATTTTGATATAAACTTTGACCAATGAATCGGTGCAGCAAACACTTTAATTAATTGTTATTAGAAGCCCAGCGAGTTAGTTAACTTTCTTTGTATTGATATATGTGTCTAATTCATTCATCTGCAGCATAAAAATCTTTTTATTTTTATCGTCGTGTGCTTATGTATATAATTTTTGATCATGCAGAAAACTTAGCCATCTGTTTCAATTATTTTTTGCAGTTCCTTGTGTGGTACCAAAGGAGCTTGTCCATGCTGAAGTAGACACTTACCTGTGTAGTATGTAGATCATTTTATTCAGGGACTTGGTCAAGTACGGAATCCAACGACCTAAGGTAACTGGAGAAGGGCCTTTCTTTTTATTTTGAGGGGGAGAAGGGTCTTTCTTTATCAAAGCAGTAACAAGGAGAAGTATATGAATTAAACTAAATTGAATTGATTGTATGTGAGAAAAAAAAAAGTATAACGCGGATTTAATTTGAATTAAACTAAAACTGAAATGAAAACTAATCAGAGAATATAAAAACAACCAATATCTCAAAAATCAAAGTTGGAGAGTTAAAGGTAAGTATTTTGAATTTTAGATTAGCATTTATTTTTCCCCTAAAACAAATATCTCCCTCTCGGCCTCCCGGCTGTTTTTGAATTAGGTAACAATTTACCATATATATTTATTTGAAGGGCTAGTGCCACTAATATTTATATCCCAAGATGTTTACTTTTGGTGCAAAAGAGCTTCTAATGGACCATAGATTTTGTTTGAGGGCTTGGAGAATTAGACATATTGGCTATAGTATCATTCCTATTAACCATCAATAATATTACTACAACTACACAACACAAATAATAAAATAATGGTTTTGAAGGTTTTTCTTCAATATAATGTTACTTTTAACTAATTGAAGTACATGCATTTAAGAAGTTACAGCACCCTTAAGAGATACACACAGTACTAAAATACCATAACATACAATCCCCCTTAATTATGCCTAATAAATAAACTATTCATCCTTATTAATTTATTGACACCAACTCTTCTTCTTGTTGAACCTGCTGCAATAATAGTTTAGCAATGTCATCAGCTGTTCTTTGTGCATCACTCGACACCCCAGGAAGCCCCATTTTTGAAAGGCCAACACAATATAAGCCTTTTTCGCCCTTCCAGTGCAACGAGTATCGGTTCTTTGGCAACCCATCCCCGTTTAAGATGTAACAATAGTCCTGCAAAATTATAACAAAATTCTCATACATGTTTTAATGGTTAAACATTTGCTTGAAAAGTATTACAACAAAATAATAATCAAAACATATATGCTTAATTACCTCCAGCCATTCACAAGCCATGCTTCTGAATCCTGTGGCAAATATGATAGCATCAAATGCCTGCTCATCGCCATTTTCAAACACAACTGTTTTATCTTTGACACAAGAAATTGCTGGCAGTACCTATGACATTTTTCACAAAGAATAAAATCAGTAAACACAATTTCATTTTCTTGAGTTAGAGTCTTAGAGATTAGCATGTAGATTTTAACCAATTAATTGATAGACCCCAATGAATTCACCTTTTAGACAGCATATATACGAGTTTTATAATTTATACGTATATACTTCCTTTTTTGACTATTTATGATCAAAATTTACAAAACTTTTGGGTAAACATTTGCGATGGTTAGATTTATTTTAAACCATATTTTTCAAAGTCATACTTCATTTTCGTATTTTTTACATTCATATAATTACACAATTATTTATGATTAGTATTGAAAATCGTAAAAAGTATAATGTAAAGATTTTCATGAGACGGAGGAATGATTACCTTGATCTCTCCAGTTTTGATTTTTGAAACTGTGCCTACGTCGATAACTGGACTTCTCCCCTTTGCTACCTTGAGAAAGAACGGACCTTCTTTGGGACGTCGGATCCCGTACTTGAGTAAGTCTCCGAATATCATTTTGGCCGCGAGAGTGATCAAGGGGTCCACCACATTCACAGGAAAATACCTCAAAAGGAACATGCCTACTCGAACAAGTTCCCTTGTTACCACATGAAACTGCAAACAAGCAAGTGAGTACACATCATTTTAAGCTCACAATTAAATGGTTCAAGTTTTAGAGATAGAAATTCAAATTGCAAAGTGTTAGAATAACATTGAATATAAGTCAAATTGCACATTTTGGGATGTCAAATATATCTCCACATATATTATCGTAACTAATGCTGTGTGTTTTTGTGCGATTTTTCAGGTGCACTCTGGTGTATTTAAATAAGTTACGATAACGAAATTGATTGCTAACCATGCATGAGATTAATTGAGATATATGAAAGCAAATCAAAAACATATATGAGTATATAAAGCAAGGATTTAGGTCTTACTGGGCTGCGTATAACAATGGAAGTATTTGCTCCATAGTTAGACAAGTCATAAGCAATTTCCATACCAGAGTTCCCACAACCAACAACCAAAACATTCCGATTTCCGAATTCCAAACCAGACTTGTATTCATTTGAATGAATAACATGCCCTTGGAAATCTTTGAGTCCTTCTACTTCAGGGATGAAACCTTTACCATTTTCGCCGGAAGCAATAACAAGGAACTTTGAGCTATAGACTTCAATTCTGTTCGAGTTCGTGTTCTTAGCACGAACTCTCCATTTCTGTTCTGCATCATCATAAACAGCGGACACAACCACGCAACAAAATCGCGGCTTTATATCGAAATGTGCAACATAATCATCAATGTATTGCACAAATTTATGCTTTGACATATACATAGGCGATGAAGGTGGATGAGGGCTAAATGGCAATGAACAATAGTTCTTTGCTAAGTGTAAATGAAGTCTATCATATGTGTGCTTTTTCCATAGAGGGGCACAACAATCTTCCTTCTCTAGTATAATGTGTGGTATTGATTTCTTTGATAAACATGTAGATACCGCAAGTCCTGAAGGTCCAGCACCAACAACAATCACCATAGTTTCTTCCATGTACTTTTCCATATATACGCAAGTGAATATTGTTTTTTTTTTCTTGAACTAATTAACGCAAGTGAAAACAGTTTACCTGCAACATTAGTTGAAATTAAATAAAGTTCCTATCAAAAATAAATAAATAAATAAATAAAGATGGAGCTTCTTAATTTATTTCTAGCTACGTAAGATCAAAAAAAATATTTAAGAGAATACTCGTACATCTTAACATAATTAAATTAGCAATGCCAAGGCCTGGAAGCATGATTTTTAGTCGTTACGATTGCTCTAGTTTTTTGAGGGGGAACCTTATTTTGCAAATTGAAACAAAATTGGCCTCGTTAAATCTTTGAGAAAATTTGAACCTTGTGAAATTGAAATAGTAAAACATGATGATTTCTTTTTAATTTTTTTTTAAAGAGAAGACACATAATTTAATGAGAATCTAATGTTTAACTGCGTCTGCATGCATGATTGGAGGTTGATGCTTCTATATATTCACTGAATCACTGGAGCATTGGTTGATTCCCGAATTTCTTTTCTTTTTAAAATGGTAAGGAATCCTTATCTAAATTCTAACTTCGGAATTAATCATGCCCAGATCATTTTAGCTATAGAATTATTGGAATTGGAAGTTTAGAACCACACAGTAGATTGCACGTCCAGCTTCCATTCTCTTCATATAGATTTAATTTATTATAGTTTTTAAATTGGTTTATCAAAGAGTTAAGGGTAAAAAAATGTAAAACAGTTTGTTAGGATGGGGGTAAATTTTTCTACCTATTTTCCAAATGCTTTTACTTTTTTTTTTTTGGGCAATACTTATGTCCAGAACTAGATCAAATGCATGTATACCACGAAATTTTTATTATCCTAAATCAGTGATTTGTACCAAATAAAAAAAAAAATTGATTTTTTCCCCTTTCAAGTTAGGTGTTTGAGTAATTTCTTTGTAGTCTTTGGATGTACAAACAATCCCAGGTAATTGTATTTTGTAGTTGATTTCTTTCCAAGTAGATGAATAATAAAATAATCAATGTTAATGTCTTGAAGAAAAAAAAATCATACATAAAAAAATACTAACAAAAATTGAAATAGAATAGAGTGAGATTCAGACATTTATACCTTCAAGCTTTTGTTGATCAATATATTGAACTCTTTCTTCTCCCTGATTTTGGCTCACCCTAATTTTTTTTTTGTTAATGGACACAACCTAAATTACACATATATAATGCCCTGGACAGTGGACACCCTAAATCATTTCTACTTGGTGTTTGAAGCCTATAAAGCCAGATGGCATTGGGAGTTCCTTTCAGTTACACTTCAGGCCCTTAGCCACGCTGCTGTGTCTAATCTGACTTGTAAGCTCAATCTTATTATTCTTGGGTGAGTAAATATGATGCAAATAAGCAAATTTGGGTTATTGGGTAGGTTTTAAGAAACTACCCTGTTTTACCATTACAACCGTTCAAAAGAAGGATATTATATATAAAAATTTACCGTTGTGTAAATAATACAAGGGTAAAGTTAGATAACTTTGCTTGACTTGATGGTAAATAAGTGACCATCAATTATACTGTCCTCCTAAACTCCTAAAAAACACCTATTGAATCTCTAAACCTTGTGTCCCTGATGATTCATATTTAAGAAAGTTGTATAGTTGTACTCTGGATCCCCACACGAATAATATTTAAGGCGGCAACGACTTCGTTGCATACTAATAATAAAGAGCCGGCGAAATCTGACACAACACACAAATAATACACGAAATAAATGGGTTAGTGTTAAAAAAATTTAACGTCTTGTTTTGTTGTCTTAATGACCAGGATTTGAATCCCCACTAAAAGTGGATTCTAGTTGCTCACTGAAGGTTGTTTTGTGTAAATGATACTCCCTCCGTTTTATGAAGATGTTTACATTTGCTTTTTCACGGTCTCCAATTTACCACTTTGACCGTAAATAATTGTAATTATATGCATATATAAATTATAAAATTATAATTTTTCAAAAGTACTCTTTGAAATGAATCTAACAATAGCATTTTTACATCATAAATCTTTGTATTTTTTCGCTAATTTATGGTCAAAGTTTGTGAACTTTGACTTTGAAAAATGAAGTGTGAACATCTTGGTGAAATGGATTAAGCATTGAGTATTGAGTTTGTTGCAAATCAAAAAAGATACTACCTTTTCAGTGGATTACTTACTTTTTTTCTTTCTTTTTTTTTTTTTTTTTTTTGAGGGGAGTGGATTACTTACTTAATCTGTTTCTTTTCCTTCTCTAAAAATACAGGCAATAGTCGAAAGAATTTGGTTTTAGGTTTTTACCAGTCACATTCCCGTGCGATGTACGGTTTGTGTTTTAATATTAAATAAAATATTTCTATATGTACAAATTTTTAAAATATCTTTCGTATATGTCATATCTGGATACAAAAATCATCTTTTATGAACATTTTCCTTAATATGGTACAAACCATATTGCATCAATTGTAGGGCAAAATACAGAAAATATACAATTTCTCATTTTATTGTTTTGAAGATATAAATCCGCTGGTTTGTGTAGCCTAACTTGTTTATTAATTTTATTGCAATTTATTCCAATATCTGGAGTCTAATATCTAATACAAAATATCACTACCACTACTACTATTATTTTTGTAGTGCAATTTACTCTAGTATCCAGCCCAATCAGAAGAAAAAAAAAAATCAAAAGTATCAAATGGATGCATTAAAATTAAGTTGAAATTTTTAGAATTGGAACTCTGAATTGATAAGCCCAAGTCAAAACTAAAATTTCAATTTGAATGTCGATCTGAATATTCACTCCAAATCGAATAGTTTGATTTGGCTCGGTACAGATTTTGTACTTAATCCTAAAAAACTTCAATAGTAACAATACATTAATTTTCCAAATTACATCAATTAACCACTTAATAGTCAAACTAATTAAATTAACATCATACATTGAATCATGAGTTAATAATGTTTGGATCTATTCAAAGTACTAATGTATTGCATTAATTGTTAGTATGACTTGGATTACACATGTCAACTAATGATGATAGGAACGCCTATGTGGATGCCTACGTGTCCATCTAGCAATTGTCCTTATTCACTTATATATATATATACTAGTTACATTCCCGTGCGATGCACGATTTGATACAAAAATTCTCTTCTATGAACCTCTCGCTTAATTAATATCGTACATAAACCAAAAATATTGTATCAATTGTAGAGTAGAATACCAAAATATACAATATCTCATTTCTTGTTAATCATGATATAAAACTGGTTTGTATAACCAAATCTTTATTGTATTTGTTGCAATTTATCCTAATATCTATTGTCCAATATCTAGTCCAAAAAACCACCACCACTACTACTTTTTGATGCAGTTTACTCCAAATATCCAGTCAAAAGAATCAAAGTCTAAGTATCAAATTGATACAATGAAATTATGTTTAATTAGTTAACAACTTATATACCCATCATTGGAAGCTAATTCACATATCATTTCTAGTATAAATATATTACCGTTAGAGAAAATAATACAAGATTCAAATAGTAACAATATACACTTTGACTCGATTATAGTGAGCTCTATTGTTAAAACATGCATGCATCCGCCAAAATAAAATGTATCAATATAAAAATATATAAATTTTATTATTCTTATATGCATGTATCATATAAACATTTAAGGGCGTATTTAATATTAGTTTAGATACATGCATTAATGTAAATTCATGCATGAGTGTAGATTCATGCATTTTATGTTATGAAGACGTGTCAAGCTATATGAGTATGCAGCGCTTATGTGGACGCACACGTGCCCATCAAACAACGTGCAACATCCAATATATATATATATATAATAGATTGGGATTTTTTTGTTCCCCAGTTTCGGTTGAAAGGAAACACAAGTATACAACCCACAGTCATACACATTGGGCCACTCCAAAAACCTATTAGGCGGTAGCTGATTTGGAGGGTCAAATCGAAAGCCCATTGCTTTACTTGGGTCCACGGCCCAGTAATGTCCTCCTACAAACTCTTTAATGGCTAGATCATGCGGGCCGGGATTTAAAATCCACCTTCAGTCTATCCTTCCACTGACGACGAATTGTGGCTTCAATTCACATTACCCACAATTTAGAATCCCTTCTTCATATTGTGGGTGCTTCTTATGTGCTTTTATTAGAGTTTACACGGTCAGTTCAATTCAGTTCAAATGTTAATTCAGTGATTTCAAATTCAATAAAATGATGTTTGATTTAGTTCAGTGGTGCTGAGTTTAGAAACATACCTTTTATCTCACAAATCAAGTTATCTTCAATTCAGTTCAGTTGTGTTCAGTTCAGTTCATTAGTGTCCAGTTTAGTGATGTTGAATTCAATTCAGTTCAGTTCAGTTCTGATAAGTTCAACTATAACAAACACACCGTAAGTAATGATAACTAGTTATATGACTACATCAATTAATTACACTGAGAGGATTAATCTCGTAGAAAATTTAGTTTAAAGTTATTAAACAGTTACCTTAATAATTTCTATCATGCACTACCCAATCGGGCATGCAAGCTTGTGGTTGGGTTTGACACAATTAGCCATGAAGCTAGTCGAAATGTTAAATCATGGTTAAAAAAACTACTGGAAAAATACGAAAACTTATTTGAGACCGTCTAGTTTGTTTTTTCTTTTTTTGGGTTGATCAAGGAAAAGAGAAACTGTCATTCATAAAAAGTTAGAATACAATTACAAATACAAATTTTTCTAAACAAGTGCAAATCTAAAATAACAATATGAATAAATTTCCAACACTACTGCTTGATATCAATGTCTTGCACAACTTCGTCGAATTATGAAGCGCCCACGTATTATCCTTTTGATCGAAAATGATCACGTAAAGTGCTGCAAGTAATGAGACCGTCTAGTTGATGAGTAGTTGCTATCTATAATAAACATGGTGGATGTAATTATGTAAACGGGTCAAATTAAAATTGTTGCAACTGATTACACTAACATATACTTTTTAAAAAAGGTTTCAAGGTTTGTCACCGTTATAGAATGCAAAATGACATTGACAACATTAATGACTTGGCACTTAAGTACTAACTAGTTTAGAGCCCGTGTGATGCACGAATTTTTCAATTTCTTTATCAAATACTATTCATTTAATTATTAAATGATCACTATATGATGAGCCAAAATGCTTTTCTTAGTTATATTCCTCAAAAAATTTGCTTTTAGACTCTAATCTTATCAACTTATTTGTAGTTTAGTCCAATTCTATATCGTTCTTGTGAAACTATTCACTCAACTAATATTTTACTCCAAAAAAGTTTAGGGAAATACTTGTGTCATTGAAAAGTTTACAAATCATACTTTCAGAAATTCTATGCACGGTTTTTACTCAAATATGAATATGAACTCAGCACCAGTAAACTAAATTGAATATCGCTTAACTAAACTAAAAATCACCAAATTGACACCTAAATTGAACTGACCAGACCATGTAAGCTCTTAAGAATGCACCCTAAATCATTAGTGTAAGTATTATAGTAGTATCCACTCCAGCAAACTAATAATGCCAAGAATTCAATAGATAAAGGAAGAATGGGTTGAAGTTAAATTCTCTTTATACACCCTTTTCAAATGATATTAGATGTTCTTTTTGTTGAAGTCGAACCACTTGGTGTTAAAATGTTAGCTAAGAAACATGTTATTTATAAAACAAAATTGTCTGTTATAGAACTAACGTCCCTTAGGGGCTAGAGCCCTTAGTTAAGACTTAGAACTTAACCTGTAGGAGTTGATTTTGTTTGTTGACCATAAAAATAATGGTCAAAGCTCTAAACAAATCGTAAGCTTATTCATGCAATTGAATTAGAAAAAAAAAACCTTTGTAAATAAATTAGCAATGGCTATTATTAACTCTTAGGTGGCGTTTACTTCGAAGTAATGAGATTGCATTGCAATGCAATCAAGAATACAATGTAATGGGAATGTAATGCAATGCAATAGTGATTGCATTACCATGTTTACTTGACTTCTAACTTTTTCCACTATGTAAATGAATGACAATTGCATTACCATGTTTACTTCCAATTATCTCAATATTGTAATGCAATCAAAGTTTTGTTATTTTTTCTACCAAATAATATTGCCAAATCAAGAATTTAATTTTTTTATTAATAATTTCATAAAAAAAATAATTATAAATATAATATGGTAATTTCTTAAAATTCGGATTTTTTTTTTTGGAGAAAAATTATAAAAATGAAAATTTCTTATAAAATTGCAAAAGTGATTAAAAATTTGTAATAAAAATCATTAATTTTTATAAATTGAATAAAATCATTAAAATTTTATATTATTTGAAAATTACTAATTTTGTAATAAAAAATTGTATAAAATTGTAAAAAAAAATAGTAAACCAACAAGAAAATTTGTAAAAATACTTTTAAAATGTTAAAAATTGTAAAAATACAGCTATTTTAGTTGAAATAAATATATTTATATGTATAACATCTCTAATGTCACTTTTTGCACCTACTAATTACATGAATGTGAATACTTATTATTCCTGGGAACACTATTGCCCTAAAGATCAACCAATTTTTTCTTCAAAATTTGTATCTGTTGTCTAGCAACCCTTGTCAGTGGGATAGAAATGATTATGTAGAACCTCAAATAGTCAAATGAATTAAGGTTGTGTTCAATTTGGGTAAAATTCATGGTAAGCAAAGCACTGGTTTTGGAGAAAACGAAAGCAATCTGGCAAACACACAGATTCACTTGCAACAGTATGAATCTGAATCAAACCCAACATGGTTTTTGAAAAGTTATGCAAATTGAATAATCCAACTGTCAATACAAGTTCTTCAGCACTTGATTTCCTTTCTTCATGATCACAACCATCATAAGCAGGTTCTTGATCAGGGTTAACTTCTGAAACGTACAGCCTGAGAGAACCATGTGAATAACCTGACACTTCAGCATACAAGTTCCAAGTAGCATGTTAATGGCAGAATAACGAAACAATTAGATAAATTATAGCACATACAGGCTACAGTAGAGGGATAAAAAAAGTGCCAGAAAATAAAAGATTGAGCATCCTTACTATTCTAAATATCATCATCTAGAAGTTCTTGCACCCATTCCTTTCTTTCGTCCTCTGGAATGCTAAAAAATATGTCAACAATTTGAGGCTCACTTGCAATTTTTCGGGTTGCTCGATGTCTATCTCTCATGTGTAGTCCCAACTTGTTCACTTCATCATTAATCTTTGAGCGCTTCTCACTTAACACGACGTCAAACCCCACAGCATGGCTGAGCTCACTACTAGCAGCTCTAATCTCCTTCCTGATAATGGATGCAACAGTCGTCAGACCCTTAACCAAATCATCCACTCGCTCTAGCCCTTTTGCCTTTACTAATTTGAGTTACAGTGCTTGTTTCAATGGCTTCCGAAGGTTCTTGAGTTGAGGATGATTCAACATCTTTCTTACTTGATTCCTCCTCCTCATTCACCTCATCTTCAAGATCTTGAGGCCCTTTAGCATATTTTCCCGTGGCCCGATCCTTCCCAAATATTATGCAAAGATCATTATAATACGGGTAATGCCTGTTTTTGAACTCACCAGCTTTTGGATGACCCTGAATATGAATACAAATATCAGTATAGGAAAGTGAAGACGCTAATGAAAAAAAAGCATGTAACTTGTGATAAGAGAAGACTTTAAATAGCATTAAGCTCACCAAATGCATTGTTGCTAGCTATTTGAAAAGAGAGAGAGGACAAAAACAAAGATACTCATACTATTCTTTAAGAGTCCACTATCACTGTCAATTATGCATGTGCCTAATGTGCTCCATTTACACCTATCATTATAGTTGTCTCCTGTTCACTATTTCTGGAACTTCTAACTTCTTTCAAATGATACCAAATTCCATATTCTGTATCCCCTGCCTAAACAGGCTCTGCATAAGTCACTCAAAAGAAATAACTTTAACATATTCATGGACCAGGTAAACTCAAAACCAGACCCCATTTTACATACTACCAGCCTTGGAATCTAACAGCACTGCAGAGCATAATTTCCCTCACTACAAACCTTGTTCCAAGAGAGCAATCACACAGGAGCAATCAGACAGGTTATTACAAGCTAATCCTACTCTAGAGGGTGGAAGGTACTGGCATGAATGGTGGAAGTTACCGACTTAGACCAGGGACTAGCCCTCGAGACCACGAATGAATGTGCACGCACCTTTGCTAGATTGGTACGTAGGTTATAACACATAAGAAAGTATTGTCATATGTTATTAAATATACCTGGTCTGCAATATTCTGACCATAAAACAGAGTGCAAATCACCAAAATTGACCCATAAAAATACCCAAGACAACTTCCATTCAACTCTCTTTGTATGTCTAGTGCACAAGCATGAATCACAATACATAGACAAAGAAATGGACCAATATCATGCTGAAAGTGTAGGTTTATAATCACAAACCAGCAGCTATATAATTAGAAAGGAAAAAAAAAAACAGAAACAGAAACTTTAACTTGGAGACTTCAGACCTCAAGTTGAGCTGATCAGGGAATGTACCTTCAAATACTCTGTCCAAACCTCTTTCGAGGTTGTCACTGTGTTCCTCTCAGAATCCCATCCAAACCCACTGGTACAATGCCCCGCCACCATATCATTAATGATCGAAGACTGATTTGAAGTGTCGAAGCCTTGAGTTAATATGGGGCATGCCTTTTATATCCGTTCCAGGCAGTCTCTCCTTAATTTTTCTCTCCAATGCATTGAGAAAACCGGGCTTAAAGCCATTGTCGGCTTTGAAAGTTTCGAAGCCCACTAGATCTTTAGCCGCTTCAATCATTATATCATCTTCTTCCTCTGTCCATGTTTTTTATTTTTTCCTGGTCCACGCGCTTTGGGAGTAACCATCTCCTACACAGTTAAAATAAATAAAGAAACACAACTTGTCAGTTCTCAAGTCATCACCTCCCAAGCAAATGTTACAACATCATGGAAAATCACAAGTCAGAAAATAACAAGCAAGCAAATTATACAAAATAACAAGCAAATTTATAATAGTCAAATCTATGCCAGAATACTCAAAATACAAAGTAAGTTGTGTTTATAAAATGATAACCACTGTATTTGTCTAAAGTCAGAAAAACAAAGGAAAACTAAATTTTAAACTTGTTATCTTCTATTTGATCTCCATTCATCGAACATCTCTTTTGCTAATTCATCACGCTTCACTTTCCATTCGTTGGTAGAATCAATACTAGCAATATGATCATCATGTGTTGTATGTCGGCCCGCTCTATACGAATCATAACGTTCCTCCATAGGATCTATCGCCATCTCTCTTCTTATAAAATTGTGAAGCAAGCAACATGCCGTGATGATCTTATTCTCTGTCTGAATAGGATAGAAAGAAGGACTCCTAAGAATCGCCCAACGCATCTTTAAGACCCCGAAACACCTCTCAATCACGTTTCTAGCTGCCGAATGCTTCATATTAAAGAACTCCTAAGAGGTGTTTGGTTGGGAACCCCCTCTCCAATCATTTAGATGATATCTTTATCCTCTGTAGGGGGCAAGAAAGCCTTCACAGTTTGTATAACCAGCATCAACAAGAAAATATTGCCCTATTAAGATATAAAAAAGAAGGTTAATTCCAAAACTTTTCTATGAAAAAACAGAAAGACTATTTGAAACAACTATTTTATTACCACGTGGAACTTTAAGCCCGTTTCTTCGAGTCACCGCATCTACAAGGACTCTTCCATCAGCTGCTGACCCCTCCCAACCCGTTAGAACATAAATGAACTGCAAATCATGGGAACACGCGCCTAGAACATTGATGGCTATTTCACCCTTCCGATTTCGATATTTTGGCTTGTCTTCTTCGGCTACTCTAACCTTTATATACGTACCATCCAATGCTCCTACACAGTTCTAAATAGTAAAGCAACTTATTAGATCCATTTATTCTCATATGGAAGCGTATACCAAAGATTACTAGGCATAGTTGTATACCTTAAACCATTTCCATCGCTTATCTCTACAATTGTCATTAATAGGCTCCATTTCCTTGAATAAACCACCTTGCAATTTGATCACACCATTCAACACCTTGTTGAAATACTTGCTGATAGTGCGTCCACATCTCTTAAATTTATCTTGCACTATGCGATTTTTCGTATGATGGGAAAGTATATTAAAAAACAAAGCAACTTGTTCCTCCAATGACACATACTTACAAGCATCCAACCCTCCACTTCTTAACATCATACAAAGTTTAGAAAACGCAGACCTATCCATTCGAAGATGGTCAATACATCTCCTATCACTCACATGGACCAAATGAGTTAAATGATGTGACCTTAGGTTTATGTATTCGATCATGGAATATGACCTCCTAATAAAATATTTTCCCATAAGATAGTTGGTAAGTTGACTGACAATTTGGAAAAAAAAGTCTACTACATCTAAAATTTCTAGCCATAACATAAGAAGACTTGTAAGTTTCTTCGCTTGCCTTGTTTTCCTTTTAGCTAAACTTAACCGAGCCATGACTGCATATAACACAAACAAAAAATAAGCATTGTGTATAACTCTATCTAACCCAGACAAACTAAGAAAAACCAAATGAACAGAAAGAGCTAGATTAAGGCTAAATAATCAAAATTGCTGCAATAAACCCTAGATATTGACAATCTGTGTATAATCTCAATCACACAGTCAGAATAATAAACAGAAAGGGCTTGATTAAGGATATCTAATTAAAATTCCTGCAATAAACCCTAGATATTGACAATGCGTGTATAATCTCAATCATACAGTCAGAATTATGGATTTGCTAAAAAAATATAACCAGAATCAAACAGATACCAAAACTAGCCACATACATATAAATAAACAGATACCAAAACAGAATCAAAAATTTTCTCTTACAAGTTACAAGAGAAATCGACAACTGAATTTCAAAGAAACAAGTACTAATTTTACAGCCATAGAAACAAGTACAATTCATCAAGAACACATTAGCAAAATCAAAATTTAACTAGTACATATGAGGGGAGAGAGAGAGAGAGAGAGAGAGAGAGAGAGAGAGAGAGAGAGAGAGGAATTTTTGAAAATTAGGGTTTACTCACAGAGAGATTCGAGTTCCTCTTCGAAACTGGAAATTAAACTGATCTCCTTGTAGATCTGAAACCTTTCTCCAAGAGCTCCAAAAAATCTTCCTCCACGAGCTCCAAAGACCTCAAGTGATTGAATTGAACCAAAACTATGACTTATGCAGCCCAAAATGAAGAGAGAGAAGGAGAGTATAGAGAAAATATTATTCCTTAAGGAGAGAGAATGAGAGGAGAGAGAAAGAGAAAGAGAAAGATGTGTGAGAGAGAGCTCTTGACCTCCATGGCAGAAGCTCGAAAGTGAGGAAGAGAGAGAAAAATGAATTTGTCGATTATATCGAAGAAGCGTGTTTTTGATTGCAGCTGGTAATGTAATGGGCATTGTTTAACTCAGACCCATGTTATCTTGTTTGCAGCTAGTCCAGTAAGTTTGATTACAATTTAAATTTGTTTACAATGTTTAATATCCAAGTAAACATGGTAATGTAGTGGGCCTTACCAGTCCGTTTGCATTGCAGGCCCATTTACAATGAAGTAAACAAGCCCTTATATTCTGTGCAATACCATTGTATTGTGTAATTCATAGAGCAATTTATATCCAAAACTTTACCAACATTACAAATGGACCCTTCAAAAAAAAAATAGTCCTGCAATATTAAGAAGTAGCAAGACAAAAACAAAACACAAGTTTCCCTTGACTAACTGAGCCACCTTGTCTTGTTGGCCATTATTCTTCTAGAAAGTCTTCTTTCCATTGCCGTCTTTTTCAGTTGTGTCAAATTTGACAATAGCAATGACATAATTTGTTTGGCTATTATTATATTATATTTAGGCCGTGATAATCTGGACTTATTCTAGTAAATAGCCTCAGTTTTGATTTTTTTTTTAAAAACATCAATTATCATGCAAATATGAGTTGTTCTGATTTCCGATCTAATTCATGAACCATGATGTTCACAATGACATATACAATGTGATTAACGCCACTATCAAGTCTTTGAACATGAGAAAATAATATTGATGGAAATCATGTGATGAGTATTATTATGAAGTCATTTATACACTCTAATACGTAGTGACTTCATTCGCAGCTATTATTTTAAAAAATGGAGGTGATTCAATTTTAACTGTATTATGTCATTGTGGCAATTCAAATGATGCCCATTTGTGCTAATACTAGACAGAGAACTTACAAGTTCTATCAACTTCTCTAACAATCAAGAAGCAACAGATCGATACACGTACAATGCAAGTTTTTATACAGGGCATTTGGCTAAGTGAGTGTTCTTTTTTGTTTAATTTTAAATATTCAATTGAATTGAGCTAAATTTAACTGAGGTTGATTGAATAAAAATGTTACCTGTGAGAGAAAAGTATATTGTAGAACTTATTTGTAAGATAGTAGAATGCTGGATTATTATTGATGCAAGCGATCCCTATTTATGGGTACAAAAGTACTAGTATTATAAAAACTCTAAATTACACAATCTTTATAATATATACTAATGTAGAATAATATTTCTAAGAGTACTAGAATAATATTCCTAAGAGTAATAGAATAATATTCTCTAACATTATTAAGCTAACTGATTTTCTTAAAAAAATATTTAATCTGAGAAAGTGAAAAAACATACCTACTCATTGACAATTTGGATTTAACATCCCTCTTTTAAGTCAGGAAATTTCACATACAATTTGTTGCATTTCTAATTAAAAAAAACAAAGAGATTGTCTATTATAACTTGTGTCCTTAGAGTTTGATTTATCTTGTATAAAGACACTTTATGACTTAGAAGTAGGGTTGTTCATGTTCCGGATTGGATCGGATCAACTCGGCTAAGACCGGATCGGTTTTGCTTTTGGACCGGTTAGACCGGGTTTCGGTCCAGTCCGGTGCGGTCTAAAAGTCCGGTCCGGACTGGACCGAATGGCGAATGACGACAAAACTTAAAAACGGTACTGGACTCTTTTAAAAAAACCGGTTCGGTCCAGTTTGATCCAAGACCTGATACAATCCGGTCAGGTTCGGTCTCAAACCGGACACGAGTGATCCGATCTGGTCTGGTCCGAATCTGGACCAGTAAACAGCCCTACTTAGAAGTCACACTCGAAAGGAGAGGCTTGATGGTTTTTTTTTTGTGTTTGGTTTTTTTTACCCTTTCCATTTACCATCCAAAGAAAAAAATAAATGTATGTATGGATTTTTTTTTCTTTTTTCGGAACAGTCCGCATTACTAAATTTACTAAAGTAGTATTATTATTTTGGGTGGAACCTGCAATGTTCAAATTAACCTTTGATTCAGTTTCCTCTTTCAAGAGTCAACTGTGCCTCCTATCCAAAACCACCCCCCCCCCCCAAAAAAAAAGAAAAAAAAAAGAAAAGAAAACAGTCAACTGAACCATCCTAACGTTTGTAGCCAAAAAACGTTGAAGTCATAACTCATAACCAGTAACAATACGAAACTTAAGTTGGTCAAATGTTTCAACAATAAGCTAAGGAAAACTTACCATGAAATTTCTGTCCTCGAATCTTTTTTCCCTTTTAAATTAATCCCAACCTATAGGTTTTTTTATACGAAATCCTAACCTATCAATCTATCATTGATTTGTTAAAACAATTATTCCATAGATTTTAAATGAGCACAACTTTGGAACTCGCATCCCAATTCCCAGGCCACCGAAATAAAAATGGTGCCAATGAGATAAAAGAAAATTAAAATAAGAAAAATATATAGTAACTGTTTGCAGGACAACAAATTGCATGTGCTCACATGATCCCATCAGGGCGGCTCCACCACTCACGGCTTGTTCAGCATGCATGAATCATCATGTTACTGTTATGATATGCTAATCCTTCAATGAACCTTAAAGCAATTGACAAGGGAAAACGTCTACAGTAATTAATCACGATAACCTTATAGTATTAATTATATTGAGATCTTAGGAGGTATTAATTGGTAAGCAATGACTTATAACATGACTAACATCATATAGGGTGATTGAGCTTCATTAGGAGTATTCACAAACTGATTCTTACAACACATGATATCGTACATATGTACGTGCCCTTATAGCTTTGATCATATCCAATGAGGTTTTGTGTAATCCAAATCCAAATCCAAATAATTTGAAAAGGTTTATTTTACAAAACTTTCCAAACAATCCTGATTATGGTGTTTTAAAATGAAAATATAAACCAAAAATAATCGTGTTTTAAAATAAATGAGTTTGAGTATTTTATCTATGTGCATACCAAATTACCAATATATTGATACAATAACGACTATCGATGTGTAATACTCTAATAAATAATAATTTGACATAATTAAATCAAATGAGAGAAAGTATTGTCAAAGATAAGGAATGTAAGAATAAGAAAAGAAAACAAGCTAAGAGAGAGATATATATTATTACTTTTGTTTTTATTATTAACCGATATAGAGTACCTTGCTTTTATCTAAATAAATTACCCAATATACGGTGTGTTCTTTTTCGTTCGCTAAATTAAAGTGGAAATCATTGAATTGAATTAAATGTCATTAAATATCTAAATCGAATTGGAATTGTGAAAAAAGCATGGAATTGAATTAAGGTGAACTAATTATTGGATAAGTGGAAAATATTACACCTATAGTCCAAAGTCTAAACCCATAAATGTTGGGGCACAATATAGAGATTTTCCAGATTTACACAACTCATAAATCATAACCAATAAACCATGACGTGAGTCACACCATAAGCCTTCTACCTATATCTCATTATTATGTATTATTATTTTTGGTGCATACCCATGTCTCGTTGATGATTTTACTATGGAATAGACACTTATTAAGTGTTTAAGAGGGGCTCATTGGTTTTGACTTTTGAGACCTAAAATGGGATATTTTGGTCGGAGGAAATGAGCAAGTATAGATGTACTTTTAATTAAAATTCAAGGAGGCAATTGTGTTGTAGGCTGTTTTACCGGCTTAAATCATATTCGTAATTCTAACATGTGTGGAAACACTCTTGCTCACTTCAAATGGACCAAATCTCACCTCTTTCTTATCTTTATGAAAAAATAGGTTTTTCTTTTTTTTTTTTTGAGAAATAAATAGACATTTATCAGAAAAGAAATTGTACTTAGTTGTTAAGTTCTCTCCTATTGCTTTTCTAGAAGGAATAGTTGTAGTTACTACTCAATAAATCTTGAATACAGCAGTAGATGAAAGGAGGAAGCATAGACGTTTTGGGTATGGCCGTTAGCCTAGGGAAAAGACTAGAGAAACCCCACTCCTTTTCGTAAACGAGTAACGTCCGCGTGTGAACTGAATTTCCCTTTTATTTGTTCGTCATTACTCCTATTTGACAACGACTCAAATTTCCCCCATCACTCCCTTTCTCTCTCTTTCTCTCTCCTATCTGGTCAAATCTTAACACCCTCCATTTTTTTTAATCCCCCTCTCTACAAAATCCTCCCACTTTCCTGATTTCCTCAATTCAATTCAAACACTACGCCCCCCCCCCCCACCCCACATCATATTTCTCTCTCCAAAAAAAAAAAAAAAACACAAAAAGATTCATCAGCAACAATGGGGTTTTCAAAGGAAGAGAGAGCACAGAGAGTAATCAGAGCAATTAAGACGGTGTTTTTCTTAATCACGTTGTTAATCTCTTTCCTATTTTTCTCCGCCCCTGTTCTTCTTGCTGTTGCTGATACCATCCTTCCCTCTGCCCTCCTCTCTTTTTCTCTCTCCTCCCCTGATGCTTCTAACCCACTTCTCTCTCCTCAATCCCTCTCTTCCCACTTGAATAACTATGACTTCAGATACTCTCTCATTGATATCCCCTTAATCTCAATCCTCCGATCCATCCTCATCATCTGTAAGTCTTTTCATCTTATTTGTTTTTCTATCTAATTTTTTTTTTATTGTTATTTTCATGTAATCAGATCAGAACTTGTTTTATATCGAACTCGAGTAATATAAACAAAAATTTGTTACCGTGATCGAAAATTACAACCCAATATGTGATTGTTGATATTCTTCTAAACAACCCTCATTCATAAATTAAATAGGCTTTTAATTTGTAGCAGAAATTAATGGTTGCAATTGCATTAGCTAGAATTGTACCCATATAATGTTTGTTGTTAACTGAAAAACTATTAATAAAAAATGTATTTAAATAAAGTACTATGATATTTTAAAAGCATACTTAGTGCCGTAGTGGTACTCAATTAGCTAGTCTCCTAGTTGAGGGTGTACATAATGCGGTAAAAAAGAATCTTCTGTATAATCAAATCAATATTATGTTCTGTTAATTTCTTTTACTAGTTAAAATTACCATTAATTAATTAAATGTTGACTAATTTTGTTGGTAATGGTAATTATCTTATGAAATTAGGTGTGTATAGTTGTTGTGATGGGCCGAGATTATCGCGTGGTCCCTACCTATGGGTGGCAACAATGTGCTCAGTGGCGTCATTAGTGTTTGTTTCGTTAAAGGCACCATTCGTCTTTGGTGGCGGTAATACAAATACTACTAGTAATGGGTATACCAAAGTAACGGAGGTTGCACTATTCGTTTGCTCTTACGCTTTGGCAGTTGGACACATGGTGGTTGCTTATAGGACGAGCTGCCGGGAACGAAAGAAGCTCCTTGTTTATAAGATTGACATTGAAGCTGTAAGTCATCCCCATACTCCTCTGTCTTTCTATCTCTAATTGCTAATTTGTCATTTGTATAATTTTATAGGTCACCAGTGGAGACACTAAAATTAGTCGATCTCCAATTTATGATGACCCGCATTAGTTCTCAATTAACATTTAAATTTTGTAGGTGTGTAGGATAGATTTTCATACTATAAGATTGAATTATTGGGTAAACAGAAAATGTATACACAACTAATAAAGTAGGAGTATATGGGATTATAGATATAAAGCAAAACCTGGCATTAGAATTATTGGCTTTGCTAAGTAGGTTGAGTTGGTACATAGTGGTGGAGGATGAATAGATTCTGCTTAGCTAGCTAATACAATCATTCGCAGTTTTATACTTGTATTCTACCTGTTAATTTTCTAAAGTTAAGCAACTTATGACTAAAGATAATTAAAGGTGTACATTCTTGAGATTCAAAGATAACATTGTTGTCAGATTGACGTAGCAAGTATGGAGTATCATATAAGGAAATCCATTATTTTTCATTGTTTGAAAGATTTACAAACAATAGGGTATTTTCACTCGTGTGGGGGCGAACCTATCATGTGAGACGTGAACCTATCATGTGAGACGTGAAAAGGAGAAATAAGAGAGAAAGAAAGGAGGGAAGGGTGTCCGCCCTATAAAAAAAGTGCCAAGAGATTGGTTAGGAATTTAGGATAAGACATCTTTTTCTTTCTTCTTTTCGTATGTGAACAAATGTTGTTTTTGTAGTTATGACTACGAATCTATACTAGTGATCTATTAGGAAAAACATGGGTGGAGGTATCTAATATTCTATCTTATTGTGCAAAGTTGAGGGGAACTAGTACTAATTTAGGTGTAAGGCTTCTACTAGCAAATCATGCAAGAGGACAGAGTAATTAATTAATTAAAAAAAAATCTTTCAAGGGCTTTAATTATTAGATGCTGATTTTCTGTGTGGCTGACAAGTCTGCCAAATTAGTGTAAGTTCTTCCTACGGCGAAGATTCAATACATGTGGCTTTAAGATATGTGAAAAAATAGGAAAAGTCTCATCTTCAAATTGACGACTAATTTCACACGAAATGGACGCGAAGTTTCTTTAACAAAGTCTACCTTCCAAACCTACCCACTACACATACAGTAATAACATTCCCTCTAGGGCACCATAACTTTGACATTTGAAGTTTTCTTACAGAGCTAAACATCCACAATTTGCATAGAGTTTGTCCTAGGTTATCCTATCTGTCTTTTTCTTAATTGGCATCTGTGCGAATTAAGTTTTGTAAGAAGTCACTTTCAAGGCTAAACAGATCTAGTACTCGCCAATTGAGTGACAAACACGTCTTGAAAGGGGTAGTAGAGCAGATCTAATCTTGAGATTGTATTTCACGATAAAGATCTTGAGTTCCAATTCTCACTGGACTTCTTTTCTTTTCTTAGCCTCGCCCCGGATTCATCCTGTCAAAAAATAATAATTGAGTGATAAACATGAGTGCAGGGATCATTTCGAAATTTGGATGTACAACACTCTGTTTCTATAAACATGAGTGCAGGGATCATTTCGAAATTTGGATGTACAACACTCTGTTTCTAATCGAAAAAGAGAAAATGAATACTCAATATTTGTGGTCACTTTCTCAAATATTTGATATCAAGCGTAGGATAACTTGCAAACGGATTACTTTATATCCATCAAACATATATGTTAATGTCATTAAACTTTGTATAAGATTCATAGACAGATACATTTTCAGAAACAGTCTCTCTTCTAGGCGACTAGTTAAGGGTAAGACTGCGTACATCTGGACCTCCCCAGACCCCGCCCTAGGCAGGATACTTACTGGGTTGTTGTTGTTGTCATAGACAGATACATGCCTCAACGTAACAGATTCACTCACTATTCTTCAACATAATTATACATGAAAATTGATGTTGAAAATATCGATGTGTATGCCTTGTATTGTATGCATATGCTGCGTCACGAGATGATGATTTATTTTAAGTCGATTTTTTATTTGGACTTACTTATATGTTAATAATTGCATTAATATTTGAAGACGTCTGTCTGAAGCTTCTCATTTAAAAAGAAAACAAAAAGAACAAAGAAAAAGAAAACAAATAAATTGGGAAGTTTCGGGCTGGCCCGCCCCCTTTGTTGCGTTGGTATACATTCCATCAAATGGGTTCCAATCAGAACAAATGACGATCCTAAATGGGCCACGGAATATGCAAAGTGGGGACAATTTTATCCTTATTATGAACATTCCATTTAAAACTTGTCAATGATCTGGTATAGAACCCACTTGTCATAAAAATAGGAACATCATACAATTTGCAAGCTAATCAATCAATAAAATAAAAAATATCACAAGCCAAGGTGACATATTTGTTGCGTGGTAAGGAGAGAGATTGATCGAGATGTGCAAAGGTGATGTCCTTTCGGCAATGAGTAATCCCACTGTCCTCAAATGTTCTCTCTTAATCGGATGTTGTCAACGTATTTAATCTCCATAACTTATAATTGACAATATGACACGATTGCTTAGATCAATCAAGTCATCATTGTCTTAGTATATGCTAGGAATAGTGTAGAACTTTCTACATAATAATACGAGGCATATGTCCAAAATGTGTTCAGGGTGTGTTCTTTGTCACATAGTCAATAATTGGTTCGCTTTAATTCAATATTAGTGCTCTACTTATTCTTTCACATAATACTATTCAATTCAGTTCATTTCAATGGAAAAGAACACACTCGTAGTCTCGTACACGTTAGCTAGCTTAAATATTTTATTTGAATTGGTTCCGCAACTCATTCACTGTATGTATATGGTATGCAGGTTAATTCTGCTTGCAAGAAAGTGTTTATTCCAAGATATGATAAGATGCTACACGAAGAAAGGAAGAAGTAAAATTTGTACAAAGTAGATCGCTAACTATATATGGTTATCATTTGATCGGGTTTTACAGGTAGGATTTCCCAAATCCCAAGTATTCCCATTTTTTTATCCGTAGCTATGGATTTTTCAATTCCGCAGCTAATTAGCTACGGAAAAAATTTCGTAACTAAAATTCGCAGCTAAATCTTAATTTTTTTGTAGTGAACTCTTAAAGAATATCATTGCTGAATACCAAGTACATGCTGAAGATGTTTCCTTATTGCCATGCAGGTTTTTTCTAAAGCTTAAATGTATAATCAAGTATATACATACTGAAGTTGCAATATAGAGATTCTGGATTATCCGGCTTTACTCGAATTAAATAGGGCAAAGCAGGTGATGTACGTCCATATCCGTAAAGCGATGGTGGAGGGTTTATATATTTATCTCGCTATGGCCAACAACAACAAAAAATACAAAAACAAATATGGAAAAACTACATGTACAGTTCTTTTTTTGGGGTGGTGGGGTTCTGGGTAGGATAACAACTCAGGTTTGTGTATATGATTAAGGGGATAAGGTAGATAGAACTTTGATTTGTCATTAGTAGGTAGGCCGAAGGCTCCAACAATTTTTCTAGGCCCTCCAAAGGGGAACCATTAGGGGAAATGTTAATTAATGGGTGAACTGCTGCATTTGTATTATAGAACCCAGGTTTTCCTTATTTGCTTAAATTTTCCATATTTACTACTGTGTGGTACCTAAATGTAGATGAAAAGAAGTCGGTGATGGGCGCAATGAGACTAGTAACTGAAACACAGAGCGTATTTTTGAGCGCAAAAGAGTTTCTAAAACTTGAAGAAGATTCATTGGATATGATAAAGTTGTTGCTGGAGGCCAACAACTCAGTTGCATGTTGGCAAGACACAAATGGTAAAACTCATCTTCTCCAAGCAGCAATGTTGAATGAACGTCAGCGTATAGATGCAATTGAAGTCATACTCGAGTTCTACCCAGAATATGCAGAGGTGTATGTGGTTTTACTTCTGGTAACACCATCTTACACCTTATCATTAATAAGTTGCGGTAACATTTAAAAGAAGACGAATTTAATAATATGTATGTGTTTTCCAAGGTTAATAAACGACGCTTATTAATGTGAACACTTACATATTACGAAATTGGTATTCTTTTAAAAGTTGCCGCCACTTATTAATGAGAAGGTGTAAGATGGTGTTGCCAGAAGTAGTATCACACACACCTCTGTAGATTCTGGGCAGAACTCGAGTATGACTTCAATTGCGTCTATTCACTAACGTTCATTCAACATTGTTGCTTGGAGAAGAGGAGTTTATCATTTATGTCTCGCCAACATGCAACTGAGTTGTTGGCCTCGAGCAACAACTTTATCATATCCAATGAATCTTCTTCAAGTTTTGGAAACTCTTTCGCGCTCAAAAGTACGCTCTGTGTTTCGGCTACTAGTCTCATCGCGCCCATCACCAAGTTCTTTTCATCTAAATTTAGATACCACACAATTTGTATTGTTATTGAAATACTCAATAATACAAAATTCCTAGCTTCTCCTAATTTTCAATCAAAGTTCTCGATTATTACCAGTTTATCCCAATTTTTTCAAGTTATCCATCACCAATCTCTAGTTGAAACGTACAAACTAGAGATGTCGCACATCGATGCATTTTGTAAAGTTATTTGTTTCTATATGGCGAAGTCTGATAGTCACTCGTTGTGTTTTTGTTTTGCAATTTAAGCTACACTTCAAAGACAAAATTTAGTTACTTTATGAGCAGTAAGGATTTCCTGTCCCATTTTGTGTGTCATCTTCTCTCCTACTCTCTTATACATTTAACACATCAGCTTTTAAATTTAATTTATTATTAAGTTGGGATGCACGACAAAATCACGGACGACCAGGATGTGGTTGGCACATATAGTGTACTTATCGGGGGACAGATGATCTGCATTGCTTTATGAGTCCATCGTTTTATCATAAAGCCAATCATTCATCACAAATTTTTGCCTAATCTCGATATCATAGAGGAACTTAATCCAGGGAGTGGAAGAGTGGAGGATGAAGTGTGGCTGGGGGAAAGGAGAGAGAAAGGCAAATGAGAGAGGAATTAGCATGTACAATGAACATGAGAGTAACATTTAACTATTGCCTCACATTAATATGATCATAATCCTTCCGAAAAAAAGAAAATTGTGATCATAATCCTATCACTGCTACATAAATAATGTCATTGGTATTATAACTACTAAAGAACTGGAACGATTAAAAAAACACAAAAACTTCTATAAGACGGTCTTTTTGTAACTTTTGGTGAGATGGGGGTCACTTTTCATTGAAATAAGGGTCACTGCTCACCATAAATGACCCCAATTTTTTGTGAGTTGGTCTTACACAAGACTTACTTGGAAAAAAAAATTATAAGTTATAACAAACTAATTTGGTGTTAACAATGTTTTTCACCCATTGGAATTTATTAGAGTACTACTTAGGTTTTACTTGGGGACATTTGAAATTACCAAATTCATTAAAAAAAAATAAAGGAAAAGTTGTAAAAAACAACAAAAAAAATAATGTTAAGCTTGTGGAAAATTTCCGTCTTTTGTTTTCAAATGAACATCCTTCCCACGATTCGAACAAGGGTTTAGAACGTGGAAAGCAATCTTATTACCAGTGAGCTGCACCATTACTTTTGATAAAATACTTACTAGACTTTATTATATTTATTGCTTATTTCCAGCCTAGTCTACGAAATTGCTTAGCAACGGAATTTTAATTTTCCGTTGCTAACACAGCGACGGAAACATAAAATTCCGTTGTTAAAAAAATTGAAAAAGTTTATAATTAAATTTTGGCAACGGATAGAGTGCATCCGTTGCTACCTTAGCAACTGTTATAATGAATTCGTTACTACCTTAGCAACGGATGTTAAAAAATCTGTTACTAACTGCGTCGGAAAAAAAAATCCGTTGCTAAGATTTTTTAGCAACGGATTTTTCTTTATCCGTTGCTAAGCTTAGCAACGGATAAAAAATCACGCGACACTATTTCGCGTTTATTTTGTAGTGAACCCTAACCTTCCTCTCCTTTACCCCTCTTACTACTCATTAAGTGATCTTCAATCCACCAAATTAAATTAGTTGGTAATGTTCATCAAGTCTGCAAATACTAATACAATCAAACATCTACTCATAGCAAATAATGAATCAAACCAAAATTTCCCCTCTCGATTTCTCTGATCATTTATTAGTTCAACGTTAGACCTAAAAAACATTAAAGCAAGTTTTGATTTACAATTTATTGAGAGATTAGAGAAAACAACAACTAGAGAGAATTCGCAGTGAAATTTTAATTCAGCGTGAAAATAAAGTTTCCTGAATGTGGCAAAGTTAGACTGTTATAGTATGTAGTAAGATTTAGGTATTTGTATACATGCCTTGCTTCTAACTTTGTTTAAATTATTTTCTATTTCGAGTCCGCGTACCCACCCTTCCACCAAAAAAAATATTATTTTCTATTTCTTTTTTGGTGCTAATTTTGTGATTAAGAGGTAAATAAAATTAAAACAACACCAAGACGGGATTTGGAGAGGTTCATCCGCAACATGACTCTTAATTTGTTTAGGGAAAATATTAAAAAATTGGAGAGATGGATGCCCTGAAGTCATGATAATATTCATTCACTGGCCATGTATTGGCCTTTGACAAAAAAAAAAGTCATTCGTTGTCATGTGGTGCCTCTATAAAAGTTAGAGGTATCTACCCTTAAATGACATTGTTTCTTGCATTATAGTTCTACTTATTATGATTAATCATACTGTAAACTTTGATCTATATTTGACTGAGTGCTTAGGAAACAATTATTAGTCTTTTATTAACAAACTTGAGAAAACTCTATTATACAATTCTTCTACCAAAGCTATAATCATACTAGTAGGCAATGGATCGAAATAAACTAAGTACATAAAATTTTTATTGAAACAAAACCTGTGTGGCCTATGTTGCATTTCCCATGTCCCATGTTCCAGCGCCCAACGAGTGCAATGGCCAATGACCCATGTCCCAACGCCCATATCCCATGTCCTAAGCGTGAAATTGGAGCTCGGGGACGCGGATAACCGTCCCGAGGCACTGGAGGTTCTCTTGGGTGACGATAGACCCCCCCTGAGAAGTTTGGGCAAGAACGGAAACCAGGGCCCAGGAAGCCGAAAATCAAAGGCTCCACGTTTTTTGGGCTTCCGAAAGGCCTCGGAACGAAGGTGTATATTTTTGCACCACATCGCACGAGACACCCTTAGGGAAAATAAGAGCCCCCCGTGTCCGTTATCGGGTCCCTAATAGGCTTGTAAGGACGTTTTTAAGGGACACCAATGTACAAGACGAAACACTGAAGGCATGGGTGATATCGAAGTTGGGGGATTTGCATGACCCTTTCGGGGAACCGAGGATCCTCTAGGATCATGATAGATCCCCGGTGAAGTTTGAGCAAAAACGACACCAGGGGCCCTTGAAAGTTGGAAGCCGAAAACGAATGCTATAATCCACTTTTTTTGGGCTTTCAGGAGGCCTGTAACGAAGGTGGATATTTTCGTACCAAATCGCATGGAACTCCCTTAGGGAACATAAGAGGCCCCGGGGTCCGTTATCGGGTCCATGATAGCCTTTTGTAAGGGCGTTTTTACGGGACACTAGTGTTAGAGTTGGAACACTAAAGGCATGGGTGATATCGAAGTTTAGTGATCCGGTTGACCCTCCCGGGTTATCGAGGGCCCTCAAGGGTCATGATAAACCCCCCGGAGAAGTTTGGTAAAAAATGACACCTGGGCCCCCAAAAGCCGAAAGTGAAGGCTGTAATCCACGTTTTTTGGGCTTCGGGGAGGCTCTGTAACTAAGGAGGATATTTTCGCACGGCATCGCACGTAACTTCCTTAGGGGACATGTGAGGCCCTCAAGGTCGCTTATCCGGTCCCTGATTGGCTTGGAAGAGCGTTTTAAGGGAAACTGGTGTAAGAGTTGGAACACCAAAGACATGGGTGATATCGAAGTTCTGGGATCCGTTTGACCCTCTCAGAGCAGCGAGGGTCCTCTAGGGTTATGATAGACCCCCAGGAGAAGTTTGGACAAAAATGACACCCGGGCCCCGGAAAGCCGAAAATGAAGGCTATAATCCACCTTTTTTGGGCTTCCAGGAGGCCCCGGAACGAATGTGAAAATTTTCGCACCACATCGCATGGAGCAACCCTGAGGGACATGGGAGGCCCTCGGTGTTGCTTATCTGGTCCTTAAGAGGCTTGGAAGGGCTTTTTACGGGACATTGGTGTAAGAGTCGGAACACCAAAGGCATGGATGATGTCGAAGTTCGGGGATTCGGATGACCCTCCCGGAACACCTAGAGTCATCTACGGTCATGATAGACCCCCCAGAGAAGTTTTGAGCAAAAATGACACCCGGGCCCCGGGAAGCCAGAAGCGAATGTTATAATCCACGTTTTTGAGCTTACGAGAGGCCCCAAAATGAATGTGGATATTTTTGCACCACATCGCACATGACAACCTTAGTGGACATGGGAGGCCCCCGCGGAAGGTTATCGAGTCCTTGGTTAGGCTTGGATGAGCCTTTTACTGGAAATCAGAGGCTAATCCACTGTTTTTGGTGCCGAGCATGGCTCTCCACCACCTCGTACCACCAAACCTACCCCCGTCCAAGATCACTCTACTATTATAGTCAGGTCTCATAATTTTTCCCAATTTGTATTAAAGTGACTTCTAATTTTTGTTTGTTATTGTTTCTATTTTTGAGCATAATTTTTAATTAAAAATTAAATTAAATAGCTACAATTTGTGAAAAAAAGAGAGTTTTTCCATAACTTAATAATATATACTTGAAAAGTTTAAGGTGGAACTTTTGGAAAATAATTCTCCAAACTCTCAAAACCACTATATATGAAAGTTATGCATTGGGCATGTCTATTCCTGTTAAACCACTAAACCTTATAAAACTCTTTAGTGGGTAGTTGTTTGAGAGAGGGCTTGTGGGCAAAAGAAGGCAAGCAACGCGACATGAAGCGCCTACCATTATGAAAGTTATGCATTGGACGCGTCTACTCCATGGTTTTTTAGTACCGAGCATGGCTCCCCACCACTCCGTTCCACCAAACCTACCCCAAGCCCTCTCTACTATTATATTGAGGTCTCATAATTTTTTCCAAACTTTTTAAAGTGATTCCGAATATTTGGTTCATATTTTTTCTCTTTTTCAGCGTAAACTTTTAAGTTAGAAATCATAATATCTATATATTAGAGGCATTTTCTGACAGCATTGAAGGCATACACCTAAGCGAGTTATTGTAATAAAATTTTAATGTAAATGTAAAATAGAGATATAGGTTTTGGTGTAGAATATATATATATATATATATATATATATATATATATATATATATATATATATATATATATATATATATATTAAATATACTTTCCTAAATCGTTAAAGAGTAGACTATTAGATTTTAACTAACATATAACTTTATTTCCACGGCTTGAAATATTAAATTTCTTACACCATTGGAATAAGTACGAAAATTCCTTTAAAATGAGACTCATTTGTAGTATATTTTATTTATTTTAAAAAAATAAAGTATAAGTATATAAAATCATAATATCTATATATTAGAGTCATTTTCTGATAGCATTGGAGGCGTACACCTAAGCAAGCCATTGAAATAAAATTTTAATGTAAATGTAAAATAGAGACATAGTGTAGACACCAAATTTTAACTTGTATTTTATTTTTTACTATTCATTATTACTATTTATTATTATTATTATTATTGTTATTATTATTGTTATTATTATTATTATTATTAGTGGTAGTAGTAGTATTTTCTTCTATGGATTATAGAATAGTTGGGTAGAGAAGGCTTTACCCAAAAATACGTTAAGTTTAAATCCAAATAAAGAAAGCCCAAACTTACTAAACAAAGGAAAACAAAAAAAAAGAAAAGGAAAAAGGTAATTAAATTCTGATATGTGGGCCCCACAAAATTTTTACAAAAAAAATAAGTAAAAATCCCTTTCCCATTCCCCCCTTTTTCCCACGTGATTTTTATTATTTCGTTTTTTTTTTTTTTTTTTTTACTTTCTCTTTTCCTTCCCTCCTTTCCCAGTCAACCCACTCCCCTCTTTCTCTCTCCTCCCCCGGTCAACTCTCTCTCTGTCTCTCTCTCTCTCTTCCCTCTCCTACTGTTCTAACCCGCCAGCTCCCCTCCCCCTTTTTCCCAATTTTTTTGTTTTTGTTTTTGTTATTTCCCCATTTAAACAAACCTCCCTTTTTATTTTTGATTCACTTTGTTTTATTTCCTTAAAACTCACCCCTAATTTTGTGCCCTAAAATTCTTATTTATCCCCTAAATTATTATTTTTCCTTTTTTTCCTTTTGACCATTTGACCAGATTTCTTTTGTTTTCTTTTATTCTTTTTTTTTTTTTGTTTTGTTATTTAGTTAATATTTATTTATTTATTTATCCCCTAAACCCTAACACCCCCTCTCCTTGTATTTTCCTATAAAAATCCCATTTTTCTACTAAGTAAAGGGCCCTTTTTTCTCTCTAACCTCTCTCTAGTAAAAATTCTCCCAATTGTCTAAGTGTTCTTCCTTAGTGAAATTACTCTCAAAAAACCCAAAAAATACCCAAAACCAAAAAAAAAAAAAACTCGTATCATCATCTCATCATGAACACCTAAAAGCTTTTTTTGTTAGTTCATCTCCTTATAATTTCCTCACAAAGAAAATGAAACACAAAAAATAAATTTTCTTTTAGTTAAGTACAACTTTGAAAGGGCATTTGTACTTAACTAATTTCATTTTCAAGATCCAAAATTGTAAGTTCATCCAACCTCTCAAAAGGGTATTAAAATTTCTATCACTTATCACTAATATTTATTATATCCCACCAATCATCAACATTAATTATTAATCTTTCACCTTCATCATAATAATTCACATTTTATAATTGGATACTAGACTCAATTAGGACCAATTTAGACTTTTGAATTACTCAATCTGGGTTATAATGAATTTTCAATGAATTAATCAAAATCAAGTTCAAGTCTGTCAATATGAGTAATAATTTGTTAACTTAGAATAGTTTAGAACATTAGGTTTGTTGCACAGAACTTTTGTTTATTTTGGTAAAATGACTTAGACTTGCGTAAAAATCTTGATAATTTGTGTATATATCATTCCTCAAGTATAGTTTAATCTGTGTAAATATTAGACTTAGATCACTTGTAATTAATTCCCAGTAATTCAAATACTGAAGGTTTGTCAATTGAGTTCCAGAAACTTGTAATTCGCTTATAACTCGTCAACCATGAACTATTTTTACTTGAGTTTTTTTTACAGTGGATAGAGGATGTAAAATGAACCAAGTTAGGCTTTAGAATAACTCAATTTGATTAAGAAATGACCAAGTTATGAATTAAAGAACTTCTGCCCAGTTTATTGTAGATTCGATTTCTTGCGACTTTGTATATAAATTATGTTTAATTATCAAATAAAATGATAAAAAGACAAAAATCTCCAGTTTATTATTTGAGTGTGTCCCACTATTTATAAAAATAAATTTGGAGTCGATAAGTTTCGTTTGGATTGACTCCTTGTCGAGTCTTTCACACCGCTCTTGTAAATAACCAATTCTTTTTGTAAATAAATCAATTCATTTGTAAATAAACCAATTCTTGTGACTAAGTCCAATTCTCGAAGACGAAGATCAAGACCGAGCCCCGGAGGCGCCATGTACATGAAGATCAAGTATTTTTCTCTTTTTTAGGAGTTTTAGACATTTTTTGTATTTTATTGTAAATACTCAAGTTGTAATTCGTTTATTCCTAAACTTCTTAATTATATTTGCACATTTGCATTCATTTGTTTTCACCTAATAATACAACTCGGAAAGTAAATAAAAAGAACTTCTCTCACTTGTGTGACATATTCAGTTGCTTGTTTTCAATAAAACTAGTATATCCGTTTATGTACAAACCCGACCCGAAATCAAATTCGAGGTTAGAATCAGATATTTGCTTATACGCGATCATGGGTATTCCATCTACCACCACGTCAAATCACCTTCATACAAAATCACATTCCCTAGTGGAATCCACATTTCCCCAGTGATATCATTTTCCCCAATGGAATACCTATGATTGAATAAAAGTAAATAATCGATCGTCCCCTCTTATTTGGCTTCGGGCCATCCCGGGGGATCCTATTGGGAAGACTCTTTTAGGCCATTACCCACCAATACATACCCATACCCTACCCAAATCACCCGTTTACTCATCCCTAGTGAATGTTATTCCCAGTAGAGAACGAATATTTTTGAGAAGCCTATACGTAAACTCAAAGCTAAGAATTGGGTTGATCCCCGTATATCACTGAACGTTGTCGGGTTGAATGCCTCGAATGAGTAGGCAAATCTTCCTATTTGAACCTTTTCTTACTTCTTATAGGGAAGTAGGGGGTTCCTCGGATCAATTCGACTCTAAGTCACGAGTCATCATATAAGTTTCTTAATTATATACTTCTCACGGGAAAGAACAATCATACCCACCTTGGTGGCATCCAAAAAGTCTTATTGACCGGATCCCCCGGTCAGAACTACGTTAGGGCTTTGATCCAAGAGTAGATTCAAGTCCTACAATGATTGGTACGTAGAGCAATACACGCGTATCCAAGCCCGTTGTACATAAACGAATATACCGGTCCAAAATCGATTTTTACATGCAAGTGTGTTGTGTGACAATGTGTAAATATATGTGCTTTTCCTTATCATTTTAGGCATTATATAATATAATTCAAAGCTTTCAATTGGGATACAACGTATTAGTAAAGAGCCCGTACTCAGTACGGAGGAAGAGACGGGTCCAACGACGTCCGCACCTTCTAACCTAGACCCCGAACCAAGATCTTTGCGTTCGCAGACCAGTCAAAGAATTTTCGTGCCTCATCGCAATGAAGTCATTTTTTGGGTTTCTTAATGGTTTTCCTTAAAATCTTTTGTAAAACCCTTTCGTTTTGGAGCCCGTCCTTGTTTGGGTCATAACAAGGTGGCGACTTCAAACCTTATGATGATTCCTTGATAATTGACCTCTTCAATCGGTCAATTTCCGTGGGACGTGCCCATCGGCACGTAACGCAACGATTCTCAGGTCGCAACTCTGAAAACCCGAAAATCAGGCCTCACACATAGGTTTTGGTGTAGAATGTATATATTAAATATACTTTCCTAAATCATTAAAGAGTATACTATTAGTGGTTTTGGTATAGAATATATACAACATTGTAGTTTTCTAAATCGTTAAAGAGTAGACTATTCGATTTTAACAAACATATAACTTTATTTCCACGGCTTGAAATATTCTATTTCTTACACCATTGGAATAAGTACGAAAATTCCTTTAAAATGAGACTCATTTGTAGTATATTTTATTTATTTAAAAAAAATAAAGTATAGGTATATAAAATATGCATAATTATTACAACATAGGATGCGTCCACCTAAAAAAGTAATGAGTTTGACACAACTAAAGAGTTGCAATGTAGCCAAAAAAGAGAGGGAGAAAAGATACGTGTATTAGAGCTTGACACGACTAAAGAGTCGCAATGTAAATAACAAAAACAAGGAAAGATACGTGTATTAGTTATAGAAATTTAAAAAACAATCTCAAGGTAAAATATAATAAAAAGAGTATGTGTAGAATAAATAAATAAACGATGAATCTAAAATGATTCTAGGTCCAATCTTTAATAGGAAACTTGATCATTATCACGTATACTTTTATAACTCTATGTAATAGACTAATCTCCCATGTCATTTTAGGGTCCAATTTATGTTTCCTTCAACTTTATAATTATTAATATGTACAAGTTTGAAAAAACAGTCAAGCAAGCATTAAAATTTTTTTTTTGCTATTCTAAGCTTTACGTCTTGATCTTCTTTATTTTTTGAAAAGTATCTATTTATACATTACACATTTAACCTGATTTTAACATTTGAAAAGTAGTTATGTATACATTACACATTTAACTTGATTTTAACATAAAAGAATGAAATACATTTGGAAGGTTAGTTGTACTTGTCTGTATTTAAAGTTGGCATTTTTCAAGATTTTTGAAACATGTCACCTAAGCAAACATTCTAAAAAATGAAAATAATTAAATAAAATTAAATAATAATGATATCGTAAAATAGAAAAGACTATAGTTCTACTTTCAATAAATTGTAGATATAGCTGCATCCTAAAAGACACATAATTTTTTTATTCAAGTTTCCAAAATTCAAAATTATTACACCAATATAAAGAGCACGAAATATACCTTAAAACAAGACCCAGTTTGATTATAATAATATTTAATCATAAATTATACATGTCTTCTATATATAAATCTGGCACACTTCTTTAACAATGAGACGTGCTACATAGGCGAGTAATTAGTGTTAAATTGAAAAAAAATATAAATCAATCCATCAGATTGGCTTTCCAAAGCCTAATGCAGCATCATTGGCTCTTAGGCAAAGTAAACAAAAAATGGAGTTGTTGTAAATCTTTAACAACCTCTAGGCTACATAAAATTATAAAAGTCTCTTCCTCATAAAAAAATAAAAAAGAAAAAGAAAAATCTCAAACCAATAATGATTGGCTGGTGGTGGAGGTTTTTTACTTTACTAGAATTTGTATTGTAAGAGTATTCTTATCCATGACCAAGAACTTGGTCATGGAGGAGAGAGAAAGTGGATGACCAAGAAAATTGGTGTTTATCCATGACTCAAACATGGATCATGAGGAGAGAGAAAGATGACCCAAATTGATTTGGGGCATTTTTTGCTCCAAAAACGACGGAAAACTGAATCCCGGTCATAGTGGACCCCCCCCCACGTGACTTAAATTTTTTTTTGATGAAAAACGCGTTTTTCAGCAAAAAAAAATAAAGTCAGCCAGGCGCTGACGCCCGCGTCAGGCGCCCAGTCCTGGCACGCCACGTGCCGCGCTCTGGCTGGCTCAATTTTTTGTTCCCGTTGCATCTTTGCAATGGCTATAAATAAAAAAAATCAAAAAAATAAAATAAAAATACCAACGACTATATTTTTTCGAGATCTATAAAATGAGACCCATTTTAGTATAGTTTTGCACAATTCTAAAATCAGCCTTTTCTCTCCTAATTTCTTATTATTTCAAAAATTCCTAAATTAATCTGAAAAATCCTATTCTTCTACAATATGAGTCCTAACAATGTTACCGTTGGTGGAAATAATAGGAATAACCAAAATCCTAATCCTACCCAACCCGATCCCGAAATCGATGAATAATTTATTTCGGATCCTCGTTTTCAAAAATATCTTCGAATATATGGAGTCGATCCAAATAATCGAAATGTTTTCCCACCATATCCAAATGCTCCTATTTCACTACAAAATTCATATCCAAATTATCCCACTCCATTTCAAAATTCAGAACCTCCTTTTCCACAATTTCAAACACAATCACAAAATGTTTACCCAACATATCCAAATGTTAGTCTTGGTTCATCTTCTCCTTTACTCAAGACTTTTGATGTCGGTAGTGAGCATCGTGATGAAGGAGATGATGAATTTGTGGAAAAGGAGCCAGAAGAAGAAGGTGGATATGGCAAGACGAAGTGGACGGTAGAGCAATTTCGAGCCATCATTTCTGCGTTTTTCATGGTGAGTGCGGATGCTATCATCAACACCGGTCAAAAGCAAAGATCTTTGTATGCGAGAATGGACGATCACTACGAGGAAGCTCGGAAGGAGAGGCCCAACGAACTTCCATTTCGAACAGTTGATATGGTCAGAAGTTGTTGGAAAAGAATTGCACCAGCGACGATTAAGTGGGCTGGATGCTTTGAGGAGGCTCAAAGAAGGAGGGCAAGTGGTGAGAATGAGGCTGATGTGATGAAAGAGGCCAAAATAATGTACCAAGAAGACACTGGACATGACTTCCAATATATGAAATGTTATGAAATGATGAGCGAGTATAACAAGTGGAAGTTACATGTTGGCAACTCGATTGCTGGTAAGGGCAAAAAAGTTATTATAGAGGAAAGCGGCGACACCGGCAGTGGCAAGAGAAAGTCGACCGATGGAGAAGAAAATTGATGAATGCGTAATTAGAGCTATTTCCCATGTGATAATCGCACTCATTTGATAGGTTTCATGATAATTATATCATTTCTTTGTGAGATTTTATGATTATTGTGATAAAGATGACTACTTGGGGTATGTTTGTGTTTTGATGTGTTTTTAGGACATTTTGAGACCCCAATGCTTGATAGAGACTTTGGAGATGATTTGGAGTCGCAATCGTCAAAGAAGAAGTCGAGGAAGATGCCTTAGAGAAAGCCAAGCGAGAAGAGAAGTGCAAAAATGAAGTTCAAGGCAAAATTGCACTTGCACGACCATGCAAGTTCGAAGGCTAAACCTTGCATGACCATGCAAGTAAGTCAGTGAGCTCAAGAAGGGTTGCACGACCATGCAACTTTCCTTCACAAATTCCGCATGACCATGCAAGCTGCCGGAAATCAAGAATGCAAGTCGTGTCCTTTGCCATTCCAATGGCTTTTCACCCTAATCCGTCTACATTCATATTGGGGGTTATAAAAGGAGAGAGAACTCATCACTTTCACACCATCTCTTACCACCCCATTATCTCTCTCATAGTTTAGAAACACTTTTATGCTTTCATAGATTAGAATCAAATACTAGTTTATCTTTGTATTTTGGAGATTGAAGTCATCATTTGAAGCTTTGTTCATGTTCTTGGTTATTAATTTATTATCCATTGAAGCACTTTTGGGTATTTCTAATCCCTACTTTCTCTTTCCCATCTCTCTACTTCTTTTTGATTAATTTCAATTTAGTTTTTGTTCTTGATATTATTGTTCAATTCTAGCATAATCATGTTTAATTTAGTTTCTTTGTTGCTTTTGAATATCATGAGTAGCTAATTCCCCTTTATCAAGGGTTGATGTAGCTTGATTGAATTGCTTGATGTTTAATTAGATAATTGAAAACTAGCATGTCGTTAGAATGTTGCACAATGATTGATTGTTTACTTATTGTTTATGGTTGGTGATTAATTTAAATTCGAGAAAAGAATCTTAATCGCCCAAACTCAATCTTTCATCAAGTTTGCCTAACCACGAGAGTAGGTTAGAATTACTTGGGACTTCTTAAATAGAATTATATTCTTAATGTTCTTGATATTTGCTTGATTCCATGAAAATAGGTAGTTGAGTTTTATATTGAGTTTCGCCTTTGATTCTTCGAGAGAAGGTTTTAGGTTCTTTGTCCGTCCTTGCAACATTCGACATGACATGCTAGTTGAAGTTTTTTTTATCCGCATCAAGTAGTTTAATTGAGTGAAATCAACCCTAGGTTCTTTAGTCTTGCTATTTTCACCTTATTATTATCGATTTAGTTCTTTGCTAAAATCACCAAAAATCCGCTATTGATTGCCTAGCTTGTTAAATTTAAGAAACCTTAGTATTTGGAATCGAAAGCTCACTGTGGAGACGATATTTTATTACGACGATATACCCGTGCACTTGCGGGCCTATCAAGTTTTTGGCGCCAATGGAGAAGACAATACAGAGACACCTACTTCTATTCGTCCTATGGGTATCAGAGCGGCGAAGAGGAGTAAAGGTAAGGAAAAGATCAAACAATCTAAAGAAGTAGTAATAAATCTTAGTGATAGGATTGCAGCTCTAAATGAGTTTTGGGGAAGTGATCATATGGAATTATTGGAAAAAATAGAGTATAGGAAGAAGAAAGAAGAGAGGAGACATAAAGAGCTGGAGAAGCAAGAATTCATGCAGCAACAAGTGCTTCAATTTCAACAACAACAAGTCAAGCTTCAGGAAAAAAAGTTGAAGTGGCAAATGCTTCAAAAATTGATGGATAAGGAAGTTCTATCACCTTCTGATTAGGCTCTAAAAATAAAGTTATATGCGGAATTATATGGTGTCTAGATTAATTACATTAAGGTTATTTTTATTAGTGTTTTAATTAATGTTGGCTTAAGTAATGTTGTTTGAGGTAATGTTAATTAAGTAATGATGTTTTATTAATGTTGTATTTTTCTTTTTGTGTTTTTAAATCATAGTTGTTATTCGATGGTTATGTAATGAGTTTAAATGTTTCATTATGTTATTTTGTTTTTAGTGATTTGTCTTTTCATTTCAGTCTACTTTTCCAGTTAATAATTGCACATCTGATTTCTTTGTCATAAATTATCACTGACTTGTCCAGTCAAACTTTTGTTGATTTCAATTGAGTGGTGTATATAGAGTCAGATTTAATAGTGTATAGTCACTTCAAATTTTGTTTGTGTTGACTGAATTATTTTGCTCAATATGCTGAGTTATAGCTTCCTCTTCTATTCTTCAAGCACTATAAATCTATTCGAACCAAGTGCAACTAATTCACACCAAAACCAACTCCATTCTTCCTTTCTCTTAAAATCAAAATCCAGACTTATCTATTGCCTTTCTCCTAAAAACATGTTTCCGTTCGCGTTTCCAAAATTTAACTTATCTTCTAGTTCTAGTTCATCTTCTTCCGATGAACGACGAACGATCATCAGAGATTTAGATAATGAGTTTCATGAAATGGTTGGTGATGTTGTTAGCAATCATGTTCCTCAACTCCTTGTACCGCCCCTCATAGACAAAGGCGTAGGCGTACCGTCATTGAGAGAAACCGTGAGCGTGGTCACGAGCAAGTAATTGAGGATTATTTTGGGCGTATCATAACATATCCCCCCAAGACATTTCAACTACGATTCCGCATGCGGCGCCACGTCTTTCAACGTATAATAGATACTTTGAAGGCGGATCAAAGTGATAATTACTTTCAACGTCGACATGATGCATGTGGTAGACTCGGACTTTCGGCTGAGCAGAAGTGCACAACAGCTATGCGTTTGTTAGCAAACGGAACTTCAGCCGATTTTAATGATGAATATCTAAGGATGAGTGGATCAGTTTCTCGGAATTCCCTTCACAAATTTTGTGAAGGTGTCATTAGAAATTTCGGAGCATAGTATATGAGGAGACCTACGACAGATCATATAGAACAGTTGCTTCGCAAAGGGGAGCAACGTGGATTCTCATGCATGATGGGCAGTATCGATTGCATGCACTGGGAGTGGAAAAATTATCCGGCTGCTTGGAAAGGACAATATGCAGGGCGAAGTGGCAAGGCAACTTTCATCTTGGAAGCTGTTGCCTCATATGATCTTTGGATTTGGCACGCGTTCTTCGGGATTCCTAGTTCGTGCAATGACCTCAATGTCCTTTATCGATCTCCGGTGTTCGATGATATCTTAAATGGTGTAGCACCGCCGGTTTTATTTACGATGAGAGGTCACACTTATAATATGGGATACTATTTGACAAATGGTATCTACCCACTTTGGGCTGCATTCATCCAATCAATCAAAACTCCACAAACCAGTAAATTAAATAAGTTTTTTGAAATACAAGAGGGGGTGAGAAAGGAAGTGGAACGTGCTTTTGGCGTGCTACAAGCTCGGTTTGCCATCCTTCGAAGGCAAGCACTAACATGGGATGAAGGTATGTTATGGACAATTATGATGGCTTGCATAATATTGTATAATATGATAGTGGAGGATGAAAGACCCCCCGAGGATGTTTTGGTAACTGAGCATGACATCAACTTTGAAGGGGGCGAACCATCTCACGACGACGACGAGGATGAAGACAACGACGAGGAGGAAGAACGAAGAAAGCGCCGCGAACGTATTGATATCACTAAATATATGGCTAATAGATGAAACCTTCACGATAAGAATGTGCATATGGCCCTAAAAAAGTACTTGATTGAACATATATGGGAAAAATTCAAGAATTCCGCTTGATCGGAGAAGGGAAAACAAGTTACGCGGTGTTCTCTATCTTAATTTGTATTTTTAAATTATTGTTGTTATGTTCTTGTATTACCTATCATTAATTATCATGTCATTTCCTAGTTAAGTAATATTTTTTTATTTTAAGAAACGATATTCATATAACTAAATGATTCCTAAAATAAAATAATTAATGAAGATAATCATGAATAACCCACGATAATTAAATAATACAATTAATTAATTACCCAAAAATTATATTAAACGAAAATTATTAATATTAAATATTTTAACTCGATACAATTATACTTTAAAGTTGGCATTTGCAATACATAAATAATCTGAAACAAAATAAATATAAAGTTGGGAGGAGAGTAGAGCTGGGCAAATGGGCGGGTCGGGGCGGGTCGGCCCACTTAATAAATGGGGCGGGTCGAGCATTTTGTGAGTGCAGGTCGGGTCAAGTCGACCCGTTTTGGCCCGTTTAAACTTTAAAAAGTGATTTTTTAGTAAAAAAAAATTTAAATGTGTCGGCCTATTTACGACCCGCAATTACCCGCTTAACTTTTAAATAGGCCGGGCCATTTTGACCCGCCCATTTATGATAGGAAGCAGGTCATGACCGGCTAATAGGGCAGGTCGGGGCGGGTCGGTTAGCAGGTCCCCGCCCACTTGCCCAGCTCTAGAGGAGAGAGAAAATGTGGTGGGGTAGGGTCAAAAGTAAGAGAGAGAGGGTGATGACCAAAACATTTTGGTTCATGGATAAACTTGTTTTTTTTTTGTAATGTTCATAGTGTTGGTCATGGTGAGGTGGAGGAGAGAGAAGGATCAACGACCAAATTCCCGGTCATGGATAAGAATGCTCAGTAACGTGTATCTTATATGTGTAAGTGCTTTATCTTGCTATTATTCATATTTTTTTTTGGGAAATCTCGCAAGTATACATACATATTGGCTAATACTATATTTCTTAAATTCCCATATAATAAAAATAGAATAAGTAAAAAAATAGGGTGGTGCTAAATACCACACCTAATTTTAAACAATACCACACCCTAAAAGTTAAAACTCCCAAAATACCCCTAAAATTAAAATACATAAAAGAACAAAACAAAAACACCACTCACCTGATAGTCTGATACCCATTACCAAACAGTCAAACACCGAGACACCATACACAATGACACAGACACCAACCACACCCACATACACCACACCGATCCCTCCTCCGGCCACCCAAATGAAGATGAAATGATAATATATGATCAGTAGTATTCAGAACAAGAGAGAGAGAAATAGAGATAGAAATACTACTCCTTATTCCCTAGAAATTCAATGTTTTGAAAATCGGTCCGGGCATCGAATCGGTTGGCCGAGGGGTTCGGTGGTTCAACTGGTTCAACCGGCCTAAAATACCGGATGACGTCATAATTATGTCATAATTAATTTAAAAAATTAAAAAATACACAAAAATCAGAAAAAATAGGGAAAATTCAGAAAAAATAGGGAAAAATTCAGGAAAAATACGGAAAAATTCCTGGAAAATAATATAGCCTTTTGCCCCAGCAAGATGTTGCTTCATTAATATTCTATTAATACCTCCACCATGAAAGGTTTTGAGACAGTAGGTACATATATATGCCCTTTTTCCATGTTCATCTTGAGAGTCAATCATATATTTCCATGCAATATCTTTTTTAAATCGAAGGTTTGATTGAGCAAAGGCTTGTGATTGTGATACCCCGATATTTTCTATATTTATAAAAAGGATTTTCATATAATTAATCGTAATTATATTACGATTATTTGAATTACTAATTACTGATGGATAATTCCCATAAATAATATTAAAATCCGAATAATAAATATTATGGATTTTAATTATTCAGATATTTATGGGGAGTCATTATTTAAATAAATTAAATTATTTATGTGGGAGATTTCAAAATAAAAATCTGATTTGGAGTGGAGTGAATTATGCAAAATTAATTTCATAATCAATTAGTATTAAGTGAGGAGTGATATATTGAGTGAATCAAGCTTGACCAATATTGACCAAGGATCAATATAAAGGGGGTCAAGCTGAGTCAAACCCACACTCACTCACACACTCTCTCTCCTCTCTCTCACGGGCCTCTCTCTCCTCTCCCATTTCATTTTCTTCTCTTCCCTCTCTCTCTCACCGATCACTCTCTCCTTCCCCCTCCCCTTATTGCTGCCATTGTCATCACCTCACCACGTGAAGGTGCGTCGCCGGCGATGTGGGCCCGCCCCACCGCCTCTCTCTCTCTCTCTCTCTCTCTCTCTCTCTCTCTCTCTCTCTCTCTCTCTCTCTCTCTCTCTCGCATTCCATCTCCCCTGTTTTCTGGTTGCGCCAATGAAGGTCGCACCACCACCCAACCGCCACCTAATGGTCGGCCATGGTGGGTAGGTGGTCAACTAAGCCAAGGCGGCGGCGCTAAGCCGCCAGCCACCGCATTTTCTCTCTCCTCTGTTTTCGCATTTTCTCTCTCTCTCCTCTCTGTTTCGCCCGTGAACCAGGAACACCACCCCAACCGCCGCCTTGTGGCCGGTCATGGTGGGGTGAGTCTAGGGAGGCGTTTGGATGGTGGAGCCGTGACCTCCACCGCTCATTTTCTCTCTCTCGATCTCATTCTCTCTCTCGTCACTCTCTTTCTCTCTCCTCGCGTTTGACGCCACCAGCGCCACCACCGGCGCCACCATGGCTGGTGAGTGGTGTCCTGGTGATGGTCGAGCCATGGGCCCTTATGGGTGGCCATGGTCGTGACCAATTGGAGGGAAATCGATTTTCGAAGTTTTAAGTGTTCTTGATAATTTCAGAATTAATTATTTATTTTCAGAATTAATTTTCGAATTTCAGTGAATTTGATCTCGTATTTTGATTGTTTAAAAAGTTTTACAAATCCGATTGTCAAATTTCAAAAGCCTATTTCCACTGGAAAAATGCAAGGAATTTAATAAAAGTATAAGATCTGAATTTAGAGTTCATTTGCACTTTCAAGCCCTAGGTTTTAAAGCTGCCTAACTTAATAAAATTTGTTAAATAAGATTAGTAATAATTGATGGGAAATTAAAATGTAACTTTAAAGCCGTTAAGATTTGCTTTAGATCGAGTTTATTTGAAATCACTTTCAGTTGTGGTTTATAGTTACTTACTACGTGATTGCTCATTGTAGATGGCAAGACAGAGGCAGACTTGTAGAAAGTCTACGGCTCGTAAGAACGTAGGCAACCTGCATTTATTTCCTGGTTGGGACCAGATGTCGCCACCTCGCACTGTTTCCTCCGAGTCTGATCCTTCTAAGGACTCCGAGCCTTTTTCCTACACCGATCCCATGGAGCAGGAGGATCCCGAGATGAGTTTAGAGTACTTTCCGGGAGAGCCTAGCGAGAGTCACTCTCACCCATCTGGGGGACCACCTACTGAGGAGCACGAGGAGCCAGTGGAGTCTCCAGCTCATGAGCCAGTGGAACCTCCAGTTGCTGAACTAGTAGAGGATGATGAGTCATTCTTTGTACCTGAGCCAGTGCAGACTCGAGACATCACTCCTGACGACATTGAGTTCCCACCCATCCCACCGCTTTTGCTTCGGATACAGGAAGGGGAGCATGTTTTTGACTACATGGAGCGGGTCGACGACACCTTGCATATGTACCTGCATGACTACAACTTCACCATGCACCCTGCCTACTACATCTCTGTAGCACTTGCTGGTATTCCCATGGAGAATCCATGGATAGGTCTTAAGGAGCGCTATAGTGACGTGATCGTGGATGGAAAGCCGAACTACAACCGCTATGCAACGCCCCATTATCATTGGTTCCTAGAGTTTGAAGTCGTTGCCGCGGAGCTCCAACTCGCGAAAAATGATTGGCTTCATCGAGGTGTTCGTACACCACTTCCTTCAGGTTACTGCGAGGCTTGTAAAAGCCTAAACGTCGTAGACATATGAACGCTAGAACCTATCGTGCCCTCTTTACCCCTATTGGTAAGAAGGCAAGAGTCAGTCCGCCCCATATCCCGACTAGTGGATGTAAGGGCAAAGAGCCAGCATTTAGGGAGGATGAAGATCCATCGCCCCCTGGGTCGAGAGATAACCCAGTGAGCATGGATTGAGACTTTTCTAGACTAGATTAGATTTTCACTCTTTTCTCGTCATATGATGATCCTGCGTGGTCAAATAAATGTTAGTTAATTTGACTTTTAGTCAGTTTCGAATAAATATCTATAATGATTGTTATGCAATAAATATTCTTCTGCTTATTTATTATTAAGCATGTTTATTATGGCTATTATGGGAATTTGTGAACATGTCTCTTTATATGCTATTTACCAACAGTATTTCCATCTATATGATCAATTATGCTTGGTGTTATTTTTGCATCTATTGGACCCAGTTGGGTCATAGTCTTCGTTACTAGGCCAAGCATGTAGGCCATGATTGAAATTCGGGACAACCTCTGAGTTGTGACCCATCTCCTTATAAACTGCATGTCGATATTATGCTTCTTATTTACTTGAATTAGCATGGAATTGCTAAAGTAGACCTTCGAACCAAGGTCGGTATTTATTGAAATTTGGCTAAGTATAATTGCCTAGAGCGGGTTATGATATAACCCAAGTCTCTTTTGTTGTGACCCAAAAAGTTGGGATATCATTGATTAATTAGTGGCCTTATGCCATTGATTGTTCCTCGTTACAGAAACTCGTAACTCGCGAAGATGGCTCAAAATGCATGTATCACTAGACTCGAGGACGCCTTCATTAACGTCACTGAATTCATGGAGCATCAACTCGAAAGGGAAGAACAACAACACAATGCACAAGACACAGCTGCAAAAGCATTTAAGAATTTCGATGCTCTCAAGCCACCAACTTTTGAAAAAGACGCTGATCCTACCAAGCTGGAAGGGTGGATCATTGACTTTGAGAAGCTATTCGCGGCCACTGGACGATAGAATTTTGCTGTTAAGATTGGGTTAGAGCCTAGTTCGATACTTAGAGCTACTATAGCCATGCCAGAGGGGGGAAAAGGTTAGTAGTGGGGAGAAATTTGAGAATTTGACTGTAATGATCGCTGGGTGCGACTTACCAGCTGATTTCATTAAGCTCGACTTAAAAGAGTTTGATGCCATTCTTGGGATGGACTGGTTATACAAATACAGGGCTAAAAATGAGTGTTTTGACCAACGGGTATCGTTAAAAGGACCTAAAGGACGGAGAGTTGTCTACCGAGGTGTTGTGGTTAAACCTAAGTTGAAAGTAGTATCTTCCATGACGACTATGGCGAATGATTGCGTGACTAAAGGAGAAACGATCTATCTTTGTCATATTCGGGATACGAGTCGTGAGGTCGAACCCTCAACTCCTATTCCTGTTGTGTCAGAATACGATGATGTATTTCCTGACGAGATACTAGGGATTCCACCCCAGCGCGTTATCGACTTCACAATAGAGTTAGTGCCAGGATCCGCACCTATCTCAAAAGCGCCGTATAAGATGGCACCAGCGGAAATGAAGAAACTCAAAACTCAACTAGAAGAATTGCTGGAAAAGGGATACATTCGTCCAAGTGTATCGCCTTGGGGAGCACCTGTACTCTTCGTGAAGAAAAAGGATGGTAGTATGAGGTTGTGTATCGACTACCGAGAGTTGAATAAGATCACCATTAAGAATAGGTATCCACTACCTAGGAACGATGATTTGTTCGACCAACTGAAATGAGCGTCAGTGTTCTCGAAGATTGATTTGAGATCTGGTTATCACAAACTGAGGATTGCGGAATCGGATATTCCTAAAACTGCCTTTCGGACAAGGTATGGGCATTACGGTTCACAGTTATGCCATTTGGGTTGACGAATGCGCCAGCAAAGTTCATGGACTTAAGGAATCGTACGTTTCAACCGTACCTCGATCAGTTTGTGGTAGTTTTCATCGACGATATTTTGGTATATTCTAAGAACGCCGAGGAACATGCAGAACACTTGAGGATCACCCTAGAGATTTTGCGACGACACAAGCTATACGCTAAGTTGTCCAAATGCGAGTTTTGGTTGGAGAAGGTATCCTTCTTAGGACATGTGGTCTCTAAGGATGGAGTTGCCGTGGACCCAGAGAAAATCCGAGTCGTTACTGATTGGCCTAAGCCGACCAATGTGACAGAGGTTCCAAGCTTTTTGGGTCTAGCAGGTTATTATCGGAGATTTATGGAGAATTTCTCAAAGATCGCTCAGCCAATGACCAATTTGATGACGAAAACCACACGATTCCAATGGACGAAAAAGTGTGAAGAAGCGTTCCAGGAACTTAAGAAAAGACTCACAACCGCGCCAATTTTGTCTCTACCTTCAGAAACAGACGGTTATGAGGTTTACAGTGACGCGTCGAAACATGGTTTGGGTTGTGTGCTAATGCAAAGTGGGAAAGTGGTAACTTATGCTTCACGCCAACTCAAGAAGTACGAAGAGAATTACCCAACGCATGACTTGGAACTAGCAGTCGTGGTGTTCGCATTAAAGATTTGGCGTCACTATTTGTATGGGACGTCAGTCAAGATGTTCACTGACCATAAGAGTTTGAAGTACATAATCACTCAGAAGGAGCTGAATATGCGACAACGGAGATGGTTAGAATTACTAACGGAGTATGACTTGGACATTCAGTATCACGAGGGTAAAGCCAATGTCGTGGCCGATGCTTTAAGCAGGAAAACCAGGCACACGTTGAACACAACAATCGTCATTCCAGAGAATATCATCCAGGACTTGCAAACTCTTGACATTGATGTGGTGTTGAGAGGTGATGTTCAGTGCGTACTGAACCACATGAACATTCGTCTGACTCTGTTAGACGAAATCAAAGGCAAACACGCCAACGACGTAGATCTTTAGCGGATTGTACAACATAAGAACGAAGGTCGTTCTGAGGACTTCGACATCAGAAAAGATGATCTACTGAGATTTCGCAATAGGATTTGCGTTTTGAACGTTCCAGAGATCAAGAATAAGATTTTGAGCGAAGCGCACAACACGCCGTACTCTGTACACCCTGGCGGAGATAAACTATATAAGGACCTCCGATCCATGTTCTGGTGGAAAGGAATGAAAAGAGAAGTGGTTGAATTTGTGGCCAAGTGCTTGACATGTCAGAAGGTCAAAATCGAGCACAAGCGTCCAGGAGGGATGCTGCAATCACTGGACGTACCCACATGGAAGTGGACGTCAATTGCAATGGATTTTGTGATGGGATTACCATTTACTCAACGAAAGAACAACGCTATTTGGGTAGTTGTGGATAGATTGACCAAAGTCACAAGGTTCATTCCGATGAATGACACGTGGGAAATAGAAAAGTTAGCTGATGCTTATGTACGAGAAGTAATGAGACTTCATGGTGTTCCGGAGGATATAGTATCAGACAGAGATTCAATATTTCTATCACATTTTTGGACAAAGCTACAAGATGCTTTTGGGAGTAAGTTAAAATTCAGTACTGCCTTTCACCCTGCTACAGATGGACAATCGGAAAGAACTATTCAGACCCTAGAGGACATGTTACGAGCATGTGCATTGGAGTACCAAGGATCTTGGGATAAGCACATCCCATTGATCGAGTTCTCGTACAACAACAGTCACCATTCGAGTATCGACAGAGCACCGTATGAGGCATTGTACGGGAGGAAATGTAAATCACCTGTGTGTTGGAACGACATCAGTGATAAATTAGTAATGGGTCCAGAGTTAATTCAGGAAACTGTAGATGTCATCAAAGTTATTCAAGAAAAGATGCGTGGTGCCCACGATCGGCAATAGTCGTATGTGGATAGAGGTCGCAGACCTGAGGAATTCGAGGTAGGTCAGAAAGTACTTTTGAGAGTATCACCTACCAAAGGGAGTCATGAGATTTGGCAGTAAAGGAAAATTGAGCCCCAGGTATATTGGACCATATGAAATCCTAGAAAGGATTGGAGAAGTGGCTTATAGGTTACCTTTACCTGTGGAACTTGAGAAAGTCCACAATGTCTTTCATGTGTCACAATTGAAACGATATGTGCATGATCCCTCGCATGTCGTACTACCAGAACAGATTGAACTTGACGAAAGCTTAACCTATGAAGAGAAACCGATTTGGATAGTCGACCGAAAAGATCGAGCTACGAGGTCGAAGTTGGTACCGTTGGTAAAGGTGATTTGGTCTCGGCAAGGAGCCGAAGAAGCTACTTGGGAGGGCGAAGCCCAAATGCGTTAGAAATACCCTGAGTTGTTTGTCGAAGGTATTGATTCTGTCTGAGTTTCGGGACGAAACTCCTTTTAAGAAGGGTAGAGTGTCACGCCTCAGATTTTCGCGTTTTGATTGAATTATTGTGATTAATTGCTTATTATATGTTGAAGCATTGCTAATTGCATTGTTAAACGAGTTAGAAATACGCGTTGTGTCTACGAATGTGGTTCCTCAAAATGTTTTCTACCCTTGTATTGGGTAAACCTTTCTTCGTCCAAAGTAGTATCTCCAAGTTTCGGGACGAAATATCTTTTTTAAGGGGGTGTGAGATGTGATACCCCGATATTTTATATATTTATAAAAAGGTTTTTCATATAATTAATCGCAATTATATTACGATTATTTGAATTACTAATTATGGATGGATAATTCCCATAATTAATATCAAAATCCTAATAAGAAATATTATGGATTTTAATTATTCAGATATTTATGGGGAGTTATTATTTAAATAAATTGAATTATTTATGTGGGAGATTTCAAAATAAAAATATGATTTGGAGTGGAGTGAATTATGCAAAATTAATTTCATAATCAATTAGTATTAAGTGAGGAGTGATATGGGGAGTGAATCAAGCTTGACCAATACTGACCAAGGATCAATATAAAGGGGGTCAAGCTGAGTCAAACCCACACTCACTCACACACACTCTCTCCTCTGTCTCACGGGCCTCTCTCTCCTCTCCCATTTCATTTTCTTCTCTTCCCTCTCTCTCTCACCGATCACTCTCTCCTCCCTCTCCCCTTGTTGCTGCCATTATCATCACCTCACCACGTGAAGGTGCGTCACCGGCGACGTGGGCCCGCCCCACTGCCGCTCTCTCTCTCTCTCTCTCTCTCTCTCTCTCTCTCTCTCTCTCTCTCTCTCTCTCTCTCTCTCTCTCTCTCTCTCTCTCTCTCTCTCTCTCTCTCTCTCACACACACACACACACACACACACACACACATTCCCTCTCCCCTATTTTCTGGTTGCGCCAATGAAGGTCGCACCACCACCCAACCGCCACCTAATGGTCGGCCATGGTGGGTAGGTGGTCGACTAGGCCAAGGCGGCGACACTAAGCCGCCAGCCACCGCATTTTCTCTCTCCTCTGTTTTTGCATTTTCTCTCTCTCTCTCTCTCTCTCCTCTCTGTTTCGCCCGTGAACTAGGAACACCACCCCAACCGCTGCCTTGTGGCCGGTCATGGTGGAGTGAGTCCAGGGAGGCGTTTGGGTGGTGGAGCCGTGACCTCCACCGCTCATTTTCTCTCTCTCTCGATCTCATTCTCTCTCTCATCACTCTCTTTCTCTCTCCTCGCGTTTGACGCCACCAGCGCCACCTCCGGCACCGCCATGGCCGGTGAGTGGTGTCCTGGTGATGGCCGAGCCATGGGCCCTTATGGGTGGCCATGGTCATGACCAATTGGAGGGAAATCGATTTTTGAAGTTTTAAGTGTTCTTGATAATTTCAGAATCAATTATTTATTTTCAGATTTAATTTTCGAATTTCAGTGAATTTGATTTCGTATTTTGATTGTTTAAAATGTTTTACAAATCCGATTGTCAAATTTCAAAAGCTTATTTCGACTGGAAAAATGCAAGGAATTTAATAAAAGTATAAGATCTGAATTTAGAGTTCATTTGCACTTTCAATTCCGCATCTGATTATGTTTTTAATTAATATTAATTAGGAACCGAAGATCGTTCGTAGTCCCATCAATAGTGAACGTTCTCGACAAAATCTCGGAGCGTAATTCAGTGGTAAGCTAACGAGCCTACCTTCTTCCTATCCCAAAACAAAATATTTTGATGTGATATGTGTTAAGTGGCAATTTACGTTTAATTATGGAAAGCATGTTGAATTGTTCTAATTATGCAATTATGCATTTAATTATAATTATTATAGCATACTTCGATTATAGCATGTTTAGAATCGAATTATATTGTGATATGAGAATTAAATGTTAATTGGGCTATTTATGGCAATAGAATGTATTATGGCTTATGTCAAGCTAAATTGAATTAATTGCCTTATTTGAATCATAGTTGAATATGTTTCCTAATTGGAATGTGATTTGTGCTAAAGGCATTTTAGAATCCTGATTAGAATTTGGGTGATGATTAATAGATAATTATGCTTAGCAATTCATAAAGCGATAGCTTGTATATGAGTAAGCATGTTGGCCTCATAGTGCCTTAGTATTATTTAGACCCTTTGCATGTAACTGAATTAATAAGAGATTAAGACTCCTATTGGTTCCGTAGGAGTAGTCGAGCATCGGGACTGCACATGCATATTGTGTAGTCCGGGGATGAGTGATTCCCAAAGTATCTATTTTATTATGGACACAGCGATGTTGTGTTCGGGACGGAGCATTTCCCATTGTATAAGTCATCTTGTTAACCATGAGTTGCAATTGAGATAGTGTGCACACTAGAGTCTTTAAGTCCATGGCATGATTATTAAATTGAGGTGACAACCTCCATAGATGTCGTGAGTGTACGCCCTCGATCTATTATCGCTCTCTAATTCTCTTCAGATGACTTATTGTAATTATTGTGGTTTGATCACTTTAAAAAGATTATAATAATCTGACCGATTGTGTGTGCTTAAACTATTTGATTACCTGCGTATGCAAATGAATTTCAATGATTCTTCTCAAATCCCAAGGTCGTTTTCGAAATGTTTTTACTGGGTTTGGGCGTTAATTACTCAGTTTATCTGATTTTGCTTTCTCTTCTTTTTCTGTTTTCCTATTTCCGTCATGGAAATTAAATGTGCAGGTAATGTCCAATAAGATCGTCTTTGGAGTTGGCTTAGATTTGCCTTGGAGCTCACTTGTCTTTATTTTTCGCTGTTGGGTTTAGATATTCCTTTTGCAAGGATTGTAATAAGATTACTCATGTTATCTCACCATTTAGACAATTTCAATTATTAATGTTTAAGCTTCCTTTTCAGTTTAGTAGGCTCTTTTATACCTAGCAATTCCTTTCTGCTTCGCATTTATTCCTTAGCGATAAATATGGCAGTAGCACCACCCCCGGGTTTGGGACGGTTCAGAGGCGCCGGGTCATGGATAATGACGCCGGGTGGCCCCGGAAATCGTTGCGAATTCGGGAGGTGTTACAGTGATTGTGTTGATGCCCTTGATGGTGTTGATCCACTACCACTATCCATATTCTACAAAATCAATAAATTTAACTAATTTTAAAAGTGGACGAGCAAAAAAAAAAGAAAAAACTAATTTTAAAAGTGAAGATTATAAAAAAGCAATTAGAGCTATACAATCTGATAATAAAAGAAAACCCCCAAATTATAACACAATTAGGTTTCAACATTATAAAACAAAAACCCGATACTATTATAAAGCACAAATGAAAGCCTAAAATTAAACAATTAGAGTTTAACATTCAGATTGTTCATATCAAATTTAAACATCTATGTTGAAAAACTAAGTGAAAGTGAACATAGATAAAATTGCAAAATTATAAAAAACTAAAAAAGCTCTAGCATGACAAAGACACAGAGTGAGAGAAAAGGTGAAAAACCTGTAGCCACCTGTCGCCGGTCGTCGGTCACCGAGCCGTCGCCGGTCAGATTTCACTTCGCCAGTTCGCCGTCGCCGGTTAGAGAGAGAGAGAGAGAGAGAGAGAGAGAGAGAGAGAGAGATGGTGGAATGGAGGCGTGACTACTGACTCGTGAGTGAGTGAGAATAGGGTTCAATTAGTGGGAGCCGGGGCAAAAAAAAGAAAAAAAAAAAAGTAAAAGCATTTTTTTCGAAAAGGAAAAAAACCGCTAAGAACCACCGGTTTATCGGTTTTAACCCGATTTGCGGTGAACCGCCCGGATTTGACCTGGGCGGTTCTATTGAGCTGATCGAACCGGCCGACCTTCCGGTTCCCGGTTGAACCGATCGAACCGGCCGGTTCGGTCTGGTTTTCAAAACCATGCCTAGAATATAAAAATGAGTAAATGAGAGAGAGAGAGAGAGAGAGAGAGAGAGAGAAATAGTAGCAATGAAAAATGAAAGAATTAAAGAGGACAAGAATTGCTAGGCCATGGGCCCATGGTGGCGTTGCAGGGCTGTGTTTCTGCCAAAAAGACTCTCTCTTTCTATCTCTATTTGTTTAATGCTTTTCTGATTACCTTTGCTCAGATACACCTGTCTCCAATACAGTAGTTGTTTGGGCAAACAACCAAACAGACCTATACCCTGCAAACGCATGTCATTTGCATATGCGCCCAAAGTAGGCGTAGAATTAAACAATCTGTGCCTAAAGCAGACGCAGCAATTAGTTATATGCGCCAGTAATAGGCGCAAGTGTTGTGGATTTTCAAAAAAAAAAATTTTAATTACGTAAATTAAAGAATAGGGGGAAGAAAATTAGGGCCTAAAAAATTAAAAGAGTAAATTTGGCAAAATATTATTATGGGTGTGGTATTGTTTTATAAGGGGTGCGGTATTAATGCGAACTGAAAAAATAATACTTTACTGTGGAATTGTATTTTCTTATAAGTTATAACATATCAGAAAAGTCATAACACTGCGGAGAAGTAAAGTTACAAATTATGAACCAACCACTATGCTTTAGGGAGTTAAAAAAAAATTTATCATCAACTCGTGCATCGCACGAGCATCATTACTAGTTAATTTAAATAGTTATAAACATTCAAGTTGGTATAACTGTTCAGAGAAAACAATGTAAAGTAATATATGGTACTAAGTTTAATGAAGTTTGAGGGGTATCTTGCAAAGAGAGGAGGTGTGGATACCAAATGCCTATTAGCAATTGCAAAGAAAAATACGAAGAACCTTACCAAAATGGGGATCAGTTGTATATGATGCCGGAAAGATGGCGAGCGACGACGATGAGATCTAGATACGAGCGTAGAACATATGGAAAGGTAGGAGATGAATTGATGGTGTGTGGTTTCATTGACAATTAGTTTTTTTATTATTTTTTATCAGCTTTTTTTTTTTTTTTTTTGGCTCACGAATCTCTTAGTTTTTTTTGTTTTTTTTTTTTTTCTCATCAATATGAGAGAGAAATTAGCTACTACTCAATTTCTCGAATTTGTAACATTTGACTACGTATGAGAATGAAGGAAGGGGATGAATGAGTTATTAAACTCCATCATGTTTTTGTAACGTCTGATTGTTGTTAATTGCTAAACGTAAATCGCAAATTACTAAACGCAAATTTTGTTTTCAGACAATACCCTTTAACAACTTCCTCACATTTTCTCTCTTTCCCTTCGTTTCTCTCTATCAATTATCCCTTTTGGCTTCCATCTCCCCTTCCTGGCTTCCATTCTCCCTTCCTTTCTCATCTGAAGCAGATTTGGTGTGAGGTGGGGTGGGGTTTGAGTGGATGGGATGGCTGGATGAGAGAGATATGAACGATGAGTGTGAGGTGGGGTTCGACGCCGCTAGGGTGGGGTGGGGTCCAATTCGCCGGTGATGGGCTTGCGGTGGTTGTTGGTCTGGTGGGGGATGGGCTGACCGGGGGGCTGAGTCATGGTGGTTGACGGGGGCTATGGTTTGGAGGGGCTCAGTCGGGAGTGGTTGACGGGGGCTGTGGTTTGGTTGTGCGGCTGAGTTGGTTGACAAATGTTTTCTTTCTTTTGCCCTGATTAATTGTTAACCACCAAGCACCAGCCACCACGCCACCACGCCTCCAGCCACCAACCACCTCACCCCTCCAACTACTGCGCCCTACCCAGCCACTGTCTGCCCAAAGCCACAACCCATACATAAACCCTAAAACAACGCATAATTATAAAAATTCAAATTCAAATTTTGTTGGTTACCTGAATATCTTCATTTGTTTCAAAGTATTGTATTGATTAAAGGAATCATCCATGTTTATTAATGATTGGAATTGGAATTATGGCTTGTATACCTGAATAGAAGTAAATTATTAAAGAGATATGAGAAGGAAAAAGAGTAAGCAAAGAAATGTGGTCTAGCAAATAAAAAGGGTACTAACAGAAGTTTTGAGACAAAAATATTTGCGTTTAGTAATTTAAAATTTACGTTAAACAATTCCCTTTTTTTTTCTCTCTTTTTTACTGACCATGAATCACATGACACGTCATAAGTAAATTGACACGTCATTCGACAATTCAGTGGCTGATGTGGCAAACTCTGATTTAATTATGCATTTTAATCTAATTATCATATGTGAGGGTATTTTGGTTAAAAAAAATATAGGAAAATTTCCGTTTAGGTGCCCTGGCGTATTGCATAATCATTTTTTAATGACCTGTATTTTTCATATTTTCATTTTGGTTACCTGAGATATTAGAAAAAATTTCACATTGGGTATTTCCGTTAATTTCGTTAGATTTTTCTGTTAATTGGCTGACTTGGCAACTAATAATCTAGAGTCAAACTGGCGGACATGTTCAATGACCAAAACACCCCCACTTAAGTGAGGGTTACCTATCTTTTCCAAAATTAAATTGCATTTGCAATGTATTCCACCTCCCCTTCAACAACCTCAAAGGTTGCACTCCACTACCACTACCACTACCACCACCACTACTACCATCGTGTCTTCGACAAAATTCCAACCATAGATAAAACTCTAATCTTTCATCAAATCAAATAATCCCCTCAGCAAATTTCACAAACCATTTATCAAAGTTCAGCCAACTCCCAAAAAAAACTTGTATTTACGAGCGAAATCTTGAAGCTGAGATCGAAAGGTGGAGAGCTGCTCAGACCAGATCTCAAATTGGCTACATATTCCCCAAGCAATCAGTATTGATCCTGTAATGCAATTCAAGCAACAATAAGTATAAGGAAAAGCATATTTTGAGAAATTAAATTCAATCAAATAATAAAGATAAGAAATTAAAAATTGCAGAAGAAGATGAGAAGAGGATGGGTATGACACTTATGAGTATGAACAAACAAACCCCATCACCAGTTGATTAAACCAGCAGCAATCTCTCTATCTCCATACGCCTCAAAAATGTCAATTTCCTATTCTAGTTCCCACATTTGGGTCCAAAATCCTCATCCCATAATTGCTTCTTTACTTGGTTAAAGTGAGCCCAAATTTTAGACTTATTGTACAACGAGGCAGAATGGGGGGTTGAAGACGAGGAGAGAGAAATTGGGGTTAATGAATAACAATTTTGTGGGAAGGTTTCGAGAAGCTTGACCTTATTTTACGGCTCATAGGGATGGGACTTTTGTGGTTATAGAACCTAAAACCACCGCCACGCTGTCATCGGAGCCGCCGCTAAATCTAGCCGTAACCTCAAATTCCTAAACCCTTTAAACTTTTGCTCATTACACACCCCTCTTATACCTCAATGCCGGACATTCTCCAGAATCTGAGCATCGACAGCGACGAATTCGCCGGAAAAGTCGTCGCCGGAGAATTCTCCTCCTGCGTTTAATAGAGGATGAGTTATGAGGAAGGAGAGGGAAAAGGAATGAATAGTTTCCAAATGAAAAGACCAATTAACCCCTACAAGAAAATAAAACGCGTTGTTCAACCGTTTCTTTTAACGGAGATGTTAACGAAGTAGACGGTAAGTTGTTATCTGACACAAATTTAATTTACTCTGGTAACTAAAATAGAAATATAAAAAACACAGGTCACTAGAAAATGATTATGTAATACGTCAGGGCACTAAAGTGGAAATTTTTCAATAATAAATAAAGTTGCTCGAAAACCACCATCAAGTGAGGTTAGGGTGTCCTGCCACGACATTTGTGTTACATTGAGGTGTATGTTCGGGAAAAACTTGATTGGGAGGATTTTCCCACAAACTTAATTTTTTTTCCTTTTCGGTGTTTTTGGCAAAATTTTCAAAAATAAATAATAATCACTGATTAACTTTTTTATGAAACGTTTGATTGATTATCGTGAGTCTAGGGATGTCAATGGGGTTTGGGACCCGGCCCAGACCCACGGATTCAGATTCATTTACAAGGGTGTGAATCTCCTTGTTATAGACTCATTGGATCTGGATCTGGGTCCTAGTATCGTAAATGGATCTGGATCTGGGTCCAACATCACAGACCCAGACCCGACCCATGGACCCATTAACATATAAAAATGTAAAATAAAAATGAAAAAAGATGAAGACCATGTATAAAAAAAGAGTCCAAAGGTGAAAATTTGAGTTTGTTAATTTTTCAATGAGTATAAATACATTGTTAAGTGATTTTTTCTAATAAAAACTTAAAATCTTATGATTATTATATGATTTAGGAACCAATCTCTTTATTTATTGATTTATTAATGAGATTCATTTAGGACTCACGGATCCGCTAGAACCAGCGAATCTGTATCTGAATCTAAGTATTATAGACCCTGTAGGGTCTGGATCTCAACCAAAAAATTTAAATAGGTCTGAATCTAGCTGGACCCGCCCCAAAAATGGGCCCATTGCCATTTCACAAACCGACTTAAAAGACGAAAGCTAACACGGATATAAGAGTTTGGTCCACTTCGAATCAACCCATAAGGCCATAACCCAGTTGAGATCTCATCAACTTAGAGCAAAAGGCCCACAAATCTCTTTCTCTCTCCTCACACTGGAATTCTCCCTCGCTTTCTCCTTCGTCAGTCGTTACTCACTCCCAGTCCAGACACAAGAGAGGAGAGAGAAAGAGGCGAAACGAGAAATGAGGTTCAATTTCGAATTTGATGAAACAAACAAAGAGAAACAGAAAGAGAAAGACCAACCCAAAACCCTAACACCATATTCTCCTTCGTCTCCTTATTCTTCAACCCCAAAGGATGTCGATCTCCAATGGCTTCCCCTTCAACACCACCCCGTCTTCTCCACCGCCGGCGAATATTCCGTCACCGGAGAGTCAACTCCGGCGAGGACACGATTCCCGAGGAATCTAATGGCTTGGGACGGAGCTTCTAGAATCTACTTCTGGGATTCCGATAAAGAGTGTCTTCATCGCATTTCTGTTCGCTTAGGTCAGCCTGATCCTACCTCCGTCATCGCTGCTTCTCCCTCTAAGGTTCGTCATTGGCTATATATTTATTTTATTTTATTTAATTCGGTGCTCAATTTTCAATTTTGTTTGTTTCTTGAAAGTTGGGAATATGACTATATGAGGGTTTAGGGTTTATTGATGCCTTTGGATATTGCGAAAATTCATTTAGGTTCTCTGTGTATAAAAAAAAAAGGATGCATCATTATTGCAATGTGTGTGACTATTATCCACTTTCCTCCATTTTGATTTTATTGTCACGGCCCCTTTTATTTTGGTTGGATGGCTCACTAAAGTTTAAATACTTGTAATTCATTTTCATACTGGTTTACTCCTTTGTCGTTGTTTAGAATTTAGAACTAGGGTTTTAGGGTTTATATGACATGTAAGCGCCATTTCGGTTTGCATATATATTATTATGCACTAGTTGGGGTAGGCTTTACACGTGGTCGCATTAGTTGTCTTGGTGATGCTATTACATTACAGCCATACCGGTTATGAGCAACCACCTGCTTCATGAATTGGTGATAGTATAATTAGAAGAAAGTTTTACTGTGGCCTTGCCTTATTGATGTGAACATGTTTACCATACATTAATACTCATCCTTGTGGTACTACTAGTACGTCTCTTTTCTATTTCTATTTCTTCTCTTCTTCTTTTGTTTCTCCGGTTGAAAAAAGTGTTGGGGTTGGAAAATGTTATGTTTAAGGAGAGACGAAAGTTTAAAACTTTCTCTATTTCAATATCCAAGTCTGAGATTGAGAATGATATCTCAGAATGCGGACTGAGTTAAAGTGAGCTTAAGACCTAGCTTAAGACGTTCTCCGAAGCTCTGAGGTCTGAAATGGAAGGGTTATGTAATGTTGACAATCTGACTTTGACCATGGTTGCTTTGTTGTCTTTGTTGGAAGTCGCTCATATCAGGGACTGGCTGAGAAATTGCCCTTTGTTCCATATTACTATTTACTACCCACTTTTGTTCAGCAGTCCTGTGTTATGAGCAAGCTCCTGCTTTATGAAAAATTGCTCTTCTTGTTTTGTGCTATGTTTAATCACCTGATTTCCACGTAGGCTGTGTTTAATTCTGAGTGGGTAGCTCTGATGCTTGTTCCAGAGGTCCCGGCATCCTCAACTGTAGTCGTTTACTTCAGAGCCCATGGGATTCTTCGGGCCTAGCCCTGATACCCATGTTATCTAAAAGAAAACACATAGGCTTGTTTGTTTCATTTAGCCCCTATTTCTCATTTAGTGTGGGGTAAGTTACAATGTCGCATTAGGTAAATTACGTCATACTAGGGATCATTATTTAATTTTTCCAAGTTTGGTAAAAGGTGCCCATACCTCAATCCGATAGTTTAATAGAGTACTAGGGATTAAGGGAAAGTCCTAGGTCCAACCTGGTCTTTACAACCAAGGAGTAGCTTTTGTCATGAAGGTGGAAGGCTATGGACTTGTCAAAAATGGAGTTATACTTAAGGATGCATTTCTTATGAGGACTGGCTTTCCTGGTACAACTGAACACTTCATCACAGAAGATGCTGCACTTCCCATGCTAGCGAAACATGGATATCTCTTCTAATTATTTGAGATTTGTATTTCAATTTATGAAAAAAAGTATTGGGTGCCTAAAAGGGAGTGAATGAGTGCTTTTTTGTCACTCATCTTATATGGATATATTTAATTCAAGATGTGGCCTATAATAAAGGTCTCTAAAAGTGGGAATTTCGATAGACAATTCTCAGCAAAGATATGAGAGCCACAACATTATTATGGAAAAAGAGGTTTGTAATTGATTTTAACATTTCTTTCGGGTTTTGAATTGACCTTAACATTCTTTCAGAACAAAGGGTTGACTTTAATGTTAAGAAATACATTGATGAATGCGTTGTTAGATGAAAGAGAATCGGCTTGTGGTCTTGGATTGACTTTAGAGCTTCAAACATTATACTGTGTTCTTTGTTTTCATCCTTCTTGCATGAGTCTTGGGCCTCTTAGTACCTTTGCGAGCATGGTTTGGTCAGCAAAGGAATTGTTAATTGCTAATGCCTCTATTCTTTTGACAGATTTTGCAAGCTGATATCGAGCTTGACATTGGTGTCACTAAAATTTCAATCAATAGAAATGGATCAGCATTACTTCTTGCCGGTTCAGATGGCATACGTGTGATGTACCTCTATGGCCGTAACTCTCCAAAGGAATCCATTATTTGCAAGTATGTCATGACTCATAATTTAACATGTTGATGATATTACTTTTTGGATAATAGGCAATAAACATTTGGAGTGTCTTCACAATTTCCATGTTACTTAGATTTGGGAAATAGTTCCATTAAAAGAAAAAAAGATTTGGGGAAAAGGATCACACATGGGTATCGATTTGAGGGTGGGATATATCAATTATCAACTTAAAAGGAAGGATCTTGCTGGAAATGGTATATTTGCATCTGAAGCAGAGTAGATAAATATTACCTTACAAGGTTCCGTAGATTCCCAAGCAGAACTCTGACTGGGAGCTTTTTGCCCTTCATCCCCTTCAGGTGTTCTGGTCTAATGGGATTGATTGTTTTCCAGTGTATGAAAAAGCGTGCTTGAGGCACAATGTGATTAGCTTACCGCTTTATTGCCTCAAGGCTAGGTTATTTCGATGAGGCGTGCCAAGGTGCCTTGAGGCAACAATATATTCTATTTCGTTTCTTCAAGTGATGATTTAGTGTTTCCTTAAGTATATATTATTTATAGGACATTATAGTACATTTTAACGAAAAAGAAATCTGATTTTATTGCATATTTTGAGTGACGGTGTAGTACACCTCATTACCCTGAGGTGTGCCCCTTCGCCTCACCTTGCGTCTCACCATGCCAACTGTTCGGATGATGCTTAGTAAATGGCTTTGGTACCAGTGTTTTGCATTTCTTTTTGCCAATCTGATAGATGTTATCACACACTTTTCTCTCTGAATTCTGAAGCTCTTTTTTCAATTACCTTGTGATTCCTTTCCCTTTTTCTTTGGTTGTGCTATTGTAATTTGTCTTTTTATGCACCTCAGCTTCTAAATCTCGCTGGTCTTGAGCATGCTTATATTGTTGGATCTTCCCACGGCATAATGCTACTAATTAAAAAAATGCCTGTTACCTTCTCTACAGAAAAGTTACCTCCTCTGCTGGGATTGTGCTTACTTTACATGTTAACTTCGGCTATACTGTACAGGACTGTCCCAGTTGGTTCTGAACTTTATCAGAATACTGGCAATGCCATCCGCATATTACAAGTGACATGGCATCCTCATAGTGATACACATCTGGCAGTTCTTTCTTCCGATTCAGTATTCAGGTATCAAACTTCCTTTTGCAGAATTTTGGGCTTTATTTTGCATTTTCTTTGTCATGTTCTGCAAATCAATTTTTGTCCTTGCATTTTCGAACTTAACAAATATTGTATATGTGGGTTTTCTCTTTGCCACATCCATTGTGCGTCTAAGGCTAAATCTTTGTTAAATCATGGTTCCTACATTTCCTATTATGACTGCATCCATTCCTTGGCAGAAAAGTGGGAAAGACAAACATTTATGGATGGCATTTGCTTCACCGAGCAAAGGAAGAGATTGTCACTAAAACTGAAGAGATTGTCCACCTAGCCTAAGGGTCATCCGGGGGGGTGGGGGTGGGGGTGGGGAAGGTGAAATGGATCATTGTCCCAACGTAGGCTGCCCCTCATTCCCCAAAAACTGAAATTAGGTCACCAAGTTTGAATCCTAGTGATGGTTGGAGCAAGCCACTTGAGCTGCCAGCTAATTAGCTTCTTAATATTAAGTATTTGTGTTTGTTCCAAAGGCCCCAGGTTTGAGCCGCCTTAGGGGCTCTGGTGGTTTTCTTGGTCGTTAACTTGGGAGATTGGATATCGGACCCGCTTCGAATCCGGAATCTCGTAGATTAAGCCCCCGAAGCTAGTTCGCCACCGCGGTACCATCTGCTCGGAATTTTATACGAGCATCAAATAAAACCTGTCGGCGCAGGGCCATAGGATTAGTTGGGCAATGCCCAGGGCCAGATACCCATGTTACCCAGTTGCACTGAAGAGTTGAGAATGAAGATCTTCCTTAGGCTGTTTTAAGGTTGAAAAGGTGGAGTTAACTTTAAGCATTTTGTCTTTCATTACCATTCGCATGAAATCAATCTAATTGGAGTCAGGACACCATGTAAGGAGATGTTATTGGTTGTGGCCTTTTGGGTAAGTTCATGATCAACATTGGTACCAGTAACAACTAATGGTGAAGAGTTGCAAATTGGTTGGGAGTATGTTCATTGTATCTGATATGGTTAATTGATTGGTTGGTGAACTGTATATATGTGTGCACAGAGAAAGGTATTTTTGTTAAGGGTAAGGAATTATTTAACTCTGGGCCTTCCACACCCTGCCCTCGACAGGATCCTTACTGGTTCATTGGTTTTGTGTTTGAAGAACGGTCTTTCTTCTCTACCACTGACACTACCATCATTTGAGTCACGAACTGCATTATTTCTCACCTTACTAAAACATTTTTTAAACATGCAAATTGTTCTTTCTGATTGCCTCTGCCGACTGATTAGTTCAGTGATTTTTGGTCATATATAAATTTATTAAGACCCTGGATACCATGGAGGCCCAGTGTCTATGGTTTATGGTGTTTATTGATCATAAGATTCATAACTCTGACTAATTCAGTTGTGCTTACTTTTGTAGAATATTTGATTTGTCTTCTGCTCTTGTTCAGCCAGAGCAGGAGTACTATTTGCAACCGGTAGAGCCAGGTAGATCCCAGAACGCGTCATCGATCTGCCCTGTTGATTTTTGTTTTGGACGTGATCACTTATGGGACAGATTTAGTGTGAGTTCTGTTGAGTTTGATTAGTTTAGGGCCTTTGCTATCAGTTGGAAGGGTTATATTTTAATTTAAAGAGGTGATTCATATCTTTTGCTTTCGAAGAAGGCATACTAAACCTAGTCTTTGACGTGCTTTGTATGCTTTCTATGCATCCCTCATGATCACTCCCTATATATTTTATCTTGGGCCTGGATAAAAAGGGGTAAAAGGGACAACGTCTACGAGTGAACTTCATGGTCCACTTTTCATCTACTGACATTTGATGCTATCTCTTTTTGCAGGTCTTTTTTCTGTTCAGTGATGGATCTGTGTACATACTTTGTCCAGTGGCCCCATTTGGAAGGTGCTTCTCCTTTTTATTTTCTGTTGTCCATGATACTCATCAGAAAACATTAAGGGCTCAAACGAAGTGACTGTTGAACATTAGTATAGACTATAGACTGCACAAGTAGTTACTATTGAACAATTGGCTGCATGCGGTAGGCACTTGCTACCCTAACCTCTTGGTCTAATAACAAAACCCAGTGTAATCCTGCCTTGGGGAATGTCTGAGGAGATCACGAATTAGGCAGCCTTACCCCTACTAGTATAAACTAGCAAAGAGAGAGACTGTTTAAGAAAAACCTACAGAAAAGCAATTAAAGAGCAAAACAACATTCAAGTACTGAAATTGGTAGTCAAAAAGTTTTAAGGGTCATAGTAGCAGCAAAAGTAATAGCAGTACTAAAAGACCTAGGAATCTTGGTCTAAAGTCTAATATAATTTTATGCCTTCTAGAACTATTAGCCGATTTTCCTTACGATATTCCTGTTACTAATGATATAAATCTCAAGGTTTGGGCTTTAACAGCATTTGGTTCCTGCCGCTCTGACCCCCCCCCCCCCCAAACAAAAGAAAAGGCATTTAAGATTAACTATTTTTATTATTTCCCCTCACCCACCCCAAAAAAAAGGTAAAGAAAAGAGTATATGGTCATGGTGTCTCTTGTTTTACATAGTTGGTAATAATTGTTGCATCTTTCTTGATAGTGTCTACATGTGGGAATCAATAATGGAGATCTACAGCGATGCACAAACTTTTGGCGTAAAATCTGACAACTCCACTGCTGTTAGCAATTCTACTCTGGCCATATCTTGGCTAGAAGCAACGTTTCCTGAACTAAATCAACAAGGGAAGGAAGTTAGTCATATATCCGCTGTTAAGGCTCGTCCCTATGTCCTAATAGATGCATTGATTTTATTGCAGGTAAGTTTCTTTTCATTTCTTAAAACATTTCAAAGAACTTTTCTTACTGATGAGAAACAAATGTGCTTTAAGATTTTTACTCATTATATAACAACTGAATATTGAAAATTTGTGATAGCTTTTGGCACTGCTGAAGCTTTACTTTGTGAACTTTCGATGTCCACTATTGATGCACATATTTGTTACTTCAAGTAATTATCTTCAACGAGGCAGGATTACATATTTACTCTGGGGGTTGTCTTGTGGGTAAGGCTTCCTCAATCTCATGAGTCATGACTAATGTAGTTTCAGGCAAAGGTAGCGATGGGACAGTTTCAGATGATGCTTTCTTTTTCATTTTGAGGAGAGCAGTGTGTTCGGTTGAGTTTACTCTTTGTTTTTTAAAAGGAGGTAGCAAGAGCCCCGTAAATAAAAAAAGATAATGGGCAATGAAATTTCAAATTATTAAAACTGGGTTTTTCGGAATTAATGGGTATTTTTCTTGGTGATTATGCAATGAGCAACAACATTGATGAGAATGAGCTAGTGAGCCGGGTGGGAATTAGAAAAAGCGGAAAACGACGGCGTTCTTGTGTAGTTGAATATAAGGTGTAGACTAAGGGTTGGAGGGAGGGGAAGTGGGCGCCCCCAAAACAGCCACAATTAGCCTTGTCTCACTCTCTCTCTCATCATGGTTGATAAGAATGAGGTGCCAACCTAATATTGGTTCCTGGACCTCTACCCATTGAAGCTTCCCAAGGTGGGAATTAGAAAAGGCGGAAAACGATGGTGTTCTTGTGTGGTTGAATATAAGGTGTAGACTAAGGGTTGGAGGGAGGGGAAGTGGGCCCCAAAACAGCCACAATTAGCCTTGTCTCACTCTCTCTCTTATCATGGTTGATAAGAATGAGGTGCCAACCTAATATTGGTTCCTAGAGCTCTACTCACTGAAGCTTCCCAAGGTTCTTTTGTTAATCTTTTGTTGGGTCATAGCTCATGATAGTCTCCAGTAATTCCAGAGTCAGGTCAACTTCCTTTTCTTTCCGTTCGATAGTTTCACATGTTGCATCAACATGTGCTTTGTTCATGTTCACAAGATTGATTGACAATTTGACATGAATTTTCTTCCTGTACAAACCCCATTTACAGAAAATCTTTGTATTTGATACTTGGTTTAACATGTTCTTCCAATATAACTCTTGTGAAAATGCTTTCCCGGGGGGATAATTTTTCTTGTAAAGATGTCTCGCCCTGCATCTTTAGGCTTCTACTTTTCTTTTTATTTTTTATTTTTTTATTTTAAGTGAAAGGCTTCTACTAGAGGTGGCAAACGGGTCGGTCAGGTCGGGTTTAGGTTGAGTCAGTTTCGGTCGGGTCATTTACAGGTCGGGTTGTTTCGGTTTCGGGTTCGGAAATGCTTGTTCATGACCCAGAGCGTTCGGGTTCGGGTCGACCCAACGGGTTGTGCATTTATTTTTTAATTAGGTTATAATTGCATAATTAATTCTATTTTTAACTTTAAAATAAAAAAGTTGCACACTATAATGTTATTAGATATAATATATATGGTTTTAATCTACTTGAAAACTATTTCGTAAAGTTTTTACAAGTTATTATGTTTTTACTAATGCATACGAAGTATCAAACCGCTACCTGTGTTACAATTAGTTAAGATCGTTCCACAAGGATTAGAAAAACCCTTATTAAAGAGAAATCTGAAACTACATATGTCAAAATTGGTTGATATGTAATAAATTCTGATATGATTAAGCTTTTTGTCATTCACTTTTCTCATGTTGATATGTCTTGTTTTGAAAACCTCAACCCAACGGGTTGACCCAGAACGGGTTCGGGTTGACCCAGAACGGGTTCGGGTTTGACCCAATAAATGTCGGTTTTTCGGGTTCGGTAAGTATTGGGTTTCGGGTTGAAATTCTTTGTTCAAGACCCAAACTTTTCGGGTCGGTATGGGTCGGGTTCTCGGGTCGGGTCAAATTTTGCCAGCTCTAGCTTCTACTATTCTAGGCACTCATTGTTGTGGGAGAAGGTCAAATACCTCGCTTCTTTATGGGCCAGGGCTGCAGGGGCGTTTCGGGATTATACTATTACTAATATGCAACAGAACTGGGGCAGCTTGTAAATGCTTAAATGGAGAGGATACCTTATCCTCTCCTATGCTGTAAATCTGATTACTTATTAATGTACTTTTTCTTTATCTAAAAAAACTATTCTAGGCACTCATTTTAAAATCTGAGTGAGCATCTGGAGAGTAATTGAATGTGTTTGTACTTGTTCGCTGGAATATGGCCTATAAGAAAGTCTTATGTATTGCTCTGTCTTTTGATGCCAAGGTTTCTTTATGTGTGGTGGAGTTCTGGCCGCTTATGTCAAAATTTCTCTATATGTGTATCGAGAACTTATGCCAATACAGTGATACTGCATGGCTGTAATCAGTTCATACCTCATGATAGATTATCAATTATTCAGTTCACCTACTACACTCTTTATCACTTTTTGTACTGAGTCTATTGGTAAAAGAGGTGGCTCTCTCTCTCTCTCTCAACTTGAGTTCTGTTCTGCCTGAGTTTCTGTTCCCGGACAAAAACAACAACACCCCCCTCCCCTCCAAGGTCGGTGATCGCCGGCCGCTCTACAAAGGTCGGTGACCGCCGACTCAACCCAGCCCGACCCACTCGGGGCTGAATAGACCTCCAAACATTTCGTCGGAGGCTTCAATTGATCACCGGTGAAATTCCATCGCCGTGGAGTAACCGTGGTGTGTGGCTGCAAACACGTGAACTCGCCGGAGTAACCAGAACGGGCCTGAAAAGTCGTGCCCGGCGACCTCGATTTCTGTTTCTGAAAAGTCGAGCTCGACGACACCGTCCTTCACCCGGAACAACTCTCACCGGAGACGGGTAAAATCGCCGTGGTGAGCACCGACGACCCCCTCCCCGGAGTTCCCCGCTAAAATCCATCGGTCTTTACCCATCCAACGTTTCTTTTACTGTCGGACTTCCCTTTATTTTGGATTTGACCACTGTGCAGTAGCTAGTACTCTAATTTAGTTTTTTATTATTATTTAATTATTGTTGTGTGGTTGTCTTGTTTACTTCCGGGCCTGCTTGAGTGTGGCACTTAATTGTTAGGGGACTTTTTTTTACGTGTTACATTTTGTGCTAGTAGGACTTGGTCCCTTTGCCTTTTGTTGGGTATTGTTTTGTTTGTTGCTGTTATTACTAATATATTTATTTATTTATTTTCACGTGTACAGGCTTTACTTTTACTTTTACTGTAGTTACGATTTATATTACCTAGTTATTTGGTGTGATATCATATAACATGGCTTTTATTTCTAGTTTTTGACTTAACTGCTAGACTTTTTTTGTTGGTGTGGCGTCGTTGGATTCTATTAGTAGAGCTAGGGCTAGTCCTTTGGTGAGCTCGGGGCCTCCAAGGGGGAGAGATGATGCAGATAGATTGCGTTTTGGAACATGGAATATAGGGACACTCACAGGAAAATATTTGGAGTTAGTGGAGATTTTAGGAAGATATAAGGTTAATATTGCATGTGTTCAGGAGACTAGGTGGTCAGGTGCCAAGGCAAAGGAGATCAATGGGTTCAAACTTTTGTATTTAGGGTGTTCGAGTAAGAGGAATGGGGTCGGTATCTTAGTAGACAAGGAACTTAAGCAGCATGTTGTGGAGGTTGGGAGAACCAATGATAGGATCATGTCTATTAAGGTAGTGGTAAGGACGAGACATTTCATGTCATTTGTGCTTACGCACCACAAGCAGAGTTGGATTTACAACTTAAACGTCGTTTTTGGGAAGAATTAGATGAGGTTATTCAATCAATTCCCCCTAGTGAGAAACTCCTTATAGGAGGAGACTTCAATGGACATATAGGAGCTACTTCGGATGGGTATATTGGTGCACATGGTGGTTTTGGGTATTGAGTTCGGAACGATGGTGGGACATCGATCTTAAGACTTTTCGACAGCGTATGACCTAGTGATAACCAACTCCTTCTACAACAAAAGAGATGAGCACCTAGTTACTTTCAGGAGCAGTACTGCAAAGACCCAAATTGACTACATTCTTGTTAGACGTGGCGATTGTAGATTTTGTACAGATTGCAAGGTTTTACCAGGTGATTGTGTGTCGACCCAACATAGAATGGTCGTTTTGGACCTTAAGGTAATGGGGTGGAAGAGGAAGAGAAATGCACACAAGTGTACCAAAATCAAGTGGTGGAATCTAAAAGGAACTATGCGGAGTCATTTCAAGGCTAAGGTTGAATCAGACAACATTTGGACACAAGAAGGGGATGCGAGCCAGATGTGGAAAGGGGTGGCAAATCTCATTAGACATGCTGCAAAGGAGACATTAGGAGTTTCGAAAGGGCCGGGAACTTGTCGGAAGGAATCTTGGTGGTGGAGTGAGGACATTCAACAAAAAGTGAGGACTAAGAAGGTGGCTTACAAAGCTCTAATGGATAGCATTACCGAGGATGAAAGGGTGGTGAAGCGAGAGATTTACAAAACGGCAAAGGAGGCAAAGAAATCAGTTTCAGAAGCCAAAAACAAAGCACATGAGAGTCTGTATCAAAAATTGGAAACCAAGGAGGGAGAAAAGGACATCTTCACGCTGGCGAGAGCTAGGGAGAGAAAGACTAGAGACCTAGATCAAGTTCGTTGTATTAAAGATGAGGCGGGACAAGTACTTGTGGATGAGGCGGGAATAAAGGGAAGGTGGCATAGGTATTTCAATGAACTTTTTAACAATGTTGGGGATGTCGACATTTCGCTGGGAGATCTTGCCACGTCCGAGCGTAACTATAGCTTTTGTCGTCATGTTACGAAGGAAGAGATCAAAGGGGCTTTGAGGAAGATGAAGAGTGGTAAGGCAGTAGGACCCGATGAGATACCCATAGAGGCATGGAAAAGTTTGGGGGAGGAAGGTTTATCTTGGTTAGTTAGACTTTTCAACATGATCCTCAAATCTGCACGGATGCCAGAAGAGTGGAGGCTCAGCACATTGATTCCCCTATACAAGAACAAAGGAGATATTCAAAGTTGCAACAACTATAGAGGTATTAAGTTACTGAGTCACACCATGAAGTTATGGGAGAGAGTTATTGAGAAGAGACTAAGAAAGAGTACTCTTATCTCAGAGAATCAATTTGGATTCATGCCAGGGAGGTCAACAACAGAAGCAATTCATCTGCTTAGACGCTCTATGGAGTATTATAGAGATAGGCAAAGGGACATGCATATGATTTTTATTGATTTGGAGAAAGCTTATGACAGAGTACCTAGAGATGTTATGTGGAGGTGCTTGGAAGCCAAGCGGGTCCCAGTTGCCTATATACGAGTTATTAAGGATATGTATGAAGGAGTGAAGACTAGGGTCAGGACTACAGGAGGGGATACTGAGCATTTTTCTATGGATATTGGGTTACATCAGGGTTCATCGTTGAGCCCCTTCTTGTTTGCAACGGTTATGGATAAGCTCACGAAGACTATTCAAGAGGATGTGCCCTGGTGCATGTTATTTGCAGACGACATTGTTTTAATAGACGAGACGAGAGAAGGTGTTAATGCAAAACTGGAACTTTGGCGGGATACACTAGAGTCAAAGTGTTTTAGGTTGAGTCGGACAAAGACCGAGTACTTGGACCGCAACTTCACGAGAGATAGAGTTGCCTCGGATTTGGAGATTAAGATCAGTACTGAAGTTGTACCAAAGAGGGGTTGTTTCAAGTATCTTGGTTCAGTTATCCAAGGCAACGACGAGATTGATGACGACGTGACTCATCGTATCAAAGCGGGGTGGATGAAGTGGAGGTGTGCGACAGGATTTTATGTGACAGGAAAATTTCACTCAAACTGAAAGCTAAATTCTATTGTACAGCCATCAGGCCAGCTTTGCTATATGGGGTTGAGTGTTGGCCAGTGAAACAGGTGCATGTGCAGAAGATGCGATGCGGGTGGCTGAGATGAGGATGCTTCGTTGGATGTGCAACTTTACAAGAAGAGACAAAATTAGGAATGAAGTGATAAGAGGCAAGGTGGGAGTGACCGACATTGACAACAAGATGCGAGAGACGAGACTCAGGTGGTTTGGGCATGTTATGAGAAGACATTAAGATGCCCGAGTGAGAAGGTGTGAGAGGATTATACTTAGGGACTGCAAGAGGAGAAGAGGGCGCCCAAAGAAGAGTTGGGGAGAGGGAACTAGTCAGGATTTGACTCTTCTAGAACTTACCGAGGACTTGGCCCTAGATAGGAGAATTTGGCGTAGTAGGATCCATGTAGAGGATCCTCGATAGATTGTCGTTCTGTATTGCATAAGAACTAGAGCTTGCGGCATTTTGTTTTCTAGCTTGTAGTTGTCTTCTTCTTTTTATCCCAATATGTTAGCAACCTTATTTTTTGGTGTGGTTTTGCTTTTTGTCCCTCACCCTTTTGTTTATTCCCTATTTACTTCTCCATGGCTTGAACTCTTGCCAAAAAAAATAAAAAAAAATAAAAAAACACTTTTTCGAAAATGTTTTCAAAAAAAAAAAGAAAGGTTTTTGTGGGTCTCTCGGAAACTGTCTCTTTACTAGGTGACTAGTAGGGGTAAGGCTGCGTACATCTGAACCTCCCCAGACCCCGCCCTAGGCGGGATATTTACTGGGTTGTTGTTGTTGTTGTTGCTGTTGTTGTTGTTGTTGTTGTTGTTGTTGTTGTTGTTGTTGTTGTTGTAGTAGTAGTTCACCTACTACAGCATCTATGCTTTTTTGACAATAAAATTTGCAGGGCCCTCTTCGCAAAGTCTGCCATGGTGAGGAAGATGATCCTGGATTTCGTGGTGCGGAGTGTGAGGGATGTGCTGTTAGTTTTCTTTACAATTCTGTTGGCAAGGATTCAATCTTAATCACTGCCTGGAGTGGTGGGCAATTACAGATAGATGCCCTAGCTGATGAAATCCAACCAGTCTGGCATACTGGGAATCCGCCTCGGCTATCTTTTGATTCCCATAATCATATACTTGGATTTGCTATGATATGTGAATCAAATGCAAATCAGCTTTCTGTTGTACGGCTTGACCAGCCAGTTGACAATAGCGAGTGGTCAGGTCATCCACCTCCTTTATTAAGACTGGCTATTGTCGATTTGGCATTACCTAGAAGTAGGGATGGTGATTGTCAAATTTCAATGTATATTGATCCCCTTATTCCCGAGAGAATATATTGTCTTCATGATGGTGGTGTAGATTCAATAATCTTGCATTTTCTCCCATTTACGAATCAGACAAGTGGCAAGGATGAAACAATGAGAACTCCGTCAGTTCATCCAGTTTTGAGTACATGCCAGGGGGAAACTGCCTCATCTTTTTTTCTTTGTGGTTTTGTGGTTTTGTCTGATTCGTTTGGATACTCTTGGATTGCTGGGGTCACCTCTACTCGAGAATGCATTGTGCTAGAGATGAAAGCATGGAATATCTTGCTTCCCAGGCTTTTGGATATGGATATCAAGCCTGTTAAGTCAGCAGAAGCCTCAGAAAAAATCACACTGGATATCATAAGTAGGGAACTCCTTGCTGGTCCTAAGGTGGTCCTTGTTCCGCGAGGTCATAGTTTGCAATCTAGTGCTGATTCTATTGAAGGCCGATCAACTTTGCATCAGTATTTCAAGCTTTTCCATGAAAACTACGTGGAATACGCTCACAAGGTAACTAAACAAAAACTCCTTCATGTTAGAAAGCTTAACACTTGGCTCGTAAAACTGATGAGATTTTGTGGTACCTAGGCATACGAGTGACATTAGTTTTATGGTAACTGTGGCACAGCACGCTTACGCTTGCATCTTAAAGTTGTTTTGCAATGATTAGTTGGATGATCCACTAGATCTTGAAGTAGCTTAATTTGTATAGCCCTAAACGCAACTAAAGGTCCAGTTTTCTTGCACATGCAATGACTCGTTACCAACTTACCATTGTGTTAATCAAATCCATGTTTTCTTGAACTTTAAACAATATTCTCTTAACAATTGTCGTGGTTTTGATTTTTTTTTTTATTTTTGTAAAGATTTGGGGAACCACCTAGTAATTATTTTAAAAAAAACTGGAATTAAATGTTATTAGGCTTCATTGTCATATCGCACCTTTACGATTTCTAGAGCCAAAAGGCCCTTACCCCTACACGAACAGTTTACAACCAGCCTCCAGGCATAGGAATGGCGGACTGAATCCCTTCGAAATATTCCAAGAAGCTTGGTAATTTTTTTCCATGCTTTTTTATTAGTTTCATTTTTTATGTATTACGTATAATTATAGAGGAAGCTGTTTGTTTTCCTAGGTGTACTTTGAACTGAAACATCACGGGCCACATCTGAAGAAAATAATTGAAAATATGCATGCACGGTTACATGAGGCTCAACAGAAGCTCGTTAATGTTGAGGAGAAACAGCCAAAATTGGATGACAGGATCAGACGTGCAGTTGAGCGCCATGAATCTCTAGAAGAGCGTTTGCATAATTTGAGAAGATTACCCGGGATTCATAAGAGACCACTCACTAGAGCTGAGCGTGAGTTCAAGGCAGAACTTGGTATGGTTCTCATACACTGTGTTGACTGTACGAAATTTACATTACTCTGTGCATGGCAATTTTTCTTCCTAATGTATACGTATATCTGTAGTATTTGTTCTATGTCATCGCACACCTAAAGTTGTTTAGTAGTTATGGGCTTATGGCTTCTGTCTCACCATCCTGGCATGAGATCTACCCTCTCCTTGATTCTGGGTGGGATGACGATATATCATCGTGAGCCTCGCTAGTCTGATGTGCACCTTCCCCTCGTTGTATACTCTGATTAATAGCTCCAGGGAGTGAAGGGTTGGGCTGGGGGGGGGGGGAGCGCACTTGAAAGAGTTTGTCGCAGTGTAATAATAGTTCAGGGGTAAATTGAAAGAATTTCATTGTTGCTTACCATCCACAAGTACACCTCTGTTAGCTTGCACTGAAGAGAAGTAATGCCTCGGAATATTTGCTTTTTTCTTTTCTGATGAGCATAGCCTTTAACATGAACGCTTAGATCCACTTGGTGGTTTATTTGTCTTGCAGATAGGTTTACAGGTGTTGAACTGGATTCTTTCCATTCTACGATTGAAGCTTTGGATGGAAGGCTGAGAAGGTACACACAGTGTCGCAAGGGAAAGGTACCTAACTATCAGAAGACCCCCACCAGGAAGAGCTTCGTCCAAGATGCTCGGCTAGACCAACTAAAGGCCTCACTTGAGAAACTTTCACTAGTGAACAGTGAGAATGCGAAAAAAGTTGAACTGGTAGAATCAACACTAAAAAGTTTGGAAGGTGAAACAAAATGAAGTCCAGAATTTTCCCCCCTGTTCAATTATCAAAGATATCTGAAGTGTTGAATTTGATTTGGCTGATGGAGATCTGATGATAGAGTTGCACTGAACAAATTCTGAAACAGTTCCCTGCTCGGTCGTTTGATCAAACCCATAACTTAAGCCATCGTTAGTTATCAGATGGTTTGTGAAGCGAATACCAGTATAGAACAGTTGATTCTGTGATGACAAATCTCTGTTTTTTGTGCTGTATGCCAGAGATAGAAGGATAGCATTGTACCTCCAGTGTATATTTAACAAGGTTTGCTCCCTAAATTCAGCAAGGGGGTTGGAAACAGGCGCATACATGTAGTTTTATTGTATGTTGGTCAAATGTAGAGGTCTTCCCTCAAATTGTATTTACTCGTTTTTCTTCTGTGTTTGGGGTTAAGTGTCCTTACTGAGCCAGCTTGTTTTGCTAATCTTTGCTTCTGCTTCATGTTTATTGGCACTGATTACAGGTAACATATATATTTCGGAATTGCTGAACCGAAGTCATGGCTATTTGTTGTTACCGACAGTACGTGATTGGATTGAGTTGGGATCTCTCCATTTGCTAAAAGAAATGGAGGCTTTTATTTTCTAAATGGAGGGTGAGACCTCCTTCTAACCAAATTTCGAATTAAATACTAAACCCAAAGAGGCAAAATGAGAGAAGAGATCTCGATTGGATTGGTGTTGCTTTTGGCATTAGGAACATAATTTTGCTTTAAAAGAGGTTTCTCAAAGATCAAAGCTTTCGGAGTTTCGGTGACGGCTTTGAGCTTTGTTTTGGGCTTTTGGCTACTCTCTTGTTTTTCCTGGTCCAAAATTGTTTTAAATTTCCTTTTCCAACTCTTTCATGGTCCATTTTTTAAGAAATAGCAATCAAATTACAGTACCTTGTTCAAGAGAGAGATTTTATTCATCCTAATTGTCAATAATTTCAAGTCAACATGAACAAACCGTCACAAATATGTACTTTTCAGCTTTCCCTGTTCTTTATTTTGGGTTTTGACATTAATTTTTTATTTTTTATTTTTTATTTTTTTTTTACTCTTGGGGGTGGGGGGGGTGGGGGGGGGGGGGGTGTGGTGGCGAGCGGCGAAAACATAGCCAGTTCAAGATAAGAGAGCAGGAGTGACCAAGAAAAGTAATTTGGCCTAACTAATGGCAATTGGTAAGCATGTACAATGGTATATGTTTCTCATAATTTGCTATTTTAACAGTCACAAAAAGAATCAAGAGTAGCTGCTCATCTGACCCTGAAGACTAATGGAACAGCTTAATCCCATGGCAATTAACCAATTTACCTTCCTTAGCTATATTTTGTTTTTTCTTTTTTTTTTGGCTTTTTTATTTGGATATATAGAGCATGTCTTTTTCTTTTTTTTATACAAGCTCTCCTATATCTCTACTCCCATCTCTTTATGTAGCTGCATTTCGCCGTTGCACAGCAATGGGATATCGCTTCTGCGTCCGGGTGGTGGGAAAGAAGACCACCTTATCCTGTTCTGTAGGCTCCCAACTGTTAAACAACCATAGAGAAAGAAGACACAAAGGATTAGTGCCGTTAAATGCTGAGCTTTTATCACCACAGATGCATCCTTAAGTTGTGTTCTAACAATTGTTGGCAGATCTTACGCATATGCCATCGCAAACATGAGAAATTATTAGATGTTTTCGGATCGTACTCCCACCTCTCACAATTACCACTTTTCTAGGGATAATTTGAGCGGGCTCCATCAAGTTAAATGATAGGTGGGAGCATTGGTCCCGTACCATGTAATAATCTGTGGCATTAGCTGACGAGAACTGAACAAGATCATACCTGAATTTTGTGACGAAGTGGTGGAGGAAGATGGAAACTGTTACCCTAGAGAGCTCATAGCCAGGGCACAACCTTGGACCTCCACCAAATGGCGTGAACACGTTAGGGGGATACGTTGCTCCTGTGTCTCTCTGTTCATGTTATATCAAACATCATCAAAACCATTTCGAATCAAGGATACAAAAGTTTGCATCCACATATATGATCAGCTGATATGAACGTTTCCACAAGTTCAAGCAGATAATCTGTTTTCTGTTTTGGAAGAATTACCTGCCATCTCCATGGGTTGAACGTTCGAGCATCCTTAAAATATTCCTCGTCCATATGTACTCCCCTAAAAGATGCAAACACTTTCCATCCCTTTGGTATTGTATAGCCTGTCATATAGCAAAAAAATGAGCAATGCAGCAAAATGTATCAATTACTAAAGAAAGATTGTCAACTTGAAAATGAAGTTAAAGGAGAAAGAATATGTACCTCTAATGTTAATATCAGCTGTTGTACGCCTAAATATGCCCCCAATGATGTTTGAAACTCGCAAAGTCTCGTTAATAACCTGGAATTCACCATACACAAGACAATATACTCATCATGAGTAACAACACTTTGAAGGTTTCTTATTGCAACCATTTGTGATGCAAGATTACAATCAACCACAAACATTTAAGAACAGAGAAAGTAGTTTGATTTGTGAATTGGGTCTTACACATTGAGTGAATGTCATTGATTTGTAATCACTCCAATCCAAGGCCTCACATTCTCCCTTTTGAGATCTAATCTTTTCCTGCTCTTCCTGCGACAGTTTGAGCAAACATTTAACACTAATCAGAGGCAGTGCTAGTACTCCATCAAAACTTAATCAAGAATGGTGTGAAGAATCAAATGAAGCCTCTCTTTTTTCTTTTGCACATTGGATTAATGATAGTTTTCTAAAGCTTACAAACTTAAATCAATACAACATCCGATAAAATAATCAATAGATCAATGCTTTTATCTTTCAACTCCTCAAAGTAGCTTGTATAGGTGTGTTCTTTTTAGTTAAACTAAACTGAACTTGTTATCTAGATTGATATCCGATCCATTAAGTACAAAAGAACACACTATGTCTTGAACACGATAGCACAAGTCCGTAACCTGGTTCAAATATCACCTTTGTTGACTTTAATGGCTTGTATTGTATTCCTTTTACTTGACCAAAACAATAATTAAGAAAACAAACTAATGCTACATAGTAGATAGTGGAGGTCAATTTTTGAGTCTGTGAAGCCCAGGTCATAGAGCCTAGCTAGTAGTTGTTCCAAATTAGATTAGATAGCCAACTGAATATTGGCAGTCCATATTACTTCTACAACAATAACTGACCCTAGCCCAACTCACCAGTGCCTTCTCTATTGCTTCTCTCTGACCGTGCAACAAACTGCAGTCTGCTCCAGACCGTGCAACAAACTATAGTAGTATACAGCAAGCTGAATGAGTATAAATGTGTATAGCCTTATAGGGTAGCATCTAGCCCCTCATCCTTTTGCCTTCATTCAAGTTCCTTTGAAATGTGCACCCCACCCTTTCCCATGCCCAAATACCCCACTCAATTTTCACACTTTATACTTAAAACTTATATTATGTAGAGAACGTTGTTCTTTTTTTTTTTTTTTTTTTTTTTTTTTTGAATGAGAATCAAAGGCACACTGCGATTCAAATGTCCCAATGCCCGTGGCGTAGACTCTTGCAAATGATAACACTAGAAGCTGCACACACGTTTTTGTCACAAGCGTTAGAAGGTGACTATGAATTAAACGGATCCGAATCAATTAATGAGTCTAAAAGTAAAGTAGAAAAGAACAAACCCAATGTAACTCATTTCCACTTGAGTAGGAAGGGGAATGGGAATAAGATAAAAGTAGGGAAACAAACAAAAGAATCTACTTTATTTATTTGAATTGAGGAATTGAATGAGAACATAGTCAAAGGAAGTAGTGCATAATAAGTGTAAACCTCTGACATAAATTTATATGGATCAGAAATCAGCAGCACACGAGGAGGAAGGATGCATGAAAGATGCCCTGGTCCCCTAAGGATAGATAACTCCATGACACTAGCTACACTAGACTTATTATAGACCGGACCAAAACCAGGAAGCAGCCAAACCACCCATCATTTTTGTCTACGTACCATTCACATTCATCAGAATGTTTCTCCTCTCTCTCTCTCTCTCTCTCTCTCTCTCTCTCTCTCTCTCTGACTTTTTATGTACAACAATTATAATTTCTGTGTCTGTGAATTTGACCATTTTGAACCCCAGCACATTTCACAAGGTGAAGGTGGTAGTGGCAATTGTAGCAGGGGAAAAAGGGTAATAACGTCTTTTATCCCTTGGCATAGTTCACAGACATGAGACATCCCATAATTCATTCCTTCCTGTCCTAGCTATCCTAGCTTTGTATTAGCTACTTCTCCATGGTATTCTGGTCCCTAATAACTAACGCAATTCTGTATTTTATCCATGAAATATCTTGTAAATAAATAATGGTAGTAGTACCATGTACTAGTAAATAGACTATCTTAAATGGGAGTTGGTATACTTTCTCTCTCTTATTGTTGTTAAGTTATACACAAAAACTTTAATAAGACGATTTTTCCGTAACTTTTGGTGAGACGGTGATTACTTTTCAATGAAACAAGGGTCACTGCTCACCATAAGTGACCCTTATATTTCTAAACAGTGACCCTCTTTTTCTGTGCATTGGTCTCATACAAGACTTACGGTAGGTTATAATCCCTCCACATTAAGTAGGACTTACGAGTAGTAAGTTATAGCATATATATATCCACTGTATTTTGTTGCCATCAGATCGATCACATGGATTAGCTTTAAAATCTAGCCGTCCAATGTGTTTGGTTGAAAATAAATTCAGATAACAATCTCTAACATAAGATGGTGAAGCTTCTAAAGCTAAGGGTCCATACATATATGATGGCACTCGTGGGCTTAGTGGGGACCAAAACAAATTGCATTATACTGCATTAGACAATACGGCAAATTATTGGGGAAAAAAAGGGAACAAATAAAAAAGGTGATACTACTATACCTTGAGCTGAGCAAGGGCAAGCGGGGTCTCTGTTACGTACTTGACTGCTAGAGTCATAAGTGTAGAGGTGGTCTCATACCCTGCCACCAGCAAAGCCACTAGGAAATCCACTATTACCTCGTCCGGTAACCGCCCGTCGGCTTCACCACTGGCTTCCTCGTCGAGCAATGCCCCTAATATGTCATTCTTTTTCTCTCCTCGCTCGCTCGCACTCCTCCTCTCCCGAACCACCATGCCCAAGGCCTCCGCCACCTTTGTCCTAGCCTTCAATAAGTTAAACGTTACCAAGAAAATTAACCCACATTATTGTTAAATTTTAAGGTAACAAACAACATTCAATAATAGAGTATAATAAAACCCAATTAATTTAACCAATTTGTCAAAAGGTAATGATACAATTTAAAGAAGTGACAATGACGTAGAGGGAACAAAATAACAAGGCATCATATAGATGTTGTGCTTTTTACATTCTTATAGTAAAAGTTCTCAACATTCACAATTACCATATTGACGTCAATGCGACACATAAAGAAACACAAACAAGATGTGAATGGGACACATTTCTCCTTGATGAATACTATAGAAAATGGGATCCATGTATTAGGTAGGCCCCATTGCCACTCGTTCCTACATGATAATAATATATTGTTCTTCATAAGAACTAGTTGTGTTCTATTCTGAATACATCGGTTCAATTTAATTTAGTAATCTATTTTTTTTCTTTTATACATTACTATTTAGTTCAATTAATCAGTTGAAAAATAACACACTCTAATATTAACTGAGAGCGAAATGGAGATCAGAAATTAGAAGATATATTTACTTTGATGGCTCGATTGTAAGTGGGAGAGAAGAAAGGCAAGGGAATGGAGAAAAAGCCTTCAATGACAAGGAGGTACTCTTTTCTGACGCTTGCAGTCCATTCACAAGGATCAAAGCTCATCAACAGTTTCATTGTTAATGCAAAGGTAATCTGCATACACAAGTAATTAACACATTAGCTATAACAATAATAATTCATTAATCTACATATTCTAACCTTTTTGCCTAAAAAGTGAACTTTCCAATATATTATATAATTTATCTACAAAAAGAGGATAAATTCTAGGTGGAATATTCATCTTATAGTAAGCTAAAGAAACAAAAAAAAAAAAGGTTACAGAGAATAACCAGATCATCAGAAATGTGTATCAACTTGTTGTTGCCGGAAATCACAATCATTTTTCCCCTTACACCATGAGTATATAAAACATTACCTCCTTAGTTCTTTTTGAGTTGTTTTTTTTTTTTTTTTTTTTTAATTTGTTTGGTTTAGAAATGGAAAACAATAGAGTACTTTTTTCCTTTCTAACGTGCGCCGCCCACGAGACTCTCATGAGTACAGGCATACTTGGAAAGCGGCATTTGGATGTGGTCCGATGGATCCTAACGTGCGCCTACTAAGTACTTCATATTCTTTGGATAGGAGCCTACTATGTTTGGTAATCTTTTCCACCACATAAAAATAGTTAGGGAACAAGAAAAAAAAGAAGAGGTTTGAGTTTGCTCATCCTAAAAGTAATTTCTTTGTCAACCGGTCATAGATTACGCAAATTTTCTGATGTTACCAGGTTTATCATCTCACAATCCCTCTAAATATGGGGGGTGATTTTAAATTATTTGAAAAAAGAAAAAAAAAAAAAGTAATATGATAGTTTGTTATTGTAACACTATAAATTTTGCGTGTAGTTTCTAGTTACCACTTCACTATTTTTCTTGTTAATTTAGAGTTAAAAATCTTACCGAAAATCTTAGAATTTTCTTTATTTTAGCGGCAAACGGTGTCTAACGTGACTCCTTTTCCGTACAAAAGTCCCAACTTTAAAATTAAAAAAAAAAAACAAAACAAAAAAAACCAACAAAAGTTAAACCTACAAACTTTTTGCCATCAAAATCTCGAAATTAGCCATTAGATGCAACAAGTTTCAAACGCAAGTCAAACATAAAAGCAACAGGGGTCAGAAAAAGTGAAGAAAAAACTTAACTTGAAATCAACCCATATAATGCCTACGTGTTTTCCGTTTGTAAGCCATACGGGCTAAAATTACACGAACACGTAGCCACGGTAGATATATATTTTCAACACGCACTGGAATCGGCTTGGTCTAGAATGGTATGGAAATTGATCTTCGGTAAAAACGGTTTTGATAACATTTATATAGTCCAACACAGAAATTTCTATAAGACCATTTAAAGGTTAAAAAAACGCTCAACGATAAAGTACTTTTTGTGAGGAGTAGTATTTTTTTTGTTCAATAGAGAGGAACAAAAATAATTTCTCATTAAACTACTATTTTATTCATGCTAAATTATATTATCGATCCGAGTCACAAATTATAAAGTGGACAAATAAATTAAGGCGGGATAAAATAAAAGTTGATGAACACGACTACAGGTACAGCAATGTACCCTCCACTTATCGCCCTCCTAATATATAACGATGACATGAGTTTAAGTTTCATTTCCGTAAAAAAATTGAAATACGAAAAAAAAGTAAAAGGAAAACCAAACCTTCTTAGCTTCCTCCATAAGGAAAACCCGGTCGGGCCAAGATTCCAAGCAGGATTGAATACGGCGATCCATATCAAGCAAAAGATGATCTCTTATAGTAGTCGAATTACAAAAACTCATAGTAAGAGAATGCATCCTTTTATGCAAATTCCCATTCATTAGCAACAACGAATATTTCCCTAACAAAGTTGAGATAGAACCAGGGTAGCTAATCTCAAAAAGCTTACCCTCTTGTTGAAGCACGTACTTATTAAAGTCCGGGTCAACTGAGAAAATGGTAGCTTCACCAAATAGGTGGGTTATGAAAACGGGTCCGAACCTCGAAACCCGACTGTCGACGAAGGGTTCCGGGTTTTCGGTTTTGTAGGCGTTGATGAGAGCGATGGTCTCCCCGATTAAAGGGAGACCATAGTTGCCTGGTGGAAGACGGTGGTTGGAACGGCGACGGTGGTTGAGAAAGAGGAGAGAGAAAATGAGGAGAGTGATGGTGAGGGTGAGAGAAAGGAATAAGTCCATATTGTGTGGTTTGGGAAAAGAAAGGGTGAGTGAGTGAGTGAAGGAGGGAGACAAAGAGAGAGTAATTGAGTGGTGTTTTTTTTTTTTTTTTGGTTTGTTTTTGGGAGTGAGAGTGGCCGATGGACCCCTTTTGGAATTTGGAGAGAGAGAGAGAGAAGGAATTATAAAGGAGAGCACACGGGTGGGTGATTGTATTTGTGAGTCATATGCTATGCCCCAAAAACCGAATCTGGGAAATGGGAAAGAGATGAGGGAAGTGTAAATATAAAGGACTATAAAACATTGACCTATGTCGGATATTTTTCCATTAATGTGCTCTTTTTTTAACCTTTCTTTCTCAAGTTTTACGATTTGTTACTAACAAAACAAAGGAGAAAAGGAAAACAATCTGATTGTTTGAACTGTATTTTGTTGCACATAATTAATTTGTAGAAGGATTTTTTTTTTTTTGGTTATTTTTTCTGACTTCTTTCCATATGTATATTAAAATCTGATCATATAGGATTCATATGTAAAAGTTTAGTACTCTTTTATTTCATCCTAGCTCCAAATCCAATGTGATTTGGTTCTTTTTGGGATGAGTAATTAACTCTTCACCTTAGTCAGAATTATTTTTGGGTTTATTACATAAACTTATCGGTTAAATATAAAAAGTGGAGAAAAAAAAAAGGTGTTTTATGTGTGAACAAAAGTCTAATACATGTGAGAAAAAAGGAGTAATACTCTATACTTGTGTAGTATTTTAGACCATAAACTATAAGAAATATAATATAAAAAATAAAAAGATGACACTTGGGGTGTAAAAAAGGTGGAATATGTGGATGAAAAAGTGATATTTAGTTTATCTATGAGGTTGCGTCATAAGAGGGAGATTGAATTTTTAGTTCAATTTGTTGCAATTTGGATTATTTTAGTTCCATTTAGTTCAGTTTATATAGAACCTTGTCACTTGCAAATTTTCTAATTTTTATAAATACATTATTCACAATGGCCTATAGGTGTCACCAGAATAATTTGAACGCATATTTTGTTTTTTACAGGATGAAATGCTGGAAAATAAAAAGAAAACTAAACTCTTGTGAGATTCTTTGAGTTCTTACAACGTTTGCTAGAAAATGGGCATCAACGCATACTTTTAAATTAAGCTCAGTATTGAAATTTTTATAGCGAGTTGTGAAGGGGTAGAAGTCAAGAAGAAAAAATCAATTTAGTTGAAATTTGTTCAGGTAAAGAGAAAGAATCCTAAACTTATATATAAAATAAAATAAAATAAAAATAAATAAATAAAAAAAACAAGAGAGAAAGGACCCTAGAGTAGACTAAACTGAAAGTTGCACACCCCCTACTCTCCCAACCACACGTATTTAAACTAAAATTGTGATCGGGGGATCCCTTGTAGGTTTATGAAAATGTATATAATGAACCAGTAAATGTTTTCATTCGAATATTTAACCAATCTGACCCTCTAAGGATAGATCGAATTTGTGGAGTACGATAACGCAAGATTAACTTACTACATACATGATCGTTGAGGTAGAGGCATTTGCTTCTCCTTAGCTTCTTAGAAAAGTATAGCTCAGCTCCTCCTAGCTCATTGATGAAAGAGAGTTCCAATATCAAAACAGTTACGAATCAAGTGGTAGATAACATAACGGGATAAGACATCTTATTTTTATTTCTTACACTCTATACTACATTTACTCTCTAGACATCTTATTCTTACATAATGGCGAGAAAATATGCAAGAAAGATATCATAATGACTGTCATTTTCAGCACTAGAGGCCAGGTCAGATTATCCTCTATACTCGTAGGACGCCCATTTCCATTCATTTGGAATACAAGTTATTAGTGTACTAATTGAAGATTGAGGTTATTAGATTTGTTTTGAAATGGGTAGTGCAGTTGGTTATAGGGTTGAATTTCATGGCAATAAAAGTCATATATTGAATTTCCATTAGGCGTCTTTTTGTTGATCTTGTTATTTTTAGCACTAGGGGTCGGATTATTCCGACCTATACTCGGAAGAGAACCATTCCCATTCATATGGGACACAAGTTGCTTTGGTGTACTAATTGAAGAGGTTGGATTATTTGCCTTTCCACTAAGCTAAGCCTCACAAGGGATCATTAACCCACAGAAAATTGTTGGCTGATTTATGGCACCATCAACAAATAAGGCAAATTGATCATATCTTTCTAGCTTTAGTATACTCTACTAGTAACACACAAAAAACTACCATACATGAGCAAAAGCTTAATTAGCACGTACGTGTCTACAGATAATGAAGTGTGCCCACTACTTAAAAAACAATTGCTGGCTTCCCTTTCTTTTCCATACCAAGATAGAAGCCATTTGTGATTGCATTACATGGTCCCCATAACGACACATCACACATGCATCTTCTCCTCCCCATATCCCCACTTATTAAGCACTTCCTAATAAAAGTTTCACATGAATCCCCTCTTTTGAGAAACCTAAAAAATAAAAATTAAAAAGAAAACATACACAAAAGGTCGTTTTTTGAGTGAGTATATATTAGTTACTCCTATAATGTCGAAATATTTCGCGCTTTGATCATGATAATTTCAAATTGACTCTCTAATTTTGGGTCACCTTAGCTATGTTCCCTGCATGCAGCATTAGGTTGGCAAACATTACGGAAAATGATACATCTACCCACTGGGTAAACCAAACATTCTCCATTATCAAATTATGTAGTATAGCAGGGAGTTTGGGTGATGAGAGGTCTCGGGATGAGTTGAGAAATTTATTTTCACACCATATTACAGAGGAATAATTAATCTATAAGTTAAGAGGACGTGGGACTCATTCTCCGATATTAAGGCTTCACCAGTAAATCACAAGTATATATAAAATGACAACAACTTGTAAACGCCTCTCGAGGGCATAAAATGACCTCTTAGTTCACATTGAGTCTCCAAGAGCATGGATGGATATCTCAATCGAGCTCAAATTAAACGCCAAAAGTTCAAAATCCATCCACCAATTGGGCGGCTATGAGATCTCTAGACCCCGCCGGTGTTCACTATTAGATAATTTTGACGACGACCTCTAGACCTCTGGGGTAATTAGGCTCTCAACGTACATCGTTAATTTGGTGATTGATACTTTTAAGGGTCCAGCATGAAAATCAGGGGTGCATATTATATATGTTAGTGTGAGCTGGCCGGAGATCTCAAATTAAAAGTGCATTGTGGATCTCTCTTTGGTCATCATTGGTTCTCAAGAACATCAGTGCTGAAAAACTTATTTGGTCCCTCTATACCCTAAGTTTATAATCTACATGAATTTTGTAGTCCTTTTGACCAAAATGTTAAATTTCGAACCATATTTAAGAATATATAAATCTATTTCGTACCAGTATTTTTTTTTGGAGATTTTCAAAATAATTGTCCTAATTGCTCTTGTAGTGTCCAAAAACTAGAGCTGGCAAAACCCGATCCCCGATCCGAGATAACCAACCTGATCCGCCCGATATCAAACTTGTTCGACACCCAAAAATGTATAAATTGTCATTATTCAAAACCGACCCGACCCGACCCGACCCAACCCGACACCCGACAATACTCGTCATTCGAATTGACCCGAACCGATAACACCCGACCCGAAATTACCCGAAACCGAATTGAACCCGAATCAACTCTACCCGAAACCCGAGTATAACCGACATATAATAATATAATATTTAAAATGATTGAAAAAGTACTAACTAAACATACAAGTAGTCTTTATTATTAAAAGTTTCCACATAAATTTCAATTCTTAATATTATTTTGAACTTGATAGGCTCTGAAATATAGATTAACCCGAACACCGAACTAACCCGAATCCCACTTAATCGAAATCCGAACTAACCCAATTCGATTTGACCCATAACCCGACATCAGTATAAATCCGAATCAATCCGACTAGACCCAACCCGATCCAATTACTCTTTTGATCCAATACAACAACTCGAACCCATAATAACCCGAATTCGAAATGACCCGACTCGATCCGCCCAATTACCACCTCTACAAAAACCAAGTTTCATTGTAAATATTTAATATCATAAACTTGTATAAATTTGACACGACTGAAAATTAGTGAAAGTAAAAGGCATCTCACTATGAGCTACGGATCATTACTAGTATATAGTATAGCTTCAGCCTTCAGCTCTGCCCCTAACAATTTTTTATACATGTCATGTTAGAATTAGCTTTTTGAGCCAAAAGGTTTCTCAACATTGTGCCCACAAGTCTCTCTCTCTCTCTCTCTCTCTCTCTCTCTCTCTCTCTCTCTCTCTCTCTCCTCTCTTTTAGCTCACTTAAGCTGTACCAGACCACACCAAACTTTCTTACATTCTAGTAGTATTTTGTTGTTAATTATTATCAAATCAATCTTTTACTCTAAAGAAACATTATTATTTTAAAAATGTATGGATGTATAATGGAGGAGATAGTCAGCACCCATTCACATGAAGGGAGTACATGTGGATAGATTTATTGCTTATTGCATATATATTAATTAATAATTAGGATATAGGTAGGTTAGTAGTTCTGAGACATCATAAAATTCCTGATTTCTGGGATTTGGGCAGAACTCAGATTGACCATATCTTTGCTAGCTTGATTTAAACATGTTTTCCAACATTGCTACATTCTTGCTAATGGAATATGTGGCCCCACTTTATGGAGGTTTTAGTAGGGATTATTTTTCACTTATTAATTCATAATTAGGTGGATGCCCGTGCGTTACACGAACTGTGATTATATAATAAAATTTAATATAATTAATATAATCGAAAAATCAAAGTGAAGTTGTCAATTTTAAAAAAATATTAGTAATATATAGATAAATATTAATATAATCCATTTTTGAATCATGAATTTCATATAATAATATTACTATGACGACTTTATAGGGGGCATCTTATAATAATTTAAACTTTTTTCGCCAATTTCAATTAATTTTTGATTAACCCACCCCATATGTTACATGATTCAATGGGTCATAGTTTCAAAGTCTTCTATACTTGATGTTGGTATGCCAATGCTCTTATGTTGATATAAGTGTACAACTAACCTTTTAAAGGTATGATCCTTATTTTATGCTAAAATCAGGTAAAATGTGTAATATATACATAACTACTTTTCAAGAAATAAAGAAGTTTAAGACTAACCTTAGAATAGAAAAACAAATTATAATGCTTGCTTGACTATTTTTTCAAACTTTTGTATACATTCATAATTATAGAGTTGAAGGTAACATAAATTGAAGCCCTAAAATAACATGAGGGATCAGTCTATTACATAGAGTTATAAAGGTATACGCGACAGTGGTCAAGTTTCCTATTAAATATTGGACTTAGAATCATTTTAGATTCATCATGTATTTCTTTATTTTACACATAGGGTGCGTTTGTTAGAACTTACACGGTCACTTCAGTTTAAGTGTCAATTCATTGATTTCAAATTCAGTTAAATGATGTTCAATTCAGTTCAGTGGTGCTGAGTTTAGAAACATACTTTTGTCTCACATATCAAGTTGTGTTTAATTCACTTTAGTTGTGTCCAATTAAGTTCAGTAATATCCAGTTTAGGGATGTTGATTGAATTCAATTCAGTTCAGTTCATTTCTGGTAAGTTCAGCTCTAAAAGAAACGCACCCATACTCTTTTTATTATATTTTACTGTGAGATTGCTTTTTAAATTTCTATAACTAATACAAGTATCTTTTCTCTTCTTTTTTTTTTTTTACATTGGAACTCTTTAATTGTGTCAAACTACTTACTTTTTTAGGTGGACACATCTTATGTTGTAAAAAATATGTTTTTTTTATATACACATATTTTATTTTTTTAATCAATAAAACATACTACAAATGAGTCTCATTTTAAAGTATATTTCGTACTCTTTCCAATGGTGTAAGAAATTCAATTTTTTAAGCGGTGGAAGTAAAGTTATATGTTATTTAAAATCTAATAGTTCTTTAACCATTTAGGAAATTACAACTTTAGTATATATTCTATACCAAAACCCCTAATAGTCTACTCTTCAACGATTTAAGAAAGTACAACGTTAGTATATACTAGTTACATTCCCGTGCGATGCACGGCTTGTGTGTTAATATTAAATAAAATAGTTTCATTCGTACAAAATTCCAAGATAGTTTTCGCAATATGTTATTTCTGAATACAAAATCATCTTCCATGAACCTCTCCCTTGATATGGTACAAACCTACAATATTGAATCGATTATAGGGCAGAATACCAAAATATACAATGATATAAACCTTTTTTTTTATTATTTAGGGGATATAACCTAGTTTATACAACCTAACTTGTTTATTCTTTTTGTTGCAATTTACCGATACTTTGACTTGAATATAATGAGCTCTATTGTTAAAGTATGCATGCATTCGCACGAAAAAAAAATAAAAATACTGAAGGCCTAAATGCAATCTCTAGAAATTGCGACTCATTAGTGTAATGAAGATTGCAAGTCTTTTTACTTTTTTCCGTTTTTACACTTATTCGTTCAGTTTGAGATAGTTTTTTTAATTTTATTTTTATTTTTACGAAGAGGGATAATATATATTGGGATGTCAATAAATGCATGAATTGTAAAAGTTTCTTACTTATTCATTTAATACATTAAGATTCATGCATGGCTTGCTTACATGACAATATGCTTACTTGGCAAGTCCTACGTGTCATTGTAGCATGTAACAACATTCACTTATATATATACTAGTTACATTCCCGTGCGATGCACGGTTTGTGTGTTTATAACACTAAGACATTTTTATTGGTACAACCTAAAAAACAAAATTCGCTTATGTCACATCTTGCTACAAAATTCCTAATCTGGGACATCTCGCTTTCTATGCTCATACTGACTCTCTCTTGCTTTCTTGTTTCCTTCTCGTTGCATATCCCACGTGATGCACGATTTTAAATAAATGTATTTGGCTCCAATTAATAAACTTTTCTTTTTGTAATTTATTAGATACATTACCTAATAGATATATGGTGTCTAATAGAAAATACATGCACCTATACTAATAGTACTAATTGAAGATACATTGACCTATACTATAACATTGGGATAATAATTAAATAGTACTAATAGAAGATACATGCATGCACCTATATTATTCGTTGACATGTCAATATTTGCTTATGTGTCAAAGTCTACCTGTCAATCTAACAACAATATAATTCACTTATATACTTTCCCGTGCTTCACATGTATAAAATTAAGGTTGGAAAATCTTGACAAAGATCATCGAATGATAGAGTTTAATTTTAAATCGAATGTTCAATGTGCATTCCTAAAATATAAGTCGAAGAATTTCTTTTGATTATACTAAAATACTAATCATAACACTTTTAATTGTCGAAATGATCAGCTAGCTACTTTTACAGGAGTAGTATGTAAATTTATGGGAGTGATACTAATTATAATCATAATCATAATATCTATATTTTAGATGCATTTTTTGACAGCATTGGAGGTGTCCACCTAAGCGAGTCATTGTAATAAAATTTTAAAATAAATATAAATGGAAATATATGTCTTGGTAAAGAATATATACTAAAGTTGTACTTTCCTAAATTCTTAAGGAGTACACTATTAATTAGAGGTGTTAGAATCAATATATATATATATGTAAAATTGAGTTCTCACCAAGCATTGAATAGGTAATATAACTCGTGCATCGCACGGGCACGAAATCTAGTATATACTAAAGTTGTGTTTTCCTAAATCATTAAAGAGTAGACTATTAGATTTTAAAAAGCATATAACTTTAGTTTCACCGCTTAAGAAATTAAATTTCTTACACCATTGGAACGAGTATGAAATATCCCTTAAAATGAGACTCATTTGTAGTATGTTTTATTGATTTACAACATTAGATGCGTCCACCTAAAAAGGTAATCAGTAATTAGCTTGACAAGCTGACACAACTAAAGAGTTGCATGTAAAAATAAAGAAAAAAAATGTATATTGGTTAAAAAAAAAATTAAAAAGCAATCTCAAGGTTAAATATAATAAAAAGAGTATGTGTAGCATAAAGAAATAAACGATGAATCTAAAATGATTCTAGGTCCAATCTTTAATAAGAAACTTTACCATTATTACGTATAATTTTATAACTGTACGTAATACACTGATCTCCCATGTTATTTTAAGGTTCCAATTTATGTTCCCTTCAACTTTATAATTATTAAAATACTCCCTCCAGACCACAAATAAAATTACATTGGACCTTTTGCGTTCTTTAAGGCAGTACTTTGATCGCATTTAACTTTGAAAAACAAGCAAGCATTGAAATATGTTTTGCTATTCTAAGGTTTACTCTAAAACTTCTTTATTTTTTGAAAAGTAGTTATGCATACATTAGACATTTAAACTGATTTTACCATAAAAGAAGGATCATATCTTTTGGAATGTTAGTTGTACACTTATATCAACATAAGAATATTGGCGTACCAATATCAAGCATAGAAAGACCTTGAAACTATACCTCTTGGATCGTGTAACATATGGAATGAGTTAATTAATAGTTAATTGAAATTGATGATAAGACTTTAAATTAAATAAGATGTCGTATAAAGTCATAGTAATCTTATTATATGGCATTCATGATATTAAATGGATTATATAAATATTTATCCATATATATTACTAATAGTTTTTCGAATCTTTTACAGAAATGGTGTCAATAAATAAAATAAATACCATTTTGGATTGGTTTTAAAACTATTTACCAATATGGTGTTCACTTAGGTTCGGATAACACCGGACCACTTTTTTCCTTCTTTTTTTTTTCCTTTTCTTTTCAGTCCAAACGTAAGTCTTGTGTCGCTCAGCTACTTCTTGTATATTAGTTGCTGAAAATGAAGCCGAAAACTTGGCGGGCAAATATCAGCTTCTATTTCTTAACGAAGTTTGTGGTCTACGTCAACGACTATAAATCTTTCATAAAGTGCACTTCTCCCACACAAGAATATCAGTAAATCACCACTTCTCAAAACCTGTTTACAATATACAAGTAAAACCTGCCAATAATTTTCAAATCAAATGACCCACAAATTCACTCTAGCAACCTCAAAAACATTCCAATATTATCATCCTGACTTTCAAAAGAGGTACTGGTAATTCCTCAAAGTGGTATACCAATGTTATCCAACGTTAGCATTTGCATTACAAAATTGTTTGTATCTAGACCAAAAAAATATCAGTTATTTAAATACATCAATACGAATAACTATAAATCATAAAAACTAGCCCTTAGGTCTTTTTGCCTTCATAGACTCTACACCATGGATCTCCTCTTCATATGGACTTGCAAGTAGAATACTCCAAACTGTAGGTGACGGAGACACTAATTCCTGTAAAAGAATTGCCAAATGGTGGCTACTGCATCAAATTTAAACCAACATCAAACCAAATGTTAAATAGAAAGTGGTTATGGCGGTAGTTACCCAAAGCAGTGTACCTGACCCTATCATGTGATGCGAGGTCAAAATAGAAGGGTCATATGATCCTGGATCTATTGTCACCTTCATTAGATCTACAAGTTAGATTACACACATTAGGATATTTGTTAGTGTACAAAACAAAACAAAAAAAGTAATTTCACGCAACATACAAAAAGTAGAAATACGATCTAGTTTTACCTCGATGAGCCAACATTATTCTTTCTGCCACTTGCTCCTCTAGAATGACAAGTCTTCTTATTATGCCCCTTCTCATGACAGTCTATTGGTTGGCCGTGGATTCCAGGGTAGTGGGAGCAGGAGAGAGAGAGAGAGAGAGAGAGAGAGAGAGAAGCAGAGGAGGGTTTTTTTTTTTTTTTTTTATCACTTGGGAGGAGTTTTATGGCTGTTTTGGAATTAATAACTGGACAGTTTCAAGTATGTTTGGGTTGGAGAAAAAAAAAGAGGTTTGGGTGTTATCCGAACCTAAGTGAACACCATATTGGTAAATAGTTTTAAAACCAATCCAAAATGGTGTTTATTTTATTTATTGATACCATTTTTGTAAAAGATTCTAGTTTTTCATAAGTGAAAATTTTACTTTGATTTTCCGATAAGATTAATTATCACGTTATATTAGTTTTATTATTTAATAATCGCATTCTCACCGGCATCCACCTAGTATTTATACATTAGAGGCATTTTCTGACAGCATTGGAGGCGTCCACCTAAGCGAGCCATTGTAAAATTTTAAAATAAATATAAAATAGAAATATATGCTTTGGTATAGAATATATATACTAAAGTTGTACTTTCCTAAATCATTAAAGAATACACTATTAATTATAGGTTTTGGTATAGAATATATACTAAAGTTGTACTTTCCTAAATCAGTAAAGAGTAGACTATTAGATTTTACAAAGCATATAACTTTAGTTTCACCGTAAAAAAATTAAATTTCTTACACCATTGCAATGAGTACGAAATATCTTTTAAAATGAGAGTCGTTTGTAGTATGTTATATTGATTTATAACATAAGCAGCGTCCACCTAAAAAGGTAATTAGCTTGACAAGCTGACACAACTCGAGAGTTGCAATGTAAAAATAAGAGAAAATATACATACATTAGTTATAAAAATTTAAAAAGCAATCTCAAGGTAAAATATAATAAAAAGAGTATGTGTAGAATAAAGAAATAAATGACGAATCAAAAATGATTCTAGGTCCAATCTTTAATAGGAAATTTTACCATTATCATGTATAATTTAATACCTATACGTAATATACTGATCCTCCATGTTATTTTAGGGCTCCAATTTATGTTCTATTCAACTTTATAATTATTAATGTACTCCCTCTGGACCACAAATAAAATTACATTGGACTTTTTGCGTTTTTTAAGGCAGTACTTTGACCGCATATACCTTTGAAAAAACAAGCAAGCATTAAAATATATTTTGCTATTCTAAGGTGTACGTCTAAAACTTTTTTATTTTTTGAAAAGTAGTTATGTATATATTAGACATTTAAACTGATTTTACCATAAAAAAAGGATCATATCTTTGGAATGTTAGTTGTACACTTATATCAACATAAGAGTATTGGCGTACCAACATCAAGCATAGAAAAACTTTGAAACTATTACCTCTTGGATCATGTAACATATGGGATGAGTTAATTAATAGTTAATTGAAATTGATGATAAGAGTTTAAATTAGATAAAAAGCCCTATAAAGTCATAGTAATCTTATTATATGACATTCACGATATTAAATGGATTATATAAATGTTTATCCATATATTACTAATAGTTTTTCATAAGTGACAATTATACTTTGATTTTTCGATCAGATAAATAATCACGTTATATTAATTTTATTATATAATCATAGTCCGTGCAACGCACGGGAATACTCGTGGGCATCCACCTAGTTATGTATGTGGTTGGAATTCAAACCCTTCTTCGTATCCCTTTACACCAGTATTTATTGAAATTATGAAATTTAGGCATGATCTTACTCGATTTGCCTAATAACTCATCTTTTTGATAAATTAATCATGAACTAAAGCTCCGTTTGATTCAATTGAATATCACGTAACTGAACTGAACTGAACTGAACTGAACTGAACTTATTGCACTAAACTTAATTGAGTTTTTATAATAATAATAATAATAATAATAATAATAATAATAATAATAATAATAATAATAATAATAATAATAATAATAATAATAATCATCATCATCATCATCATCATCATCATCATCATCTAAAATGAATTGAACTAAACTAAATTTAATGGCACTGATCTGAAATAAACTGAACTGAATTGAACTTAATGGCACTAAGCTGGACTGGACTGAAATGAACTTAATTTAAGTGAAATTAAGTTGAATCAAACAGTGCATAAGAAAAGGGTGCGTTTTCTGAATTTTGATTGGAAGATGGAATTATTGAATTGTGAATTATTGATTGAGACATCAACTAAATAAATAATGAAGTTGATAATTAAAAAGGAGATCATGACTTAAAAGAATGTTGCTCAAAGTCAATATTTATAGCGAAATAGACATCATCAAATAATGTAGGTTGGTAATATTAGAAGATACGATCGGGTACAATAGAATCCTGTTGGATTTTATCATCTAGCTACCGAAAATGAATAGACCTAAAGGCACGATTATTATTTATTAGCTGTGGCTTTCATAAATGATAAGATTGGGACCAAACAAAATTGTATAGCTTGATCCATCACATTCTTTCTGATACACACTATGATAAAGCTAATAAGGTGCCGATTTCTCTAGATGCGAATTGTTTGAATGAATGGATATCTCTGTTTTGACGTGAATTATTGTATTATTATTGATGAGATCAATAGATGTCATGGGCTAATACCAATACACGAGGGGATAGTTGTTCATCCATATGGTGTAGGGCCTTAAACATTGTATGCCGCATGCCTAATGTCAATATGCTTTGCCGACATAATGCATGTCCCTAGCTAGCTACCTATAAGTAGGTTACTCTACTTGTGATTACTCACTTGAAGAGACAAGTTTGCTAGTTAAAACAGTTATCATTTCATGACAACTAATCCTATCTGTTTTGCACTATAATAACATTAAGGTTTCGTTCTTTTCTGCTAGAAAAAATTAAATATGAACTAATACTCTATAAATTAATTATTTAAAATTTGTCTAAATATATATACTAGTTAGTGTTTAGTTAGATTCTCTTTATTAGTAAAGTTTGAGATTTGTTTTTTCTTAGCTCAAAGTTTGAGATTTTTTGTAGAGAATCGAGCTAAAGGTGTGTATATGTTTCATCCACAATCAAATTGAAGACAAAGGAGATAGATACGGTAAAGTATTGTAGAAGCACGTCAAAGAGTAGTTGGGAGCAAGTGTACAAGTCAAACTGACACGGTCACAAGACACGAGATCTGAGCCACACGTGTGGTTCTCACCGGCCAGAATTTTGGATTCAGATTAGAGTGTGTTTGGATACTAATATTTGATTTAAATTTGATGAATTCAATTCTAAAATTTGAAATTTCGCAATTCAAATTCAATTCAGTTGTTTGGGAAAACAAGGAATTTCAATTCAAAAATTTAAAATTTGAATTTCTTGTTTGGGTAAATATGCAATTTCAATTTCAAAATTTGAAATTCAACCAATGTTTGGCAAAATATGCTCTTTCATTTGCTAAATTTGCACATAAATTAATGAAAAAACACAATTGAAATATCATTTCCATTGATATTTGTACATACAATCATGACTCAAGCTCTCAATCACTTATGACAATCAAGAAAAAAAATACAAAACACACATAAAAATCCAAATCTGTGAAAAAGCAAATCAAAATTTTATGAACTGTACGAACTAATACATTGCTGCAAGAGATTGAGTACAAGAGTACAAAATCAAAAAATTAGGGGAAAAAAAGAAGAAAAAATGAACATCAAACTCAATTCATCTCTTACTCTCTGATTTTCAAGAAAAAAACCCCTAAATTCACAATCGTCACAGTTTTCTGCACCAAATCTCAAACTCTAAATTTAGTAAATTCACACTCCACCACTACAATTTCCACAGGAGAAAATAGAATTGAGGAGAGAGAACGAAGTATCAGCCACAATGCTCGGTTTATGTGCCGCTACAATCATCAATCGCCAATTTGGAGCCATAACCATATCTTAAGCAAGAAAAGTAATTTGATATATCAAACGATTTCAAGCTACGATGGGAAAAGAGAGTAAAGAGAGGAGAGAGAGTGGGAGAGGAGAGAGTGGGAGAGGGAGAGGATGGAGAACCTTAGATTGCTGCCATGGATGGGTGATAGAAGCTTTGAGATCGCAAGAGGAGGAGAGAGAGAGGAGAGAGACTGAGAGAGAGACGTGAGATTTGTTAAAAACATAAAATGATCTGACGTGGTATGAAGGGGGGAGACTAGTAAAGAGAGAGGGTGTGGGCTGAATTTCAAATATGGACCTTAAACCTATGAATTTAGAATTCAAGTTTATAAGACTTATAAAATTAGAACTCAATTTGGCCCAATTCACACTTTTCAAATTATTGGTTATCCAAACACTCAGTTTGGGTCAAATGCAAAATTTGAAATCAAATGACCTTATCCAAACAGGCCATTAGGCAAATCAAAGAGTTTCATTTTACGGAGAGAAAATTCAATATTTTACTTAGAGATGGCACTGGGCACGGGTAGTATGAGGCATGGCACGATCGACCACGCCTTTTATACGGTACGGGTACGGAGGAAGCAGGGGCAGGAGCACGGGCACAAAATGACTGGGCTCAGCCCGAGCCTGGATTTTGAAAAGAAAACACGGCCAGGCACGGCACGACAAAATTTTTAATATTATTTGAAAAAAACACGGGAACGACACGCAAGCACGAGTACGACACGACACAAGCACGAGTACGGGCACAATCTGAATCTACCTTTTGGAAGAGCAAACATGACACGAAACACGACAATTATAAGTACGACACGACACGACACTGTTACAAAACACGAAGGCACGACACGAGCACTACACGAGCACGGGACGAAGCCAGGCCATCTTTAATTTTACTACTACTAAATAGTAAATGCTGATAATAATATTAAGATTTTTATGTTTGGTGGGACAAAAAGAGATAAGGTACATTTCCCAAGGACGAAGAAGGGTTGTCCTAGGTCCTAGCTAGGCTGCCTATATCTCTGCAAACTTCTCTGCTTCTCGGCACCACACGCACACGGATGGGGGGCTCGGCTCAGCGTCTCTGTCCATATGCACGTGTGATTTCCTGATTGCGACTTCCTAGCTACTCCAATATATATCACACTCATGTTGCGAGTAGTAAACATTTATTTCCATTTCGTTCAATTATGGTTCTCATCGTTAGATTTTTAACTGAATCGTAGTAACTGCTAGTACAAGTAAAGTTTACCGGGTTAGCGCTTGGGGCAATGACACAGCAAGCGAGGTAATAACCGAGGCGTGTCAATTGCTAATTGAAAACTATTTCCAAACCCTCATCGGCATGCGCTTGACCTCAGCTGTCAAGAATTTCTGGAACTCTTTGATGGTAATCCCTACAAAAAAAAACATAAAAATTGGGTTAAATAAAAATTATCTTTCAGAATTGAAATGTGACTGGAAGATTTCAGGTATGTTCATTTTCTTTTGTCGTAGTTTCATTCTAAGTTTTAGATTTTTTTTTTTAGTGAAGTTTTAGATTTATCTTAAATTATAGTTTTAGAAAATTAGAATTTACTCTATACTCTCGCCCCTTACACGAATGACCATTAAATTGGAGATATACACCAACCATTTCCATATCTTATGCAAAAATATTCTGCTATTTAAAAGTGAGATCACTTTTCTTAAAAATGAATTAACATTTAGATATTTAAACTTTTTATATTTTTCAAACAACAATGTTTGAAAGGAATTTTCCCCTAATTCAAGTAGGAGTAGTATGCATTTGCCACTGTATTAATATAACAAGGCAACTAGGTGGATGCCCGTGAGTATATCCGTGCGTTGCACGGATTGTGGTTATATAATAAAATTAATATAACATGAATATTAATCTCATCGAAAAATTAAAGTATAATTGTCACTTATGAAAAACTATTAGTATTATATGGATAAATATTTATATGATCCATTTAATATCATGAATTATTGAATAAGATTACTATGACCTTATATTACACGATCCAAGAGGTAATAGTTTCAAAGTCTTTCTATGTTTGATGTTGGTACGCCAATACTCTTATGTTGATATAATTGTACAACTAACATTCCAAAGATATGATCCTTCTTTTATGCTAAAATCAGTTTAAACGTCTAATGTATACATAACTACTTTTCAAAAAATTAAAAAGTTTTAGGCGTAAACCATAGAATAGTAAATTTTTTTTTTAATGTTTGCTTGTTTTTTCAAAGTTATATGCGGTCAAAGTACTGTTTTGAAGAACGCAAAAAGTCCAATGTAATTTTATTTGTGGTCCGGAGAGAGTACATTAATAATTATAAAGTTGAAGGGAACATAAATTGGAGCCCTAAACTAACATGAGGGGTCAGTATATTACGTACATTTATAAAATTATACTTGATAATGGTAAAGTTTCCTATTAAAGATTGGACCTAAAATCATTTTAGATTCGTCGTTTATTTCTTTATTCTACACATACTCTTTTTATTATATTTTACCTACCTTATTAATAGTCAATATACTACTATTGGTTCTTATCTCTCTTTGGTTTAAATATTATTTTATATAATATTACTTGTGTGTCATGTAATGTGTTATGGCAATGATTATTTTGATCCATGTAGATAAATTAATTTCCCTTATTCACATTATTTTACCAATTTACCATATTGCTCGATCTCCATGAATCATGTATTTTTATTGGGGTACGAAATCACTTTGAAAGATTGAGATGCATAGTACGTGAATTTTTCCGTTAGTTTTTTAAGTCTTTATGCATCTATTACTTCTTTTTTTTATAAGACTTTATGCATCTATTACTTGTGACTACTTTCCCTTATTAAATTCGTTGTATCTAGTTTTCAGCATAGTTTAGTTTAAGTTTAATTATGGTTCATGTATCTTTCACTCAAAAAAAGTATTTATATGTTCCAAGTATCCTAATTTAATTAGATAACATGGTTCATATATCCTCATTAATTGGTTAATTTGGCATTAACTTTTGGATATGATGATGATTGGATATGGTGATCGACACGCAGAACACGTGCCAATACAACAATGTGTATGATCCAATTTTAGTACACGTTATAGTCATTTTTTTATAGTATGTTCTTTTTTCTGAAAATTCTTAATGAGTTAATACTTACTTGTTGAAATATGCCGATTGACGTGATATATTGAAATTATGTTTATGGTTTATGAAACTTAAGTCATTAAAGAATGAAACGATTTCCAATGACCTCTAGTAAAACTAAGTTTTCGCTAACTTTTATGAATACTAATGATATAGTAGTAATTTTAATGGTTAGTGAGAGTAGTAAATCACTAACTAAACTTCGCCTACTTTTTAAGTTAAATACATCGAATCATGATATGTTGCCTATGTATGCAATGACATGGATACCACATGTCAATACAACAATTGTCATGGTTTTCTTTTATACCCTTTGCGATGCACGACCTTGTTAGTATATCATGGATTATAAGTGTCTCATCCTTTTTAAGTGTCATTTTAGATGTTCGTCGTGTTTAATTTGACCTCAATTTGTGGAAAAACTATTTAGATTCAAAATATGAAAGAATCTTTGTTGGGTTCGTATTGGAAAGTATTTTCACCATATATAGTTTTCATAATTTTTACGTACTCCGATTTATGAGAAAATTGTGGTCAAAGTTCAACATCGAAAATTGGAAACGAAAAACTATTTAGATTCAAAATAAGAAAGAATATTTGTTGGGTTCGTATTGGAAAATACTTTTACTATATAATTTTTATTTTTTTACATATTTCGATTTAATATGTTAAATTTCTTATGCGTCATGTTATTTGGTATGCAACAGTTATTTGGATCCATGTGAATATATCAATCAAGGTTCTTATTCTTTTTTAATTAAAATAATTATTGCAGAAACTAATTATGTTTACGACTACCTTATTTACGGTCACGTTCTACCAATACTATATTTCTCCTTTTCCATAGGGTTTAATCATGTAATGCCCGACAATTGCTTTCTACTATATTGCTCAGGTATAAAATCACTTAGAAAAGTAACAGATAGAGGCAAGCAATTTTATGGTGACTCTAATGCGTATTTTTAGAGACATCCATTTTATGGTTGCCTCTAAATCCGTGAATTTGGGCAGTCAAACATCATTTGCCTCTAAAAGGTATAATTTGAAGTAAGTCATTTATGGATGCCCCAGATGAGTTGTTGCTAAATGGGTAGTGCCTCTAAATATTGCCTCTAAAAGTCGCCTCTAATTATGTGCCTCTAAATCCTTATCTTTTGAGACATTTTAAACTTGATTGCCACAAGCACATGCCCCTAAAAGCAGGTGCTTCTAATTGTTGCCTCTGTATATCTGCCTCTAAATATTATCTCTAAATACATGTATTTAGATGCAATATATTTCAAACTTTATTGCCTCAAAATATTAAGTACTATAAATACAGTGGTCTGGCCATGTTAAAAAATACGTCCTTAAAAATTTAGTTTCCTTTATTTAACTTGTAACCTCCCTCTATATCAAAGTCATATAGTATAATTGGTAAAACGTTGTTTGTTATATTTGGCTGACATAGAATGTCGAAGACACGGGACCACCTTATCGTCAAACATCTTTTTATTTACTTGAATTTCTCAATACTAAACTAAACTGTATTTTACTAAATATATCTGAACAAATATTTACTGAAAATTTAGGGAAACGTTGAACAGACTATGGCATATATGCTATGTATATATATACCCCAAACAACCAAATTGGCATTTTTAAAAAGGGGTACGAACCAACTTGGTATTTTAAACTTTTTCGACGACGTATAAGCATTCTATAAAAAAGATTTTAGACATTTAAAGATATCAAAACGGGCAGCGGCGGAATCTTCAATAAATAAATAATTTTCTTCCATTTTTCTCCCTTTTATTGTATTTTTTTCTTGAAGTATTCGCTTCGGTTACGACCGTGCGGGTTGACTAAATTTCGCGGGGTCATATTTGCATTTGTTATCAATATTAGTTTTCATCTTTAGCCCTTTGTGTAACTCGTGAAAAGTCATTCAATATATTACGTTAATTTCAAAGTACACATAATCGTTTTAACAAGAAAAAACTTAACCGAACTAACTGAACTAAACTGAATTATTTTTAGCTTTACATTTATCCATTGAAAGCTCGTCCAAAACATATTTAATATATTGGACTCATTTGAAATTATGCTTCGAAATCAATCCAATGACATAGGTATTATCATGATTTTTTTTTAGAATAAGAAATTATCCGAGTGATAGAAGTTACACATACATGAAATGAACTGAAGTAAGCGTAATTTAAGTGTAAAGTTGTTTGCCTCAACTTAATTTCACTTAAATTAAGTTTAGTTTAGTTCAGTCCATTTCAGTTCAGTTCATGTGTAACTTTATCACTCAGATAATTTTTTTATTTCAAAATAAATTTATAATGATAACTATGTCATCGAAAAACTCTCAATGCATACTTATGATGAGTCAAATGTTGAATATGTTTGGACGAATTCTGAATAATGGTTAACGGTCACGTTAAAAAAATCGATTCAGTTAGATTCAGTTCATTTTAGTTAATTCCAGGTGAATCAAATGAAATCTTAGTTAGTTAAACCTCCTAATCCTTTTTTATCTAGTTTTGTGTGAGCCACTCCCTGATAAGATGGGTCATTTATTTATTTTGTTTATTTCGAAAGATGATGAGGGTCGTCAATTTTATTTTACTTTTTACTTTTTTTAAGGAAGATGGTCACTTTTTCTAGAAATATATGAGCCAATTATTATAAACGGTATCATCTATTTGTATAAGATGTTCCCCAATTTCATTGTGAGGCGGTCTCTTACACAAGTTTTTTTTTCTTCTTTTGATTCTCAGTTTAAAACGGAATAAAAGAATAAAACTTTTTTTTAAATGAGGAATACCATTTTAACAAGTCTTGTGTGAGACCAACTCATTAAAAAATGGGATTACTATTTAGCAATGTAGGTGTCGCTTATGGTGAGTCGTGATCCTTATTTCATTGAAAAATGACTTCGGCTCACCAAAAGTTATGAAAAGACCGTGTTATAGAAGCTTTTGTGTTTTTGTAAAGAGCTTAATAAGTACAGTATATGTAAATATCATTAAGAGTAGTGTCATTTAAACCATATATGGAAATATAAAAGAATTTAGCCTTTTAATGTTGGACCTCACAATAGTGAGTGTTCTTTTCTACTGAACTGAACTGAATAGTATTATGTGAGAGAAAAAATGGATCACTAAACTTAAGTGAACTAGATTGAACTGAACTGAATTCCACTTAATCGGACTAAACTGAACTGAACTAGATTGAACTGAACTGAACCCCATTTAATTTATTTTTTTTGATAAGAAGGGTGTGGGGGATTTTAAATATTAATCGCAGAGTAGCAAAAATCCGAAGAGATTACATCCATCACCTCCTCCGTTCTCCCGCCTACCCAGACTCTAATAGAGAAGGAAGTCGGACTTAAATGCGCCATTATGTGAGCCGCCTTATTCCCCTCCCTTTTAACATGACACCAACTAATAACATCAAAAAACTTAGACAAATTGTAAATCTCCTCTGATACTAGTCATATACTATTAATAGGATTACATTTCTTCTGCAGCAAAGCAATAATCTCCAAATAATCGCCCTCGACTATAACTGATGAAGCTTGGTATTGTAACGCCATCTGAATTCCAAATCTCACTGCCTGAGCTTCAGCCAAGGTCGTATCCCACGACTCCGGGACCTGTCGTACTGCCGCTCGTAGCAGGCCACCTTGATCATCCCTCAGTACAGCTCCAAGCCCCGTACCACCACCTCTTAGATGTCCGGCGTCCACATTGATCTTGACACGACCCCATGGGGGTCTTGCCCAACCCATAGCTGGTTCTGCAACACTCGGTCTCTGCTTCTCACGCCCTTGACAATCTTTGTATAGCTCAAGCAACTTCGTGGCACTCTCCACCACCAAATTAACATTCCTGCTACCTATTCCATGGATAGCTTCGTTGCGCCAGTTCCACGCCGCCCAGCTAACCATCAGAAACTTCTCAAACTCAGACCGAGGGAGCTTCCGCCGCCACCCCTCAACCCAATCAATGGCCTGACCCGTCTCCCTCTCCTCCAGAATTTCCTGTAAGCCCACATACTCCCATAAGCCCGCAGCCACTGGACAGAAATACAAAGCGTGGAGCTCCGACTCCGCAACGAGCCCGCACCTGCTGCACAGTTCATCCGCACCTTCAATTCTCCTCTTAATATTCCTTCTTGTCGGTAGAGCCCCTGCGCATAGCCTCCAAGTAAAATTCCGAATTTTTGGTGGGATATCAAGATGCCAAAATGTCCTCCAAGGCTCTTTGGATGGCTCTGAAACACCACCTACCACCTCAAGGTTTTCACTACCTCGAGCAAAATGGTACCCAGAACGAACTGAATAATGTCCATCCTTCATGTAGTGCCACATTAATCGGTCCCTTGGTAAGCTTGCACAAAGTGGAATCCCCAGAATTTCCTTGGCCTCAAAAGGTATGAACAAAGCCTTCACCATCGCTTCATTCCAGCTTATAGTTTCCTGATTAATCACTACAGACACCTTCAACTCATGTTGCCCATCCGCCACTGGAGAGGTAACTTTGAAAGAGGGCAGGAGAGACATTCACAGGCTTGACCAGACCGATATATCCGCCCCATTCCCCACCATCCATCGGCTTCCCTTCTCGACTATCCATCTTGCACTAAGTAGACTGCGGCACACGTAGCTAGGACGGCTCCCAATTGTGGCAGCCATAAACTCTTGCTTGGGAAAGTACCTAGCTTTTAATACTCTTGCAACTAACGAATTTAGATTTTGCACCACTCTCCAACATTGCTTCGCCAACATTGCTTGATTAAACAGCTCAATATGTCGAAATCCCAGACCACCTTCTAGTTTCGGAGTACTCATCTTCGACCACGCCACCCAATGCATCTTCCTTTCCCCATCCCTGCTCCCCCACCAAAACCTCACCATCACACTTTGGATACCTTGGCAAACACTCTTCGGGAGTTTGAACAAGATCATCAAATAGGTAGGTATCGCTTGAGCCGCGACTTTAATAAGGATCTCCCAACCCGCAAAGGATAATACTTGGTTCTTCCACCCTTGAAGTTTTTTCCAAACACGCTCTCTCAAAGGTGCAAATACATGAGATTTAGCCCGCCTCACATGCATCGGCATCCCCAAATATTTCGAAAGGCCCTCCACCTCCTTTACTCCTAAAATTGTCACTAGATGGTTCCGGTCTTGACTTCCCACATTAGAGCTAAAAATGACCTCAGATTTTTCCAAGTTGATCTGTTGCCCCGAGGCCATCTCATACAACTGTAAGACTCTCCAAATCGCCCTCACATCTCTATCGCCGGCTCTACAAAACAAGATACTATCATCTGTAAAAAGCAGGTGTGTTATTTCTGGGGCGCCACGACACACCTTAATTCCTTGTAAACATTTCCTCCCGATTTCTAGCTGCACCAAACTAGAAAAAGCCTCTGCACCGATGATAAATAAATAAGGTGACAGGGGGTTACTAATACAAAAATAGTCATGTGCATCGCCTAATATGTGACGGTTAATCTTTACAACCGTTGCACATAGTGAAGCGGTGACATTTTTGTAAATAAAGTTCAAGAATATGTGACGGTTCTTCTATACAACCGTCACACATAAGTTGGAAAGAAATTAAAAAAACGGATAGGAATGTGTGACGGTCGACCAAAATAACCGACACACATACACTACCATTTATGACGGTCATTAAGGTAGACCGCCGCCCATTCCCATGAAAAAAAAGCCCCAACTTCACTGTTGTCTGTTGCCCTTCGTTCTCAGGCACAAATGCCTTTTCCTCTCAAACAGACTCTTCCTCTCCTCTCACAAAACCTCACCTAACAGATCTCCTCAGTCCTCACCTCCTATGGCTTCTCGTTCTCTCTCTCCTCGCACCATAAAACACCGCCCTCCTTCGAGTTGACGTAGGCATCAGCCAGCCAAACATCACGCAGGCCCGCCACTGTGTGAATTTCGCCATTCAAAGACGACGACACTCGCAGCTCAGCGACAATCGTTGAGGTAATGTTTCATCATTCAATTTTACTATCATTTAATCATGTAATTTGTAGTATCTAAACTTTCGAATTGAAATTTCGCCCATGGTGAGGAAAAAACCCTAGATTTGAGAGATCTGTGAAGAATATTTGTCAATAAATTGAATTGGGTATTTGTTTGTATCCCGATAGGAGGGTGATTTCCCTTGTTGTTAATTGCTTGTTTAATTAAAGGTTTCATCATTGTCTTCTGATGCTATTATAAGAATGGCGTTTTTTGGTATTTTGCTCTTCAGATCTCCAATTTATTCTAGAAGGATGAACCTTTGGACAAAGTTAGAGTGTTCACATTAGTATTGATAAACTTACTATTGTCTAATTTATGTTATCTTTTGGCAGTGACGGACTCAGAAAATTTAAAATATGGGTGTAAGAATTTTTTTGGAAAAGTACCAAAATAACTGGTGTCAATTTCACCCGCATCTGCGGTGCCGAATACCCTACCATTTCCATTATTCTACAGTCTACACATACACAACAATTAGAACGGAAAAAAAAGAAGGAAAAGTCTCATTCCACAAAAAAAAACCCACTTTGGTTGTTCAAATTTTTTTCTTTACATAACAATATTTTCTTTCAAATCTCCATTAAAATTGCCAACTCTATCTCTAGTCTCATTTTCTTTCTCTCTCTCTCTCTCCCATAAAATAGCACTCAAATACCACAATTCCACATTCAATCCTTATTGTAACTCCATAGCTTTAGCTGGGCAAAAATTTATGTTCCATATATCATTGACCAAGTTTAATAACAACTTGGAATTGATATCACGTTTTTAGCTCATTTATCCTCACAAAGGCTCTTCTACAGTCTATCCCTTTTAAGAAAAATACACTCTGCCTTTGTTCATATGGAAAAATAACTAAGCTTTCACCAACAATATGGGTGCAAATGGAAAAATAACTAAGCTTTCACCAACAAAATTTTAACGGAGTAAATCTAAAATTACTAAACCTAAATATTTTTGTCACAATATTTCCCAAAACACCATTTTACTTGAAACACAATCCTCTCCCATTTTCTTCCTCCTCCCCCACTTTGACCTCTATTGTCTTTCACGGTTTCACCCAATGAACAACTCAATTAAATTAGCATGATTGATAGGTGAATAAAATGTTTTTCATGTAACAATTACAGTTGTAATTTATTAGCTTCTACTAATTTGTACTTTTATACAATTATCTGAGTTCCCCTTAGAAAAAATATATACGTGAGTTAGAGTTTATGGTGGCAGGTCGGTGGTGAAGGTTTCGACGGGTTTTGCTGGGTGACGATTGGTTTCACCGGGGCTTGGTTGAGTGGTGGTTGGTCGGGCTGAGCACACAGAGATGAGGATAGAAAGAGAGGCGATGTTCGGCAATCGATATGGAGGTTAGGGATTGGTGGCCGGCGAGAGTGGACGTTGGGGGTGAGCATCTGAGCGGGTTTAGGTAGAGGTAGTTGGGTGTAAGGTTGATTGATGGTGGGTCTGTAGCAAGCTTCAGTTACAGATTTTTATGGTTTTCACGGCAAAACAAAGAAAGGGAGGTAGAGAGAGAAAGGAGGAGGAGGGAGAAAGGGTTTGGGAAAGTGTTAGGGGTAGTTTGGGAAAATGAGGTTTACGTTTAGTATTTTTGAATTTACGTTTAGCAACCCTCAATTTTAAAAGTATGGGGTCAACTGACCCATACCCTAACCTGTGGGTCCGCCCCTGGGTTATGTTAGTGTTTATTGGTTTGTGTATGATGATTTTCTGAGGGTATTTAATTGCAGTCACAAGAATCAGATATATGCTCAAGCTTATGTGAACTTTAACACCCATGATGATGTTTTCGAATTTGCTGAGTTTTTTAATGGCCGTGTATTTTCAATGAATAGGGTAATGCCTGCAGTTTTTAAGGAGTAATTAGGCAACCTGATGATGTAGTACAATGGGCTAAAGCACAATTGCAAGATCACTGTAATTATACTATGCAGGCTGTTGGTCCTGCATTTTAAAAGATAGTGATGGTTACATGGGAAGTAGAGATAGCTGAAGCAGAGAGTATGCGCTGGGCTTTGGAGCAGGCAAAAGCCCTGTAAGTATACTATGCAGGCTTTGGAGCAGGAGAATAGATCCCTGAGTATGTGGAAATTTCTGTATTTGTGGTACAGTACTGTATTTAGCTGGTTCTTTGCTGGGTTTTAGATGATGAATTGAAGGGCTTTATCCAAAAGATATGTGTACCGAAGCAATGTCGAAATCATATTTTTCTCATCCCTTAAGTAGCTAGAACTCAAATAAAGTGTTAATGGCAGGTGAGCATGAAACAGAGAATCAGTCGGTTGCTGCAGGAGAAATCCTCTCTGAGTTTGGAAGAGGTGAAAATTCTATATTTCCTATTGTGAAGGAATTCTGCTTGTTTCATTTACTTGGGCAATGAACATAAGTTCTCTTTTTTTCACATTACGCTGGTCACTGTGTCATTAGTAAAATTTTGAACGTAAAAACTAAATTGATTATCGTCTTTATCAGAGGAATTTGCAAGAAAAATTTAGAGATGTTGAAAAGGAGAGAGCTCTATTGGTTGAAAAAGAGGTAATTGACTTTTCTTGTCTAGATATAGCATAATCATTGTTTAGTTACGTACTTACATCTGCTACTTGTTTCCAACCTCTTTGGCCACTTTTTTAAATGCCTTCCCACAATATTTAGTTTCCATCTTTATCTTTATACTCAACCTTAGTTCACTTTCTGCTTATTATATGGTATGAGAAGCTAACTTTACTCTTGTGCATATTTCAACTGCCCTGATTTGCAGAACTCAAGCCAGGAAGTGATTGGAACGCTTAATAATGAAAAAAACAAGGTTGCACATGCAGGTATATTTGATGTTGTCATACCTCAGTGTATGGAATAAGTGTATTAAGTTAGCAACTGAAATTGATCAATTAAAGTCTGTTAGATGTCCAAACTCTAGACGTCGTTTCACATTTTACTAATTTGTGAAAGGGCAGAGCATTCATGATTCAACTATGCAAGTATGAGTCAAGTACTTCTATTTATCTTAAATGCAACTGTATGTATTATTTGAAATCACAATGTATTTTGATTTTCATCCCGAATGCCTGAATAATGAATACGTAACAGATTATAGTCTAAGGATATAGGAATAGACTTTTTCAGAGAAGAAAATAAATCTTCTTTACTGGAGCACATTCCCTGATTCAAGTGCTTATTTGTTCAGATAAAATTATTTTTCGTCAGATAATTTCTCTACTTCATTGGTTATGAATTCTATTCAAATGAAAGATATTTGATTCAATTGAATATGTTCCAAGTAATTATGCTTGACTCCTAAATCTTTTTGACTCCTTTCTATTACTTTCACCAGAAATGGAAAAATCCTTCTAGATGTGCTGCCTGTAGATTATGATTTGTTCATTTGGTCAGCCAGCAACATTGAGAATTTTGGATCAAGTGGCACATCGCTTTCTGTTTATATCCATATCCATGTTGACAAATGACTAGGATTTAGATTTTGAGATTTGTATTGCATGCACTCCCAACAAATTTAGTTGCTCTGATGCTGAAATTGAAAACAAAGTCCGACAGGTGGTGGAGTTGGAAGGAGCTAAACACAATCTGTTACAAGAAAACAAACAGTTGATAGACAAAATATCCAAGTTACAGTCACAACTTCAGGATCTTGAGAAGACTTTGGCTAACTCGTCAGTGGATGCACAGAAGGTTTGTAGTACTAGTTTTTATGTTCTGGTTGTATTGTTTTTGTATCCATTATGGCATTTCATTATTCTGTGGTTTGAAATGCTGAACTTACGACTTTGCCCCGTAGATTTTCCTTAATTTAATAAAAAGGACTCCTTTGTCAACCTCCCCCTCTCCCCCAAAGCTAACTTTGACAGCATACAACTACAGGTCGTTTGGGGTTTGTCAAATATTTTGAGTGATATTCTGGCTGCTATTACACGGGGAGAGTACTCTTGTTGGATAGGATTCAAAGAAATGTAGGAGTATTTCCCAGAAATTGCACAAGTAAAAAAGGAATTTCAATTGATTAGGAATAGTTTATGTAATGATTTCCTGCAATTCTGCATCTTGTTCCCATTATTCTGCATCTTGTCCTACAAAGGGAGTTAGTTGTTGGATATTTTCTAAAGTTGACTACTTGAGTACATTATATTTTGCACCATTACAAAGTGTTAGTAATTTTGGTAGATGTTTTAAGACCATTGTTGTTTACTGTAAGTTGATGTTGCTGCGTTGTGTAAGTTTCTGTTTCCATAAAATGTTGTTGTTTTTTGTTGTACTTGTTGCTGTTTTCTGTAAGATGATGTTGCTGCTTGTTGTCATTGCTGCTGTTATTTTGCTGTAATTGGTGCTTTTTTTTTTTTTGCTGTATTTGCTGTTGTTATATTCTGTAAAATGCGGCGACTGTTTCCTGTAATTACTGCTGCTGTTCGCTGTAATTTTGTGGCTGTTAAATGTTGTTCCTGTGTGCTAGTGCTGCTTGCTGGTTGTTGGTGTATATCTGTTGGTTGCTTGCTGGTTGTTGCTGTGTGTCTGTTTGTTGCTTGCTGGTTGTTGTTGTGTGTCTGTTTGTTGCTTATTATGCTGCTGGCTGCTACTGCAGCTGCTGTTGCTGCTGGCTTGATTGTCCTTAAGCTTGATTGCAAAAGTTTTGTTGTTGTTTTTTGGTCTGTGCTACAGAAAAGTAAGAGGTATGTCCTAAGGTCCTTGTTCCTTCTTTTATATTATTACAGTGAGTTTTTGAAGCCTATTAGCTCAGATGGGAGAGCAATTGTGCAATTGCACAAAAGACGTGGGTTCGAATCCCACATAGGTTGATTTAATGGGATTTAAATTTTTTGCTGACCTAAAAAAGAAAAAAAAATGAGAATGTGTGACGGTTCTTGACAACAATCGTCACCCATAATAAAAGAATGTGCGACGGTCGTTTTAAAGAACCGTCACACAAAACAGGAATGTGTGGCGGTTCCTCAAAACAACCGTCACACATTCCTGAAGAATGTGTGGCGGTTGTTTTAAAGAACCGTCGCACATAACTTTTGTGTGACGGTTAAATAACCGTCGCACATTGTCTGTGAGAATGTGTGACCCCCCGAGTTATGGCGGTCGATAACCGTCGCATATTAGTGTTTTGAACCGCCACATATGACCATTTCTGCATTAGTGGGTCTCCTTGCCGTAGACCTCTCTGTGGCACAAATCTGTCAGTAGGTACACCGTTAACCAAAACAGATAGAGACACAATAGTAACACATCTCATAATCATATCCACCCATCCCTTGTCAAACCCCATACGCAAAAAAAGTTTCTCCAAAAAAATCCACTCCACCCTATCATAAGCTTTACTCATATCTAACTTAACAGCCATAACTCCCTTATTCCCTGCGCTCACACTACTCATATAATGAAACGTCTCAAAAGTCACAAGAGTATTATCAGTGATCAAACGACCAGGGGCAAAAGCACTCTGAGAGGGGGAAATACTAATATCAAGGACTGATTTTAGCCTATTAGCAAGGACTTTTGACGCCAATATATACATGACATTACACAGACTAATAGGACGAAATTCCATCATCCTAGTGGGTTTATTGACTTTGGGAATAAGCACAATATTAGTAACGTTAATGGGGGAACACTCAATAGCACCATTCAGAAGAGCAATAACAAAATCTGAAATACCAGGTCCTATAATATGCCAAAATTTTTGAAAAAAATTCGCATTCATACCATCAGGACCCGGGGCTTTGCTCGAATGCATTTATTTAAGGGCTGCAGTAACCTCACCGGGATCAAAAGACCTTGTAAGATCTCTATTCATAGCCTCCGTAATCTTGAGTTGAATTCCTGCAAGGGCTGCATCAAAACATTAAAGATTAGAGATAGTAAAAAGGGTCCTAAAATAATCCATGACCACTTTGGTAATCCCCTCCTCCCCTTCAACCGTAACACCATCTTCCCCACAAATCTTCAAAATATTGTTCTTTTTACGTCTCGCATTTGCCCTCATATGAAAGAATTTGGTATTTTTATCCCCATCCTTCAATAGTGCTTGTCGGGATCGCTGGCGCCAAATGATCTCCTCCTGTAAGAGTAAATCATCCAGTTGCTCACACAACCGTCTCCTCTCAAGAACTATCTCTTCAGTAGGTGCCAGATTGTCACAAAAGGTCATTTTTTCTCTTGTCTCAGTAATCCTCTTCTGAATATTACCAAACTCATCATGACTCCAAGCTACCAAATTTTCAGAACATTTACGAATTTTCGTCAAAACCTCTGCAGCATTATCCATTCCCTCTCCGCTACTCCACACATCACGTACCACTTGTTCACAGTTAGGAGAAGTGAGCCAAACATCCTCAAATCTGAAAACTCGTTTCTTCTTCTTACGTCCCGCTGCCCTAGTGTCACACAGTTTAATGGCAATATGATCTGATTTGTCATGTTCAAGGTGCTTCACAGTGAGCATAGGAAACATCTCTATCCAATCTGTGGACGCCACTACACGATCAAGGTGCTCAAACACGCACTCAGGTTCCGGTATTTTATTCCACCATGTCCACGTGGGCCCCTCATAGCCAATATTCTTCAACCCACAAAAATCTAGAGCATATCGAAATTCCTCCATAACAGCTTGCTCTCTAGGTGGCCCTCCAAACTTCTCATCTTGAAACAAAATTTGGTTAAAATCTCCCATAACCATCCAAGGTAGCTCAGCATCATGTTTAATGGATCGGAGTAACTCCCATGATAAATGTTTGAGCGTTGTTTCAGCCCATCCATAAAAACCCGTAAACCTCCAATCAACGTCACTAAAGACACCAAAAACCTTACAATCTAAATGATGGAGTGACATCGAAATCAATGGCACGTTAACTGACGCATCCCACAGTAACGCCAGCCCTCCCGAGCGGCCAGCTGAATCCACGAACAGACCATCGTACACACCTAGACTATCCTTCACCCTACACATCTCAACACTACTGAACTTCGTCTCCATTAAGAAAACTAACACAGGCTTCTCCTTATGTAGCAACTTACGAAGTCGCCCGACTGTACGAGGGTTGCCAAGCCCCCTGCAGTTTAGGCTTAAGCAATTCATTGGGATTGGCGGGGTTGGCCATGTCCAACCTCCGCCGCTGGTCCAAATGTGTTTGAGTTATCCAAACCGTCAAGAACATTACTGAAAGAAGTATCTGCATCATGCCCCTCCACCTCATCAAACATGGGCGTGTCAAACTCCCCCCCACCAGTACCGGCCTATATCACTCACCTCACCATCTCCCTCTTGTCTGACTCTCTTCACCTTCCTCTCAAAAGTCGCTATCTTACCAGCCACTCCATCATCTCCCTCTCACTACCCATCCTCTCTCCCTCCCCGTGTTTGTTTGTGCCCTGCCCTTGCCCCTTATTTCTTAATCGCCCTCCCTTACCCTCCATACTGCTTTCCCCCCCTCCACTTGTAACAATCTGCCCCTCAAACTTCAGTCTTTGCCTAGCTTTCGACGCCTTGATACCGGCCTCAAGATCGCTCACCAGCCGAGTTTCCTCCTCCTTACTAAACTGAACTGAAGAAAGTATTTTATTACCGGCCAAAAATATAAACCATCATTAATATTATTATTCATATTGAAAAAGAGAAAAAAGACTTCTTGTTGCTGTAAACCTCAAATTGGATTTCTGTCTTCACCTTAGAGGTAAATCCTGTATACAATTCTTCACTTAATTGCGTTTTTATTGGTCAATTGTCTCGTTTACTAAAAGTAATTGCGTTTCACAAACCTGGTAATTTGTCTAGCTTATAAAAAAAACCTAGCTAATTTGTTTAGTACTAGTTTGTCGATCAATTGAGGTTCTATTATCTGTTCTGTTGCTATAATTTCAATTGAAGGAAAAGTTGATTCTGTTTGTTAGTGTTGATTATCAACCGTAGCAGTTCTGATTTTACCTTACTCATATCATCTGTGTGTTATTAATTGTGGTACATTTGATTCTATATTTCTCATTGGTTTAAATCTGCACAGCCTTTACTAAATTAATCTGTTCATACGCATAGACAGATTGTAAAAGAAATTGGTTTGTTCTATCTATGCATATGGGTTTGTTATCTTCTTATGATCTTTCTATTATGTGTGCTGCAACTGAAATGGTTGATTTTATGCTACGTTGTAGATTATCAGTTGTTTTTTTTTTTTTTTTTTTTTTTTTTTTTTTTGGGAGAAGAATCATATTTTTTTCTTCTATATATACTTTGTGGGAATTTACACTAATTAAACAGATACATATCTAATTTGTAGTCCAATATGGCATTAGGCAAGGGTCTTCTTTTTTTATCATTTTTACCTGAAACTTTTGTATTTTGTCACTACTATGGTTTTGTGAAGTTATATGAGTGTATTTATCTTTCAAAATAATGTGTAGGATTAATAATGTCAATCAATCAGTAATCGTGAATTGATGCAATGCAAATATAAGTGAAGTCCTGAGTATCGAGAAGGAGTGAAGGAGTTTCTTGATTTTGCCTTTTCACAAGAAAATGTAGAAGATATTGTTCTTTGCCCTTGTAAGCTTCTTTGTTGATAATTGATAAGGGTACCCCAAGTATTTAAAGGGAAGTTCCCCTTGTTGATACCCAAGTAGCTGTAACTCTAATACTCACAAGAATTCCACCAAAGTAAACAGAGTTTTTGGTGATATGTCATGCAAACCAGAAGTCAAAGTAAAATACCTTCATTTTTGGTGACTATCACTTCTATGTGCGTCAACAGGTCAAAAATTGTGAATTAACTTCTGTTTTAAAGTTCTCAAAATTCATACATGGCTTTGCATTGTTTATCCATGATTTGGGTATGTTAAAAGTTTTTATACAAACAAAATTTTGTTTCCTCAGTGGGAACTAAAAGCAGATTTGTGAGGATAAGTTTTTTAGCAGTTGAGGTAGCAATCCCCTCTACATGTGAACTAAAAATGCCATCTGAATTCTGAACTATTTTTCAACTATTAAATCATAATTTTGTTTAGTTTCAGAACTTTAAACACAAGATGGATCATGCTGGTAAGTGGTAAATGTACATGGTTTAGACCGATTATTTGAGTTGGACATGTTAAAAGGTTTAAATACAAACACAAGCGACTTTTTTGGATCAATTTTTGCACACTATTAGACGGCTAACTGTACATGTTTTAGATTGATTATTAGAGCTGTACATTATGATTTGATTTGTGTACTTTCGAAGTTGGGGGAAGGTGGGTTTTTCCAGAAACTAGTCATCTTTTTTAGGATTCCAAATTGCCATGGCTAATACAGCACACTAAAGGGAAGACTTTCAAAGCCTAATGTTTAAGTGTCATGGCTAGTTGCATATAGTATATGGTGTGAAAAAACCTATACATTATTGAGTAACAGTGCACAAGTGCTTAGATAGTTAAGAACATATTGTATGGCCTTGTGTTAGAGCTTGAAAGCTGAAGAAACTTGCCGCTGGAGCAATGATAGCTACAATATATTTTATAATTTAACCTCTTTATATACATCTGTTAGTTCATTAGCTATATCTTTTTAGTAGTAGTAATATATGTTTATTGTCTTTTTCTCATTGCAGGTTATATCATGAAGGGAGTATTAAAATCCTTATTTGTCAACCAAAGACAAGAAATATAAAGAAGAGTACTTTTAAGTGCTGCCTACACAATTGCAGTTGCTGAGAAGTAAAAAAGGAGAAGGCCACATTGACTTTATTTAAGTGGATCAGATTAGAGACCACTAATCATTTAATAAAGCTACAACACACATACACTTCTTTCTTGGGCTGGTGCCTTAAAAACAACAAATAAGGAAATAAAGGAGCATGCCCGTTTAATTCACAAGTTGGCTACTACATCCATATGCAAGGAGGCTCAAGTATAAAAAGAAAACCACAGCATATTACGGAGGGGGGACCGAACACACGAGTATTCTAGACGGCAGAACAGGGGAGACGAAGGAGAGCACGAGACACAGGCACAGCAGCAACGCGACGGCAAATTACAAGGAAGACGACACTTTGATCATGGCCTTCGTCAATTCAATGGTGTTTTCTTCCCTAATCATGTCTAGCTAACTCCTCTGTCTAGGATTTTGATGAAACCCTAATTTAATAATAATGTAATATATTTTCATTGGGATATTTATTGAGTTCTATATGATTGCTTGACCAAGTTTAATTCAGTCTATGTAATTGTTCTTGTTGAATTAATTAAGAGGTTGAGATTGGCACTTAGGTTATGTGATGGTATTCACTGATTGAGATTATTTTATTGAATAGTTCATGCTAGTGGTAGATAAATTATGTCAAATCTGAATAGTTTATGCTAGATGTCTAGATGAATTATGTCACTAGTTAATCGCAAGCCTAGATTACTTTATAGAACTGATAATATCCCAAGTTAAATTATATATTCATTGTTATGAGATTAGTGGTGGATTCAAGGTCCTAGTATTCGTCTACTTGGTTGAAACCTACTCAATTTACTAGCTAGTTTGTTTCCGTTACGCTTTTAGTTAATTCTCTTAGTATTATTTGCAATAGTTTAGAATCAAAAATCACAACTTTATTACCTTTACATTAATTTAGGTTGATAATTAGAATATAGTAATTCCTCGTTCCCTGTGGATACGACACCCTTATACTCAATAGTACTACATTGACCTTATGCAGTTGCAAGTATTTAGAGGGTTATAAACTACACATAATTGACCGATCAAGCAACAACCCTACTTAGTTCCTCGACTGGTCTATCAGTTGAGTCTACGCAATCCGATTCAACAACACTTGTATAATTCTTAATCATTTTAAGTAGGGTTTAATCACCTTGAGTAGCAGTGATTAACTACAATTAAAGATAAAAGTTAAATGTTCTGCTATGCGATATAATCCATTCAAATTTCCTCATGAAAACTCACATTCGAAGTTACACCTAAGTTAAGAGGACAATAAAGAAGCATCTCTCAACCCTTTCTAACCTGTAGGATGTAGGTATACCTTTCTTCCCTGTGCTCCTAAACAAGTCGTAGCACTCTTTGAAACTCAGTACAATCACCATGAAGTGATAATAGTCACGGCTAAAGCGCAACAACTAACCAAAAACTCAAAGGAATTAAAATCACCTTAAAACACCAAAGTACAAAAGTTCTGACCTGATTGTGTAATTTTCTGTAAACCATGCTTCTTGGTAATCATTATCTATTTATATTCATCAAAAGGGGATGATTAATGTCTGTAACATCAAGTGTGAAGTAGTAGAACCATCGGACATCCAAAATGTGCATAAACAATCTCCAATACTCTCATTTCATACCGTTTCCGACCTATTGTATGTCCAAGTCTTAAACTTGTTTTTGAGGCTTACTAACCAGTTGGCTTAACTCTTAGTATGTCATGGGTGATCTGGATTTGATTTTGTTTTACAGTCGTTGTGGCTTACCTATGGTGCTATACAATATAAGCCTAACACATTATATATGTTGTTTGGGCTAAAAGTAAAAGGAATGTCAATAGTCGCTCATATCAAGATGCTGGTCATACTGCTGGGACACAAAGTTTTGCTCAAGCTGCATATGAAATGGTAGACGTAGCATAGTGATATCATATTTGTGTATTCCTTGCTAAATTAATGGTTCGATTGGAATACTTTGTGTAATCAAAATAAAAGGAAGTTAGGGACTAGCTTATGGTGTCATAAGACGGACATATTCTGCTGTTAGATTGATTTTTTTTTTTTTTTGGTGACTGAAGTTTAAGAAAGACAAAGAGATGCCCGACATACTTCAATTTTATGAGGTGATGCACACGAAGAAGGACAAGACCCCTGTGACTAAAGCAGCTCAAGAAACCATGGTATGTTATCATCTTAAAAGTTTTACCTTAAGTTATTTTGATAATTAAGATACATGAAGGTTTAACCAGAATTTTGTCTCTTTTTGTGTAGTCTAAGGTGAAAGAACTACAGGCACAGCGAGAAGCGGGAGAAACATCTTTGACTGATGAGGAAATTTATGCACATGCTAGAGCTACTGAAAAGCGTGGTCGTGATCGTGGAAAGGGAATAAGCCCCTCCATCACAACATTGTACAGCTCATCTGGTGTTGCTGAAAAATTACGAAAAGAAGCCGAAGAAGCTAAGAAGGATGACAATGAAGCTAAGAAAGAAGCAAATGAGGCTAATAAGAAAAATGAGGAGCTCAATGAAAGGGTGAATGATCTAACAAGTGAGATGCAGCTTGTGAGGAAATTTATGGGAAACATGCTAAGTCGTATGGGTTCAAGTGCCTCTATGGAAGAAGTACATAATCACTTCTTACTTCTCAATCTCTTAATACTCCCACTTCTCCAATGGTTTTTTTGTTTAAGTTATTATTACATGATGGAAAAACTTATCAGCTTTTTTTGGTCAATAAAAAAGGTAATTTCGTTAACCAAGATAAGCATTTTTAGAGCTGGTGGTTTTGACAAAGCCAACTAGTTACAAAAAGTGACTCTAGACTGTTTTACATGCTCCAGCACCTTTTAGGAAGGGTATAAATGCTTGACCTGGCATCTAGATGCATGAAACATACATACTCTCAAGGATAACTATTGAGTTGATAGAATTCCATTTATGAAATTTTGAACTTCTAGGGTGCAACTCTCTGGCAATTGTCACTTGATCTGCTGCTCTGTTGTTTGAGTTTGCTGAAATCTCAACTTGTTTTGTGCTCTAAGATGCAACTCTCTGGAAATTATAACTGTGATCTTCTGCTTTGTTGGTTGAGTTTGCTGAAATCTCAACTTCTTTCGTGCTATCCAAGTATGACAAACATCAGCTGCAAAAAGAAATCCCAGAATACAAGTTTTGTGTTTGCATCCTCTAATTCTTTTTTTTTTTGTTTCGTTTTTTTTTTTGGTAAAAGGTTGGTGTGATCTATTACGAACTTGTGGAAATTGCAAATGACAAACTAAGGGAGAGGAGTGGGAAAAAAAAATGAGTCACCTTCTAGGAAGGGTGCTTGATCCATAACTCCCCAAGCCTCAAATTTACTAAGAAAATTGCACTTTTACATCAAACTGTAAACATAAGTTCTATCTCTGCATGAAACTTTGCCTAGTGCACCAAACTTGATTCTTTTCTTGATTTCCTGTATCAGCTTGCACACAACATCTGTTGTTTTTTGAACATTTTGATATATTCTACAGTTTCTTTCTATCTAGATATGATAGATAAGTGCAGCAATACAGGCTGCAACAACCTTTTTCTGCCCCATGCTCATGTCTCTCTTATTTTTCAGCCATCTACACCATCTGTTCCCCTCAGTAGGAATCCCTGCTATTCTTGCCCATCTTGCAATCTTTAACTTTAAATCATCAACCCAGGGACACTCAAAAAAAGGTGGTTATGTGTTTCATTTGTTACCTTACAAAACTCACACAATGGATCAGCCTGCGTATTGAAAATGCGCACCATTCTGTCTTGTGTGAGTAATCTGCTCATGTCAGCTAGCCACACAATAAAACAGTGCTTAGGCACTGCAGTTCTACTCCAGATCAGTTTGTAACCTCTATACTCACTTCCTGCAGACTTCAGATATTTATACTCCTCAGCAACTCTGTATTGTTTTTGCTGAATTCTCCATGGGCAGGTTTCAGGAAACAAGCCTCTTATTGCCATTAATTTTCTAATGTACCAGCTACTATCATTTGCCATTAATTTTCTAATGTACCGGCTACTATCATTTGCCATTAATTTTCTAATGTACCAGCTAATTATCAAATTCTCTGCCTTTACTATTCAGTTTCATTCTTCCAATCAAGAGAGTTTCTGTGAATACCATACCACCTTAGAACTTTCTTCCATATTTCTTTGGAGAAGGGGCATTAAAAAAGTAGATGGTTTACTGTTTCGTCTTGACCTGTGGTACACATCACACATGCAAGGGGTACATTCATGCCCCATGAGGCACACCATCATATTATTTTGTTTAAATGATGTTGTCGTCGTAGACTTTTATTACTGTGATTTGTGTTGGATTAAGTATGTGTTCAAACGTATATAGGTTGCTTAAAAAAATTTTCCAATTTTTCCAAAAGAGACGAAGCTAACTTTGCTTTAATAAAATCATGCAGATGATGAACGAGGAGCCAACTGAAGGAGATGAGATTGATTATGAGGCAGAGAAGGGAGACAAATAAACTATTATTGTGGTCACTCTACTTCTCCATTCATTCCAATCATGCCTTCGATGAGGATGCTTTCGATTTATGTTTTTAAGAGAATAACTAGTTATAACTCTATTCAGTTGTCAATTTGATATTGGTGGATGTTCTGAATTCATGTCTTTGAATTTTTTTTTCCTCTTTGATTGGATTATATATTTTCCAAGATTATGTTCTACATTATGTTTCAATTGAATGAATAGTTTACATTCTCTTTATGAGTTATATTATTGCTTGTTATATTACTAATAACGATTAAGATTATAAATAATAAAAAATTTGCTCATTTCCAAAAAACAAAAAGAAAAGGATCATTACACTAGATGCCTCAAAACATAATTTAATAAAACAACAATTTAAGCTTGATTTTACCAACTTTTTGAGACGAGGATTAAGAGGCAATTATTTATTTGTTGCTGTTAAATATCTTTTGAGTTAGCAGATCATAATGCATCTAAAAGGTCATTTAGAGGCCAAATGACGAAATTGCCTCAAAATATTTTTTGGGGCGAATTGAGTGTAGTTGCCTCTAAATAGACGGTTAGAGGCAACAATATTAGGTGCCTCCAAAATTAGTCTTTAGCATCAACAAAATTGGATGCCTCCAAAGGCATCCTTTAGATGCAACCATATATTATGCGACACGTTTGTTAGAGGCATCCAACTGAGTGCCTTAAATAACTTTTAGAGGCTACATCAGGCCTCAAAATAGTGTTTTTTTTTTGTAGTGATGTGTATGATCCAATTTTAGTACACGTTATATTCATTTTTATAGTATGTTCTTTTTTTTGAAAATTCTTAATGAGTTAATACTTACTTGTTGAAATATACCGATTGACGTGATATATTGACATTATTTTTATGGTTTATGAAACTTAAGTCATTAAAGAATGAAACGATTTCCAATGACCTCTAGTAAAACTAAATTTTCGCTAACTTTTATGAATACTAATGATATAGTAGTATTTTAATGGTTAGTGAGAGTAGTAAGTCACTAACTAAACTTCACCTACTTTTTAAGGTAAATACATCGAATCATGATATGTCGCCTATGTATGCAATGACATGGATACCACATGTCAATACAACAATTGTCATGGTTTTCTTTTATACCCCTTGCGATGCACGACCTTGTTAGTATATCATGGATTATAAGTGTCTAGTCCTTTTTAAGTGTCATTTTAGATGTTGGTCGTGTTTAATTTGACCTCAATTTGTGGAAAAACTACTTAGATTCAAAATATGAAAGAATATTTGTTGGGTTCGTATTGGAAAGTATTTTCACCATATATAGTTTTCATAATTTTTACGTACTCTGATTTATGAGAAAATTGTGGTCAAAGTTCAACATCGAAAATTGGAAACGAAAAACTATTTAGATTTAAGATAAGAAAGAATATTTGTTTGGTTCGTATTGGAAAATATTTTTACTATATAATTTTCATTTTTTTACATACTTCGATTTAATATGTTAAATTTCTTATGCGTCATGTTATTTGGTATGCAACAGTTATTTGGATCCATGTGAATATATCAATCAAGGTTCTTTTTCTTTTTTAATTAAAATAATTATTGAAGAAACTAATTATGTTTACGACTACCTTATATAAGGTCACGTTCTATCAATACTATATTTCTCCATCTCCATAAGGTTTAATCATGTAATGCCCGACAATTACTTTCTACTATATTGTTCAGGTATAAAATCACTTAGAAAATCAAGATGTATGTATAAAAATTATCGATAAATAAATATTACTTGTGACTATTCTCCCTTATTAAATTCGATGTGCCTAGTCTTTTGTATAATTTAGGTTAAGTTTATGAATCGTATTTATGTAGTTTATGTTCATGTATCATACTTTAATTAGATTATAAGGTTCATGCATGTATTTAATTAATTAGGTGACATAGCATTACTACTGGATATGATGCTGACTGGGTATGGTGACATGGCATGATTCGTGTCAATGCAGCTACGTGCATGATCAAGTTTTTATATATATATATATATTAGATAGATTCTATACCAAAACATATATTTCTATTTTATATTTATTTTACAATTTTATTACAATGGCTAGCTTTAGGTGGACGTCTCCAATATTGTCAGAAAATACTCCTAATATATAGATATTATGATAGATTGCTTACGTTGATCTTCCGTTTGTTGCTGGTAATTGTGGCAGAGTAGTAAATGTAGAATGTTATACAGGACCTAATAAGACAATTGATTTGTTATACAGGACCTAAAAAGACAATTGCATACAATTGAGAGCCTTGATATTTGGAGGTTTGAGCTTATTGTTTGTAGACTTGTGGTAGTGTGATGTATGAGACTGCAATTACGGAAAATCTATCAAGGGAATAAACAAGTACAGAAATTTCATTTTGTAGTTTTATCATTTCAAAAGTTGACTGCTTAGATCCTTATCACCATATAATCAAATAGACAATAATCTTCTGTTCTTTTTGACCAACACACGTTAAACCAACACATTATTCACCTTTTTAACTTTTGGGATTTGGTTATTTGATACAGTGACATTAAAACAATTAGTGGCTGTTTGTTGCTGGGATAAAGGGAGGCAAATTGGTAGCTTAGTTTCAATCTGGATTAGGATTATTAGCTAGCTAGTATTTTAACCATCACCTTTCGGCATATCCCTTTCTGCCACAGTTTCTTTGAAATTCAAGTGCATCTAGCTAGGCTTTGTTTCTCGTTCTTGTTTATATGTATGTACTATGAGAGCTGTTTAATACTAGTAGTTAAAACACTACGACACTTAACTGATGACCTACTCGAGATGTCTAATTGTATACACCTGGTTCTAATTGGCCGGGCGAGGGCCAGAGAAGTAGAGGCTGTTCGAAACTATTCAAGTTAGGTTGTGTACTTTTCGATTGAATTTAACTAAACTAATTAAATTAAATACCACTTATATACATGTACGTTAATGTTTAACAATTAAAAAAAAATGCAATTTCATGCTAGTAAGTACTAGTAATTTATTGGCACATTCTTTTGCAGCATGGGCGGCCTTTTCCTCGTTTGAAAGTTTTTCCATAAGAGAAAAGCTTTCCATGGGATGTGGCCTTTAGGTTGTATGATAGTCATTTTTGGTGATCCGTTCAATACAATCAACCAACCTTTGACAAGCAAAAAAAAAAAAAAGAAAAAAAAGGGGAAAACCCCGAAATTACTCATTTGGTCATGGTCTCCCGGGCTCCTCCTGAGTTCCACTTATTGGGCTGGACTTCTGGAATTTGCCAAACAGAAGCAAATGCTCATCTTGACAATTTGCTTTTGTTGGGGGGCCACTGGCCGACGGAGCGCCTAGCCCACTTAGTTACGGGCCGCGAGCCCGCTAGGAATTAGAAAATTGGCGCCTAGCCCAATCGAATCTTAACAGTTTTACAAAAACTTATGTGGACTTAGTTCATGGTGGACCAATACTTGAAGTCATTCTCCTACTTTACATGGAGCAATCCTCCTCTAAAAGTGGAGTCACCCCTACTTCACCTAGAGCCACCCCTCAAATCTATACTTGACACCACCCCTACTTCACCTGGAGCCACCCCCTACTTTACCTGGAGCCACCCCTCAAAATTACTTCACCTGTAGCCACCCCTCAAAATTACTTCACCTAGAGCCACCCCCTACTTTACCTGGAGCCACCCCTACTTTATCTATAGCCACCCCTCAAAATTACTTGGTCCACAGTGGACTAAATCCACACAAGACCTGCTGTAACAGTTTCTTTTTCTTCTAAGGGTTGTCGTACACTTGCTAATATTGGACCAACAGAGAGAGAGAGAGAGAGAGAGAGAAGAACTGGCCTGGGTAATTAGTAATTACCAAGAGGAATCCAATAGAGCCTGGACGATAAGCAGGCAAGGCAAATAATATCATTTCCTGGAAATTATCACACATAATATACATAAATAACAATAATCACAAATTAAAAAGGGTTTAAGCACGTATAAGAATTCATATACCTTCAAGATTTTCATCCTACTTTATCACAAGCTTTCAATAAAGGCTCACACTATCAATTCGTCCTCCATCTTGTGAAAATTGAAAATACGTAGCTTATATAAGAGGTCAGTCAAAATGTGTGACACTCAATAAAAAGGTTCGTCAAAATGTGAGTTATGCTTTAATTTTTATTTAATTAATTTCTTAATGTAATGTCACGCAATATTTATTTATTATCAGATGTCTCCAAAGAGATGTACTTACTACAGTACATTATATTTACTTCATGCCCCTTTTTCACTTAAGCCAATATTGTTATAGACCCTTGAGGGACATATTGTGTGTGGCGTTATAATGAAACTTTAAAGTGGATGTTAATAATTAAGCTCTATACTTAAAACTATAATATTTTATCATATATGCATATGCTATCGGTATAAATAAATAAAAAAGAAAAGGTAATAAAAATTGTTTATGCTGAATATTATATAGTGTCGACTGAGTTATACAATTTCACTGATTATTATTGGTTTTTGTGATTCATAAACGAACAATATCAGTGCTGCAAATGATAGGCGAATGAAGAATGGATCAAAGCACGAGAATGAATAGTGCGATCGGTTAAAATGATGGTATTACATACTACTAGATGAATTAAGGTAATACAAACATAGATAAGTTATGGAAATTGCCGATCGAGTAGCCATGTGCAGTGGTAGAGTCAGATTTTGATCAACTGGCGGGGTAGTTAATCCAAAAAAATACAACAATACACCTTTCAAATGAAACATAAAATACAATTTGCTTGGTGTTGTTTTTTATTTACTAATGCAACGGGTAATTATGTTTGTAATCTAAACAACAATTGTTGCTTGGATCATCGATATCAATATAAGCGGTTGTTTGATTAACTATGTGCAGTAAGTTTCCATGAGAAGTAAAAATTTATAAGAAATGTATAATCTTGCATTGCTTGATTGAATGATGGAATTGCAAATTTATGAGAATTTACATGGGAAGTTACTTATCAAAGGAAGGTTAGATAAGCAATAATAGACATGTTCACTTTTTGTTCAATTCCAGATGGAAACCAACCATCTATCGAATTTGGTCTGGACTAACCCCACTCGAATACTTTTTGGCTTGATTCATAGTCCAGAATTTCGAGAATTACAGTCCTTAGACCGTACGTAGTGGACCAGTAAGCAATACTTATTTTTTTCATAAAAGGGTAAACTAAAGATTAAAAAGGATTTTCATGCATGACTTATGTTGAACGATTTTTTTGAAATATTTATGATGTTTGTTGAACACTTTCTTTTAATAACTGATTTTAATGTTTATCCAATTATCTTAGATATTATTAGTATATCATGTATTATATGGTTTGATATTTTGGTTTCACCAATCAGTAATTAAGAAAGAGAAAAAAGAAGAAGAGTGGATTGGTTTATTGGTCTAGTTTGGCCAATAATCCTAGTAAGTAACTTCCTCAATTTTAAGAGAAGTTACTTCATGTAATAAAGAGGTGTGAGTTTCTACTTTTTTTTCTTTTTTTTTTGTTATCTCATTTGGAGAATTCATAAAAGATGACAACAAGAGTGAGATTGCACTGAGTACTTATTTATGTGTAATAGTAAAGCTTTTGTATGGTAATAATAGTAATTAGGTAAGGTTGTTACGTACATATAAACTCATTCAACTACATATATACACCTAATACAATGAATAATAAGTCGCGCATGGCTTACCTTGGAGGTGATTCGTGTATGGTTCTATATTTTCTTATTGTTCTTTGCAAGTAATACTATAATAACTTTACTAATTTTGGTGGTTAAATAATGTTTTGTCATGCTTGGTTATTATTACATATATGGATGAAACTGCATTGGAATCCTCGATTTAATGGGCATTGAGCCAATACAGTATACTACTCCGGAGTAGTCTATATATCAGTGCTGAGCTGGCATTACATGTAATAAATAATTATTACTGTCATAACAAACTTGCCTCAGTTAGTTAGTAGGCTCTAGGTTGTTATAATTAAGCAATAGCTATTTATGGGGTTATATTTATATAATATGCACATGTTTTCAAATCATTTGATATACCGCTTTCATTTTAGAGAGAGAGAAAAGAGAGAGAAGAGAAGAGAAGATGATGGTCATGGAATACCTTGTTGCCTTCACGACTCGTCCGTTCATTACACCTTCACAACTCTCGTTTTGATGCTGGAGCACCTTAAGCTTCTTTTCTTCGTTGCCGTAAATTTACGGTATGTTAGGTTACGGGATGTTACATTATGTTATTTTGTTTACTATTTGGGTTCATTAAAGTAAGCCCAGTCCGATTAGGTTTAGGAAGTTAGCCCTAATTTCCTGGTGAATCACGTTTACTAATTTGTGAACTACGTTAAATCTTTGTGTTGATTTCTTGATTTTTGTTATTCTTTTTTGCTTAACCTTTGGTGAGATGATGTGGCTCTAATTTCTACCCACTACCACCACATGTAGGTAGTTGCAATAAATGGCTCTAATCTAACCCAACCATGCCACCTCAAAGTCAAAAGGTGAAGAACCAATTTATTTAAGCAGCAAACTCCCAAGAGCCACACTGTGAAATCAAGAAAGCAAGGTCTGCCAATTTAAATGCTTGATACCAGGACGGTGAAGTTAGGCTCAATAGGCTTGGAAATATACCTCTACAAAGCAGAAAATTTACTAACCAATATTGAATCTGAGAGCTTACCATTTATTGTCATGCTCCCCACAAATGGCTAGCTTCTCAAATTCATTTGTAGGAGAGTTAGAGAGCTTTCCTTTCACCTTCTAGGAGATTTTCTTCTAATTTTCTTTGTGAGTTAAACATTAAGTTATATTCTCATTGCACTAATTATTTTAGCCCCTTGATAATTTAATTGTATCATTTCCGTTATAGTGAAATTATTGTTGCTTGTCGCCATCCGTGGACGTAGATCGTTTTGACCGAACCACGTTAAATTTTTGTGTTCATTTTATCGCTTTTCTTGCCCAATTAATTTTTTACATCTCATTTTGTGATTATTTCGCAATCACCGTTCCTACCTTGCTTAACAACCTTGTGCCGCATGTATGAGGGAATATCAGATGTTTTTGTTATTTATTCATTTTGCTGAATTTGGCTCTAGACATTGAAACCGTGTTTTCTGTTGTTGTTGGATCAAATCCAGTAGGGAAAATAAAAGGAACACCTCAAAGATTCGGGTTGTCTGGGTGAAGAGGGTATAGCAGCGGGAGACGAAGCATCAGCATCAAAGTTCATCATGGTCATCAATATGAAACCTCGCTGCTCCTTGAGCAATAAGAATAAACAAGTTAGTTCCTCCACCAATACCATCCATTGTTGTGGCTAGAAACGGAGGGGGTATTTAATAAAGAGAGCGATTCTGAACTTGAGTTGGTGTTTCTGGGTGGCATTACAGACCAACTGTTGACTGAAATCATAATACGACTCCCCAGCACAAGCATTTGTCAATATAAGGCAGTGTGCAAGCATTGGTGTAGTATGATCTCCAGCACTTACTTTATTAGCTGCTTCATTAACCATCATCGTCGCCACCTAGTTGCCCCTAATTCTTTCTCCCTTGTGTTCCAGTACATGGTCCAAGTCCAAGTTCCATCCCCACTGGGAACCTGGAAAGGCTATTTGTATCCTTTTGATGCCATCTCCAATCACCCTGTTTTGTCCAAGTCTTACACAAACTGTGTGAACGTATACTCCCTCCCCCGTCTAGTGGCAGAGGCTGAGGGGAGCGTCAGAGTCAGGGTCCGTCCATCAGATCCATGTATGAAACCATTTTTGGTCATGGCCTCATCTCATGATCTGCTGCTTTGCCATCACAGTTGCTCTGCCAATTATTATGTCGTCAACTTCCTTACCAGGCAGTGGATCATGCTTCCTTCCCCTGCACCTCTCCTTGTCCGCTACCTTGAAATTATTAATTTACCCAGATATGTCTCTCCGAAAGCAGGGTTTCTATGTCATCATCAAAGTGGCATTGGAGATGGCTTGTACAGATTCAAGGTGATTCTTATTCCTTATGTCCCTCCCTACGTACGTCGTTCTCAAGGTCCTCCTGAAGTTTATACTTGTCAATTTCCCATTCACATCTACTGTTCTAAAACGAAGCAGTGGACTGAGTTCAATGCTGATTGGTACCCTATGTCACGGAGTGCCCTCCTAAACTTCACCTGTATCCTTTCTCACAATGGGATGCTGCATTGGCTTAATGATCGCTCTCTTGTTTCTTTTGATCCTTTCAATCAGAATGGTGGTTCTGATCTGCCTCTGAGACTTAGCCATGTTGTTCAACTACCTCATGAGTTCGTCCTTCAGACGACCCTTGTAGCATTTGGAGTGTGCCAAGGCCACCTTCGGCTGGCTCAGTGCATGCCTGAGGTGGTTGCTGGCTGTGCCCACCCCCGCCGTGTCTTACTTGTTTGGAAGCTGGAGGACTACCAAAATGGGGTGTGGCAGTTGACAGACAGGGTGCTGCTGGACAAATCTTCGTTTATTCGGTACATCCCACAAGTATGCATCCGTGTTCAATTTCATGGATTTCCATCCCTATAACAAGGATATCATGTTTGTGGGATTATGGAATGTCATCTATGAACTCAACCTGCAAACTGGGAAATCTGAGAGGTATCGTGAGCTCAAGTATCACAGGGGTCGTAAACCAATGTTGCAACGAACAGTTCTTCCCATCTTGCACCAGTGGTTCCCAACACCTGTACCCTCTTCAGCACCGATGCAAAACTAAAAAAAGCAGCAGCTCAGCACAGCTCTCTCTTCTTCCTACACCCACAACAACTGTAAAAATTTATGGTACCTCTCTCACTTCCGTCTTGACAGTTTCTAAATTCGAGAAATTACACCATTGTTTTTGGTCCCAAAAGTTTATGCCATCTTTTGGTTGGTTAGATTTGTCACAAGTCAAGGCATGCCCACTGTGCTATTCAAAGATTGTAGTACTAATTTTCATTAATAAGCAGTACTAATTTCTGAAAATAGTCACACGTTGAAGAGTATTAGTGCTCTCTGAGTGGCTGAACATTGAATGTTTTTGTGAGCTAATACTTGTTCGTTTTGCTTACTTTTGTTGTTCTTCCTTTCAAAGGCAAGAAAGACAATGAATTAGGCAAATTTTCGTGTTTCATTTTACATTTAATAAAAGTCTTTCAACTAGTGTCGTCTTTAGCCATGGTGCATATCTTGGAGGTCTATGAGACCTTGATGGTAGTATTTGTTTGTAAGCAGCTTATCGGTACTGCTTTGCTTCAGTGATAGTGATATTAAAAGTACCCCTAACATAACCGTGTTAGTTATAATTATTCATCTATATGCGTCTTGTGAGTTTGAAAGCTTATCTAGGGAATGTGCATTCTTTTATCTGGTTGGATATATCAGAATCAGAAGTCAAGGTATGCTTACTCAGTGTTGTTCACAGCTTGTAGTAGAGTACTAATTTTCATCGATAAGAGTAGTGATTTTTCTTCACCAGCGATGGGAGTTAGAATTGGATGTTACTGTCTTACTGATCGAGTTGATACATCATATATTTTAGTTTGTATCTAATCTATGTCAACTCTGAGTTTTCGTTAGCCATGTGGTGTATCTCAGAAGGCTGTGACCTGTGGGCTTTGAGAGGTTTAAAATCTTAGATGGTTTTTGTTTCTAGGCAATTGAAAGGCAATTCGTTTATGCTCCATATTGAACATTTGAATACATGAATGCAGGTCTTTTTATCCGAAAGGACATACTCGAAGCCTTTCAGAGAACTTTATCACATACTGTACTAGAGTGCTCTTCCAAGTACGAACAGGCTGGCTATGAAGGAAGCCGATCGACGAAAGACACCAAACCAATGGTATCATTTCACTCTGCCGGGCAATTTCTTCCAAGACAAACCTTGATAAAAAATAATCTCTTGGAAACACGTTTTCCTCCTATTGTAGTTGCTACTTTGCTAGGATGCTTTATGTTCAATCCTTGACGCAATCTATTTATATTTAGAAATTGTAACTGCGAGTTATATATTTTTTGAAGATAGGTTAACAATTGATATTTACATTTCGTGCTTCCAATCTCACTGGCAACCCATTTTTCATTCTCAAAGTCAAGGACAACAAATAATCAGGTTGTTTCCCTTTGCCGAGCACATCCACTTCAAATTGCTCAACCACGCACATTAACCACAATTGACTTCATTTGGATATACGACAATTCCTTACCCAAACAAATCCTAGCCGTGTATGAAAAACCGGTAACCTAAACGGACTATCCGGCTTAAACACACCATCCTCCAACCATCTCTCGGGTCTAAATTCGGAACAATCTTTTCCCCAAATACTCTCCATCCTCCCCATTGCATATGTATGGCACAAATCAAACCAACATTTCTTCACACTCGTCCCTTGGGGTATCATTCAAACACGCCTTTGTATTACCTGGTACAGACAGTACAATCGCGAGGATTCATATATTAATGAATGCAAATAATGCATTTGTCACAACTCCTCATTATCATACGGGTCGCCCATCTGTTTACCACTCTTAACCCGAATCTTTCCAACTTCAAATCGGATTTTCTCTACCACGCCTGGGTTTATAGATAACAACCAAAATAAGCAGCTTAACCCTGTTGATGTGGTATCTTTTCCTCCTAGAATAACACTTATCACAACATCCGTTAAAAATTAGTCGAGGTCTCTTCCTTATCCTTAGTAATAAAACGAGAAAATAATAAATCCTCATATTTATTGGATTTGTCCTGCAATCTCAACCGTATGATGTTATCAGCAAACTCATGGACGATCTTGATCGCCTCCCTCAATCTTTTTTCTGACCCAATATTTAAACGTTCCCAAGGCATAGGCAGCGCGTTCATGAAACGCTCCGAGCTAAGCGCGGTGGCCTCATCGAAAGCCCGCATAAATTCGAAATCACCCCAACGAGACCTGCCTTGCTGCCTAGGCAAACCGGGTCGACATTAAAAGCCAGCTTACAAACATTTTCAAAAACAAACCGCTCTAGGGCCTCAAGCACATCCTGCAACAGTTACTCCCTCCGGTCCACGAATATCTTGACGTTTGGAGAATGACACAAACACCCAGAAAAACCCATTTGAGCACAAGAATTCCAACTCTACCCTTCTGATCATCAGCACCACCATCACCACCACCTCTTTTGCGCAATTGCGCATACCAGTCTTCAAACCCTGAGCTTGTTGGGGCAGCTTTGCAGCAAGCACAAACTTGCAAACCAACATGCTACAAAGAAACCGGTTAACTCTACCCTTAAGAGAGCACATGTGGTGTTAAGAGAGGGAAAATAATGTTTTGGTGGGAAATAGAGGAGAGAGAGATTGGGGAACATAAGCACATGAGTGAGAAGGTAGAAGGGGTAAAATAGGAAATGATTCTCAAATACAATACCATATCAGGAAACGTAAACATTTCAATGGTCCAAACATTAAAGGAAAGCGTCAAGATTTTTGTGGACCGGAGGGATCAGAGTAACAATATAAATTACAAAAACTTTTGGACTTAGTTTATGGTGGACCGATGATCTAAATCTTTTTAAATACATCCTCGTTCATGGTTTGCGGTGGACTAAGTCTACACAAAACATACTAAATTTGTACCATAATCTTACTTCGGTCAACCAAATCTCCTAAAAACATATCATAAGAATTGGAATAAAAAACGTTGGTGCACCCTACCAAAAAAAACAAGTCTAGTGTTATCGTAACACTACTAAATACTCGTACTGACCTCTCTATAGGTTAAGACTAAAGAATGATTGAAAATAGACCAAAAATTGTGAATGCTGGGTGTTCAGGTTGATTTTTATTTTTCAATTCTTAGTTTTTTTAAAAACTGAAAACCAATTTTTGAAAATCACCAATTTTGTTCGGGTGGTTTAAAATTTTGAGTTTTTAGATTTTTTTTTAAACTACAAACCAGTTTTTTTCAGTTACTTGTTTCAAAAATAAATTAAACAACTATAATTTAAAAAAAAATTCAGCTCCAAATAAAACTGTACAGTGCACGTCTCTCAGCTTGTACTCCACAAAGAAAAAGAAAAATATTGGAAATGAAATAGAAAGGGAAAGCTGAACATAAATTGTACTCCTACTCGACAATTTTGTGATGGCCTTTGTCCTTACACATTTCTTCATTTCTTGCCACTTCACCGCTCAGGTAATATTAAACCGTTGTCTCTCTCTCATTAATTAAACACGTCTTATCGGGCATCTTCTTGTTTATTCCATTCTTGCTTTATTTCCTTGCTCAAATTATTTCTTATACTTCTGGAATCATCTAATCAACTTTCACAAGCAATCATCTCACTTTTTTATTTTTCAATTTTATTTTCCTCTGATTTTGGAATCAGAATCTGCTGCTAACAATTGTGCAGAATTGAATTTGGAGAGAGAGAAAAAAAGAGAGATGGGAAGATTGTTTGTTGTGAATTTGGAGGGGAAGATCTACAGTTGCAAGCACTGTAGGACCCATCTTGCTCTCAGCCATGATGTTGTTTCCAAGGTCTCTCCTTTCATTTCCCTGCTTTTTTTTTTAAGTTATTTTTGGCTCCTTTTGATTTTTCTGCTTGAATTCTGAGCTGGGTTGTTATTAGAACTGTATGATACCTTCATGGGTATTCACAAACTTATTGATTATCTCGTTATTGATGGTTTTTTTTACTAAATTGGTTGTTGATATTTGTAAATTGTGCTATTTGAGGATCTGATAAACTTGTGATGAGGATCAAGGAAGCCTTATCTGGATATTTTTTTGATTTTTTTGGTGTTAGTGAAGTGAATTGGTTGGGATAACACAGTTGAGATTGCTCCATTACTTTGCTTTTGGCACTGATGAGTTAGGTTTTGGTAAGTTGATTGATGTAGTTTGTTACAATTGCGTAATTTCCACTGTTTTAATTCTGATGATAATGAAGATGTTCACCTCTGAAGGATTAATATTCCCTTATCTATAAGTAACTTATGTGGATTTTAATCAGCACATCACTTCTTTAAAATGTTTGGTAGTTGCCTACTTGGTTCACTTAAAGTTGTGCTTGGTAAAAAGGTGGAGGTCTTGTTGTGTTCCTTCTTGCTCTTTGCAACTGCTCTGTTCTTGTTATTCCTCATGTGTGCTATAGTACATTAGTACTTCATAAAGCAACAAATTGCTTTGTGAAATTTTGGTTAACCTTGATTCTTTGGATGATTTGACGCACAAAAGCCCAGCAAGGAGATTGAATGATTGTGTAGCCTTATTCATTTTCCCTGATACTTTTTATTTGATGTGTATTTGCTGGAGTGAATTCATAACCATGGAAATGGAAAGCCGTTTTGCTTTCACCCTCTCTGTGTGCCATTATCAATTTTCTTCTGATTGCAGCATGAGACTTCAAATTTCCATAAAAGATGCAATAAATTGTTAGGAAAACTAGCTCCTTATTATTGAGCTATGTAGGAGCGTTGCCTAGAACAGAAAAACATCGTGCTAGAGAAGCCATGTCGTGTACATTGATAAATGCACTTAAATTTCATGGAAGCAGGGATGGATTTTTAGGTTTCACATACAGGAGAAGACCCGGACCAGATACTGTAATGGTATTCAGAGCTTTTCTTATGCAATCTATGCTTAGATGTATAAGCAGTTGCGGTTTGGCTTTGACAGGCTCGACACATATCGATTGGAGACTAATGAATCCACACACATACACACATCCAGATATGAACTCTGGAGATTTGTTATGTGCAAGGTGCAGTAGAGATCTGATGCATGTGCACATTATTGCATATATTTATTCAGTCATTGGACTGTCTGGTTGTTGAAGTCGAAATCTGCCTGCTTGTTGAACATGCTATTAATATCTTTCTAAGCAGACAAACTGGCGTTCATTTGGCTATTATAGAGTACAGGTCTTTGTGACGAATGGAACTGAGATTAATGGAATCTAGTAGTTTACTAACTTAGATGGGGGCTTTGACGAAATCTTTTCATGAAAATGTGGCTGTAGAAATGCTCATCGTTTTCCTTCAAATTGGTGTCATCTTTTGGGCTACTGAGAATACTGAACACATTCTTAATTGAATGTGCGTTTTGATGATTATCTGCTTAAAAGGATTTGGACTAGTTCAAGTTCTGACTACAGTTTTACATGTGTTGTTTTTTATTCAGTCTTTTCACAGCAGACATGGGAAGGCTTATCTCTTCAACAAGGTGTAAGTTTTCCATAACTTAGATTATATACTCATAAAGGAAGCTCTTTAGAAAGTACTGGACTTTTAAAGATGTCAAAAATGAAGAAAACAGATATACCACGGGGCCAAGGCAAGCTAGTCATATTCTAAAATTGCGACATAAATATAAAATATGTTTATTGCCTTCTGTGTCAAGGTTGATTTAAAGAGCTTGGTCTGAGGACTGAGAACAGTGTATATTATTGGAGTATGCCTTTTTTCATGTTTGCTATATAAACTCATTTAATAGCTTACAAACTGAGTCCATTATGTATTTGCTCCTTAGATGTGAAGTGCATGTTGCATTTGTTTGACAGTGTCAATGTAACTGTTGGAGAAAAGGAAGATAGATTGATGATGACTGGGATGCATACTGTGGCTGATATATTCTGTGTTGGCTGTGGTTCAATTTTGGGATGGACATATGTAAGCTTTGCAGGCTGAAATTCTATCAAATATTGTTTCTCCTGTATGCTTGGGCTGTTAGCCGTTAGTTACTGGTGTGGGATGTCTTCTTTCAGGAGACTGCCCATGAAAAGAGCCAGAAGTACAAGGAGGGGAAGTCGGTTCTTGAGAGGTTAGTCGATTTGCTGTTCTAAGGAGAAACAACAAATATCTTTAGGGTATGGGGGGAAAATTGATGTGGAGATTGGTTTTGTTGTTGAGCAGGTATAAGGTGTTCGGCCCTGATGGTAGCAATTATTGGGTCAGTCATGAAGCACATGTTATTGGTGGAAGTGATGCGGACGATGTGTGATTGTACAAAAGATAAAGGGCTGATTGCCCATTAATCTCCAATTGTACATAATTTAACCCCAAAATCTTTTCATTGGACTTCTGAATTGTATGCTTCTTCAACCTGGCTGCCTGTGTAGCTAGCCACATTGACATAAATGGGAACTTACATTGTGCCAGTACTTCAAGATCATGTATTCTGTTTCAACTGTCATTGTAAATCATCTCAATGTAATTTACTCTTAAATCAAAAATCTCTGCATTAATTTCTATATCTGTGTTTTTCCGAATCATCTTGTTTTGCTGATCTAGCTGAGTTGGTCGCTAATTGTTTAGTTCCTTTTAGCTGAAACTGATGGTTGATAAGTTAGTTGATTGTATGAGAAGTATTTGGTAAAGCTAGTCCTTGAAATGGCAATATATGAAAGATGAGCAAGTCGTGTGTGAGATCAGTCTTATCAATTTTAGGAGGGTTAATAAGATGAGCAAGTCGTGTGTGAGACCAATCTTATCAATTTTAAAGGTAAATTGGTTGCGGGAGTAATGGGGTTGGTGATCAGAAGAGAAGAAGAGCGGGGTTTTTGCTGATGCAATTGTACACTGTTGTGATGCTAACCATGATTCGTGGTTGACAAGCCCTTACCCCACTATTGTAATATATGCATATGGATTCATTATTGTAAATTTCATTGGTGCTTCCTTTCCCTTTACAAGTGGAGTAGGCCTTCTTGAACATTTTTAACCCTTTTCTTGGTAGTTCATCGAGGTTGATGTATATTTCAGCTTGCTTTTTTAAGACATCTCATCGGGTATACTAGCATTTGCCACAAGCTAACATAATCAGATGTCTACCCACCATATAGAATAAACTCAGGTGCACCAAGAATAAGATCACTCGTACAACAGAAGCATGATTCAACACCACCAAACCCCGCCCCGCCTTCTAAGAAAGGTTGGGAAGGAAGGGTGTCGCAATCATGTGCTAGAACGATGCTAAATTACAGAGTAATTACGCCTATAAAGCCTTGATTGAAAGCAAAAATCTTGAGATAAAAAAAAAAAGGCAAAAACCTTTTAACGTTTGCATTTTATACGACCTGCTTGTTTATATTGAAGTTATTTGGAACTTATTTAAGATACATTTCTGCTCGATCCAAAAAAAAAAAAAGAAGCCTCTGCACTATATTGAGAGAACAAAAGGAGTTTCTGAGTATATGATGTCAGACTACATCCTAGTTCTGGCAATCTGGTTCATGGAGATTCTTGTCTGAATCCTGTAGTTTGCATAGCAACATAGGTTTGTACAACTCATAACAAGTTTGGCTCAATCTATCGAGTTTCTGGAAAAGAGCCACTGATGAACCTAGACGGGTACAGGTGTATAAAAGTGGAGTAAGAATGGCATACAAACCTAGTCGGCTATTTTGCTTAATGCCCAATTAGTTTCAAGATGAGACCACATTCATCTCGTAGATAGCCTGGTTCCAACAAGAGAGCACCTTTTACTGAACAGCTTTGGTGCTTGTAACTTGCATTCTTGCTGAATGGTAACATTCAAACTTCCGAGGAGCAATACAGATAGGTGGAGCAAAAAAAAATGGGGTTGGGGTGGGGTTGGGAAGAGAAAGAATTCGGAAAAGAAAAAGAAAAAAATGTTCTGGTTGTGTACAAGATGAATTCACAATTAGTTGATGAAACATTTGGTGACGAATGTTGCTCAACTATGCTTTAATAAAACAAAAGTCTGAAAATTCCATCAAAGTGAAACCCAAAAGTACAAATTGTATCTACTCATGCTCAAAATGTATGTTTACAATTTACAACACATCTCTTATGATCATAGATGTATATGTATGCAGCTAACAAGAAAACTAACTTAACCAGAAACACATGATGCCTAAATCAGGCAAACTCGATACCAAAAAAACAAAACAAGGAGTAGAATATGTTTATGTTTCTCTGCAAGACTTTACAATGAAGTATAGAAGATTTTAGAGTGCTTGCGACTGTTTTGCAGAGTGGAATTCTTTGCAGCCGTATATATATGCAGACAATATGACTGTAATCAAAATCAGCCTTATTATAAGCAGTTGTAAAAACAGACAAGAGAGAACCTTTTGAGTCTAGTGGATTTCTGAGTCTGTTAGATTACCAACTTTTCTGTTTTTACATCTACACGATCTCTCTGCTGTTAGCCTCGTACTTAGACCTCGAGGGATTAATGGCGTTGGTCCTTGCCTTTGCCCTTTAAGCTTTCCTGTAAAAATTGCTTTTGTTTAATATAGTGTAAAGGTGGGTTTTAGAATATATTTTATTCTTATTTTTGTTATCATAGTAGTAATGTAGTAAAACATTCTGTAATTGATGTCACACTGAGCAGAAAATTGATTTGTCTAGATTGAAATGACTAACCTTGATCCTTGCTGGACCTTACACTATTGGATTTTGTCAGAAGTGGTATTTTCTTGTCAGGGACTTTCTTCTCAGGGATGTCACTACATATGGACCTGGTGTCACTTAGTCGGAAGGAGGGATGCGTGCTGGATTTCTTCAAAGGTGGAGATTTCTTCTCAGGAATTTCTGAGCACACTGTTCTTGCATCATGCATTAGCAGGGATGAGCGGCCTGCTGGTGAGATGCTATTTGATTTTCTTAATCGCGAAGCCTTTTTCATTGGAAGTTCTAAACATACAGACCTATGTATTGGCAGGAATTGGTCATCCGATATGCCACCATTAACTTTTTTGAACATTGAGGCTCTCCTCTCAGGGATCTCTGAGCACACTGACCTTGTGTCACGAACTGGTGAAAACAAGCCATCTAATGCATGTATAGTATCATCTACATGTGTTGAAATAACTACTTCGCTGTGCGAGTCCCAATTCTTGTCTTTGTTGCTCCCGTTGAGCTTTTCCTTTTCTGAAAGTCTGTAAGAAAATAACTGAAAAGGAATCTGTGAAATGGGTGTGAAATCTATAGCTGCTTCTGCTGGGAACTTGTTTATGAAGCCGGCTTCTATGTCACAAAAGTCTACTTGAACAACTGATGGAATTTCAGGGTGAGCTAGATGAGGATTCATCACAATTGTCCTCTTGATGTAGCGTAGCATCCTACAGATAGACGAGACACTTGGACGTTGATTTGGGTCAGTTTGCCAACACCTTTTTGTCATGGTTGCAAGGTATTTTGGCAATGCGAATGGGAACAAAGGCCTCTCCCTGCTCTTATATTCCGACTCATCTTGTCTCCCTGTAGGTGCCCATCTTCAAAAGGAACCTTCCCAGTCAAGAGCTCGAAACATAGCATCCCAAAGCTATACACATCGGCTTTCTCAGAGAACTTATACTTGCAACTTCCTCCTGGTCTTTCTTGCTCGGTCAGCACCTCTGGAGCATGCCAAATGATGGGGAGAATTTCATCTTTGTTTGGTGAGGAACTTCTGCAAGGGAGAGTTTTCACATTCTTCAAACCAAAACCCGAGATTTTTGCTACAAGATAACCCTCTAAAGTTGAACTCCTTGGCTTGAGAAGAACATTCGAGGGGTTCAGGTCTCCATGGTAGATCTTCTGAGAGTGTAAATACTCCATCCCTCTTGCAATCTGCAGCATAATATCAACTGCAGCTGGTAAAGAAAATGGCAGTCGCCTCTTTGGGCCACAAACCTCTTTTATATAGCTGTTGAGATCTTTACTCATCAATTCCATTACAAGAAAGTACTCTTTCTTTTCCTCATCATGAAACCCACATAGATACTGGATTACATTGGGATGAGAAAGAGACAGAAAAGTCGAAATTTCTGGATTCAGTGATGCAGGTTCCCCAAAGAAGTGCCTCAAAGCAAAGCTTTCCCCCAACCATTGTATCTCCTTGTACTGACTTCCCACACCTAAGCGCCTTCTCACCTGGTAATCCTTTGCCCCAGTAAGCATGAATGTCTGGCAGAGCGATTCTGCCCCGTTCAGTTTCTTCATGATCAAGTCGCCAAGGTGCTGCTCTTGCTTGGACAAAGTGCATTGAGGTGAGATTTTCTTCTCCTTGATTGTTTCAAGTAGAAGCCACTGATCCTCCTTCAAAGCGGTACGCATCCTATAGCAAATTTCCTGGGAAACCAGGTACTGTTTCCCATATTTCCATTGGAAAAGCTTTGGATCATTCCATGTCTGGTCATACTTGTTTGACAGCATGATCCTTTTCTTCTTCATTTCATCTAAGTCCAGCTCCGATATCTCCCCAGCTGTTTCTATCGATTCAATGGCGATTGGAAAGTAACATAGCAAGTTTTGAAGGTGAAACTCAACACAATCATTATTGTTATGAAAGATAATGGGCCACCAATCCCTGGAATCAAAGCATTGCCTGATATACAATTCCCCTTCCTTGAATACCCTAAGAAGCTCCCTTAGGGGTTGTTCTAAGGGCTTCCATTTCGTGTTCTTCTCTTCCAGTTTTAGGTTTTGCTTAATCTCTTCTGATAATATTTTGAAGGCCGAGTTGAACAGGTCAAACAATAAACAACATTGCCTCTTGTTTATCTGAATATCATCTTGCAAAACCATAACGTTTTCAGGCTTCCTAAAACCTCTCCAATCTGCCTGAACTGCTCCATTTCAGGCCAAAAAGTTTCTGGGTTTTTCACAGAAAGACAAAAACCCCTGCACCTCCTGTGACACCAGAAAATTACCACCTCCCACCAACAAAATTTCTGGGTTTTTCTCAGAAAAGTATTCCCTGTTACAAAAATGTTTAAGATACCAAGAAACCGGAGAATAAAGACACCATATCAAAGATGAAACAACATACGGTATAGACATGATCCCAAAAAAAAAAAAAAAAAAAAAAAGTTGTCAAAAAAAATAAAATGAAATACCTGTTTATCAATCCGTAGAAAAATTGCTGATTCCAATCAGATTTCTGAAAAAAATCCAAATGGAATTCAGCAATGATCACTTTTTTTTTCTTTTGCCCAATTTGGGCAATGAAAGAGAAACCCAATTAGCAATCCAACATATACCAAATGAAAGCAGCTGCAAAATCTCAAAGTGGGTATCAGAAAGCAGTCAACGGGAGGAACAAATAAATTTGGAAAATTGACGATGATGGACAGATAAGAGAAATGAATTTGGTGCCCTTTTTTTTTGTTTCAGAAAATCTGGGGATTTTTGAATCCCCTTGAAATGTGGGCACTTAAATGGGGACAAAAACACAAAAGGGTAGAAGAATCTTTGAATTGAAAGCGCAGACTTGAACATGTCCATTTACCATTTAGGGAGAGCTTACATAAATGTCCTCCCGCCAGTTTCGCCTTCACTACTTTCTTCAGTTTCTGTTGCGTTGTTGCCGTTTTTTATGTCCAAGTGATGCGTTTTGCTGCTGCCTCATGGCTTTTTTTTCCCTTTTTTTTGATGGGAGTATTTCCCTATCTTCTCCCTTTTCTTTTCTCTTTTTCTTTTTCCTATCTGCCCCTCATCTCCCTCTACCCTCTCCACTTTGGGTTCCAACTTCCAAGTGGAGCATACATGAATATGATAAAACAATGAAGACAATTTTTTGATAGAATGAAAACAGTTTTGTCTCTAGGTTCCATATAATTTTGCCTTTTGAAATTTCGGGATACCTAAAAATTTAGTTGAGAATTAATTTTCTGTAGAATAAAAAAGAGGGATTAAGCTCACTTTGAGCGTCCCATAAACTCTGCTCTGAGTCCTTATGAAACTTCACGAGATATCCAACACAACAACCAAGAAAAATTTAGTAATAAATACAAAAAAAAAAAAAAAAAAAAAGAACCAACAAAGAAAAGAATGACGCATGGGAAAATTGGTAACTTCAATTTGAATTTATGGCCTTATAAATATAAAAAAAAATTCTACAAAATATAATACTCAGATATTATTTCCCATAATCTTCCTAAAAAATAAAATGAGGGTCGCCAACACTTGGGTCAAAGCCCAAGTCATTTGGGTGGGAGGGTGTGGGACTTTTTTCTTTTTTGGTAACAGGAGGAAGGTGTGGGAGTTGGAGGGTTCATTTGTACACCTAACTTTAAACCAAATCCAATATGAGTTGGGCTGTGTGAAGTAGGGGTGAAAGTTTGGACTTTGGATTGGATTATGGCCTAATCCAAATCCAATTCAAAAAATTTTGGACTTGAAATTTTGAGTCCAAATCCAATCCAAACTAATTTTGGACTTTGATTTTTGAGTATGAATCTAATCCGAATTATTTTCCATAATCCAATCTGATTCAAATAATCCAATTTTTTTCTTGACTCCTTACCTTTTCTACAACAATGTCCATTACTTAAAAAAAAAAGTTCATCGATAAGATAATAATACAAATGTCGAAGCCAACTACAAGTCTACAACATTCACTAAAAAAATATGCAAATTATGTAGTTTCAAAGGTGTTCGGTAGTCTCCGCTTAGTGTACATGGAGAAGTCAAATGTGTAGAGAGATAGGGAGTGGACGAGTGGCTGCTAAGGCGTGACTTGAGTGAGTTGTATGGATTTTATTAATTTATGTATGCATTTTATTATTGCCTTCAATGCCGTGGATTTTAATTTGTAGTTTATACTTTTTACTAGCTTTAAAGCCCGTGCATTGCACGGATTGAGTGAAATATTTGTATATTAATATTGATTTGGTGAAATACGCACACTAACATGCCTATTTAAAAAAGAAAATCATAAATAATTTCAAATTGATTATAATAATGCATGCTATATAGTGATGCTAGTTGAAAATTGATTTGAGTATACTAATTACTAAGTTAATAAAGTGTGAAAAATCTTCTTTTTCTTTTCTTATTTCTATTTCTATTCATTTTTATTCTTTTGTTCAAAGTATGTGTATGAGTATGTGTTACTATAATTTTATTGTTTAATATTTTCTCTTATGTGGCATGCTCTTAAAAATATTGCTTAGGTGGCTAAAGATATTTGCTCATTTTTTATTTTCAGCCTTAATTTTATCGTTAATATTATTATGATTTTTACTTATTTACGGGAACCAACATATACTTGCGATCTTACATGAATCTTATACATAGTGTATATACATCTTGTTCTAAAGTATTTTTCGATGCAAATTCGATGGTATAAAAGTTATTATTTTTTGAGATGTGTAGAAAGAGTTATATTTGATTTCAAATATTTGACAGAGTTCTAGTATAACTCTTATAAAACTCTAGAGGTCTATCACAACTCAAGAATCCTAAACAGTAGGATATCTAAGAGTCCTAAACCTTTTACACCAGTTAATTTTTGTCTTTATCTTTGCTTAGGTGGCGCGCTCTTAAAATTCTCGCCTACGTAGCGTGTCTCATTGCTCCCGGAAAATGCCTCCTTTATATATATATAATAATTTGGGGTTAGTATCAAATTTGGATTATATGTATTTTTATTTGTTAATTTATATCTAATTTGGATTGGATTGGATTGGATTGGATTATTGGACTCAAGTCCGAATCCAATCCAAAAATCCAAAAAATATTTTTTTCGAGTCTGAATCCAATCCGAAATTTAAAAAGTCCAATCCGAATCGCCTAATTTGAATTAGATTAGATTTTGGATTTAATCCGAATAAATTTCACCCCTAGTGTGGAGACCCGTTCTTACACTAAACTTCACAAAAAAAAAAATGTCAGATGCGAAGGTTGAAATTTCGTAAACCAAAGGTTGAAATATTTTCCAAACCAAATCTCACAACATTTATGGTTTTCTTTTGTTCTTTTTTTTTTTATGAGGTGAACATATTGATCCGATGGTTACATGAGGCACTGTTGGTGTGATGAATTCAGGGTGCAAGTATTCACAAAGCACAATAAGCCCTGACAAGTATAGACCTCCAAATTACACGTACTCACTAACATACAGACTGAAAACAGATGAAAAGGGGGACACCTCAAGGCCTCAATTGATCCAAAGGGGCTTCCTCTCAAAGACTGGTACTTCATGAAATGTTTCATTTGATCCACCATGCCATGCAAAGGATCACCAACTTTATAGTAATCCTCAAACGAGCCCTTAGATCCCAACGGAAAATGCTGCGCCAACCTTGAAACCCCCAGAAAATGAAAAACCAAATATCTAAAAAGGCTGCAGTGTCCTGCTAACAGAATAAATCATTCGTTCTGAGAGCTGCGGGCCAACAACCTTCATGAATTTGAGCAGTTGGCTTTCTAAGTATTCCCTATGCGCTGGATCCAAGGCTGCTCGTATATCCTACAATCAATCAAAATGAGAAAACAAAAGAAAAGGAAGAAACGTCAACTAACCAATTAAACCGAAACCAAACTAAGAAAGGTCACTAATTTCTGGTGTAATGTGAGTGTAATGTGATTGTCAATCTCAATCCCATAAAACAGATATCTTTGGGATCTTGGTTCGAACCACACACAATTTCTAAAACATGACATACATACCTTGTATCTTGCAGGAGCTTCCCCCAAACCAAGCAGAAGGTTACCCATATCACCATTCTCATTTCGAAATGAGGCCAAATTATTGGTCTCAGAATATGGTTCATCTTCAGATGACCCAGAATCAGGATTGAGCATCGTCTCATCTCCATGCATATAAGCATCATATAAGTCTCCATCACCAAGGTCACCATGCTGCAGTTCCAAGAGCTTTCCAGATTCGTCGGTTAAAGATGACTCCCCATTATTTGCTTTGCCATAATCTGACAGCACGACATACTTCTTTCTGTCGAGCAACAGCTTCGCAATATCGTACGAAACCCACCTACAGATGACATGTCAGCTTCTGTTAGGAGAAGCAAATTAAAAATCAACCCAAATTTCAGAAAGAAACAGGGGCAACTAGGACTTCTAGTCAAAATAACCAAGTAAACAGACTTAACATGCTTACTGCTTTACTCAATCGAGAAAAAAGAGGGGAGAGAAAAGAAAAAAACAACTAAGAACGTGACTCGAAGTGCATATACTTTAGTTAGCACCAATCACTAAACTTCAGCATGCATGAATGCATCAAATCTCGTAAATGTCTTCTTGACTACAAATGTTTAAGCCACCTTTTTCAGGAAAAGTATCACATTTGAATATATGCTGCAAGGCACAAAATGTATCTTTTAGAGGCTGAAGAAGACATTTTGCAGCTAATCCATTTTTAATACCATTTAAATAACAATTTCTGGGATCAAGAAGTAAACTTGCTCATGTAAACACGTTCTTGCATTTATATATTTTCTGCATTATTACCTACAGAAAAAGAAGAAGTAAACTTACTCATAACGAAGAGGACACAGCAGTTCGGAAGGCCGATAAGCTGCCTTATATCTCATTTTGCTGCAGGAATGAATGTAATAGCCAAGATAATAGTATTGAAGACTAGGACAATGATGTTGATTCTCTTTTACCCAACCTACTTCTTGCAGGGCTGAGTATTTACCAAGGGATAGAAAAGCAAGATCAGGATCCCAAAATAGATATTTGCTCGATAAACACTTAGGAAGGATATCTATCACCCCAACTGCAATCAGCCGGCCATCAATCCGATATTGCTGATGAAAGGAGCCAAACCCACAAGGCGGAACAGTATTATCACCAGTTGGAGGGACGTATACCAAAGGTGTATCAACCAGAAACCTCCTATAAGAGCTTTCTGTCACGTCATGAGGTTCGTCATTGTGTACTTGTATTTGATATCTTTTATACAGGGCAAACTCTTCAGGATCAAAATGGGACCTCCTCAGATGGATCTCCAACTTTCGTTTCTTTCTCTGGGATGTTTCAGGGATCACATGTCCTTCACTTTCCTGTTGGATGGAAGATTTGTTGGAGACAGCAACTGACTTATCCTCTTCTTTAGGATGGGAATCAGAATAGAAGTTTATGTGCCCATTGCAGGCTCTTATTGATAAAACAGGGACATTTACCAGATGCTGCAAAGTATTTACCAACTCTTCTGCAATTTTTTGGGCCGATAAATCAGATGAAGACCCTTTCATGTCAACAATGGAACTTTTTGATGCTGGCAGAAGAACATTGTTCCCATCCGGCGTAGCCATAGCCTGTCTCAGTTTAGCAGCTATCGGAAATGAAAGGTTGCTTGTATATAAAAGATCTTCTGATCCTTCAACCAGTCGTCTCCTTTTGGTTTGTGAAACTCTTTTTACTGAATTTTTTGGAAATTGAATATCACAAGGAATATCCCTATTTTTGACAAAAGATTGGACGGCAATATCAAGTTGTTGTGATAAATAATCCAATACTCCTTCTTCCTTGCCCTTCTGTTCATCGTTTGTTCTGAATGACTCTGTTTGAGATGAGTTTGGCAACTGATCACCACGATCACGTTCTTGCAAATTATCGGATTTATCTACAAGTTCTTGTTTCTTCCCATCCCATATACCATCTAGATACCTACAAGTTAATCACAGCAACGATTATCAGAGGTGTGACAAGGCAACAGCAAACTTGAAGTACATTGACGCCGCACAGGTAAGTGCACAGATTTCATGACGAAGGCAATCACGGACTGGTGCTCATATCATTCGGAACATTCAAATACAAAGAAATAATTAATTTCAATGGAGTAACTCAGGCGGGATTCTCTCTATCTAATAACTATGCATTCTTCGCCTAGTGGTGTGGTGCTACATAGAGTTCTGTATTTCCTTTAGTATATAACCATATTACCAGGGATAAAAAAAACATCCTGATTCTCAACATCAATATTAGCATGAGAAGAAAAATCATCTACTTTATAGTGCACAGTGTACTAGAAATTGGGAAATGCGCAGTAGTGACATACTAGCACTTCAGAAATCAGTTTAAACATAAAAATGGTGTCATGTCCTATCCAGCCACACCTTTGCATTCGCCTGGATACCCGGAGTTGCTCTTTAGAAGGAAAAAAATCCTCTGCCTTTAGTCTTATGGTATACGCAGGGCAGCATGTCGTTTCCATCTCAGGCTTGTAAAGGAAACAGCCAGATCTTCTCCAACCTTGGTCCAGTAGATCTGAGACAGTAACATATAGCTTGAAAGGTATCCAAGGTAAACACAAAGAAGCACCAGTAAAACTAGGGAATTAGAGGGAAAGTCTACTACACTTGTATGCTTTTTTACTTAGCAAGATGAAAATCAGCCAAGCTTTGCAACCAAACAGTTGAATATAAAATACATGCTGACGCGATGACTTTCCAAAAGCCAAGCCAATGGTGGAAACAGGGCTGGCCATGAGGCAAGCTCCAATTTAGTGTTCGGGATCTGAGCCAGTTACTAAGAACACTGGAATCATGGTCACAAACAAAATTGCAGGTAAAATAACATTGGAAAATTGGCTGGGAATAATTTCAACTTCGGGCAGTTGCCCCAAAATAATTCCAACTTCGCCTCTCTCCAACAATAATCCCGACTTCAAACTTTTGTCCCCCCATCAGTCCCAAGTGACATGGAGTTAACTTTCCGTCTATTTTTGCTTACGTGTCAAGTGTTCACTAGAAATGATTTGGGTTACTCCCTATCATCAACATCAACAACCTCCATCTCCATCACCACCATAACACCACCACCTCCATTTTTGCAGCTCTTCCCCCTGTCCACAATTACCACCACCCCACTCCCTCTTCTCTCCTCCTATCCTCACCACCACCACCACCACCCGCACCGTATGCCCCTCCATGTCTCCACTCTCTCCCCCCACACGTAACACCCCCACCTGCCAAAGTTTCCTCCACACAAAGTTCCCATTTGATAAAACCAAACCCAATCCATGAAACAAAAACCCAAAACCAAAAGGATCAATAAAACAAAGATAGAATTGGCAAGAATGCAAAAATCAGATCTTTAAAATAAATTGAGACTTACTGCAGGTCAACTGAATGGAGCAACAAATTAACAGTCGAATTGAATTAAAGTAAACCAAACCAAACCAAACCTATAAAACAAAAACCCAAAACCAAAAGTATAAATAAACAAAGATAGAATTGGCAAGAAGGCGAAAATCAAATCTTTAAAATAAAATTGAGGCCTTTTGCAGGTCAACTGAATGGAGCATCAAATTAACACAAGCCCACAATTTCATAGACGAACAAATGAGAGAGAAGAAAAAAAAGACAGAAAGTTAACTCCGTCTCACTTGGGACTGATGGGAAACTGAAAGAAGTTGGGATTATTGGTGGAGATACGTAAAGCTGGGATTATTTTTGGACGATGGCCCGAAGTTGGGATTATTCAAAGCAAATTTTCCAATAAAATTCAGTAAAGATGCAAACAAACGTAAACTCAACATGCCATTCCTTGCCAAGTAGGAGAAAGGTAAAGTTTGTCCTACCCTGAAACACTACCCTTCACTTCGGCCAATTGATCATATCATAGACCTCTATAGCAGGAGATAATAATATCATAATCAAAGGGAACTAACTGATTAATTACACAGGCCCAAAGGTCTATTACAAGGGATATCAGAGTCAAACATGGAAAAATGTGTCAGAAACCAACCTTGATAATCCTCAATGGTAAGGCTAAGTGCCCATAGACCTGCAAAAATAATAAATTCAGTAAACAACCCTTTCTTAAGAAGCCAGTGAAAAAGAAACATCATAAGCTTGATTGATGATGCAACAATCAAAATCCGTTAACATTTGGGCACTCCCCATGTCTTTTAAACGGTTTTATCAAATACATTGCTCTTTCAGCAATCAGCACCATTCACCATCTCTTACAACTATTGTATAACATGGGAAAAAGGAAGAAAAGTTTTTCCTTTTCCTGTCCCTCTTTCAAATGAAACGACATGTATAAATTATAATGTATTGGTTGGTACTCGACTTCGAATTTGCCATATATTCAATATTCTAAGCAGCATTTCTAAACAAAATGATCACTTAGAGAGTTCAACTCAAATAGCAATTACCAAAACATTTTCATAACAAAATGGCCCAATGCAATAAAGTTGCTAATTTCTTTGTTCATCGAGTTCTCAAACAACAAATGGGCAAAAGTCCCCAATATACCAAACAAACAATAAAATAACAGATTATACAGTATACACAATTGGATTATGTCATATGCACACTGAATTTGTATCAAACCATCTCTTCCCTCCTTTACTTTTGTATGTGTATCAAATTGCCATTTCAATTTTAAATAATTTTTCCTCAAATGTTATCATAATCTATACAAATCACCTGATGAATTTCATCGACGTCATTATTATATAATTATCAGAACAGCTAAAAACAACCTCAGAGAGAGAGAGAGAGAGAGAGAGAGAGAGAGAGAGAGAGAGACCGTGAGAGATGCTGGTGCGACGACCAGATTTACAATAGCCGCATGTAGAGCGGCGCCACCCGCAATCGACAACGGTGCTCCGGGCTTTGGTGCCTCCACTGCTACTCGCTTGGCTATTCATCATTTCCCAAAATACGAATTCCAAAATCAAATCTTTAAACAACTCGAGATTTAATCAATTTAATGCAACAACATCAAAGTTTTCTGCTTTTTTAATTAATTAATGAAGAACCCTAAGAAATTGAACAATTGAGCTCCTCAAATTTCAGATTCTTTCTTCCATTAATGGATTCTTTACTTCTCTTTAGTGGGCTTTGCTTAATTGTGAAGGTAGAAAGATGGCAACACGCCAACACCTGGTGGTGATTGCCTTGGTTAAGTAGGGAGGAAGTGAGAATGGGGAGGAGAACAAACACCAGAGCCACTTTGTTTTATGACTTTGACTTTCCCAGCTTCCCATTAAAAAAATAGAGTACTCAGGAACATGAATGATTTCCTGGCTAAATTACAAAGTATTGCCTAAATTAGGCTAGGTCATAAAATATTTTCATAATAAGGGTGTCTATCTAGACTCGGCGTTTCACGTGATGCGGATTTTTTCATTTCGTTTAATTAATAAGCCGCTATCGGTGATGACGACTTTCCCTGCAACTTTCATGAGGTAAACACGCCACACCGTCTAGCGACTTTAAGCCATGCTCCCTACCTCCGCGATTTTTGTGATAGCCGTGGATTCAGTTGAAGTCGAGCGGCTTCAGCTCGCGTAAAATCGCTATCTGTAACAGCGACTTTGTTGATGGAAACTCGTAGTCGCATGTGACGACTTAGCCTGTTGAACAAAAAAGAAATCGCAAGGCTCGTGAAATCTCAAGTCACGTGGCACACTCATAGGAAATATATTCTAACCCAACTTAATTTGGGCAATACTTTGTAATTTAACCTTTTTTAGGAAATCATAAAAAACACAAAAACATATAGGAACAAGATAAAGAAAATAAATTAATTTTGTAACAAATCGAAAATATGGGGTGACTTTTTCTCCTTATTTAAAACCAACTCAAAATTTTACCAACTAGAGTGCATGCCTGTACGATGCACGGGATATTTTAACTCTTTTTGGGGTTTTTTTTAATCTAATATTTTCTGATGGGTTGCCTCGCTTTTCAACTTTGTTGTAATAATTTTCTTTTCTTTTTTCTTTTTTGGTGCTAATTTTGTGATTAACTGGTAAGTAAAACTATAACAACACCAATGCGGAATTTGGAGAGGTTCATCCGCAGACCGACTCTTAATTTGTTTAGGGAAATTTTGAAATGTTGGGGCGGGAAGCCTTCAAGTCATGGTAATAGTTATTCACTGGTCGTATATTAGCCTTTGACAAAAAAGGGAAAAAAAAAAAGTGAATTCAATGGCTTGTGTGGTGCCTCTATAAAAGTTAGAGGTACCTACCCCTAAATGACCTTTTTTGTTGCATAATATTTCTACTTATTATGTAGTCATACTGCAAACTTCGATCTATATATTGACCGAGTGCTTAAGAAACGATTATTAGGCTTTTATTAACAAACTTGAGAATATTCTTTTATAATGTTCTTCTACCAAAGATCATCATAGTAGACAATGAACTAAATACCAAATGAACTAAATACCTTAAAAAAAATGAAACAAAACATGCGTGGCCCATGCGGGCCATCCCCATGTCCCAGCGCCCAGCGAGCGCCATGTTCATGTCCCAGCGCCCATGTCCTATGGGTAAAATCGGATTTCAGGCACCCGAATGACCACCATCCCGAGGCACTGAAGGTCCTCTAGGGTGAAGATAGACCTCCCAGAAAAGTTTGGGCAACAACGAAAATTGCCCCCCAAGAAGCCGAAAATCAAAGGCTAATACACGTTTTTTGGGCTTCCGGGAGGCCCAAGAACTAGGTGGATATTTTCGCACCACATCGTACGAGACACTCTTAGGGAACATGAGAGGCCCCTAGGGTCCGTTATCGGATCCCTCATAGGCTTGTAAGGGCGTTTTTACGGGACACCAATGTAAGGGTCGAAACGCCGAAGGCATCAGTGATATATATAGCAAAGTTCGGGGTTACGGATGACCCTCACAGAGGCACCGAGAGTCCTCTAGGGCCATGATAGACCCCCGAATAAGTTTGGGCAAAACTAATACCCGTGCCCTAAGAAGCCGAAAACGAAGGCTCCAGAATCTGCCTAGGGGACATGGGAGGCCCTCAGGATCACTTATCCGGTCCCTCATAGGCTTGGAAGGGTGTTTTATGGGATACTGGTGTAAGAGCCAAAACACCAAAGGCATGGGGGATATCAAAAATCGGGGATCCGGATGTCTCTATCGGGGCAACGAGGGTCCTCTAGGGTCATGAAAGACTCCCTGTACAAGTTTGGGCAAAAATGACACCTGGGCTCGGGAAGCCGAAAACGAAGGCTATATATAATCCATGTTTTTTGGGCTTCCTGAAGGCCGGGAATGAAGGTGGATATTTTCAAACCACATTGCACAGAATACCCCTAGAGGACATGGGAGGCCCTCAGGAACGCTTATCCGGTCCCTCGTAGGCTTGACAGGGCGTTTTACGGGACACAGGTGTAATAGCTAGAACACCAAAGGCATGAGTTATATAGAAGTTCGGGGATCCGGATATCCCTCCCGGGGCACCGAGCGTACTCTAGTGTCGTGATAGGCCCCCCGGAAAAGTTTGGGCAAAAATGACACCCAGCCCCCTGGAAGCCGGATACGAAGGCTATATCCACGTTGTTTGGGCTTCCGGGAGGCCCCGAAATGAAGGTGGATATTTTCACACCATATCACACAGAACACCTCTGGGGGACATGAAATGCCCTCAGTGTCGCTTATCCGGTTCCTCATAGGCTTGGAAGGGCATTTTACGAGACACTTGTGTAAGAGCCACAATACCAAAGATATGGGTCATACCGAAGTTCGCGAATTTGGGTATTCCTTACGGGGCACCGAGGGTGCTCTAGGGTCATGATAGACCCCCTCAAAAAAGTTTGGGCAAAAATGACTCCCGGGCCCCGGGAAGCCAAAAACGAAGGTTATATAATCCACGGTTCTTGGGCTTCCGGGAGGCCCTAAAACAAAGATTGATATTTTCACACCAGATCGCACAGAACACCCTTAACTCCCTAAGGAACATGGGAGGCCCTTGAGGTCGCTTATCCGGTCCCTACTAGGCTTGAAAGGGCGCTTTATGGGACACTGGTGTAAGAGACGGAACACCAAAGGCATTGGTGATATCGAATACGAAGGGCTATAATCCACGTTTTTTAGCTTTCGGGGCCTCGGAATGAAGGTGGATATTTTTGCACCACATCACACGGAACACCCTTAGAGGACATAGGATGCACTCGGGGTCTCTTATCTGGTCCCTGCTAGGATTGAAAGGGCATTTTATGGGACATTGGTGTATAAGTCATAAGCCCATAACACCAAAGGCAAGGGGGATATCAAAGTTCGGGGATCCGGATGTCTCTCATGGGACAACAAGGTTCCTCTAGGGTCATGAAAGTGTCCCCGGAGAAGTTTGGGCAAGAATGACACCCAGGGTCCGGGAAGCCGAAAACGAAGGCTATAATCCACGGTTTTTGGGCTTCTAGAAGGCCCGGGAATAAAGGTGGATATTTTTGCACTACATTACACGGAACACCCCTAGAGGACATGGGAGACCGTTGGGGTCGCTTATCCGGCCATTGTTAAGCTTGGAAGGGTGTTTTACGGGACATGGGTGTAAGAGTTAAAACACCAAATGTATGAATGAAATCGAAGTTTGGGGACTCAGATGTCCCTCCCTGGACACCAAATTAATAAATCCCATGCCAATTCTAGAGTTCTAATATGGTATTTACATATAATTTTCAACAGTTAAATAAGGATCTAAGTTATATTATACATTTATTTATTTACATCTGTAACCTAACACACTGATTTTGAAGGGATAGAGTACACAATAAATTATAATATCTATATATTAGAGGCATTTTCTGACAGCATTGGATGCGTCCACCTAAGCGATCTATTGTAATAAAGTTTTAATATAAATATAAAATAGAAATATATGTTTTGGTATAGAATATATATACTAAAGTTGTACTTTCCTAAATCGTTAAAGAGTACACTATTAATTAGAGGTTTTCGTATAAAATATATTTACTAAAGTCGTACTTTCCTAAATCATTAAAGAGTAGACTATTAGATTTTAAAAAGTATATAACTTTACTTTCACCGCTTAAAAAATTAAATTTCTTACATCATTGGAACGAGTACAAAATATCCTTTAAAATGATACTCATTTGTAGTATGTTCTATTGATTTACAACATAAGATGCGTCCACCTAAAAAGGTAATTAGTAATTAGCTTGACAAGCTGACACAACTAAAGAGTTGCAATGTAAAAATCAGAGAAAAGATACGTATATTAGTTATAAAAATTTAAAAAGCAATCTCAAGGTAAAATATAATAAAAAAAAATTATGTGTAGAATAAAGAAATAAACGATGAATCTAAAATGATTCTAGGTTCAATCTTTAATAGGAAACTTTACCATTATCATGTATAATTTTATAATTGTACCTAATATATTGATCCCCCATGTTATCTTAGGGCTCCAATTTATGTTCCCTTTAACTTTATAATTATTACTCCCTCTGTCCCAAGTTTATCTTTACATTGAACTTTTCAAGGCCAAAGTTTGTGAACTTTGACCACTTATTTGTGAAAAGTTACAAAGTTTTACAATGTATAAATAGTATTGCTAGATTCATTTTAAATAGTATTTTCCAAATATCATCCTATTATAAGTTCTATAATTATGAAATCATAAATATTCATGGTCAAAGTAGTGTCTTGGAGACCGTGAAAAGTCCAATATAAAGATAAACTTGGGATGGAGGGAGTAAGGTACTCTTTTCGGACCACAAATAAAATTACATTGGACTTTTTGCGTTTTTCAAGGCAGTACTTTGACCGCATATAACTTTGAAAAAATAGGCAAGCATTAAAGTATGTTTTGCTATTCTAAGGTTTACGTCTAAAACTTCTTCTTTTTTTGAAAAGTAGTTATGTATACATTAGACGTTTAAACTGATTTTACCATAAAAAAAAGGATCATATATTTGGAAGGTTAGTTTTACACTTATCAACACAAGAGCATTGACGTACCAACATCAATCATAGAAATACTTTGAGGGCCTGTTTGGTTGGGCTAAATGTAATGGAATGGAATCAGTGAATCCATTTCCAGTGTTTGGTACACGCATTTGGGCAAGGAACTCGAATCCCTCATGATTCAAACCCCCCCCAATTTAACACCACTTGAAACTCCCCAATTTTTAGTGGAATCAAAATGATACCTCTCATATCATTTAGAAAACAATTGAAAATAAATGTGAAATATACAAAATCAAAACCAAAGCAAATTAAAAAAATGTTTACTTTGTTTCTCAAAAACAAAAAAGTTTACTTTCTCTCTCCTCACAGCTCCACCGCACCGTTGCCGGTCACCGTAGCTTCCCCTCCGGCCACCACAACCACCTCACCTACCCACCCTTTAACCACCACCGGAATCGCCTCGACCGGCAACTTCCCACCACAACCCGCCTTAACCTTTCTTCAACCACAACCACCTCTCTTCACAACTCAGATCTGAGTTCCTTATCACCGGCGACACTACTAGAGCGAGCCCATATCACCACCCCACTACCTCCACCACCACCACTACCTCCACCTCCTCCACCCCACTGTAGAACAAGGCGACACAAGGGTTCGTATTCTGATGATGAAAGTGATTCTAAGGATGAGGACTCAGATGATGGCCATGGTCGTCCAGGTAGAAAGCCATCTGGATCTCAAGTTCCTCTGAAAAAAAATCAAAAAATAGAGATGATGATCAGGGAAGTCAAGATGATGACATTGATGAGTACCAAAAAGAAGGGGAGGGGAGGAGAGAGAAATTGATTGTTTTTTTTTTTTTTTTTTATATATTAAAATTCTATTTTCAAAGAAATAAAAAGAATACTTTTCAACAAAATAAATTAAATGATAATTTTTATTTAATTCCATACCTTCACACAACCAAACAACTTATAACAGGTATAGAGTCCCCATTCCATACCCAGAGGTTTCAAGTTCTATACCCAATCCATACCATTTATGTGAACCAAACGACCCCTGAAACTATTACCTCTGGGATCATGTAACATATGGGATGAGTTAATGAATAGTTAATTGAAATTGATGATTATATAAATATTTATCCATATATTACTAATAGTTTTTCATAAGTGACAATTACACTTTGGTTTTTCAATGAGATTAATAATCACTTTATATTAATTTTATTATATAATCACAGTCCGTGCAACGCACGACCATACTCACGGATTTTCTGACAGCATTGGAGGCATCCACCTAAGCGAGCCATTGTAATAAAATTTTAAAATAAATATAAAATAGAAATATATGTTTTGGTATAGTATATATACTAAAGTTGTACTTTCCTAAATCCTTAAAGAATACCCTATTAATTAGAGGTTTTAGAATATATACTAGAGTTGTACTTTCATAAATCGTTGAAGAGTAGACTATTAGATTTTAAAAAGCATATAACTTTAGTTTCACCACTTTTAAATTTCTTACACCATTGGAACGAGTACGAAATATCCTTTAAAATGAGACTCATTTGTAGTATGTTCTATTGATTTACAACATTAGATGCATCCACCTAAAAAGGTAATCAGTAATTAGCTTGACAACCTGACACAACTAAAGAGTTGCATGTAAAAATAAGAGAAAAGATATGTATATTAGTTATAAAAATTTAAAAAGCAATCTCAAGGTAAATATAATATAAAGAGTATGTGTAGAATAAAGAAATAAACGATAAATCTAAAATGATTCTAGGTCCAATCTTTAATAGGAAACTTTACCATTATCACGTATAATTTTATAACTGTACGTAATATACTGATCCCCCATGTTATTTTAGGGTTCCAATTTATGTTCCTTTCAACTTTATAATTATTAATGTACTCCATCCGGACCACAAATAAAATTACATTGGACTTTTTGCGTTCTTCAAGGCAGTACTTTGACCGCATATAGCTTTGAAAAACAAGCATGCATTGAAATATGTTTTGCTATTCTAAGGTTTACGTCTAAAACTTCTTTATTTTTTGAAAAGTAGTTATGTATACATTAGACATTTAAACTGATTTTACCATAAAAGAAGGATCATATCTTTGGAATGTTAGTTGTACACTTATATCAACATAAGAGTATTTGCGTACCAACATCAAGCATAGAAAGATTTTGAAACTATTACCTCTTGGATCATGTAACATATGGGATGAGTTAATTAATAGTTAATTGAAATTGATGATAAGAGTTTAAATTAGATAAGATGCTCTATAAAGTCATAGTAATCTTATTATATGGCATTCATGATATTAAATGGATTATATAAATATCCATATATCACTAATAGTTTTTCATAAATGACAATTACACTTTGATTTTTCAATGAGATTAATAATCATGTTATATTAGTTTTATTATATAGTCACAGTTCGTGAAACGCACGGGCATACTCACAGGCATCCACCTAGTTTAATTATATACAACTAATGGTATGGTGGTATGTATATACTAAACAATATACTTTCCAATTATACATCTTTTTTGTGCGGGCCCAATTAAACATTTATCAAAAAAAGCTATATCTTATTATAAACAATACCAATTGGCTAACCAACATCGTATTAGGGTGGACCTAAATACCAACACCCATTTAACTAAATACTATTATTAATTGTTATAAGTTGCTATAATTATCCTAGAGCATGAATAACAATGATCCCATTTGGGTTCATAGGAGGAGAGAGAGTGTGATGAACCCAAAATATTGGGTTATCAATGATCCCAAATGGGTCCATAGGAGAAAAAAGAGGAGAGAGAAAACGATCCCAGATCGTTTCGGAGGGCAAAAACGAGCTGGGCTCGTCCGTGGTCCCGGGCTGTGGAGCTGACGCGTGGCCAAGTGGGCTGCGCGCCTTATATTTTTTTTTGCCTTCCCAAAATACAAAACGATGTCGTTTTGTGTGTTTGCTGAACAAAAAAAAAAAATAAATAAAAAGCAAGCTAGCTGACACGCGCGTTAGACCAGCGAATGCTGGCGTGCCACGTGTCAGTCAGCTACTGGTCGTAAAAAAATAAGTTCATGCAAACTTCAAATGTCTATAACTAAAAAAAAAAAATCAAAAAAATACCAATGGCAATATTTTTCCACCCTCTATAAAATGAGACCAAATTTGATATGTTTTTGCACAATTTCTAAATTACCGTATTTATTAGTCTTACATTATCATATATATATATATATATATATATATATATATATATATATATATATATATATATATATATATATATATATATATATATATTAATCTTACATTTGAATTCTATAAAAAAAATAATAATAATAATAAATTGGAGGAGAAAGAAAATGTGATGGGGCATGGTAAAAGAGGGGAGAGAATATGATAAATCAAAAAGTTGGGTTCATGAATAAATGAGACTTTTATTGAGTTCATGAGATGAGATCTTGGTGAGGTGGAGGAGGGAGAAAGGAGGAGAAAGAGTCATGATCCCAAATAGTTGGGATCATTGATAGTAATGCTCTTATTTTTATTTTTCCTCTTACTTTCCAACTTCTCAATTTCTTTTTCTTCATTTGGTTTTCGATCCTTTTCTTTCTAATTCTCACTCCTTGGATTTTAACAAATAATGTTAGATGAATCTTCCAATTACGAAGACGCACAAACCATCCACAATGAGTGAAGCTATGTACAGTAAACAATATTGGTTGTTTGAGACGTTGCTCAAATCTTCCCACGTATTTGAACAAAAAACTGAGCTTTTTCCCAACCTGTCGCTTTTGCAGTCAAAGTTAACTTTTTGTATACAACAAGGAACCCACATAAAAGCATGGTATTGGACATTGGAATCGGAATTGGGTGACAATTTGTGTAGGGTGGAAGGGGGGTGGAGTGTCATATACGTACAACGACACTCTGGTAACTACCGTGAAACTAAGCTGGTAGTTACCATGGGGTGCCGACCTTGGTATACAACACCCTCCATCAAATTTTTCGTGTATTTAATCCCAAAGATATTCAATTCTTATGTAAAGAAAGAATGTTGTCCCTAATTTGAAAATGGAGAATAAAAGGCGAGATGAGGGACGTGCTAAGGTACTTGTGGTAGAACAGATATTCAATTGGATATGAGATCATGACAGAAGAAGTATTGAATGGTGAATTAGACCTGAGATGGCCATAAGGGTGGTGAAGAAACTGTGTGTTGAGGAAGAAGACATGTCATAGAAATAGGGGGATGAAAGGGAAATTGGAGGTTCTTCTTGATTTATTATTGCTTTTGTTTACCAAGATTATAATTGATAGTTCACGACTTCATGTCAAAAGGGGTGATATTAGATGTTATTTATCAGTTGTGTTGTATTATCGCAATATTTTTGTTTGTTTGAAACTTGAAGTCTCTATACCTACTATCGCAATTCGCAATATATATAGGGGGTTGCTATACGTAAATCGCAAATTACTAACGTAAATCCCCACTTTCCACAATACCCCTAAGTAATTTTTAGCCCTTTCTCTCTCTTCCTTCCTTTTTCTCTCAATCAATTTTCACTCTCTCTCCCCCTACATTGTTTTTTTTTTCTTTTCTGGGTGCTATTAAACATCATCATCATCGATCATCATAACATCGTCATCTGCACCTTCAGTTCAACATCATCATAACATCGTCATCTGGCCCCCACCGCCAGTCCCTGCCGCCTGCCGTCGACGTGACTGAGGTAGGGGGAGGGAGTGGGCTGACGGGAAAGTCATAGAAACCCAAACCCAAAACCCCGTTGGTCCATCAGCGCCTCCCCCATTCCCCCTCTGCCATCAGACCTCAACCGTCGTCAGAGATCCACCACCGTCAGAGCCCTCACCGCCATCCTTGCACCCTCACCGCAGTCGTCGCGCCCTCACCCCCGCAATATCACCCTCACCCACCCGTCAGCCCCCCCTCAACCGAAACCCCACCCCAACCTCACCATGAAAAACCCAGAAAAGTCCACCCACCTCCACCCTGAACGCCGACCCAACCCCACCCTAAACCCATACCTCCGGCAACCGCCCTCAACCACCTATAAAACCCTAGACGATGTATACTTGAGAAAAGAAAAATAAAATCGATTATTTTTAATGTTACCTAAATATCATTATTAATATCATCAAAAAATTGGTCTTGATCAAGGATATCATCCATTGATTAGAGTTTAGATCTCCTTTCAATGTATTGAATGAATACAATAAGAGAGATGGTTGAGAGAAAATAACAAGAAAGAGGAAGGTGGTATGAAATTGAAAAGGGTATTTTCGAAACTATTAGGATAAAAATATTTGCGTTTAGTAATTTGAAATTTACGTTAAGCAATTCCGTGTATATATATATATATATATATATATATATATATATATATATATATATATATATATATATATATATATATATATATATATATATATATATATGCACTTCAAAATTGAATGCTTCAACAAAGTGATGCAAATTGCAAGCTCATCTATTTATGGAGTTTGAGGCACTCCATCTCTTTGATATAGATATCCAAATGTAAGTGACAAACACACATGAACTTGAGGCACATATATCATTTTCTTTCTTAACAATTTAGAGGCAGAGGCATATAAATACAATATGTCCACGACTATATTCTAAATATTCTCTTGTATTAGTTGTATATTTGCTCCAATTTCCAGGAAAAAGTTTAAATTCTCAATTTCTCATATCACATTCACAAGTCATAACAAAAGGAGTAAGAACAACTCCATGTGGCAATGAGAAATGATATGCCGTACATGCCAAACCAAAATTTGAACCCCAAAACGACAGTACTTTAAAGTCCCTACCAATTAAGTATTTATTGATAAAAAAGAGATAAAAATTCCTAAAAATTAAAACCTTAAAATGGGGTTGGGGTTGGGGTTGGGGTTGGGGTGTTGGTCGTGGATTAGGAGTAACTGGTTAGCTGTCCCTGTTATGTACTCCTATCTTTTATCTTTTTTTTTTGCTCGTTCAACTCCTATCTTTTATCTATCCATAATTCTTTTCACCAAATTACAAACCTGAACCAAACCCAAACCAACAAACAAATTTCCCCTCTCTCATTCTCTCTCTTCTTTCTCTTTCTCTCTCTTCCTTAAATTGAAATCCAAACAATCCCTCTTCTCTTTTTCCCCATTTCATCCTTCCTTTCGAATTTTTATTACCGTCCCTTGCCACTTTCTCTCTCTTCTTCAAATCTCTCTCTCTCTCTCTCCTCTCTCTCTCTCTCTCTCTCTTCAATGGTTGCTCATTCAAACTGCAAAAAACCTCTGAGCATTTAAACTCCACGATCTTATTCGCTTATACAAACCACAACCATTTCATTATCTCCTTTCATTTCTAGCGATTCATCGCATATTATAAAAGTCTCATATTATATTTACCAAGCAGCTAACTAATTTTTGAGCTAGTTTAATTAAATCAAGCATTTTCTCCATTTCAAGCTTTGTGTTAGATCTCCGCTTGTTAAAATCAGCTTAAAGAGAGCTGAGGTTCTCATTTAAACTATAAGGCGTTATATTTGATGTTACAATTGATGAGAAATTAGGTTTCTTATCATTTTCGTGGTTGGAGTTGAGCTTCGTAAATCGTGCTAGGGTTTTGAAGGCGTGTTTTCGATGAATCGAAGCTTTAGAGGTCCCGAAACGCTAATGCCGTCGATCAGGCCTAGGGTTCCGCAACTCAGGAGTCTTCAATCGTCGATGACGTCAATGAGAGAGAAAGAGGATGACCTGGCATTGTTCCTTGAGATGAGAAAGCGTGAGAAGGAGAAAACCGATCTTAATCTTCTTCAAGGCTCTGACGAGTTATTAGATGAATCTTTAGGTATTTCCATTAATTTCATTTTTTTCCAAGTTTATTTTGATTTTTTGAGTGTTCATTGACTTGAGTCATATTGTGATTGAAACTAAAAGACTTGATTTTACTTTGATTAATTTCATTTTATTTCCAGCATATAGTATAATGTTTACAATTTCGTAATTTGTATTTGCAGTTTCGCAACCGGGAAGTTCACCTCTATTTGATATTCCGTCAGCTGCACCGCCGGCGAGGAAACCTGGTGGTGATGATTTTCTAAACTCAGATGGGGAGAAGAATGATTATGACTGGTAAAATCAAAATTTTAGCATCTTTTGTGTGAAAGTATTTGACTTTCTTGCTTTTAGTTTCTCTTTTTAGCTTTTTGTGGTTGCTATATTAAGCATTCTGCCTAACCTGGTGCATAGATAAGTCTTTTCTGTGCTACAATTAAATGACATACAACTGGTGGAAAATAAAGATTTGTTTGTATTAGAGGCCAAAACCAATAATGCTAATGGGATAGGCTTCCAGAAGAAAAAGAGAAGGGAACTCCATTCTCAAAGTGCACGTTTGAATACACTTGAATGTAGATTGTGGCTAATGCACCTTATGATATCCATCAAATATCGTAGAGATTGGGTTAAACTACAGGTTAACCATGTCGTGGTTTTCATTTCACTGTTCCTGTACAGTTAAAGGACATTCTAATATCCTATTCATCACTGGTATTCCAAGTTTTAGCTTTTTGCACTCATGTTTCAGAGGAACCTTTAGTATGAACAGTTTGAAGAAATTAGGAAAATACTGGAGAACTATTGAGGGAGCAAATTTGGGCCATGCACCGTGGCATCTCTAGTTTTGTTTATTTATTTATATTAATCAATTCAAGATGCAGACTAATAAGTAGAGGACAGGGAGTCTTCCAACAAGAACTGTTGATGGAAAGTAGTGGGATTCACTCTTCAAAACTGACAATGGAATAGCTCGCTCTTGGAAAATATTATCATTAACTACAAAACCACATAATTGTAATAAAGCATACAGCCAGAGATATGTTCTTCTCCTTCTCCTGCTCACAGCTAACATAAACCTGTAAATGCTGACAAATCATGGCCGGATAAACCACTCCTCTTCTTGCACCATAAACAATATACATCACAATGGAAAGCCCACCTCACAGTGCCATAATATGTGATTCATTGTCCACTCTTTGTTGTCTCCGGATTTGCAACCTCTCATTAGTCATTAGTACTGTCGTATCCAAAGCCTTGCACAAACATAGCTTCACTCTCTATCAGGTACTTTTGACTTCCAAATTAATCTTGTAATTGGGGAATTGCTATGATAGGAGCTTTTCTGTATGTGGCTATAGAATGATAGGAGAAAATGCAATTAAGAGTCTAGTATATTGCCTCGTAATGTAGTGAAATCTCCCTAAGTCCCAATATTGAGTTCCATGAAATGGAAATTTTAAAAGGTAATCGAGCAAGGCTGCTTCCTTGCCCTAAACTTCTCTCACAACCCAAATAGCAATCTGCTCTCTAAGCACTTCCACCATCCCACCTTCACGTTCTCCTTAATATCCTATGACCTTTACTAAAGTGAGAACAACTTGGCATATGTGTCACCTTCTTTTGCCTAAGTACTTTGCATCGTTCTGCCTAGAGATCCTGTCCTTTAGAACCAAACTCTGCAAGTTATTTTTGAGATGTACTCATTTTCTCAGCATCTCTTTGCCAATAATCCAATGTTTACCATGTTATCCATAACCCTAATCTGCAGACATCCTTGTTCTCAACCCTCACGTAGCCTAACAGAGTAACAGCTCGAAATTGATACAGTGAGTTGGTGTGCCTTAATTTACTGATAATCGTTCTAGTTTTGGAATGCTCATGCTTCCATTGAAGACAGGTGAAGTGCAGTGGTTTTCATCAGTATCTTTGAAGGGAAATAGGAACATGTATTCCCTGGGATCTATGTTCTCTTATGAGGACTTATGAATAAGTTATTTTTGTTTTGTTTTTTCTTTCTTTTAAACCAAATTGGAAGTGCTGAGAGCAAACTTTTGAATGCCACATGAAGTCCAACTAAAATGGGTGCAAAGAATAAACTGTAGCTTTGAAACCCACCCTCCCTCGTCTTGTCATAGGTGGGAGCTTCCCAAGAGGTACTCGGGTGATGATACGGTGTGATCTGCATTTGTCTATTTGGATTTGGGTTGGTTTATGAATAAGCTCAAGTCTAAAAGCATTCTGCATTCTTTATTGACTGCGTTAGATGTGAAATTAATTGTGGTTTTTCTTATGATTTGCAAACAATACTTTCAATTGCTTCTTATTGGCATTCTCCCTTTTGTTTCAGGCTTCTAACACCTCCTGGTACACCTCTCTTCCCTTCATTGGAGACGGAATCAAGGAAAGCTTACATGAGTGAGGGGGAAGCTCCAAAGGCTCAACCAACTGCTCTGAGATCTAGAGTAAGAGCACTGATAGGATATGCTGGATGTTGAATTGCCCAGTAATTTCTCATGCTCACAAAAACTTGTATAAGACTGTCAAACGGTGGGAGGAGGTGACTTTTAGGAAGAATAAGGGTGACTTCTTGCCCACAAGTCACCCTTGTTTTTCACAAAAGTCCCCCCATCCCACTGTGGGACGGTCTTATACAAGACTTATTGTTTCATGTTAACTTGCAGTTTCGCACATCTGCTTCTAAGATTTGACTTAGTGTTTTCCTATCAAATACAAATTTTGACTTAGTCTTTTCCTATCAAAAACAAGATTTGACTTAGTCATTTCCTATCCTGGACATGACTGTATGCTTCCTACGTGAGCATATGTTAAGTGTTGGACTGAACTATTCCAAACATGTTTGCGGTTTGTTGCCTAAGTGAAAATGTCCAATATTCCATACACGGCCGTATCTAGTGTCTGGCACAGCTACTTTAAGGTTCCATGAGAAGTTGTGTAATTAAGATCTATAATTTTTTTTTTCCATTTCCTTTAAATCATTTTTGAAGTAAACTTGCTCATCCCTTCAGTTACAAATATTAATGTAGACTTGCTCATGGTCATGAGTCATGCTATCCTTCATTCAAGGCTTTCCTTAAAAACCCAGTCCTGAAGTGATGCATTTATTTGGCATGTAGGGAGTATTAGTCTTTACTAAGGTTACAATTTTACAAAGTTTTCTTGTGACTACTCTAAGAAATAGGAATTGAATAGTGCAGATTAACATTTTACACATTGTGTCTGGCTACTTGTACTTCCGTGGAAGACCCACAATTTCATTTTTTAACTCTAGGTTTATTTAGTATAGACTATAGAGGCCCTAATGCAAGAAATTATCTTGACCACATTAGTCTATGCTGCCTGGCTGTCTACTGAGATTTGGAATTCCATAATTTGGTCTATCCTTGTACTTGCAACAGAAATAATTTGTTTCTTGTGGAAGAATTTATCCTATGTAGGAAGGTAACGCAACAAAATATGCTTGCCTACATCATTTTTAAGCTGCTTGGCTGTCTACTGAGATTTGGGAGTCCACAATTAGGTCTATCATTGTAATGCAACAGGATTCATTTGCTTCTAAGCTGCTTACATTGATGAAATTTAACATCTTATTCTTGAATACTGTCGGAGGAGTTGATTGAAATACTTAAAAAATCTCTAGCCTTGTAAACTTACATTCTGTGATGCTTCTTCGAGTTGTGCTAAGAAATTAATTGTTCAACTGTTGATGCAGTTGGCAAACGCCCAGACAGAGACTACAGTGAAAAGTAATTTGGTGCCAAGGCAGCCGACTGCTTCTTCTGGGTTAACGTCTTCGGCATCAGGAATGAGGAGACCTTCATCATCAGGTGGTCCGGGGTCCAGACCTGTGACACCAGGGGGTCCTGGATCCAGACCTGCAACACCAGGGGGTGCTGGATCCAGACCTGCAACACCAACTGGTCGTCCTACATTAACATCTTCTAGATCTTCAAGGCCGTCAACACCTACTTCTCGGCCTACGTTGTCTTCTGCCAAGTCCACTAGTCACTCATCATCTCACAAGCCTACTACTTCACTGACATCAACTCGGCCCACAGCTAATATGGCATCTTCCAAGTCTACAGTTCCATCAAGGTCCTCTACCCCATCAAGATCTACTGCTAGACCTTCTGCCCCATCAACTGGACCATCAAGATCCTCCACTCCATCGCGGCCCACTGCTAGATCTTCGACACCAACAAGGTCCACCGCAAGATCTTCAACCCCAACAGCTAGGCCCACAGCCCCAGCATCCCGACCCACATCAAGGGCATCGACGCCGACTCGTCGACCGTCAACACCATCAAATATTTCCAGTGCCACCGCATCTCTCAACAAATCCTCATCTTCAATCAGTAGTAAGTCAGGGTCAGCACCAACTAGGAATCCAGTACCATCACGTGGAGCATCGCCAACTGTCAGATCGAGGCCTTGGAATCCATCTGAGATGCCCGGTTTCTCTTTAGATGCTCCACCAAATCTGAGGACAACCCTTCCTGATAGACCACTTTCAGCTACAAGGGGTAGGCCTGCAGCCCCCTCTGCCCGCTCTGCTTCTGTAGAGCCTGTCAATAATGGCAGACACAGACGGCAGTCATGTTCTCCTTCTAGAGGTCGGGCACCCAATGGTGGCATTCATTCTAGTGGCAGCTCCGTACCAGCAGTGAGTCGAGGGCATTCCAAAGTTAGTAATGACGTGAGCCCTGTAGTTATAGGGACAAAGATGGTTGAGAGGGTGATTAACATGCGGAAATTGGGACCCCCAAGACATGATGATAAACACTCCCCTAGCTTATCTGGAAAATCAGCCTCATCTCCAGATAGCACTGGCTTTGGGCGAACACTTTCTAAAAAGTCTCTGGACATGGCTATAAGGCATATGGTAGGTTTATTAGTTCTTATGCTTCTGTTTTATGGGCTTTCTTTCTGTCATTGCTGTGTGACTGTCTTGAAATTTCTCATAAATGTCATCTCCCCTAAACATGAAAACAATATTATTTGTATAGTATTTTCAGCCCTGATTCAACTCCCTTCACATCTTTTTTTTTTTGATCACCAACTCCCTTCACATCTGATGCTTCCTATGATGAACTAATCTGGCTCTTAAAGTGTCATTTATTACCCCAGGTCTTTTTATCCTTTGCATTAGCATATTTGGCAGTTCATCATCACTTCTTTTTTATTGTCTCATGTAGGATATAAGGCGAAGTATCCCTGGTAACCTACGGCCCTTGATGACGAAGATTCCAGCATCCTCCATGTACAGTGTGAGGTCAGGGCCTACAGGGAGCCGGACTGCTAGCGTTTCTGATTCCCCCCTTGCAACGAGCAGCAATGCCAGTTCCGACCAGAGTGTTAATAACCATGCTGTTGCAATGGATGGGCATGGTAGCGAATTGGAGGATGACCTCGCCAGTGAACGAGGGGGCCATGTTTCCCCGACTAGTATTCATGGTAGGTAACAATAAGCTCCCAGAGTCTTCATAATGTGTTTCCTGGTGTGTGGATTTTCTCCTGTCAGCAACCTGGGGATATTTGGAAACGAACTTGTTTCTTCGTGGAGGTTACAGGCTGTTATGACGTGTGTAAAGTAATGGGAACATCTGGGAAATTTGAGTTAATATTATTAACAGCCACTGTACTAGTAGAACTTATTAGCTGAAGCATCCTTGTAGTCGACTTTTAGACATCTTGTCAACTGCTGATACTGTTATTCTAACTATTACGATCATTGATTCGCCACTGCGTTTCCATGTTTAGCATAAGCAAAGAGAAGTGCTATTTGGAATTTTAAGGCAACCGGAAAATCATCTCATATCGACTCGCAGACCCATCAAATTCAAATCAATGCTAAGCTAATATCTGTACAACATCCTTGCATTGCATAGTAGCGTGTCATCTGCTTGACTCTTCTGCCACAGGTGCTGCTCCATGCACATTGCACAGTCATGGTTCTTATAAGAATTCTCACTGCAACCATTCCATTACTTGGCTCCTCTTGAGATGCTAGCTAGCTAGTAGGGCTTCAAAAGGGGAAGGGAAAACCCATTTTCTGGGCAATGCAATGCATACAGGTCTGATAAGGGAAAGGGAACACCCATTTTCTGCTCAGAATGATTTTCCGAAAATCGTCTTTTATATTTACTAGTTGGTGGAACGCGTGCGATACACGCGTCCCCCCAAGTGGGTTAATAAAATTTGAGATGTTAAGTGGAAAAATCAATGATATTGCTCTTTGTAATCTACGCGTCAATCGTTGACTTGAAAGTCATCAATTGTACTAAAATTGTTGATCTACACATGAAATAATAGGTTACAACCAAACACCCTTTTATTCTCCATTTTCTTATATGTTTATTTCTTAGTCTTTGCTGCTTCATAAATAGTATTTAGTATGAATAGGTATAAACTGACACTTACCACAAATAGCGTTGTTTATTTGGTGGAGATTTCCCCCTTGAGCCTTGCTAATTAGAAGGGTTTAAGAACTATTGAACTTGAAATAATTATTTTTGTATTTTATCATCATTAGTGCAACTACGTCAGGAAACTATCGTCAAATTAGTATATAAATAGAGAAAAATAAGCTCAATCAAAAAAATTCCAAGGAGGAGGTACTGCAACATTCAATCTTCGTTACTTTTGAAAAGGTCAAGTCATTTTATTCATCCATTCAAGGTAAAAGTTGAATAAAGCATGTACAAAACACTAAAAGCCACTTGCGTTCTCCTTAAATCCATCCAAGAGCTCATATCGAGTTGAATAACAATGCAAGCAAGTCGTCAGTAGTTAATAATAGGGACAATAGGGTATTCTGTATACTTTCCATCACCGTAATTATCTACATATGTGTGTGTGAGAGAGAGAGAGAGAGAGAGAGAGAGAGAGAGAGAGAGAGAGAGGCCTCTCTCACAAGGTGAGTTATTGATATAAAGAGCATCAGGTCTTTCGAAAATTCCCACCCGCCTCCCTTGAGACCCTACCTTCCTCTCCACATCTGTCCAATTTTCTGTCAATCACGGTTGTTTCTTCCTCGGTTGATATGGATGTCCCTTCTACTCCACTCGACCATTCTTTTTCCTCGGGTGTCTTTAAAGACAGGCTCTCATCCTCGAACGCCGCCTGGTTTCTTTCGGGTGTTAGTAAGCTTTTTTCACGGTTGCAGTTCCAATTTCTTGGGACATATCTCAACATTTCGTGCCCATGTCTCTCTTTCCCTCTAATGTGGCCCCTTCACATCTACAGTTTTGTCATCGCCCACTCCTCAATTTACTTTCCCTTACGTGTCTGGCTTATCCCCACGACCTTACGTGTCTGGCTTATCCCCACGACCTTGGGTGGCTACGCTCCACAGAATTTCCATCCTCTTGAACCGCTCCATGGTGGTCTTCCCCCATTCCTCTCTAATATGTGTGGTTGGTCAACGTCAAACTTCACGTCACTATCATGCTATCTGCTATTGAGGATTTTCTACCTTTGACGTACCCAGTTCACTACTTTACTGGTTATGCACAACTTATCCGGTCTGGTTGATGGTTTTCTCCCAGACCCCCTCGTTAGATTCGTGATACTACCGGCCTTCAATGTGACATCCGAGCCCTTCGTATCACATCTCTAGTTTCTGTACAGTTACCCCCAACTGTAATACCAACCAACTAAAATTTGTTTCCCTTCGACTCATACAGTGAAGCCTTTGCTCGCCAAAAAGTGATTCCATTATGCAATTTGTTTTCCTCATACATTATTCTTCCATTTGGGCTATATATAGTAAAAAAGTTGCTAAAGACGAGGAAGTGACCTGGAAACTAACAATCACAATTCTAGCAATTCTCATCTCTTAATACAAGACGCAAATATACAATTAAGTCACAAAATAACTTGAGTATCTGTACAGAGTTATGTACGCAAAAATTTATGACACATTTAGTAATTTAGATGCGAACAAGTATCAACTGAACAGTTCTCTACTTTTCAAAGAACAACCTTAGATTTTTCACCCTCCACAGTTCATATAGCAGCCCTTCTCCACCTCTTCCCAATATGTTTTACCCTTTAAAAATGTGTTGCAAACCATTTCAATTGATGCTTCAACCCCTAAGCCCTCCAGTACAACTCAATCCATTGAAAAACCAGCCACAGCATAGCCTAAACCAGAATAAAACTGTAACTTTTAATGAGCAACTGAACAATTGACAAATTCAACTAGAAGTTGAGGAACCACCACATTGTAAAAACAGTTTATACTCCTATCCAAACGCCAATTATAGATGGGAAATGCACACAAGTCAACTCCAAAGAAATACTAAGATAAAACTTTACGGAACCACAATAATAAAGCCGTAAGCTGAAAGATTAAGGTCAAATAGTTCCTCAATAGCACTTTCTTCAAAGAGTAGATGTGTCTATTAAAGAATTAAGAAGCAAACATAGAATAGAACATGTAAGTTGTATAGCAAGGTCACAGGTCAAAAGCATAATAGATTGATAGAAGCAAAAAGCATATCCATACCTGATCAATTTGACACTGTCGGCCATTGAGGTTTACATCTCTTCTTCATGTGAGTAGTTCTACAGATACAACACCAAAGTCATACCTGATCAGTCGATTCTATAATTTTATTTTTGCGCACTTTAAGCATAATTTAGAAAAAAGTATCAACATATAAGAATGAACATCACTAACATGTAAAAGATGGAAGAGCCTCAAGAGACTGTGTCAATGTGAACACAATTGTCCCTATTTGCCATCTGAGCAAGTCAACACGCCGCGCCTTATCAGCAAAAGGAACTGCTACATCAAAATCATACAAATCTCTTAAGCATAAGATTAAAGTTGCATTAACATTCATAACACGTGCGGGTTCAAGGGAACCTTTCCCTCTAACCTACAATATATATATATAATATATGTTGTATATGCTTATACTGCTCAAGATACAAGAACTCCGTACTTTTACATACAATATGACTGCTGGCACTATAAGCAATGGGATCGGTTCAATGCAATTAGTTACTGGACTGAATTTCCAAGCCAATACAGCTCCATCTTATGAAAACCGAAACACCTAGAATTGGATAAATAGAAATATTCATGACCAGTGGCACCACACTCAAAAGACTGAATAGCTAAAATGGATATCAATCTCACAGATGTGGCACATCTTCAAAACTCAATGATCTGTTAAGTCTTAAGACTATAGAACTGAAAAAATCACGGTAGTATTATTATGAGACAACTGAGAAAAATTGAGCTGTGTTTTCTTGCACCTTACTGAAAAAAAACTGTTTTTTCTTAGACGTAGATCCATCTTGTTTCAGGTAAAACTACGATTTCATTGCCAGAACAAACAAGTAAAACCTACCATTTTAGCTACTCCTCAGGATTAATCTCCAAAGTTCATATAAAGTAAGAAGACGTAACAAATTATCTCTCTATGCAATGTATATTTTTGCTACACAAAACGCTACTGCCATAGTGCCATCTACTTCAACAAAAAGAAATCAAAAAGCAACGGCCATCTAAGAAGCCCCTTTTCTCCCTGCAATAGTTCCACTCCAGATCTGACTTCCCAAACTTTAATGCTCATTCCCCAACATGTTCCTCTTGCATCATTTTGGGCTTTGTAAATGAAGCCCAGATTGAGACCTCCTTCTCCAGTAATATTTATTTTATCAAACTACCAATTGTTTAATCAACTCTTTCACAAATCAGTTTCTCAGGCTACCCTCCCCCCAACCACCACCCAAAAAAATACAACCCTCCCAAAAAAAAAAAAAAATGGAGGAAAGAAGCAAACTCTTGTAGTATCCATCTAATAGGGAACCAATAGAAGAAACTCCTACATAATCCATTACCAAAGGGGGACAAGATCAAACTACTTTTCTTGACAAATGTATAATTATGAAGATTATTTATCGAGGATGCTGAGTGAGGAGCTAATTGATATTATCGAAGGCTACTCCTGACAATGACAACTAAAAGTAAACAAAAAGACCCCAAGCTCATAGATTTCAATTTATGTGTCAGGCTACTTATTCTTCTACGGAATGAAACAGAAAAGACTATCCAACTACACTCCCATGATTATGAAGCTCCTTAATACAACAACTATATATTCACAGAAGAACTATAATTGGTAAAAATATGAAAAAGGTATCTAAAATGTGCATATTCAATTGAATAGCCTATTTCTTAAAATAAAAGTGAAGATTATATACTAACACTGATAAACATAAAGCAGATGTGGAAACATGGGTAGAGGAGAGAGATGAGTACATTTTCCCTTGCCATTGAAGCAGATTTTGGAGACCTCTGAGAATTAATTACCTTTCATACTTTGGTGTCAGGGCCGTTTTTAGGCATAGGTCTCGAGGGCGACCGCCTAGAGCCCAGCTACGGAAAGGGCCCAATGATGCAAAGAAAATACTAATATAGATAACTTAGGGTGCGTTCTTTTCCACTGATGTCCACTAATTCTCACTGATTGAGTAAGGTCTTGCCACTGATTCCCACTGATTGGGTAAGGTCTTGCCACTGATTTCCACTGATTCAATAAGTTCCTTCCACATATTCACTGAGAAGGATTTTGTCCTTTTCCACTGATTCTCACTGATTGAGTAAGGTCCTGCCACTTATTTCCACTGATTGAGTAAGGTCCTGCTACTGATTTTCACTGATTCAATAAGGTCTTATCATTGATTTCCACTGATTGAGTAAGGTCTAATAAGTGGAAAAGAACACACCCTTAGTGCAGTACCATAGCATAAAAATTGTTCTAGTTCACTGGTTCTATGTGGGAATCATAGAGCAGCAAATGCTTCCTTGACCTGAGATCAAGTCTCATGGGCCTCATTTTATTCACATGGTCCTTGTTTTTATTATTTTTTTTTCCTTTTTCAAGCGTTTTATTTCTTATCTTTGCATTTTCCCCTTATGCTTTTAGTTTGTGATCAATCAATTATGATGGTTCTCATTTTTAAGTATTTTAAAAAAAATTCATTCCTCACTCCAACTTTTTTTTTAGATATGTTATAATTAAAAAAAAAAAGAGTAAACATATGTATTATATACACACTAAATTGAAGTCGAATCCTTGCATATGCACTTACCTGGTATACTAACTTTAATTTATTTTAGTATAAAGTACGAGTAGTTTTTTTTTATCACCTTCTGAATCAATTAGCCGAAAGCATCCGCATCTGGGGTTAATTTTTACGTACATAATTTGTATTGCATATACTAGTTCATTCCGATATTAATACCTATCTTTACATGTGAGCCAAACGATTTATTTTTTCTTTCGTGTGTGCATGTAGGGGGGATTTATGAGATGTTTTCTTAGCTTTTTCAAAAACTTTCTTATAGTTGCAAGCTAGGTTCGTTGAACATACACCAACTGCAACTCTTTTTCTATTTCTCACTTTTTTTTTTGTGCAAAAGAGCCCTCATTCTTATTTCGTCCTAGGGCCCCTAAAATGTTTGAGACGGTGCTGTTTGGTGTACATCCACCAAACCCCTCCTGCACTCAACAAATTCATAAGACGACACAAAAATTCAAAGACTCACCAAATCAAAGGAAAATAAAATACTATCAGAAAACCTATGCATTAAAATCATATACCCGCAAGAAAAAAGACAAAACAGAAGAAGGGAAAAGATAAAATCAAAATAATCTCAAATTTGGAAAGAAATTTAACACTTGATAAGGTGATATCAAAATTCAGAGTCGGGAGAAAGAGAAACGCACGTTGATTGTTCTTTGCGGGGAGACGGTAATGATGGACTTGCAGGACACATGTACTGCTGATTAACACATCACAAAACAAACAAAGAAATCATCAATCTCTCAAACAAATTGGAAGATTTATGTTATATCTTTGATGGCCAATTCAGTGAAACTTTACAAATTTTACATTCATAATTCATCTCTTGAAAATTAAATAAGTATGAGAAATTCACGAACAACCAAGAAAGCAGATATGTAATAGAAAACACCCTCCAAACAGAGATGACTTATTCAACTCTATACAAGTTTGACATGCCAATTTCACAGAATCACAACCATCCTAGTAGAAATCTTCATATCCATCACCAACTCATCTAATTTACCATTCCTAACGTCAATCACACTTGATTCAGCTTCAAAGATTACAAATTTATGCAACAGTAGATAATGTTAATCAAAATGATATACATCAATCAAAACCTGAGTAACTCGATAGTTGAAATAAGGATCAAACTCATGAATAACGCTTTCATACTTAATTACCTGCCAAAACCAAAAGAATAATTCAAAAATGCAATTGACATTATTGAAAAGGCGAAAAAGAGCAAACCAAATTTTGGTCATAAACATCGAATTTTCAAAAACCTAACTATGATTTAGAATGGTCTATAAGAATAAAAGGCGGGGACTCACAGAGAAGAGACGGATTGAGGAGGCGAGAACTCTGATCAAGAGGAGAATGAGAACTTCAAGGACATTTCCACACGCGTATCGTGGAGATGATCCATTGGCGGTCTCAGTGGCTGCCACTGATGAATGATTTCAAGCTCAGAGAAAGAGAGACAGAGAGAGATTCACAAATTCTTGCCTACTCTCATTATTTTTGGAAGGACCCTAATCTCATCATGAGGTGACATTAAATGTGCAAGTGGGGGAGGGGGAAGGAGAGAGAGTGGTGAGGCAGGAGAGAGAAAGGAAGAGGAAGGAGAGAAAGAGTAGGGAGGTTCCAACTCTTGAGATCATGACTTAACCATTGAGAGAGATTGAGGGGGTTTAGGGGGGCACGAAGAGATGGGGAGATAGAGGGCAAAGACATGTGTCATGGGTATGGGTGAAGGCATGGCAAAGGTGTACAAAGATCCAGTTTTTGTGGGAATACTGGGCAACTATTCATTGTCCACTGTTTAAATGAACAGTGCCAATGACCATCCTCTCTTTTATAAGGGTACTAGTTGGTGGAACGTGTGCGATGCACGCATCCTCCCAAGTACATAATCATGAGTTTTTAATTTAAAATTGCAACTATAATTTACAGTCAAACTTATATTATCATATTTTAAAACTTGCATTTGCTTGTTCAAGCTGAAAAAAGGAGCGTACCGAAAAAAAACAAAGATAATAACCTTTCTTTTATTATGGGTCAAAAATCTTTGAAAATGATTAAAAAAATGAAGTCCAAAGATCTTGTTTATAGCTGAAGTCCATGATTAAAAAAAGTTATGTCCAAAGATCTTGTTAGACCATTCACCAACATGGCAGCGTCATAGTCATTGTGGTAGGAATTAACTTTGACAAACAACGGTTGTCAAATTAGCTTCCAATCGATGAATAAGACTAAGCCAAAATAAACTCAAGAATCAAATACAATTCCACCGAATCAAAATTAAATTCTTACATTTGGAAAAAAATAATAAAGAAGTCCCCCACAAATGATATAAGATCCTACAATTGATCAACTTTGAGAAGAGCTGTATAAAAGTACTACCATTTACATCATGGTGAAAAGTTCAAACACCCAACAATGTAATTAGTTCTACTTAATGTGGCCATGAGGACGCCGCTCTCCTTTTCTCTCTCCTATGGGGAAGAAGGGCAAGGCCCCAGCTGGGGTGAAGAAGAAGAAGTCATCTCTGAAGGATTTCCTTGAAGAACCAGCAACGACTATGGTACCAGAGGATATGGGTTTCGATGGTACATCGCACTCTAAGGGTATCTCGGGGATGTCGGAGGAACTAGCTGGGAAAGTTGCTCGACGTCTGGAAATGGTAGCTACTCCGGAATCTCAGGCGTCAGTTTCAGCTCCTGTGCAAACACCACCGATACCGGAGGTTCCGGTTCCTGAATCGCCATGCTCATGTGAAAACCCCTGTTTCAAGCTCAATTTTGTTCCACCGGTGATTAGGGATGGAAAACATGTTAGTGTGTTGCAGAAATCTGAATTGGATAAGGAACTGAACAAATGGAAATTTACTCTAATAGGGTTTATAATTGGGGAAAAACCTTACATTAAACAAATGGAGAATTATGTTGATGATTTTTGGCTGGGAATTAGACCTAAAATTCTACCACATAAGGATGGCTATTTTGTCTTTAGATTTGAGTCTGAGAAAGAAATGCAATTTGTGTTAGATGCTGGACCATTTGTTTACAATTTTAAACCATTTATCCTGAGGAAATGGGTTGATAATTTTAAGATTAATGCTGCGACGGTGAGAACATTACCTCTGTGGGTTCAACTACCGAATCTTCCATTATCTTGCTGGTCTATTGACTCATTGAGCAGAATTGGAAGTTGTTTGGGCAAGCCAGTTATGGCTGATCAGGTCACATCACAGCAAGACAGGATATCCTATGCTAGGATTATGGTTGAAATAGATATTACCAAGGCATTGGAATATGAACTGTTAGTCACAGATGATGAAGGGATCACGTTTAAGCAGCAGGTTAAGTATGATTGGCAACCTGTTCTATGCTCAAAATGCCTAAATTTTGGGCATGTGAGTGAGGACTGTGGGAAGGATGTACAAGGGAAAGGGTACCAGAGAACTGATCAGCCTGCATACAGGAAACAGAAGAAGGGGAAAGCTAGTACCAAGTGGGTGGCCAAAGTTGCTGGCCCTGAGAACCTTGTGCAGGATAAGGAAGGGTGGCAAACTGTGAAATCCAAGAATAAGGGTCAGGTAGTACAACAGTCTGATGTGCCTGTAGTTAAACCAGTGCCACAGCCAGGTGTGACTACACCTAATCCATTTGAAGCTTTAGCTGGCACAAGTAAGGTGCAAATTTTTGACACTCTCCCAAATGGGTCCTTTGTTCTTGTTGAAGATGAAGTAGAAGACATCTCACTGGAGGCAGGGAATAAGTCCTCCATAGAGGCAATCAGGCACAGTAAGCAATGAAGGGCCTCTTCATGAACATGAGAGGACTGAATAAACCCTCAAAGCAGAGGGGTTTCAAGGTTTTTCTGCAAAAACATAAACTAGATATTGCAGGATTACTTGAAACTAAAATAAAGGGAAAAAATATTGATAAATTCAGAAGTACTTTGGGTGGTGACTGGATGGTTTTTTGTAACCACCTATCTGCACAGAATGGTAGAGTGATGTTGGTTTGGGATATTACAAAGGTTCAGGTGACTGTGGTGGCTGAAATGGATCAATGTATTACAACTGAGGTTAGATGGCTTGGTTCTGCTGACAGTGTCATGTTCTCTACTGTCTATGGAAGGAATGATGTTGCTGGGAGAGTCAGGTGTTGGAATTTCCTAAGACAAACTCAAATCATGGGTTGCCTTGGATCTTAGGGGAAGATTTCAATGCTACATTGAGAGTTGATGAAAGAATAAACTATGCAGGTAGGAACACTGGAGATAATGAGCTCCAAGATTTGTTCTATGACTTGAAGCTTGCTGACATTAGAAGTAAGGGATGGAATTTTACTTGGTGCAATAGACACGAGGCTGCTAGCAGAGTTTACAGCAAGTTGGATAGAGTCACTGGAAATGTAAATTGGTTGAACAAATATCCTCTTGCTGAGGTGGACTACATTGTTAATGATGTCTCTTATCATTGTGCAGGAATTATAACTATACAGAATGATGTGAGGGAAGGTGTTAAGCCATTCAGATTCTTTTCTCATTGGGCACAGCATGATAACTTTCAGTAGTTGGTGAAGGATAACTGGGTGTATGATGGGAGGGGAGTCCCTATGTTTAGAGTTATGCAGAAACTCAAAAGTGTAAAAACTGCACTGAAGGTGTTTGCTAGACAGTTTCATGGCCTTGATAAGCAGATAAGAGATAATCAGGCTTTACTGGAGGGCATCAGAAATCAGATAAAAGATGATCTCTTCAGTGAGTCACTCATTGAGCAAGAGAGGAGCCTTTCAAGCAAGCTTGGCCAGTTGGTGTTGGCTCAGGAATCTTCATTGGGCCAAAAAGCTGGCATCCAATGGATTAAATGTGGTGATGACAACACTCAATTTTTTCATGCAGCTGTCAAAGCTAGAAGAGCAAGCAACAAAGTGACATATTTGTATGATGAAGCTGGGAACAAGATAGAAGATCCTATTAAGCTTCAAGAGGAATTCTTGAGTTTTTTCCAGGGGTTGATGGGGACATGTGCTTCTTCTCTACCTGCTGTAAATAGCTCACTTGTGGAGCAGGGGTCAGTGCTCTATATGGATCAGCAGCTCTTCCTTGCTAGAGATTTCACAAAAGAAGAGATTAAGGAGGCACTTTGGGAGATGGATGAGGAAAAGTCACCAGGTCCGGATGGTTTTACTGTTGGTTTCTACAAGAAAGCCTGGGATATTGTCCACAAGGATGTGTGTGAAGCTGTGTTGGATATGTTGCATAAAGAAAAAATGATCAAGAGCATGAACTGTACTACAATCACACTGGTGCCTAAAATGTCAAATGCCTCTAAAGTGGGTGAGTTCCGACCTATTTCTTGTTGTAATGTATTATATAAAATTGTTGCTAAGGTTCTTGCAAATAGGCTTAGTGCAGTTTTGAGTCCTATTATTCATGATGAGCAGTCAGCATTTGTGAAGGGGAGAAGGGTTAGTGATAATATCATCTTAGCCCATGAAATTGTAAAGCACTATGGGAGGAAGCACCTTTCTCCTAGGTGCCTACTCAAAGTTGACCTTAGGAAAGCGTATGACTCCATTGAGTGGCCTTTTCTTGAGAAAATGCTATATGCTTTGCACTTTCCTACAAGATATGTAAGGCTCATTATGCTTTGTGTCTCCACTGTGAGCTACTCCATATGCTTTAATGGGTCCTTCATTAAGCCTTTTGAGGCTAGGAAGGGGTTGAGACAAGGAGATCCCTTGTCACCTTATCTCTTTATGATTGGCATGGAATACTTGTCTAGATGCCTGGACCAGCTGAAGCAGATAAGGGAGTTCAAATATCATCCAAGGTGTTCTAGATTCCAGCTTTGCCATAGTATTTTTGCAGACGATCTCTTATTATTCTCCAGAGGTGACCCAGGGTCTCTAAAGTGCTTGTTGACTTGCTTTACTCAATTCTCTGAAGCTTCTGGGCTTGCAGCTAATTTTAACAAGTCTGAGATATTTTTTGGTGGGTTGACTGAGTTGCAGCAGAGTAATATTATGCATAACACTATATTTGTGAAGGGATCTCTGCCTGTGAAGTATCTGGGTGTACCATTATCCTCTCAAAGGCTGTCAGATTGCCCAATGTCAGCCTATAATTGATAGAATTGTGGAGAGAATGAGTTCATGGACTTGTAGAATGCTTTTTTATGCAGGGAGACTTCAGTTGATCAAGAGTGTTGTGTTCTCTATGCAATCCTACAGGTCACAAGTCTTTGTGTTGCCACAAGCTATCATAAATCATATTGAGAGGATTTGCAGAATCTTCTTGTGGACTGGGTCAAATTTGCCTTCTAAAAAAGCTTTAGTGGCATGGGAAAAAAATATGTACTCCCAAATCAAAAGGTGGCCTAGGTTTATTCAATTTGAAGATCTGGAATGCTGCTGCAGTGGGGAAACTGGTGTAGCACATACACAATATGAAGGAGAAATTATGGATTCAGTGGGTAGGGGCTTATTATATCAAGCAACAAGATTTCTGGGCTATGCCTAGTCCTACACAAAGCTCCTGGATGATTAAGAGGGTATTTGATGACAGAGATAGTGTCAAGGATGTTGTGTGTGCCACTGGTCTATATACTATTAGCAGAGCTTACAGGAGCATGCTGCCTGTGATGAATGCTGCAAAGTGGACAAAGCTTTGTTGGTCTAGCTTAGCTCTACCCAAGCAGAACTTTTGTTTCTGGCTCATTTGCATGAGCAGACTGCTTTCTAAAGACAGATTGTTGAAGATGGGGATAGGAAATATTACTGATGATCAGTGTGTATTGTGTGCAGCAGCTGTTGAAACACATCCCCACCTGTTTTTTGAGTGCCAATTCTCAACTGAATTGTTACAGAAAATGTTTACATGGGCTGGGGGTGCTTGTCAGGGCTACTCATGGGATCAAGTTACTAAATGGGCATATGGTGCTGCTATAGGAAGAAGTCCTAGGAAATTACTCTTCAAGGCTGTGTTGATAGCCACTGGCCATGCTATATGGCAAGCAAGGAATAAATTGATCTTAAAGCAGGAGCATAGTACAATAACAGAGATCACGAGGCAGCTAGTAAATCAATTGCATGCTCGAGTCTAGAGGTCGGGGAATGAGCAGCTGAAGGAAATTTTCCAGCAAAATCTTAACTTTTTCCCTGTATGAAAATGATTTTCTGTTAGCTTGTTTGGTCTTGCTGTCCCTGTGAGGGCAGTTGTAGTCATGATACTTTGTAGTAGCTCTATGTTCTGGATTGTAGAAGGAGAGTATTGTGCTGTAATGCTTCATCAAGTTTTGGAAATGAAATTAATTAACTTTCCAAAAAAAAAAAAAAAAATGTGGCCATGAGCCCATGAGTACTAAACATCCTCACAAAGGAATCAAAATGAAGTTGCAAAATTTTCTTCCCTGTCCCAGTCCCAAAGTGACTTTGACTATTTTTTACAAGATTGTAAGAACTCAATCCCGCGTTTTGTATTCCCAACAACAAACTCTATTTTGTTACAAGATTGTAAAGCCTATCAAATTTCACCGAAAGGATTCCTCAGCTAACCACACATTCCCAGAACATAGTCAGCTTCCCATCATCGAGAATATGATAATTGGCATTTAATCTCCAAAATTTCGGGGGAACAAAATAAGAAGCTACTATCATCTTCATTGTCATCACCAGCATCCACAAAATGTTATCATTGTCAAGATAATGCAATATTTATTCATCAGTTTGGATTGACAATAAGTTCCCTGCAAAATAAATTGAAAAACTGCAAGCAACATCAATATGATCCAGCTAGCAAAAAAGAATCCAAAAAAACAATAGATAGGAGGTTTTGATACAATAGCATAAGTATCTGCTCTCATCCTTAGTTTATACGCACAGAAAACTTCATGTAACTCGAAACCCATGCAAGTTGGTCACTATGTATTTCTTTGTCGTTTATAAACAGTGCTTAACGATACTGTCTGAGATTGAAGAAGCAAAAAGAAACCAAGAATAAGGTCCCAGCCTTGATAAGAACCACTTTAGGTGGCGTATGGTCCATAGACCTATATTAGTTTAGAATGAGGAATCAAAGTATCAAACCAATAAGAAATAAGTTTAAAAACCCAACTGTATTGATTCCAACTTTCTAAAATTAGAAATCTGTTTTCCTCTTTTAAATTCTCTAGCACCACAATTTCATTACATGTCCTTAGACTCTCCTCACTCTCTGGCCGTATCAACCTGCACATCATCAGTCATACCACCACCATCATCCAATCCTCCTTCCCATTACATTAACATGTTCCCATTCACTCTGTTTGACCTTACCATCCAACAAATAAAAAGTCACACCACCATCACCTTGTCCCTCCCTTCTCCCTCTCTCTCTCTCCCCCTCATTGACCTTACCACCCAGCAAATAATCAGTCAAACCACCCCTCTTAACAATCTTCTCCCTCCCTCCCTCTAGAAAGGAGTGAAGTCGACTACATTGTCATTTGCTCGGACTAAAAGGATGGACATTTACAACACCAAAACACCTTATAACTCTTCCAAACATAAGCTACTAAAAAAAGTTTTACCTCAAGTGAGATGTATGATACAGAATATTTTATAAAATTGGTGCCCAAAAATTAAAAATAACACCATTTTGGGTTGGTCCTAAAAATATCTACCAAAGTGGTGTCCATGTAGGCTCGGACACCACCGAGCCTCTCCTTTTCCCCTCGGGAAAAACTAAGTCGCTTACTGATTGCGGCTTTACTCCTCACTCATCAGTCACGTACAACAGACTCTCTCGCTATGTGCGCTTGATTCTGAACATGTGATACAAGCCACAAATAAATGAGGACGCTTGAGCATACATTACCACAAGAAAAAATGTTAAAGAGTTTTGACATTCTGACCCAGCTATCAATTTTTTTTCCATTTTTCACATTCTCATTTCTCTGTAATTCAAGGCAACAATGGAGTAGTTAGGATCAGGTTTTTGGCATGTACTTTTCTCTTCTCAACCCCTTGCTCTCTTACTTTATTGATTAGCTCGTTAATGGAGGGAGAAAATGCTGAGCAATTGTTCTACCTTCACAATTACTCTGCTGGGTCTTATATTTTGAGTCGTATCATTGAGAAACCTGAAATCATTTGTGGTAACGTGCTCAAACTTCCCTGTTTATATGCAGAGGTAAATGGCACTGTATATTGCTGACTAACACAAGATACCTATCAAAAATGACCATCAGATTTGCAAAGGTAAGTCGCTGACTTCTTCAGTGACTTCATCATTGGTAAGTCACTGGTAAATATAGCGACTTACCTTTAGCTCAGTTGAAAAAACTAATAACTTACAATTGTTGTACGAGCCTACGTGGACCTCACTTTAGAATTTTTTTTTAAAACCAACCAAAAATGGTTTTTTTTTTTTTTGGGCACCATTCATGTAAAAGATTCGATAATACAAGGGGCAGAAATCCCAAAAAAAAAAAAAACTCCTACCAAAAGGCAATAAGGCAAAGTGCCGCAAACTCTCCTAACATGCCACAAAGCCCACTCCAGTTACTTCTATAGTTCTGTTGAAAACTAAGTTTAGAACCTGCAATAACGAGCCAGAAGAATGCTTTCTAAGCATCAAGGCACACCACATAAGCTAAAGCAAAGTATCAAACTCCAAATTCCCGGACCAATGAGTGAAACACTATCCTTGAAACAAGCAACACTGATTGAGGCAAGGTAAGCAATGAGGGGATAAAAATAGATGTTGACTCCTGCACTTCCCCCCTTCAAAAAAATACCAATCTTTGCAAATGAGCCAATTTTTCAGAATATAAATTAAGAACCATATTCTCGTAATGGTAACTGCTGTCAATTGATGAAATTGTGCACAGACAGATGATAGTATAAACATCTTAACACCTAATCATCTGAAATGAAAAACCATAAACGGTATGCACACCACTTCTATGTAGAAATGCTACTAATAAAATGCAGCTTTCTTCAGACAAACAAATCCACACAAAGCCAACATTAGAGTTATTCATCTCTCACTCCGATCCTTTGATCAACTCTATAAAACATGACCTTTGCGTAAACAGCTGATGGGTGTTGTATAAGCAACTAATGATGATAGTCCTAGGATTAAATAATGGTTTCAAGAATGTTTATAGGGAAGACGCTAACAAACCAAAACACCGCAATTAAACTCTTCACAGTCTTTAGCAAACACAACAAAAATTCAGAATCGCAATAATGACTTGCTGCTATACTATGATAATGAATAAAGTAAAACCCCAGCTAATCTTGATAGTCCCCAACAAAAAAACAGTAATGGAAGATAATGACATGGAAAACAAGCATGATGGAAGTGGAAGGAACACTTACAGTATGAAGCTGTGTCACATAGAGCATTGATATCCATTTTTACAGTTTATATTGCTGTAAAATTAGACAAATAACAACTATAAGATCAAAAGATATGTAAATTTATCACAAACACCAAGAAGTGAGACAATGTAGCAAGAGTGTTGCCCATCATTCATATACAGATAGGCTCGAAAGAAGACAAAAGATCGCTTATAAACCATAAATCTCCTACTCATTCCTATCCCATCAATCCTTGATACAATACACAGTTTAAACCAATTTACTCTTATTTATAGTGATCCATCTCCAATTTACTCTTATCCATAATGATCCATCTCTTCATCCTCAACATCTTTTTCATTATCCTCTGAAAATGATGTGTAGTGTTATAGTTCTTACCACTCCCGGTCATGGTTGGCAAATATCCTTGCCTTTAACAGCTATTTGAGAATGAGATATTTCTGCATCTACAATCTGTGGTTTGAGAAATATGATTAACTCACCACCATCTATAATAGTGATGCTCACAGAAACCGACAATGGAAGTTTACTGAAGTATCCTCAAATCGAGTCACTTCTTTACATTTTGGCCATAATGGTAAACCTTGGAGCAATACCCCACACTTTACTCAAACCCTAATGATGACTTCTATACGATTTTTACTCAGTTTGTTAAATCTATTTAAGGTATATTTTCCGCGTTTTGCAAATTATTATTGCATTTTCACATCACTCATTATAGCACACGAACTCTAAAAATTATAGATTAGATAGGGCTTGTATCAGCTTACTCTTAAAGTAGTAGCAGAAAAATGATGTTCTTCACCTTGATCTATAGTGATACTATGTTGTGAGTCCTGTGAGCTTACTTATTCCTCTCTCCCTGCAAGATCCAATAAATAAACACATTTACAGGGATTATGACTTATGAGGAAGATCTTAAGTGATAATAAAAGTGGAAAGGATTATGAATCTCCTTAATACAGCAGATGGACAATCACAGAAGAGCTACAATTTTCAAAAATATAACAAGGTATCCAAAATGTGCATAATCAAATTACTATTGCATTTTCCCATCACTCATTAGTAGTTCATTTTTTAAAATTAAGGTGAAGATAATATAGCAGCAGAAATGGTACTTGGGTAGAAGAGGGAAGAGTAGATTTTGACAGCTTCACCAAGTCTGTGATCTTTCTCTGCCACACTCCCTAGTCATCAATGCAGACTTGGGAACTCTCAGATTCATTTCCCCTTTCCCGAGCTCGTGCACAACCGCAAGTCAGCCCCCTTCTGTACTCAGAAATTCAGTATAACAGATTATTATACAGAAACTCATAGACCAACCAAACCAAATACATAGGATAAAAGGAAAAAAAAAAAAAGCACAGACGCTTGAAAATAAAACCCAGCCAGATTCTCGGAAAGAAATACGCAGATGCAATCCTACCCTCAAACATGGGGAGAAAAAACAATAATTAAAAATCAAATCAAGTTAAATGATTGTAATGCTTGATAATATCAAAATTCAGAGTGGTGAGACTTGAGAGACTCACAATGGTTCTTCCGTATAGAGAGACAGCGAGCGAGGATGGAATTGGAGTACGACTTGGAGGAATTGTTCTGTTGATTAAAGCATCACCAAAAGTAAGAAAAAAAAAATCAGAAATCTTTCAAAGAAAATGAAAAAATAAAAGGGATGCCAATGCAAACCTCAATTAAAATTCAAGTTATGCTCCTTATCAACCTCTTTGATGGCCAATTCAGCGATCAAATTATGATGTTTTGATTTCCAAATCCATAACAAACCCTTTTCAGTTCCGTTGTCAAACTCAACCCCATGTCTTTGATTGCAAGGGGGAAACCTGGGAGAGAGAGAGAGAGAGAGAGAGAGAGAGAGAGAGAGAGAGAGAGAGAGAGGAAACCAATGTGACACAGACATGGTTCGGTAGCATGGTCAAGGGTTGAAGGCATGGGAGTGGTACGAAGAATCCAGGATTCCAGATTTTGGGGGAAGAAGTATAGTGAAAGAGAAAAGGGAAAAGAAGATTGTTTATTTGGGCTTAATGGGTAGAAGGAAACAAATGGTAACAGGAGCACATGGTAACTGGGAAGGAAAAGCAGATGAGCAAAAAAAAAATAAAAAAAAAACGGGGAAGGAAAAGCAAAAAGAGAAGGAAAGCCAAAAAGAAAAGGACACAAAAAGAGGTGGTTATAGACTTATAGGCACTATTCATTGTACACTGTTCAAATGAATAGGGCAAATTGTCATTTTCTCTTTTATAAGAGTAGAAGGATAGAAGGATTGGATGACTGTAAATAGTTAAACTTTATTGCATTGTTATAGGAACGAAATTTCATGCACGGGCGGATCTACACTTTGCCAAGTGGATTCTGTTCCTAAGAAATATAAAATGTGTTAAAAGAGAGTGCACCCACTTGAACTAATTTTTGGATCGCCACTCATTTTCATGGTCATATTTTCCAACCAAATTCTTTCATAAGATCCCAACTGGCAACAGTTGAATGTCTTTAACTCTACTATGGGCAACAAAATTAAGACCCTACGTATAAAACTCCTACAACTCTACAGGCGAACATAAAACTTAAGGGTCCAAAGCCAAATTTCATTAATAAGCCCCAATGTACTCTGCAAAGGGAGGAATTACATTTACATATACCCGCTCATCACTAACTACAAGATAATGCATATATGAATCGAATAAATTGAATAGAGAAATACCAAAAACAATTTGGATAACAACAACAGGAATCTAGGACGTAATTAGAACTTGATATTCTGATATTGAAAATAATCAGAAAGCGTGACATCTGAAATGGGATGTTGATGATGTTGATGATTATCCCTCTTCTTCTTGAATTGTTTAGATGTCATCTTCAATACCTTCTTCCATCCCTGCATTAACAATAATTAATTAATTTTAGGGCTTTCATACATTTAATTAATCTGATTGCAACAAAATTCTAAGTACTAATGATTACTTCATTTACGAGCAAGTTTATTTACCTTTCTTGAAGGAGGAGAACGAAGAAACTCAGAAGGGTCAGAATTAAACTTCAACTTCATCATCTTTTTCTTCTTATTCTTCAATTTGGAATTCAAATTCAACCCAAAAGCGCAGATCTTATTCTTGATTCTTGACAGGGGAATTTTGTCGAACACATTGCAATCATTATTAAACGAAAGCTTCCTCTTCAAACCGGGAGACTTGGGATCAACAATACAGGAGAGAGAGTGGAAACGTGGGACTAAAGGGGACCAAATTGAACTCTGAGAGTAGTCAAAATCAAAGGCAGAGTTATCTGGGTATTTGCATAAAAGCTCATTCGCCATTGATGAACCCACATATTGAATTACTATTACATCTCTCCCCTCATACAACAACGATTCTGTAGCTTCTTCTTCCATGGGTTAAATGATTTTTGCCTTTTGCCTTTTGGGTTTTGGGTTTTGACTATTTTTCTTTTCTGGGTTTTGGGATTTTAATCTCTGTAATGGCTTTTGTAGCCGTTAAGTTGTGGAGGTTGAAGGAGAAGACCAGAAACAGAGGTCAGAGGAACAAGGGTTTGGACGTTGGAGTAAATGTTACCGTTAGAAACACGCCAAAATTGCTAATTAGATTAATATTGAAAAAGAAGGCGGTGAGGTGGGCTGATTATTCTCCCACTTACTTAAAAATATTCCTTATCTTAAATTTTGTGGAAAAAAGTTAAATTAAACTTTTTTTTTTGTAGGGGAATTACATATTTTCCCATACTACTTCAAATTATTTCAAAAATGATTGGTGACAGAATTAGTTAACTCCGAAAATGAAAATAAATAATCACAATTTTGCAAATACAAACATGTATTTCCTCGCTCTATTTATGGGGAAATCTATATTTTCACATTACATCGTATGAACACCGACGTTTTATCACATAGCATGGGGACGTTTTATGGTTTTATCTCATCACATCATATCACATCGCATGGGGAATACGTTTTACGATTTTACCCCTAGGGAACATATGGGAATAACTTAGGGTCGATTAATAGGTCCCTAATAGGCTTGCACAAACGTTTTATGGGGACACCAATGAACGACTAACTAAGGGTCTGAACACCGAAAACATGGGTGAAATCGGAATTTCGGAATCCCTATGATCTTTACGGGATACCGAGGGTCCTCTAAGGTTACGATAAACCCACAGGAGAAGTTTGGGAAAAAATGACAACCGGGCTCCGGAAGCCGAAAATCGAAGGCTATAATCCATGTTTTTTGGGGTTCGAGAGGCCCCGAAACGGAGGTAGATATTTTTGCACCAAATCGCACGGGACATCCCTAGGGAACATGAAGGTCCGCCGAGGTCGGTTATCGGGTCCCCGATAGGCTTGGACGAGCGTTTTACGAGACACCAATTTAAAGACCCGAACATCAAAAGAATGGATGAGATCAGAGTTCAGGGATCCGGATGACCTTTTTGGGGCACCGAAGGTCCTTTAAGATCGTGATAAACCCTCCGAATAAGTTTGGTCAAAAATCACAACCGGCCCCCCGAAATCCGAAAATCAAAGACTATAATCCACGTGTTTTGGGTTCCGGGAGTCCCCAAAACGAAGGTGAATATTTTCAAATCATATCGCGCGAGACACTCTTAGGAACATGGGATGAACCCAAAGTCGATTATCGGGTCCCTGATAGGTTTGGACGGGCATTTTATGGGACAACAATCTAAGGGTCGAGACACCGAAAGCATGGATAAAATCGGATTACGGGGATCCCGATGACCTTCTCGGTGCACCGTGGGTCCTCTAGGGTCACGATTGACTTCTCGGAGAGTTTTGGGCGAAAATGGAAAGCGGGCCCCGAAAAGCTGGAAAATTGAAGATTATCCACGTTGTTTGGCTTTCGGCAGGCTGGAGAACGAAGGTGGATATTTTCACACCATATTACATAGGATACCCCTAGGAGACATGGAGGCCCCCAAAGTCGGTTATAGGGTCCCTGATTGGTTTAGACAAACGTTTTACGGGACACCAATCTAAGGGATGGAACTTCGAAAGCACGGATGAAATCGGAGTTCGGAGACTCGGATGACCTACTCAAGGCATTGGGGGTCCAGGTCCTCTAGGGTCACGGAAAACCCCCGGAGAAGTTTGGGTAAAAATAACAACTAGGCTCCATAAACTGAAAATCGAAGGCTATGATTCACGTTTTTTGGGGTTTCGCCAGGCCCCGCAACGAAAGTGGATATTTTCGCACCACATCGCACGGGACACTCTTTTAGGACATTATGGGAGGACCACGGGGTCGGTTATTGGGTCCATGATAGATTTGGATGTGTGTTTTACTCTAGACACCAATGTAATGGTCGCAACATCAAAAGCATGGATGTGTAATCAAAGTTTCAGGATTCGAATGCCCTTCTTGAGGCATTAGCGACCCTCTAGAATCACAATAGACCAACCGTAAAAGTTTGGAAAAAATAACAACTGAGCTCGAAAAATCGAAAATTCTTAGGTTTGATAACAATAATCAGACGTACTCATGTGAATCGTCAAAGTAGAAGTGAATAAAAATTTCTAACGATTATTTCCGTAAAAAAGGTAACAATAGGTTTTATCATCTGATAAATTTACCGGTTTTAACCCTTATTACAATACTTAATTTTTTTTGGTGCGATATTACAATACTTAATTGGAGAAGGACCTATATAGGGAGAGAAGAGACAGAAATGAAGACAAGGGTTTTTAATGTTAAGTACCCACATTGAAAATTCATCTCTTCAAAAGGTGAAAATAATAAATGTTGTGAGTTGTGGTTTTAATAAGTGGTTGGTGTGAGTGGTTTGACACTCTTATCCTTTAAGAAAGGTAGAGGGTTCGAATCTTGTGAATAGAGAAACTATTTAGTGAGAGCACTTTACCCTTTCGTGGGCCAACCTGGTGCAAACATGATTAATCTTGGCCCAAAAGGCTTAGGTGAACCTGTGGTTAAACCCAAAAAAAAAAAAAAAAAAAAAAAGAATAAGAATAAGACTCACTTATTCATCTATATTTTTTTATCATCTCTTTCGTGAAAATAATTTAGAAAAGTGATTTTTTTTTTTGGAATCAATTCAGTTCAGTGAAAAGGTTAAATAACTATTCTCTCATCTATTACTACTAGGTGGATGCCCGTGAGTATGTCCGTGCGTTGCACGGACTGTGATCATATAATAAAATTAATATAACGTGATTATTAATCTCATCGAAAAATCAAAGTATAATTGTCACATATAAAACTATTAGTATATTATATATATATATTATATAAATATATATATATATATATATATATATATATATATATATATATATATATATATATATATATATATATATATATATATATATATATATATATATATATATATATAATATTTATCCATTTAATATCATGAATGCCATATAATAAGATTACTATGACTTTATAAGGCATCTTATCTAATTTAAACTCTTCTCATCAATTTCAATTAACTATTAATTACATCATCCCATATGTTACATGATCCAAGAGGTAATAGTTTCAAAGTCTTTCTATGCCTTATGTTGGTACGCCAATGCTCTTATGGTGATATAAATGTACAACTAACCTTCCAAATATATGATTCTTTTATGGTAAAATCAGTTTAAATGTCTAATGTATACATAACTACTTTTCAAAAAATAAAGAAGTTTTAGACGTAAACTTTAGAATATCAAAACATATTTTAATGCTTGCTTGTTTTTTCAAAGTTATATGCGGTCAAAGTACTGTCTTGAAGAACGCAAAAAGTCCAGTGTAATTTTATTTGTGTCCGGATGGAGTGCATTAATAATTATAAAGTTGAATGTAACATAAATTGGAGTCCTAAAATAACATGGGGGATCTGTATAGGAGTATTACGTACAGTTATAAAGTTATACATGATAATGGTAAAGTTTCCTATTAAAGATTGGACCTAGAATCATTGTAGATTCATCGTTTATTTGTTTATTCTACACATACTCTTTATTATATTTTACCTTGAGATTGCTTTTTAAATTTTTATAACTAATATACTTATCTTTTCTCTTATTTTTACATTGCAACTCTTTCATTGTGTTTGTGTCAGCTTGTCAAACTAATTACTAATTACCTTTTTAGGTGGACGCATCTTATGTTGTAAATCAATAGAACATACTACAAATAAGTCTCATTGTAAAGGATATTTCGTACTCGTCCCAATGGTGTAAGAAATTTAGTTTTTATAGCGGCGGAAGTAAAGTTATATGCTCGTGAAAATCTAATAGTCTAATCTTTTAACGATTTAGTAAAATACAACTTTAGTATATATTTTATACCAAAACCTCTAATAGTATACTCATTGACGATTTAGGAAAGTACAACTTTAGTATATATTTTATACCAAAACCTCTAATAGTATACTCTTTAACGACTTAGGAAAGTACATTTTTAATATATATTTTATGCCAAAATATATTTTTCTATTTTATATTTATATTGAAATTTTATTACGATGGTTTGCTTAGGTGGACGCCTCCAATGCTGTCAGAAAATGCCTCTAATATATAGATATTATGATTCAATTTAGTTCATTTTAGATTAGTGGTAGGTGTTTGGTTCAATTGTATACAACGAAAAAGAACACATACACTTACATAGTGAAAATGTGATATTTCAAACTCGTTGTTTCTGGTATGACTTATTTATGAGATACTCCATCCGTTTCTGAAAAATGGTAATATTTACTTTTGCACGGTCTCCAATGCACTACTTTGACCATGAATATTTGTGTTTATATGAATACATAAACTATAAAAAATAGATTTTCCGAAAGTACTAATTAAAACGAATCCAATTTTTACATTGTAAATTCTTATATTTTTTCCAAAGTCAATGGTCAAAAATTATAAAGTTTGACCTTCAAAAAATAAATGTTATCATTTTTCCAAAACGGAGGGAGTACATTATACATATGAATAACTAATAACCTCCAAGATTTTTCTATCAAAAACAAGTAAAAAAAATAATCTTCCTAGATGTATATTTAGATATTTATTTTCTGACTATTTATCGTCAGGAAAACCAAGCCAGTACCCGACCGCAATATTTGGTTGGTGGTAGAAATTAAAACAGTAATGGTCCCGGCGGATGAGGCAGATGATTAATCATTCCTAAAATTTGGTACACTAAGGTGGTGTTTACCGGTTTATAATCAAATGTAATGTAATGCAATACAATTATTTTATAGGGTAAATCGGAAGTGGAAAATGAAAGAGGGGAGGAAAGAGATGGAAAAAGTAAGATTGATTACACCATCCAAAGTAATCATCATTACATGGGAAAAGTTGAGCAATTGTGATTATAATGAATAATGCAATCAACCCCATTTTTCCTATCCCTCTCCTCCCACTCCTTCACTTTTCACCCTATATTTAATTTATGAAATGATTGCAATGCATTGAATTTGATTGCAACCAAGTAAACGAGGCCTAAATGTCTAAATATTTAGGACAACTATATAAGAGTACGTATACACATGTGATTGTCTCCGGTTCATGGGTTCAAACCTCCTGGTGAGCATCTATACGAATTAATTCATAAAATGTCCGAAGCCGTGCGTTAGGAGCTGCTCTTTAGCCACGTTCAAAGAGGAACGAAGGAAATTCCTCTTTGCCAAACCCCAAAAAAAAAAAAAAAAAAAAAAAAAAAAAAAAAAAAAAAAAAGGCAAACTGATTAACGTAAAGCTTGTAAATAAATGATAGGAACAAGTGAACAACGACCGAATTAACAGTACAATATATTATATTATGTACTGAAGTACATTTGATAGCTTTATTAAAATGCAACAGGGATTACAAGGACAACAAACGAAAGCGTAACTTTATTACTTTATATCTTCCTTGAACAACATTCAATGTTACGCTAATTGAATGTTTAAGGGCATCACGATAGATAATGATCGTTCATAGGAGTATAAATCAACTGCAGATGCCGTAATACTGGGAGCTGCAGGTATACGGAGCGCAGCAAAGAACCCCATCCATTGCTGGTCCACATCGGTTGCCTTTGGGAATGCAACCGACATTGTTAGTACGAGCACCCACACCTTCAAGCATGATGTTCGCAAGGCGAACACGAGCAGCATCGATGTTGTTGTTGTCAGCATCGATGAAGATCGGCATATGCCTGAAGGCGAGGGCTTGAGGACGAAGTTGGCGAACTGCCAAGCTCGGCTGAGGGATAGTGGCTAACAAGACAATGGCAGCCATTAGTAGCACGCTCACCTTCTTTCCCATCTCCATCTTAAGCTACTCTTCTTTCACTAACTTGCTTGTTAAGACTTAAGATTGTGTGGTAATGTTTGTGTGTGTATGTGTTGGATGACACTATTAACACTTCCCTTCCCTATTTATAGTAAAAATTGCACCCTTTTGTCATTCCTACTCTTAAAATATCTCCAACTAACCTCATCAAAAATATACTATTCAATAGTGCATGTGCTTATATAACTTGTGAACTAGATTTTTTTCATCTATGTTGCTGCTCTTGGGTGGACAAATTTTGTCCAAGTAGCTAGTTCCTTATCCGATCCTTAGAAACAAGTAATACACGCACAAGTGGCTTCATTGGTCTTGAGGGGGTTGTAGATTGAGTTAGTTGTGGTGTGCGTTTCAATTTTTCATGACAAAGGCTGTAAATGATCTTAAATATACCTACACCTAACTTTGGCCATATACTTCAATTCAAGTTTGTAAGTGATAGGATTATAGGAACTAACAATCGTACATTCTCTGTTATTTTCTGTAACAATGGCGGCACAATAAAAGACAGAGAAAATAGAGAGAGGAACAATCGTACAGTACATTCTCCAAGGTGGGCTGAGGTGAGGGAGAGTGGCTAGTAAGACAATGGCAGCCATTAGTAGCAGTAGCACACTCATCACCTTAACATTCACACTCAGACAATTACCACTTACCAGTACACATAGTAATATGTAACATTGGACCCTAATTTATTACCTTAAAAGGCTTAAACCATGCTGAATAAAGCAAGTATATTCATCATCAATAGCATAGCTCTGTTTCAGAGTTCCAAATTTCCCTCTTTCTCGCATCTGTTGCGCTGCTAGATATATTACCAGAATTAGTTTTGTGATGACTATGTCGACAAGCTACCTAATAGCAACTGATAATGTCATAAACTCCGATCCGGCGTCTCAACCCCCAAAGTTTCTAGCTAGCTAGAAGAAAACTGCAGCTGTTGCCTTGCAAAATGATCTATTACTTTTTGTTTTGACAAGTTTCTTTATTGTATAAGCATTTCTAACACTCAAAATGTCAAACACATATACAAATCAACACTAATAAAGTACATAAACTTAACGTGTCACAAATATCCTCTGACAAAATTAAAAACAAACTACTCTAACTGAATTATTAGCAAGTGATGGTAAAAAAGCTGCTAGAAACAGAAGGGAATGCAGAGACTAGGGAAAACCACAGGCAATACAAATCGTTTAATTGGAAATAAAGATACAGTGCTTGATAGCCCCTTAGCGAGCCTCAACTTCCTCACCTTGTCTTCGGCAAGTGAAAAAGAACACCAGGAACCAAAAGACAAAATTACAGAGATGATGGCCTGAGGGTTGAGTTTTTGTCATCTAACATTTTCCCTAGTTCAACCCCCCCCCCCCCAAGTAAGGAAGTTAAAGACAGCTGGAATTCACACTAGGGTGTTTATTTGCGGATATCCAAAATTTTGTATACCGACTTCTGATATTCGAACCGATATCTGAAATTTCGGATTCGGATAGTCGGATATCCGCTAGAAGAAATATATTTATTTATATATTCATTTTTTATTCTACTTTGGGCTTAATATTTCGAAAATGTGGGCTAAATACTTCGGATATTTGGATAGTTTCGGGTGATTTTAGGATAATTTTGGTTTTTTCGGATATCTTGAAAATGGTATCTGAAAATTTTGAATTTCCGCTTTTTCAAATATTCGGGTTCGGATATTTTTGGACAGACATAAATTCCACAGCTAGGTTTGTCAAGCAGAGCTAAAATTAGACCTCGATATATGATGACCTGGGGGATGTGTTTAATTTTGTGCCAATCTTGACCTTTCGCCCGTTTCAGTTTTTTCCCGACATTTGTCTGCTAATACAGGAGTTTCTCCCACCACAAGTGGTTGAAGGTTTTTCAAGTTTTGAATCTCTTGTGGGAATGTAGTGAGCTGTGGGCAATGGGAAATAACAAACCTTGAAAGTGAGGAATGATGGCCTATCGAGCTTGGTATTGTTGTAAGGTTTACACATGAACGCAACTCTAAGGACTGAAGGGTGGTGATGTACTGAATGCCCCGTGGAAGAACCTTCATCTCTTTTAAGTTTTATCTCCACAAATTTCAAGTAATGAAGGTTCTTGAGTACTTTCCATCCACTGCCACCAGTACTCATCAAATCATCATCGTCTCGTACGAAGTCCATCGTCCAATTGCACTTGTAGAAGGTCAGGCTCTGAAGGGTGCTGAATTGAACTGGCAAGCCGGAGATGGACGTTAAACCAGGACACTCCTCGAATGTGATATGACGAAGAGATATTATGGCATCTAATCCTTCCGCAAGTCGTGCAAAATTCAGCTGCCTAGAAATCCAGATGATTACTAATTCCGAAACTCTTTGCAGACACTGTTTGGGCAGCGAAAGTAGATACTCCACACTAGAAACCTCAAGTTTCTCCAATTTAGAACTAGAACCAGAACGACCAGCACCAGAAGAAGGAGTATCTGCTGTACCACCCTTTCTCAACATTTGTAGATGCTCAGGCACATGAATAGCTTTTAGGTGCACTACGTTTGGGCAAGGGGGCATGAACTCGAGATCATTGCAATGATATATCCACACTGCAGTAGCACAAGGAAAGGACAACTCTCCTGTTCTGGAATTTCCCCATCGTTTTAATCTATGCAAATGCCCAATCTCGAGCCTGTCCAGAGATTTGAAGAATACTGCTGATGATGATGAGGCTTCATATTCATCAATATCGCTTTCCAAGTACTCCACTTGAGGTAAATCATAATGTGTAATATTCTTGATATTTGGAAGACTAGCAAATGAAGGCACATATGTTATCTTGTGACAAGTGTGGATGGTGATGTATGTCAAATGTGAAAGGGAAAAGGCAAGCTGGTTTGTCGCCATCCATGTTGGGAGCTTCATCCCCTGAAACTTAAATATAAACAGTTTCGAGGTTATTGTGTGGGGCTGGAGGTTCTCAAACAGCATTTCATTCTCATTATCGAAGAAATGTAATGATAGGGAATCAACATCTTTTTTGTCTTTCAAGTTTGCTTTTTGAGCATCTAGTGCCATGTTTTTTTTATGATCCTCGAAAGTAGATAAGAAGCTGACCCCTCAAATTGTTGAGAGAATTCAGATCACTCAAGCGGCTAAAGTTATTTGGCTTGCTGCAACCACAGGTGGTTTCATTTTTCAGACCCTCAGTATCAAGCACAAGAAATGATCCTAGTGTCTGAAGGCTAGTCAAACTCCCAAGTCCTGAAGGAAAATAATGCAAATTGCCCCAATCCTCCCAATCCTCATGACAATACATTCGAAGATGCCTCAAGTTGATCAATTTCTTCATATCTTTGGGTAGCCCAATAAGTGCTTCACAGTAATAAAGATCCAAAAACTGAAGGTTGTGCAACAAAGTACTCGTAATAGAATCCGGCAACTCCTTAAAGTTGTTAGAAGAGAGATCCAGATATCTCAAATGAATCAACTTGCCTATAGAACTGGGCAGTCTCTGGATCCCCAAGTTATTCAAATCTAGAGTTCGCAAACAAGGAAAGCTTGAGATCAAATCATCACAAACTGACCTACTCATGTTGGCTTGATACACTGCTTTCTCTGGCAAGAGAAATGTCCTTAGTCGGTTAAGGCTCCGTAAAGGATCTGAAGTTTTCCATCTCTTTTCGACTTGGTAACCAATGGATATATGGATAATACTACTACTGAATTCACTATCCTTCCTTTACCTCAACATTTTGCATTGCCCTTGAGCAACACAGCAAGAGAGATCATACATAAAGTCATGAAGTTTAAAAAGATTACCATCTCCTTGAACATCTTGAAGTAAGCTTCCAGACACCAAGATATTTAAGTAGCCTTCCCCTGCATCCTCCAAACTCTGACATTTATGTCGAGGCTCAACGAAACCCTGGGCGATCTAGAGACAAATCAGCTTCATCTTATCAAACACATAACCCATAGGGAAAAGGAGCAGTTTGAAAAACAGGATTTCAAGTTAGCAGGCTTTAAGGTTATCATAACTCAATTTGAGTATGGGCATCACACTACTAGAAATAGGCCTTATTACGACGGCTCATTTGCGACGGGACAAAATCCAGTCGTGAATGGTACTCAATTACGACGGTGATAAAGCCCGTCGTGGCCCAACACACTGAACATAACAAGGTCCAATCACAAAATGAACAATGCCCGTCGTAATTTTCTCCCTGAGACTTCTCGTACAAAACTAACAGAGAGAGAAATAAAAGGTGCAAACTCAAATTCTGAGAGAGAAATCAGAGAGCGAAGCACGAAGAGAGAGAATTAGCCACGAAGAGAGAGAAATGAAATGAGAAGCACAAAGGATTCAATCTTCAGATTTATCTAGTTCGTGTGATTTCGGCTCAAATTTAGGTAATCCAATTTAAGTTATTGCATACTTCTCTCTGTTTTCTTCTAGGTTTTGTGTCAAAATATGCGAAATTCGAATTTTTTGTTACTCCCTCACATGAATTCGCCATTGATTTAATATGAATTCTCTCTATCAATTTTACGCTTAGGGTTTGAATTCCAAATCATTCAACGAAAATTGTCCGAATTCCAAATCATTCAACGAATTCCAAATCGTTTGGATTTTCTGATGCTTCGTTTTTTTTCTTTTCCTTCTTCCTAATATTTGCGATTTCTCAATCTCAAATCTCATAATATATGAATTTCAGCTAAAGCAAGCAATTGTGCGTGAAATGAAGCAAATTGATAGCTACATGGATAAGGCAAACATTAATGCATTTGAATATTAGGTATGATCTCTGTTACTTTCGTGTTCTAGGGTTTGTGGTTCAGTTTTGATCAAATTCATCCTTTTGACTTTGTTAGATAAATATTTTCATTTTCCGAATGTTATCTGAATTGATTGAAAGTTACAGCTCTGAATTTGATAGAAAGTTGCAGGAAAAAGAAGGCAGTGAGGTCTATTTCTCATTCTTTTCGCTTTGATTAGATGCTTAATTTTTAGATGTTTTACTGAATTATTGCTAGATTATGTATTGATTGCAAAATCTATCTATCTTTTAATCTATTTCCTAGCTACATGGATCAGAATTGTTGCTTTAGTATAGCTTTGTACTCTGGTACTTTACAAGTTGTAGTACTTTAGGCATATAGGATTTTTTGAGCTGGTATTGGCTTGTGTCTAGCTGATGTAAACATGAATTTTCTGATTATTTACTTGCCTACATTACTTGCTGTATGAATAGGCTTGTAGACTTCTACAGATTCCGCTTCCTTTGTTGAACAAAGCTTCAGTACGGAGCACGCATGCTCAGTATTATTGCTGTCCTATTCAGATCCCAAACCAGGTACTTTGAACCGTGCAAATGCTCAGATTAATCCTTATGTTATGCAATATCCCTGCATCTTAGATATTTGTGATTTTTTTTTGCTTCTTTCTTTGATGGTACAATAGTGACTCTTATATGAGATTATTTGCTGTATTTTTTATGACACCTAACTAGAATGTATCTATCTCTACAGTTTTGAGTATTGTTTTGGTTTGAATATGCTCAGGTTTACAGTTTCAGAAACTAATTATATGCAAGAACTGAAAATCCGTCTAGCTTGTGTATCAATGTCTCTATATGAGTATCTTCAATGTGTTTGAATACCGCCACCGCCAAATCAAACCCTTAAAGCTGGCTTTAGTGCTATGTGTAGCATATGTATAAGAAACAATACAATCACAGAGAACTGTACAAGGCCTAGGTAGGAGGACGGAGCAGCAGATCAGGGTGCAGATTTTAGAATAGTTAGCCTAGAGTACTGTCATAAAACTAGTTGTTTTAATTCTAAAAACTGATAACTCAAAGCTAGAAAGAACAGAGAGTTTCTCAATGTTTGGAGCTTTGGATGGTTAACATTTGGGCTTTGTACATAATCAGATATAATAGCTTTGTTAAATTTGAATCCACTGCTTTGCCTTCATCTGCAGCTATCTGATCTGATGAAACAAGTTGAACATGGGACGATTTATTCCGTAAGATACAAGAAAGTAAGTTGTCATTCTCCTTCCTTTACTACTTAACAGTCCATTTACATGGTGTTTCCACCACTTGAAAGAGAAGTTTAAGACCTGATGGTGGAGAAAGGAAAAGATTAATTGCTAATAAACATGAAGAGTCACCGTGCACATGTAAACAGAATGTAGGAGTAATGAGTTTGGGAAGATGAGAGGCAGACATTTCTCCTTTGGCACAGCAGACATTATGCTTGTGCTGTTGTGCATTGTCTGCATGCCAGATGAATATTGCTCTGTTATTCACCAAGCCCACATTGGTTATGCCTTTGAGGCTTTTACTTGTGCATGAGATAGATTCAGAGCCCTATATGAGCTATTTAGTTTGCTTTCTGGAATCGAATGTGCCAAGAATCAGGACATACACAAGCTTTAGTTTCTTAGCGCTTAATGTATCCATTAGCTAGTGTCTGATTGCAGCACATTATACCTCAAGTTCACGTTTCATGAACGTAGGTTTAAATATCTGTATTTGCGATATCTTCTTTTTGGTCTCAAGCATGAAGGTAAAAGAAACTTGTTTGTTTATTCTGCCTCTGCTCTTGAAATTGATGTTAAACTCTCTTTTAAGTCACAGGTTCTACTTTTCGCTCGATTTATCTTGTGTTTTATGTGATGCTGAAAAACAAAGGAAACACACTCTTTCCAACAAAGGTAACATACTACATTAAGTGTTCTGTTTTGCTTTTGGTTTTACATAAAAATAGCATTGAGCTTGATTTGTTGGATAGGCATTTATCTTTCCAGAATCTTAGTCCACTTAGAGATTTATTGTCCTTTGACACGTAGGACTTCACAATCCCTTGACAAGTTGCAGCTCTGAATTTGATAGACAGTTGCAGCTAAAAGAAGGCCTATTGTTGCAGGAAGAGAAAGCTCGGCACACTAGCTCTCTTGTCATTGTGGAGATCTCAATGAAGTTGTTAAAGCTAGGTGAGCTCACTTGAATCTTCTTTGCTTTACCTTTTTCTTTATTTGGTGTTTCTTTCCTGATGTCCTATTTTGGTACGATTTTTGCATGTATTGATGAAACCAGTGAGATGATCAACTTCATTCTGATTCATGTCTACTGTAATTTGTGATATTTGCTAAGGCTGGAATGCAGAGATTGAAGGTCCTCTCTTAATTTAGTTTATCTATTTAAATAAGTGTTATTATTTATGTTGCTTCAATGATAGGTTGAAGAAGCTACTGCATTCATAAAGATTTAGACTACCAGCCACCAGGGTTTAGAAGCCAAAGCAGATGCTTTTACTTGGTTTACTTGTTGTTGACTAAACTGATTTGTAGTGTTTGTATTCTAACACTGATATTTTTCCTTTGGAAAGAAAGAATGAAAGTATATAGTAGAGTATTTGTTATTCAGGCGAATTCTTAATTAGTATGGTTGTGATTATAACAAACACATTTGCGGATCATATTTTAATTTTATTTACTTTTTTTCTTTAATTTTGTGCTTTCAACTACAACGGGTTAATCCCGTCGCGAAAGGCTAATTATGACGGGTTAATCCCGTCGCGAAAGGCTAATTACGACGGGTAATCCCGTCGTGAATGACCAATTACGACGGGTTAACCCGTCGTAAATGACCTTTCGCGACGGGATAGCCCGTCGTAGTTGCAAGATACTTACGACGGGAGAAAATCCCGTCGTAAATGATCATTCGTGACGGGACCTCAAAAACCATCGTAAAGTGCAATAACAACGGCCCCCTTCTACGACGGCGGGACGACGGGATATACTGTCGTAAATGAGCTTTTACGACGGGAAATCCCGTCGTAAAAGGCCCTATTTCTAGTAGTGTAACATCAAAATCTTTGCCATATGATGCCAAGTTGGAGAACTCATCGTTCTTAAACGCTGACCATTCTCGAACTGTATACTTGGTTGCCAGAACACCTGCTAAGGCTCGTATTACAAGGGGCACATTTCTGCAAATTCCTACTATCTCCTTGTCTATTTCCCTCACACCAGAGTTATGGCAACCTTTTTATGAAATACAATCTTCTCAAAAAGTTTCAAAGACTCCTTTTCATCCAAAGGCTGCAGTTCATAAGATGCTACCGTGCCCATAAATTTGCCAACGATGAGGCTGCGTGTAGTTACTAAGATCTTACTCCCAAATGCGGCACCAAATGTTAACATGGGTTTCAAATTATCTTGCCACTTCAAAGGATTCTCGTCCCACACATTATCTAAGACAAGTATATATTTCTTCCCATTAATCCGTCCACTGAGGCGGATTTTCAACTTGTCTAGATCATAATTAGCTACGCTTTCCCCCATTGCAGTTACAATTCTCTCCAAGACATGTTTAAATGTCATCTCATGTGGGACATCCACCCATACCGACAGGTCGAAATGTTCTTTCACAACATCATCATCAAACACATGCCTAGCCAAAGTTGTCTTCCCTAACCCTCCAACACCAACTATGGGAATAACAGAAACAGGTTGTTGATCATCAGAGTTTGAATCTTCAGCTAACAACATGTTTATAATCTTGTTTTTATCATTTTCCCTCCCAACAACTTTGTCAGGTCTGTAATCATCATCATCATCATCATCATAAAGATAATTTCCATCTAAAATTGTCTCTTCTCTCCCAGCCAGAGACATTGTCTCCCAAGACCCCATGACATTATTGCCAAACTTACTCCGGTCCTCTGCAATGCTGTTTAACATCTCTCTCATGGACTTGACTCTATGAGCAAGCATAATGGTATCGTAAAGCTGGTTGGAGGAGGAGAAGAAAAGCTTTACCTCTCTGGCGAAGGCATTTCCTTCCATGAGCTTTCTTCTCCCAGCTTTGGTTGCGATCTCGATCATCAAAGATGTCATCTAACTCATAAAGTGCATCCCGGAGGTGAATAAACCAATCTTTAGCTAAGTGGGTTCTCCACCTTGCTTGCGAGAGATCTTCAAGTGCATGTTTTATGGTTTCTGTTGTTCTTTTCAGTTTTTTGACCTCGTTGTTGACTCTCCATGACAGTAGCAGTTCGTCTTTGGGATAGGAAACCAGACTCGTGGCTAGTGTTTTTGTGACTTCCACCAAAATGGCTTCAGCCATATATAATTGAAGGGCCTTTTGGAAATGCAGGTAATGGGAGATCTAGGATGGGCTATATATTATGAGATCAGTGAGCTTAAGAAAATTGCAGAGAACTTAGAATGGAGGAACTAGTACACAAATCACCACTTATTGGAGGGTAGGTCCGTTGTCCGTAGGGGTGAATAGAAGAAGCCGGTACTAGAGGCATCCTAAACAACACTAACTTAAAAACCGTGCCCAAAATTCGCTTAACATAACCTATATTTTTATTTAAGGACATGTTCTCTTCATCGGAATGGTGCGGGACGGTGAGTAACGAAACGGAACGGCATGGAATGACGCGGTGCGGATAATGAAAAATTCGGTAAGTTTATTTAAAGTACTTTTATTAATATTTTTATTCAATATTTAAATATAAAATTGATATTTAACCTCTAATAACTAAGAATTCATCCTTACTATATCTCTTTATTATTTTGACTATGTTCTTATCAAATGTAAATTTTAAATTTAGCTTCTCTTTTTTTTCTTACAAAAAATAATATAAAAATTATATAAGAAACGGTTTTTAGTTAACCGTATAACCCAACCGAACCAAAAAAATCGGTTAACCTATTTTTTGGTTTAGTTATGGTTCACAAAATTGGCAAACCAAAATTAACTAAACCGAATCAACATTTCTTATACTCCAGTACTACCTAGGTCCCAGCTCCTTTTAAGCTTTTATCCATGGCCACACCTTTATTGGAGGATGATACCCATACAATTATTATATCTTACAACATTTTTTTGCACCAGTGAGAACTTGACATGTGTCAAGTGAAAAAACAAATAGGAGGGAAAGGGGGTAAAAGGGGAGGGAAAAATTTGGGGGAAAAGGGGGGAAATCTTTATGGAAATTGCGCCCAAATTTCCCCAAAAAAAACTTTCACCCAAAATTTCAAAATTCCAAACTCCGGTTAGTTTGACAGATCTCCGGCGACCAGAGTTTTTTTTGTTGGTGGTCGAAAATTGTAGATTTGCATAAGTGCAATAGCTACCGGCGGGGAGTTTGGTTTTTCCGGCGACCGAAAAACCTTGATAACATACAATTTGCTATTTTACATGAAATTGAAGGTGTGAAGATGTGCGATTTCATGGACAACGTCATGGACGAGGAAGAAATCATTAGAGTAAGTTAAATTTTGCTCCAATTACATGTTTATTTGCTAGATTATTAATAATTTACTTAGAAGTATGAATATGCATGTTAAAGCCGTAAAATTGAAATAAACATATACCTAAATTGATAGCATTATTAGAACTGTGATCTAAAATGTTGGTTGCCCTTATTTGGTTGAGCTTATTTGCTTCAATGAATTGAGCTTGCCATAGATTTTGCAGAAGAAAATGGATGGAGAGAGAGAGCATTTTTCGTATGTTTGGAATTAATTGGTAACAACCACAGTAAAATAATTGATGGCAATATAGTGTGGTAGAAAATGTCAAAAGCTAAGTTGCATTGTTTGTTATGCTATATAAGTAGTAACAACAATGATGCTATTGAGAAAGACAGAATCCATGCATAGTTGTTTGTCATAAGGTAGTTATCATAGGTACAAGGATAACTTTATTAGTAACAACGTAAAAGTATTGTATACTAAATAATCAATACTTCATTACAGAATTTAGAAGACAATTTGGGTGTAACTATTGACTATGATGAGGAAATAGATACAAGGGACCTTGAAAGGTCTCTGTCAAAGGCTATTGTTGTTGTAAATGGTGATGAACAAAACACAAGAATTGAGTAAAGTGTGGCACCAAGGGTAAGTGATGAATATGATGGGTATTTGGATGAAGAAGCCAGACAGCTTAACCTGAACTTAGTAGCAGAGGAGGAGGAAGTTGTAACTGTACCTATTGTGAATATGAGTTTCAAGGATGGGAAAGAGTTTGCAGTGATTTTCAATCCGGCGAGATGACCTGAAAATAGGCAATTTCGTGGATGGAGAGAGAGAAACTTTCTTGGCGCATATTTTATTAGTAACAAACACAAATAATTTTGATACCAAAAGATTGTCCATGTTAGGGTCATAAGAAAATATCATAATCTAAGTCGCATTGGTAAAGTATGTTAATTTTATAGTAACAACAATGATTGTATTGAAGAGAGCACAATACATGTGTAAAAGAGTGACTTGAGTTTTCTTTCATTGTTGGAGTAGGTACATTTAATATTAACAACCTAATATCTATTCATCTTATTATATAATGGTCCTATTTCTAACCACTAACTAATACTCGTACATACATTTCACTAGTTGTTATCCCCTTGCTTCACATGGTCTCGTACAATATCTTTACTAGTATTTAAAGTTTAATAGTAAAATTATCAAAATATTTCATGTACAACTATGTATATCATTTGTAAAATAATTATAAAAAATTTACGGAAACATCTATACATAAGATGCATGTAAATTCTTGAAATGGATACACTTTCTTATTATCTTCAATGCTAATGAGACAAGAAAAAATTAACCTACAAGACTACTATATAAGGATGAACTCTTGGCAATCATATAAGACTTCAATCAACATTGATGTACAACGATAAATATTCCTCCCTATAATTGGGGCGGATTTCATACTATAGCATACCACATGTAATGACGCAGTTATATGTAACCCAAGTTATAACAATTATTGTAGAACAATCCAAAAAACTATATTTATTAGATATTCCGATTATCATCATTAGTAATAAGATTGATTCAATAACGTATTACAATGATCACCATTAGTAATAAGATATCCAATGCGTTACAATGATCATCATTAGTAAAATGATTGATTCACTAATCAAATAGTCACTCCGTTTCAAATTGAACTTCCTGTTGGACTTTTTGAGTCAAACTTTACAAAATTTGACTTCTAATTTGTCAAATAAATACGTACGTACGAAGATTTACAATATCAAAATAGTATTCTTTGATTCATTTTTAATTGTACTTTCACAATATCAACTTTTTCTAATTTTGATATTAATATAATTATAGTTAATGATGATAGAAGTGTTGTCTCGTAAACCGCGTAAAAAGATACAGGAAGCTCAATTTGGAACAAAGGGAGTATGTTACAATAATCATCATTAGTAATATGACTGATTCACTAATCAAATGTGCTACAATGATCATTATTAGTAATAAGAATGATTATTCATTGACCAATACATTACTATGATCACCATTAGTAATAAGATTGATTCACTAATGTGTTACAATGATCACCATAACTAATAAAATTGATTCACTAATTCAATATATTATAATGATCATCACTAGTAATAATATTGATTCACTAATTTAATGCTTAACAATGAGATATAATACGAAACACTATATCAAAACTATTATTGGTGATTTCATACTATACCCTATCACATATCATAGTGGAGTTATTCATAACAAGAGCTATTTAATTTTTCTAACAAAAACGAGAAAAGTTAACTTAATTAAGTAGGCTTTCCATTAACATTTATGTTAATTATTTATTAAATTACTAATTAAATAAATTGCATGAATTATAATGAAACAAACATTACAATTTACATGGATAATGCTCACATTTCCATATATATATATATATATATATATATATATATATATATATATATATATATATATATATATATATATATATACCCTATACCCTTTACCCTATAAATTACACCTTACAAGTTATTTTGTTGTTCACTTATTTATTTAGGAACAACAATGGATAACATAATAAACATAAATTTCATTCACGTAATTTGTTACCTAATGCATAATTCTCCGGGAACAAAACTCGACGGACCAAATTACGTACAATTGATTTGTAAATATATTGTGAGTAGACAATAGATCACATTGCCAATAGTAGTTACTTTTTATTAGGAACAAGTGAATGAAAATAACGACTTTATTACTAATAATTTGAACACTCTTTCTCTCTCTCTCTCTCTCTCTCCCCCCCCCCCCAACACCTCAACGTACTCTTGAAATACAAATGCAGCATACATCCTGAAAATTTCTATTGTACATTTACTATGAGAAAATTTGCTGTTTATTTTTCGACGCTCTCACAGAAGAGAAAAAACGCATCAACTTGCATTCCCCACCAACACTTTATCAATCACACAGCTTCATTGTGTCATAAATAACGTTCTCCACAATCTGTCAAATGTTCCAATACGCAATTAGTCATTTTTTTAGTAACAATAATTAAGTACACTTTCAACAAAATAACAGTCTGGTTTTCCAATCAATTTTGCCACTTTCATTGAGATAAATAATCTGGCAGCAGTGACCATATAAAATAAAGGTTTTCAACATATGGGGTTTGTCTATTTACTAGGAACCTAAGGATAACTATCTATGTCATCTCTTTACACTTTCAAGGAACACATCTTAACATTATTATTAGTAACAAATACATGTCATTTAAAATTTATAAGCTTCTAATTTTTTGGGAACAAACCTTTGAAAAAAATATTAATACTCACCGCCGTCAACGAACGTCTCCAATTGGTTGTGCGGCCTCTATTCTTCGATGCAACCATCTGTACTGCAACTTATATCACCGGTAGCCAAAATTTGCCAATTCCTTGCTGGAGATTTTGATGTCTTCGCCTGAGATTTCGCCGTCTCCTTTTTCTTGCTATGAAATTAGGATCCTCATCTGCAACAACTTTCACCAGAGATTTCGATGCTTTCCGCTGAGATTTTGAGTGAAATTGGGTGAGATCTGAGTGTTTCTTGCCCTCGCCGGAGTTTTGGCCTTTCGCCGGAGTCGTACCCCCCTTACTTTCCCTCCTTAAAAGCCTAATTACTTATGAATTTTGAACTAAATGTGTTTGAAATTTGAATGAAATGTTACTCAAAATGTTTTTTCTTTATTTTCTATTATTTACCACCCAACCAAGGAAAATGTGACAACACATTAATGAAATTGTTGTAAGATACAACAATTGTATCAAGTTCATTTTCCACATTTATTCCTACATTAAGTCAATCAATGTGACAACCTATCATATCACACACCTAGGCTACAAGGCTTATTGTTGTGAAAGCCTATCCTCAATCATAGGTGCTTTCTATGAAGTTTGAACCCATAATTATAACTTTAAGTATACACTTCCAAAACACTTGAGCCAAGACTATGATTGAGGATTGGCTTTCACAACAATAAGCATTGTAGCCTAGGTGCGTGATATGATAAGTTGTCACATTGATTGAATTAATATAGGAATAAAGGTGTGGTCATGGATAAAAGCTTAAAAGGAGGTAGGACCTAGGTAGTACTGGAGTACTGGTAGAGTTAATTCTTCTACGTGGAGTCTTTGTATTTTGGTACCAAAGTGATAAAGTTTCTGCCTGAACTGTTTTTATTAGGTTTCAAATGGTGAAGGTGTTCTCGTGATTATTCAAGAAAGGAAAACGAAAGTTGATGGGGAAAAAAAATATTTATTCAAAGGGTCTACCTATGTGATGTGGCAAATAATTTTTAGTTAGTTATCGGTTTTTTTAATTTTTTGGATGAAAATTATTTATTAAAGCTTCAAGATAATGAATTATTTTTGTAGTTCGTATCATATGAGTAGATTAGTCGGTGGCAGATGGGTAGATGAAGCATTATTGTCCGTAATAAGTGTAGAGAGTACGTTCTTAATTATTATGATTTCTTAATTAAAGTTAGTTGTGTTAATTTTCTGGCTTTGGGTTAGCCAAGTGATTATTCTCTTTTTAGGAGTCTTTGTTTTTGGTCCCTTGTGTGTTTAGGTAAACAAGTTTTGGCACTCGAGCGATGCACCGGAGTTAGTCTTATAGTTAGGTTTTGCACTATTGTCTATATAGTAGGTATTTTATGTAAGATTTGGAAATAAATAATATGCGAACTTTATTTGTTCGTAATATAAATAGGCAAAGAACATAAAAGTTCACTCCAATAACTTCACGACGTGTTCATAGATAGTGACTTAAAAATGGAGTACTCAAAGTGAGGTCATGACTAAGTAAATATTAAGATGTAAATCTATATTTTTTATTTGAATTTCTAATTCACTATCAAGGTATTGGTAGATTGACAAGTAACGAATGTAATAACAACACATGGTAAGGGTCATATCTGCGCGACATGGAAATGTGAATTGTGTGGTAACTAAAAATATAGCAGTGACCTCATAGGAATGCCACATGAAAAGGGTGATACCACATGGTTAGACTGTATTAAGTGACATCCTAAAGATAGGAGAGACTCATAAGAGTGCCACATGGCGAGACTCGTAAGACTGCACTGTGTTTTTGTATTTAGTATAGAAGATAGATATATAGATAATAATTTTTTAATTAAAAAATAAAATAAAAATATTTAATCACCTTTTATTTTAAATAATTCAAATATAGTCACCTTACATGCCTTGTCCATTTAGCTTTTACCAAATATTATAGGACATATATATATCTCATTTTGAAGTATTTTTGGAATCCAATCTAATGGGGTAAAAATTATAATTTTTTGAGTTACGTAACTAAAGTTATTTTATTTTGTAATTTGAAAAAATATACTAATAAATATGTAATAAATTCAACTAATGATTAGACATTAATGACTGACACTTGGATAATGTGTTACACGAACATGGTCCTCCTAGTTGGCATCCTACGTGTCATCACCATGTAAGTCTTGGGAGGCCGCATTGTATTTTAATAGTAAAGTAAGTTATCATATGCTTGTATGAGAGATCTCACCTTGAAACTGTCTCATACGAGATTTTGTGTTTAAGTTATTCTCTACTCTATTAATGCATGGGTTGGAAGGCAAATGGCAATCCTCTATATATGTCATAATCATATATCCACACTAAATATTAAAGTTTTCAACTTATATGTTTGTTATCCCTAAAAAAAAAACTAATACTCCATGTTCGCTAAAAATAGCTACTCCTAGCTTTGGTCATATACTTCAAAACAAATTTCAAAACACAACTAACTACATAAGCATAATAGTGTTGTGATAAATCTGAGTAACATTTGTTCCTCTCTGCATCTCTGTTAGTCCATGCAAAGTATCAACACTAAAACTGGACAAATCGATCAGGTATCCCTCAGTACATCATATCGGTGACACGTTTCAGAGTATTCACAACACTGAAGGTTCAAACTATATATATAATCAGATATTCTACAAAAAGCAAATCAATCTTCACGCAGCCACTATTGCCTCTGGGGTGGCTGCAACAGCACCACCAGTGTTAGAGGGTAAGACTGTAGCACCACCAGTCTTAGCATCCTTGGATGTCACTGTTTGTGGTGGTGCGAGCTTCAGGTGAGCAGGGGTATTGTGCTTAAGCTTTACAAGTATCTGTCTCATCCTTGCAAGGTCAGTTGGCTTCCCAGGCTTTGGTCCTTGGTTCACAACAATTGAAGGCTTCTTTTCCTGGTTCTTCTTTCCTCTCTTCTTCTCTATAGCAGGAAGCTCATTAGGAACGAGCTCCGCAATTGTCTTCCAGTAATTCTTGTCAGCCTCCTTGTGAAACTTCTCTTGGTTGGATAAAAATAACTGCCAAGATTAACAATTTCACTAATTACTTCAACACAAGAAATGAACTATATGCAAAACAGCAGTTTCTTGCGAACCTATAAAAAGAACTACAGAAAAGCTATGCAGCACGAGTATAGACACTGAAAGAAGCAAATATAACCGATGACCCTTTCATGGAAACTTCTCTGACGGTGAGTTCCAGGTTTTCAAGATATAATTATTCTCCAACTATCAACATGAAGTCTAAATATAGATTCACATCCACCCAATAATTTCAAATCTAATGCATGGGGCAGGAACAAAGTAAAAGGCACCATGCTGACCATGTTTCTCTATCCCTTGAAACACATGTGGATTGTAGGCTCAATAATCAAAACAAAGGAGAAATGCACAAGATCAGGCCATCCAAATTTAACTAATACTTGTAAACGGATAACTTAGAGCAGCTATAAAGTGTAAACATCACGAAAACCAACCCTTACCTTCTCCTTTTCGCGATTGTTGGTTATATTGTTCTCACATGTAATCTTCCTCTTTTCATGGAAGGCCGTTTTGTACTCGTTTGCTTCTTCAATTATTTGGCTTAATATTTCTTTCTCTCTCTTCTCCTTCTGCTCCAGGAAAACTGCGTTTTGCCTTAAAAACCAATGAAACTGGTCACTTTGCATGTTACCACAACCATACCAATGAGGATTTATCGTAGTAACTAGTAATAAACAGGGAGGATCTTTTTGATAGACCGTGAATGCATAAAAGAAAATGGCATAGGTATGAAACTAGGAATATAACTACTACCACTGCCACAATGAGGTTGTAGAAATATAATGACCATTAAGAAAGGTTTGACAAAATTACAATGATATATCTCGTCAACATTATCTTAAAATACTCTATTTTACAAACTTCAGGGTAATATATATGTTCTCGGTCCTTGGAATAAGGAACCTTCACATATTTCCTTGATAAATTGATGATCATTATGTAAATTCTTCATTTTTGCCAGGTCTAACCCGAACTAGTTTAGGCTATCTAGGTAAATCTGGCCGGATATAGGGCCACTAACCCCACTCCCCATCCCGCACTACTCCTTGGTGCAATGAAGCAGCATGACTGCATGAAAATCATCTCAAGGTCTACTCCCTCAATTCTAACACCCCATTCCACCCCTGCTCCTCTACCCTTGTACAATATTAATTGAATAGTTAACCCACAATAACGAGGCGTTACGACAATGGGTGCTTTTATAGTCTATCAGTTCATAGCACCTCATAAACCAGGAGCCTATATCCAAGCTCCATAAGTTGAACAATCAATGAAGGAAAATGTATAAGAGCTTAAATATCCTCCTATGGTCCTATCACACGACATATATCTCTACATTGTCCCCCCTGCCCTCTTCTCCCTTATGGGTTACTTAATAAAAATGTATGACCACCAAACAGAGCTGCCTTTACAAACTAAGGGCAGCTAAGAAAATTCTATTAGGTTGTAACACCATCTAACAGGACCAATAACTCAGCCACCCACATAGCTGCTAAGAGCAACATGGCGACAAAACTGTATCATAGAGCTCCATTTTCATATATTCTACAACGGGTATCACAGAAAGCCACACAATCAAGTGCATGAGTTCTACCTGGCCTGTAAGAACAAGGGCAACCAAGTACCAACCTAGTGGTTTACCATCTTAGCCTCCCCAAACACTAACTTATGCTCTTCATTATTGTTGGTGGTGTATGGTGTAGATATTTTAATTAGTTGTTGTAGAGCTACAATTCGAATTGTAACCCTGGGGGGTTTGTTCGAATCCCCTCAAGGTCTGGAGCCGTTGGAGGTTTTCCTGACCGTTAACTTCAAGGCCCATGGGATTAGTCAAGCAAAGCTTGAATACCCAATTCGAATTGTTTTTAGAGTACATCAACCAGCTATTACAAGAATCAAAATAGATCAACAAACTCGAAGTCTGCTATATGCCTAAGCGATCATTTTTCGGATATGCTGGAATTTACGTAAGAAAAACCAGAAAAGAAAATCTAAGACCCCTAAATACATTATAGGTAATCTTGAAATAACTACACAATATATAATGAGTAACCAAAAATTGGACCGTTATGTCCTGTAAGAAGCCCTTTTTTTTACTTCTCATACCCCAAAGTTCAGAACTTTATCAGAAGCGAGAGATTAACTAGAATTATTGTGAACAGATGTTTCACTTCATAATTCCCCAATTCAATTCGCCACATAAAAATTAAAATCTGACAAAAATGAATTTTAAATTCAGCAAAAATGAGACTGACCTGCGCCATTCTCTAAGAGCGAGCCCTTCCTCTTCCATCTCAGAAGGGGGAGGCAAAATTGGACCGTCCGATTCCACGAAAACATTATTCACCGTTGAATCACCACCGTTGGATTCAAAGCCATAGATCGGGGCTGATTGTGAAGTGAAAACGTCGTCGTCTCCAAATGCAAAGGCGGTGTTTTTGTTGAAGACATCCGAGTCGTGGAGCGATTCCTTGACTGAGTCCGGATCGGCAAACTCGGTGTAGTCTCCTCCTACGTCATCTTCGAATGGGTGAGTTGACTCGGTGGGACCCATTTCGTCGAATGAGTCTAGAAATGAAGACATTTCTTCCGGGTTGAGGTGAGTTTACTCAGCGGGTTGCGAACTCGGTGGAAGCGAAAATGCTAACTGGTTATCGTTTTGGCAGTGCGATGTGAAATTGTGAATATGTAATGAGAGAAGGACAAGACAGAGAAAGAACTAGAAGCATTATGACTGTGCACCTTGGGCCTCGGGCCAACGATTTTCATTGTGGGCTGGGTTGGGCTTCATGAAGGTTCTACAAAGGCCCTGTTTGGCCTGGTGACATTGGCTGTTGGCTGGTGGTCGATGGCTGGTATTGTTAGCTGATTTGACCGGTAGGTAATATTTGATATCTGGATGAGATGTTTGGTAATATTGCCTGGTAACATTAGCTGGTTATATGTAAAATGACTATAAGGACATTCATATGATTGAGGAATTTGATGTCATAGAAGTAAATAATTGCAAGTCTTGGACTATTATGTCATTGGACTATATTAACGTCACCAGCCAATACCCATAAGTCAACCTCCTTAGCTTTTCAAAAGTTGGCTTGTGGGAATCCAAAAGCCAATCTCACAAGCTAACATCAAAACACCAATATTGGATGGTGGACTGGTAAAACATCCAACAACATGTCTTGTGTGCACTTAGTCCACCGTGGACCAAGTAATTTTGAGGGGTGACTCCAAATGAAGTAAGGGGTGACTCCAGGTAAAGTAGGGAGGTGACTCCAGGTGAAGTAATTTTGAGGGGTAGCTTCATGTGAAGTAAGGGGTGACTTCAGGTAAAGTAGGCGGTGACTCCAGGTGAAGTAGGGTGGTGCCAAGTATAAATTTGAGGGGTGGCTCTAGGTGAAGTAGGGGTGGCTCCACTTTTAGAGTGGGATGACTACAAGTAAAGTAGGGGGTGACTCCAAGTATTAATCCATCATGGACTAAGTCCACACAAGTTTTTGTAAACATCCAATTTTGTCAAAAGCCACCCCACAAGCCAACATCCAAACACCCCCAAAATATCTAAATTTAAACTGGTCATGACTCTGTGTCTTTGGCCCAGATTATTACCGATTTGTTTTTTTGTTTTTTTACTATACTAATGTTTATTTTAAGAGAATTAGGCTCCGTTTGATTCACCTGGATAAAACTGATCTGAACTGAATTGAACTGAACTGGACTGAATTGATTTTTTAAACTTGACCGTTAACTATTTAAAATTCGTCCAAACATAGTCAATATTGGACTCATTTGAAAGTATGCTTTGAGATCTTTCCGATGACATAATTATTATCATGAAATTATTTCGGAATAAAAAGTTATATGAGTGATAAAGTTACACATGGACTGAACTGAACTGAAGTGGACTGAACTGAACTGAATTTAAGTAAAATTAAGGTGATTCAAACATAGCCTTAAAGTAATAACTGTACTCGTTTGCGTAGAGTCAAATGAAATAGAGTTGGGGTAACTTTTGACCAGAATATGGTCGATGCGAAATAATCCGCGTGGAAATTGTTTCCCTCCATTCCCTTCCATTACTCGGTTTTTATTCCTCTTAAATTTGGGGTATTGAGGGGCAGACAATTTATTTTTTCTCCTTTTTATTTTCTTGTAAGTGATTCCCTTTTCTTTTCATCCAAAACTTTCATACGGACTCTAATGATAATTGGAGAGGCTTAATTATTTTTGTGAGTAAAACTAAATTTTCGAATATGCTCTGTGGAAAAGACTGCATCACATGTAGGGATGTAAATGGATCGGATTCGAGGCGGATGAACCATCATCCGCTCCATCCGCGAAATCCATCCGCTCCATTCGTCATCCGCGAATCATCCATCCGTCATCCGCTCCATCCGTTATCCGCGAATTAATAGATGGATCAGATGATAAATGGATTGTTAAAGTGTGATATTTATTAATATGTAATCTTTGTAGAATATTTCCCCAATTAATAAATTTGATCCAAACATCATGCATAAAAGTTACATACAACCAAAATACGAAATATATTACTATCAAATAAAAGTATTATACATCAAAACCTAAAAATCATATAAAATAAAGATAGTTTTTATATATTTTAATTTACTTTTACTAAATGGATGGTAAATGGATGATAAATAGTTTCGCGGAGCGGGTTAGCGGATGTGAAATTCTCACCCTAATCCAACCCATCCATCACCCGCTTCATCTATCATCCGCGAAAGAATCCATTTATTCAGGTTTTTATCCATATAGTTAGATCGAATGGAGCGGTTATCCGCAGATGCAAGATCTATTTACATTCCTAATCACATGTGAGTGCCTCCTTCCTAGTTCCTTTACCGTAAATTGAGTTCTCATAATTTATTTTTTTGGAGCTGAGGACTGATGAGCCTAACCCCGTGCTTTATAGTCGTTATAAGGAGAGAGATATCTTGTTGTCGCACGATCTTTCACACACCACGTTATTTATCCATGTTAGACAATTTAATCAAGATGGGTTGTAGTGGTTCAACATTTCATCTCTTAAACAAGTGGTTGGGGGTTCGAATCTCAACTCTTGCGAATAGAAAAGTTTCCTTAGCCAGCCCCCAACCGCTTAGTGCGCTGACAGTTGGGGCGAAGGAATTAGTCATTGTGGTCGACAGTGGAATACCCTTGGCAAAGACCCAAAAAAAAATCCATGTTGGACAATTTCAGTATTTTTGTATGTTTTTGATGGATATTTTGGTATGTTTCAAATTCATTACAAGGAAGGAAGAGGTGTGTTGCACTATTATTTGCCCAAGTGTTCACCAAGTCGCAGCTAATCTGGAATTACTCGAAACCCAATCTCACCAAAAAAAAAACAAGAAGAATTAATAAAACTTAGGTTCAAGGTTGGTTAGGGAAGGACAGTTCAGCACATTCCATCCTATCAACAACAAACCCAATTCCCTCACAATCACAACTACTTCGATAATAATAAAAAATTAAAAAAAAATAGAATCCGTTTAAAAAAAAATCAAATAAAGAAATCTCGTTTCGCCTAAATCAACAGAAATCGGACACGAATACATATACATCCTCCTCATCTCTCTCTCTCCCTTCCCTTCTTTCTCTCTCCTCCACACCTCACAATGTCGAGCCTGTGGCGCGCAGCTCTAAACCGAGTAACCGGCACCACCGAAACCGGATCCACGACCCCAACCGGGCCAGAGTACGACGGGGTGGAATTCTGGACCGAACCAGAGCGAGCCGGGTGGCTAACAAAGCAAGGAGAATACATAAAAACATGGAGACGCCGGTGGTTTATTTTGAAGCAAGGGAAAGTGTTCTGGTTCAAGGACTCAACCGTGAACCGGTCCTCTAAACCGCGAGGGGTTATCCCGGTTGCCTCGTGCTTGACGGTTAAGGGTGCTGAAGATGTTCTGAACCGGCAGTTTGCTTTTGAGCTATCGACCCAGTCAGATACAATGTATTTTATTGCTGATTCTGAGAAGGAGAAAGAGGATTGGATTAATTCTATTGGTCGGTCTATTGTTCAGCATTCGAGGTCTGTTACTGATAAGGAGATTGTTGATTATGAATAGCAAGAAATAGGGTTGCTAATTGCAAAATTGCAAATTGGGGAGAGTTTGATTTATGTACTGTATATGAAATTAAATTGTATTTTAAGGTATTTTCTGATAGGGAAGAAGGGGTATATTTTTGTTATGAAAGTGTTTGTGGTGTGGTGAAATCTGAGAAAGTGTTTATGGATTGATTGTTTATGATGTTAGTTAATTTGCAGATGATTCACGAATTTGTTTTAGACTCTTGACAATCTGGTCTATGCTCATGGAATATTATTTTGGATTCTGGCTTTTTTTTTTTATGAGAAGATTTTTTAAGATTTCAGTTAGTGGAAAGGAATTAAGTACTAGGAAAGAACTGCTTTTTAAGATTTTTAGACTCTGATTTTTGTGGAGGGTAAAACAGATTAATGACTCAATGAAGTGAACATAGCTTATTGACTCTGGGCTGTGAATGTGATGAATCAAACAGATAGTTTAATGATAGCAACATTTCCATACTCAAATGGAGGGATGAAGAACAATGCTAACAATGGCCTTAAGGTTCTTCGTATTATTTGATTGGTAACCTAATCCACTTCGAATCATCTCGGATAGCTGGATAGGTGTCCCATTGCACTTCAAATCATCCCGGATGGGTGTGTGACAACATGAGTCAGTCTATGTCCATGCTCATGCTGCTTGTGCCTATGCAATTTTGGTTGGTGAACCCAATATAAAAAAATCTCGATTGGAGTTCATAGATTAGAAACCAAGGATTCCAGATTATGTGACTGACATGAAAGGGCTAAATATTTGTTGATAATAGATGATATTTGTACACGATTGACATAAAAATCTAATACCGATATTACTGGACCAATAATACCGGCATGCAGTTGTGCTATAAGCAATTGATTCCTACTGGCTTGGTCCCTTCCCTGTCAAATCTAGATCCTCTGACTCTCATTCCAGATTAGGAAACTGAGGTTTCTGGAGGAAATCTTACTGGTTTCATGGTTTCTGAAGCGTAGGCTCCAGCTAAGTAATAATACAACAGTGTCAGAAGATGTAGCTTTCTTACCATACAATCAAGAAGAAGAAAGGAAGAATTTCGAAACTGTTCTCCTTTTTTGGTTGAGGGATTTATTAGTTCCACCCACTTGCAGCCAAAGATGCTCAAGTTACTGCCCAGCTCTAGATACACAGTGACTAATCTGAGGAGGAATCCAGGCTGAGATGAAGTTCCTATTGGGACAAAACTGGTTCTGAAGTTAAGCAGATACAGGCTACAGCAGCTGCTACCTACACAGCTACACTATTAAATAATACACACATTTAGCTGAGCAGAGACAAGTTCAGTGCAATTAAATTTCGATGTCCACCCAGTATTACTGATTGCTGAATTAATCCTTCAGTCTTCATTTTCCTTCAACTAACATTTCATGTAAGTATGCGACCCCATTTTTCTGTGAATTGGTCTCACACAAGACTTGCTGGTGACTATTTGGGTTAAAACACTCTCCTATCTAGCAACGGAACCCTACAAGACTTGAGCAGTTCAAGCTGGAAAAAGATGGAACTCATCTTTCCTTGCATTTTCGAACTCATACAGAATCGACACTCATTTGTTGCATTGAACAAACACCTAAAGTGGCATAACTAGTCAGCTGGAAGATGTCCTAGATTTCTCGTTTCAAAACTTAAGAACGTTGGTGTTGCACCACTGAAGTGACATAACACTTTTATTGTTTGACCACTGAAGACTTCACTTAGAGAAACATCATGTGAAGGTTCATAACGCTCCACTACCTACTAGTGCCATGCATTAACTAACCTAAACTAGCCAACACAAACTCAGGACTCTTGGAAAGACTACACAGAGAGAATATATTATGCTAGTTTTGACTGTCCCCACTTGATGATTGAGGCAAGGCAAAGAAGCACTAATGATATGCAGTAGCACAGGACATGTGCACAAAGTCGCCATGCAGATTCATTTATACCCAGATTGATGTTAGATGTGAGGCACCACGAATCAGCAGGGTCTTGTACCTACAGAGGGGAGGAGAATAGAATTTTCTGGAGCCTCCTTGCTTCACTCCTTTCTGACAAATGTTGCCTCACGAGGAGATTATTGCTGAAATATATTTTCAGCTTGTCTTCTCTTGGTCCTTTCCTTGTGTCTCCTCCATGTTCCACTAAAAGGCCACTATGTTATTATCGAGTGGACTGTGCATATGCTCATCCAACATTGCAAGGGCGCATTTACTTGATAGAGAAAGGGTTCGCTTTCTCAGAAACGGAGAACTAAAGAGCATGCAAGAACAACAGCACATATTTTGTTGTGCTAGCACCAATTAATCCACTATGGGCACAACAATATGCCCCTCAAGCCGCCATATTCCCTCATATATAATTATTCTAGACCATGCCATGAATCTAGCACGCCAGATGTTATCATTGTATTCCCAATTAGCATGGTCAAGATTCAATTTACATGTTTAGCAGGTCAACTGAAATTCAAAATACAACCATCTGGGAACTTGGAGCCATCGAAAGTATTACATAGTTGACTTGATGGGAAGCCTTCACTAAGTGATCATGCATATATGTTAAATTGACTCCAGAATGAAACACTATTCAGAAGCAGGATTGGAACAGAATAAACATTACTAGTCTATTTCATCCAAAAATAAGGATTGCATTGTGACAACAGCAACTCACTCTGAAGAATTAAACATTTAGATTGCATGGACAACTCAAATTTCCATCCTCATAGCAGCTAAAGGATGGGCGATGGGGAAGGATTACCTCACACATCAAATCTACAATGAAGCAACACAAGCTACTCAATCTTTGATGTCAATCTTAACAACATCACCACTGTCAAATGGGTCTTTCTTCGGTGCTGCTGGAGGGACTGGAGCTTTAGGAGGACCTCTTCCCTTCTTCTTGTTCCTAGGCCTTGCCTAAAAATTGGCAAACAAATACATTTATGTAACTACCAATGTTCTGAACATCTGAATCAGATTAACCAAACGACCTAATAAGATTATACTACAAGAACATAACTAGGTACTACCCTTGAAACAGTCTAAAATATTGTCAGCTGATACAAGAACAAGACATTAAGCTTTATACTCCCTCCATCTCAAGAAGACAACTAGCTATGTCTAGGCCATTAAAAGAAAACATATGCCTCTTATCCCCTTACAATAGTAATTAGTAACCATATATATGCGGATGTTAACATCACTGCCCTTGCTCTAATCACCTCAAAACATCCAACAAAATCCTACTTCCACTAACCCAACCACTAATCAAGAACAATTTTGAAAGCTTTATGCATTTCCTTCAATTAAAACCCAAAAATCTAAATGAGGGGGACTGATCAACATAAAGGTCTAAGTAATTTACTCCACCTACAAAGAGTAACTGTTTAACTTTGAAGATGGAACCTCACTTGACTTGTATCAGTATATGTAGTCCGTTTGACTTGGTCGTCTACGAACCTGGTCCATACCCAGTTGTTCAAGTTTATCATGATATCAGAGTACAAATTGTCAAAACCTATTCCTTAAGTTCATCATGGGCCTATGAGATGCTAATTAGGAACTTCAAAACCATAATATACAAGCATCATTGCGAATAACCATAAATTAATAGCAACAAATGATACAATCAGAAATTACAGGAAGAATTAACGGGGTAAAAGAGAGAGAAGGAACTAACATTTCCAAAGGAGCCATTGAAGCGCTTGCCTTTAGCAGTCTTCCTGTCACCTCTACCACAGTAAACTAACACCAAATACATAGAAAGTAAGGCATCGAAGAAATCAAATGAAATTCCAATTGAGCTTAAATATGAAGCTCAAAAGATAATTAGGGTTTCGAATATTAGAATTATGGAGATTACTTACTCAATGGGAGTGCTGGAGTAGTCGAAGATATTGAGACGGAAGAAGTCGGTGGAGAGGAGAGAGAAACGCCGGCGACAGCGCGAGAGTTAGAAAAGGAGAGAGAAGATGAAGGAGAGAGAAGCTGAGAGGCCATTAGAGAGGTTCCGAGTAGCAGTGAAGCCATTGGAGAGCTCCTGAGGATTGAAGATAAGAGAAGAGGATAGAATGCGAGCGGGTAAACGCTTATATACCAACGAGAATTGATGATGGCAGTCTCATTTCACGGTGCACCTCAAGGACGCATCGTTTTGGCAGGATTGCAGGACAATGCATGGGTTAGTCTTTTGTCGGCCTCTCATTCATTTTGTATGTAACATTATAGTAGCCACTAGCCAGCCCCCAGACCTATGACGCAGTGTGGCAAAAGGTAGAGAAATAAAATTACTAGTTACTAATGTCAAGTTCAAATTGCTAATATTCCTTCATGCACTCGTACTTATTGTGTATCGGTGATAAGGTTTCACCAAAAATCGTGTATGAATGAGTTAATCATCCACTTTGGTATCTTACTGAACAAAAATGGTGATATTGTTCCTTCATTAATCAAGAACTTTGATTTTTGGATCCGTTACGCGATACCTAGGGTGATGCGTGAATTGTTTTATTAGACTGCGTGAAGTTTTTGGATGGATTATTCAGACGGACAATGATACATTCACCCACTGGGTTGCCAACAAACAACCTTTTTGTATCTATCTCTCTCATCTATATTCAAAATCTCGATATTGACACAATATTCAAGTGGGCGGGTCACCCATTGGGTCAATAAAACATTTTCCTTATTCAGATAGTTGTTTGTTGGATAAGATTGTTACTCTGAAATACTTTCCTCAATTCTCGTGATATGTATGAAGCATTGATAGACCCTGATTTTGAATGTTGCTTCAATTTTTGCAGAATTTATCAAAGATAATTTGTGCTTAAATCAATGTCCACTTAACTATTCAAGTATCAAACACCATCAGTCCATCACCATCATATTCGTAAATTGTGATTTGATCTGATTTTCTTACCACAACAATCAACACTACTAGGTCTGAAACAATAAAACGAAAATAAATTCCTGATACAAAGGGGAAATGGAGATCAGTGCTCTCCAGAATGATATATCTACCTATATAATTATACATTGATGATAGAAGACAATTACAAAAATTTGAAACTATTTTTCAAATATTTATATGAATTTCAATTATCTCGCATTTGTATTGCATACTTCCATTCTCACCAAAAATGTTCCCCAGGATCTTGGGTTCCACATGGTTGCACTTGCACTAAAAGCTGCATGGTTTTATTCAACAGTAACAGTACCGAAGCTATATGTATGGTACAATACAACACTATAATCAATCTAATGACCAACTAATACTCACTCTCCGGTATTATACAAAGTCGTCATGACTTCAGTTGAAAACGCAAAGGGGTATGGCAAGCATACAAGAAGTCCTAAGATTAAAACACTGATGCCCAGAGCAACGTACTTCTGGTCAGGCTCACTTATTTCCTCAGAAAGTGGAGCAATTGGGCCTCTTTGTAAGAAGAATATCAGAGCTACCCAATAGAATGCCACGTCACTGAACAATGAAGACAAACCAAGGAGCACAATAGAGGCGCCTGTAAGGCGAGCTGAGGCCTGCGAAGAGTCAAGTAAAGCAATGAATAGGTACTCGTGTTGTCAGCTCTTGAGTGTGTGGGTTTTTGTAACTGTTAACACATAAAAACATCTATAAACAGCTGTACCTTTCTTCCCCATATGGCAAAAGAAATACGCCCACCATCAAGCTCTCCAGCAGGGATGCTGTTAATGGCGTTAGTTAGCAGCCCAGCCCATGCCCATATGACAAGAGGATTGAGTGATATTGCCTGACCTTCCTTAAGGACATCCCCTAGAAGTAGTTTAGCTGTTCGAGAAAAATCACAAGAATTATTACCAGGACACATTGACATGGAAGAACTAAGAACACACTGTAATTTATCTAACTTTTAAGTCCTATCTCCACTTTCAGCCGTGAAAGTGCAACTCTGACACAAAAATAAAAAAGCAAGGGAAATTGGCTTACCAATACCCCCAACTAGAAATGACTCGTGAAAAACGGAAGGGTCAACAACAATGCCAAGGCCATCACTAGGTGGCACGATAAATCCCACCAAGAAAAGTAAAAGACCCAAGCCGTAGCCGGCTAGAGGTCCAGCTGCAGCAATCTTCAGAAGATCCTCACGTTTAGGTACTATATTCACGATCCTCGTAATGGCGCCAAAGGAACCTATCTGCCACCAAAGTAAATTCTTAGAAATACAATGTGTGGCTCTGATTAGCTAGCATCTGACGAGGCATCTTGCAGTGAACTTTCATATTCACAAAGACAAAACTATAGACCTTACTACATGGCATCCCTCATGTATCAAGCATTTGATCAAGGAAATGTTCAATATTCTGTATCAGTCAAACATATGCAAACTTCATTGATGTCAATTGTCATGACCTTTTGTTAGGCTCTACACTTGCATTATTTAATGATGAGCACAAGTCTTTCTTCTCGAAAGCATTTGTAAGTCTTTGGGGAATTATGATATGAACGATTAGATTGATAAATCAAAATCAAATTCTATTTCATTATAGTTAGAAGCCTATTTCTTGTAAAATTGTCCAACCACAACTGAAAATCTTGTTCACCTTTTCAGTTTTCTGGTATGTTTTCTTTTAACAGCCTTACAAGAAAGAAAAACTGGTGAAAAGAGGCTCCAGCTAATTTGGGAAGTCTGGAGTGCTAGACATGTGCAACCTTCTTCACTTTTAAGGAAAGAGACTGTCTCCAGAACTGACCCTGGGAATAGAGACCACCAGATCGTACCAATGATCTTTACCACTGCCACAAATACTCTTGATTTTAACATTTATACCCAAATAAAAGAGGTTATATGACCTTCATATGAAAATAGCAGATTGTCATGTGACAATGGGAAACCAGAAATCTTGTCTTCAGCAGATGGAGGTTAAATGATGAAAAAATTGTTCATATGCCCCATGAAGGTTTGTAGTATTTCCTTTTCATAATTCTCAGGAGGGTTCAAGGGAAAAGGAGGCAATGTTCACTGCTGGATGCAGATAAATTAAGGAATTTAACACAACAATCTGTGTATTCATTCACGCACAAAATATGACCCTATACCTTGAACAAGTCCACTATGTATGTTCATTCATCAGCAATGATAATTTAACTTCAATGTGCATGGCATATAACACTTACTATAGGTCCATTTATCTCACCTGCCAACTTGGGACAAAAAATGGCACGCCAAGCATCACACCACAGTCCTTTGCAACTATGTAGTGTCCAAGCTCATGCACACCCAAAATAACTGCTGTCACCAGGGCTCCAGGAAGACCATCCTTCAGCGGGTCCAGACTATCGAAAATTGATCTGGGAAAACAAACAGAACATTTACCACAGTAATCCCAATCACAGTGGTCAATTTGCCAAGAAATATACAAGCTCAGTGCCAATTTCCAACAAAAATCTCCCAGCAGAATGTTCTAGATTAATGGCCTCATGAGTCATGATCATGAATGTGGATCATCAACATTCTCAACAGCAGTAGACAAATGAATCGATCTCAGCTGAAGTTTCTCCCAAACAAGAATATGAAACAAGATTATTACTACTACAGTACGAGATAGAATTAATTATTATGAAGTATTAACTTAAGGGGCATGTTTCTAGGTTGCTTGATCCCAAAATGAGGGACCTAACGCCCTCTCCTTTACTTCTTTAAAACAAAATTAAGAATCATTATCTTAAACATGATTTGAACTCTTGCCACTCTAAATATGCCCAGTCTTTGATGAAACATGGAGATTAGAGTGCAAGTGTGAACTTGAGATGAGCGAGGGCTAAGAGAAGGACATACAACAAGTTTGACTGTAGTGCAGGAACATTACGAAGAAGTAAGGTAAAAACAGTCACCAATCCAAAAGCCCCTGCAGCTAACCATTCTGGTACAGCTGCAAAAATTCACATAGGAAAAGAGGTTATGCGTGTCACATATCTGAAGAAGATAATTGAAATAGCACTGTCACTGTTTACATCCAAACTATTGTGAACATTGGTTGTTAGAAGATGAATTAATAATAGAATCATTATATAAAATATATACTTTCAATGCTGAGAAAATGAGTGAACAGAGCATAAACGTATTAACGATGTAGGCATTTTCAGCACAACAGTACTAAAGCATTATCAGAACAATAGGTAAAACTTAAGTTAAATTGCTTAGCAAGAAATATAGTTAGCGGTGTGTGTGCCAGATAAACCATGCCTGGCATGTGCTCTCCTATTCACGTTGTTTTCATGAAAAGAAAATCAGTGACGGCACATAGCAGTTGTAGACTTCATTTAGTGGGGTAATCTATCAACGGCTTACTTCCATTTTTCATAGGGAAATGCTTTATGTGCACTACCCTTAAAGAAAATTGAGTAAGATAAGGGACTTACCAGCAACGGGTGCCTACAAGAGCATAGGATAAGAGAAGGCAATTTGAAGACTTGAAGATCCCTATATTTTCCAAAAACAAGTTTCGATCTGTACGCAATGTGAGCATTGGTGTGTGCATTGGTGTGTACATATTCATGTACACGTCATCGTGTATAGTCATTAGTCAATGTGTATATTAAAATTAGGATTTTTGTTTATTTGCACTAGAAAAAATTAAGAATATTATTTTGTAATTTATATTATTTTATTTGGCAAAGGCTCCTCGACCACAGAAATATTAAAATCTTATCTTTTTCTTTTGTTCTAACAAGTAGCTGTAATGTAGATTTTCAGATGTTAGTTCTTCCTTCAACCCTTTTGATGGTCTCTATTTGTAAAGGGAGTCTTCACTGTTTTTTTCCTTCTTTTTGAATGGTAAAGGAAATGTATGACTTCGTGGGACAGATGAGGTTTTTTTTTTTATTATTTGTTTGTGTGAGAATTGAGAAATTAGTCATGCCAGTAAGATGAGATGTAGAAATCAGAAAGATATGACTACCAGTTGTTTCTGGTTGCAGTGTTTTCCTTGGCACCACAACAGCGACAGGTTTATCATCTTCAGGGTTGTTAAGAAGAAAAAGTTTATACTGATCCCCAAATCTATCCTGCACATTAAAGGAAAGCCTCGGAAATTGCTCGAATCATGGCTAACATGAATGAAAACTTGAGACAGACATACCTGCAACCTCTTGGATATTTTTTCAAAACTTTTAGCTGCTGTCCCTCGTAGATTTCCTTTAAACAATAATCCCCCCTATCAAGAAATGCAGATATCCTAATAAATACATAGCAGTTCAGAGCTCGCACGATCACCGCTCCAAGCATAAAACAGGAAATGGAAACTCACATGTTATCAAAATTATTACTCAGCAAGAAGAATTTCTCAAAATGAATACGTAAGTTACATAAATCACTTAACAAATGTAAATGTATAAACCTTCATAGGATACAAATGAGTAGGTAAACATATAATTTTTCATGCCACTCATAACTAGATAAAAGAAAAACAAGAGTTTCCATAGAGGACAGCTCTGAGCCGTCCTAACTAATTAAGCAAAATAAGAAATGAAGATGCCTTTATAGTCCATTTAGCATCCTACCAAACCTAAAAGTACTTTTTTGCCATTCCTATATCTTCTTCTTGGGAGGGGGTAGGTGGGGAGATACAATAAGATTGATAAGGCAATGGCAGCAATGGTTGAAGCAACTAACCTCATATGGTTCTTGGTTGGTCACAAAGAAAGTGTCAAATCCAAATACTTGATCTCTAAGTATGTCAATTGTCTCCTTTGGGATCCTAACTAATTCATCCAGTTGTTGTGCCTGTTCATAGCATACGCATTACAGAAATAGTGATCATTTTCAGATGAGAAGAGCCACAACAAAATAAAAAAGAAACAAAGGAGGAATACAGCCAAGCTGAAACATTAGCAAATGGGAGACAATCATATCACCTTCAGACCTGGAAGAGGTGAGCCACTTGTAACTTTTAAATTATCACCATCCTGCTCAAATGCAATATGAATAAACGAGAGTCACATCAATCAGAAGGCAAACGGCAAACGTCCACTACCTGTACATTTTCTACCAAATAAACAGGGTTCCATCTAGTTTGGAGACCAAACCAGCAATACCCAAAAATTGAATTGGAACCATTTCTTTCCCATTGTGGTGACATGTGACCCACAGAAAGTACTTCACCAGATTTACACCACCAAAGATGGGAAAGTTGATCAGCTTTGAGGATCACCCCCCCCCCTTCCCATTACGGGGGATTGCAGTGACACCATATAAGTGAATCTATTGGGGCAACCTAAATTGAAGTGATACGATCATCAAAGGATAGTACACTATTTAGAACCACAATATTAACAAGTGAAAGCAGTAAGTATGAAAGTAGCAACCTAACTAACAAGTGGAAAATCTTTTCGGCAAACAATGGCAGTACCTGCATAACAGCTTGACCATTATTTTCGGTTTCAGTGTTGGTTGTGATGATATTGCTGTCCGAATTCAGAACCTCGGTAGATTCCTGCTTGTTTTCCTAAAAAGATATAAGACCCACACCCATCTAGATCAAAATGGAAAAGAACAATTAACAACAAACCCGATTACTTGATAACCAATCAGATTTTCAAAGTCTTACCTGTTTGAGCTGTGAATCATCAGGTGCACCAGAACCAGTATAGCTTGTGCTTTCCCCGCTTCCATGCTTGTCCCTTCCCTGAAAGATTGTTAACATGAATACAAGACTACATTAAAATCCCAACATGTAACACTATTAACATCAAGTCCTTTACCAAATTTCTTCATTTCAAATAGTATGATAGCTGAGTATAACAATTAACAAAGATAGAGTAATAGTATGCTCACAGCTCAAACTCGTGCTCGTTCAAATTTATCAGACAAGAGCTATCTAATCAAACATGAACATCTTTGCTCATGCTTGGCTTGTTTGATAATCTCAAATATTAGCTTAGCTCGATTGATAGCTCATTAACATCTATTCTACCAACTCGCGTAGTATACAACTCGTATAATACTAGGCTCAATTAAATAATGCATTTACGAATTACCCGTGTATAAAATCAAATATCAAATCGCATACCTTATCTTCATTGTCGTCAGGTTGAGTCTCACTCTCACTCGCTCTACAAACAAGGTCTACATTTCTTCGATTCCCTAACCTAGAAACCGAAAAATCAACATAAATTAAGACGAGAAATACAAATTGTAATCACAAAAAGACGCATATAGAGAGAGATACCTCGAAACGCGGTGCAATTGCAATCGACGATGGCGAAATTTCTGAGGGAAATCCAAAGTTGAAGCAGCAATTAAGGGATGAACACGAAGGACAGAGCAAGAAGTACACTGTGAGAATGGCGAAGAACTGCAACGAAAAGCTGATGAAAAACTCATCACTATCTTCAATGGCGTCGAATTTTCCCCTAATTTGAGCTGCAATTTTGTTTCAATGCCATACAAATTCGCTGGATATGTCAAATATTTTCGGTGAGTTAAAATTGGTTTTGTTGGAGGGAGAGGTAATTTTGAGATATTTTGATAGCGTCGAAATTGTGAAATGAAAATCTTATCTGAAATATCTGTGTGCTCTAATTTTTTTGGTTTGATGTGAGCGAGAGAGCAGAGATGCCCGCGCGAAGTGACTGTATTGTACTACCTTGAGATACGCACTCTCACAGCCAATGACAACTGAACATGTAGGAGACTCGCAAAATTTCTGGTGTTACGGTAATCAGGTAACTGTATTAAAAGGAACGAAATCAGCGATTCTATATATATATAGAATCGGGTTTAAATGAGAGCAAACTTAGGGTGAGAGTATGAGAGTAATCAGCCGTTGGATCCCAGATTTAAGGGCCACCAATTGATTTCGGACATTATAAAGAAAAAAAAAAAAACACGCTCGACATTAAACATAAAGTCATGGGTATAATAGTCATTTCGCGCAGCTCATATAAATAGAAAACTGCAGCCCAAACCCTAGCTAGCTTACCCGCCCCCTCTCTCCTGTGTTTCTCTCTCCTCACATTCTCTCACTCTCTCTCCTATCTTACACCACTGCCATTAATGGCGTCCGAGCTCCGGCGACCACCGCCATTTACCGAAAATCCTAAGCCCAGTCCTCCATCAGCCTCTCTCTCTTCCCCTTTCTCTCTCTTCCCCTTTCTCTCTCCTCTCTTTCTCTTTCCTCCCCCCGTCTTTTCAATCGGTGACCGCCATTAATGGCGGATGAAGAAGCTTGTCTAAGCCCAGTCCTCTCACTCTGTCTCTCTCTCTCCACTGTGCGATGGTCGGAGCCTGAGCTCCGCCATGGCCACCGACAACGAATCCTCCCAGAAATTTGTTCGCCGGCGAGAAGTTCGAGCTCAGGCGAGCTCGATTTGAAGGTCATGAGCTCCGCGAGCTCTGACGAGCTCGATTTAGATGACTTTAAGCTCCGGCGAGCTTTTTTTTGAGGTTTCGCAGTTGATTTCGAAGAACATGCAAGGGTTTAACGATCTCTGATCTCCCTTTCTCTCTCCTCCGGGAACAGTGCAAGCTCGATTTGAGCCGCCGATCTTCATTTCAAGCTCGGTTAGCGTTCGATTGCGAAGATCAACGGTGGCGAATGGTGGTTCATGACAGAGGCCTTCACATGTGAGTTAAAGTTATGCGTTTGAGAAGATTTTGAGCTGATTTTCACAAATTTAAGCTTGATTCATTGATTTCGCTAATTTGACGACTTCAAGCTTGCAATTTTGATTTTGTGTGTAATTTTCGTTTCTGATTATTAATTTTAGGCCTAGTTTTTCTACGCAAATGTGTAAATTCGTTCTAAATTTCTGTTTTTGTTGGTTGTAATTTCCGATTACAGATCTGAAATTTGTTGTTTTTGTGTTTCTTTGTTTTATCTCCACTTTCTATTATTTTATTTTTTTAATGTTCGTTACTTTTGTTTTCGTTTTCTGTTTTTGATCTGGAATATCATGTGATGTTTTTTTTTTATAATGATTTTTGGAGAGACAAAAATTAAGTTTTTGGGTTGTGGTGGTTGTTATAGCTGCGGTAGTCTGGTGGTGGCCGCAGCTGAGGTGGTTGCCCAGGGTTGGCTAAGTTGGGATCAGGCGGTAGTTCGGGAGTGGTGAAGGTGGGGGGTGTGCGGTGGTTGAGGAATCAGAAAATTTAGGGTTTGTGTTGGGTTGTTGGAGGTTATGGTGGTTGCGGTTGCCTCGTGGACCTGTGTTTTAGGATTTAGGAATAAAGGTTTGGTAGTTTAGGAACACGCGTTACATCAGTTTAGGTCGAAACCGGGGCTAGGGTTTACTATGCCCTACTGTGCTCCATTTAGTCCTTAGGGCATCCAATGTTGTGGGGGCGAGAGCAAGTGCTTAGGGTTTGGGGACGCTAGTCCCCCAACCCTAAGCCGTCTTAACCCGGGAGTTAGGGTTTGAGAAGTGAGGGTTTGGGGGTTAGGGTTTGGAGGGTTAGGGTTTGGGGGTTAGGGTTTAGGGTTTAGGGGTTAGGGTTTGGGTTTGGAGGGGTTAGGGTTTGGAGGGTTAGGGTTTGAGGGTTAGAGTTTAGAGGGTTAGGGTTTGGAGGTTTGGGGGGTTACGGTTTGGGGGATAAGGTTTGGAGGGTTAGGGTTTGGGGGGTTAGGTCTTGAGGGTTAGGGTTTAGAGGGTTTGGGGGGTTAGGGTTTTGGTTTGGGGTAATGTTTTGGTTCAATTTACAGAAATGCCATTAATGAGGCATGTGCATAGCACATGACCTCACTAATAGATGGAGTAATTTGAGCCTTAGATTGTATCAGATCCGATGGCTTAAAATTGCTCTCATGCTCTCACCCTATAATTGCTCTCATGTGATCCCAACCCTATATATATATATATATATATATATATATATATATATATATATATATATATATATAAGTTCTCACCAAGCATTGATTAGGTAATAAATAGTCATAAATGCATGGGTGATTAAAAAGAAATTAAAAATAGTTTTAATTTATTTTAATCAATATCAATATATATATATATATATATATATATATATATATATATATATATATATATATATATGAGTTCTTACCAAGGTGACATTGAATACGTAATAAATAGTCATAAATGCATGGGTGATTAAAAAGAAATTAAAAATATTTTGATTTTATTTTAATAAAAATAAGTAACATAAGTATTAAATTTATTATCCAAAAAAAAATATATTATACATTCACTAAAAATGTAATTTCTTTGTTAAATGTGTTTTTTTCTTGTTGATAAAAATATTATTATTGTTCTTTGCTACTCCTATTATTCAACTTTACATATTGAAATGATTAAAATAATTTATTATATTTCTTCTAATAACGGCATATGCATGATAAACAAGAACTCGTGCATCGATTTTGCTAACGATTGCCCTTAGGACAACTGTTAAGGAGCATTTAATATAGGAATACATGGAATCTGTAATCAATTAGAGAATAAATTTTCAAATTTGCTTTGAAGTTCCATGAATACTAAATGAGTCATTTCTATTTTACCAATATACCCCTTTGCTAATTGCTTTGCAGTTCCAGCAATTAGCATTTCTATTTTTTTTTTCCTTTTTACGAAAATAGAGAGTTATCCAAAAAAAAAACAAAAAAAAAAAAAAAGATCCAACCGCAAATCACCAATCTTTAATTCGGAAGAGAATTACGCCACCACCAGGCGGTCAAGGGTGGTTGTAGGGAGACGACGACGCATTTCCGGTGACGTGGGAGGGGGGCAGGATGGTGTCAGGTGGTAGTGATTGTGGGTGGCTAGAGATGGGGAGAAAAACAGAGGATTGTTTGATGAGAGGAGAGAGAGCGCAAGGGTGGCAAGGTGGTGTAAGTTAGTGGCAGGTCGATGGGGGGCAGTTTCGGTGGGTTTCCGGCGAAGGGATGAGTGAAGTTGGTGTGGTGTGCACTTGATTAGAGGAGAGAGAAAAACAGAGGAGGGAGGGGCGGTTGATGTGCTTGTCGGCCGGTGGAATCCTTCAATGGTGGTAGTTTGTGGAGGGGTGCGGTTGATTAGAGTGAGAGAGAGTATGTTTTGGGAATTAGGTGAATATGGGGAAGGGTGAGGACTGAGGAGAGAGAGAGAGCCGTGGGAAATGGGTGGGGGTGGGGGTGTTTGAGATTTTGGGGGTATTTTTGACATGCCAAAAAACGAATTAATTAGTGTGATTAATCAATTAAGAGAAATTCAGCAATTAATGCTCCTCAACAATTGCCCTAAGGGCAATGGTTAGCAAAACCGATAAAAATATCAAAAAATATTCAGAGGAAAATGCTATGTAGCACTAAAGATTTAATAATTACAAATGTTTTCTAATTAGTCATTGTTTTCTAGGTTACATATCTTCACAGATGACCTTGCTATAACTTTTTTTTGTTGCAAACCTTGCTATAACTTTGAATACTCAAAACCGATATCATAGACCACCTTTGAAAGAATAAACGCAAAAACTCGCTTGCGGCGCCCTCAGCGTGAGGCCTGCCTTCTGACGTCATCATTTTTTATTTATTTTTTGCTTCTTACATCTTCTCCGCTAGAAAACTCACTTACCAGACATTGCTATAGCCTAGAGAACCCCGACGACCGCTTGTTTTCTCCACTCCCTCCCAATCTATTCTCTCTCCTTTGTAATCCATGGCCAACTGTTGTGGTTTCTCTCTCCTCTGTAATCCATGGCGCCATCTCGACGAATATTGTGCTTTCTCTCTCCTCCAGACTTAGATTTAAGGTTCTGTGAATCAATTATTTTCGAGATAGGTTGTTCTGAATTTTCGTAGTTTGAGTTTAGATTTTCTAATTGTTGCGGTTTTTTGGTCTTTTTTTGGATGGATTTTGCTCCATTAATGGAGTATTGAGTTCGGATTGATTTTCTTTTGCCTAATGACGATGATGATTTTGTTGTGGTGGTGGCGGTTGAGAGGTTCAACTATTTCTAAATTGTTTTGTTGTATCAACCATTTCTATTTTCATGTTGATTGATGTTCAAATTGAGGTCTTTTTTTAATTTTATGTCGATTGTTGCCCAATCTAATTATCTACACTCCACATAGCTAGGTTGTTGTTCTTGTTATATCTCTGGATGTTAAGAGCCTGTTTGGGAGTTGGAGAATGGAGGGGAATGAGGAAGAAATAAAAAGTTCTCCTTGTTTGTTAATTTTTTTAAAGAGGGTAAGGGAGGGGAATGAAGGGGAACAGTTCCCCTCCATTCCCTCCATTAACTCAATTTTTGTTCCCCCCAAATTGGGGGAGAATGGAGGGGAAGGGAAATTTTTAAGTGACAGTAGTCGGTTACCCTCCATTCTCCTCCCTTCTCCTTACTTAAACTCCCAAACAAGGTGAATTATTTCACCTTCCCTTCCCTTCCCTTCCCTTCCCTTCCCCATCTTTCCTTTCCCTTCCATTTCCTTCCCTTCCCACCCAAAACTCCCAAACAGGCTCTAAGTCTTGGTTGTCATTTTGGTGAAGAGGTAAAACCACGTTAGTTTGTGCCTTAAACTAATGAGTAAGGAAAATTACATTTGTGAAGAGGCATCTTTCTGGGAAATTTGATAGCCAACTATGGGAGTATGAGTGGCTATCTGAACTTTTGTTTTGCTAGTTTAACTATGTGGATGATAGATATATTTGGCACCAAATTCAACTGAAAGATGTAATGGCACTATTAATGCTGAAATCAAAGTATCATTTTTAAATTTAGAAGTATCCATTTAAAAAAAAAAAAAGGTATCACTTTAATATTGCGGAGTATTAGTTTTTGATCCTAAAGTATCACTTTTGAAAAACTATTTACTTTCTCACAACCAAAACAAAATATACTTCCTTCGTCCCATGAAAATGTTCACACTAGTTTTTTCACGGTCTCCAAGACACTACTTTGACCGCAAAGAATTACAATTTTATAAATATATAGATTATAAAATTATGATTTCTCGAAAGTACTAATTAAAATGAATCCAACAAAAGTACTTTTACATTATAAAACTTTATATTTTTTGACATATTTATGGTCAAAGTTTGTAAAGTTTGACCTTGAAAAAACTAGTGTGAACATTTTCATGGGACGGAGGAAGTATTAAGTATCACTTTACATACAATAGTATTAGTTTTTACCTCAATAGTATTACTTTTTCAAAATCAAGTAGTCAAGTACAACATTTCGATTTTTCTTTTGTTAAAATAATAATAATAATAATAATATCACTCAAAGACTACAATATAATACTTTAGGAATAAAAAGTAATACCGGTGAACCAGAAATTGATACTTCGGAGCTAAAAAGTGACACTTTAAAGAAAAAGACAAAACTGATAATGGATGAAATAAAAGTGATACCCCATATTAAAAAAGTGATACAGGGAAAAAATAAAAGTAATACTAAGAAAACAGTGATATTGTATGAACGAAAACTAATACTCCGAAAACAAAAAGTGATATTTTATAATAGAATAACGATACTAGAATAAATAAAAAAGATAAACAGTAAATGATATTGTGATATAAGTGATTACAACTTATACTATATAGTTGTCGTGTTTCCCATTGGCTTCAAAAAAATTTGCACTATCTCCACATACGTATTTCTATACACAAAGTTGCATACTGCTTAAAAATAAACCGATAATTGATACCTGAGAATAAATAACTGATACTTCTGATGCAAAAGTTGATACTGAAAAGATTCGATGTTTTTTTTTTTGGTATAAAAAGATATCTATTACCAAAAGGACAATCAGGAAAAACATTCATACAAATTACAAAGCATGAAGGGAGATCCTGATCATAGTCAAGGCACCCTCTAGGAAAGGGTACTTAAACTATGATTCTCTAGCCTTCAAGCTACTTAACAAACACAGTGAAAAATAACGAGCATCAGCCTTTATAGAGCGAGGCTTTACAATATTGAATTTAATCTTCATTACTCTCTTAATTTGCTCCGCAATAGCATACGTATCACATCTCTGATCAGCAAAGATGGCTTTGTTCCACGCCAACCATTTGTAATATATTGTAGCAACTGCATTTGCAAACAGAATCTGCCTCTTTTGTTTACTTCTGTTTCTGTTTCGCAGCCAAGTGCGTCATTTGCTTCTTTCTTTCGGCCAATTACACTGATTGATCCATACTTTCACCTATTCTAAACCATCAACAAAAAGAAGATGACATGTATTGGAACTGCATATCCACCCCAAACCATAGCATTCTCTGTAAACTGATTCTGAGTACCAATGCACAATAAGTACCCCAACTTGATTGCGTAATCCCCCCTATGGTTCACAAGCCAGGCATTATGACCACACAGCCCACCTGCATCTCCCCTCAATTTCAATAAGTTCTTCCAACACCAGCTGCAATCAGTGGGTATCCTGTATGCATACAGTTCTTCATCCTTCAAACAAGTAAAAACAAAGTTAATACCTCAACTAACTAAATTGATACATTATCACAAAAAACTAATACGCCAAACAATATGCATTTCTTTTAGTATGTGAAATAATAGGCAACAGAAATATATTTAGAAACAAAATAAATTAATACTTGTGAGTCAAAAAGTAATACCTCATAGACTAAAAACTGATACTTAAAGTAATCACTTTGACAATATTGAGCCTGATAATAGAATGATACATCTAAGCGAAAAACTGATACTGTTGATACAAAAACTAATACTGATAGTGAAATTCATAGTACATGAGCATATTTCGACCAAAAATAAAAATCGAGACATAGCTTCAACTAAATTTGTGATGATAGGAATCTCAGCAGTTGGCTGCTGCCCATCCCAGAGAGACAGAAATCTAATACTAAGGAAAATGAAGACAAATAAAAACTGATACAACACATAAGAAATCTTATACTATACATAAGAAATCTGATACAAATATTTAAAATTTGTATAGTTAAGACAAAATAATACCACATACAAAAAAACTGATACAACATTGCTCATGAAAACTAAAACTACAAAGGAAACTGATACAGAATAGACGAAGGAACTCAATGCACACCATAACTACATCCCGTGAAGATACCCACCAATTACATTCATGTCATAGAAAATTGTTTAAACTAGAATTAAGTCATTTATATTAACACAAAAAGGACTAAGCAGAAAATTAATTGGAGCCATTTGAGTTGATTACATGTCTTAAAAAATTTAGTTTTGCTGTTATATATATAAAGCATCAATCAAAGTAACTTCACGGATTAGGAAGAATTTCCTATGGTTGGGAACTAGTCATCCTTTTTGCTAGGAGTATCGAGTACTAGAGCCTAGAGGCCTGTAAATAATTGCTTACCAATCTTCTTTTCAGAATGTCGATGATTGACTATTATAGTTAAATCATCAATACCTATCTTTCCATTTTTCCTATTCTACATCAGAACAGTATGTAAATTAGAATAGATGAGTGCAAAAGGTGCCCTATTTCAATCAACACTATCCTCCTATGAGACACGATCACCCAAAAGACGGACATAGGACATTAGATAATGCACATTCCAGTATCAAACACAGTAAGACCACATTAGACAGAGCAACAAGAAACACTATCATAATTCATACGAGAAACAAAAGAACTAATACCTCAGACATGGAAACTAATACAACATACAAGAAAATTCATACTACACAAACAAATTACTTATTTACTTATAAAGCGCAAATTATGGTTAGCATCAGTAACAAAAATCAATACCAGAACTCAAATAAGTGAAAATGATACTTGTAAGCTAAAACCTAGATACTAATACTCCTAATAATAGATCTACCTAAAAGCATGACCTAGTACCTCACAATTTCGAAAAAATAACTGATTTGTAAGTAAAATTTGATGGAATTTAAAGTAACAAAATAGTGATACCTTCCGTTTTTCTTTGACTTGTATGTGGCTTCTTCGCGACATGCTTTCCTTCACCATTGATGCTAAACGGTTGAGCTCAAAACATAGACCGAATCCAGGTCAAAAATTAAGTTTTCGTGGAAATTTAAATACGAAATTGAGTTTGAAACCGATTTTGCGCTCGGAAGTAGCTACTTTTGCGAATTTGAACAACGAAAACGCCTGAGAAATCGCGATTTTGAGGAGAGAGAGAATGAGAGTGACAAATAGCTTGCAGTGCTGTTTTGAGGAGAGAGAGAGTGTGAGCGTAACCGTTTGAGGAGAGAGAGTGTGTGTTTACGGCTCCAATTAATTTGTCGGCGTTTTTTATTTTGTTTGGGCTGGGTGGGACGCGCGTTTTTATTTCTGTTTGGGTTGGGTGGAGTGATTCCTAGGATCTGGGCTTCTGGCCTTTTAGTTCACTAGGAGGTCTCACCTTGAGGCGGGCGCACAGAAGACGGATTGAAGAATAAATACTTCGTAATATCGCACGTCCAATAAAACTAAAGACAGCAAATATTCTCCAAAAATGAGAGACATCTGAACTCATTAGATAGAACCAACTAACTTTAACTGATGAAAAAAATGATATTATTTGAGGTAACGAAACTAAATCATTGAACAAAAATTAAGAAACTAATTGAACTAGGTGGATGTCCGTAAGTATGCCCGTGCGTTGCACGGACTGTGATTATATAATAAAATTAATTTAACGTGATTATTAATCTCATCGAAAAATCAAAGTGTAATTGTCACTTATGAAAAACTATTAGTAATATATGGATCAATATTTATATAATCCATTTAATATCATGAATGTCATATAATAAGATTACTATTATGACTTTATAGGGGATCTTATCTAATTTAAACTCTTATCATCAATTTCAATTAACTATTAATTAACTCATCCCATATGTTACATGATCCAAGAGGTAATAGTTTCAAAGTCTTTCTATGTTTGATGTTGGTACGCCTATGCTCTTATGTTGATATAAGTGTACAACTAACCTTCCAAAGATATGATCATTATTTTATGGTAAAATCAGTTTAAATGTCGAATGTATACATAATTACGGCTCTGTTTGATTCACCTTAATTTTACTTAAATTCAGTTCAGTTCAGTCCAGTTCACTTCATGTGTAACTTTATCACTCGTATAACTTTTTATTTCGAAATAATTTCATGATGATAATTATGTAATCGGAAAGACCTCAAAGCATGCTTTCAAATGAGTCCAATATTGACTATGTTTGGATAAATTTTAAATGATTAACGGTCAAGTTTAAAAAATCAATTCAGTTCAGTTCAGTTCAGTTTATCCAGGTGAATCAAACGGAGCCTACTTTTCAAAAAATAAAGAAGTTTTAGACGTAAACCTTAGAATACCAAACACATATTTTAATGCTTGCTTGCTTTTTCAAAGTTATATGCCGTCAAAGTACTGCATTGAAGAACGCAAAAAGTCCAATGTAATTTTATTTGTGGTCCGAAAAGAGTACATTAATAATTTGAAGGGAACATAAATTGGAGCCCTAAAATAACATGGGGGGTCAATTTATTACGTACAGTTATAAAATTATAGGTGATAATGGTAAAGTTTCCTATAAAAGATTGGACCTAGAATCATTTTAGATTTATCGTTCATTTCTTTCTTTTACACATACTCTTTTTATTATATTTTACCTTGAGATTTTTTTTTTAATTTTTATAACTAATATACGTATATTTTCTTTTATTTTTAAATTGCAACTCTTTAGTTGTGTCAACTTGTCAAGCTAATTGCTAATTACCTTTTCAGGTGGACGTATCTTATGTTGTAAATCAATAGAACATACTACAAATGAGTCTCTTTTTAAAGGATATTTCGTACTCGTTCTATTAGTAAGAAATTTAATTTTTTAAGCGATGAAAGTAAAGTTATATGCTTTTTAAAATCTAATAGTCTACTCTTTAATGATTTAGGAAAGTACAACTTTAGTATATGTTCTATACCAAAACCTCTAATTAATAGTGTACTCTTTAACGATTTAGGAAAGTACAACTTTTGTATATATTTTCTATACCAAAACATAAATTTCTATTTTATATTTATATTAAAATTTTATTTCTATTTTATATTTGTATTAAAATTTTATTACAATGGCTCGCTTAGGTGGACGCCTCCAATGCTGTCAAAAAATACCTCTAATATATAGATATTATGATTATGATTGTTACGCAGATGACAGCTAGAGGAGGCCATCGGGCCGGACTTGGCCCATACACTTAATGGACCAGCACTTATCTAGGCCAATCAGTGCCAGGAGGCTAGAGGTCCAGGCCCAGCACCGGGCCTACAGCTCGTTTGATGCTTATGTGTGCTTGACTTTGGGCCGGCCCACCACCGTGGCCCGTCTCTTAGCATTCACAATATGAGGGATTTGGTAGTTTAGTACGAGTAGTAATTTGTTTCGTTTCTTTGCACTGCTCCATATCTCTCTTCTTTTTACTTTAATATTTATACACTAGATAACTGGTGTTAATTCTATAGGGTTAGGACCTAAAATTGAAATTGATTGGTACCGAACTACCGATTTCTAATTTTGGCAACCAAATTGGATTAATCACTCTAATTTCAATCCCAATTCAATATTGGGTACCTGATATTTCTACTCACCCCTAAGTAAAATCATCTGCTAGACTGCTACTCCTTTACTGATGTAAAGTAATTGTCTGTTTTCCCTCAAAGAAAGGTTTTAGTAGCTTTTTTTAGTAAAAAGTTGTGACTAATATAGTGAACACGGATAACTGATATTTCTACTCACCCCTAAGTAAAATGACGTCATGCTTATGTACTTCTATGAGCCCGTGGCACGGATAACTACTCGTATGACAAATTGACAATATGAGTAGCGTCAACCCGTAAAATAAAGCAGCAATACAAATTAGACGATACATTCCACACAGTGACAAACTATGCCCAAACTACTCATGATTCTCGTCCTGCTTACTTTCTTAGCTTGCACATATATCATCATATTACTTATATATGAAGTTTTTGATGAAGATATTGCCGTGCATGTTTGCAATCTATCCTACATGAGTTAAGTTGAATCTTGCATCCACTCTCAAGTCTCATCCACAATATAACCTAGTAACATTTATGTACCAGAACTTAAAAGGATAATTTTCAGAAATTTTAGGAAATACACTTCCACCAGATAACGTATAGATTACACAGCTAGGCTTTGCCTCAAATATATAAACCTTTAATTAAATACATGCAAAAGATCATACTAAGGTAAATGCTTTCGAACCCAAACTAATGGTCAATGATGGGGTGCTGGAACTGGAGGAGGCTTACACTGATAGCACTTAGCAAAAAGACCAAAAGTATTAACTTGCTTGATGAAGTTAACCATGCTTGCCCACCCTCCGAATCCAAACCCGACTACGAACACCCATACGACGATGAATGCATTGAACACGTACATGGCTGTCCAGCTCGGGAGGAAGAATGGAGGTTTCTCTGCTGCATTCTGTGTTTTCATACATTGTTCCACATACATATTATCATAGTAGTTAGATATCATATTAACCTATGCTCTTCTTTTCCATCCAATTTTCACATTGAAACGAAAAAAAAAAAGAAATGAGAGGAATTTTAAATGACAAGTACGCCAATTTTGAGGCTTTATGGAATGCTACCGAATTGGTACACTATATATTTCCCATATTTCCACGTTTAGCTTACTCATTCACTCATAAGAGAATAGAACTATATAATAATATGTGAGCGAAAAAATAAATCTTTAAACTGAATTGAACTGGACCGAACCGAACTGTTTATTGATCTGAGCAAGTGGAAAATAACGCATCCTTCTCACCAATCCCCCCCTCTTCATACATTAATGTATCTATGCCAAAACAAGTAGTATTGTAGTTATGTAATAATCATGACATAAAGAGTTCATACAATTAGTTAGTATACAATTTGAATTGTCGGAATCTAAGTCATCACCAAATCATTGATCTGACAAGGCAAAGGATGAAATTTCAATTTTAAGAACAATGACAAAGACATGCAAAATCTTATTAGGGTCTTGAGGAAGATCTAGGTTAGGTGTTTTCTTTGATTTTGTTTCATAGTTGTATAGGACCCACACATAACCTTTTCAAATTACATGTCATTGTCGAATTAATAATTGATGCTAATAAGACCAACATACTGATAAGTTTGATAAGAATAATGTTGATACTAGTAACATAACGAATCTCAAATATATACCCACAAAAAGCATAGTACTAATAATAATACAAGTAATTATCCAGCAAAGAAAGAGAGAGGAGGAATGGGGCCGAAATAGTACCTTACGGGCCTGGGCTGATCTGTAGGTGAGCATGTGGGCCACTGTTGGTATGATGTAAACGGTGAAGCTGACTAATAAGGCCCCAACGGCAGAGTTAATGGGCCCAAAAAAGGGAAATATAATTGCTAAAAACCATATTGGTATCACCACTGGTAATCTAGCCACTGCCCTTAAACATATGCTCTTTGTGTCATGCACCCCCACCACCTTTTCCCACACAAAGTACAGAGGTGTGCAAGCAAACCCAAATGTTATGAACTGCATCAAACCACAAACCACAACCACCAATCAAAGTTAACCAACACTTTATCTCTAAATAACCATGCATGCATTGCCAGCTACCAATTTACAATGACCTGCCTTGTACATTATTATTTCATTGGCCTTTGTCCAAAATTTTGAATAATGTGGCTTTATATAATTAAAAGTATTTTGGAAGGACACAAATAAGATGATATAGACTTGTAGTTGTAACTGAATTCAAAGTCTTCAATACAACTCCAAACAGATATCTAGCTGAGTAGTTATTACGGGTGTATTCTTTTCTACGTACTCAGTTCAGTGGAAAAGAACACATATACTCGTAGAACTTCGCGTGAAGTATTACTTTCGTGTAGTAGTTACTATCAAGTCTAGTGTTCAAATGAAACCAATGTTTATGAGCGTGTTCTTTTCCACTGAACTGAATCGCACCAAACCAATTGCTGAGTAAGTGGAAAAGAACACACCCTTAAATGTGCCTTTAAAATCAGGAACCTCCAAAAGAAATCAAATTTTAGACCTGGTGGATGAGCATCAAGATGACAGCCGAATCGCGGAAGCGAGAATGAGGGAGGAGGGAGAAAGCATTGGAATGGTTGAGGAGTTCATCACCAAAAGCCCAGTAGACAGCAGAAGCAGATGGGATAGTTAGGGTGAAAACATAGAGGGTTGCAACTAGATAAATGTACTTGAATTTCTGGGGCTTCCACATAGCATGCATAATTTCCCTGCAAGTAGTAATTTATGCAAAATATATATCAAGGACCCACAATCATAATCTGATTTTCATTTCTTTTGAGAATCAATTATTGCAAGTATGCTAATAACAGCATGGTACACATTGATAAAAATTATACTTATCAATTCCAGACATGATAAATCAACCATCATTAGTATGGACCAGACACCAGAGCATGAATCGCGAGTATCATCACAAAGCTATTCAGAAGACAGAGAAGCAAAATAGACTGCTCTTTTCTTGTAGCCTTTTTAAACTAGCATATCCCATAACCTTTATTTTTTCAAAAGGAAAAAAAAAAAAAAAATTACTTAGGCTCTATTTGATTCACCTTAATTTTACTTAAATTCAGTATAGTTCAGTCCAGTTCAATTCAGTTCAGTTCATGTGTAACTTTGTCACTCATATAACTTTTGATTCTGAAATAATTTCATGATGATAACTACGTCATTGGAAAGATCTCAAAGCATACTTTCAAATGAGTCTAATATTGACTATGTTTGGACTAATTCTAAATGGTTAGTTCAGTTCAGTTCAGTTCAGTTCAGTTTAGTTCAGTTCAATTCAGTTCCGTTCAGTTTTATCCAGGTAAATCAAACATAGCTTTAGTATGAGTAACTGTAACATGAAATAGGAAAAGTATTTTGTCACAAACTTTAAAAAATGCCTACTACCAATTTTAAATTAGTATAACCTCAAAAAGAAAGATTAGAATTCAAAATGCTGATTTTGCCACGACTTGAGTATGCACTTTTGTTCTTTGTTAGGTAAAAATTCATTTAGCATATTGTATCTAACCCTATTGAAAATGACACTTTGAAACTAGCCAAAAATTAAAGCCTTTAAAAAGTGATTTGAAAGCATGAATATAGGAAACCATTAGTGTCTAATGAAGGACTAAACAAAAGGCAAATTTGACTTCAAAAAGCTATAGCCTATAGCCAAGTTCTGTAAGACTGTAATGATGTGTTTCTACTATACCCCAGATGGGCTAAGAAAAGTTGCAAGCCAAAAAAAGTCATTTTCACATACTCTCTCATGACAATGGAGCTGGTCAACAAGCTAAGCAAGGATTTGCACTTACACTGTCACTGCATGTCCACCAAAAGTGTAGAGGATATTGGTAGCTCCAGTGAAGTAGAGGACCAGCTTTTTTGGACCAGAGTGGATCACACCTGGGGCCTGTAAAAATATAGTTACACAACAACGATCGAGCTTTAACCAACTTTTAATTCCATTGAGAAACAACAAAATCCCCAACAAGGCAAAATAAGTACGGAGAAATTTTCTTGTTGTGGATATGTTTCCACGAAAGAAGTTTTGTCCACACAAACTTATGTATCAGCATTCAGCTAATACCATTCCAAATATGTGTGAGTTCAGTCCTTCACTAGTGTCATGTAGATGTGAGTCGTTCAGTACTACGATTTCATGACACAAATGAAAGGACCTCAATGTGAGACTCCCTTGTCCATAATCGACACTTGCGAGAAGGGGGACCGACCCACGAAAATCTGATAAAGAATCTTCTAGTTCGACACTAAACCTTTTTCATATCCAGTATTATTATGCCTAAATTATATCCGTAGCCAAAAATGCCTTAAATGTTTTTAAAGAAGGATTAATTACCTGGCCATGAACAAGGGCAGCAATGGTCATGTACCAAGCAGTGTAGGTGGTCATCCCAAGGCCAAGGAAGGACCAAATTCTGTAGTTGTGGAATGAAGGTATGAACACAGTAGTTGCACAACATGCCCCAAATATGTATGTCCATGTCCTCTTGTCTAAATGATCATTTATGTAGTATATGTTGCTGCAAATAATCCAAGTAATTAAAAACAGTATTATTATAAAATTTGAAGTTGAACAAGGGGCCATAACTTCAAGCATATAAGTTAGAATTCAAATTACGAGAAAATAGGGGAAGAACATTAACCTCGCACAAGCTATAAGCTGTATGACAGAGCCAAAGAGTAAGAAAGTACAATTGAAAGCCAATCCGATGGCTTTCCAGTATGGCCCTAGCAGGCCATCTAATACCTCAAACCACTGCAATCCAAACACAAGCATAAGAACTAGCAAAAAAAAAAAAAAAAAAAATTCAAGCATATATAAGAACATAGGAAAAAGGATCAAATTAGCAGAACAAGATAATTAATTACTCCTGTTTCGAATAAATGAATTCATGTTTGTTGGAGTTTATACAGCATCACTCCCTCGTAAACAAATGTTTCTTTTATGATTGATCAATTTAAGATTGGTTCGGCATTGCAATGAAGTGCTGTGCTATAGTTGTTGGCGGCTATGTTGTTATGGCTGTCACGCTTACGCGTTTAGCACTTAGCAGTCTATTATTTCGAAAAACAAATGTTATGATCTGTTGTAGGTATTTTATCTGAGAAGTATGACGCTTCAATTGAAAACACAGCAGTAGTTGCTTCTACCAAAAGCATTTTGTCAATTTGAGAAGCACGATTTGAAACAATCCTGTAAAATCAGAAGCACTTCGAAAGGGGATTCAAGTTCAAACGCAACTTAGTTGGAAGGAAATCTAGCTCACCTCATATGTTTGGCTACATATGTAATATGACTAAATTGGATTAGGAATAGAGAAAGTTTCATTGATAGGCAGAAACAGAACAAAGCTGCATTGTAAAGCGAAAGGAGAATTCTCCTTTTTCTCCAATGGGGAAAAGATACATTTCCACTTAGAAATCTTTACTTTGGTCACTTTATCTTCACCTCAAATACGTAAAATCTCATTCCAAACAAAATTATGGAGGACTATAAAGGAGGTATAATTTGATTAACAACAAATTTTATTAAATACTAGCTTTCTTACTGAACAGCGTGGTCAGAATTAATTAGTAAACAATCATAAGGAATCATGCATAAGGTTACAAGCTCATAATCATAGTTAATCATTTCTGAGACAAAAGCGAGAATAAATAGCCAACAAAGCATGAACTTGATATGCCATGACTAAATCATCACTGGGTCCTATTAGTATCCTAGACGTGGCAAAAATCCCGTTAGAATCAGATTCACACAATGAACATTACAAGACCAAAATTCATGAACCAAAACACTAATCCCATTTTCAATAATCCAGACATTTGGAATTTGGACCTAATAACCCTCTTTTGAATACTGTTATTATTACACATAGATAGATAGATAGATAACAGGATCTCAGTCAAAATTAGTAAGTTTACCACTACTACATATATGGATCAAGAAAATTTTAGGTGGTCCAGAACCGCGATGTCGTAATCTCAACCAATAATGCAACGACACATAGGGCATTTGATCCCGACATGGTAGACTTTTGGAGTATATTGATTAATTATCATTCGAATATGTAACGAAATCTTCAACATGACATTTTATTATTGGTCACGAAGTAACTAATACTTGACCAAGAAAAGGAATCAGTAACACTAACACCAACAAAGAAATGAATAGTGAAATGGAAATTGGTACTAGAAGATATAGAAGTATTAGATACCTGAATGACATGGTTCTTGAAGTTAACACCTTCTTTCTCTTTCCTACTGCGATACTCAATATAGAGAACACTGATTATATAAGCAGTCCAGCTCCCTAACACTCCATAAAACACCTGAAGTATAACACCTGATAACATCCCCATCTGTGAGAATGAATATGGCAATGTCAACAGCACTTGAGCCACCTGCCAACAAAAGAAAAAAAAAAAAAAAGAAAAAGAATTTTACAATTAACCGAAAACCCACAAATAATAGTACTAATACTATGAAATTAAATTTGTGAAGTGACCTGGTTAGAAGCACAGCTGAACCAAGCATCGTAAACAGAGCCACCATGCCAGAGAAAGCTCTTGAAGCTGAAATCATGGTTCTCCACTTCTTCTTCTCCTAGTCCTACATTTTCTCTCTCCTCACCAATTATGGGTTGATCATCTGTTTGATTCACCATTGTTACTGCTGCTACTTGCTTAGGCTCTCCCATTTTTTGAAAAGAGAATTAAAAAAAAAAAAGACACAACTTTTTTTTTTTTTCCTTAAAACCCAATAAAAAGAAGGAAATGAAAATCAGTTACACAAACGGACGAAGTGAAGTTCACGATTATATCACCCACCAAGAATGGTTTCTTTCTCGTTTTGGTGAAACGAACAGAAAAATGTAAGTGGGTTTTTATTGTTGTTTTGTAGCACGAAAAAACAGGGGATGAGAGAGAATTAAGAATAAATGCATAAGGATATTGAAAAGGAAGGAGGTTACAACGGTTTGGAAAAGGAAGTTGCTACAAGTGAGTACAAATTTATGGATAAAAGAGACCCCAAATAAAATTATTTAGTTGTAGATAGGGAAATTTTCTCGGCCTAAAATTAAATTTTTAATTAAGTTTCAACTACCCACCCAACAATTATTCCCCTTCTGGGGTCTAATTGAGACTAAATACCCTTTAATTTTGTTTCGAAAGGAAAAGGAAAACGAAAATGACAGAAACCCAGATGAAGAATTCAATAAAGTTGAATACTTAACTACGAAAAAACAGTGTTGTGTGTGTGTGTACGAAGAATTAGGAAAAAGAGTTAAGAGAGAGAGTGACGAGACGAAGAAGACACATGATCTGATCTTTTAACCAAAAAAGAGGGAGATTTTCTTTTCTTTTCTTTTTTGTTTCTCTCTCTAATTAAATTCGTGAAATCGTGAAGAAGGGGGAAAACAGAAAATGGGGAATGGTTGAAAATTGGAGCTTTGAGATTTCTCTCTCTCTCTCTCTCACTCTCTCTCTCTAGCTCCTCTGTTCTGCGTCTCTGTCTGTGTGTTTAGGGAGCCACAAAGAAAGCGGCGTGGACAGGGAAAAAGAAGAGATGAGAGGACGAGGGTGAGTAGAAAATATAAATGGATTTGGGATTAATAAAGGGAAATTAATTGAAATTTGTGAGTAAGAGAATTTATTTGCTTGAAATGTGAAAATCTGACTTGCTTTTAATACTTGTAGTACTCTGTTTTTGTTTTTTTTTTTCTTTTTTTCTCTCTCTCTCTCTCTCTCTCGGCGTGATTGCAGAGTGTTGTGAGTGGAGTGGAGTGGAGGGTGAGTGACTGGCTGCCTCCAATAGAAGGGCGGCCTACAGCCTTAAAGTCTAGTAAATTTAGTAGGATCCCTACTGCCGGCGCTTTATTTACTACTATGATCTTTAAGTTTTTACTTTTAACACCAAAGGTAAAGCTTAAAGTCTACTAAACCTGTTTCTGTTTGTATTTACTACCCCTGCTATAGGCAGTACTAATCTAGTGGAATGGCAAACAGATAAAAGGATGGATTCTTTCTACAATAGAGATTTATTCCAAAGAAAAATGGAGCACCTGTAGGTTAAGTGGTTAACAATAAACTGAGTCACTGCTCTTTGAGTTTGCATGGAATAATAGTTTGCGAACCACGCCAACAAAGATAAATTTGTACAGAGATTTAGGGTGTGTTATTTTTTACTTACTGGATGTTACTCAATCACTGGAAATAAGTGGTAAGACCTTACCCAATTAGTAAGAATCAGTGGTTAGACCTTACTGAATCAGTGAGATCAGTGGCATGACCTTACTCAAGTAGTGGAAATCAATGGCAAGATCCACATTTCTATTCACAGAATCAGTGACAGAACCTCACTGAATCAGTGGAAGGACCTTACCAAATTAGTGAAAATCAGTGGCAAAATCTTATCTAATCAGTGAGAATCAGTGGCAGGACCTTACCCAATCAGTGAGAATCGGAGGAATTAAGCGGAAAAGAACACACCCTCGTTAAAGAGGTCTAGTGGAAATTAAAATCATGACCTTAAATAGATTAAACTGAACACCACTAAATTAAATAATAATAGTATATTAGAGAAAACAGTGGCGTATCCAGGAGGTACAAGAGGGTGCAGCGTCAACCTTTTTTTCGGTAATTTTTTTGTCAGTTTTATAAAGTATATATATTATGGAATGCATTTTGTATCATAAATACTTGTGTAAAGTATTGGTATGACCTCTTTTCTATTACCTTATAGATTGTAGGTTTAAATCTTCGGAGCAACTATTTTTCTTCTACAATTATTCCCCTCTTCCATTTTTTGATCTAATCCGTACCTCATTTTTAATTTTATATATCATACTTTTCTTTTTTAATTTTTTGATATTATCCTTTCCTTTTTTTAAGTTTATACATCATATATGTATTATTGTATACATCTACAATTATACAATTATGATTATACGCTGAATGTCAAATGAGCACATATTTTTTTAAAAAGAAACTCATCTCTAATTTGTACCCCCAATACTAAATTTCTGGATACACCACTGAGAGAAAAAAAATATCACTGTACTATGGTAAGCTCCAGACAAAAAAACTAAACCTAACTAGTATTATAAACCTATTTCACACGAACGAAAACGAAAACTAGGGCCCGTTCGGGGTGGTTTTGAGTTTTTAGTTTTTTTAAAAACTAAAAACCAGTTTTTAAAAATCATAATTTATGGTTTTCAGTTTTTAGTTGCCAGTTTCGAAAATAAAGTATATAACTGTGAAGAGTAAAATTTTCAACTCAAATGTTCTTTTTATAAGGAGATAAAAAATTTTAAAAACCAAAAACTTGCAACTCGCAATCATCCCAAATAACCCTTACTAAAATGGATTTTTGTTGGGTAGGTAGAATTGTAGAAGTAGTCAATCAACCCAACTGGCCCCTTTTTACACATCTATTAATGTTACGTTGGGCCAAATTAGGTACTATTAGGCGAAGTTCTCATCAACTACTTTTCGTAGTTTTCAATTCACTAAACTTTAGTTGATATTCACTTAATAAACTTTGAATGTTCGATTTGTCGTTATTATTTTAAAGTTCAATTATGTTCAGTAACATAATTTCTCTCTCATATATTACTATTAGTTCTGTATTCACTTTTAGTAATTTCAACACTAGGGATAATTTGATCCAAAAGAGGCATGTTAACAGTAAAAACAACCTTCCTACTTTGAAATTAATTGATTGTTTTACATAGGAGCAATATTCTACTAGATGACTTCCTAACTTTCAGTCGTGTAATTTATCCTTTTCTCCGTGACTCTCCTGTAAAGATGGCTTCGTGTCGTGCTTGGGTCGTATCTTCGTGCTTTTTAACAGTGTCGTGTCGTGTTTATAGTTGTCGTGCTTCGTGCCGTGTCGTGTCGTGCCTGCTCTTCCAAAAGATAGGCCCAGGTTGTGCCCGTGCTCGTGCTTGTGTCGTGCCGTGCGTGCCGTGCCCATGCTTTTTTCAAATAATATTAAAATTTTCGCCGTGCCTTGTCGTGTCGTGCCGTGCCTGACCGTGCCCCACCGTGTTTTTTTTTTCAAAATCTAGGCCCGGGCCCGGCCCAGACCCAGTCATTCGTGCCCGTACTTCCTCCATACCCGTGCCGTGCCGTATAAAAAGCATGCTCAATCGTATCGTGCCTTGTGCTACCTGTGCCCCGTACTACCCGTGCCCAATGCCATCTCTACTCCCATGTCTTTGTCTCCATCCCATGATTCCCATCCCATCCCGTTTCATCTCTCTTTATTTTGTCCTTTTTCTTTTGCTATTTATCCAGAGTTCAAGTTCTGGTCCAAAAGCAAACAAACCACGAGTCATGATTTGTGAAGATTTACTATGAGTACTTGCCAAAATTTTGTCAACTTCATATACTTCATCATTTTGATTACTTCCTTTTCTCAGATATGGAGGGTCTTTTCTTTGCTTGCTTCTCATTTAGATTTCACTTTATCTTGACCATCTCTTTGACCCTTTAATTTACTACTAACATAGGTTATAAAAATCGAACGAACTAGGTGAATTATAATATAAGCAGCCTTATTACCCTCCCGCTTTACCTGACTCATCACGTAAGAATTAAACTCCCCCAGCGACATGCTTTGAGGATAATGATATTATGATAATAATATATTATCCTATGAAGATCAGGATTGATTAGCAGTTAATGCCAGAAAAAAAAAATAGATAAGGTGGAATGGTCTAATAATACGTATCACAAAAGTAGTAAAAGGAATTGTTAGTGAATGAGCATCACTGCTTTTCCCCCAAAGGAATATATATCAACTTTGCAATCAATCAAATTAATAAGGGTTAAGCTTCATGCTTTAGTGGAAGATGTAATGATTAGTGTACAAAGAATTTTTTGAACCTCCCATGAATTAATTTGACATGGATGGATTTCAGTCGCTATTGGAATTTGGAACCTCCAACTCCAAGTACCCACCCCATTTCAATTCCTAACCTGCCCCTACTACTACAACTGTACAAGTAGGTTTGATCAAATTAGTGGGAGACTACTCTCTTTTTTTTTTTTTTTTTTTAATAGGTAACGAAGTCAGCGTCTTAGGTCCATTACATACAGGAAGACGGATAGCGGGTGAGGCAAATAAATAAACTAGTTTGAATAGGACTATGTGAGAGAGATAATATATGTCCTTGAACTAAATTGAGTAGAAGTAAACTGAACTAAACTAAACTAAACATGTGAAATGACTTAAACCACTAGCAAATTGGAAAATAAAACACCGTAACAAACCATTTTTCTAGTTGCTTTGATTAGAATCATTTTAGTGCGGATTGGTTATGAATAATGACGCTAGTATATGACGTGATTAGTAAGTGATTAGGCCCTGGGTTAAGGTTTAAACTTGTCCACATCCCCTGTTTTTGGAGCTCTACTTTCTCCCCTTCAGATCAGTTGAGATTATTTGTTTAAAGAATATTTGGTGGTGATGACGCAGAAAACAGTTGAGGTGAGCAATGATTTAATAAGGGAGTGTTTGGATACTGGCTTGTAGAGTGATTTTTGGGATATTTGGCTGTTTGACTAGTTTACTAGCCAAAAATAGTGTTTGGTTGCTCGCTGATTGGGTTGGCTTTTGGCACCCACCAGCCAAGTTTTGAACAGTCAGGGGGACTAGCGTTTGGTGTTGGCTGGTGTCCTATGAAGAGGGTTCAGTGACAATTTTGCCCCCAATTTCATATAATTTACATGCCTATGCCATTTTAATACTCAAGTCTCCAAGAGAGAGGGTCGACGGACATACGAATTCTTCGGCGTCCAGCAGGTTGCGCCTTCGTCCTCTGGCGTGGTAATTCTAATGGCGAAAGACAAATTTTGCCCAACCCTTAAACATTGGCTGGAGAGAGAGAGAGAGAGAGGAAAAAAACTATAGCCATTGTTTCCTCTATTAACCTTACAAAGTACTGTAGTAACAAATATCCAGTGGCGGTGAGCATGTGACTATTGGATGGAAGAAGGGCCACAGAGGGGTGTTTATGAAGAGTGAGAGAGGCGGTGGAGAGGGGGCCTGGGTTTGGTGTGTAAATGATAACTAGTTATATTCCCGTACGATGTACGGTTGGATACAAAAATCCTTTTATATAAAATATCTCGCTTAATAAGGTACAAACTTGTAATACTACATTAATTTGTAGGGTAGAATACCAAAATATATACAATATCTCATTCCTTGTTAATCATGATATAAACCTGGTTTGTATAGCCAACAAATCTTTATTATTTTTATTGTAATTTAACCCAATTTCTAGTGTCTAATATTCAGTCCAAAATACCACCACCACTACTACTACTTCTTCTGCAATTTACTCCAAATATCCAATTTAAAAAGTCATATCCAAAGTTTCCAATAGATGCAATAAAATTATGATTAAGTAATTAACAACTATGTATACCCATCATTGGTAGCTAATATTCATTTTGTTTCTACTGTAATATTACTATAGAATAAATAATGCAAAAATTGAAATAAAAACAATGTACACTTTGACTCGAATATAGTAACCTTTATTGTTAAAGCATCCGCAAAAAAAATGATTAGAGAAATAAAAATATTTTGTATTATTATATAAATGTATCATTATAAAAATTTAAGAAAATATATTTAAGTTTAATGTAGATTCATGCATTAATGTAGATTCATGCATTTTATATTATGATGACGTGTCAAACAATGGGATATGCCTTGTTTATATGGACGCCCACGTGTCCATTAAGCATGATAATAGATTGAGTTGACTAGGTGGTACATTTTATTTGGGCTGATTGATTTATATGCAATGCAACCGTAAAGCATTATAATTTACAAGTGAGTCATTTGTTCCTTTTTTTTTATTTGGTTGAGGGCAAAAAAAAATTGCATTATTCTACAAACCTTTAATTCTTATCTTGCACTAAAAATACAAAATCTTAATAACTTGTAGATCAAAAGAGTAAAATTAAAATTAATAAAAATGTTGACCAAAGTATCATAATATTATTTGATGAAAATAATTATTATAGCTATGTCCTTTTCGGTAATTTACTAGTCATCAGCTAATCATAAACAGCTGGTTTTACCAAACACTTTTCTTGCGAATAACCAACATGACTAGTTAGTCAAATCAGCTAACATTACCAGCTAACATTCACCAGCCATCAACTAACGGCTAACAGCCAACATCACCAGCCATTTGCCAAACAGGACCTAAATGTCCAACAACAGCACAAGCACGGCGATTGTTGATGGTATTGGTATTGGTATTGGTGGGGATTGGGGAAGTAGATTTATGATACAGGCATTTTTTTTAAATGGAATTTTAAAGCGCAAGGCAGGGACCCTATAATATGATTACAAAGAAAAGAAAGGATCATACGAACAAAAAATTACCAAAAATGACTTTTTGGAGGCCACTGTTGTAGTGTTATATACTCGTATGCTTGTATCACCCTGTGTTATAGAGTACTATATAGACCACATGAGATGAGTTTTCATGATTGAGTAAGCTACTTTTCTCTTCTCCTTCCCGGAAAATATTAACATATTTTAGAATCTGCAAAAAAAATCTATTATGAAGCCGTCTCAAGGTAAACTCTTCTCTATCAGTAAGGATTTTCTATCTCACTCCTTTATACATTTGACACGTCAGCTTTTAAATATTATTTATTATTAAATTGGGATGTATGACAAAATCACGGACGTCCAGGATGTGGTTGGGACATGAACGGGTACATATAAGAGGACAGAAGATCCGTATTGCTACTCTATATGCTTGTATGAGTGACATCATCTTGAAACCAGCTCATACGAGTTTTTGTGTAGAATCCAAAGGGGTGATTAGCTGCCCATTTACATTTATGATGTTGCTAACTGATGCTGCAAATGCTGGTGATTGAAAATCCTTGAATTTTTCGGGAAAAAAGAAATTGATTATGTTGTGAGCTACTTCTACTTTATTGACACCCCTACGAATTTAAAATTCAACAAGCAAAAGTAATTTCAAGGCCGCTAATAGAATTTAGTCAGTAATGAATCCTAGAGGCTCATAACGGAGTTCTTTAGATATAGTAGTGGGATTATTTTTATGCCATATAGTGTATTATATTCTAGCATTAGTAAGTAATATGGCCGGATTTTGGACGTAAATTTAAAAAAATTTGAGAAAAGTTGAAGAGTTAACCTTTCTAAATAGAAGTGCTTGATAGCCTCTCTAAATAGGAGTACAAGTTAGTCATTTGGTTTTGAATTTTAACAGGGTCCTAAAACGTTTGAGACGATGACCTGCATGTAAATGAAATATATCAACTTCTTTAGTTCTGTTATATCAAGACACATGTTTAAACTTATACCATCCACCTTTCTTTTTTTTTTTTCTTTTTTTTTTTTTGGGTTTGGCAACCTCTTTGGGTGTAGCTAAAGCCTAAAAGACACCTTCTAACGTACGGTCTCAGAAATTCCACAAATCAATTCGTGTAGGTACTCCTTATAAGGTTTGAACCCATAACTGATGTACAAGTTGTAACTTGTTTACCAATGAGCCAACACTTCTTGTGTACCATCCACCTTTCTTTATGACTATGTTTAACACAACTAGTTGTGAAGTTACCTGAAAAGTTAAATGATTAATAATGACAAATATCTAAACTCTTATAAAACTATAATATATGAGCTGAAAAGCTAGCAAATTGGAGTTGCCACTAGATGAAACATCCCAGGATAAATGACCGTCCATGGCAGACCACATTGCCAATAAGACTACTGAATTGATGGCTATATGTGGCATTCCCAACGACAATGGTAAGTGGGGATTGGGTTTTTAATGGTGGCTTTGGTGTTACGCTGATTTTACAGCATGCACTTTGTAAATGGAAGATCAAAAAAAGAAAGAAGCAGAAGGAAAAAGAGAAAAGAAAATGAGATTAGACCATGTCCATTAACCCATGAACCAATCGATCAGACTCATAGTCCAATCGAAGCACCACTAAAGTACCTGTTTAACTAAATCAGCTTCACCAGGGTCTATTCTTATGAGAGAGATGTGAGTAGTTTACGAATTTTCGGAATTGATTAGACATATGCCACTATGAATTGGCTTACCTTAATGCCAGTGTCCTACCAACGGGCTTCAACGTAATGGTGCAGGATGGTGAGGAACGGAACGGAACGGAATAAAATAGAACGGAACGGAACGGAATAAAATAGAACGGCGCAGATAATAAAACAAAATGCGAGACAAAATGAAGTACAGAATGCGCAACGGAACAAAACGGAACGAAATGCAGCATGAAGATGACGAAAAAAAGGGCCTAATTTGAGTACTTTTTATTGAATATGGAAGATAGATAAGAATTCCTCAACAAGGCATCAAATGTTCAAAATGCAATGCATAGGAAAATGGTGAAAGTATATATTTTGACCCAATGTAATAATCTAAAAAGTTCAAGGTAACAAACTACAAATTGCCAATAGAAACTTATAATGGTGATGTTTGGTTGTTACTTGTTAGCACTTAGCAGATTGCATAGAGGTTAGCTAATCAGAGGCCAATTAGCAAATTTGACCGATCAAACTGCTAATTGAATTGTTTAGTTCAAAGCATATCACATAAGCAAATCACAGCCAATCCGCAAACTAAGAAAACACTCGTCATCCTAATATTTGAATAATTCTTATTGTCTAAACTCGTATCCACCTAGCTAGGTGGACCTCCCCCTCCCCCTCCATTTGTGCCTTGGGTCAGTCCGTTCACCTATCTAGGTGGACCCTCAAGGGTCTAGGCAATAATTTGCCCATGTCGGATAGAGAGGATTGAGACCCAATGAATCCGGTTGAATTCAATTTCCATGGTCACTAATGCTAATGTCATATAGCTCTGCCCCACGAGTTAAGGAACATTTACACTATTGGAATAGCAATTGTTAACCAGCAGTACGATTTTCAATTGGCCCAGCCCTAGCGCATTCCTTCGCTGCGTGGGCGGCATCCTCGGCCTTTGTAGGAGTCCTACTTCCCGAGGATTTTCCACCCAATTGCGGCCTTTAGGTTGTTCGATTGTTTGTTTTTGGGGTTTGGAATACAATCTAACAACCTTTGACGAGCAACAAAAAAAAAAAAGAAAAAAATTTAACCAGTACAGGAGTTGGAGTGGAATTTAAGGGCACCAGCATTTTATGGAGATGGAAGGGGGTGCGTGGAGAGCATGCCAAGTCAACTTGGCTGTTAATAATGGTAGCAGAACTGGAACATAGCACAATCAGAGACAGCAATGAGCATTTAGTTTCCATTTGCAATGATTCAGAGTCACCAAACAATGCTTTCATATTGGACAATTTATAGTGCTAAAATATTGAGGATAATCATAAAGAGGAAACACAGTATGAAGTATGGTGCCACTTAAGTGCTGCATACATGATACAACCACCCAGGCTACACTCATATATTGGATTTGATTTGTTGACATGAAGTTTTTACATGCAGTCTCTGATTCATACAAAAGCACCGAAATTGCCAAGGAACATCAGGGCTTCTAGCTCCTGCTAATCGCTCATTGGAACTTTACTAAAAGAGTAAAATTTGTAAACCTAACTCCCCAAAAGTTTTCATTAGAATGCTTCAAATTTTTACCGCAGCTTCGTCATTTTGATAATTAATTTCAAATTCATTAAATAAGGGAATTGCATTTCGAGCTAAGACATAGCTGCTTGATTAGTGCATAAAGCCCACACAGTTCCATGTCTAAGCATAATCAAAGATTACTTAGCTTGGCAGGTTCGCCGCTGTACAGTTCTCCAATAATCATGGAAGTTTTTCAGCATAACTCCCATTCACCAAATCCAATTTTCGGCTACTCTAGTGATCAATTATAATTGATAAGAGATATATCTAGGGCACAAATAAACCTAATGAGCGCGGCACAAGTTAAGAGGCATGCAATTGTATGCTTTACATGAAACTACTTGAGCTCATAGGCTCAGTTCCCCTTTAAGAGGCTCAGAAATCTGGTCTAGAACACTTTAAACACTCAGTCTCGGTCCATATGAGTCGGCAGTGACCACATAGCATGAACAGAGAGGAGCAAATAAAACCAGAAGACTTAAGATACCCCAACCAATACTGAAGCATAGCATTCTACTTAATGATGGGAATAGAAAGAAAGTGACATGACTGATTAAGACACCTTCGTTGATCATACTATATGTCGTTATCAAATTACTTGCATTCCCTTTCAGGACTGGCAATGTTTATCCTGAGGTTCATGACAATGCCATATCAAACAGACAATCCAATGTTTCAAGCTATAGGATCTAGATTTTTAGTTACTCCCAAGGCAAAAGAGAGAGCGGAGCATACAAGCCCGCGACTTTGGTTGTTTCAAGCTCGTTACTATATCCTGACGGTCTCTATAAGCATAGAGGAAAATTGAAATCAGACACTGAGATGGGCGAGTCATGAATGCCAGTCACGGAACACACTACTATGATGCCAAATTCTCAATGGTGAAAACTCATCAAACAATAAAGAAAAGCTGCTGTTCAATGTCGAAATACTCCCAAGATTCTTAGAAACTGCTGCTTTAGACATGCTACTTCTTCAATCAATCATTCCATCATCTATTAATCAATGATCTATTTCTATTTACATGACATGGTTATACACCATTGCAGATACAAAACAACGTATACTTGCCAAGTTGCCATTTCAAAAACATATACTGGATAAAAGAATCTAATTTACCCCGTGCACTGGTGATTCGAAATTTTAGTTTTTTACATAATTAAACAATGAAGAAGATGAATATCACCAAAAAGAATATTAGAATAGCAAACAGTTTGATTAACAAGGACCTGTTTGAAGATATCCGGGTTAGATGCTTCAATAAAGCACTGTGAGCACCTTCCACGTTGGACTGAGATTCATCCATGTTATCATCGATCCTGGTCGCATCAGAAAGCCATTTTAGAAAATATGGTTGAGGAAAGTCAATTTTGAAGGAAAATGTCGAGTTAATTCATGACTAAAACAACAGAAAGAGCATTATTGAGCTTTCAAGATATTCTTATCCACTTCTAATTTCCGCACAAATGAAAGTTTTTGTTATCATGGTCTAAATTCTTGCATAAGCTCAAGAAATGGCAGCAACCTGATAGCAAGTTCCCCTTGCTGCGCAACCATTGTAGCCAGATGCGTAAAAATCCCACTTAGTTCAGAGATGGTAGATTCTACATTCTGAAGAGCCGTCACTCGAGTTCGCGAATCATTCTCCTGCTGATGGACAACCTCCTGTAGCATCGACATTCCCATGTTGTTTGAATGTGTAGTCTCAGTAGCCAACCTCCGCCTGCCATAGCAAAACTCAATTAAAATTGTTAAACGTTTCAACTTTCATACCAATTCACTCCTCTATTCCATAGTCGAACAGATAAGAAGCATTTGTACAGGCACAATAATTTTCTACTGAGGTGTCCTAAAATCTCACATTGGTAGGAAAAATACACAACATATACATAAGGCAGCATAAAAAATAGAGACACTAGTATTTATTGAGGACAAACAAAAGGGATTCAGAAAACTCACCTTAGTTGGCTCCCCGCCTGGACTCCTCCTAACGGTGTTCTGCAGCAAAAGCATACAACGTTTAGAGAATGAAGGCTGTAACTGACCTAATGCCCACATTAGATCAGGATAAAGACTTGTTGCAGAAGAAGCCAGTGGCAAAGACGAGCTCAACAATTAGAATGGGATCTTATAATAATATTACTGACTGGGTAGGTTGCAAGCTTCCAGGCACATTAGATGAATTCGCCCATGGAGGTGGCTCCGTAACTGGTTTGGCATGGTGCTGAAAGGGGTTTTCTCTTAATGCATTGCCAGAGAATATTTGTTTCCTGCTTTCATGAGCCTTGATATTCTGCACAGTGAACAGACAAATATGAGGTAAGCAGCTAACAGTGGAAGCATAACGGAGGAAAAACCAATCCTCCATGTAACACTTACCTGTGTCCTTGCAGTCAACACGTCCTGAAACTGCTTTGTAGCTTCCATTAATCTGTTCTTTACATCATTACAAACAGCATTTGCATGAACAACCTCATCTTCGGAATAGTTTCCGTTAGCTATTTCAATGTTTTCAAGTGTCTGTAGATCTGCAACTGCTACATTCAGTGCCGTAATATCATCTTTTACCAAGCCGGTTAATTCTTGTATTTCCACCGTAGGATCATCAAACATTGAAGACTTTTTGGCCACTGCGCGAATACTCAAATATTATTAAAAAGTTATGGTAATCTAGCAATAAATCTCCGGCTCTGCTGATTTGAAATTATTTTCCAGGAACCATATTCGTTATCTTATTCTTTTTGTTTTAGGGGGTGGGTCTGGGTATGGCCTAACAGGTGGAAGCGAGTTCGTAAAGATTAGTACTGCAAAGCATATCAGAGGGCAACATAAGACTATTGAAGGATGATGAGCTAAGCTGCCTTTAAGATCTGAGGCTAACTACTAAAGGACAGCTCGTGCACAGCTGAGTTAGGGAAGAGTAGACAAAGTGTAAACAGAATTGGAATTGCAAGTTAGAAATTCTCAAGGGTTACAAAAACAAATGGCTTAAACATAAAACAGAAAGAAGCGTCACAATGGAGTTCTTGGGACACTAATAACAGTTAACTCCTAGTTAAACATCATTGTGATCAAACTCATCAAAGCAATGGATACTAGGATGCACATTTTTAAAGCAATATAGTTGGTTGATGAAAACAGAAGCAGAGAAAATATTCATAAAAAACATTTTGCCTAGATGACATTTTTATATCGTTGGGGAGGGAGGGGATTGAATCAATGTGCTTTCTCAAAACCCCCCTCAGAGACGGGGACAAAAAAATACATGCATTAACCCCAGAAGTATCCACACTAAATGACTTAAGCACCTCTAAGCAACTGGGAAAATCTCCAATATTAACCAAGATACATTTTTGTTCACATCCAATTACCTTATCCCCTAAGTATCCTCATGAACTCTCTCTCATAACTCTGCCACCTCAAAAACACCCCCTTCCCCCACCAACCTAATAAGGAGGCAAGGAGCACACAAACGGATCAACGGCGATCTTTACATGAGTATATAAAATGCTTAGTAATACAGAAATCTTTTTACTGAACATCCTTTACTCCTTTCACCACCCATCAATTGCAAGTTTTCAACCAATGCAGCTCACATTCATTTATCACAAATCCACAATATAGGAATATTTCACATACTGTAAAGCTTGTCAACCATATTGCCAGTGAGACTATTTTTCAAATAAAACACCAATGCCCTTTTTTGAAGAACAATATTTAGTCTTGCAATGACATTTATATTGCACATTTATTAAATCCAAATCTCAACACAGGTTACTTGGCATTAAAAATCACATTCATAATCATAGCATTTCTCTAACACTTATCATTATACGAAGTAATTGAGAAGCTCACACGGATTTTAATTCAAATTCAAAATTTATAAATCACAGCAAATATAAAAATTAGGGCTTTTAGGAAAATTACATAGGGCAAGGCGGGCGATTTTCCGTTGGGCTTCGTGGACACCTAACCCGATCCGAGAAGCCTTCTTGTTGAATTCGGATCTACCTGATGATACCGATGGTAGCTCCGGTGATTGCTTAGCCGTTGATCGATCATTTGGAGGTAAATCGACGGCTGAGATGCCCCCAATTTTCCTCAACGTTTCTGATAGAGATCGGAATTCGGCCGTACGATCTCGATAAGACGAAACGCCGGCGTTTGACATCGGTGGTGAGAAAGCCGGGAACTTGATTTGGTTTTAAGCGAAACGTTTCGAGTAGTGGAAAGGGAGAACGCCAGCTTAACAGTTGGAAATTGGTCGTTGTGATTTCTTTTTTTTTCCCTCCATCTGTTATGTTTCCCGGACGAAAAATAAAAATTGAAAATAGGAGAGGGAGAAGCGAGCCCCAATCACAGGATGGTAGATCCAAAAGAAAAAAAAAATGACAACATTGTGATTAACTCTGAAAATTTTGCAATAATAAGCCATGCAAATAATGTTATTTATTTGTCATGAAAAAAAGATAAAAGTCCGATTTGACAATTAGTTATTAGCGGATTGCATTAACGTTCAACAATTAGTTATTTTTGACAGATTATTGATCTTAACATTTATGCAAAAATGTTTTGGTTGGGTAAATCAGTTGTTAGCGTTATTAATGCTTGTTTGTAATTGCGCACAAGTATTGTACCATATGATCATTTGAAATCTAATTTCCCAAACAACTAACTCATTTTGAACCTTTTCAAAATTAGCTAGTCTTTTAACTTAGTCAAACAGTTAAATACTATCAAACAACTAACTATTATTGACTCAAAGGCCACAAATGACCAATCATACAGACATTCAAACTGAATCACAACAATTAATCCATAAAACTATAGTCAAAATCATTCCTCAAATGCGTTCTTCAATCATACAACAAACCAAATCATAACAAGGTCCGTGGCATATACGTCAATGCCTCCACCGTCTGGACAACCACCAACTTAACCATTTGTTAATAAACATTCCATCAACGGTAGTCATCGGTTTTAGGGTAATCTACTAATCTCTAATCACTTTTTTGCTTTAGAAAAAATAAATAAATCAAAATTTATACTCACATCAACATCAACATTACCCCAGTGCCTCTAAAGAGGCTCCCACCTAGGCGGGGTGAGGGGGGGTCGTTTGTACGCAGCCTTACCCCTGTGAGAGTCTCACAGAGAGGCTGTTTCCGTTTGACCCGAGATCCGAAGTGCGACGACCATTGGCAACTTCACAATAAATAAGAAGCGCCAACAGTTTTATAAGCCATTTTGCTTTAGAAAAAAATAAATAAATCAAAATCGAAATTGCTTAACGTAAATCTTGAATTACTAAACGCAAATATTTTTGACCCAATACTTTTCAATATACCCTTTTTATTAGTAGCTTCATTCCTTTCTCTTTTTCTCTAAAATCCGAGTCTCTATTATCTTTTGGTCACTAACAAGCAAAAAAATTATCTTTTGGTCACTAATTCGAGTCCACTAATTCACCATAATGATTCATTTGATTGGAACGATATTTTTGATACAAGTACTGGTGGTATTAAGGTAACAATAGACTTAAAATTATTATTTTTTTACTTATCGATTGTTTAGGGTTCATGCAAAGTTGCTACACGGCGGGGTGGACGGTGGGCTGCACTTGTGGCGGAAGTGCAGCAATGGATGGGCTGGCTGAGTGTAGTGGCCAGATATCTAAGCATAGACAATTTGTTAGTAATTGAGTACTAACAGTATGGCTGTAAGATGCCATTCGGGTGGTGGCCACCCATCGCCATCCCGAGGTACCACAGTCGCCAGCGACGTCAATCCCCATCCAAATAGCAACCCTATTGGCGACCCTGATAGGCAATCAACACCATTTCAATGGTATCATACTTTCATCCATCAAAAACTTGGCTTTGTTCCCACCCAAACAACCACCGTGGGTTTTACTGATAGAGGGAGTTGATGGAGAGAGAAAGGAAGGGAGAGAGAGAAAGGGGTGAGAGATTTGTTAAGGGTATTGTAGAAAAAATATTTGCGTTAAATAATACTCTGATTTACGTTTAGCAATCCCCATCAAAATTTATACTCGATGAATTGCAAATGTGCAAGACCTTGGCTTCTTATGAAATCTTATGAAAGAAGAGTTGGGCCTTGTTAGCATAACCCAGCATATTGTGGATCCTGAAGCAAAGAGAAAGAAGGACATTTGGACCACTAAAAGAGCATGATAAACTAAGGCCCATTACTGTCTTACTTACCAGTCCAAAAAGGACAACCACCATAAGATTAAAACAAACTTACAGCCCAAACCGTTGGATCTAGGTCACCCATCATTTCTCCCTCATTTTCTCTCTCCTCACTATATAAGCCTCTTTACAACCCCCATCGTCTTCTTCATAGCAGCAAAAACATACCCTAGGGTTTTATACCAGTAGCTTTTAGCCTTTCACCAGCAAAATCCCATCTTGAGGTTAAAGAGACGGCGCCGCTTCGCTGTCCGCCTTGACAGAGCTTTCTCAGTCTTGGCCCTCGATTTTGTTGTAGTAACCACCCATACAAACACCTGTCTGTAAAAACCTCTTAACAACAAAAAAAAACCAAAAAACAAAAAACCCCTTTTCTCTCTCCTCTCATCAAGCTTTTTCGTTTCATTTCATAATCTTAAGCAGCGAAAAATGGGCAAGTTTACCAAGGCTGAGAAGAAGAGTGCTTATGACCAGAAGCTTTGCAATCTTTTGGAAGAGTACAGTCAGATATTGATTGCATCAGCTGACAATGTGGGTTCAAACCAACTTCAGGGTATTAGGAAGGGTCTTAGAGGTGACTCTGTTGTTCTCATGGGAAAGAACACTATGATGAAGAGGTCCATTAGGCTTCATGCTGATAACTCTGGTAACCAGGATTTCAGGAAGTTGGCTGATTTGTTGGTTGGTAATGTTGGTTTGATTTTCACCAAGGGTGATTTGAAGGAAGTCAGGGAAGAAATTGCCAAGTACAAGGTAACATTTTATTTTGTTGTTGATTTTACTGTTTTGTTATGTAAATTTGATTTTGTGGGTTGTTGGTTGGCCATGTTTGTTATGAAGTGCCTGTTGAATGTTGTTATATAAAGTAATTATGTTCTTGGTTTTGAGCATTTTAATGGAATCTATGAGGGTACTAAAGGAGAAATGAGTAATATTATCTCATATAGAAAGGAAGGCAGTAGAACATGTTTGTGATTTTTTTAGATATCCTTTTCAAAGGAGTTATGTTTCTGGGTCATGTTTGTTGTGCAATGCTTGTTGGAATTTAGGATTCAAAAATGTTTGAGAGAACGATGATGTAGTTGTGAATGTTATTTTGCTAATGGAGTTTTATTCCTAGGTTACTGATATTCATTTGGTTATACAATTTGATATCCTCCTAGGAATCAATTTCTTATCATCTTAAAGAATCAATCTTCTACAAGTTGGGACACCAAACTTTTAGGCAAGCATTAGAAATTGTTGTAGATGTCTTGATTTGGTCAGTATACTCTTGTTGGTGAATTAGTCTATTTGTTCCAAGTTTAGGCAGTCTTATGTTTGACTAAATGCTAATGGTGCCAATTCCTTTGGGCGGGGTTAAAAATAACTACTTGTTTAATCCTCTATGCAATTGGGTTTCATCACATGCCTTTGTTTATCTCACAATTACCCAACACTAGAGAAAAGAGATTATGGACTTTTCTTTAGAAGTACATTATGGATGATATGGAAATGTTAGTGTTCTGCAATGTCAAATTTTCTTTGCATGACACATTTGCCATGCCCGCTCACCATGTCTTAACTGGAATCACTCTGGAATCACATGAGTGAGAAAGTGAAATAGTTTTTATCTCTTTTAAGTAAGATTCCTCACTTGAGATCAATGTTCATTTGGTGAATCAAATATAAAGTTAAGTACCATGCGACATGGATGGTGTTTCTTAGGTAAGTCAATTTCTCCTTCTAGTTTTATTGGTGGTAGGTTGTGGTGTCACCAAGCTTCTTATGTTTCGACTAGTTCAATGTTATGATTAGTGTGCTACGATAACAAAAGCAACTACTGTCGTTACACTTGCTATTGCGTCTGAATCTCTATTCGTTTGCAGTTCTTAGTTTTCTCTTTATGTATGATTGTGGAAAGGTTAGAGATCTTGGTTCTCCATTTGTTTTATTTCTTATAGTGCTCAATTTTTTTAGTAGGTTTAATAAACGAAACTGTCAAATTTGTCATGAAGATGAGGACATGTACAGTTGGCATCGCCTAACTATTCTTGCCTGATAGTTTTATGTTTTAGCTGAAAGCCAAATGGGGTATGACTTCTGTGTTAGTGGGAGTTCTCTCTAACATAGAAGACATGTTAACTGGCTATTTCTAGTGATAAGAAGTATGCTTGCATTTATAGAGAATGTTGACATTAAAGACATGACATGTTAACTGGCTCTTCTCAGTGACAAGAAGTATGCTTGCATTAGTAGTGATTGTTGACATAAAAACTCTTTAATTTGTTCGGTACACGGGCTATCTGCTCAGTTTTCACAGTGTAATTTATGTTGACAGGTTGGAGCCCCTGCCCGTGTCGGACTGGTTGCTCCGATTGATGTGGTTGTTCCTCCTGGCAACACTGGTCTTGACCCCTCCCAGACCTCTTTCTTCCAGGTTAGTCTTTATTGCTCTACTGTCTAATTGTCTTTCGGCTTCTGAGATCAATTTTATCTCACAATTCTCGTCTCCCAGGTGCTTAACATTCCCACCAAGATTAACAAGGGTACTGTTGAAATTATCACCCCTGTGGAGCTGATCAGGAAGGGTGAGAAGGTGGGCTCTTCTGAGGCTGCATTGCTTGCCAAGCTCGGGATCAGGCCTTTCTCATACGGACTGATCGTCCAGAAGGTGTATGACAACGGTTCTGTCTTTGACCCAGAGGTCCTTGACCTGACAGATGAAGACCTTTTGGAGAAGTTTGCCACCGGGGTTTCCATGGTCACTTCCCTGTCCCTTGCTATTGCATACCCGACCGTGGCTGCTGCTCCCCACATGTTCATCAATGCCTACAAGAATGTGCTTGCCATTGCTGTTGCTACAGAGTATGACTTCCCTCAGGCAGAGGAAGTCAAGGAGTACCTCAAGGTTTGTCATCGTTTGTCTTATTGGAATGTGTTCTCTGCTGAAATTTTATTGTGTGAGCCTGAATTCTCATGTTTGAGGAACTTGTATTGCAGGATCCTAGCAAGTTTGCTGTTGCTGCTGCTCCAGTTGCAGCTGCTGGTGGTGCTTCAGGCGGTGCTGCCTCTTCCAAGGAAGAGGAGAAGGATGAACCTGCTGAGGAGTCGGATGAAGACATTGGAATGAGTCTCTTTGATGATTAGGTTTCTATCTGCAATGTTGCAAATTTACCCATAGGAGTCTTCAATTTAGCTATATGATTCTGGAACCTAAGCTTTTTGGCACTTTTGAGTTGTTATCGTTATGTGGACGATTGTTGCTTTTCTGTTTAAGAAAACCGTGTGTTGGAGGATGATGTGGATTGCTGTTAAAGTTAATCACTATGGTTCTATGACAATTTAATCTAGGCTGTTTAACTAAAAAATTACATCTATTATTTGATTTAAAAACAAAATGTTTTAAATACATTGCCACCAATGTTACAGGTAGATGTCATGGGTCTTTTGGCGCTCGTGTAATCGCCACTCCTGGTCTCTGTTTCTGCATTCTGTTTGGTTGTAGCTCTGATTTTCTGGGCCAAGAAAATGAATAGACCATGGAATTCAAAGGTGGAGTATGCTACTAGCTGGGGTCCTGGGTGGGCTTGGAGTTTTACAATGTCAGTCAGCCATGCAAACCACTACAAATAGGTGGAAGGCAAGAAATTGTGCAGCGAGTGGTTAAGGCATTCAAAGCAAGCTGCTCAAGTGCTCATATAGAGAAATAATACAGAGATTGTCCTCGAGTATAATATTCGATCCAGAGTCATGGAAGGAATATTGGGCGAAAACCAACTTAAGTATACCACGATTTGTAACAGCCTCCTAGTCAATCCGATTTTGTCTGATACCACGCAGCTAACAAAAACTCTGGTTAATCACCCTTTAGTGTCCTTTTTTGTGAAACGGACCCCTTGTTTTTCCAAGCTACCTTTTGGTCAATAAGTACGTACGATATGCCTCTTTTTATATATATATATATATATATATATATATATATATATATATATATATATATATATATATATATATGAGTATAATATAACGATCTCCTTTGAATGTTTGAAAACAATCGTCTTACCTTCGGGGTAGGGAATATTGGTCATATTTTGCCAAAATGAATGTAGTTAACCAATTCTCAAATTGGAGTAATTGGTGGGGTGGGGTGGGGTGGGGTGGGGGTAGACCTGGCAACACTGATCCGGATCCGATGACCCGAACCAAATAAATCGACCAGAGACCCGATTTTTGACCCGAAGATTGCAACCGAAGGTTGATCCGAAATCCGAAACTAACCGAATCGAACCGAAACCAACCGAGATTCATATACCCGAATTTGATCCATACCCGATTCTAATCCGATCTGAATCCAAGCCGAACCGAAAAATCGAAAGTGACTTGAACCAAATATAATCCGAAGTTTGACAAACCGAACCCGAACCGAATCGAATCAGAACCGAACCCGAATCGATTTCTAATACTAACCGAATATAACCCATATTTTGGGAACCGAAAATAACCGACTGGAACCCAAACCGAAAATAATTTCTATTATTATTATTATTATTATTTATTATTATTATTTATTATTATTTGCAATATTTTTAACTGTATTATAATATTAAAAAAAGGTAAGAATCTTGCTTTCTTAAAAATAAAAAAAAATCTATAAAACCTACGAGCATTCAACATTCAAATCGTTAAGTAAGTTGCTTATTTTAATATACATTTTAATGCACTAGTTAAGTCAAATTACCTTATTATTCAGAAATTGAGGAAGCATTTAATATGTATGCACTAATCTATAAACGATTTAGAGATGGCGGCGTATATTGCAATATATAATAATTATATTACATCACATTATTAACTTTTTAGTTCGTAAGAGTTTTTTTTTTTTCGTGCTGCTAATTCATAAGAGTTATATGATCTTTATAAAAAAAATTATGTTCGGATTTATAACTTACAAGCATCGTGGTTCATAAATAAATTATTACTCCTAATCATTAAGGCGTTAATCATATTATAGCGTGATAGTGTCATGACTCGATTTTCACTAGATCCGAATTGATCTGATTCAACCCGAACCCGATTCGGAATAAGGCAAAACCAAGACCAACCCGAACCCGTTTAAAACCGAAGACCCGAACATTGACCCGAACCGATGCCACCCGATCCGAACATAATCGATCCGAGATACACCCGAACCCGTAACCGTAACCGTAACCAAATGAACATGAACCGAATAGGAACCGCACCCGAATAAATCCGAATCGAACCGAACCCGAACACATTGTAAAACTGATCCGATTCAAACCGAACCGAACTGATCCGAACCGTATCCGAACCGAACGACCCGTTTGCCAGGTCTAGTGGGCGGTGATGAAATGAGTATATAAAGACCTACATAAGACTGGTGACTATTGTGATGAATGAATTATTGTTCTTTGAACTTGATCTTCATGTCGCTGGGTTCTTAGGTCTGACAGTAATCTGTGGACATGTTCAATCTTGCTTATTTCTAACTCTTGTTTGTATCATGTGGATATGTTGGTTCTATTGCTCAAGTCCGTTGTTGCTTCATGCGTTATTTTCTCCTGATGATGCTCAATTTATTTGACGGCTACTAGAAATTACTAAAATTTATGCTGATAAAAATGGGTGTTGAATATGAGAGTGCCTGTATTCTGGTTCAGTATGCTTACTTGCAGTTGAATATGAGAGTGCCTGTATTCTGGTTCAGTAGGCTTATTTGCTGTTGAATATGAGAGTGCCTGTATTCTGCTTCAGTATGCTTACTTGCTGTACTACCTTTATGTTCTGGTACCTTCCTGAATTTTGTGCTATAATTGCACCTGTCAGTACAATAGATGTTGTCATATAAAAGAAGTTAACTGCTTGCATTGTACTGGTAATAAACTTCAAAAACCTCTCATTTACATTGTATCTGTATCAATAGCTGAACTTTACTGTTTGACAAATGTAGTGTATATTATCAAAATAAATAGAAGAGTGTGTTGTGGAAACGCTGGAGCTCCTTCTGCCTGACATTTCAACCCCACCCCCCTCAGGTGCTTTGCTTTCCCACCAAGATTAACAAGGGTACTGTTGAAAGTAACACCGCTGTGGAGCTGATCGAGAAGGGTGACAATGAGGTCTTCACTGAGGCTTCCTACTTGCCTAGCTTGGTATCAAACCCTTGTCATACAGGCTGAGTGTGCAGAAAGTGTATGACAACGGTTCTCCCTTGCTACTGCATATCCGACCTTGGCTGCTGCTCCCCACATGTTCGTCAATGCTTATAAGAATTTGCTTGCCGTTTCTGTTGCAACAGATTATGACTTCCCCCAGGTAGAGAAAGTCAAGGAGCACCTGAAGGTTTATCATTTTTCTTGTCTTGTTCTTTCTAAGATGTTCTTCAATCCTCTACAGATGGACAGATGGTTGCGGCTTTACGCTTTTCGGATTGGCCAGAGCCAGAGGAACGAATCCATCTCAAGGGACTCGTATAAGTTTGGTAGATTTGTAGGCTTCGCCAAGCTAGTTTTAAAGCTCTGGAGCAATGGGCCATAAGATCACTTGAATAGTGGCTTGTATTGAAAATAGGCAACATTTTAAAGGCACTCAGGCAGAATGCTTTGAGAATTGAAGATTCACTAGCGTAAGACAATCAAAAGGGAGAAAAAAGAAGGAAAAAGAAGAAGAAAGAGAGAGACAATTAACGTATACACATAACGGAAAGGTGCCATTTTTGGGCTTATTATAAATACCAATACAAAATCACTTTAGAATTTAGCAAGCTAAATAGCTAATCAATAACTTATAACAACAGCCACTCGAAAAACAAATCAAAATAAAATAAACAAAACAAATGTAGAAGTTCTCTGATGAAAAGTGTGCATAAGAGAATAGAGAACCAAATCAACTACACACGAAGATAGTAGTTGATAAAAAGGAACGTAACTCGAGAGACCATCGATCAGGCACACTGGAAGCCGGTAGGGAGCTCACATCCACACCTGTTAACAAGAAGAGTAAGGTCTACGTGGAGATTGAGATGGATGAGGCCCAAGACATTGAGATGAACAGCAGTGCAAAGGCAAGCGGCTGCATCAAGGGCAATAAGGTTTCCGACAAGGCCACAGCATGGCCTCAATCGGGGATCACCAACCTGAAGGTGAACGAGATCATCAAGCACGCTCGCACACACGTCCAACTTAAGGGTGTCTCGTGGGCATTTATCAATAGGTGGTGGGTATGTGTAGGAGGAGAGGGCAAGGTTACACAATACAAGGTTCAATGCGAGAAAGAGAGCAAGCGATGCTGAGCTCTTGGGGGCCATTTTCAAACTTAGGCTTAGCTTGCTTGAGGGGTATGTTTAATAATGTGAGTAGCTAGCTACTAGTATGATGGTAAAAGAGATCAATAGGGCTTATGTTTGATGATGAAAAATTCACGCCCAATTTATAGATTGTATGCTAACTAGAATGCTACGATAAGGGCCTGGGAGAGGAATCTTTATACACATAAATTGAGCTGGATGATTCAATTTTTTGAATTAAGAACACATCAAATAATGCATAGTTAGAACTTATTAGAAGGATATCAATTATCATGGGGTTTTTTTCCCTCCTAAAATTTATATACTTTTAACACCTATAGCTATGCGGCCATATGTGTTCAACAATCAACACTGCGGTAATGTCCAAGCCCAACGCAATGATTTTAAATCAAAGGATAAATAATGTGGAAAATCCCGTCACATACGGGATATTATTCTCACTGAATGAACTATTGATGGTTAATTAGTGATTTAGAAAGCGTCGGCCAAAAATAAATATCATCGTTGTGCAATGTGGCTTGGTGCATTAAGAATGGAAGAATTGTGTTATTGTGTGCAAATGGATGCCTAGCCCCATTTCATTATTTCATTGAGTCGCGTATGTCTACTCATGGTTGTGTTTGTTCCATTTATTTATTTATTTTTGTCTAATCCTTATTATTATGAGTGCCTAAAGCCTGAATAAGAGAAATGTTCCGAACCACCTAATAATCTCGCCTAAATAGCAAATGGATTTGATGTATGTATGATTTATGAATGACTGATTAAGTGATCGAAATCGTCGGGTTGAATGGAAATATGCACAGCACCTTTGGGCTTTTGGTTTCATAAAAAAAATTAAAGATATAGGATCAACGACTTTGAAAAACTCTCAAATTGGCTAGAGTTGTTCATGGCATCTAAACTTGGATTTGTATAATTGGATTAGGATTTAGAGTTATACAACTTATACTATCTAAACTAAGATGGGTTGGTGTACCGGTTCAGCACTTCATCCCTTAAATAAGTGGTTGGGGGTTTGAATCCCAACTCTTGCGAATGGAAAAAATCCCTTGGCCAGCCCTTTACCGCTTAGTGCGCTGACAGTTGGGGCGATAGGATTAGTCACCGTGGTCGACGGTGGATACCCTTGGCAAAGACCCAAAAAAAAAATAAAAAATTATACTCTGCTGAAAAACAAATTTTCCGATTGCATTTAGTTTTATATATCTCTTTTCCAGTTTCCCCCATATTAAGGCTCCGTTTGATTCAACTGGATAAAACTGAACTGAATTGATTTTTCAAACTTGACCGTTAACCATTTAAAGTTTGTCCAAACATAGTCAATATTGGACTCATTTGAAAATATGCTTTGAGATCTTTCCGATGACATAATTATCATCATCAAATTATTTCGGAATAAAAAGTTATATGAGTGCTAAAGTTACTCATGAACTGAATTGAACTGGACTGAACTGAACTGAATTTAAGTAAAATTAAGGTGAATCAAACAGACCCTAATTGCTTTTCTATATCAGAAATATACTAAAAATCTAATATATACCCTGCTGGGCGCTGGCCTATTTAAGATAATCAAACGATTCAAACCTATTGATCAGGCCGGGTTCTGCTATTTTACATTTGTTCTCCCTTAATTAGCAATATGTATATTCGAAACGATGAAACAGATTGTAATGGTCTTTGAGCCTAAAAAAAAGAAAGAAAAAATGAAACAGAAACTTTGTAATATTGCCCAATATGTAGCTTAATTAGCTTGCATATTAAAATAATCAACTAGCTAGATTATATTAATCAAACACCATGTGAAGATCAGTCTGGCGCGAACAATTGTGCATATGGGCTTAAATCCCGTCAAAAAACAATAAAACAAAGTACGTGTAAGTAATCATTATGGTTACATATAAGCATTATTTGCACACGATAACACAAATATTCCCATTATTCTTAATGCATCAAGAACACATTGCACGACAGTGATTTTTGTTTTTGGTCGGCGTTTTTCCATTTCAAATTATGAGATCATATAATAGTTCATTCATTGAGAATATCCCGCATGTGATGGGATTTTATGCATTATTTATCCTTTGGATTCAAAATCATTGAGTTGGACTTGAACAATACCGTGCCGTTATGGCCGCATATAGGTGGTGAAGGAATTATCGGAGGGAAGAAAACCATGATATTGTTTTCACTAATTAAGCATTAAAATTATTTGATGTGTTCGTTCATAATTGATTCATCCAGCTCAAAGTATGTGTATAAAGATTCCTTGCTAGTAGCCTAGTTTGCATCTAATAATCTATAAATAAGCGCAGCCCTCTTTTGGACTTTAATCATCAAACACTTAGCCTTCAATTTCATCTCTTTTAATTTACCATTGGAGTACCCCTCAAGCTAAGGCTAATTGAGTTTGAAAATGGCCCCCAAGAGTTCAGCATCGGTTGCTCTCTTTCTCGCATTGAATCTTGTGTTGTGTAACCTTGCCCTCTCCTCCTACACCTACGCACCACCTATTGATAAATGTCCACGAGACACCCTCAAGTTGGATGTGTGTGCGAGCGTGCTTGATGATCTCGTTCACCTTCAGGTTGGTGATCCCCGATTGAGGCCATGCTGTGGCCTTGTCGGAAACCTCATTGCCCTTGATGCAGCTGCCTGCCTTTGCACCGCTGTTCATCTCAATGTCTTGGGCCTTATCCATCTCAATCTCCACGTAGACCTCACTCTTCTTGTTAACAAGTGTGGATGTGAGCTCCCTACCGGCTTCCAGTGTGCCTGATCAAGTGTTTCTTGATCATGATCATTGTCTCTCGAGTTACGTAGTTTTTGTTAACTAGTATCTCCCTGTGTGGTTGATTTTGTTCTTATGCACACCTTGCTTGCTTTCATTACAGTACTTCTACAGTTGTTGTTCGCATGGATTGTTATGGAATTTAATAAAAAGCTGAGAAAAGGCATCTTTTTGTGTTATCGATCTATTGATTGTCTTATTACGGGTCAGTGGGTGTTTGGATAATCTTTTATTGATAGAAGAGATTTGGGGAAATGAGCAACATGAAAAACTTGATTTTCCCACACATTGAGTTTTGGGCCGAATTTTACAACCTACCACTAAATAAAAGCAACAAGAACAACGGGGTTTGGATTGAGAACAAACTTGGGAATTTTGTGGTCTTTGATGAATAATCTTGTGATATGTCAAGGTGGATGGAAGCAATTCCCTTGGATGTTCATACACCTCTCTATTGGGGCAAGTGTAATCGATTGAGGAATTTCTAATAAGTGGATTTACTTTCGACATGATGGACTTCCCTTTTAGCTACATATGTGAAGGGTTGGGATGGGACATCAAGCCCAGTGAGGGAGAGAAGTATGATAGATGAGGTTGCTGAGAGCATCATCTAGGAGACTAATAACCAGATTGCCAAATGCTGAGCTTAGAATCAAGTGGGGAAAAGGTTTGTTCTTGAGATCATTAGTTTATTTGTGGGTCAACTAAAAAGAGAAATAGGCCGTTCTCCTCTTCGTGTTTGGGATAGTGGTAGTATATGGTGTCAAAATCAAACTCAACCAAGATGTTTATGCTTGGTTACGACTCAATATTGTGATGATTGATTGCTGTTCTTTGGACTCGATGTTGCTGGGTAACTAGGTCTGACTGTAATGATTTGTTACAACTCACTCTGTGTCGACGTTCAATACTTACTTTCAAACTCTTCTTTGTATAATGTGGATAGGTTGGAACTCTTGCTCATGTCTGTTTTGCTTTTGTGATTTTATTTTCCTGATGATGCCCGAATTTCTTTGACGAAGGTACTAGGAACTAGTACTATTTGAGTGCTGATAGAAATGGGGTTGGATAAGAGAGTGTCTGTATTCTGGTTCAGTATGCTTACTTGCTATACTAACTTTTGAGTGTTCTGGTACCTTTATGAATTTTCTGTTAGTTGCAACTCTCACTGTATGGGCTAGTAGTTTGTACATGGATTGCAAGTATACTGTGTTCGATGTTCTCAAATTTTGAAAGATAAGAAGTTAACTGCTTGCATTTTAGTGATTAAAGACCTCTAGCCTGTTGTGCTGCAAAGTAGGATTTTGTAGCCTTGTAGGCTCCAGAAGTTAGTTTGTTCTGTTTTAACAACTGAAATTTTTTAAGCCTTTAATTTGCAGCATTATTTTGGATTTGTTCTTGAGATACATTAGAGAATTGTGTTACATTTAGCAGGTGATCTCTTGCTGTGGATGCTGTGTTTACAATGAATGATCCCAAGGATCTTGTCGATTGGCCTTGATGCATGTTCCAGATTCTCGACGAGTACATGCTGAAGTTTTAAACCTCAGGTGTAGGTGATGTTGGTGCACGATATAGCTTTTGAAGATGTTTGCTGTTTTGCTTGTTCATTGTCTTCACTCGCAGGTTACGCGGTGGCAATTCTGTTAGATACTGAAAATCTGAAGCATTAGTGAACTGTAGGATATAGTCTATAGAGTAACTTGAGATAATTCTGCATATTAATACTCCTGGCTTTTCAATTACATCTTTCCTTTCTGGTACTAATTTGGTTGCTAGGTACGTTTGTATCTGATCTGGATGCCATAGTTGAATAGAGTCCCCAAGTTCCTTAGTTCACATTGGTAATAATCGTGCTATTGTCGAAGAACAGACCCATGCAATTGTCAAGGCAATTGATGGGTACTCTAGGTGTATGGAGGGTGGTCACTCAGGTGCACTCAACCCAATTAATCACTCAGTATGACCCAACTCTTTAAACATTTGTAGGCCCATTGTTTCTTTCAGCCCATTCAATTTTAGAGGATGCATGTAGCTATCTCTATGCTACACAGAGCACCTAAAATTTTGCCATGACAGAGGGACTTCTATAGATTTGTACTCTTAAAGGGTCTAAAGATGGAAGACCTGAGGGCTGAGGGGACCTAAATATTATTATTATTTTGTACTATTTAGGAACTGGCTTAATGATAGTTTTCCTACAGTTATTTTTAAAAATCGAGGCACATCCCTCCAACTTGATGCTTCACTAAATATTTTTGTTTTGTTCTTTTACAATATGATGTTATCGCATCTCTAAATAAACGTTATTTTACTCTTATAGAAGGAACAAAACTTTATCTTGATGATTCTTATCATATTTCATGTGGCCATCCGTATATGTCTTTAATTAATAATTTAATATGTGAGATATGTATGGAACATGAAATTGAAAATTCTATCGGTATTATAATCATGCATGCAACATTGTAATGTTGAATCTCCTATAAGAAAATGTCTTTCAATTTTAAAACTCCCCATTAGTTGGGAGGCGACTAATTGCTCGAAAGGGACAACAATTAAATACAAGAGAAACTCAATTCAAAGTGCATATTCCAAAGCATCTTCTTAAATCCACGACCAACAAGAAAACTTCTGTAAACCAACTTTAAAATTCAAATAACTACCTTTATCGAGTTTCAAGTTTTAAATCATCATCACTTTTCAACCAATTTTTTATAAATAAAAAATGAATTTTGTTTAAATTTTTTGCCTCTGGCATTATTCAAGCTTAGCTTGTAACATCCGTGAAAGTTGATACTGAAACAACTTCTTTATATTTTTTCGTGCAATGATATTCAGGAGTTTAAGGATTGAGTTCAGCACATTTGCATCGTCATGTTTCTTGTTGCCTCATTTGCAACCAAAAACAATATAAATATTACATTTAGCTGATTCTAATCGGAATTTTGAGTGGTCACCAGAGTTGAGCGATGGCGTAAACCAGCTGTGGGCTGCGTTAAGATCAATACTGATGCAGGGAAAATTGGTGTCATTGGGACGGGTATTGGTGTGATATGTCGTGATTCTCTCGGTCATCCTCTTATTGGTGTGACTTGGCAACTTAGAGAAGACCTTGAGGTAAAGATTGCGGAGGCGAAGGCAGTGTTGTTCGGTTTGCAGGTAGCTTCACTTTATGGTTTTGAGGTCATAGAAGTTGAAACAATCAGTCAGTAGTCAATGCTTTAAAAGCTTTCTATACGGGTCCTAGTTTATTTGATTTAGTGATTGAAGATATCGTAGTAGCTGCGTCTCAGTTTTCTAGTGTTGTTTGGTCTTTTGTGAATCGGAATGGTAACAAGGTAGCTCACGAGCTTGCGCATATGCAACCGTGGGAATTAGGGTGTCGATTTTGGGATACGTCTTTTCCAACGTCTGTAGTGTTTTTATTATTGTCGGATTCTGAACTATCTATGAAAAGCTAATACCGCTTGGCGGTATTTTCACTCAAAAAAAAAATAATAATAATACCACTAGAATCGTTGTTATTATTTATAGGAAGAATCGAAAGTTAAAGAGTTATGCTAGTTGCACAGTTCGCTACGTGTATTTTCACACAATAACTCGTCGATGATTTCGTGAAGCTCCATATCATTACTCATACGACAACTCACAAATGTCCCGTTTCATTCCCATTTTGTCCCCAACCTTTTAAATGTGTGGTTCATGTAAAGAACTGTATTTGCGTATCAAAAGTTAATCCCTTCCAAAGAGGATAATTGTTAAGAAAATACTTCGTATCAAAAGTTAATCCCTGTTTCAACATGGGAATAGAAACAGGGCTCTTGAGCCAAAGAGATTTGAACTCAAGATCCAATGTACATAGAAGCAACACAACTCATTTCCAACCAAGGAACCACCCCTTTTTCATGTTTAGTATTTGCAAGTTTTTTTATTTAACTTAATTTTTCATTGTTGTTTGGGCCCTACTCAGACTGGGGCCCTAGGCGGTCGCCCCTCTGACCACCCCCTTAGACCGACTCTAAATAAGAAATTCGAACCTCAAATCTAATATACCTATCACATCAATTTTAATCACAACTACGCCCAGATATTCCGAAATCAATTGAAATTATTGGTGGTTCAGATGCTCTACTATGTGAGCCATATGATATTGTAGGGGTGGCATATGGCCAATTGGTCTAAGAACCAAATTCTGAAACTAGATTCCCAAAAGCTTTGGATAAGAAGGACAAGCGTCATTTCATTCCCATAAAGGATCCATCGAATAAATACCACGCGCTATAAAATGGAGAGGCGCCGAACCCATCACATGCGCTCAACCGCGTTTCTATGGGACTAAAAGACCCACCACCACAATGGTCCACGATAAATCACTTTTTATATTAGTTTTTAAAATAAGAAAATTTGAAAAAAACTACCTTATTAGCAAAACACTTCGTAAGATAATACGTTATTTTAAAAAAGTGTCCATACCTCAAAAAAAGAAAAAGGTTGTCTATAAATATCTTTTATACATATTTTGATTATTGGATCATACTTAAGCTTATTTTCACGTCAAATATTTTTTGTAAATACCGGTTATATTCCCACGTGACTGTCGCGTGCCACTTAAACTACCTAAGAAAAGGCAAAAAAAGCTCTAAAAAACAAAGTTGTAGAAGAAAGACGGTTGAGATAGATGGATCTGGAAGGGATGAATCAAATAAGTTGACTTTAAAAGATGTTGGTTTAAGTAAGGGTTGGGGTTTAAGTGGCACGCGATAGTCACGTAAAATAATAATAAGTTTTTTATGAGATTGTCTTAACATGAGACCAACTCTATAACCAAACATAATGTTATGCTTGTTTGGGGTGCCTCATGTTAATGCCGACTCATACGAATTTTTGCATTGTGATTTTTATAATTAAAAGGGGAAAGGGCAACCACCTACTAGATTACTTCTAATTGAGCTGTTAATATACTAGCATTCCGCTACAGAATGTTCGATTTGAGTCATAACTATTTCTCTAAAAGAGAGAACCCGTCACCAAAATACACACCAGTACAAATAAGTTGAACGAACTGTTATGATAACCTTATAGCTTTGCTTTGAAAAACCAGCGCGTTAGCGGATTAGCGGATTAGCCTAGTCCACCGCCTTTGACTAACGCTAAAGTCAAAATTAAAACATTAATCCTTTGCCCACAAACAGATAATACTATCAGCGAGGACTAGGAGCATGTTGCTGCCCATAACTTTCATCGTTACATATTATTTTATAATGATGGTTGCATTTTCAACTTTCGACTATTATTGTATTATATGAGTTTATTTGGATAGAGGTTGAATTATCCATTTCTGGATCATTTCGATGAGATATCGACCTTCTTGACGTGATCACCTTATTGGCAGTCATGCCGGACAACATAGATCGTGTCTTGCTTATTTATTCAAACATGCATGGTTGACGACATGTTAATTTAGTTGTTTATTATATTCATTTCCTTTTTTTTCAATTGTTAGCTATCTAATTAAAAAGAATGTTTAATACATTCTTACCGTTCAAAGTTCAAATCACGTTGAGTTTGCACAAGACAGATGAGAGTTAAATTGCGGATAAGTTCAAATAACTGATATACAATACATGGAGTAGCACATTACGGTATACTAGATTCATTTTCGTTAACTTTCTTCTTGTAAAAGAAGCAACTAACGCCAAAAGTTGTAACTGTAGATAGAGTCGCAACTAACATAACAATTTTATGTACTTAGATGTTTGATCTCAATAAAAGCCGATTGAACTTGAAGTGTAGATAACTGACATGCTTTCCTCACATACCGTTTAATTATTTAACAATTAGACATTTGGGGCTCTAATTTTCCGAACTTCATACCATGTATGATAATCTTCTTATTTTAATAAATAGATGTCTAATTAATGACTATAAACTTTGGAAATTTTCTGTTTATTAAACAATATTGAAATTTATTTTATTAATTACATAGATGGACGATGTTAACTTTGAAAACTGTTGAGCTATGATGATTTTGATGATGATAAATAATTGACACTTATCAAGCTAACATTGTCTAGCTAAGTTTTGTTTATAAGGAATCAAGAACGGAATCAAGAACGTTGTGATTTGATAATCTTAATGTTGATACAACGAAGCTTGATTCAAGAACAACATGGCATGAAGTTGGAAGTTGGAGCTTTATTGTTTTTATTAGACTTCATGTAAGAGAAGTCGTGCTTAAGTCATTGAGGTTGGAATCGAAGGTACAGTTGGTAACAGCTGAAGTAACAGTGCGTGAGTTACCAAGTATTTTTGAGTACGCAAGTTTTATACGTGTATTTATGAAAACGATTTTAAAGAGTTTCTCTTTATAAAATAACTTAACTAAAATTGTTTTCAGAAATATCTTTCTAGTACTCAATATTATCTTTTTATACTCAATATTAAATATAAGAGTTTTATTTAGAAAATCATTTTAAAAAGATTTCTAGTAGAATGAGAACTGTTTGTTTTATGGAAAGTCTATTTTGCTTGGAAAACAAACTATTGTGTTTTAAACCTAATTGGTTTCTAGGTGATTTAGTTTGCCTATATAAGCCAAAGGTTTCAGACTTCATGACCGCCGAAATCATAGAGGAAAAAACGTGATATTTATTGAGTGATTTCATAAGAGGCATCCTGACTGTTACTGCACGAGTTACCGTCACTGTTTAGGGTCTATTGTATTGGCACTACAACAAAAATAATCAACAGGCATATAAGACAGCGTTTATCTCGGGACCGATGTTGAATACCATTATACAACAGCGGGTTCGTATCGAACGCTGTTGTATACGACCTTCAACCACGGTTGCTGTTCGAACGCTGTGCTAAACATGGGTAGAAGCTCAAATCCCTCTTCCTTCTCACTCGACACATATCTCTTGGAACAAATTCACTCTTCTCTTCGGTTCAAATTACTCTCTCTCTCTCTCTCTCTCTCTCTCTCTCTCTCAAGAGCTTCCCAGTTCCTCCACTAGTGGATTTTCTCAGAACGCCGCTGCCCAGTTTAGTGAAGGACGCCGCCGACTATCTTTCAACAACCGTCCTTTCTCTCTCCTCGAGCCTCTGTAGAGATTTATGGGTAAGAAAATTGTGCGAAGAGAAGCTCCTCTTCGGATTTTTGGTGGCTCCTCTTTAAATTAGCGATTGTGAGGTAAGAATTTTCTAGGTTTTAGTGAAATTGATCGAAATTTTATCCTTTGGCAGATGTTGCAAGTTAGGTTTTGAATTTTGGGAAAAGTGTGGTTTAGTCACTATATTCATCACGAATGTTTACATCTGAATCACGAATTTTCTACCAAAGAGTTCAAAATCACGAGTTTTCAGATTTTCTTCAACACCCTCTCTATGGCTGTATTTTGCGATTTTTAGGGTTCAATTTGTTTCTTTTCTCCGAGTTTGATGTAATTTTAAGGTTCCTTGCTATTTGTTGTTAGGTTTTCAAGGAATGTTTGTTATGAATTAGGGTTTAAGTTGTCAAATTATGATGTATGAATCAGTTCAATTAGAATTTAGTATTGAGGTTTAAACCTAATTTTGCAGGTTCGTTACTGTTTCATTTGGTCAATTGATGGAGTAGTCAAAGCAATTAGTGATAAAAGTATGTTTTAATTTGACATATGTAGCTTACAATTGCATCCCAAATATTTACACACATCTTTATTATGCCAGTGATGAACATGGTGACAGGCCAAGACCATTACCAAAGGTTCCAGAGCTAAAGAAAGCTGTTGAGGTGACAGAAAGAAAGGAAACTCCTCACTGAGACTTTGATGTAAGTAGCGAATTGTCCTGTCACATTGAGCTAAATAATGTCTGAACCCTGAACTGCGGTTGTTAGTCTACTATTAATATTTAGTTGTACTCGTATCGTTAGTTTCTTTTCTGTGACTAATTTTCATCACTACACCTCGTTTGTTCACTAGGTTGGACTTAGGGTGTGCTCTTTTGATCTAGAAATTGGTAGGCTGGAAACTATTTTTGATGTGTTAGTGTTGGTTTTTAATGTTTTTTAGCATTGCATTAAAAGAACTTGGGCAGATTGGAACATAAAAATCTGATGAACTTGTCTTTGGTGGAATTTATAAAGTGTTCAGTCTTTGCATCTAACTGACTCTGATCAACGAGCATTCTTTTGGTTAAGAAACAAGTTTAGCTTGCTAGTTAGAAAATTAGACATGTTCATTGGTGTTTTACATGCTAGTTTCTAATAATAATTGAGTTATTTGAATCTAAAATTCTGGTTGCATGGTTCCGTTTGTTTCACACTTTTTGCTCCTACTTTATAGCTAATTGTTTATGTTCATTGATCTGCATTTCCAGCCTGATTTCAGGCCATTGCTCAACTTAGTTACAACAAAAATTAGTGGTGTTTTTATATAATTGCCAGGAGGAAACAACAAGAGCTGTAATAGGCGATTCTGTGTTTTTATACTAGGCTGAGGGTAACAATAAGAGCTGTTATAGGTGATTCCAGATTTGAAATCGGTGGACTAAATGTTGTTTCCTATGTCTGAACTGAGTTCTGTTTTTTGTTATTACATGATATCTTGCTTGCTTGAAAGAGAGTTGTCAATCAAGAGGAATCAAGTATCTAAATGATGATTAAATGGATCTATGATAGGTTTTATGTGTTGTCAGTTCTAACAGAAGGCTTTCTATGTAACTGAGCTCAACTTGTGAAATCACGAAGAGCTGTTTTCTACCTTTTCTAAGCTGCTATAGATGGACTGTCATTCTATGTTGTCAGAACATTTTCCAAGTTTAGTTGAGCTGTAATAACAAGTAAATGGAGGCAGAGAAGCAGGAGTTGAGTGACACTGAATAAAAATTCACTTCAGATATTTAGATGAATAAAAATATTAGTTTTTACAGAACTGAATTCAGATATATGTTTCCAGCCTATTTTTGCTTAGTTTTTATATGTTTAAAGATGAAAACTCAAGGAGTAGCAAGTGTACTTGGTGGAGAACAAATACTGCATAGCTATGGCTAGTTTTCGGGAGCTAAATGGAGATTTTCACTATGTTTCTGTCCAACTTTTTGCTGTTGGATTTCAAATCTGTGTTCCAGCCTGTTTCAGCTTATTCATGCTTGATTATCTTTTCTTTGGACTGTTATGTTTTTATTTTCAATTTCAAGGATTGAGCTTCATTTATTTCTTCACATATATTTTTAGTATTTCACTAAACACTATTCAAGCATAGCTCGGTAGCACCTGCTGGCAGCGTACTATATACGATTACATGGCATACTTCTAATTTTCTTCTACTAAGAATATCTCTAGTGGTCTTTTGGTTGTCTTTGTAAAAGGTGTCCTCTCTTTCTCCTTGATACTATGTTCATAGCATTTTCACCACTCACAAATAGCTAGTTGGCTATGATGTGTTGCAGATATTTGAAGAGACATTTAACATCATATGGTATTATTTCATCTAGGAAAACGATCCTTAATTTGGATGTTGTATGTCCGATCTCTCCCCATTTACAATATTTTCTCTCTTCCTCATTGTTTCAGGCGGAGGCATTGAGGTCAATTCTGGCAGGCAAGTAGGTGACAGTGCTGAGTCCGCTGACCAATTTATGAAGTACAATAGGTATTCCTTACTTCACTCCCTCTCAAGAGCTAGAGAAATGAGTAAGGAGGGAGATACAAGCTTTGATACATGTGGGCGGGGCTACTGTCTACTTGGGTTTATATTGTGCATCAGTTAAGTATAATTTGTGTTTGAGTCTAATGTCAGGTTGTTTATATTGTACAAGAAATAGCCTCGAAAAGAGACATTTTTTGTAGTAGTGTTATTCTGTAGTTGATTTGTTCATAATATGTGATTTTTGTGAATTAGGACATGAGAACTATTGGCATACGGACAAGATGGAAATGGAAAGATTGAGGAAATCAAAACGAAGAACACATTAGATGGTCGGAAAGCACGCCATCATAACGGAGGCGGGTTGTTGGAAACGTTGATGCATGAACTACTTGTTGATAGATATTCAGATTGATGTACTGAACACATTTTATATTTATCTTGAGGTTACTCCTATTTTACTTGTTATAAAAAATGACTGTGATACTCCTGTCTTTATTGCATTTTCTACATTTTATTACTTCTCAAACTCTTGGCGCATATCCTCCTACCTTGACATTCAATACAACCCTCAAACACTCCATATGATACAATACCCAAAAAAAAAAAGACCACATAAGACAGCAGTCGGTCAAAGACCGCTGTTGTATGTGCATATACAACAGTGGTCGGTCAACGACCGCTGTCTTATGTTCATCTAAAATTGATGTCAAAATGTTGCACACAATAACTGCGGTTCACAGCAGTCGGTCAAAGACTGCTGTTGTATGTGCATATACAACAACGGTCGGTCAACGACCGCTGTCTTATGTTCATCTAAAATTGATGTCAAAATGTTTGCACACAATAACCGCGGTCAAATTGACCGCAGTTGTATGTGCATATACAACAGCGGTCAACACGAAACCGCAGTTGTATATGTTCACATACAACTGCAGGCGCAGGAACAACGGTTCTGACCGCTGTTGTTCAAGCATTTTGACCGCCGTTGTTGATGTTTTCTGTTGTAGTGTGAGTTTGGTTTACGGCTCTTAGTGTAGTTTGGAAAATCCCCCAGGGTCGTGGTTTTACTTCTTGGTTGAGCTCAAGAAGGTTTCCACGTAAAAATCTGTGTCTCTTTATTTATTGCTTTGCTATTAACAACGTAGTAATTAATAGGTTAACAGATTGTGCTTAAATTGATAATCCGCGAAAATTTTGAATAACTCCCTAAGACTCAATTCATCCCCCCTCTTGAGTCTATCATTGAGTATAACAATTGGTATCAAAGCAGGTTCTCTTGAGTACAGGTTAATCTCTGGAGAGTAGATCACAAGGATTGATTCAACAAACTACGACAAGTTCGAGAAAGGTAAGCACTTTTGCTTCTGGAGGAACCGAATGGAAATATTCATTAAAGCCAATGGACACCCAAGAATCAAGGACAAAAAATTCAAAAGGGTTAATCAAGCAATTACAGCTGCGTTTGGGGATTCAGATTTAGATGAAGAACCAACAGAGAACCCAAAAGCTAAAGCTTTCCATTGCTTGATGGCCCACAATGATGAGGAAGAAGAAGTAAGCCTTGAAACTCTTAAAAATAAAATGCATCTGCTCACTAAGAAACAATTGATGAATGTTTTGAGTATTTGCATTAGTGATTGTATGGATCTTCGTGATGAAAAGGTTCAACTTGGTGACGGTTTTGTTTCATTAAAGAATGATTTGAAGGATTTAACAAGTTTGAAAATTGATCTAGAAAAGAGAAATAAAAACTTCAAAGATGAAATCTTTAAACTGACAAAAACCGTCTGCAAGCTTGAAAATGAAAATAAGATCTTGACTAGTAAGTTGAATAAATTGCAAATTAAAATTAATGCTAGTCGAACTGCCAACTTATGTGATTCAACTGACTGCAAAGAGATGAAACTGAGTTTTGATAAATTGAAATCTGATTTTAATATGTTGGAAAAAGAAAAGGTTGATCTTTGTAAAAAGTTAAAATCGAATGAGGTAATAGGTACGTCTACGGGTAACAATCAGGGAACTTGTGCTGAATGGTTCCAAAGTTACCAGCCAATAGCTAGTAGGTATGCAGGTAACAATCAAGGAACTTCTGCTGAATGGTTCCAGAGTTACTGTAAGAGAAATAAGCAAGGCTTGGGATATAAAAGACCGTGGGTAGGTTATGATCCTAAAAGCAAGTATGTGAACCTACCAGAATGGAAACTTTGCATGTATTGTGGTAAAACAGGTCACATAAGAGTGGAATGCCCAAGGAGAGAAAAAGCCTTTGAGAGTAATAATGGTTATGCTCGAAAGAGTAACAATGGCTATGTTAGAAAGGTTAAACAAATATGGGTTAAGAAGTCTGATTTGAATGTTAAACTTGTGAGAAAGGGACCCAATCAGATATGGGTTCCAAAGACTAAACCCTAATTAAGTTTTGCAAGCATGAGTGAGGGGGAACGACCCGTGATACCTCGATAGCGGTTGTTCCATGTATATAACATGAGATAGACTAAAATCATTCTCTCACTCAATGCCTTCAGCGGTGGAAGTGTGATGTTTAGAGACAATAATAAAGGTGAAATAACCTTATGTAGGTAAGGTAGGTAAGTCTCTCATACATTCCATATATAATGTTCTTTGTGTCGAGAAAATTTGATGAATTTTACAGGATAATCAAAGTAATGATTTTGAGATTGGACTAGTACACTCATATCCAGATGAGAAAGCAATGAATAATGAGAATTTGAGGAGCAAGTTGCTGAGCTCCGAGATGCAATTGCTAAGGGGGAACAACGAGAAGTAACAGACAGGGTAACAAGCGATGACCAACTGAAACGGGTGTAAAACACTGCTGAGCTGTTCCTGGCCTGTTACCTCAGAAGTTTCCTCAAATCGAGATGTCACATTCTTCATGTAAGTCTGTCTTGAAGCATGAGAAATCATGGTTCGCTTCTATGAACTTAATCATAAGTGACATTGACAGGTAAGTAGAAACTCGATCTCTATTTCTTTTGTATGCTCATTATGATTTCTTATCTTTTGGTGAGCTTACTAATATTCATGATATCCCAGTGGATTGAATTTGCAATATGGATCAAATTGTTGATATCTATACAAAAAACCTTTGATTAGAGAACAATTTGAGAGATTAAAGCTTGAGTTAGTCATGATTAGACTGACCTAAAGGTTCATGATTCATACCCCTAATGATTGGCTAGTTTATGTAGAAACTTGCAAACAAGTGTATTTTTTTTGTGTGAATATACCATGTGCATATGAGATCTTTTTGTAGGTCACAAGCAACTCGCGTGCCGTAACTGGCATAACCACTTGCGCCAAGTGTAAGTAATGACTCACAAAAGATCTGATGATATTACCCTTACGCTTCAGACGTTGAAACTGAGTAACAAGGTACAAGCTCATATGTATTACCACTATTACCCCACTTGTTACCTACCATCATTTACCTAGTACTTTAAAGAAAAAAATCGGTTTATTCCTTTTTCGCTGCCCTACCCCATTTTGATATATCCATAGAACGGTTCTACTTCCTATATCTTCCCAATTATCCCACTCACCCAACTTAGCCCAAACACTATCTTTATCCTTCCATATATAAAAACCCACCTCTCTCTCCTCTTTTTTGTCTCTTCCCTTGAAGGTTGTTTCAACAATGAGAAGAAGGTGAGTTGAAGTTGCGGTAGTGTTTGGCATGTGATTTATGTAATTGAAAGAAAAAAGTGAAAGTGGGTTGTGAAGAATGAATGGGGAGTTAACATGAAGATGGTTGTGATCAGGGTTCTACATGCATTAATATAGGGGGAATTAGATGGAAACACCAAAGTCGAAGAAAGTTCTACTATGACCAATATATGTTTTTCAAGAGGCTAACTTTCTTTTACAATTGCTTGAGTATGTATATTGTTAAAATCACCAGTGTTCTTAGTTAAACATATAGAGTGGTTTAAATATTAAAAAAAAAAAGAAAAGAAAAAAGAACCACTCTTATGGAAATCATTGTTCAATTCTTATTTTTGATACTGGTTGATTATTTATTATTATTTTGTTCAAGCAATTGTAATTCACTTACTATATGTGAATAGCTCTAACGAAACTAATTGAAGGTTGGTTGTTTCTTAAGAAGGTTAAGTAGAAAGATTTTTGGTGATGTTAGGAATGGTTTTATGATTCCTATGAAGATGGAAGCAACGTGGTTGGTATTGAGGTAGAAGAAGAAGTTGCAATGAACTACACATATGTGCTGAAATATTTTCTTAAGGTTCAAGAAGGGAATTCGAATTGCAAGACGAAAAGGAGAGAGGGAACTCGAAATCATATGTTCTTTGTTCCTAGCCTATTTTCTACTTATTCCCTGAGCCTTTTAGCCTATTTTCACCATACACTTCATCTACCCAAGTGGTTTGCATTGAGCTTTTGACTCTTATAACTTAGCTTTTAACTGGTTTGAATTGCTAATATCATTAGATTGCTTGTTTGAGCTAGTTGATCACTTGGTTTACTTTTTGCAGGTGCTTAAACCCTTGGTGGTGATATTTGTGACTTACTTAGCTTAATATATGTGTGTGCTATTTGCATTCGATTTCACTATGCAACTTTCGCTTTTCAATGATGCCAAAAGGGGGAAGAGTTGTGATGCTTATATGGTCATGTCTAGCTATATTTAGTTTGAGTTCTTAGTTTCTTACTTTATATTGTTTCTCTACTAGGTCTTTGTTATATAATGATCCTAGATGCTTGATTGATGTATACTTTCTTGTTATAAGTTGATTCCTTGGACATGTTGGGTTTTATTGTTTATGCTTAATCTTTGGATAAGCATCAATTGTTTGTCATCATCAAAAAGGGAAATTTGTTGAGCTATGATGATTTTGATGATGATAAATAATTGATACTTATCAAGCTAACATTGTCTATCTAAGTTTTGTTTACAAGGAATCAAGTACAGAATAAGAACGGAATCAAGAACGTTGTGATTTGATAATCTTAATGTTGATACAACGAAGATACAACGAAGATTGATTCAAGAACAACATGGCATGAAGTTGGAAGTTGGAGCTTTATTGTTTTCATTAGACTTTATGTAAGAGAAGTCGTGCTTAAGTCATTGAGGTTGGAATCGAAGGTACAGTTGGTAACAGCTGAAGTAACAGTGCGTAAGTTACCAAGTATTTTTGAGTACGCAAGTTTTATACGTGTATTTATGAAAACGATAATTTTAAAGAGTTTTTCTTTATAAAATAACTTAACTAAAATTGCTTTCAGAAATATCTTTTTAGTACTCAATATTATCTTTTTATACTCAATATTAAATATAAGAAATTTATTTAGAAAATCTTTTTAAAAAGATTTCTAGTAGAATGAGAACTGTTTGTTTTATGGAAAGTCTATTTTGCTTGGAAAACAAACTATTGTGTTTTAAACCTAATTGGGTTCTAGGTGATTTAGTTTGCCTATATAACCCAAAGGTTTCAGACTTCATAACAGCCGAAATCATAGAGCAAAAAACGTGATATTTATTGAGTGATTTCATAAGAGGCATCCTGGCTGTTACTGCACGAGTTACCTTCACTGTTACCTTGGAATTCCTCTTGATACTTGAGCACGGTTTCTCATAAGGTTTGATTGTACCACTTTAGCTTATTGAGAAGCATATTGGTAAGATTTATTTGTTTAGAATACGACTGCCATAGTAGGTAGTTTGGTTCTTGAGTTCGGGGTTGAATTCAAGAAATACGGCTCAACGGTAGATTAGGGTCTATTGTATTGAGTTTTGTTTACGACTCTTAGTGGAGTTTGGGAAATCCCCCAGGTCGTGGTTTTACTTCTTGGTTGAGCTCAAGAAGGTTTCCACGTAAAAATCTGTGTCTCTTTATTTATTGCTTTGTTATATTACTTTACTATTAACAACGTAGTAATTAATATGTTAACAGATTGTGCTTAAATTGATAATCCGCGAAAATTTTGAATAACTCCCTAAAACTCAATTTAACCCCCCCTCTTGAGTCTATCCTTGAGTATAACAAAAACTCAATTACATATATAAATCATTGTGTAAGATGTAAAAATATATAGCTAGGGCACCTCAAAATTTTATACGCATGCTATCTTACAACGGAAAAGCATCATCCCATTATAGTTGAATGTATTTTGTTGGATATACCAATATGGATTTCGATCATTTCAAATATGCCAAGTGTCGATTGCGGATTAAGACAAAAAGAGACATAATACCCATCCATATAGTGCTCAATCGCATTCTTACAATTTTAGAACAAAAGAGGAAATGAAATCAGCCAAAGGGTGATGTTGATCTTCTTCTTGTCAATAGATATTTAAAAAACTCGTATGAGACGGTCTCAAGGTGAGACCGTTTCTAATAAGCATAGCGTCATGTTAATATCATGCTTGGTTATAAAAGGGGTCTCATCTTGAGACGACCTCATAAGAGGCATTTTGATATAATATATGTTGTATATACGATGTCTATTTGTCCAGTGGTGGATTCAGTATGGGACACAGGGGTCCCAGGCAACCAGTTTTTTGGGAAAATTTTGCTAAAATATCCTAATTTTTGGATTTTTTTAAATTATTGCTAAAATACTCCAAAATTTTAGTTTCGATACCCATATTATTTAATAATTCAGTTTTGGCACCCAATTCACCCATATTATTAATTTTCTAGATTCGCCACTGTATTTGTCCAGCTACTTTCGTCATTTATAGTCTCCATAGTCACAGATCACAGTCACACATCAACAACATATACATTATTAGGCCTGGCAAACAGATCAGGTCGGGTCGGGTTCGGGTTGAACCCCACTGACCTGATTACTAAACGGGTTCAAAATCCCAACCTGAACCTGATCTGTTTGCAAAACAGGTTGAAAAACATGACCTGAACCTGATCTGTAACAGATCAGGTCAACCTGATTTGATCTGTATAACCTGAAAATTTTGAAAATCATTTAATTTCACAAAAATCACAACAGCAACAGCAATTCAGCAGCAATTTCCCAATAGCAAATTAGCAATGTTAACTGTCTGATGTCACAGCAGCAATAGTTCAAAATAAAGCTCTAAACAGCAACTACATAATAGTTCAAAATAAGAGCTCATAACAGCAGCTCAAGACAGCAGTTTAGAGCACAAACAGAAGCTCAAGACAGCAACTCAGCAACACTCAGCAGCACTCAGCACTGCTACAATAAACAAATAAGAACATAATGAGTAAATCAGAAACCCTAACCTTAAAATTTATGAAATAAGAACATAAATAATAAAACATAAAAAAACAAAACTCTAAACCCTAAAAAACGAAACACTGAACCCTAAATAATAATAGGTAAAAATAAAACCCTAAACATTTTAATTAAAAATCCGAAACCCTAAAATCTAAAAAATGAAACCCTAAATCAGAAATCTTAAATTAAACGAATTAAAAATAAAATCAGAAGACATAGATGAAGTGAGAAAAAGAGAAAACTAACCGTCTTGTTTGGAATTTGTGAGGTATAACTTGATTAAATCTGTAAAAAAAAAAAGATAGAAAACATAAATGAAGTGAGAAAAAGAGAAAAAGAGAAAAAGAGATGAAGAGATGAGAGATTCGAAAGTTAGGGTGAGAAAAAGAGAAAAAGAGATGAAGATTCAAGTTTGAAATCTTACCTGAGATTCAAACAGCATCACGATGAGTCGTCTAGGCAGCACCGCAGCAGCAACGATAAGTCGACGACAACCGAGTTAGAGTGAGACGGCGACGAGTTAGAGTGAGAGTTGACTCAGTTGAGTCATTTAGTGAGACTGAGAGAGGAGAGAGAGTTAGAGTGAGAGTTGGAGTGAGAAACTGAGAATGAGAGAGGAGAGAGAGGAGAGAGAGTTAGAGTGAGAGAGAGTGTGTGATATTGGTTTGGGACGGCTGAGTGATTGAGTGAGTTTGTGAGGGATTTTAGGGTTTTGAGTGACTTTGGGCTTCTTCTCATTAACTCAGCCTTTGGGCCGCCTGTCAAAAAAGATTAATCTGATCTATGACCTGATCTGTTTAACTTTTCAGGTTGAGCAGGTAATTTTCAGGTTGAGCAGGTTGAAATTTTCAACCTTAACCTAACCCATTTAAGTTTTCGGGTCAATCAGGTCGACCCATTTAATGTTTCGGGTCGAAAATCTCAATCCTAACCCGCTTTTTTCGGATTAGGTTCGGATTGGGTTATCGGGTCGGGTTAGTTTTTGCCAGGCCTATACATTATGCGGTACGAAACAACTACGTTATTGAAAAGCCTACGAACAAATGCCACAACATCCAATATTATTATGTGAGATAACAGCTAATTAAAACAGCCGCTTTCTCCAGTTAGCTAAACTACATTGCTTTTGTTAGCCGTGGAAGCCAATCATACTGTCCACGTGGCAACATCTTAACGGCTAGCCTTCACCGCCAATTTTGCCTGCTGATTGCGAGACATAATATTAAGTGGTAACGCTTTATGCAATGGGAGGGGCGGGGGGTGAGGGGGAGCACGTGACAATACGTGCCACGTGTGTGAAAATAAAAGGGATGTAATTTAACCGGAGGAAAGAGAAAGTCACATAATTGGTCGATCCGCGTGATGAGCTGGCAAAAAGGTTAAAAACGTGAGAGGGGGCTTTCTGAGGAGTGATCAGAGGAAAGCACGTGGACCAATCGGTGGTGATTGATTGTGGGAGGCGGTAAATGCGGAGTCTTAACGAAATAGGAAATGAATCTTTCTTCCACCCGCCCAATCTTCTTCATCCTCTAGAACTTAAAAGTTGGTGGGGAAATCGACATGACTAGGTCTTTTGGCTTTTGCTTTTTCTAGCAAGGGCCTTATCCAAACAACCAAACCCATTGTACGATCATTTTGAACATTCTTATTATTCTACTGAAGGATCAAGATCATGAAAATTGAAAATGATGCAACATATAGGAATTAGGAACCAGGAAATTTCCTCTAATGGAAAATTTCGATTCCTGAATAGCAAATTATGAATATATTTATAGATCCATTGGATATAGGCGTTTTTCTTTCCACTTTTACAAATACATACAAAATCGAGTGGTGGTGAATAGTTTTTTTGAATTAGGTCACAATCTCTTTATTCCTTAATTAGGTGCATTAGATATTTGATAAACCACTATATAATCAGACTTAGTTCAATCATATTTCCAATAGTGAACAATGTAAAACTAAGATATTATAACGTAATACACCAGCGTTTGCCCCAAAAATTTTAAGTGTTATGGTAACATTGCTTACGTGGTGTTACCGAAAATATAACAATCAAAATTTTTATCGTGGTTGCCTGTGATATTTTTACCGTTAAAACTCCATGTGTGCACATGAACAAAAAAAACTCTTACATACATCACAAAAGATAAATAGAAATTTAAACAAGTTTTTGTGTAAAATACATTTATATTATGGGTTAGAAAAAAAAAAGGAGCCTGAATTTCAAAAAAAAAAGTTTAAATAATTAATTCCTTTTTCTTTTAATTTCGAAGCGAGTAATGTGCAATTGTCTATTTGTCTTGGCATCTTGGGTTTCTCTTAATCTTGTCTTTCGCTCTTGATATGTTTTCGCATGATTGTGCCTAGAATTCAATATAATGGTCGGGCTTTTTGTTTATTATTCAAATCTTGTGTTTCCCTCTTGATATTCTCGCATGGATTGTGCCTAGAATTCTATATAATGGAGTACTCATGTTAACGTTATCTTGTCAATTCATGTATATTGCATATCATGAAAGTAAGATTTGTGTAATCGCAAGTTGTCTACTTTAGATAATTATGCGAGATTTATATACCTTAAGTGCCGCAATAACAAATCGACTTAGGCTCTGTTTGATTCACCTTAATTTTACTTAAATTCAGTTCAGTTCAGTCCAGTTCAGTTCAGTTCAGTTCAGTTCATGCGTAACTTTAGCACTTAAATAACTTTTTATTCTGAAATAATTTCATGATGATAATTATGTCATCGGAAAGATCTCAAAGCATACTTTCAAAAGAGTCTAATATTGACTATATTTGGACAAATTTTAAATGGTTAACGATCAAGTATAAAAAATCAATTCAGTTCAGTTCAGTTCAGATCAGTTCATTTCAGATGAGTTTTATCCAGATAAATCAAACGGAGCCTTAAATGATAAGTACTAAGGTTACGACAAAGTATGACACTAGAAAAAGACTAATTAAGATATGAGTTGAACCAAAAGATCTTATGGCTACTGTTTTCAATAATTTGACCTTAAAGGCATGCATATATATATATATATAGTGGTATTGGCATTTTTATTAATTAGATTAATTAGATTGGATCTTTCATGCATTCTTAACGCACTAAGGTTTCTTTCGGGACTATATCATGCCAGAAATTATTACTTATATGTACGTTTGTCGCGTAAATGAATACTAAACTATATATTTAAGTATCAAATGATGTAGCTAATGATGGTTTCAATTATGCGTAATATCTGCAGGATTGTTTTATATGTCAAAACACATTTGCTCAATTTCATGCGTTTACCAAGAAAGTTAACAGAATAATGTGTTCACATATGAGGTTTTGTCCTTCTGATCCATGCGTGTAATATTGCTTAACAGTAGTCAGTAGACACTAGGATTTTGTTCTTTCAATTTTCTTGCTTAATTGTTAGTAGTATGAGAGATAAAAAGTTATATGTATTCAATGAATTGAACAACAACAGTTGGGAATGGAGGAGGAATGAAGGAGAAAGAGAGGAGAAGAACATATGCAAATTCATAGAATTTAATTTTGGGAACTCGATCCATTCCATTTACAATTGTGTACAATGATCTCAATATTTTTTTATTTTTATTTTTTTTGGCCAAGAGGAACTTCCTTCTTTTTTGGGCGTGGCTAAAGGGCACCTCCTAACACACGGCCTTAGGTATTTCACGAATTAAATCGGGTAGGTACTCCCCAAGAGATTTAAATAAGCAAATCTAGAGCACATTATAACTTACAAATTAGCTAAACTTGGGAGAACATAGACCCTACTATTAACACTATCTAACTATACTTTTTCAACAATTATTATATTCTTTAATTATTTGACTACTCCTCTAACCTCACTAATCTTAATTTTTCGAAAATAAAACAGCCATCAAAATTAGTATTTTATTAATAATTTATTATAATTAATTTTGGAGCATAATTCAACAAGTCCAAAGAAAGTGAACAATAACACATACGCCCTAAGTAAAAATCTAGATAAAATAAACACGCAATACAATATTAGGCATTTAATCTATTTGAAATAAGAGTACACATACAAGTACCCCAAACAAAAGTGTTACGTTACTAGCTAGATGACATGAGCCCATGAGAGTTTTAAAAATCTGAAGAGGCCAGGATCTGAAGTAGTAGATCAACTAGAGGAAAAGAAGATGGATAATCAATTTGGGGAAGACAATATGATTTAGGTTGTGACGCCCCGTACGTCGGGTAAAAGACGTGATAGACGGTAACTCGGCTACGACATCTCCGTAGACGAGCTAAGCCTTTCTTACAAACTAATACCAAACATACTCACACAACAGATAAGAAAAAAAATACAGAATTAAAAACCATTATCCTCTAATTGACACAAGGCCATTATTAAAAGGAAACACACAAACTAATTACTGAAAGAACGAATTTTCTATTCCAGTTCAGGGTCCCTAAGATCTCACACTCCCATGTACCCCTCGTTGAAAAGGATTTCAGTGGTACCTGAAAACATTATATATAAAAGGGTGAGCTGAACAGCCCAGTAAGTAATTTAACCCAATCCAACCGGATCAAGCAAGTTTCAAAGTGCAGGAAGTAAATCCAAATACAATAAAATAATGATAAATCTTCAATCTTAGTAAAAGGTGTGGGCAGATGTAATTCAAGTCCGTTAGTGTGCCAGATATTCCCGTAGGAATCCAAATTCAATACTCTCATTTAATCCCTGGGAAGAACCAGACATGGACGTCTCTATAAGTTCAAATATCAGTGATAGTTCCCATTTAATCCCGGGGAAGGGTCAGATATGAGTGTCCCTATAAGTTCAAATATCACAGATAATTCCCGTTTAATCCCTGGGAAGGGCCAGATATGGGTGTCCCCATAAGTTCAAATATCACACATAGTACAAGAATACAACTAGCCCACAAAATAATAGTTCAATTCGATGTTCACAAATTCTCTTTAAAATAATCATAAAACAATACTTTCCACTTTCACAAGGTTCAGTAATCAAATATTCGTAATAGTCATGCTTGATCCAAATTTCTAAAACGTATATAATAAATAATAGTCGGAATACGAGATCGAATTTTCTGATTCGGAAACGTCTACTAGCAATATTAGCTTATTATAAAAACAAGCTAAATTGGGAGAAACCACTTACCTTAATGTGTAAGTCGTATGTAACCTTGACAAAACTACTCCAGTATTCACAGCCTCTACTTCCACTTCAATTCCTCTTCTTCTTCTTGCTTCTTCTGAACCAATTGTCCTATGTTATTTATAGAAAAATTTGCTAGGCAAAGAATTGTGGCCGACATCAATCTCATACTTTTTAATCAATTTATTTGTTTTTGATCTTATCACCTTCTTTGTGCAATGTGGCCTTGCCGGCCACAAATTTTGGTCTTATCACTTTTTTTTTCTTTTTTTTTTGGTTATTACATCCACCCCTCCTTATGGACGAAACTCATTTTGGCTCTTCGGCGAACAAGAAAGGGTATCTTTCCTTCATTATGCTTTCTTTCTCCCAGGTAGCCTCTCTCTCTTCTCGATTTCTCCATTGTACCTTGACAAATGGAATTGTCTTATTTCGCAATGCTTTCACTTCTCGGCCAAGAATCTTGATTGGTTGTTCTTCATAGCTTAAATCTGCCTTGAGCTCTAGAGGAGTTAGTTCGACCACGTGTTCCTCGGGAGGGACAAATTTCTTTAACATGGATATATAGAAAACATTGTGAACTCCAGCCAATGATGGGGGCAGTGCTAGCCTGTAGGCTACTTTACCAACCCTTTCCAGGATCTCAAATGGCCCAATAAATCTCGGATTCAGTTTACCTCGCATTCCAAATCTAAATACTCCTTTTGTCGGTGATATTTTCAAGAACACGTGATCTCCTTCCTGGAACTCCAAATCTCTTCTTTTCTTGTCTGCATAACTTTTCTGTCTGCTTTGAGCTGTCTTTATTTTCTCTCTGATAGCTTGAACTTTTTCAGCAGTTTGTTGTACTAGCTCTGGTCCTAGGAATTGTTTTTCACCTACATCATCCCAACATATAGGTGACCTACACTTTCGACCATACAAAGCTTCGTACGGTGCTCTTCCAATGGTTGACTGATAGCCGTTGTCGTAAGAGAACTCTACCAAATGTAGCCATTCATTCCAAGAGCCTCCAAAGTCTATAGCACATGCCCTAAGCATGTCTTCAAAAATTTGAATGGTTCTTTCTGATTGGCCGTCGGTTTGTGGATGGAAAGCAGTACTAAACTTTAAATGTGTGCCCAAAACTTTATGAAGACTCTCCCAAAATCGAGCCACGAATCGCATGTCCCTGTCGGATACGATAGACACCGGAACTCCATGTAATCTGACTATCTCTTTTACGTAGAGTCGAGATAGTATTTTTGTGGTATAACCTACTTTGATGGGTATGAAGTGTGCTGATTTTGTTAGACGATCAACAATAACCCAAATTGATTCATATCCATCTCTTGTTCTTGGCAAACCTGATACAAAATCCATCGTTATATCTTCCCATTTCCATTTGGGAATCGGCAATGGGTGCAACTTCCCTGCAGTTCCTTGGTGCTCCGCTTTTACTTGCTGACATACTATGCACTGAGACACAAATTTTGCAATTTCTCTCTTCATATTTTTCCACCAATAATGATCCTTCAAATCTCTGTACATCTTTGTACTGCCTGGATGAATCGCATAACCACTATTATGTGCCTCATTCATAATTTCCCTCTTCAGCTCCAAATTATCAGGGACACATAATCGGCTTCCCAGTCGCAATGAACCATCTTGATGGATCCGTAAATTCCAATACATGGAATTCTTTTTGAAGGGACCTGATCCAATTCTGCTGCGAAGTTTTTGTAAGAAAATGTCTTCGCTTTGACTATTCTTGATTTTCTCGATTAAGGTGGGTTGAACTGTGAAAGTGGCCATCATACATTTTGGATCGTGCTTTTTCACCCATAACCCTAATCTTCTCATTTCTTCCGCAAGAGGCTTTTGTTTAGTAATGAGGGTAGCTAAATTGCCCTGTGACTTTCGGCTTAAGGCGTCAGCCACCACATTTGCTTTTCCTGGATGATAGGTAATTGCCAAGTAGTAATCTTTTAACAGCTCCAGCCATCTCCTCTTGTAATACCCCGTAATTTTTATTCATTTTAGAATAATAATTACTTAAAAAGAAAATGCAATTTCGTATTTAAAATAATTAATTGGACTCATAAATGTTTTGAGTGCCTAATTAATGTGGATTTTGTGTTTTGGACCTAATTAATTTAATTGGGCCAAAATAAAAGAAGAAAATTTGGGCTTAATTAATTCGGGTTGGCCGAAAATAATTAAGACCCAATTTGGACCATTATTTTCGGCCAAGAGCCGAAAATATGGGGCCAATAAATCGGTTTTTATTTTCAAAATTTGGTTTCCTAAAATCTTGGTAAGTGGAGGGAAGTTAGGAGAGTTTTTAGGAAAGAAGAAGTTTAGTTAAGGAAGGAGTGTATTTGGGTTCCTAAATACACTCAGCTTCCTCACATAACTGATACTTTACCAAACAAAACAAAAAAAAAAACGCTCTCTCTCTCTTCACTCTCTCACGCCGAAAATTCCAAGAGCTAAAGAAGGAGAAAAGTTCATCACTTTTCACAATCCATCTTACTCAGTTTTAATCCTTTGAATTTTTAAGTAAGTGTTCTAAATTGGTTTTCTTTGATTATTAAAAGCTTTTAGATTCAATTCAAGAATGATTTTATGAACCCTAGTTTTTGTATGAGTAAACCCTAATTTAGTTTTGCCTAGGGTTTGCTAGGTTCTATTAATTTTGCATGATAGGATCATGATTAGGGTTTGGTTTGTGGTTTTTATTGAATTGAATCAAGTTTGAATGAAAAAGGTTAGATCTTTGTAATTTAATTAAATCTGAAAATTTATTATTTTTAGATCTAATTAGATTAGGGTTTGTGAATTGGATTTAAAAAATAAAAAAAATAAATAAATAAAGAAAGAAAGAGAGTCGTGGGCACGGCTGTGCGGCTGTCGCGGCCGCCTGTCGTGGCTGCCGCCGGCGGCCATCCACTAGTGGGTCTGCTGGTGGTGGGGCCCGTTGGTGGTGGTTGATGGTGATGGTGCTTTGGGTGTTGACTTGCTTTGACTAGTTGACTTGTTTAGGGTTTTGGAAAGTTTCCTATTTTGGTTTATGTAAATTCGTTTTTGGTAACTTTGAGCATGCATGAGTAACGGAAAATTCCAACAACTTAATTAATTAAATTAAGGGTACTAAATCATCTTTAAAGTTTAATAAAGTGGTTTAGAAGTCAAGGTATTGACTATTGTTATATTGTGGATATGTTAGGACACGTTGACCGCGCTTGAAACGTAAGGAGCTTACGTTGTTTGTTTGATTGGACTTGCCTTAATCTGAAGGTAATTCATGTCTCTATGAATTATGTAATCTCTTTGTCATAATTCATATCGTTTGGGATTTTGTATTCATTTGTCTAGTATTGAATTAGGAATGTGAATTCATATTTGGACTTGTGAATATTTGAAAAGGGATAATTGATGTTTATTTCCTTGTGATAATTCGTATAGAGTTATATGTTAGTGAATGCATGTATAATGTTGGAGTTCAGTTGTGTGGCAATGTCTACTTGGTTAATATTCATGTGAGGAGATGCATGTTTATTTATTGGTTATTGAACGAAAATTATGTTAATAATTGTTCAATTGGATATAGCTCGAAATTGCTATTCTTGGTATCATGTTAGTAAGCATGTGAATCATGTTAGAAGCATGTTACTTCAATAAGTTGATATGAACTTTGACTATTGAATAGGTGGTTTTGAATTGAGGCCAAGATTCCATTCATGTAATATGCCATCGGAAATTTGTAACCATATTGGGTTACTTGAGTGCCAAGATTTTGTGTATTACTTGTTATGTGATCACCATATTAAATTGAATTGAGAGTTAAGACTTTTTTGTGTGAGAGATCCACCAAAGGATGCGAATGGGAATTTGTCACTTGTAGCGTTGAGTGGTTCCATTGGTTATGGCCTCAATGTATTGGAAATCTCGTATCCATATATGATGATTGGGCGAGTGGTTCTCCGGAACAGTTCTTCCTGTAGACTTTAGGGTCGAAGGAGGGTATGCATACTAAGGAACATTGAAGTACTTCTGGAGTTAGCCATACTCCGGGACGGTTGATCCCTCTTTTGCCACTGTGCACGGGACTAAGATCCTATTGAATCGACTGCGGTTGGTTTGACAATTCATGCGATTCTCTTCTCTCTAATGAACTTGGCTAATGGACAATAATAAATACTGAGATTTATTATTTGATGATTATGCGTGTCTTTACTTTTAAAGCATGATATCTTTATTCTTAAAGCATGATTATTATTTTATTTGATTAAGCATGTGGACTTAAATTTGGAGATTGAGATGGATTACGTGGTTATGAATTACTCAGCAACGCTGATTAGTTGTTTTTCTTTTTACTTGTGTTTGTTGTCCATTTCTCTTCAATGGTGGGCCTATGTTGAACCTATATGGAATTTGTCTATATGGGGAGTAGATTGACAGGATTGTAGCTCGAGGAGTAGAGCTAGTGAAGGCGTGCCAAGAAGATAGTATATCTTCTAAAAACATTTAAATTATTCTTTAGTTTGGAACTTCTATTTATTGGGATTTTTATTTATTGTAATGAGATTAATTCTCTTGCATGAGAATTAATAGTTTAATATTTCTATTTCATTTGGATTAATTGTTTTAAGTCTAGTTGGAAAAGATAGTTAATATTTAATTACCTATTACGCTTGTTTGGGGACACTAGCATTTGTTTTTCTTTAGCCTCGTATTTAATTTGAACATTAAGTACGGCGGTAACGCTTCGAATTTTCCATGGTTTTTCCGCTGCAACTCGTGATTTTGAATGGTTTTAAATTAGGCGGAAATTCGGGGTTTTACACCTCTGTCGCATGTTCAATTCTTTCTGCGTAAATATGTGTTTCAAACTTTTGTGATCAGTGAATATTTCACACTTTTCACCGTAAAGATAGTGTCTCCATATCTTTAAAGCAAATACCACGGCTGCCAATTCCAAATCATGTGTAGGATAGTTCTGCTCGTATGGTTTCAGTTGCCTCGACGCATAAGCTACCACTCTTCCGTGCTGCATCAGGACACACCCCAAACCGTTCTTGGAGGCATCACTGTAAACAGTTAATCCCCCATTACCGGATGGAATGGTAAGTACTGGGGCTGTTGTTAATCGTTTCTTCAATTCTTGGAAGCTCTCTTCACATTCTTCTGTCCACAAGAACTTGGTGCCCTTGTGTGTTAGTTGGGCAAGGGGTAAAGCTATTCGTGAAAAGTCTTCTACAAACTTTCAATAGTATCCAGCTAAACCCAAGAAACTTCTAACTTCCGTCACAGTTGTGGGTCTGTTCCAATTGACAACTGCTTGAATTTTCATTGGATCTACTTATACTCCCTTTCCAGATACTATATGCCCAAGGAATGCTACACTTTCCAGCCAAAACTCACATTTTTTGAATTTAGCATATAATTCCTTTTGTCTCAAGACTTCTAACACCATCCTTAAGTGTTGCTCATGCTCTTTGCGACTCTTCGAATACACCAGTATATCATCAATAAATACGATCACAAATTTATCTAGAAATGGCTTGAACACCCTATTCATCAGGTCCATAAAGGCTGCAGGTGTGGTTAGTTAACCCAAACGGCATCACTAAAATTTCGTAATGCCCATACCGAGTTCGAAAGGTTGTCTTAGGTACATCTTGTGTTTTTACTTTTAATTGATGGTACCCAGAACGAAAATCTATTTTGGAGAACACCTTAGCACCCTCTAACTGATCAAACAAATCGTCTATTCAAGGTAAAGGGTATTTGTTTCGGATAGTTACTTTGTTCAATTCTCTGTAATCAATACACATCCTCATGCTTCCATCCTTCTTTTTCACAAATAACACAGGAGCACCCCAGGGTGATACACTAGGTCTGATATATCCTTTATCTAATAGTTCTTGTAATTGCTCCTTTAGTTCTCTCAACTCTGTTGGGGTCATGCGATACGGGGCTTTCGAAATTGGTCTCGTATCGGAAACTAGGTCAATTGTAAATTCTATTTCTCTATCGGGTGGTAAACCTGATAGGTCATCGGGGAACACATTTGGAAATTCCCTTACCACAGGAATATCTTCTAATGTCTTTTCCAGTTTCTTAGTGTCTACTGCATAGACCAAGTATCCCGTACTACCCTTTTTAAGTAACTTTTGTGTTTGAAAAGCAGAGATTACCCTAAGGGGTGAACGATTTGGGCTACCAATGAATGTAAAAAATTGGTTGGTTGGGAATTTGAAATTCAATGATCTTTCGGGAACAATCTATATTTGCATGGTGAGTAGATAACCAGTCCATTCCCAAAATGTCATCAAAGTCAGTCATGTCTAATAATATAAGGTTTATGGGCAGCTCTTTATCACTTATGTTAACTGGGCAGAACCTAGCAATCTTCTGAGCCACTAAGGTGTCTCCAGCTGGAGTACTCACACATAAGTGGGTACCCAAGGGTTCAAAAGCTAATTTGCATCTCTTAGAAAATTCAAGGGACACGAAAGAATGGGTAGCACCAGAGTTGAACAAAACATATCCGTATGTATTTTGAATAGGGATAGTACCTGTCACCACAGTGTTGGATGTTTGAGGGTTATTCTGAGTAACGGCATAAATTTGTCCGAGTGCTTGTGCCTTCATGTTTCCACTCTTTTGATGGCTAAACGAGTGTGATGGTTTTGCAGATGATACTTGGGTCTTCTGGAATTGTTGAATTGTACGACCATGGTTGGTTTCATCCTCCTGGGGGCAGTTTGCGATCAGATGCCCTTTTTCACCACACCTAAAGCACGATACATGACACCATCTGCATTCACTCCCATAGTATAGCCTGGAACAGCTTGTACATCGGATGCCAGGAGCTTTAGATGAAAAAGCCATACTCTGTGAAGATTGTGCTCCACTATTCGCCTTACCACCGACAGAGATATAAGAACCTCCTCTGAGTGACAAGGCAAGTAAAGCCCCGAGAGGTTGGCTTTGTTGTCTCTTCACATTGTTACCAATGCTTTGCATCCTAACTGAGCCTTGTCTCTTTTTCTTCTCGTTTTTGTCTCGCTTCACTTCCGCACGGCTTATCTCGACTATCTTTGCCTTCTCAACCACTGCTGCATAAGTTTGTAGCTCAAAGATCCTGACTCTTTCCTTTATGTCAGACAGCAGTCCATAAACGAATCTTGAGGCTTTATCAGCCTCAGTAGATACAAATTGAGGGGCATACTTGCATAACCCCTCAAATTTATCTTGATATTCGTTAATGGATGTGTCTTCTTCTTGTTTTAGCGATATAAACTCTTCAAGAGCATTGTCACGAAGACTTTTAGGGAAGTATTTTTTATCAAATACTTCCTTACATTTTGCCCACGTGAGTGGTTGAGGGTTCTCTCCGCTTGTAAGGAGACCTTCTTCAGATAACCACCAATCGTAAGCTCTACCTTCGAGTTGGTACACTGCATATTGTACCTTTTCTTCTTCAGAACATTTAAAGACTCTGAAAGTCTTTTCCATGGATTGCACCCACCCTTGGGCCTCAGCTGGATCTATCGTTCCTGCAAAGGTCAAAGGGTTCAAATTCCTGAAATTTCTCATGGAATTATTTTTCTCCGGTTGTTTCTTGGAACTGCTAAATGATTGAATCATTTGATCATGCAACAATCGTTGTTGTTCCAACAATCCTTCAAGTAACTTATGTTGCATGTTAGGATGATTATGAACACCCCTTTCTTGAATTCGTGCATCACTTTGCTCTTCTTCGACATCTTCGATATTCCTAACCACATTATCTCTCTTGGCCTCGTTCTCCAAAGGTCAGTCGACTATTTCCATTTCTTCAATAAAATCAGCCATTCCATATTATAGTAAACGCAACTTATCAGAGAGTAAAATAAAAAAGAAATAATCAAAAATTCTCTTAATAGGTCCATAATAATAATAATAATAATAATAATAATAATAATAATAATAATAATAATAATAATAATAATAATAATAATAATAATAATAATAAAGCTATCACAACTACGTCCTGTAATTTAGATCTACCCAACTGTCTCTCTGACTAAGGCTTTCTCACTGAGGTCCTTTTTTTTTAAATTTTTTTTTTAACTATTGCTCTAATACCATAAAATCTGTCACGTCCCGTACGTCGGGTAAATGACGTGACAGACGGCAACTCGGCTACGACATCTCCGTAGACGAGCTAAGCCTTTCTTACAAACTAATACCAAACATACTCACACCTCAGATAAGAAAAAAAATACAGAATTAAAAACCATTATCCTCTAATTGACACAAGGCCATTATTAAAAGGAAACACACAAGCTAATTACTGAAAGAACGAATTTTCTATTCCAGTCCAGGGTCCCTAAGATCTCACACTCCCATGTACCTCTCGTTGAAAAGGACTTCAGTGGTACCTGAAAACATTATATATAAAAGGGTGAGCTCAACAGCCCAGTAAATAATTTGACCCAATCCAACCGGATCAAGCAAGTTTCAAAGTGCAGGAAGTAAATCCAAATACAATAAAATAATGATAAATCTTCAATCTTAGTAAAAGGTGTGGGCAGATGTAATTCAAGTCCGTTAGTGTGCCAGGTACTCCCGTAGGAATCCAAATTCAATACTCCCATTTAATCCCTGGGAAGGGCCAGATATGGACGTTTCCATAAGTTCAAATATCAGTGATAGTTCCCATTTAATTCCAGGGAAGGGCCAGATATGAGTGTCCCCATAAGTTCAAATATCACAGATAATTCCCGTTTAATCCCTGGGAAGGGCCAGAAATGGGTGTCCCCATAAGTTCAAATATCACACATAGTACAAGAATACAACTAGCCCACAAAATAATAGTTCAATTCGATGTTCACAAATTCTCTTTAAAATAATCATAAAACAATACTTTCCACTTTCACAAGGTTCAGTAATCAAATATTCGTAATAGTCATGCTTGATCCAATTTTCGAAAACGTATATAATACATAATAGTCGGAATACGAGATCGAATTTATTGATTCGGAAACGTCTACTAGCAATATTAGCTTTATTATAGAAACAAGCTAAAGTGGGAGAAAACCACTTACCTTAGTGTGTAAGTCGTATGTAACCTTGACTACACCAGCATTCATAGCCTCTACTTCCACTTCAATTCCTTTTCTTCTTCTTGTTTCTTCTGAACCAATTGCTCTATGCTATTTATAGAAAAAATATCTAGGCAAAGAATTGTGACCGATATCAATCTCATGCTTTTTAATCGAATTATCTGCTTTTGATCTTATCACCTTCTTTGTGCAATGTGGCCGCCACAAATTTTGATCTTATCACTTTTTTTTTTTTTTTTTTTTGTGGTTATTACATAGGTCCTGCTCTATTCAACGGAATGGTGCGGGACGGATTGGAATGGAGCGGCGTGGCGCGGTTAATTCAAAAAAATGTGAGATAAAATGAAGTACAGAATGCGGAACGAAACGGAACGGAATAGAATGCAGCATAGAAACGACGAAATGAACATGACCTTAGTACTAATTGATAAAAACACTTGTTATTGCGATCAACATAAGATGAAGGAAGCTTCGAAGAAAATTCAAAATTCAAAATTTATGGATAGGGTCATCCAACCACAAATAATACTCGTAGTCATTTTCCCTACAAGTGTGGAATTTGAAAAACTAGTAAAGTTTCATTTTTCATACGACGCCGACAACTTCCCAATATTAATACTAGTACTTGAATTAGGAAGCTCAGTTGCCCCTCACATTCCAGCTGGACCTCTTAACCCCGCCCCAAAACAGCATCCAAGGTCAGGATATATTACAATTGTGACATAACCAGTTAACCACCCAACTACTATGTACTACGATTATAAACTACACCTCCTGTCACAGTCTCTCTCTTTTTGCAACCAATCAATGCCAGCCACCATCATACTCGTCTCTATCTAATTGGCTGGGTCACCCTAACTCTCCCCCACACTCTATAGCTTTAAAGCCAACCCCCCACCCTATAAAATATTAAATAAATACTGCTTTCTACATTCTTTTTTCTCCTACCTACTTCTTTTTGCAAAGAGTTTAATGAGAGTTATTTTTGAAATAAATTTTTTTTATTTGCCCTTACTTTAACATGAAAGAGTTATGTGAGTTAGTAGTGGGTTGGAAAGTAATGATGACAAGAAAAAGTAAGGATAAATGAGTCTTTTAGTACTCAAAGTATTACTAAAAGAGAAAGTGGATAGGAGAAAAAAAAACGAATGTAAAAGAAAAGTGGGTAAGAGAAAAAAGAACGTAGGGAGTATAACAAACATGAAAAACATCAAATATATCTCGTTTTTTTAATTCCCTAATTTTGACGAGAATATGCCATGTATGACCATGGTCCAAGTCTTAATATTCCAACAATCCTATCCATTAACAACCAGACTTCTCCAGGGACAAAAACCGTAATTCCCTAAACCCCCACGACGCGTTTCGTTTCCCGTTTCATAATCCATACTCACCCGTCCTTCCCGTGTTAGGTACATACATCTGTATCGGATAAGCCTAGCGTATTTTTCCACATTTATTAATACTTTTCCCCTTTTGGTCCCATCTAATTTGGATTACGATTATTTTTGTTCTCCTTTTTTTAATTTCGACCGCCTGGTGTACGCTTGCTCGCCCTTTCCACACGTCTTTTGAAATACCCTCTCTCTCTCTCTCTCTCTCTCTTCCTCCCTATATAAATCCTTTCTCCCCTCAACCCTCTTTGTATCCACAAACAAACCAAACTCAAAACAACTCACCTTAAAATCCATCCCTATCCAAATACACAAAGTTCCCTCATTTTCTCTCTCCTCTCAACAACTGAAATTTTCAAATTGGAGAAAATAAAGCAAAAAAGATGGTGGATTATTCATGTAAGACCAAGATGGTGCAACAACCAACTATACCAAACAAGTCCCCAAAGATAACATCTCGCCGGAGCATGCCAACGCTTTCACCGGCGCCTTTACGCTCCGGCGAGTTATCCCAAGCGTCGGAATCTTCTTGCACGGCTTATGAAAATTATATCCGGTTACCGGAGCTCCGGCAGTTATGGAGCTCCGACGAGTTCCCGGGTTGGGATAGCGAGTCAATTATCAAACCGGCTTTACAAGCTTTGGAGATTACTTTCCGGTTTATTTCAGTGGTTTTATCTGATGCTAGACCGTACGTGAACCGGAGAGAGTGGAACCGGCGGTTAGAAGGTTTGGTTCGGGATCAAGTGGATTTGATCTCGATTCTCTGCGAGGAGGATGAGACACGTGGCGCAGCGCCGATCGTTGATTTGAGTTCGTCGTTTGGAGTAGTGGTGTCCCACACGGGGAGCTCTGCTGAGGTTTGGAAGTTATCCGGTGGGGAACATGAAACTACCGTGGTCAGCCATACTAGCGAATCCAGCCTCCTTCCCCGCCTCGCCACGTGGCAGAAATCGGAGGATATTTCTTCCAGAATCCTCTATTCTATCGAGTCTGCAATGAAACGCTGCGTTTACACCTTGGGCCTCGGTGAGCCCAATCTTGATGGTAAGCCCAGTTTGAATTACGACGCGGTTTGTCGGCCCAATGAGCTTCACGCGCTTAAAAAATCACCGTTACACCATATCCAAAATCAAGAAAACTCGATTTTATTCACCATCCATCAAATATTAGAGTCATGGATATTTTCAGCCAAGCAGCTCTTAATCCGAATTGGAGAGAGAATCGCCAGTGAAGAATTCTCCAAAGCAGCAGATGATTGCTGGGTTCTAGAAAAGATCTGGAAACTTCTAGAAACAATCGAGAATCTTCATCTATTAATGGACCCAGATGATTTTCTCCATTTGAAAACCCAATTGAAGATCAAAGCGACATCGGATTCAGAAACGTTCTGTTTCAGATCAAAGGGGTTGATTGAGATCACAAAATTGAGCAAAGATCTGAGGCACAGAGTTCCTGAAATCCTAGCTGTACAAGTGGACCCAATGGGTGGGCCCATAATACAAGAAACAGCGATGAGTTTATACAGAGAGAAAAGAAGCTTCGAGAAGATTCATCTATTGCAAGCTTTCCAAGGGGTGGAATCCTCTGTGAAAGGGTTCTACTATAACTATAAGCAGCTGCTTGTGATTATGATGGGGAGCTTAGAGGCAAATGCGAATAAGAGCGTGATTGATTCCGAGTCGTCTGATTTGTTGGCTCAGATATTTCTGGAGCCCACATATTATCCTAGCTTGGATGGTGCCAAGACCTTTGTTGGTGATTTCTGGGAGCATAATCAGACGGCCAGGAATAATCGGAGGATTATGAGGAAGTGATCTTGGCATTGTTGTCGGTGTGTTGTTGTGACGTTAATAATATTTATGTGGTATGGTAGGAAGAAAAAAAAAATGAATATACAATGAAATTAGGTAGATTGAAAAAAGAAGGGGGATTACATCTGATTAATTCTTTGGAGTGATTAGTGATTACTTGTGTCATTATAATCTTGTAACATATATTAACAACATTTTGTATCCCACATTTTTGAATGAAAATTCTATTGTAGTATTAGATGTAATTCATAAGTCCATGTTATGTAAATATATGAAATATCTAATCGACTCCAATTTTTTCTTTGATAAAGTGATTCATAACATCTTAATCTTTCCTTTATATTATTATCATATTTTTATACTCCCTTTGTTTCACCGAAATGTTTACACTTTATTTTTTAATGTCAAAGTTCACAAATTTTGACCATGAATTAGTGAAAAAATATAAAGATTTATAATGTAAAAATGCTATTGTTAGATTCATTATAAAGAATACTTTTAAAAAATTATAATTTTATAATTTATAAATGCGTAAAATTACAATTTATTTACGGTCAAAGTGATGCATTGAAAACCGTGAAAAAGCAAATGTAAACATATTTATAAAATGGAGGGAGTATGTGCTTACTCATCGTTAATGTGAAGGTTTATAAGTCAGCATAAATTTTCTGGTGTTTTAGTAACACCACCTGGATTTATTACCCTCGAATACACCCTTGAAAATAGGGGGGTGGTTTTGAAGTATTTGAACAAAGAAAAAAGAAAAAAATTAATTTGAAAATATTATATTAGTTGGGTAACACCACATAAGCAATTAATAGTTGGTTTGTTAATGAAACACTTGAAATTTTTTGATAAATCAGCTCTCCTTGTTCGCATTTGAAAGGGTTGGCAAATTGGCATTACCAAATTAGGTACATAAATAGGAATGGCAAGAAAAAACATGTAGGCATGCTAATAAAAACACCACCCATGTGAACTACTCCCTTGGTTTAATTAGAGTATTAGACTCACATAGTCATACCCTCGTTATTTATTTTTCATAAACAAGTAGGATTGATTTGCATTGAGATTTAATTAAAAATTATCCTTAAACATTTAAATGACTTTAGTCTTATTTGAAGCATTGTAAAATGAATGATTATTCATTATTCAGTGAGGTTGTTTTGAGTTTAAATTATTGATCAAAAGACATTAACGTGAGGTGATTCAAAACTCAAATGGACATCTTCATTAGTTTAAATAAAGAGATCGTCTTTGGTTAGTTGATTTCGCCTTCTAACAAAGACATGAATCGGAAATAGTAGTGGCATACCTTCAATCTTCTTACAAATAGAGGTTAGAACAATTCATCAAGATATATAGTCAAATTCAGTGTATTAGCATTTGAAGTACTCCGTAATTAAGTTGGCAGAGTCAAAAATTGTCAGTATTGGCAAGCGGAATAATGATGATATTGGTAGACAATTATGAAGGGGCGTTTAACGTAAAGGCTCTGTTTGGTTGGAGTGAAAATAGTTTTTCTGCAAAACAGTTTTTCCATTTTACGTTGTTTGGTTTACAGTGAAAAGGAATATGGCTTTCAGGAGGAAAAACATTTTCACCCATGTAGGTGTAAATGTTTTTCCCTTTCATAAATGTTTTCCCTTCAAAATAATGAAGGAAAAACGGTTTTCCGTTGGTAGGATACTATGTCCCCTGAGCACCTAATAGTGGGCTTGATCATCGGGTTTGATTGCCGGGACTTCGGGTCATAAAAACAAACTCGCACCGGACTTGATTGGGCCTCGGGCCGAACTTTCGGGCCACTTTCTCAATATTGTTTTTTTTTCTTCAAATAAGTATAATTTTTTACTCCAATATGCGTTTGAGGTGATTTTTTTTGAATCCACCTAAATTTTTCGAGATCAATGCAACTATGTTAGTAGATTTATTTTTTTTTATAAAAAATATTTTTTTAGGAAAATTGTTTTCCGTTGTAACCAAGCAACGGAAAATGTGAACGGAAAATGTGAACGGAAATATATTTTACACTGAAAATGATTTTTAGCTAAGAATACTTTTCAGTTGAAAACAATTTTCCGCCCAACCAAATAGAGCCAAAAGGAAAAGAATACTGTTTAGCCAGAAAGATAGTTATGGCCATTGGCATGTATATTTGGCAAAGCTCAATGATAGGCATACGCATAATAAAATGAAAGTCGCTATGGTGGGTAGTCACACTCACACATGTTGTTAGTTGTTGTTACTATATTCAATTTTAAAATAGTACGCCACATGTCCTGCTAATAAGTAGTGCTTAGCTTCTTTATTTTTATAGCAAGGAATTGAACATTCATAATGTGGGTGGATGGCTGCTGGTTATGGTTATTGCCTATCTGGAAGAAGAGTCGATGAGAGAGAGAGAAAGGGTAATAAAGGGGGGAGTCCAGTGTATATGCACTTTCGATGCGGTGACTATCTAGTTGAGTACTGGAGTCATTTAAATTTGTAAAGGAGGGAGCCAGTAAAAGGGATGACCTTTCTTTAAGGAAACAAATACTAAAAAGCAAACAGCTAATTTCTAAGTGGCGTATTAAATCACCATGTACTCATTCTTGCGTTTTCCGCGTTATTGTAGGGCGCACCAATCCTCAAGTTCTACCCTTGCGTGTCACTGCTTTGAGTGTGTGTTCGTTTTCAATAAATTTAACTAAACTTGAATTAATCGAACTAAACTGAATTAAATAGTAAATATATAGTACAATAATTGTTCAAATATAAAACGCGACATGGGACGAGAATTTCAAATACTCGCCACAAGAGAAGCAAGATGCATCTGAATCTACTCCACTTAAGAGATCTTATAGTTGGAGGTTCCCAACTAATTTGCACAGACCTCCTTGCTAGTTGCTACTGCCTTATTGGGCTTGAGATAAAGGGGTTACGAACTACATCTTGTGGCGAGTATGGGAAATTCTCGTCCCATGCCTTGATCGTTGATCCATTGACATAAACGCAGCAACATGTTCAAACACTTCATTTTCTTTGCACGATTTTCCTTTTTTAGTAATAATATGGTAACATTATAAAATGGAATATTTAATAATGCACATAACGAGCAAATTCTTAGTGTGAAGGTAAGGTAACTTGGTAGTTGGTACTCCACTATTATCCACTACAACTATGAAAAGCACCCCATGTAAAGTTCTTTCTTTGATTTTTCTTTTATGAGTTACTATTGTCTTGTATTCCATCTACTCACTCCGAAAGGAAAGCTCATCCATTGGCCAAAATACTAGTTAACCATTCTTCATCAATCTTGCCTAGTATACATCTGACAAATCAGATTTTTAAACTTGCGTTTATGTCTTTGTATTGAAATTTGATATATGCCAAACTCAAGGACGTTTGAGTCGGTTAAAAATGTGCTTTGCATACTCCATAAAGTAGTACACAAAATGCGACCGAAGATCCAAATTGGGTTTAGTTAGTCTTACAAATACTAGCAAGATCCGGACAGGCTAAAATGGAAAGTTTTTAAATGGACCCGCTTCTATTTAATTCAACTATGTCCAAGTGTAATTGAAGGCGCGTGAATAATTAAAGCTGCAGAAACAAACGGTTAAATATTTGAATTTGGGGGGCAGGGCGAATTTCGCTTCGTTTGCTTGGCTTGGGTTTGTGCGTGCGAGAACAGTGGACTGAGCCTGGTTCAGCCATCTTAGTTGGATGCAGGTCTAGCTAATAAGCCCTGACCGTAGTAAAACATACATTCATCCCTACTTAGACAAATTTTGTACATGATCCACTTCAGAGGCCCAAAATTTGGGCCATGTTGCCATTCGTACTAGAGTGGGGTTATGCTTGAAGATTGAATATTTGGGCCTTAATTATCTACCTACCCCTAGTGGACTCGTTGAGTAGTACCCCTTAGTTTAAAAAATTGCCCATGCACACTACACTGGACTAGAAGTAGACTATATTTTGACGAGCGTATATGGCTATATGCTACCCCGACATCAATTACGCCAGTTAGACTAGATCAGAGTCTTGAAAGGGCTCGCACCCAAAAAAAAAAAAAAAAAAAAAAAGTCGAAAGGGCATTGTTGCATTTTGGACCTGTTTGGCAATTAGCTGGTGACATTCGCTATTGGCGGATGGCGGATGGCTGATGGCTGGTGGTCAATGGTTGGTATTGTTAGCTAATTTGACTGGCTGGTATCTGGTAACATTGGATGTCTGGAAATAGATGTTTGGTAACATTGGCTGGTAACATTAGCTGGTTATATGTAAAATGACCTATAAGGACATTTATATGATTGAGGAATTTGATGGCATAAAAGTAAATAATTGCAAGTCTTGGACTATTATGTCATTGGACTACATTAATGTCACTAGCCAATACCCATAAGCCAACCTACTTGGCTTTTTAAAAATTGGCTTGTGGCAACCCAAAAACCAATCTCACAAACTAACATCCAAACACCAATATTGAATAGTAGATTGGTCAAACATTCAACTTTGACAAAAACCACCGCACAACTAACATCCAAACACTCCCTTTATAGCTTCAGCTTCGGTTTTATAATTTATAGCTTCGGGTTTATAATTTCGCCCCACCTCGATCCATCTTTCTTGCCTGAGTGCGTGCCTACTGCATAGTGCCTTCATCCTCAAAAATGAAATTAAATAAGCAGCGATGAAGTGATTAAGTCGTTCAAAGTTCAAACAGCATAGCCAATGGCAAATCTAGAGAACTAAGAATAATAGGGCAAAAACTAAATTATTAAGGTATTTAATAATAATTTTCCAAAAAAAGATATTTTAGTGAAATTTTCTAAACAAAATTGAATATCTGTACTGCTCGGAACTCTAGTGCCCCATATTAATTCCGTCACTAAGCATAGTTTTGAAATAGTTGTACCGCCTGTATGAATTTTTTTTTCTGTTGTTCAACAAATTTGTGTTTTATAACAGGTTTGAGGTTTGAATCACAAATCTCCCCAAGATATGTCTTATTACTGGGATTAAATCTTAAACTTGATCATGTTGAGTTAGATGGGTATAAACTCCACACAATGGAAAAGGACAGATGATCAAACAAGTACAATTAACTTTTAACTTTTTATTATTAATTCGGTGAAAGTTTGGACCTTTTTTTTTGGTAATAAGAAAGTTTGGACTTTGGATTGGATTATGGCCTAATCCAAATTCAATTCAAAAATATTTGGATTCGAAATTTTGAGTCCAAATCCAATCTAAACTAATTTTAGTCTTTGATTTTCGAGTCCGAATCCAATCCGAATTATTTTCCGTAATCCAATCTGATCCGAATAATACAATTTTTTTTCTGACTCCTTATCTTTTCTACAGCAATGTCCATTACTTAAAAAAAAAAAAGTTCATCGATAAGATAACAATACAAATGTCGAATCCAACTACAAGTCTACAACCTTCATTAAAAAAATGCAAATTATGTACTTCAAAGGTATTCGGTAATCTCCGCTTAGTGTAAATAGAGAAGACAAATGTGTAAAAAGATAGCAAGTGGACGAGTGGCTGCTAAGGCGTGACTTGAGTTAGTTGTCTGAAAGGGTTCTTCTCTCTTAATTTATGTATGCACTTTATTGTTGCCTTCAATCCCTTAGATTTTAATTTGTAGTTTATACTTTTTATTTTGGGCTAATATCATTTTTGGATTATATGTATTTTCATTTATTAATTTATAACTAATTTGGATTGGATCGGAATATTGGACTCCGAAATAGTGAGTCCGAATCCAATCCGAAAATCCAAAAAACATTCTTTTCGAGTCCGAATCCCATTCAAAATCCAAAAAATTCAATCTACATTAACTAATTTGGATTAAATTGGATTAAATTTTGGATTTAAATCCGAATAAGTTTTACCCCTACTCACAACTCCGAGGTGGTGCTAGGAGGCGGAAGCTGTGGCCAATGGAAACCCACAAGGCACCACCGCAGCAGCATATTAACGGGATACATACGTGGATAATGGAAACATAAGAATGGGGCCACGTGGAGGACGTTGAAGGCATGATCATGAGGGTGTACAAAAAGGAGAAACGGAGACTCGCAGTAGCAGTAGCTGGTGCCACGAGTCTAATCGTCTTGCCCCATGATTCTCAACATGGATTAGTGAAACCCCATCAAATCTCTCCACGTGTCTCTGGTCACGAGCAAGATGAGTCTTGATACGTTTGCAATTTTTTGGGTAGGGAAAGAACTTGTACGGACATGTCAATAATTTATGTCGGTGAAAAATTACAATGAGAATAATTTTAGTGGGCATTTTGTGATATAAGCGTGTTATTTAGAGCTTACTTGATCCGTTCATTTCAATTTAATTTTAATTTGTTTAGTTCAAGAGTAATTTTATATTAGTTGAGTGATTTTTAGTTCTGTACGGGCTTACAACAATGTTCAATTCAATTTATAAGTGTTTAGTTTAGAAATATATATTTTATCTCATATAAAATGGAGTTTAATTTCAGTGATGTTCAATTTAGTTCAATTCAGTTCAGTTTATTACATTTCAGTTCAGTTCAATCCAACTCAATTCAGTTCATTCATAAAGATCACACATGTAAAGTACCAAAAAATTTCTTTTGCAATCACTTAATACTTCAATTCAATTCAATTTAGTAAAATTTAGTGAAATTTAGTTCAATTTATGGTGCGTTCTTTAGAGATGAACTTAATTCAACATCACTTAACTGAACACCACTGAAATGAATTGAACACAACTTGATATGTGAGACAAAAAATATGTTCATGAACTCAGCACCACTGAACTGAACTAAACTGAAAATCATTTAACTAAAATTGAAATCATTGAATTGGCACCTAAACTAACTATGTAAGCTTTAAAAAACGCATCCTACACTCATCTTTTTTCACATGATACTATTCAGTTTAGTTCAAAACACGCTCATAATTGGTTTTTTTTAAGGTAAAGTCCTCATATTCAATTAATCGCAATTTATCTAAAGTTGTAAGAGACAATCTTTACCCAAGGAGGTGTCTTGGTTCTGCTTTACGCTCATCCCATCGCCTCATTAAACAATTTCCTTCTTTAAAGTCATGTCAGATTTTCCATATTCATTTCATTTTTGTTTGTCTCTTTACCCATATTGCATTAAGATTTAATAGTTAAATGTTACTCTCATGTTTTTTTATTTTTATTTTTTTATAATTGGGGATCTTTTATTAGTTTAACCTCCATTAAAGGAGTAAAACCAAGTTACAATGTGAGTCAACACCATACACCAAAAGAAAACCTAGGCTACTCCTCAATCAAAACCAAGCGATAAAATCACTTTCTCTATTGATCCCTTGCTTCGGTAAACTATTTGCTATTGAGTTTGCACTTCTCAGTCTATACACTATTGAGATCTTGTGCCACCACTCCTTCGTTCTTCTAATAAAATTAAGGTCAAATCGAGCCTCCCAAGGTCCTCCTTTCTTGTTATTACACCATGACACCGCGTTACTGGAGTCTGATTCTACAATTATCTCAAAATAATTCAGCCACTCTTTGGAAGTTGTTTTAGCGATTGCCCAACTAATAGCTGCTACCTCTGCTTGGTTTATTTCCCTGCAAGACACACGACATGAGAACGTGCTTCTGAAGTTCCCCTTCTAGTCCCTCAAAATACCCCCTATTGCAGCTATGCCGTCTTTGAGTGATGCGTCGACGTTCCACTTTAGCGTCCCAACCACAGGTGGTTCCCAACTAACCACTGTATTCTTTTGGAAGACCTTGCAAAAATTCTGCAACAGCTCGGGTTTCTACAAACCTCTTAGGCGGATACTGAAAAGACTCGTCCCATGCCTTGATCCACCAACCGAGCCTTAAAAGCACCAGTTCAAAAGTTTCATCAACACTGCGTTCCTTCTCTTTAAAAATTCTGGCGTTTCGTTCCTTCCAAATTGACCAAACAAGAACAAAAAGGAACGTAATGTGGAACTTCCTAAAGTAACTACCTCCTGTTAAGGAACACCACTACACAAAGAAATTCATCATTGTATCAGGAGCACTCCAACATATATCCCAAAGAGCCAGCCACTTTCCCCATAACTGACGTGAATAGCAACAGTGAATCATCAAGTGATGGTTGTCTTCCTCCTCCACCGTACACATTACGCACTTGAGATACACTTGAAACCCAATTTTGACAGCCTCTCTTTAGTCTTCAATCGCCCATGACACGCCAGCCACATGAGTAACTCCACTTTGGTAGGAGCTAACCCTTGCCAAATCCCTTTTATTGCCTCATTAACAGCCCCTCCTTCTTTGTTCAAAATTTCTTTTCTCAAAGAATTTACTGAAAATTCCCCACTACTGCACAATTTCCATCCCAAAGTATCACTTGCTTCCGGGTCAATTTGAACAGCAGAAAGCACACGAAGCAAATCCTATTTTAATTCTTCCTCCCACACAAATAACCTACGTCTCCAAGACAAGACCCATCTCCATAATAAACAATCCCAAACACCTAAATTCCCTACCTTTGCATTTTGTTGAACTGAAATTGCAAACAAGCGTGGGAATTTCTTTGCCAATGCTTGGTCTCCCACCCATACATCATGCCAAAATCTAGTATTTAGCCCATTTCCTATCTTTACAACAACATTTTCCTCAAAAATCTCCCTCACAGTGTCATTCTTTTTTTGCACACGTTATAATATCCTTCCACAATCCCCCTTTTCTAGGAATAGATAAATCATCTAAGGAATGAAATTCCTTTAAATCATATTTCTCCTCCACTAAAACTCTCCATATGCCCGGGTCCCTCGAGAGCAACCTCCAAATCCATTTTCCTAGCAACGCATTGTTCATCCCCCTCACGTCTCCTACTCCTAGCCCACCCTTATCTTTTGCATTTTGAATAACCTCCTGTTGGGTCCTAAAATACCCTCTGTGGGTCCCACATCGCCACATCACCGAAAGGTCAACAAGTCAACCAACGAATGAGAAGGTGACACGTGGCGGTCAACACTAGAAGATTGATATCAAGTCAATAATTTGACTAGCCAATGAGATGATGACACGTGGCACATATTTGCCACCTCAGAATTCAAAAACATTACTCGGACACGTCAGCATGACTGATCTGACCAGTCTAGCCCAAAGATACTGTAAATGGCAGGCCCATTTACCAAGACGCGGAAGATTTCCGCTTGACATCTGACAGGGTACGAAATTACGTATCCTGCCAACGATGTCCAATAAATATGCTGTCACTGTTCATTTCAGGTAACAAATAATTTTCTCTCTCTAGCATTACTTCCAAGATATTCTCTCTGGATTTTCTCTCTCTTCCTGTAAATATCTGACTTGACCGTCGGAGGGCCCCTTTTCCGGGAAACCGCCCATTGCAGTCATGTTTTCTCTCTTGCAGGTCGCCCGTTTAGACCTTCGATTCAAGAGCTCCCTCACTTCGACACTTTTCCAGTCGACCCCTCAAAAAGAACCCCGAAACATTGGCGCCGTCTGTGGCGCCGTCTGTGGGAAGCCCTTTGTTGAAGAAAAGAGTTCAAGGTTGTCCATTTACGATCTCACAATCATGATCGTCCATTTTGCCAGAGCGAAGATCGCTCAAGGGGCTCCAATCGTCCGCTTTTGGGTCGTCCATTCCATGGACGCCTATTTTTCATATTCTGTGGTTGCCTAGATATTGGCACCATCATACTTGGTCTTCTACAAGGGGAATGTCTAGCCCCTCGTGGTCGCCCATTTCAGCATTCTTATGGTCGCCCAAGGCAAGGGGCTTCCCCCGTGCACCTTGGCACCATCATACTTGGCCTTCTACAAGGTGCTTGTTTAGCCCCTCGTGGTTGCCCATTTCAACACTCTTATGGTCGCCCAACGCAAGGGGCTCACTCCATGCATCTAGGCACCATTTTACTTGTTCTATCTCCAAGGGCTTATTTAGCCCTAGGAGTCGCCCATGTCACTCAAGAAACGACTCGCCATCATAGGGGCTTCATCCCCATACAGTTGGCTAGTACTTGGGCTCTCCCAAGGGCTTATTTAGCCCTAGGGGTTGCCCACTTCACTCAAAAATGACTCGCCATCATAGGGGCTTCATCCCCGTACAGTTGGTTAGTATTTGGGCTCTCCCAGGGGCTTATTTAGCCCTAGGGGTCGCCCATTTCACTCAAAAATGACTTGCCATCATAGGGGCTTCATCCCCATACAATTGGCTACTACTTGGGCTCTCCCAAGGGCTTATTTAGCCCTAGAGGTCGCCCATTTCACTAAAAAATGACTCGCCGTCATAGGGGCTTCATCCCCATACAGTTGGCTAGTACTTGGGCTTTCCCAGAGGCTTATTTAGCCCTAGGGGTCGCCCATTTCACTCAAGAAACGACTCGCCATTACAGGGGCTTCATCCCCGTACAGTTAGCCCTAGAAGGACTCGCCATTTCCAGGCCAAAAGGACTCGCCCCGGTTCATTAGCTTCCAAGGGGAGTTGTCTTCAAGATTAAGCACTCGCCCATTCCAGGCCAAGAGGACTCGCCCATGCTCAACAGCTCCCAAGGGGGTTCCTCCAAGTTAAGCACTCACCTATTCCAGGCCAAGAGGACTCGCCCATGCTCCATAGCCAAGAGGACTCGCCCATGCTCCATAGCCTCGAGGACTCGCCCTTGCTCAATAGCTTCCAAGGGGGTTCCTCCAAGTTAAGCACTCGACATTTCCAGACCAAGAGCACTCGCCCATGCTCAACAACTTCCAAGGGGGGTTCCTCCAAGTTAAGCACTCATCCATTCCAGGCCAAGAGGACTCACCCATGCTCCATAGCTTCCGGGGGGGTTCTTCCAAGTTAAGCACTCGCCCATTCCAGGCCAAGAGGACTCGCCCATGCTCAATAGCTTCCAGGGGAGTTCCTCCAAGTTAAGCACTCGACATTTCCAAACCAAGAGGACTCGTCCAATCCAGGCTAGAAGGACTCGCCCATTCCAGGCCAAGAGGACTCGCCCATTCCAGGCCAAGAGGACTCGCCTAAGCCTCGAGCCATGATGGGAAGGCTCCCAGATGTTTGTTTGGTCCATTGACTCGCCCAAGCCTCGGGCCATGATAGGAAGGCTCCCAGATGTCTATTTGGCCCGTTGACTCGCCCATGGACCTCATCTTACACTCGCCCTTCATAGCTCCGTGTTGTGATTACGGCTGTGCGGTTTTTTGGCCATATCTCCTTCATTAGACCTCATATAAAGATGATTCAAAAGCCAGTGGAAACCTTACAACGAGGGCTACAACTTTTATGCTTTGGACAATTTCAGAATCTAAACCGAGAGCGGTCGAATTGAGGTATGAATGTGCGATTGTGCACTTGTGCTCGCCCAAGTCGCCATGGCACTTGACTCGCCCAAATGGCGTGGCCTTGGCTCGCCCATAACGTGGGACTTGTACTCGACAATGCCCCAGCATGCCTCAGGGTGGCCAAACGCAGTTGTGCTCGTCCAAGACTGGTTGCTAGGCTCGCCCAAAGCTCATCACTTAGACTCGCCCATCATGGCTTCGTGTTGTGGTTATGGCTGTGCGGTATTTTGTTCATATCTCCATCGTTAGACGTTGTATAAAGGTTATTAAAAAGCCAGTGGAAACCTTACAACGAGGGCTACAACTTTCATGTTTTGACCGTTGTCATAATCTAAACCGAAAGCGGTCAAATTGAGGTATGAAGGTGCAATAGTGCACTTGTGCTCGCCCTAGTCGCCGTGGCACTCGACTCGCCCAAATGGCGTGGCCTTGGCTCGCCCATACTGTCGTGCTCGTACTCGCCAGTTCTCCAGCGTGCCTCAGGGCGGTCTAACAACACAGTTGTGCTCGCCCAACGAATCTGCCTATGCTCTCCCAACATATCGAGCTTATTACGCTCGCCCAAGATTAACTGTTGTGCTCGCCCAATAGTGAGCTATTGCACTCGCCCAAATGGCATGACTTCAGCTCGCCCAAAACTCATGGCTAGCCCGAGTGTACTGGGATGCTATCCTTGTCCAAGTCTCTTCATCTTCCTCGCCCGTGACGGCCTCGCCAAAGTCCATTTGCTCGCCCATTTCTCCATATGTGTAGTACTCGCCTATGTGCACACCGCACATGATGAGGCTCGCTAACATGCTCGCCCAATGCACGTCATTATGCTCGTCCTTTGCTCGATATTGTGCTTGCCCAAGGCACGCCATTTTGACTCGCCCAGGGTTGTCGTTAAGAGCTCGCCCTATGCTCGCCAAGGCTGGCTGCTACGCTCTCCCAGAGCTCATTACTTTGACTCGCCCTTCGTGTCTCCGTGGGGTTGTTACAGCCGTTCGGTATTCTGGCCATATCTCACTCGTTAGACATCGTATTGAGGTGATTCAAAAACCTGTGGAAACCTTATCTCGATGGATACGACTTTCATGTTTTGGACATCTTCAGAATCCTAACCAAAAGTGGTCGAATTGAGGTATGAAGGCATGATAGTGCACTTGTGCTCGCCCAAGTCGCCGTGGCACTCGACTCGCCCAAATGGCGTGGCCTTGGCTCGCCCATAACGTGGGACTTGTACTCGCCAATGATCCAGCATGTCTCAGGGTGGCCAAACGCAGTTGTGCTCGCCCAATGCTGGCCTCTAGGCTCGCCCAAAGCTCATTACTTAGGCTCGCCCTTCATGCCTCCGTTTGGTTGTTACATCTGTTCGGTTTTTTGGCTGTATCTCCCTCGTTAGACCTCTTATCGAGGCGATTCAAAAACTTGGGGAAACCTTATAATGAGGGATACAACTTTCATGTTTTGACCGGCTTCAAAATCCGAACATAAGGCGGTCGAACTGAAGTATGAAGGGGCGGGAATGCATTTGTACTCGCCCACTTCTCCTCATGTATACTCGCCTATGTGCACATCGCTCATGATGAGGCTCGCTAACGTGCTCGCCCAATGCACGTCCTTATGCTCGCCCAATGCACGTCATTATGCTCGTCTTTTGCTCGACATTGTGCTCGCCCAAAGCACACCATTTTGACTCGCCCAAGGCTCGTCATTAGAGCTCGCCCAACACCGAGCCAACATCAGCGGGCTCCTAGCCAACATCAACAGCGACGTAGCTTGTGTTTGCTCAACATAGCAGCTACGCTCGCCCATACTGTGGTGCTCGCACTCGCCGGTGCTCCAGCGTGCCTCAAGGTGGTCTAACACAGTTGTGCTCGCCCAAGGCTAGCTGCTAGGCTCGCCCAAAGCTCATTATTTAGGCTCGCCCTTCATGCCTCCGTGTGGTTGCTACAGCAGTTCGGTATTTTGGCCATATATCACTCAATAGAAATCGTATCGAGGCGATATAAACCTGTGGAAACCTTACAACGAGGTCTACAACTTTCATGTTTTGACCATCTTCAGAATCCAAGCTTAAAGCTGTCAAATTGATGTATGAAGGTGCGAAAATGCATTTCTACTCGCCCAACTCTCAAGATTTATACTCGCCCGGCCTTATGTCTTTGAAGATGGGCTGCCAAGGGCGTGTATATCCCTCTCACTCGCCTACAAGTCGAGTCATATGCTTACCCAAGGGACGATATTTCTACTCGCCCGGCCATGGGTCTATGAAGATAAGCTTCTAAGGGCATGTATAGCCCTCATACTCGCCTACAAGCCGAGTCATCTGTTTGCTCGACAGACAACCATAGTATGAAGTGCTTGTATTCTGCATTTTTTAAAATTCGAATCATGTCAACTTCACGGCCTTCACTTGACATAATTCGAGGGGCTAAATGTTGGGTCCTAAAATACCCTCTGCGGGTCCCACATCGCCACGTCACCGAAAGGTCAACAAGTCAACCAACGAATGAGAAGGTGACACGTGGCGGTCAACACTAGAAGATTGATACCAAGTCAATAATTTGACTAGCTAATGAGATGATGACACATGGCACATATTTGCCACCCCAGAATTCAAAAACATTACTCTGATACGTCAGCATGACTGATCTGACCAGTCTGGCCCAAAGATACTGTAAATGACAGGCCCATTTACCAAGACGCGGAAGATTTCCGCCTGACATCTGACAGGGTACGAAATTACGTATCCTGCCATCAATGTCATATAAATATGCTGTCACTGTTCATTTCAGGTAACAATTAATTTTCTCTCTCTAGCATTACTTCCAAGATATTCTCTCTGGATTTTCTCTCTCTTCCTGCAAATATCTGACTTGACCGTCGGAGGGGCCCCTTCCCGGGAAATCCCCCGGGGCAGTCACGTTTTCTCTCTTGCAGGCCGCCCGTTTAGACCTTCGATTCGGGAGCTCCCTCACTTCGACACTTTTCCAGTCGACCCCTCAAAAAGAACCCCGAAACACCTCCCAACTCACCAAACACACAGGTTTCCTCCCCTCCACATTTCCAGCCCAGAAAAAATCCCTTTGCATTTTTGTTATACACTCTTCCACTCTCACAGGGATCTTGAACGACGACATATAATACTAAGGGCAAATTGCTCAAACAAGATTTTATCAGAGTTATTTACCCACACACCCCCCCCCCCCCCCGCGCCCCCGTAGACAGCAGCTTTTCCCTCCACGATGCCAATCATTCCCCATCTTCTCTATAATGGGTCTCCAAAAATCAAAGCTACGAGGATGACCTCCTAGAGGCATACCTAAATATTTCATAGGTAGTTTTCCCACTTGACAATGAAGTGCATCAGCTGTACTTTCCACCCAATCATCATCAATATTAATCCCAAGCAGTGAACCCTTATGAAAATTAACTTTCAAACCCGAGGCCAAGTGAAAGGAAATTAACACCATTTTAATCGCATCCAGATATTTTCTCTCCCCTGGGCAAAAGACAATGGTATCATCTGCAAACTGTAAATGAGAGAAAACCATACCTCCTTGAGAAGCACACACTCCTTTGACATCCCCAAGTTGGACAGCTTTATTGAAAAGGCAGTTTAGAACCTCAGCCACTACATTAAAGAGAAACGGAGACAACAGATCACCTTGGCGAAGCCCTCTTTCTAGCTTGAATGGAGATGTCGGGGAGCCATTAACTAGTAAGGATGCAGATGTTGATCTAAGACACAAAGAAATCCAACTACGCCATCGCTGAGGGAAGTTCATTTGAGCAAGGGTCCAGTCAATAAACGACCACGAGATAGAGTCATAGGCTTTGTGAAAATCCAATTTCCAAACACACAAGTTCTCCTTATTCCTTACTGCTGAATCAATAATTTCGTTAGCAATGAGAACACTATCGAGAATTTGTCTTCCTTCAATAAATGTTGATTGGGTCTCCCCAATTATGGCATTCATCACTCTCTTCAGTCTGTTTGCTAAGATCTTGGACAATATCTTATAGAGGGCACCAATCATACTTATTGGCCGATAATCCTTCAACTCCATAGGAGAATCAATCTTCGGAATCAAGCTTATGAATGCTACATTAATGTTATTCTGAAAACTTCTCGTCTCCCAAAACGAGAAAACAAATTCAATCACCTCCTCCTTGATCAAATCCCACGCTTTTTTGATGAAATAAAAATTGTATCCATCCGGCCCCGGAGCTAGTCCCTTTCTCTCATTTTCCTTTCTCTCTCCTTCCCCCACCCACTCTCTCTCCTCCACTCCTAGGATTAGGTTCCTCTATAATATCGAGATTAAGCAAAAATTTGTGCTATAACCAAACATAACATAAGCATGACGTAATGCTTGGTAGAGGGGGCCCGAGGGGGCCTCACCTCCTACGAATTTCTTTGTAAAGAAAACCTTATTTTGAAAGTTCACTTTGAAATTTTTTAGAAGAAAGTCAGGTTAAAAGTTCAATTCTTATCATTTCAAAGATAGAATATTTCAAATATAATTTCCGATACTGATATTCAATATCTTTGAAAATTCTGGATTGGTATCCGAATTCGTGGTCGGATCCGGATTTTTTTGACAGCTCCCAACTTTGAGATTTGCTACATCCAACACTATGTGGTGGAATAGTGTTCCCACACACTTGCTTTTTATTTGCTCTTTGGTCCTTGATGTTTTTGGTTACTTTTCCCTTTGGCCCAATAGTTATCAGTAATAACTTTAACATATAACAGACCAAATATTAATATAACAGCATATTTAATAAAGTACTTGTATTTTAATAAAGTGATGCTAAGTATTTTACGAAAGGATTTAAAACGTGTTTATAAGTTAATTAATGACTTTTAATGGTACTAATTATCACAATCTACTACTTATACCACCCATAATATGTATTCTATGGTTAAAGGTCCACCATGCTTCACACATCTAGTTATCTATCTATCTATCTATCTATCTATATATATATATATATATATATATATATATATATATATATATATATATATATATATATATATATATATATATATATATATATATATATATATATATATATATATATATATATATATATATATATATATATATATATATATATATATATATATATATATATATAATTGAGTTCTCACCAATGTGGCATTGCATAAATAATAAATAGTTATAAATACATGGGTGATTAAAAAGAAATCAAAAATACTTTTATTTTAGTTTTTAAGTATTATATTTATTATCCTAAAAAAGGTATATTATTTATTTACAAAAAATATAATTTCTTTGTTAAATGTGTGAAAAAGATTATTATTATTCCTTGCTACTTCTATTATTCAACTTTATATTTTGATGTGATTAATTATTATTATTATTATTATTATTATTATTATTATTATTATTATTATTATTATTATTATTATTATTATTATTATTATTATTATTATTATTATTATTATTATTATTATTATTATTATTATTATTATTATTATTATTATTATATTGATTCCAATAACAGAGGATGATGAACAAGAACTCGTGCATCGCACAGGCACGAAATCTAGTAAAACATATAATTAAAGAGTTTCGACCGTTACCTGAACTTAGTTGGTAATGGATCCTCTGGTATTCTTTATAGCTTCCAGATTTCTAGAGGTTGTTAATCTCAACCACCCCTTCCTTAGATCAGGCACAGCACAGATCCGTTTCGTTTCCTACCTCGGACCGTAGTCTTTAAGAATATATTTAGACAAGAATGATGAGGCTTAAATCAAGAACTCATATTATTTATGATATAAGGTTCGAAGGGATAACGTTCCCTTCTAAGGAAAGATTACAGAAGAAAACTGAAAGCTTACAATATTATAGAAGGGTGTCTATAGACTGTTACGTTTTCTTAGACTGTTACGTTACGTGTCTATAAAGTTTGTGTAGCCAAATAGTTTCTCTTCAAATTCAAGAATGTCCAAGAGACTCCGCCCTTCACAATGCATCAACTCCTCTTTTTATAGAGAAAATTACATAGGGTTCCTACTGTAAAAGATGCCTTCTACTCTACCATTATTATACTCTTGACGTGAAATAAAGTAAAAGCTTATAATAGTGGATTTTTTCTACTAGTAGTGGATTTTATCTGATAATAATATAAATACTTTTCAGAATAGCATGAGACATGGGGCCTATTCTATCATCATATTTTGGATTCCTTCATCTCCAATTTGGTTCTCCCAATCAGCATAATCATCGTCATCATAATCTTCATTAATACTATCAACCATGCCCATTGCATATTCTTGATCCCAACACATATATGTTTCAAATAAGTGTTGTCTTCCTTCTTCAGATTAAAAACTTTCCTGCTTCAATTTCTTCAAGATATTTGTGTAGGGAATCAGTTTCTTTTTCTTCTATTTTAAAGTATTCTTCCCACTTTGGAGGGTAAATAAAAGTAGTGTTTCCATAATGAATATGTTTATATCCACTTTGGACTAAAGACCAGGTTTGTTTTGCAATTTGAAAGAAACCAACAGCTCTAGCTTCAGTAGGATTTTCTATTCTTATTTGCTTGACACTAATCCACTCAAGTTGACAAGTTGGGTAATGTCAGGGGTCAAGGAGTTTGATCAAGTAATGTGCTGATATTATCTTTTCTTCTTCCATCTCGATTATGGCGTTTACTACTTTAACCCATATTAATTCCTTCTGCCTAACTTGATAAATTCTCCTAAAAATAAATTTTTGGAATTTTGTAAATTTGTTGAAGAGAGGTCCATCAAGTTTAGGCACTCCTTGGAAACAATAAATCATTCCATAATCTCATGCTTTCAATAATTCGTCTTTTGCCCAGATGGTGTTGGCTGCTACTGAGAGTTGAGCTATTCCAGTATTATCTGGATAATCAATGAATCTAGTCCATGTTTCCCACATATCATAGTATGGGGTTTTCTGATTAACTACTTCGGCGTACAACTCCTGGAAGTAATTATCTTTTAAATGGTTTTGTATTTTATCTTGTATATCAAGAGGACACTGAAGAATCTTAACTTGTAACTCCAAACTTAAAAAACTCTATACCATAAAACTATTAAGTCTCAGCATTCCATCTCGAGAATGATTGGTTGCGAGATATTTTAGAATGTCTGAGAGTGATCTGCTAGAGGGTGATACCCACTCCAAAGCTCTTGATATTTCCGTCTTAAGGACATCTTTTTGGGCTTGTGTTAGCCCTACATAGTCCTTTTCTTCCTGATGTCTGTTTCGTCTCTGATTTCTCCTCGCCATTAGCTAACTTTCTAGTTAAACTGTCAGCTAGAGAATTTTTTGAACCCTGTATATATTCCACAGCGAAAGAGAACTGGTTAAGCCATAATTGCCAACGCAAGAGCCTCCCTTGCCCTTGCATATTAGATAAATTCTTTTTAACAAAACTAAGTATTCCTTTGCAATCAGTTCTTACTAAAAACATTTTTGGTGCCAGAAATATTAGAAAATTTTCTATTCCTCTAATGACTGCAAGAATTTCCTTTTCCATAGTAGGATAGTTGCACTCGGCTTTATTAAAACTTCCACTACAGTATTTGCAGAGTTTTTCTCCTTCTTTAATTTTTAATACTGCACTCCAATGTTCGTTACTAGCATCTGTCTCGAGAACTAGATTATCTTCATCCGTAGGTAATGTTAACACCGGAAGATTCTTACATAACTTTTTAAAATTTCGAACAATCTTTGAGTCATTTGTCATCCAAGTCCAACTAATTTCTTTTTTAAGTTTTTGTTGTAATGGCTTTCTTAATTTAGCTAGATCTTTTATAAAATCAGAAGCATATGTAAGGCATCCTAAAAATCTTTCTAATTGTTTTCTATTCTCAATTTTATCTGAAAATTTATCTATTTTTTCGAGGATATGTTTTTGTAGTATAATTTGACCAGCTTTTATTTCTAATCCTAAAAACTCAATTTCTTGTTCAGCATAGGTGCACTTACTTTTTCCAAGGACGATTCCATGATCTAAGCATCTTTGTGTTACTGCTAATACGTCATTTTTGTGTTGCTCAATTGTTTTAGAAAATATAAGAATATCATCAATATAAACTAAGCAACAATGATTAAGGTCCTTAAAGATATTATCCACTTCTTCTTTGAAATATTTGAGGTGCATTTTTTAAATCGAAAGGCATAACTATCCACTCGTAATGTCCTTGAGGAGCACTAAACGCGGTTAAGGGGATACTTTCTTTTTCCATTTTTATCTACCAGTATCCACTTTTACAATCCATTTTAGAGAACCAAGAAGCTCCTTGTATTCTATTGAAGAGAACGGTTTTGTTAGTAATATAATATCCATCAAAGACAGTATTATCATTTAATTTTTTATAATTAATAACCATTTTAGCTTTACCTCTTTTTTCTTCTGCATGATTTCTTACCATGAAGGCAGGACTTGTATGAGGGCTTTTACTATTTTTTTATTAAACCCTTATCTAGTAGTTCTTTTATCTCCTTGTCAAATTCTTTAATATCCTGATGTGTATACACCATTTATTTTACCCGAATAATGGTGTTTGGATCCATTAAAGATATTTTAGCAAACGTTTTGTCTTTATTCCAGAATTTTAAAGGATTATCTGAGTAGAGTTCTTTACATAATTTTTCTTGTTGTTGATCAATCTGGTCTTTGATTGATAACTCAAGTAATGAAATTGTTAGGGCAACTTCTCGTTGTGTAGGAGTAACCCTATCATCATGCTGGCTGCGCGTAAATTCCATTTTGTGATGAGTATATCCTTTAGTTAATTTTTTAATAGGGACAGAATGACCATTAATAGTAAATATTAATTGTTCAACTGTTTGAGTGCATGGAGAGTAAAGTCTTTGAAAATTATTACCTATAATCAAATCATGAGAGGGCTGATCGGTAGCCCATAATACTCGTATTATGCATTGTATTCCACCTATTTCTATAGGTAATTTTTCTATGACTTCATTATGTTCCATAACATTATTATCTGCTATTCTTACTTGCATAGGATATTTTGCTTTTTTCCAAAGAAAATCGGGAAACAAAGTTTTCTTTCCAAAACAAACTGAACACCCACTATCTATGTATGCACATAATTCATATTTATTATAATTTTCTATGCATATTTTGATAGGAATATAAATACTATTTGGATTTGTACTAGTTAATTCAGTTGTATTGATTAATTCCATTTGTAAACTGATTTCTTCTTCATAAATAGGCTCGCTTAAAGTTCTAGTTTTATATCCTATGATTCTTCTTCCGTCCATATTAGAACTATCAACACTAGCTCTTGGTGGTTCAAAACTCATTCCGCTTAAATTACTTGTTACACTTTGTATATCATCTTCTTTTTCAAGATTTTCTCTTTTGAACGAAGATGATCCTTTTTCTCTTACACTTTGACTTCTAAATAACTGTGGCTTTATAGTGATTTTTCCTTATTCATTGATTTTAATGACATTCTTAGATAGTTTACTAGGACTTTCAAAACTAGGAATCCATCTTCTGTCTAATCTTATGTCTTCAGGTCTAGTTTTTATAGGTTCTATTATTTGTCTTGGAGCTAAACATTCAAATTTTTCACCTTCTACCATAGTTAATTTTTGCTTTGGATTTATGGTATTATCTAATTTATATATTATTTTCCAAAACACTCGTATAGGAAATGTACCATCTTTCATGTTCATTCCGACAGTTTTTAATTTCAGGGTTAGGAAATTATGAGCATAAGCATCTTTGAGACTCATATAATATCCTGGTCTACAATTAAACCCTACAGACCCATGACATAGATTAGTTTTTACCCCACTAATTATCTAATCTTGAAATTTATTGTGTCTGATATCACAAAGTAGTGCATAAAGATATATGTCTTTCTCAAAATGTTGTAAAGGTGATACTTGTATTTGGACACTTCCAACATGAATATATCGATACTTTTTATTTCGGCTGTGTTTTTCTATATTTTTCCAATTGATAAGGTTTATTACTCCGGCATCAAATTCACAATCTTTTATTTCTAAATCTCCTTCCATTTGTTCACATACATATTTGCTTTTAAATTCAAATATCGGTTTTTTATAAATATTATCCTTTTGGATTGTAGGAAGAATCCATTCTGATACAATCTCTTGATCTTCATCATCCACTGAAAAATCTTCACCTTTTAAGCTTCCTAAGGATATTTGGTTATTTTCGTCACAATCCATCATATTATTAGTTTCGTAGTCACTATTTTCTTCTATTTCTTCATCAGGATATTGTATTATTTCAACTATTCCTTTGTTATTTCCTAATGCTAATTCAAGGGCTTCATCTTCAATCAATTCAACATAGTCTAAACTCCCAAGTGCTTCTATGAGTTTGTTATTCTTTTTATTTTTGCATTCATTTGCATAATGACCTATTTTTCCACATGACCAACATTTACAATTAGATTTTTCTTTAGGACAATATGCTGATTTTCTAAAAAATCTTCTAGTATTGAGATGAGGTTTCTTATAATATTTATTTATATTTCTCGCCCCTTTGTTTATTGAAATGTTTTTTTCTTATAGAACTTTTTTCGTCTTCTTTTTTCAGGGTCATAACCCCATTGGTTTGGAGTATCCCAACATACCAGGAATTATTTTTTCATTTTATGGTGTTTTTGGATATCTAGATACTGGTCATTAATCCACTTCCTTAGATATGAAATTCTTACTCCTAATGTATCCACAACATTTTCCTTGTCACTCCATTCTTTATATTTTTCATTGATTAATGTATTCATAGGATAAGATAATTTATCATAGAACATATCAAGATTTGTTTCATTCTGACCAATTTTATAATAATATTGGCTAAATTCTTCAAGGTAGTTCTCAACATATTTCATATCATATATGCTAAGATTGATAAGTTTTCTTTGCCATTCTTTAATCTTTTCGTCGGAATCTGGTTTAATTCCAATAAATTCATCATGTATGGATTTGCATAATGTTCTAAACATTTCATTAGGAGTTGCTATGTTTTTTAAAGCAGTTTTTGCAACTTCGGTTATTGTGTCATACCAGTCAGTTATAGTGCCAGAAAAACTATGTTCTAGATAATTTAGGAAATTTTCTGAAGTCCATGTAGTGTTTAGGTTGAGTACACTATTCATACTCTTTTTTCATTGTTCAAATACTTCTTCCCTATTTCTTACACCATCTAGGTTTAACATATATCCAGTTTGGCTAATAGGTTGAAGATTTACCTCTTCTTTAACCTGTGGATTTTGCATAAACTTAAAGCCAAAATTACTAGTTCTTCCAGAAATAGTTCTACTTCTGGTATAACTATTATTAGAGGACTCTCCAAAATTTTCTGGTTTTGATATTAAGTTGTTTACAAAGTTATTTTCAAAAGCTTTTTCCATAACTTCTCCAACTTCATTACTTTCTTCCTCTATAATCATTTTTCCTATCTTTTTGTCTATTTTTCTTTTGATCTCTTCTAGAGGTATGGTATCCATTTTCTCTAGTCTAATTAAACTCATTTGTTGGTATATGTCTTCTTCTAAACCAACATTATTGGTTTCTTCAAAACCTTCACTTAACACTCCTTGTTTATCAACGATTGCATCCATAATTTTATTTAATTCTTCTGGATTTTCTTCTTCATCGAATAGTTCTTCTAATTCAGTCAGGCTGTACTCTTGATACTTCTCCATCGTTTTCATCTTCTGAGCTTTCTAGTTCTACTGGTAGGTCGGCTATTAGAAATGGTTTTTTATTATTATTTGTGGAAGGATATGGATATATAAAGGATGCACAAGCGTTATCTTTCTTCCCTTGCCTTACTTTATTACTATGTCTAATTTCGTTTAATAAACTTAGATGTATAGTTTCAATTAATTTTTTAAAGGCTTTTAATTCTAATTTGATTTTTTCAACTTCGTGCTTAAATTCTAATAGAGAATCAGTTATATAATTTAGATGTGGAGCCAAATTATTAGATCCTTCTGGACTATGTACTATATGAGGATAAGTTGGAAACTTACAACAACTTGAAGGATCCAGATTTTAACTACGTGGCTCTGATACCAATTCAATACACTTAACACGAAATGGAGCTTCTAATGATATAACAGAGTTTTTATGTAAATAACACTACTTTAAATAACAAATACGAACAACAAAATTTATAACAGTATTTTAAATATTATAACAGAGACATCTCTATACTTACTTTTTTGCGAATAGCTTATTTTTATGCGGGGTAAAATTTTAATTTTTTATAACTTTTGGGTCAAAAATGCAAATATTTTATGATGGAGTTCACTGATGTGTAATTTACTGTTTACCCATACCGTGTTGGATATAGAATAGAATTGCTCCCCAACTTTGGCCAAAACAAGCCCCACAGTATCGTCCCAATCTAACACGAGGTCACTTAAAATATCTAAGGTTGAATTTGGGAACTTGCGTTTTGTAGATCAAGTTGCATTTAACACCAATCAAAACCCGTCTAAGACTTTTCCTCTTTCCATTAGAAACAGAACTAAAAAAAAAACATCACTCTCTTTCTAATCCAAACACACACTCATTTACAACTAATTTACACCCCTCAAAAAAAGAAACCCTTTATTTTTCCTATTTTTGCCTCCATCAAAATCTCACCATCTTTTCTTTCTTGTCCCTTCGAACAAACTCAAAAACCCCTTCCTTTATATCAAAACCCAAACCTTTCCCAGAAAATCTCTCTCTCTCTCCTCTCAATCTCTCTCTCTCTCTCTCCTCTGTTTTTTAGTATATAGAAGAATGAGAGTAAACATAGCTCAAACCACACCACCCTCTCTCTCTCCACCCTCATCCCACAATGCCTCCACTTCATCTCTCCCAACCCACCACAAATTACACCTTCACCGTTCCAAATCCTCCATTTTTGGCTCATTTCTGACACTCTCCCCATCAAAATCAACGCCCCACAATAACCACCGTAGATCTTGCTCCGCTAGCTTCGACGGCCACGATTTCCCCCACTCAGCTGACGATTTCACCTTGAAACAAAACACCCACATACAAAAAACCAAAACCCAGCTCAATTTTCCTACCACCACCACCACGACCACCACCAAAACGACGTCGTTTCATCATTTAGATTCCCACGTTGACGTTCTAGAACCTTCTTTTCTTGGAATTAGGCCCGAACCCCCAGATTGGCCCGCCCGAGATGAATTGATCAGAGATAGTATTGCAAGAAGAGCAAGCAGCATTGAGCTACCTCTCTCTCTTCGTATGATTAAAATGAAGCAAAGGCTTCAGAGATTAGAGGAAGAGAGAGAAATTAGAGATTTGGGGGAGAATGTGTTTGATGTTCATAATCCATTAAGTAATTTATGTTGGTCCACTTTGTATATTATTAAAGAGGTTCAAAGTCAAGCTATGAAGATAAGGGGGATGGTTTTGGATGAGGAATTGGAAGATGGGATTGTGAGTAAAGTTCAAAGGGAAATGACATCTTCATTTGTTTGGTTGTTTAAAGAAGTTTTTGCAAAAACCCCTGATTTGATGGTGGGTGTTATGGTTCTTACTTCTAGTTTTGCTACTTATTCACTTGAGAGTTATTCAATACCAGAAAAGCCCCCACCTGAATTGGAAATTACTGAGGAGAAATTGGACACAAATTGGGGATTTGGGGGTTTGGAATTGGAAAAATCTGGGGTGCCCACAAGGGAGATTTTGGAGGGGATGGAAGAAAAAGAAGTGGGGTTGTGGAATTCAATGGTGGAAGAAGCTAATGAGATGAAATTGGGTCATGTAAAAGATGAAGAGCTAGAAAGTTTTATTGGCAATGATCAAGTGAAGGATGAAGGGCTAGGATTTGTTGTTGGTAATGAACATGATCATGATCATGATCATGGGTTGATGGAGAAGAAGTTTGTTTCACCAGTAAAGGTGGAGATTGAGGGTGATGATTATGAGGAGTATTATAGGACTGATCTTCTTTACCAGATTGGTTTATCTCAAGAGCCTAATAACACTCTTCTCCTCTCGAATTATGCTCAGTTTCTCTGCCTTGTTTCCCGCGACTATGACCGGTAATAATTCTTGCTCTTTCTCTCTCTTGGGTACTTGTTTTTAGAAATGCTTACAGCTTACTTTGATTTCTTAGTAATCCTTAGTGCCAATCTTTGCAAATTAGAATGGGAAAGCCTTGTTACTTGATTTTATCATGTAGGTTAAAGTCCTAACATCTTATATATGGTCCAGCTAACCTCAAAACTGGTTAAATTGTTAAGTAACTCTATGATAATGGCTTGTTGGACTTCTTCTTATAAGGAGATTGTAGACTTAAGAGAGAATAATGGTGTCTTTTGGATAAATTTTGTGTGTTCTATGAAATAAGAAGTGCCATTGGATTTAGAGTGATGGACAGTGCCATGGGATTTAGAGTGATGGAGTTTGGTTTACTAATTTCCGTCTCTTTGGTTCTGTAGGGCTGAGGAGTGCTTCAAGCGTTCCATAGAATTGGATCCAACCGATGCAGAAGTAGTAAGCCAGTATGCTAATTTCTTATGGCTGGTGAGAAAGGATCTATGGGCAGCGGAAGATCGGTTTCAACAAGCTGTGACAGCTGAACCTAACAATTCATATCATGCATCAAAGTATGCGAACTTCTTATGGAGCACCGGGGGTGACGATACGTGCTATCCTCTCGATCCTCCCCATGGCAAGAGCTAGCGGGAAACATTCGGATTTTGGCTAGCTCTGTTCTGTGAATATAGGTCATTGATTCTTCTGGTTTTTACACACATAAGGTCGACAGGGTAACACAATAATCGCATTTTGATTCTACTGCCCCTAATGTGAATGTGAAGATTCTGGTCTTTGAGCCATTGGGTATTTTCCATGGCTTCTGGGCTTTGTAAGTTGTAACTAGAATGATCTTGGCATTAGCTGTGGGCATTATTTGTAATTGTACAGTTTTGAAACCTCTCTAATGAGTATATAAGTTATTGAAACTCTTCAATGCTGCTTCTACTTTTTATTCCAATTGGAATGGTTACTTGACATTATGAGTTTGCTTTTGAAATACTCCTAGTTGAATGAAAATATGATTGAACAGACTGGTGTAGTGTAGGAGTGAAAATCGCACCCTTCAAAAACCAAGACACTATTTGATTACACAGTAACAACGTAATGTCTCACCAACAAGGGTGATTGTCTAGTGGTTTCAATATGCAGAATACCAGTTCTGTCTTCACTCGGAAAAAGGAATTACAAAACCCCTTCAACTGGAGACCATTTTGGTACTAAAAAATTCTCAAAAAAAAAACTAAAAAGACTATGTTTGATAAGTTCTACCTACCTGCCTTGCCAAATACAAGGATTGCTTCCTTCACTGCCATCTACAGGGTACTAGTTGGTCATAAAAAAAATCATCACCAAATTATCTACTGCTGATTAATTTGGGACACCAGTCTACATTCTATCAGGTTTGCCAGATAAAGCAGGATTGCTTCCTTCACTACGATGTGTTCGGACAATGATACTTGTACAATGGTTGTACATTATAACTTTTTTTTTATGTGAGATGAGTGACAAAACTACCCTTGTTATTTGGGATTTCAGGAGGGTATTTGTGGTAGAGTGAAAAAGGGGAGAGGAGAGAGATAGACACAAAAAAAAAGTTGTAATGTACAATGATTGTACAAGATTCATTTTCCCTCAAATTAACACCAGACGACAGACCCTGCTGACTGATTTCGACTCTCTTTTTCAAGTCTCCATCACATGCTTTCAAAAATTAGTCTGACATCAAAACCAGTTCTCCCAACCACTTAACTGTCCCTATGCAACTACTGGGTTCAACTTCTGCAGGTTCTAATCACGGTGATTCATTCACCATGGCATCTTATACACGGAGGGAACCCTAAAAGTGGACATCAATGGCATTTCTCGGTTCCACTAGCAAGAGATAGTTTCTAAATAACACGAACAGCCCGTCAGTTAGATTTGGTTAGGTTACAGGAAGTACCTACCCCATATTTGGTTCTTGTTCTAGACCTTTTGAAGAATATCTATCTACATATCCTGGAGTTGGATACTATCTTGGAAATCTTTGGGGTCACAAAATCAACTCAACCTTCAGGCATCCAAAATAGAATTATGGTGCACAACGACGAAAAGTAATAAAAGACAGTGACACACATTTTTCTTCTGTCCCTACTGAACCAACTCAATTTCTGCCCCCTTTGAACATTCTCTGTCCATCTTATCCAAATAGAGAGCTTACCTGTGTTTCTCACATGATAAATTATGCAAAATTACAAGGTCTCCCATCAGAATACATAACAACCCAGTCTAATGGATAAGGAAATGGCTGAGGCCAAAAAAATGTCCAACGGCAAATATCTAAAAAGTACGAAAATTGATCAACCCTGCATCACACAGACCTAATCTCAAGAGCAAAATAATTCAGCAAAGATATTTTCAGCAATATGTCCCACCTGAGCATAGCACAACATCCCAATCGTATATAGAGAAGAACAAAAACTTTTCCTTTTTTTCATCGTAAGACGAAAGAAATATATAAGATAACGTCAGATTCCTCTACAGAAAAAGAAAATATGATCATTCCATATATTTGGGACAAGTTCAGAGTGAGTGTTGCTCACTCGTAGAGGAGACAGGTCAGCACAACCATGAGAAAAAATTATATAGCTGAGAAGAACTGACCCATCAGGCTACATCAAAGGAAACTGATCTACTTAAAATGAAGAACGAGAACCCTAAACCCAAATCAAACGGCCGCATAACCAGATACATCACACATGTAAGTGGAATCGACCTAAGAAGAATGGCAACAGGCTCAACTACACATAAGAAAATAAATTACGGGCAAGATGAAACTACATGTCACCAAAACCAGGCACTTCGGCTATCAACAGCCTTCATGGAAGTGGAAACCAAAGGCATTTTCCCAAACTCGGCAACAAACCTGTTTACACATTGAGTTCTTTTCTCGCTATGACCTCCCATGCTGCTGATTCCTGTCGATCCTATCTCAAATATCTCTCCTGCAATAACAGACAGTTATTCTTCAGATCCAAAAGTAGCTAACACAAAGGACTATAAAGAGTCTGAGACCCAGATTCAAGAAGCAAACAAAACTAAAAGATAAAAGGTGATGTTTTGTAGATATATTGTAATACTTCCAAGGCCATTAAACCGAGTCCTACTTGAAAAGTCAGGTTCGACAACAGACAGAGAAAACAAAGGTAAAAGCAAATACTACTAACATAAAAATCTTAGCTCTACCAATCAATCAATCAATGAGCAAGGTGCTTTAGAAGAAACAACGACATGCACAAGCATTTAGCTGCAAATTACTATCACTACAACCTAGGTTTATTATAAAACCAATCCATATACACAGAATCACAACAATGATTAGTTCCTCCTTATATCTTAAAAGTTAGTAATCGGTAAGTTTGTACTGGTTACCTACTAGATGGGGACATACAAAGAGGAACCAATCATAGCATATCAGGCTCTCTAACAAGATCAAAAAATGAAGAAGCTTGTGCTCTCTCAAACCATATACTCATTTTTCCTTTTGTTTTGGGGGCGCAGACGAAGTTAAATATACTGAGAAAGGGGCTTTCAAAGTGGAATGATCCAATGACCGCAAAAGAAAAGGAAAAAAGAAGTCAGAACAGGCAGCTGAAAAAAATGTTACAAAAAAAGCCGATTCACTAAGAAGCAGAGCACCAACCATTTAAAATGTCTGTTCATTTTGTATACTAGCAGAAGTCACAGAGAGGAAATCATTTAGCAAGGTACAAAGTGGCACCAGTTCAGAAGAACACTGGCATTGAGTTAAGGAGAATGATATGCAGTCCGAGAAGAGAGAAGAGGAAGGAAGTCATGAAACAGCTAGTGGAAAAGAAAACTGAAAAGTCAGCGGATGAATGATTGATGCAACAACCATAGAAGTGTCCATCACTCAAGCACGAGAGAGTACAAATTCTATCAAATATCACTGGCCTGACTATTATTTTTTTATTTAGATATAGATAAAGTATGTATAAATGAAGTGTCAAAAAGTACAGCAAAGGAGGACAAATTGTCCTATAACAAGATAACAATTACAGATGAGGCCATTCTGCTGAATCTGCATAATAGAATAACCCCTAAAAGCCCCTGCGGCTCTTGCCCATAACACTAAATAATTGACCCTATCCCACAGCATATCAACTATAATGACCAACCCATTGAAAACCCGACCATTCCTTTCCAACACAGACACCAGATAACTGAAACATAACAATTTCCTCTCCTTCCTTCACCCCAATCCCAAAAACCTCAGCCGAAGGAAGTAGCTCCAGAAAACTAGAAGGACAAAACCACGTCTCCCCAATAACACCAAATAGCCTACCCCATTCGCAACTAGCTACATCACATGAGTAAGGAACACATGTAGAGCACTCTCAAATAGTCACATGTAGAACAAATGCAAACCAATACAAGATAACCAAGAAGTTAAATGCAGTACATGACAAAGAAAAGATTATTGACCTTTCACCCATATAGGAGGAGCAGCAGATGCATTTGCAACAAGAAATGACATTGCAATATCTTCACAATTCCTGCATCAAGAAGTTATAAAATGTTCTCAATATGAAATCACAATGAAAAACAAATCCTAGAATTTAGCTCATAAAATGCCAAATTCTGTAGTAGTAACCTGTTATGGGCTACATATTCTCTTATGGATACTGGCATCTCGTTTGTGTACATCCCCAGATACTTTTTGTGGAAAAAAGCTGCCTTCGAGAGAACCATACTATAAGTGCCCATCCACCAAACGGACCACCAGCCTCCATAAACATAGTAATCCATGTTGCTTCTCTACACGAAAAGCTTTTAGGTTACTATAAGCAACATACTGAACGTCATTTCATGCATAATGACACCTTTCCACTTGATCAAAGCGATAGTAGCTAGTAGACATTGTTATATCCATGAGCACTAGGAAGAAGGCCAATTAGACCAGGTAAAAATCATAGTTAATACTAAGTGAAGTTAAAAGAACCTGATTTTCAGCCCAAGTTCATGTGTCACCACCATGTTTGCACTAAAAAGCAGAATAATACCTTGTGCTCTAAAATATTATAGACATAACAAGAAAAGGGAATAAAAGGAGTGCTGATGCAACTACATGCATAAGGACATGAACAGGACAACATCATCACATTATGTCGAGTAGGTATTTCAGTTAGCATGGTCTGTATATACATATAATGTCCATTTCCGATTAACATGAAAGAGTCACCATCGAGAAGCTTGTTAGCTTTGGATTAAAATGAGCCAACAAATATCTCACAAAATGTCATCTACTTATTTGATACGAAGCAATAGGTCAATCAATGTCCAATCAGGGGTCCATGTTAACAATTTCTCTAGAATCATAGGGCTTTGCCCTCCTTTGCACCAAAAAAAAAAAATTCTCTAGAATCACAGGTGCATAAATTTGTGCCCCATCTCAAATATCACACATAGCTGGTAGCCTGACTAGCCTCATAACCAAAACCTAGCTTCCACCTTGCACAAAAACAGAAGAAAACACCATAAAAGAGAAAGGAAACTGGATGTTTCAGAAAGAATCAATATGTGCAACTTTGACAAGTGTTTATATAAAACACAAAAACTAAGGTTCCCACATATCAGATAGTACTTTAGTAGGTCAAGTCTCTGGGGTTTCGAGATGGGTTCAAAAATCCTCACGACAATCCTTCATATCTCTTTTGAGTTTTGAACCAAAAGAGGGGAAAAGGGTTCGAGACAGTTGGACAGGCGAATCTGGAGACAGTAGACCCCCTTCCACAGAAAGAACATACGAAGCTCAAAACTTTTCATCAAAGAAGAAGCAGGAAGCTCACAAGTTAAGAAGCCAACATGAGAGAGAGAGAGAGAGAGAGAGAGAGAGAGAGAGAGAGAGAGAGAGAGAGAGAGAGGCCTACTGATTGATCCAGCCAATGCATACGTGGCACAAATCCCACCATTGTATCTGGAGCGCTTTGCCAAACACTAAATGCAAGTTCAACAGAAGAGCAAGGGAATATGACATCATCATCAATTGAGAAGACCACATCAGTCTTCAAATTGTTGATTTCTTTGAATCTATTGTTCAAACTGTCTTCCTTGTTAATGTCAAACTTCAATTCAATCTGCTGACCAATTTGAGGGGTTTTCTGCACAACGTGCTCTAAGTAATGAACAAGATATTCTGAAGGAGGATCAGGCTCACTCCACACGATGTGTACTGAGTCAAGCCTAGGACATGCTGCATAGTGAGATATGGATTTCTTCAAAAGATCATTTCTCTTCCAGGTATTAATTAAAAGTGTGTATCCCTTCCTGCAAAGCAAACTCAACAAAGTCACACAAAGAGAATCATCTAGTAGCGACAATTATTATTCATCATAAGAAAACACTGGTTATACACAATATTCCGAAAGACACAAGGCCCTGATATGTTCTGTAAACAAACACATCACATAATTGACTAGGCCGAGGAGCCACTAACCCATCTCCTAGAAGCGAAGGAAATATGTGAGCCTTCGCATGTTCCATGAGCTTGTCCAATTGGAGTAAGAACTTTGAAACAGTAGCATTAGGAGCGTTGAAAGCTGGAACAATCGAAAATATCTAAAACATAGAGGACAGGAAGGTCCATCTCTCTAATATCCCCCCAAACTTCTAGTACTCGATCCATTCCTGAGTTTCAAACTAGACTCAGGTAAGGATATCAGGTATGAGAACATATCCAAGTACCTAACTTAATGGCTCAAAAGTACATACTCTTAGTAACAAAGAAAAACATACTCATTTCTGTCACACATCACACATGTCAATCAGGAAAAGATGTAGCCCCACTTTATCCTAAACTATGTGTTCTACTCTTTCTGAAACGTACACTAGGACCCATTGACTTACTAATCCTTATTTAATTATCTACTTGTTCACGATAATATTTAGATATTTTGGATTTACCTATATGTGGTAACACATGCCTTTGTAAAAACACAGCTTAATAGTCTGATAAAAGCTTTTCAAAGTGACAGTGGTTGTGAATTATCTAATAACATTTCCCAAGTGCACATGTCTCCCTCTGATTGGGTGGAGGCCCTATACATGGATACTGATCTACATAACATACCTCCCACAAAAAACCATCAAAACACAAAAACCTCTTCCAAAATCTGTACTAGAAGCCTCCTACATGCGCCTACCCTAGAGTGATTGATTATTTATGGTACCCAAACATCCCCAAACCTGATGACAAAAACTTACCCCGGGTTTCCCCTGTATTACACAGCTGCACATGAAACAATTTCTCCACTAGTATCACTAATTAGGGGTACGTTTTGTAAATCTTGATCTCCCAGGACATGCCAATGCCGGAATTCACATAGGTCGTTATCATTGTTGTCCTAGAGGAAATACAGTGAATATGAGTGAAGTACAATGCGAAATATTCTATCAAAGAATAATTGAATTCTCCGCGGGGGGGGGGGGGGGGGAATGGCTTGCATATTATGTTCACATTTTCTTTCTAGCAAACTTCTTCCCCTATTGGAAACCTTTCACTTTGTCCAATCAAAATGTCTAAAAATATCCACTTATCCAAATGATCTACAATAAAACAACAATTTCAACCTCTCCTATTGTATACAAGTCCCTAAAAATTAGAAAATACTTTCTATCCATTTCCGCCATGTTCAGGTCTGCCAGTCAGCGCCACTACTCAATAATACCAGCTACCACACATAAAATCGGAAACTTCCAAATGTAGCATGGTTAAAGCTACAGAAATCGAAAGCATATTACTAGACTAATATTATAAAGCATTTTCATTTACACCCGATTTCCATAGAGAGCAACGAACAACACTAACAATATTATAAAAATAAAAATAAAAATAAAAAAAAAAGAAGAAGATAATGTAGCATGGTTAAAGCTATTGTAATCAACATAATGTAGCCAATTTCCATACTAAACAACGTATAATAACCAACCACCATTTCCAGTTACCATTTACCACACACTAAAACGGAAACTCATTAATGTCAGATATTAGAATATCACTACTCTAGGATTCTAAAGCATATTAATTTCCAGCCAATTCCATATAGAGCAAAGTATAACACTATCAACCTAAAAACCCAGCTAATATGGCATAATTAAAGCTACCGAAATCAACAACCTAACCAAAACAATTACTGCAAAAAAAAAAACTAACTTAGCTGGAATTTTATGAATTAGTCTATATGAATTGCACAATAGATTAACGCACCTTTGAAAATCAGAAGGATCCACGAGATCACTATGATTTTTCCATCGCACTGAAGATGAACCTCGTCCAGCGAGCAAAAACAATGTGAAAATTATACAAAATCCAAGAAGCAGCTTAATCTTGACGGATCCAACGGCTGAGAGAGTGAGTTGGCGAAACCTAATAACCGCTCGCCGGCTAATTGCCGAACCTCTCATCGCCACTTCGCCGGAATTGATAATTTGCAGATGAGAGAGAAAATCGGAACCTCAATAAGCATGTTGGTGATGTGATGGTAATGAGTGAGTGAGTAAGCGCGAGTCAATGACGAGTTAACTCGTCGGCGAACTCACCGATGGCTCTCATCGGAAATTTTTCCTTCGCCGGAGAAGATGATTTTGGATTTTTTTTTCAGCAAGGTAACGCTAAGACGACGACGTATTCATGTCCGACCAAGGTAACCAACCGACAAATCTTGAGAGAGAGAGAGAGAGAGAGAGAGAAAGGGAGTTGGGATTTTTCGGAAGAGGGGTTTTTTTTTTCTTTTTCGGAATTGATTTCGACAGGGAGATTTGGACTGTGTTAAAAGGAAAATGACAGTTCAGGGTACGTGGCAGTTATTTATCGGTCAACTATTTGCTGATTAACGGCTAAGTAGGGTCCATGGTAATAAATTATCGCCTCTGACTGTTGAAATTTCAGCCAAACTGGCGGAGGAAATTTTACAGCTTGTTAATAGATCGCCGTTTTGGGTACGACATGGACAATTTTGTTACCAGTTTCAGAAACGTTTTTCGTAAAAGGAAAGGATGAATCAATGGATGAGCTCATACAATTTGAAGGAAGCACCTCTCGTTTTCGCGAGAATTAAAATAAAATCCGACATATATTCCAGAGAATACAGGGATTCTTTTTTGAATATCGATAGAAGGAGACTAGGAGAGAAGATTAAAGTAATCCCAATGAGTAGTAGTCCGATGATGTTTCAACTAGATAGGGTAATCAACTACAACAATCTTTAGGAGCTCAGTCTTACTAATCAAACAAACAAACATGAATTGAATTCTAAATTAGCTAGTTTAATAAATGATTATGGCTCGAGTAGCATTATATGTTCCAATCGTTTATGTTCACAAAAAGTATTCTTTGTATGCTGATTGATATAGTTGTTTATTTGCGGTTGAAATTCGACTAAGTTTTATTCACATTTTAAACTCGATTTTACAGTTACTGTATTTCATATACAGTTACAATACCAACATTTTTCAATCTCTCTCTTAAATTGGAAGAAAGTATCGTTAGTAGCTTTTAATATTTGGTACTTTTTTTCAACTTTATAATTCAAGAGTTGGTTTAATTTTGCAACAAACTTATTGTACTTATTCTTTCACATACTACAGTTAGTGCTTGTTCTCTTCACGTTCTTTTTACTGAACTTATCTGCACAATACTGATCTGAAATGAAATTTACTGAACTGAACTGAACTTATTTTACTGAATCTACAATTACAAATAGTAAAAATTGTATTTCGGTTTATCAAACTGTGATAAATTTTTCTCAACTGAACTTCTTTTTACTGAACTAAACTGAATTTTACTGAACTGAACTGAAATTTACTGAACTGAACTGAAATTTACAGAATACTTTAGGGAGAAGTTGAAGACAACAGGGCCTTAATTCTACAAAAATTTGTTTCACATACTCTTATAGTTAGTTTAGTATTTAAAACTTGAAACACTCCTCAACCAATTAAAATAAATTTATAGTTGAAAAGAACACTACCCTTGTCTATCGTTTCAAAGCCTTCACGATCACCTTAATTTGATTAGTGGGTCGGGTCCTGAATTACGCATAATCAGTAGTTACTAATTTGAATCATGAATGTTGATCGTCTCTACCAATTTGAGCTTGCCAAGTACGTACGAGAATGCCAATAAATAGTTGGTATGAATGGTTTAACAATCTCATCACTTTAGTAAGTTTCGTGGAACGATTCGGTGCCAAACTGCCAACACAATTAATTTTGACTCAAAAGACTTTGGTGACTCTATGATTAAAACCAAAAAAATAGGTACTTACTAGGAAAAGGTAGGCCGGAGAGCAGTAACAAGGGTTTTGAAGCCCACTGTAACAGATTTAAGACAATCTCGGCCTATACCAACGGCCCAACACCTAAAAAAAATGGAAAAACCTTACTACTTTCACGGTCACTTGTTTTACGGACAATTGGGCTTTTATAGATCAGCTCCATACCTCAATAGCTAGATCAACTCACAAACTCAACCTAAGTAGCATGTGTTGTGTGGACTTGGTCCACCATAAAGAGTATTTTTAAAAAAATTTAGACCATTGATTGATATAGTTGTTTATTTGCGGTTGAAATTCGACTAAATTTCATTCACATTTTAAACTCGATTTTACAATTACTGAATTTCCTATACAATTACAATACCAACATTTTTAAGTTAAAGTACTGCCTATATACATTTATACTTCTCGTGTTATAATTAGTTACAATTTGAAGTTATAAGGTTTTACATTATTTTTTTTTTCCAAACTCTCTCTTAAATTGGAAGAAAGTATCGTTAGTAGCTTTTAATATTTTGTATGTTTTTTTCAACTTTATAATTCAAGAGTTAGGGCCTGTTCTCCTTAACTTCCTCCCGAAGTATTCAGTAAACTTTAATTCAATTCAGTAAAATTCAGTTCAGTTCAGGCTCTGTTTTTTTTTGCTCGTCAAAAGGTTGCATGGTTGTATTAAGATAGCTCAAAAAACAAACATACGACCTAAAGTCCACACTCAGGTCGGAACTCCTCGTGGTGTAAAGTACCCACAAAGTCAGAGGAGGCTGCCCAAGCGGCAACAAAATGGGCTAGCCCATTGAAGCTACGGTTCCTGAATATTACATTTACAGAGGCTAGCTTAATTAAAACACTAATTTCTTCAAGAATTCCTCGTGATTTCCACGGGAACGGAGGACCTCGATTCAGATCATCCACCACCAGCTTTGCATCACTAACAATCTCAGTGTTAGTTACGCCTTCTGTCACCAATACTTTTGCCACCTCCAAAATAGCATGCGCCTCAGCTTCATATGGATCAGGCTCTGTTTGATACAACTTAATTTCACTTAAATTCAGTTCAGTTCAGTTCAATTTAGTTCAGTTCAATTCAAGGCCAATCAGTTCAGTTCAGTTATTATTATTATTATTATTATTATTATTATTATTATTATTATTATTATTATTATTATTATTATTATTATTATTATTATTATTATTATTATTATTATTATTTAATAATGTGTGGTAATACCTTTAAAATTAGATATGTGTTTTAAATTAAACACAACAATAAAATAGTAAGAAACAAAATTAAGGGGCAATTGGTTTGTTACTTGATAAGGGAAAGGATCAATAAATAATTAATATTAGAAAAGGAAAAATGAAAGAAATAAACCTAGTTATCCTTCTTGATTGGTTCACTCTAGTAAAGTAGTAGAATTACTTTCAATTCTCTTTTCTATTCTTTGGTTCGTTGATAGAGATACTCAATCCAAATTTTTTTCCTACCATTTTTAAGAGATAACAGCGATGATAAAATAAAATTACCACAAAAAAGTGTGGAAAAGTAGCATTTATCTTGTAGATATATGACATTACCTTTGAAAATAGTGAATTAAATAATAAAAATAAATATAATAATAAAAATAAAGTAAAAGTAGTAGTAGTAGTAAAAGTAATAGTAAAAATAATAATTCAGGAGCATTAAGTTCAGTTCAGGGCCAATAAGTTCAGTTCAGTTCAGTTACGTGAAAGTCAGTTGAATCAAACGGAACCTCAGTAAAAAGAAGTTCAGTTCAGAAAAATTCAGTAGAGCTTGGTAAACCAAAGAACAAATTTACTCTATGAAATTGTAGATTCAGTAAAAATAAGTTCAGTTCAGAAAAATTCAGTTCAGTTCAGTAAATTTCAGTTCAGTTCAGTATTGTGCAGATAAGTTCAGTAAAAAAAATGTGAATAGAACAGGCCCTTAGTTTAATTTTGCAACAAACTTATTGTACTTATTCTTTCACATACTACAGTTAGTGCATATTCTCTTCACCTTCTTTTTACTGAACTTATCTGCACAATATTGATCTGAACTGAAATTTACTGAACTAAACTGAAATTTACTGAACTGAACTTATTTTTACTGAATCTACAATTACAAAGAGTAAAATTGTATTTCGGTTTATCAAACTGTAATGAATTTTTCTGAACGGAACTTCTTTTTTCTAAACTAAACTGAATTTTACTGATCTGAACTGAAATTTACTGAAAATTTCAGGAAGAAGTTGAAGAGAACAGGGCCTTAGGGCCTTAGTTCTGCAAAAATTTGTTTCACATACTCTTATAGTTAGTTTAGTATTTAAAACTTGAAACACTCCTCAACCAATTAAAATAAATTTATAGTTGAAAACAACACTACCCTTGTCTATCGTTTCAAAGCCTTCACGATCACCTTAATTTCATTAGTGGGTCAGGTCCCGAATTACGTATAATCAGTAGTTACTAATTTGGATCATGAATGTTGATCGTCTCTACCAATTTAAGCTTGCCAAGTACGTACGAGAATACCAATAAATGATTGGTATGAATGATTTAACAATCTTATCTCTTAAGTAAGGTTCGATGAATAATTCGGTGCCAATACAATTAGTTTTGACTCAAAAGACTTTGATAACCCTATGATTAAAACCAAAAAATAGGTACTTACGAGGAAAGGGTGGGCCGGAGAGCAGTAACAAGGGTTATGAAGCCCACTGTAACAGATTTAAGACAATCTCGGCCTATACCAACGGCCCAACACCTAAAAAAAATGGAAAAACCTTACTACTTTCACGTTCACTTGTTTTAAGGACAATTGGGCTTATATAGATCAGCTCCATGCCTCAAGATCAACTCACAAACGTGGACTTAGTCCACCATGGACCAAGAACATTAGTGAAAATATTTAGAGACATGAAAGATATTTTTAAAAAGATTTAGAATATTGGTCTACTGTGGACTAAGTCCACGCAAGTGTTTGTACAACCTAAAGAGTTCCGAAGTGTCTATGCTATTGGTGGGCTGGTGACAACTGGGCTGATATGGGCTAACGCAACCCACTAACTATAGTTTATTTTTGGTTCCCTATTAAGGGTATCTACCGTCGACCAAAGTAACTATTTTCCCGCGCTGATTTGTAGACATCTTAAAGGGTGGGACAACTGGTCAAAGAATTTAAAACCGCTCCATACCCAAAACGAGATTCAAACCCTCGACTTTGATTAAGGATGGATGAATCGTAACACTCAACCACACTTCCTTGATTACTAACTACTGTAGTTTATACTTCAAATTGTACACTTGATTGACTAGAAAAGCAAGAAAGAGGCCAGGGCCAGGGGGTACCAATTTAGGACCATGCAGATTTGGGATGCTTTTGCCAGGAACTCCCAGCTGATTAATTGGACTAGTGTTAAAGAGGATGGTGCGAAAACAAATATACAAGCATACACTCGAGCCGAAACTTCTCCGAGTTAAATATATCCATAAAATTAGAGGAGGTTGCCCAAAAGCTAAAACATTGTTGGTACGAGGCATGAAGTATACAAGGGTTCGTTTGGTTCAGCTTAATATGAGAATCGAGTATGGGTTTCTACATCTAAAACCGATTCCGTGTGTTTGGTTGTGTTTTTCTTATTTCCCAATCCAATACTCGATATCCTCTAAGTATCGGGTTCCCAATCCCAAGTACCCCCTCTGGACTTCGCCATTACGAAATCCCTTGACTCCGGACGATGATTGCTTTACACCCATTGTAATATATATAATTGTGTTTATGAGTCTATCTCTCTCCTCCCCTGTGGGCTCCTTTAGATTTCATGGGGTATTGTGGGTGTGGGGTAGAGGAGAGAGATAGACTCAAAATACACTAATGTATATTACACTAGGTTTAAGCTTAGCATTTCCCCTTGACTCCCTTTGCTCCTCCACATTCCACTTTCACTCTACAAATTAAATAATCCAACATTGATGGCCATCGTTCCTTTCCTGAACAACCCATCTCATCACCATCAAGATCATGATGATTTCTCATCTATATTATCACCAATTATTGTTTTATTGATCAGATGATCACAATGGATGATGATGTTATCTCGTGTGACCCACTATTTGATATCACTGTAGATGATAAATTTAATTTTGGCAACAATATTCCTGTGACTAGAAAATTTACTGAATAATTACTTCTAGGAAATAATTTTGGGTTTTAATTTTTTTTTTTATAATTATAAGATATACATATATGAAGGTTTATTTATCATTATTTGGTTTTGTATTTGTTACAAAATAAATTTAATTTTTTTTTAAATGATTCCTAAACCCATACCAAACGTGAACCAAACAATGAGAAAGGGAATCAAGATGATTACGGTATTGAACCAAACACAAGGTATCAAGAATTGGATTTCAACTCCATATCACCGTGATTCCATTCCTGATTCTAAGTCCATTCCATGAGTTGAACCAAATGGCCCCAAATCATTGTGAAAATAAGAGAGGAAAAAAAAGTTGGGAGTAACTAGAAATATATAGTCCAATATACGATCTACAAAAATAGTGCTGAAAAATGTGAGAAGCGAGAAGTAAGCTTGGTCAATTTTAATACGTAGTCCATAATAGTAATGTGAAACTCTTGAAAGGGAAATTAAAATCGCAAAACAGTGGGAGTGACGAACCCGGGACACCGTCTATGAAAAGCAGTGGCCTTAATTTAACTGGCGGTTGTGGTTATGACATCGTTAGCTACTAGGCCAGAGCCGAATACCCGAATGACTTACATTACATATATTTTAAATATATTCTCCATTGGTGCTGTAGTTGTCGTTGCCCACCATTTAGGCATTCACTATCACTAAATACTAATAGTCTATTTATAAATAAAAATAAAAAACTAAACTTTTAAGAAATCTCGCCAGTCTTTTCATCAACCAACCAATGATGGCTGCTTGTCCAGAAATTAGTGATTATATAATGTGATAATTAAGCCTAAAATAATTCAATCAGAATTCAGAGGTACTAATATATGCGCTGCGCATTTTTTTTTATTAACTCTTATTATCTACATTACCGTAATCATACTATAGGTGTATTTGTTAGAGTTGAACTTACCTGAACTGAATTCAACATCACTAAATCGAACACTACTGAACCGAATTGGACACAACTCAACTGAATTGAACACAACTTGATATGTGAGACAAACAAAATATGTTTTTGAACTCAACACCACTAAAATGAATTGAACATCATTTAACTGAATTTGAAATCAATGAATTGACACCTAAACTAAACAGAACTAACTGTGGAAGCTCCAATAAACACACTCTATGTTGTGAATTGCACAAATTCTTACCTAATCTCATGATTAGGAAGGACCCTAATCTCATTGTGAGGTGACATTAGGTGTGCAAGTGGGAAAGAGGGAAGGAGAGAGAGTGGTGAGGAAGGAGAGAGAAAGGAAGAGAAAGGAGAGAAGGTGTAGAGAGGTTCCAACTCTTGAGATCATGATTGAACCATTGAATGATCCTCATTAGCATTATTGTTCCTAATTAAGGATGGACCACGACTTTCTTTTCCTACCTTTTTAGGCGGTCCTTTAACAATTTTAAAAATTTTAACGGACAAAATTATACAAAAAGATTTCTCTTTCTTTCTTAATAAAAATAAGGAAAATTTTCACTTTGGTGCCCTGAGTTATTGGATAATCATTTTTTAGTTACCTTTTTATATTTCCACTTTTGTTATTTGAGGTATTAAAAAAAGTTTCATTTTGACTTTTTCCGTTAGATTCGTTAAAATTTTCGGTTAGTTTGCTCACGTTGCTACTAAATAAGAAAAAGGAATAATAACACACATATTGAATGACCAAAATACCCCCTATCCATTGAAGGGGACATTCAAGACCGAACAAATTACAATACTTCGGCTCAACACCACTTCACCTTCAGCCCCCCACCTTACCACCCACCACCGCCACCCCCCCGCACACCTCCCTTCACCCCGTCACCACCCAGAAAATTGACGACCCATCCCAACATCCAACCACCACCTCTAAATATGGGTTTCAGGTTCAAGATTTGGGTTCAAGATGTCGCCTATGATTCCAATTGAGAAGATCTTTCAAGAAACTTATTGTACTTGGGTGTCTAATAAGCAATTGAAGGTTTCTAAGGGCTCGATTTCGTAAAGAACAAAGGCCACTTATATTTCCATCCTTCTCTTTCTTATATGAATGGTTAGATTTGTGGAAAAATTGGATTTGCATTTAAACCCTAAAAAGGGTTTATTGATTTTCAAGGTTGTGTTTTAATTTTCTCACTTGTTCCCATTGTTTTGTTGTTGGCTCCTGTCCTGCGATTTCTGCTCAGGTAATTTTTGCTTGTTTGATTGTTGAATATTCTACTATGCTTGGAGATTTATGTTTTATTTTCATGAAAATCTGATTTTGGGGGGTTTGTATTGAGTTGGAGAATGGCGCTAATAATGAGAATGATAGGGTCGGTGGATCAATTAAGCACTTTTTCTGGGCTGGTGGGAGGAGAAGTGGTTGTGGGGTGGTTTTGGTGGTGACGGTGCTAATGGCTCTGTGGTTGAGACTTGAGAGTAGACAGAGGCAGAGTACATCCAGGGAATGAATGGACCAGTTTACCCCTCAAATGATAAGTAGTAAACGGAGATGTTAACGGAGTAGACGACAAACACTTAAGTGACACAATTTTAATTAACTCAGGTAATCAAAGTGAAAATATGAAAAATACAGGTCACTAAAAAATGATTATGTAATTCCTCAGGGCACCAAAGTGGAGATTTTTCTAAAAATAATAATTGTAAGTCTTTTGTGAGTCGAGTTCAAGGTGAGACCACCTATATAACCAAGCATAACGTCATGCTTGTATCTTGTATGAACTCACATTGAGGCCGTCTATATGAGTTTTTGTGTAATAATATAATAGTGATCTACAGTGAACTAAGCAAAAATTATAGTGAAGATAACAAAGCTTGATTAGTTAAAACAGTAAATATGACCTATAAGGCCCATTATTTGCTCATTATTTGCCAGCTTGTTCTTTCAAGGAAATATAATGTTGATTATAATAAATAATTTGTTTAGTTATAGAGTATAAGAATAAAGGTTGATCTATGATTGATAATGTATCTCTATTCTGCAAGGATATTTGAATTGATTGAATAATCACCTTGCCCGGTAGAGCCAGGGAACATAAAGGAAAGCATATTTACCAAATCTAATTATCGATAAGAAGACAAATAGATTATTAACAAGCCAAACAGCAGCTAGTGAAATTTAGCTGGGTTTGTCTAGACATGACTGAGTAAATGATAAACGAGGAGCCCTCCATGACAAGACCTAACGGCTCCATATCTAGCTAGCGAAGTCCTGGTTGGCCACGTTTCTACCGGATATGCATTGGAGTCAAACATGAGGCATGACTTTCACAGTTCCTCAAAACTCCCAAACGAAATGTGTTTTATTGTTCATTTATTTCAAGATTATTATTGCGTACACTCATTTATTGAAAAGAAATAGAGTGTAATAAAGAAAGAATATATCAAAATAAATGAGACGAATTGAAAAATACTACCACAATCACAACACATGTTTTGGGTGAAAGACAAACTAATAGAGTGTAGTTAAATGATAGAACTGATCCATACTTAATCAAAATTCAATATTTTCTCACTTTTTCACATTGATACATAATGACCTATAGAAACATTATTAAAAACACTACAGGAAAAAAGAAAACAAAAAAACTATAGGATCCTCTTTTCTCAAGGGAGATGGCAAAAAACTTCAGCCGGCCAAGCTCCTTAACCAATATTCCATTTGTAAGAGGTGACTAAATAATTTTCATATTGTTTAGTTACCTCTTACATACGAATACATTAATCGAGAGAATAGTTGAAAGAAATAACAGAAAAAAGACTAATTAACTTAGGGTAGTATTTTTTTAACCAAAAATCACTAAACTAATATGAACTGATAAAATAGTAATACTCGCTTGAACAATATGAGTGGTAATAATTTACTAATCTAAACTGAACCAGACTCCCCATAGAGAAAATGAAGGGTCAAGAATTCAAACTCATGACCTTCAAGTCATTAAAAAATTAAACGGATAATAATTGGAGACCCAATTAAATTTTTTCTCCTTAAATCTTAGTAGTAGAAGTTTGACACTAGATGTGAATATAAGAGTTTCTCTCAATAGACCTAGAGAGTAATTGAGTGGTAATGAAATCTAGTGCTTACTTAACTATAATCACTAAAATTAAATGTAACATTTGTCGGACATTCAGCCCCCTTTTTCCCGTTTTCTTGTACTTATACTATCATCACTATATCAATTGTGTCATGTTCTTCTCCTTCTTATTCTGATCTAACATGGCCGGTGGCCACCTTCAAAAAATAACCACAAATCCTCAAACTCCATGATGAAAGGAGTATTCTTTGTATGGTCCTCAATTGCCCAGCTAAGATAGAGAGAGAAAAATCCATTCTTGTCATTTTCATGACAGCATAAAACACAATACATTTATAGCATACCCTTTTCATAAAAACAAAAAAATATACATTTATAGCACACCCAAACACTAAAAGTCCATCCTAAACAGTAATCACAAAATTAAACTAAACTCTTCTTAATCAATTGATCATAATCATCATCATCATTCATCTTATCACCACCATAGACTAATGTATAATAATTCACTTCCCAACCTAGCAAACCAAAACTAATTAGTGACTAAATATTATTAATGGTCGGTACAAGATAAGGAATTATAATCCCCAAACCCAAAGTTTAATTTTTTGTGAGGACCCACCACCACCAAATTCTCTTCATTCCATTGGGCCTTATAAAACCCACCAATCCTTATCTCTTCCCCATCAAACCCACCACAGTCTCACACACCACACTTTCACAACAGTGAGAGCTTCTAGCCAGAGAGAGAAAAACAAGCTAACAATGGAGGGTAAGGAAGAGGATGTTAGACTAGGAGCCAACAAGTACTCAGAGAGGCAACCACTGGGTACAGTGGCTCAGGACAGAGACTACAGAGAGCCACCGGCTGCACCGTTCTTTGAGGCCGGTGAGCTGACGTCATGGTCCTTTTACCGTGCTGGAATTGCTGAGTTCATAGCCACCTTTTTGTTCCTTTACATCTCAATTTTGACTGTTATGGGAGTTAACAGGTCACCTTCAAAGTGTGGTACTGTTGGTATTCAGGGTATTGCCTGGGCTTTTGGTGGCATGATCTTTGCTCTTGTTTACTGTACTGCTGGAATTTCAGGTCCTTTTAATTTCTCTCTCCTTTTTGTTAATTTTTTTTTCCTTTGTTTGTTAATTATCAGTTCACTAGTTTATCTGTTTTGATAATAATGGGAAAAATGTTCACTATTTGAATTCTTAAAGAGACATAAGTAGTTTAGTAAGTAGTTTTTCTAGTTAGTTTTGGAGGAATTGTGGATCTTGTCTTAGAAGTGAACATATTGGATCTAGGTTCAGTTGATTAGAACTTTGAGTAGAAATTAAGTAACTGAATTGAGTGATATATACTTTTGTTGTCCTCTTTTACTTTGTTGAAAGTTAGTGACTGAAGTCAGATTAATCTACTACAGTAATATTCTGGAATTGGTCAAGTGTATATAAAAGCATGCTATTTCCCTTTGAAATTGGGTGTAAAGGTAGTAACAGTAGGAAATGTTAGGTAATTGCCTGAGAACCCCTCTTATAAACTCAACTGGAAAAACAACAGAGAGTGAACAATTGGTTGATGACATATATTTGAGAGTGAACAATTGGTTGATGACATAAATTGAGAGTGAACAATTGGTTGATGACATAAATTGAGACTTAACAAGAACAGAAATTCCAACAGTTCTTTGATGTCCATGGTTTCATATTATATAATTGTACTGTTTTAGAAACAATTAGTGTTGTTCTGGAATGGAGATTTATTAACAGTTTGGAAATTTTGGAATATGTACAGGAGGTCACATTAACCCAGCAGTGACATTTGGGCTATTCTTGGCAAGGAAGTTGTCCTTGACAAGGGCAGTGTTCTACATTGTTATGCAGTGCTTGGGTGCCATTTGTGGTGCTGGTGTGGTCAAGGGCTTCCAGCCTGGTCCCTACCAGCTCTTGGGCGGTGGCGCCAACGCTGTCAACCATGGCTACACCAAGGGTGATGGCCTTGGTGCTGAGATTGTCGGCACCTTCGTTCTTGTCTACACAGTCTTCTCTGCCACTGACGCCAAGCGAAGCGCTAGGGACTCTCACGTTCCTGTAAGTACTTTTAAAAACATGGTCTATAAGAATCCTCAAACTTAATACTCATTGACTAGTTTTTGGTTACAAATTGTATAATTGATCATGTATATTGATGTATTATGTAACAGATCTTGGCACCATTGCCAATTGGGTTTGCTGTGTTCTTGGTTCACTTGGCCACCATCCCCATTACTGGCACTGGCATCAACCCAGCCAGGAGTCTTGGTGCTGCTATCATCTACAACAAGCCCCATGCATGGGCTGACCATGTAAGTTTAACCTCTCAATCTGTAAAATTGATTCCATATATGTTATAAATTGCTCTACGATATGGGGGTGTCACATAGCTTAAAGTTTCTGGGCAATTACCTAACATGAAAAATGCTGTATGATGTTGATCAGTTGTTTGTATAAAGCAGTAAAATGGTACAAGACAAATGTAGAAACATCATTAGGAGTATTAAAAATGTACTAATCTCATCATTAGGAGTATTAAAAATGTACTAATCCATCCTAAGAGATAAGGTAGTGATGCTCATCAAAATTTGTATTTATATGTCAAATTGCACCTTGGCCACCTAATCCCTTTTGATAAGTTTTTATAATCTTTTGATATTAGGCTCTTAGCCATTAGACCAAAAGAATGTTTAAATAGTAGTAATATTCCATGTATGATAATGATACCGTATGGGTAGTTGTCAAACAGAGAAATACAATGGAGGAATCTTTAAAAAAAACTTAGGTAAAGGTGATGGATGATTACTTACCTAATGAATGGGGACTAGTTTGGTTGTGCTTTAACATCAATTTACTTTACTTATTTGGCTTTTGCTTTTTGGTTACAGTGGATTTTCTGGGTGGGACCCTTCATTGGAGCAGCACTTGCAGCACTCTACCATGTGGTGGTGATAAGAGCAATTCCATTCAAATCCAAGGCATGATTGTGTTTGAATTGAATGATTTATCGACGGCCAAGATTATTTTCTAAGGCTGCTAGATGATAAGATTGAACCCCACGTGTCACCTTCTTATTTAATTTGCGCTTTCTTTGTTTGTCTTTTGTGCTTTGTAAAGCTTGCTGCTCTTTTTAAAACAACGTGAGAGTGTTTGTTGTCCAGTTAGTTTTGATGTGGACTTCCATGTGGTTTGTTTGAACATGTAAATTCTCACTAGTGCCTTTATATTTATGTTTAGTTTGGGTATATCTATCTATTATCATCAGAAGCTCTTTCAATGTCCGTCACTTCCCTAAGAGGTTGTTGGAATAATGACTTCCAAGTCTAGTGTTCTTCAAGGAGTTCGGATTGTCTGTTGTTACATTGAAATCATAAGTCGATATTTGATTTGAATTATTCAATTTTTCCAAACAGAAATCTACTGTTACAGTTCTATGAATCCAAAGCAAGCAGCATAAACACTTTTATAAGCATCTTTTTTTACCAAACAGAAATCTACTGTTATATTTCAATGTTCCATAGGCGTTTCATATCAGTTCCACATGTTTCGCTTTCGTTTTGCATTCCGGAGAGGCAAATCATTCGTTTCTGGATGTTTCTGTGCATTGTCTAACTTAGTGACAGCTACTCCATTGTTTTCCATATCCTTTGCAAGCTCGTCAATCTTGCTGAACTGACATGGCCAAGTCGAGTTGTACAAAAACTGGTGAAGATCGAACCTGTTGTCCTCTGGTGAATAACTCTGTACAAAGAAAATAAATAGGCTTTAAGAATCTGCAATGAGCACTGACAAATTGGTATTGGCATTGGATGCCTTTGTCTAAGAAAACTGTGTTTATACTCAAATGTTTACCTCCCCGTAGTAGGAAGGAGTGAGGACTGTCATCTTGTGCCGGTTGATGGCATAGTACTTGAAGAAGTACTTCACCTTTTCGCCAATCTCCGATGGAGTCAACTTTGAACCCCATTTAAAGCACAGATTCTGGCAGAGATCCAAGTTACAAGAGGTGAATATTAGTAATAATCCACCACAATCACTAAGGGATTAATATGACATAAAGTCTGATAGACTTACCTGGGTATAATTTGAGCGTATTGGCTCCAGTTCAGCAGAAGGTGGTGCAACTGCAACTGACGCCAAGGATGAGTAACCAAGATGGATAGCAGCCCACTGCAAGAATGCTCGAAGATCTGTCTTACTGAAACTTCCGATTGGGTTTATGTCTGCTGAACTACAATCATACTTATGAGAAACAAATGCAGAGTTTTAGTAATCTTATATAATCAACTGCACTAGTTTTTGGATTTGGTATGCATATTCTGAGTGAGATATATAAAATGCACCTTGGTTAGGTAACCACGCAACGCCTCAGCCACATTGGTAGTACCCAATACGAGATAGAACTCTGACTTGCCATGAGCCCAAGGCATAAGAGTTGCCAACATGAAAGATAATACCATTCTCGTTCGTGCTTGTATGTTCTGCAGCCCTATGTTTTCTGGGTTTGATCCTCCATCGACCTTTGAAACAAAAATAACATGTCTAGAAATCTCCAATATGGTGCTTCTCACGACTCAACATACTACAGTAAAATAGCAGCAAAATTTGATCAATTAAATATAGCACCTTATAGCGAGGGCGTTTCCCAGTTAGAGATTAGAAAAATCTAATTGCAGCAGAAACAACACTATCAATGCCCACATCAAGGTGCCAGAATCCAATCTCATCAGCCAGAATTTGGGATCGTGACCTGGTGGCTTCAGAACTGCACATAACCAACTACTACTAAGAATGATAGGATTGCATAGATGTAATTAAGCACTTTGGGACTTGTTAAGTATGATTCAATTTGCCTGAAATAAATACTTGGGCCAGATTTGCACTGCACCTATTTTCAGTTGCCATGTATACAGTGTAAAAAATACGCTTAGCAAGGTCCTTGCTGTCAATTGGAAACAGTCCATCAGAATACTGCCCAATCCTTATTGCATCAGCTTTCACTTGCTTGTTCCCATCGGCTATTTCTGGTAAGCAAGGTTCATTGATCAGGCAACAACTCTTCAAATTAGAAACAATATGAAACAATAATAATGTATGATGATGCATAATCATTAATGAGTACATAACTCTATTAATCGCGCGTGGTCATCTTTATCAGCTCACCTTTGACAACAAGCTGGCACATGCAGCCTACAATAGCAGCAACAGCGGAGCTATCAGCGCCTCCAGAAAAGGGAAGCAAGAAACCAGAAGCTCCACTTCTTCTCAAGTAGTCCCACAGCCAGCAAGCCGGTCCAAGGGCTATCTCTTCCTCGGGTTTATGATACCTAACCTATACAATGCAAGCCAATATCAAATGCGTGTCCTCAAATCAAGATATCTACAATAGCAGATAATAGGAGTATCTATCTAGCCTTTGTAGCGCCTATAAAAGCTTGCATTCGATTATCTTACATACGTGTCCAAGAATTGAATGAAGCCATAGCCAAAAGGCACGGTTTGTTGCAGTTGTAACGCTCAGACCTTCTAATTATCGGCATTCCAAAGCTGCATAGTATCCCATTCGTCCAATAATCCCCTACCAATAGTTCCTTCAATTCAAACACTCCCATCTGTACATACATACATACATACTATTAGATATTAGATATTAGATCATCATCATGACCCGCATCACGCCATTTTAGTGGACTAGTTGCTAGTTCATTAATTAATACAAGGGACGTTACGTACGCATGGTGTATGGTATCAAGCTCCAAAAAGTGATCTTCACAGCCACAGCCAGTGATCTCGAGCTCTGGACCAAGTCGAATGACTGCACCAGCTTCTTTAGCCTTTGGTAATCGACTCTTTGATGTTCTTCATATTTATGTGGAAGTCCATTGCCCATTGATTCAAGTTACAACTTACAAGTCGCAACTTTCAGCAATCTCATTTGTTTCGACCGACCCTATTCCACGTGCCTACAAGGTACAACGCTAGAGAGGGAAAAAGAAGGAAGGTATAATAAGCCTTCAAATTGTCTTGTATGAATCAGCGTTCTAATAATTACAACAAAAAATGACCCCTCAAAAAAAATTACAACAAATGATGCCTCACGTTGAGTACAAAAATTTGTGCAGGTTTAAGATCAGACTAGCTCTTATATCGTGATAAATTTAATTTAGGGACGGAAGAGTACTAATAAAAATTGGATATTTGTATCACATAAACCCGAATCCAACCAACTTTGTGGACAAATAAAATTTACCTAGATAAAAATTAAACTACCACTACATAAACGAAATAATAGTATAGGGAGTACATACCAAATACTCCAATAGGCTTCTCTGTTGTCCCCAACAAAATCTTGAAAGTGAATATCACTTTTTGGTTTGTGTTTGTTTTTACCCTTTGTTACTGTAGTGGTTGGGCCTTCAGTGATTGTGCTTTTTGGTTTGAGTTGGATTTATATAGAGGGCCGTGAAGAGAAAGGAGGCCCGTTTGTGTTATTGTGTAGTTCAGGAGCACTGCTCCCTCTTCTTACAAAATAGAAAATTATCAATTTTAAATTTAGAGTGGGCTCCACTTATTTTGTGAGAAGAGGGAGCAGTACTTCTGGACTATGCAAAAATTTCTCCCTGCCAAGAGCATATGGAAGATTACGTTTTATGAATTTTCTTTCTTGTTTGGGAGAAATATCTTTGTACGCAGAGAGCGTGACCAAACAAACGGGCGCTGATTTATTCAACGACTCTTTTGATTTCTTCCACACCATTTCAGTATTAGAGAATATTATAGTTTATCTAGAATATTCTCATTATATCTTTTAGAATATTTTGTATTAGTGTTTTACCATATGTAGGAGTGTTGTATCCCTATATATATGGTGATTACATATCAATAATATTGGAAGTATTGTGTGTGGGATTATTCAAAAAAACTCTAGTAGTCCGCCTAATGGAATATGGTTTAAAACCTCCATCTGGCGGTTTAGCGGAAGTTAGGGTTTTTAGGCTACCAGGAAAGTAGCTGCTCTGATACCATGAGAGATAATAGAATGCTTTATTATTATTATTATTGATGTAATCGATCCCTATTTATAGTTAGGGAGTCCTAGTGTTATGGAAGCTCTAGATTACACAATCTCTATAATATTCCTAAGAGTACTAGAATAATATTCCTAAGAGTACTGGAATAATATTCCTAAGAGTACTAGAATAATATTCCTAAGAGTACTAGAATAATATTCCCTAACACTCCCCCGCAATCGTAGCGGTAGATGAACGAACGTTACGATTGGAGTTACAAAAGAAATAATTAAAAAAACACTACTACATATGGTAAAACCCTAATACAAAATATTCTAAAAGATATAATGAGAATACTCTAGATAAACTATAATATTCTCTAATACTCCCCCGCAATCGTAGCGGGATAGGATAGGATACTACGATTGGACCAATTACAAAAGAAATAATTGAAAATTCCTATAGTAAACATGGAGATGTTGAAGTTCAACCAAGCATGAAATCTGGCCGAAACAAAACTCTCGTAATGTCACCGGAACTGGTAACACCCGCTACATAGCCAACCGTGAGCAAGGGGAACGAACGCATCAGCGGAAGACGATATGGATCAACAGCAGCAGCAGATCACGCGGTAGCAGGGGCCGACGCTTGGCAATCGGCGGCGGCAGGACTGCAGACGGCGGATGGCGGTGGTCGGCGGCAAGAGTGCAGGCGGCGGACGGCGGAGCTGGGGACGTGTGCGAACCAGGCGTGATGGAGGAGCTGGGGGTCGATATAGAGATATGTGTGGTAACGGGAAGATAATTGAGATCAAAAATCCTTTTGTAGTGGTGGAGATCAACGGAATTGAATTTAATCTAGGAAATTAAAAACTAATTTGTGTGGGTAGTTAAAAAGAGTGGTCCGCCGGATGGAATATGGTTTAAGACTTCCATGTGGCGGCTTAGCGGAAGCTTAGGATTTTAGGCTACTAGGAAAGTAGCTGCTCTGATACCAAGTAGAAAAATAGAATAATCCCACACACAATACTTCCAATATTATTAATATGTAATCACCATATATATAGGAATACAAGACTCCTACGTATGGTAAAACCCTAATACAAAATATTCTAAAAGATATAATGAAAATATTCTAGATAAACTATAATATTCTCTAATATTCAGTAGCTTGGCAAAAATGCCATGAAGAAAAGTAAATAAATATTAAAAGATATAGCCTGTGCCTGATAGTGTTTTTGAGAGACTTGAGCGAGCTGTGGCTTCCTTTGATTGGATAGAGTTATTTCCTATGCTTACTGTAAAACATTTGGGTAGTGACAAATCTGATCATGTTCATATAAAGCTTATGGATACTAGGGCCGCAGGGAGGAAAAAAAAGAAAAAACATTTCCGCTTTGAGGATATGTGGCTTACTTCCCCAGAATGTGAAAATGTCATTAAAGAAGCTTGGCATACGGGAAATGAGTTGCATAATGCACATGATGTGTTGACCAAAATTAAAAGGTGTGCAGATGCTCTTGCTCACTGGAACCACGACGAGTTCGGCAATATTGCAAAACAGCTTCGTGATACTCGTGAGAGATTGGTCTGCTTGGATAATGTGATTCCCACGGTGGATGTAGCGAATGACAGGAGGGGACTATGTACAAAGTTAGATGACCTGTTGATGAAGGAAGAGATGATGTGGCGTCAGAGGTCGAGACATTTGTTTATCAAGGAAGGTGACAAGAATACTAAATTCTTTCATATGAGAGCTACGGCCAGGCGTAAGAAGAATAGAATTGACAGAATTAAAGGGGATGACGCGACGGGGTTATAGTTGAGGGTGACAAAGAGGTTGAGAGGGTTGCCATGGATTACTTTAGGAAATTATTTTCTTCTTTTAACCCTCATTCGTTTGATTTAGCGCTTGCAGGAATTTTACCCAAAGTCACGGAGGTTATGAATCAGGAGTTCACAAGACCCTTTGATTCTGGTGAGGTTTATTCTGCTCTTAAACAAATACACCCTAGCAAAGCACCTGGCCCCGATGGTATGAATGCTAATTTCTACCAAAATTTTTGACATATTATTGGGCTGGATGTCTCTGATTTTGTCATTTCTTTGCTTGTTGGTGCTTCTAAGTGTTTCCCTGTTAATGGTACTAATGTTGTTCTTATCCCCAAAGTTAATAAGCCTAGTTCCATGATCGAATTCCGTCCTATTAGCTTATGTAATGTTTTATAAAAACTGGCTTCGAAAGTTTTAGCTAATAGGCTGAAAAGTTGTTTGTCTGTGATTATTTCACCTTGTCAAAGCGCTTTTGCCCCTGGTCATTTGATTTCGGATAATACTTTAGTAGCTTTTAAAAATTTTCATTATATGAATAGTCTCCGGTTGGGGAGTAAAGGTCCTATGACCGTTAAGCTGGATATGAGTAAGGCGTATAACAGGGTTGAATGGACCTTTTTAGAAAAAGTGATGTTGAAAATGAGTTTCTGTGCGGATTGGGTGGAAAAAATTATGTGTTGTGTGAATAGTGCCTCTTTGTCTATTATGGTGAATGGGAGTCCCTCAGGTAGTTTCAAGCCTCAACGTGGTCTCCGTCAAGGCGATCCTAGCTCTCCGTATTTATTTATAATTTGTGCGGAGGCTTTTTCTACCTTACTTGATCTTGAGGTTGGCAGGAAGTGCATACAAGGGATAAAAGTGGGCCGAGGAGCGTTAGAGGTGTCCCATCTTTTATTTGCAGATGACAGTGTAGTATTTTGCCTTGCGGACGACAGAGACGTGGAAGCCATTCAAAGGATACTGAGAATTTATGAAGATGCTTCGGGTCAAAAAATAAATGTTGAGAAATCAGAGATTATTTTTAGCCCGGATGTTGATGCTCCTAAACGTGCTCATATAACAACTTCACTGGGTATGCAGGAAGTGGAAGGGCTTTCAAAGTACCTGGGGATGCCTATGAGAGTAGGGAAGTCGCGATCTCATGTTTTTGGGCCTATGAGAGAGAGAGGGTGTGGAAGAAGATTCAAGGTTGAAAACGACAAGTTTTATCATTCGCAGGTAGAGAAATTTTATTAAAGGCAGCTGCCCAAGCAATTCCTACATATTTGATGAGCTTGTATAAACTTTCGAAGAGTCTGTGCGCTGATATTGAGAGCATGATGGCCCGATTTTGGTGGGGTTGCAAGGAGGGTGAGCGTAAAATTCACTGGGTTGCATGGTCAAAAATGTGCAGAACTAAGGATATGGGTGGCCTGGGTTTTCGTCATTTAGAGATTTTTAATGAAGCAATGTTAGCCAAGCAGTGCTGGAGGATTATTCAGCAACCTTCTTCTATAGCAGCACGGGTGCTTAAAGCACGGTATTTTCCGAAGTGTGATTTCCTGGAGGCAACATTGGGACATCGTCCCAGTTTTGTTTGGCGGAGCATTTTGAGCTCTCGTTGGATCATAGAGAAGGGGTGTCGCTGGTTGATTGGCGATGGACGTAGTGTTTCTGTATGGAAGGACCCCTGGATGGCACGACCACCTAGTTTCAAGGTCATTTCTCCAGTGATACAAGAGGAACAAGACTGTCGAGTTGATCAATTGATTGATAGAGAAGCGGGGCGTTGGAAGGAAGATAAGGTTAGAGAATTGTTACTTCCTTTTGAGGTAGATGAAGTTCTTGCAATTCCCTTGAGTCTTAATTGGACCTGTGACCAGTTTATGTGGCATTATGCTAGGAATGGACACTATTCAGTGAGAACTGGTTACCACTTTGGGAGGTGGGTGCGGCACGTTGGTGCTGGGGTTGAAGCGTCAGTAGCGAATAAGGAACCTTGGAGGACGTTATGGAACCTTGGTATCCCACCCAAGGTTCGCAATTTTGTTTGGAGACTCTGTTCAGGGGCATTACCGACACGTGGAAATATCAGTCGAAGAATTAAAGAAGCTGACAGTACTTGCTTCAGGTGTGGAGCGAGTGTGGAGACAGATTTACACGCAATCTGCTACTGCCCAGGTGGGTTTGATGTTTGGGCTGTTGCGGGGAATGATTGTGACGAAAATCGTTTCCTGACAGCTTTGGACTGGGTTGATGGTTGGCGACGTATGGTGAATAGAGAAGAGTTTGAAAGGATGTTAATGGTTGCTTGGGCAGCTTGGTCTCACAGGAATAATACACTTCATGTTACTGGTGAGAAGGAGCTGCATGTTGTTGTTGAGTGTGCGTTGAACTACCTCACTTCATACAGGGAGGCAATGGCTGTAGAGGAGAGGGGTAATGTCTTGTTAGCTGATAAATGGACAACTCCAAGGGAGAATGAGTTGAAAATTAATTCTGATGCAGGTACCTTATGTGGTGGAGGCATGGGCTTGGGTGTTGTAATTCGTAATTGTGATGGAAAGTTGATTAGAACAGCAACAAAGCAGGTCAGAGAGCATTGGGATATAGAGTTGGCAGAAGCTCAAGCATTGAAGCTAGGTCTGCAGATGGCAATTCAGAGTGGTGGCAAGGCTATCATGATGGAAAGTGATTGTTTGTCTTTGATTTCTAAGCTCAAAAAGGGTGAACGTCCTATTACTTTGTTAGGCAATGTTTTAGCTGATATTTATGAGTTAGCATCTTTATTTTCTAAGGTTAGCTGGAGTCATGTTAGAAGGGAGGGAAACAAGGCTGCATATTTTATGGTGCACTTGGATCCTATCTCCTTCAACATTAGAGTTTGGATAGAGGGAGGACTAGAGGGGATTGCGGATGTAATTGCTTCGGACCATTGTAACTCTTTTCACTATGATTAATTCGACTTCGTTTCTCAAAAAAAAAAAAAAAAAAAATAGGGAGACTCAAAGTAGGAGTAAAAGCTTTAACTGATTCACTTGATTTCACTCAGTTGCGATTTCTCATTACAACATTGGCCTATTTATCGGCAAGTAAATCTGACACTTACTATACAAGCATAGTAAAACTATATAATTGGTTAAATGTGAGTTATTCACATATTTATGATGTGTGGGAAATTACAACACTCCCCCTTGAATGGATCACTATTAATGATTACAGGGGTATTAGCTGCCTTATTAAAAACCTTGATTTGGAAAACCCAGTGGGATAAAACCAAAGCAAGGAAAAAAGAGTACATCGTTTATTGTAATGCATTATACGCGCATTGCCTCGTTAAAAACCTTGTCGGTAAAAACCCAGTGGGATAAAAACCTGATCAAGGGAAAAAGAGTACAATGCTTATGATGTGTAAATGCTCCCTCTGAATTTAGGATAAGTTACAGCGACGACGCATCCCGATTCCGTGTACAAGTTCTTCAAACTTCTTGGGTGGCAATGTTTTGTGAACAAGTCAGCAAGATTCTCACATGACTCGATCTGCTCAACGCTTATCGTCCCATTTGTCTCTAGATCATGGGTGGAGAAGAATTTTGGATCAATGTGTTTTGTTCTATCTCCTTTGATGTAGTCATCATTGATTTGAGTCACACATGCACTGTTGTCTTCATAGATTATAGTTGGGATAACATTAATTGTTCCCAAACCGCTTTCCTTGAGTATGTGTTGGATCATAGATCTCAACCATACACATTCTCTTCCTGCTTCGTAAAGAGCAATTAATTCAACCTAATTTGAAGAAGTGGTTGTTAAAGTTTGTTTGGTCAATTTCCATGAGATTGCAGTACAACCATAAGTGAATATATATCCTGTCTGAGATTTAGCTTTGTCGGGATCTGACAGGTATCCTGCATCTGCATATCCCATAAGTGTAGGATCTGCACCTTTTGGGATAAAATAATCCCAAGTCTACCGTTCCGCGAAGGTAACGAAATAGGTGCTTAATCCCATTTCAATGTCTCCTTGTTGGTGCATTATTGTATCTTGCTAGGAGATTCACCGAGAATGCAATATTTGGCATTGTATTGTTGGCTAGGTACATTAGAGCTCCGATTGCACTCAAATATGGCATGTCTGGTTTAAGAACGTCTTCATTTTCCTCTCGTGGTCGAAATGGATCATCTTTAGGGTTTAGAGAATGTACGACCATTGGAGAACGCAGTGGATGTGCTTTGTCCATGTAGAACTTTTTCAATACCTTCTCGGTGTAGTTTTATTGATGGACAAAAATTCCATCATTGAGATGTTCAATCTGCAAACCAAGGCAAAATCTCGTTCTTCCTAAATCATTCATCTCTAACTCTTTCATCAGGTATTGGTTGTTCTTTCGATTTCATCAGGAGTTCCCATGATATTCAAATCATCAACATATACTGCTATGATTGCAAGTCCGGATTTAGATCTTTTGATGAAAACACATGGGGAATTTTGATCATTTTTGTAACCTTTCCTTAGAAGATATTCACTTAAACGGTTATACCACATCCGTCCTGACTGCTTTAGGCCATATAAAGATTTACTCAATTTTATTGAGTACAAATTATGATTTCTTGAAACATTGGCTTCATGCAGTTTAAATCCTTCTGGGACTTTCATGTATATATCAGTGTCAAATGACCCATACAAATAAGCAGTCACAACATTCATTAGGCGCATTTGTAGTCCTTGACAATTTGCCAGACTGATTAGAAATCAAGGTTGTTGCATCAACAACGGGAGAGAATGTTTCATCATAGTCAAGTCCTGACTTTTGAGAAAAACCTTGAGTTACAAGCCTTGCATTGTATCTTACAAGTTCATTTTTCTCATTTCTTTTCCGTACGAATACCTATTTGTATCCGACGGGCTTTACCCCCTTTGGGGTTTGGACTAATGGCCCAAAAACTTGTCGTTTTTCAAATGAGTTTAATTCTGCCTGCATTGCTTCTTTCCATTTTGGCCAATCACTTCATCGACGACATTCATCGACTGATTTTGGTTCAATGTCATCCTCATTGATGACTATCTATGTGGAAACTGTGTATGCAAATACGTCGTCAATCTCAATGTCTTTTCTATTCCATTTCTTTCCATTATAAACATAGTTTATTAAGATCTCAAAATTGTCTATATATTCATGCTCGCTTGCGGGTTCAAGTGAGATTTCATTTTCATTTGGATTGACGACATTGCCTATACTCTGCATATGTTCATTTTATTCCTTAGAAGATTGAACATCTTTGACATTCACATTTTCCAACCTTTTTGATTTTCTTGGCTTCAAATCTTTTGGGCCAATTAGCCGACCACGCTTCCGCTTAATAGTAGGATCCTTTTCAAAGGGTTTATCAGAATTTCCTGTAGGAATCTCAATTCTTGCAGGAGCATTCATGGCTGGAATATGTGACTTTGTCACTTTCTTTATATCCGTAATGTGTCAGGCAATTGATTTGCAATATTTTGCAAATGAATTATTTTCTGAACTTCATGTTCATACACATTTGAACGTGGGTCAAGATAAGATAATGTTGTTGCATTCCACGTTATATCTGTCGTACTTGGGCTCGCCTTATCTTTTTCTCCCCCTAAGGTTGGGAATACTGACTCGTCAAAATGACAGTCAACAAACCGTGCTGTGAACAAATCACCAGTCAGCGGTTCTAAAAACTTAATAATTGAGGGGGTTTCAAAACCGATATATATTCCCAATCTTCTTTGCGGAATCATCTTAGTTTCGATTAGGTGGTTCTATTGGTACATAAACTGCACACCCAAATGTTTTCAGATGCGCAATACTTGGCTCTTTCCCAGTTACCAATTGCATAGGGGAGAATTCATGATACACAGCTGGTCTTAATCGTACTAATTCCGCTGCATGCAATATAGCCTGTCCCCAAACAGATGCAGGTAACTTTGATTTCATTAATAATGACCTAACGATTAATAGTAACCGCTTTATCAAAGATTCAGCAAGCCCATTTTGGATGTGAACATGAGCAACTGGGTATTCCACCTCAATCCCAATAGACATACAATAGTCATTGAATGCTTGGGATGTAAATTTTCCTGCATTATCCAACCTGATCTTCTTTATCGAATGATCTGGAAATTGAGTTTTCAATCGAATTATTTGAGCCAACAATTTGGCAAATACGACATTTCTTGTCGATAATAAACTCACATGCGACCATCGTGTTGATGCATCTATTAATACCATGAAATATCGGAATGGTCCGCAAATATCACCTTGGATTCTTTCCAAGAATGCAGGAGACTCACTTCCAAGCTTACTTTTGGAAGGTCTCGTAATTAATTTTCCAAGTGAACATGCAATGCAAGGGAGTTCACCAAATTTTGGTACTCTGATATTGTTTAGGGGGTGTCCGATTGAACTCTTAATTATTCTAATCGTCATACTTGTGCAGGATGACCCAAACGGTCATGCCACAGAGAGCATAATTTTTGGTTTTCCACCAATTGTTTGGACACCATATTAATTTCAATGGCATTAATGTACGTGTAGTACAGTCATGAGGAGTACGCTGGCTTTCTCTCGTAAACGACTTTCTTGCCAACTTAAACTAAAGTAAGACACATGTACTCCTTATAATTTTCAGTCATGATTTCCATGTGGTAACCATTTTGACGTACATCTTTAAAACTTAACAAGTTTCTTTAAGATTTACTCGAATATAGTGCGTCTTTTATCTCAATTTTTGTCCCCATTGGGAGTACGACACACGCTTTTCCCGATCCTTCAATTAATCTTGCAATACTGCCAATGGTGTTAACATTAGCCTTGACTGGTATCAAGTGAGTAAAGTAAACTTTTTTCCTCAGGATTGTGTGTGTCGCAGCACTATCAATTAGACATTGTTCTCTAATTCCATTTTGGTAGTCCATATCTTCATTAGAAATAAATATCAGATTAGAAATTAATTAAACACACTGATTTATTTAGAGATACGAAACTATTACATCTACTAACATTCTATGCTTCTGAAAGCATTTATTTAAGAAAGATACATAACTCAAAACACACATAGTTAAACATACTTAAGTAATACATTTTAATTAAGGCGAGCTTATTTAATGTTTAGTTTGGTAAGATCTTCCTCAGCATTATCCATGAAATAATGAGAAACGTCGAGGGTTGGCGCATTTTGTGGCGCCTGATCCACAGAGTTGGCTTCAACAGTTTTTCATTTATTTTTGTGGGCAACTTGTTATAACTCCACCAAATATTTGGCGGTGCTGCATTCTTTCGAGAAATGACCTTTAATGCCGCATTTAAAACATGTGACCTTTTGCTTCCCAGTTGGTCCAGTTCCATGGTGGTTTGTTTGTTTGCCCTTTCTTTTAAACTGGCGTCGTTGGCCTTTGTTGAAGTCTTTGCCTTGATATTTATTATTTTTCTATTGGCGCCCTCGATTGCCAATTTGGGTGGCATTTGCCTCTGGTACTGCACTAGTTCTAGCGGGACTCATGTTATGATTCTGAAAGAGCAATTGATTATTCTGCTCAGACACCAATAGCACAGATATCAGATCAGAGTATTTTTTGAAACCTCTTTCTCGATATTGCTGCTGAAGTAGCACGTTAGAAGCGTGCATGGTGGAAAATGTCTTTTCAAGCATGGCATACTCAGTGACATTTTGCCCACATAACTTCATTGACGAAGTTATTCGTAATAGAGCATAATTATATTCGCTCACAGACTTATAGTTTTGAAACCTCAGATTAGCCCATTGATACATGGCTTGTGGCAATAAAACTTGTTCTCTGTGCCCATATCTCTCATGGAGATTTTTCCACAATTATTTTGGGTCTTCAACCATGAGGTATTCATTTTTTCAGTCCTCATGAAGGTGGTGCTTTAAGAAAATAATGGCCCTAGCCTGATATTTTTCTAAGGCATTATTATATTTTTCAATGATTTTCCTAAGTCCATTAGCTTTCAAGTGTGCAAGGGCATCAACCTTCCATTTGTAGTAGTTCTTTCCAGGCACATTGAGGATTTCAAATTCCCTCTTAGCAATGCTTACCATTTTTCTTTTGAAGTTCGGAGCTAGGTCGTGCTGATAACGTGTTAAAAGATAGCTCAAAAAAGAGGGAGACTCAAAGTAGGAGTAAAAAGCTTTAACTGATTCACTTGCTTTCACTCAGTTGCGATTTCTCATTACAACATAGGCCTATTTATAAACAAGTAAATCTGACACTTGCTATACAAGCATAGTAAAATCATATAATTGGTTAAATGTGAGCCATTCACATATTTATGACATGTGGGAAATTACAACAATAAAAAGTTTTATTTTTACTATTTGACCTAGAGAGTAAAAATTGATTTACGAATTTACCTATAAGGGCATTTTTTTTTCAACTGGTTTCCAGTTTTGCCCAGTTTTGACCAGTTCTCCCCAGTTTTCTCCAATTACCAGTTACAAAATACAGTTTTCCCCAATTTTGTCCAATTTCTCCCAGTTTAACTTAGTTTCTCCTAGTTTTGCCCAATTTTAATATTTATATACAAACATAATAATTAAATATGCAATATGTTATATCAAAATATTAAAATAAATATATGTATTAAATAATATTTAAACATGAAAAAAAAGTTCTTATAATAATAATAATAATAATAATAATAATAATAATAATAATAATAATAATAATAATAACTATTATTATTATTATTATTATTATTATTATTATTATTATTATTATTATTATTATTATTATTATTATTAAACATTCAAAAATATAAAATTTTCAGTTTGTCCCAGCTTTCCCTAGTTTCCTCCAGTTTTACCCAGTTTGACCCAGTTTTCACCCGTTTCTCCCAATTACCAGCTAGACTTACCAGTTTTCACCAATTTTACCCAATTTCTCCCAATTACCAGTCACCAGTTCCCAGTTGAAAAGAACGATCCCTAACTTGCAATTTTTCTCATGAGTTACCTGACTTGGGTTTGGCCTTCGGGTACTTGCCCTACAACAGGCTATCAGAAGTTATGGGTGCCGTGGTCTAATCTCCAATTACCCACCATGACTTTCTATCTCTTTCTCCTTTACGCTCTACATATAATCTAATGTTAAATTGTTAATCGTCCTTATCCATTCTCTCAATTTCCATATACCAAACATGCTCCTAGTGAAATTACTTTTCTTTTCTTTTTTTTTTCCGATCTCAACGCCAAAAGGCTACTCATTAACATTACTAGAAAAGTCATCAGCTACAATAATATCAATCAAACGAGAGGGGAGATCCCCATCCCAAAAAAGAGTAACTACTTCCTAAGGTTGCAAGTGAGTCAATTCATGTGCCGCTTTAATACCATCCCTAACAACGAAAGACCAAACAACTGAATTACTTTTCCACCATCCCACCATCCCTAGTGGAATTACTTTTCTTATCAAAGTTCACAGTGTTATTTATGGATTCAAATTTCCTCACATGCACGCGAGCTAGAGGTGGCCATGAGCCGTGCCGTGTCGGAGTTGGGCCGGGCTCTCAGGTGGGCCGGGCTTACTCGGAGGGAGGCACTGCTTTGGCACTGCCAGCACCGTGCCGGGCCGGGCCTGGGCCTCGGACCTAGCTAGGTGAAGCACGCGGATTGGACCGCCATGAAGAGAGAGAGAGAGAGAGAGAGAGAGAGAGAGAGAGAGAGAGAGAGAGAGAGAGAGAGAGAGAGAGAGAGAGCAGCCATTGAAGGGGAGAGAGACATGCTATAAGGCGGGTCGGGCTTCCTCGGAGGGAGGCACTGCTTTGGCACGCCCAGCACCGTGTCGTGCCCGTGCCTGGGCCTGAGCTCTCTCCTCGCCGGCACAGCTTAGGCCCTCGGCGGTCCGATCAGGGTGGGCTTGGGCCTAGCCCGGCCCACTGGCCACCTCTAGCGCGCGCACACACACAAAATCTCTAAAGACAGAACCCTGAAACAAATGCCTCGCGCCATGACTTTTGCCATTTCCAAAATACAACTTTTGTCATTTCCAAATTTAACTCCCGAAAATTAGTAGTCAAGGCAAGAAATTTTGTTTTTTGAGGGAGTCAAGGGGAAGAATTATCTCCTTCTCCACTTCATATTCTTCTAAAATATATTACCTCCGTTTGCACCCTAATAATTAGTACTTATTGCATTGGGAAATTGAAGTTCAATTTTGCCTCCTGTCCTCACTTCTTCTCCTCTGATATTCTCACAGTCAAATTGAGATTTGAGATGAGATTGCATTGAATCATTGAAACTTACGTCTTACACCCCCCATTACCCTGCCTAGACGGAAGCCTCTTTGGAAACACTGGGGTAATATTGATGTTGACGTCTTACACCCTCCCTAGAAAAGTAAATTTTAAATTTGGTGCATATTTTTCTCATTTCCCTTCTAGTCTTCATTCCCAAATCACATGTTTACTCAATTGGTGGTAATGTGATCGAGTCTTTCTGATAGTGGGCTTTACCGATTACTCCATATTTTAGATAGCCTCTAGCCAAACCCAAATTCTTTGTATTGAATCGTCCTTGTTTCATTTGGTAAGCTAAAGAGTGCTTGGTTTTAATTTTCAAACAGTACGAATTTACTCTTAACTTGGGAGTTTGGAAGTTTAATTTTTGGAGTTTTGGACCATTTGATGATGAATTGATTGTTGGGTTGTGGGGTCGGATTTTATAATACCAAATTAACAATGGTTGTGGGTTCAACTCCCATACATGTTTGTTGAGCCAACTATCCGCAAGTTTAACTTGTTGGCTTGTTTAGTGAATCGTTTCAGATTTGCAGCCGCATGTTATTGTGCACACTCGAAATTTATCCAACTGCACGTTATTACATCGTGCACACTCGAAATTTGAGCAGTGCTTGAGGCTCCTCATAAAATAAAAATAAAACTCCAAAGAAATGTGGAAACAAGAAACAACACGTGTGCCCGACTCATGTAAGGCATTTTTACCCTCCATAAAGATGCTTCTCCGTATCTCTTGTCTCTTAATTCGCTCATGTCTTTATGGCCGTGCAATAGTTTAGCTCACTATTTTGCCGTGTGGGCGGTTTCCTCTTATTTTGTGGATTTCTTAAATTCGGAGGAGTTTCCCCGCGTGTGGTCATTAAGTTGCTGTATGCTTGTTTTCTGGGTTACTTTAATACAACCACGCAACCACTTTGACGAGTAAAAATTAAATTAAATTCGCTCATATCTTTTTGACCGTGCACCATTGGGCCTATTCTGTTAGTAGTTGGTTTGTATTCAAAGAGTTATGTTGTGCATTGTGGCCCATAGTAATTTCTCTTTAATTACTATTTTATTTTGATTTGTATATTATGATACATTGCAAAAAGTTTAAGTGAAGATTTTGCGTTGAACTTATATCACGAATACGATTACATATGTGATACCTGTTTAGTTTGGTTAAAACCATAATGATTTGGCATATCAGTACTTACCAAAATTCTCAAATGTGCATGCATGCATTATTTGGAACTTCGAAGTAGTACAAAACAGGTAGCAGCACAAATTGACATAACCTAAACGAAAAAAGAGTTCCAAAACATTACAAAACCAAAAAAAGCAAACTGATCGATGATTATAATTGTATAACTATAACAATTATAAAATACGAGTAGTATTTTAACTTCATAAATTTTTATGCTTTTTTTAAAAAAAAAATCGATTAAAACAGTTTTTAATTTTATACTTTAAAAAATTTTAAAAAAGGGAGAATTTGGAACGAATGGAATATAAAAATATAAAAACGGTCTAGTTTTGCTTTCAAAAAAAAATTAACAAATGATTGGGGGCTTGTCAATTGGATCTCCAACTGGCTTGCATACATGATCTATGGGTTTGGGTCCATTTCGGTGACAAAGCCGATGACCTTAACCTAAACCCTTGACCACTCTTACTAGCACATAACACCTACAAGGCTACAAGGGCTATATGACCGAAGAAATGATAAACCAAAAAACCTAAAACTTTCCGTAAAATTATGGTGGATATTATTCTTCAACAAACAATCTACAAAATGAGATGTGAACGGAGGGAGTAATATCAAATGCCTTAGTTTATTGATGTTCTAAAAATTAAAAACACCTTTCATCAAACGTGAAAATTCTTAAAAAGGTTGACTATTCTCATTAAATTGTTTGAACTAATATTGTATATAATCGACGATTCAATTCTTTCTGAGCAGCATAACGATGACAAAAGACTGGACGGGTTCCTTGGTCAAATGCTTATAAGTAACTTGGAGGAGCTCATTATACAAAGCTTCGCAAATTTCCACTCCAAAATGATGTGATACCACGTATTCTGAATGCAAGGTTTTTGGAGAGGTGTGTGAGGTGAAAAACCTTTCCAAAAAATTTTACTCCTATTGACAAACCTATAAACCTCTTTTTTTTACAAATCACTTTGTCTAGACAAATCAGGTTTGTGGCATACTCTATTTCTAAATTGGGTCCCTCACCTAGAGGTTTTTGGAGGTTTGTACCATTGGGAGGGAGGAGTTAAAGTAAAGAGGATTTTTGCAATGATGATATGGCACAAATAAAACCCACTTAAAGCTTTGTAGCATTGGAGATGCTCTTATGCTCCTAGCAATTGTTTCCGCCCTTTCCAAATTTTCCTCGACTTTCTGTCCAAAATGAGTGGTTAATGTCTCAAGTTGCTCAATTGTATGTGAAAGACCCTTCTCTTTCCACAACATCCTCAATTTCTGCCTTGGAGGGGTAATATGATGGATAATCGAATGTTTTTGATTTGTCTTCCTTGATCAATCCCTAGTTGACAAAAATAAATATGAAGGTTATCTTAGTATATGTTTAAATAATTTCCGTAGGAAAAGAACAATGCAAGGTACGGAGGGAGGGGATAGTATTTCTAAAATGCCCGCTAGCGCTACAAACGGATGAAGTTGGTTGCACAATATAATGATGCGGTAAATAAAGTCTAGATGTGGATGTGAAAAACTACCTGAGAAACTAGACTAGCTATGGCTTGATTGAGGAGGTTGAGCGCCGGAGATTGCCGAGGAGCCTCCATAGACGGCCTACCCAGAACTGTGAGGAGCATGCAACCGTTGAGTACAACTTCTTGTGAGCGGGAGTTGAGGAACAAGGTCCAATCTCGTTGAAATTGAACAAGGTAGGCTCTGGCTACCTCTGGAGGGCTCTCATAAGATATATGGATGTTGCCCTTGTTTATTGACATGCCTTCTTTATTGTAGAGATCGTATGGTGCCTTCACAATTCACATCCTCAATTTTTTTCAGTCAAAACGAATTCCCTTTAATAATACTAATACTAATACTAATACTAATATCCCACACACACAAGACAGTAGACACAACCAATGCAATTCATTAAACTAACCTGAGAAAGCTAGTGGAGGCAGAAATTACAGTGAACAAAATGCAAGCTATTTCGAGGGAAAAGACGACCATAAAAGGAACCAGGAGCACCCATCAAGAAGCAAAAGGGCGCACCATTTTCTGTTTTTAGTAGCTCCAAATAATGTAACAAATCTCTGAATAACAGCTTGAAGTCGTTTGATGGAAGATCATTCAAGTATATCTCAATTTCCGGTATTTGATTATTATTGTCATCCTCCCACTTATACCTTTGCACATTTTCAACCACAATTGAGATAATAGCTAATGGAACGGCACCCACTCCACAACCCAAACACTCCCACTAGATCTCCATCAAAGTTTAAAACCCTAAATCTTCAAACATACCTTTGTAGAAGCCACAGTAAGCAACTCTTCTAGCAAGAGCCGCAAGCCCGCATTCAAATCCTCTAGTTCCATCTTTGTTTCGCAAATTTTGACTTCATTCCCCCAATTCTTGCCCAAACCAGCGGGTAACCCAAAAAAGATGAAACAAATTAACGAAAACATAAAGAGATTTCAAACTCATCAAACAACAATGGTTGAAATCAAAGCTATGGTGGAAATCTCAATCTATAGATCAACACCCACAAAACTCGACCCAGAAAACTCAAACCCCCTCCCCCACCCGAGTCGATCTGCCCGATTTCAGGCTCCCTCCCCGATTCTCATCTTCGATCGACTATGGGAGTGAGCTTGTGAAACTGATGAAAACAGAGAGAGAGAGAGAGAGAGAGATTGAGAGCCTTGAGGGGATGTGGGCTATGGCAAACAAAAAAGGGTCCTATTTAATTTGATAAAGGTAGTCTATGTTGTCGGTTTTCTGAAAAACGGACGCGGTACCTGTGATCCAAAAATTTTACATACTAAGACGTCGGTTATCATAAAAACCGACGTCGTAGGTTTTGCGAAATTTACAATTGTGCCACCGCGTCATCTACGACGTCGGTTTTTTAAAAACCGACGTTGTTTGAGCGACGTTATTTCTCTTTATTGTAGTAGTGTTTTGAGGTTCAGATTCGCTCTTCCATGTTTTCTTTGGCCCCAAGTTGTTAAAACTTGGGTTTCCTTGGTTGAAGGTCGGCTTTTGTGAATGGTGATGTTAAGTTTGTCAGATTGTGAGCGGTAATGTTGCCGTTCCTCCATCTAATTTCGTGGATTGGTATTGCTCCTGTATGGCTGCTTGAGTCATTCATTAATGTCATCGATTGGTGGGATGAAGGAGATGTGCTTGCATCATTCATCTATGGGAGTTGGAAGGTTTTGAAGAAGAAAATTTAGGTTTTTTGGATCTAAAAAAAGCAAAGAAAAAAAAACAAAGAGGAAGGTGTATTTGGGTTCAACCGCCCTTTTAGATGTTGGGATGTGAATTGCTTTTCTTATCAACCTCCGGCCACCTTGATATTGGTGTAGCTGGTGGTGATCCTGGCGGTGGAAGATTGGAGCTTATGTTTTGATTCTCACGACTGGTTACTTTAATGCAGGGTTGAAGAAGTAGCGGTCAGGCAAATAATCCGTCATTAGTTTTTTGTTTTTATTTTTATTTTTATTAATAATTTGTTGTTCTGGAGTCGTTGTACTCTTGGCCATCTTTCTTGTCTTTTCAAAAAAAAAAAAAATGAACTGGATGATTTAGATTGCATGTTCTAGATCAATGGCTCATATTAACTTGTTACAGTAATTCCCCATCACCATAGAATCATCAATATATATATATATATATATATATATATATATATATATATATATATATATATATATATATATATATATATATATATATATATTAATTTCTCTTTAATTACTATTTTAACAATTTGGCATACTAGTCCTTGCAAATTTCTCAAATGTGCATGCATGCATTAATTTTTTTTTTATTTTTTTTTTTTTGAGAAGATCGAACATGCATGCATTAATTGCAACTTCGAAGCAGTACAAAACAGGTAGCAGCACAAATTGACATAGCCTAAACGAAAAAAGAGTTACAAAACATTACAAAACCAAACTTCCATACACTGAAATTAAATTATTGGATCCACCAAAAACAAAGAGAAAAACAAAAAAAAAAAAACAAACTGATCATCTACACCTTGCAGATACAAACAGATGAGCCCAACAAACGAACGGCTCAACTCATCATGATCAGGTCCTGGCAGTCCCGGTCGTGTGAGTAGTCGTCCCACTTTCACGGGCCTTACTCTCAATAGTCTGGCCCACATCCTTAGTTTTCTGTCCAGCAAAAGCAGCCACATCCGCCATGCGCCTCTTCGCATAGTCCAAATCATCTGGCATCCTTCGGCCCACTTGTTGGAGATAGCCAGCCACTCGGGATAATGACGAGAGGCCCGTAAGCCCAAATGCCCCTGACGAGAGGAAACCCGTCACCGCCAGGCCCATTAGAAGGGCGGCGGGGACGAGGACCGGGCTGAAGAGGATGAAAAGAGGAGTGGTGATGCAAAGCCCAATAATGGACCCCACCAGGGTGATCCCAGCCAAGAAAAGGAGGGTCCCACTGATTGGGATAAGTGTAACGAGGGCGATAACTTTGGAGGCTGATGGGCCCGTGGGCCTTCCTTTGTGGAGCTGGTGCTGTGAGTGGACTTGGAGCTGGTGGGGTGTGCGGTCACGGTCACGGTCGGTTATGGTTCCGTGACCACGATCAGTCATGGTTGCCATGAGCTAGCTTGAGGAGAGAGAAAAGAGGAGAAGTTGGGAAGACCGGAAGTGGAAGTAAGGGAGAAAAGGGAAGAAGGTGTGAGTTATATGCAAGGGAGAAGAGAGCAACGTGCAGGTACACGTGTTGTGTGTGAGCTCTGCATGAGGAACAAGTTTCATTGCTCTTCTCCTAATGTGTTGATCAACAATCTATTGCGGTGTTGCCACATTACTGTGCTTTATTTTTGTTTTCCCACACCTCGTCCGACCGTCTTTTATTGTCCCATAAGGCCATAAGGCATAATGAATTTCGTTATTTTTTGTTTTTTTTTTCAGTGAATTGCATAATGAAACTTGATATAAATGTATTATTTTCGATAATACCCCTTCTTTTCATTTTACTCTGCACGATTATTAATATGATATTTTAATTATAAATAATTATAATTTTATAAAATATAATATTATAAAATGTGTTTTTATTTTTTAAAATATTTATATTTTGGCTTAAAGTAACAGTTAAAATTTGTAAAAATTAATTTAAAAAGTTAAACTAAAAAAAGAATTTAAAATGGCGGAGGGAGTAGTATATATATCTTTTAATATGGCAAAATATAGCCGGTCTATTAGCCGACCATTATGTGGCAAATAAGAAGTGCACCATCTACTCCCATTTTGTGGCGTCATAAATTTACTTTATTATTGGTCGCAAATAAATCTTTTCATTTGTTTTTTCATGGTTTTAAAATACTATTTTAACTGTAAATATACAACGGTTTCCATACTAGCTAGTTTGTCCCTGCTGTAATAGGTGCGTCAATATGTGTGATGGTTGTTTTTTCTCGCTCGTTAAGATAAGTTGTGTGGTTGTATTAACGTAAACAAAAAGACAAACGAACAATCTATATATAGGCCACATATATCTCATAGGAAACTCCTCTTGACGGACATGCCCTTAGAAAGCGAAGGAAGCTACCCATACCACAATAGAATATACCTTGATTTTGTAATTTCAGTTGAGTTTGTAACAAAGTAGTACATAATAACATAACGACTACTTTGGCTAGGCTTCTCTGCTTAGCAGCATGACGAAAAACAATATAGAAGTAATATACTATCAAATGTGTAAGGGTGTGTTCTTTTCAACTTACTCAATAATAAAGTTTAGTTGAGTTTAATAATAGATGTGATGTGATCTATTTTTTCTCTCACATATTACCTATTCATTTAAGTGGAGTTCACTTAAATTTAGTTTAGTGAAATTAAATTCAGTTCAAATCCAACTAAAAAAAAAAGAAAGAAAGTTCATTACAATCCAGTTCAGTAAAACAAAACAAACCCCAAAGTCTTAATTTCTTGATGTTTTAATAATTGAAAACACCAAAACATCATACAAGAATATACATTTTTCGTTCGAACAAATATTATATAATCAACGAATCATTTTTCCAATTAAATTACACCTTCATGGGGATTGGGGAATGGTAACTTCACTACTTGATCTTCTTTTTGAGCAGCATAACAAACACAACACTCTCGACGAGTTCCTTAGTCAAATGCTTATAAGTAATTTGGAGGAGCTCGTTATACAAAGTCTCCCAAATTTCCGCTCCAAAATGATGTGAAACCACGGATTCTGAGAAAGCCCTTATGCTCTTTGCGACTGTTTCTGACCTTGCCCATTTTTCCTTGATATTCTGTCCAATGTAAGTAATTAATATCTCAAGGTGCACAATTTTGAAAGACCCTTCACTTTCCACCACATCGTCAATTTCTTCCTTAGTGGTGTAATACGATGGAAAGTCGAATGTTTCATATTTCTCTTCCTTGATCAATCCCTAATTCACAATAAATATGAAGGTTAACTTAGTATATATATATATATATATATATATATATATATATATATATATATATATATATATATATATATATATATATATATATATATATATATATATATATATATATATATATATATATATATATATATATATATATATATATATATATATATATATATATAAAATAATTTAAGAAAGAAAGAACATTAATTAAGGAACGGAGGGAATAGTATTCCGGCCTGTGTTGGAATAACATAGCTTATGACAACAAAAGTTTGTTATGCAAAGTTTGTTAGAAGATGTACAGTCAGCAAAGTTTGTTATTAGTTTGTTAGAGCTGTAAATTCTGTTTTTCTGTAAGCTTAGTTTTGCTGTATATAAATAGTTGATCATAGGCTGTAAATTAATTCATTCAATCAATCAGAGAATTCTTCTCTTCATCTCCTCACTTTCTCTCTCTTGTTCTTCCCTCTTTCCATTCGATCATCTGATCATGGATTGATGCTCAGCTAAATCGACATGGTATCAGAGCTACGGTTGCTCAAAATCAGTTCATGATCATCATCTCTGAATCATTTCTCTAATTCAATTCACAATTCAATCATTTGGTTTGATTCATCATTTGATCTAGCTCATCTTTTCTCGAAGATTTTATCTTAGAGAAATCGATTCTTAAGATTTTCTTTTCTTCTTGGAATAATTGATTTGTTTTCATCAATTACTCAAGCTCATCAATTGATTCAGAGATTTCACAATTTCTTCATCTTGATTCTAAAATCACAGAATCAAAAGTTCTTGATTGAAATTGTTTTTCACTCAAATTCTCGAAGAGTTTTCTCTTCATCATACTTCTTTTCCGCATCAAATTTCACTCAAATCAAGAATTATTCTCAAAATGTCAGGAATTAACCAAATTGATTCTTCAAATCCTCTCTATCTGCATCCTTCAGATCATCCAGGAATGTTGTTGGTTGCAAAGCCATTTGATGGATCAGGATATGGATCATGGAAAAAGGCAATGTCCATAGGTCTCTCTGCTAAAAATAAATTTGGAATTGTTTCTGGTCAAATTCCCAAACCTGTTGTCACTGAAACAAGTTTCAGCATCTGGCAAAGATGTAATGACATGATTACATCCTGGATTCTGAATGTACTTTCCAGTGACATTGCAGAGAGTGTCCTTTATTGTGATTCAGCTCACCAGATATGGACTGAGTTAGAAGACAGGTATGGACAGGCCAGTGGAGCAAAACTGTATCAATTGCAGCAGAATATCAATCAGACTGGTCAGGGAGCCAGTGATATAGCCTCATACTTCACAAAAATGAAGAGAACATGGGATGAGTTAAGTGTTCTAACATGCCTGCCTACATGCACATGTGGTGCTGTTCAGGCACTTGCCAAACATGAGCAAGATCAAAAGCTTGTGCAGTTCTTAATGGGACTTAATCCTGTTTATGATAACGTAAGGGGGAATATCCTCATGATGAAGCCATTACCTAGCATAGGGCAGGCTTATGCCCTTCTGATCCAAGATGAAAGTCACAGAGAGTTTCATTCCTCAACTAAATTCATCTCAGAATCTGCTTCTATGAATGCTGCACCCTCATTTCAATCAGGATCACATTTCAAGAATAAACTTGAGCCAAGAAAATCTGTCACTTGCACTCACTGCAAGAGGCCTGGTCATCATGTCAGCAAATGCTATAGAATTGTGGGATTTCCTAAGGATTTTAAGTTCACAAAAGGGCTACGAGTAGCTGGAAATGTTTCTGCTAATCACAACTGTGGAGTTGAGGATAATTTTGGTTCTAATATGGAGAGCTCAGCAGACAGCAATTCTGTTATTCCTGGTCTTTCACAAACTGAATGCAACAATTTGATGATGTTGCTGAACAAAACTCAGAGGGGTACAGTGAATTGTGCAAAAGGGACTCAAGATTTTGGCTCTTCAGGACAAGTAATTTCTGCTGTTAACTTTGCTGGTATGGTTTCTTCTTCTCAAAACTTTTCAGGTTCATGTTTTTGCTTAAACTGTTGTTCTGCATCTGGTGACTGCACTTGGATCATAGATACTGGTGCATCTGATCATATGTGTCATCATTTATCTCTTTTCTCAAAAATCTATCCTCTCAATAAACCTAGTCATATTTCACTTCCTAATGGTCAAGTTGTTAATGTCACACAAGCTGGCATAGTTCAAATAACCAGGGACATATTTCTTACAGATGTGCTGTATGTTCCTCAATTTAAGTATAATTTGCTTTCCATTGGCAAATTATACAAACAACTTCATTATCAAGTTGTTTTCACTGAGAAAAATTCTTTATTGCAGGGCCCTTCCATGAGGAGGCCTCAGGTTCTTGGTGAAGCTCATGCTGGGCTATACCTTCTCTTCATGCAGTCACAAAAAGCTAAACACATTCATGCTACTGGTCATTCTGTTTCTTTTAATTCAAATAAAAATGTTGATGTATTTGTTCCTTCCATCAACAATAAATCTGTTAGTAGTGAGATTTCTTTTCCTGTTAATACATCTACTTTTTCAGTAGATTGTAATGTTCAATGCAATAATGTTGGCAATGATTCTGCTTGGATATGGCACAATAGACTTGGTCATTTACCTTCATACAAATTGAAAACTCTTTCTCTGTTACATGATAATGCAAACATTGACTGTTTATCATGTTGTGATATTTGTCCAAGAGCTAGACAACATAGAAATCCTTTCACACATAGCCACATTCAAACCACTCATGCTTTTCAACTCATCCACATAGACTTGTGGGAGCATATCATGTTCACACTTACAATGGCTATAGCTATTTTTTGACCATCGTTGATGACTTCACAAGAACCACCTGGACTCACCTCATCAGTGCTAAGAGCAATGCTCTACCACTTATCCAAGCCTTCACAGAAATGGCCCAAACACAATACAGTAGCAAAATTCAGATTATCAGATCTGATAATGCTCTTGAACTGGGAAGTAGTAAAGAAGCCACTCATTTCTTCCTTTCAAAAGGAATTCTTCACCAAACTAGCTGCACAGACACTCCTCAACAAAATGGAATTGTAGAGAGAAAACATAAACATTTGTTAGAGACAGCTAGAGCTCTCTTATTTCAGTCAAACCTACCCTTAAAATTCTGGGGAGATTGTGTTTTGACAGCTACATACATTATTAACAGATTTCCTACAAAAATCCTTAAAGGCAAAACCCCTTTTGAAGTCCTAAATGGTACTAAACCATCTTACAACCATCTGAGGAGTTTTGGTTCCCTTTGTTATGCCTCTACTCTCAAGAGAGGCAGAGATAAGTTTCAAGCAAGAGCCTCTCCCTGTATATTCATAGGATATCCATATGGAAAAAAGGCATACAAATTATATAACCTTGATACCAAGAAAATCCAAGTCTCCAGGGATGTAAGCTTTTATGAAACCATTTTTCCATATCACAAGCTTGTTAATCAACCATTTAATTCCACATATTCACCTTCTTTTTTCCCTCTCCAAACCTCACCACCACAAACAGACAATATTGATCAGTTCCTCTCATCACCTTCACCATCTACTGAATCTACAAATCCTACAGTTCAACCTCATCCTCATGACACCTCACCAATACCTGAACCTCACCATTCCTCACCTATTATCCCCAATTCATTGTTGATTTTAGCTTGTTATGATCCTGATTTTCTACATGGTATTAGAGCCTGTATGGGAAGCTTTCAGATTCTTTGAAGTCCAAAGGATATCAAATGTCTCAGAATGATCATTCTCTCTTTTATAAGCACATAGGGCAGTCAGCTGTCTTTGTAGCTGTCTATGTTGATGATGTGCTCATCACAGGGGACCATGAAGAAGAAATTGCATTTCTCAAGCTATTCTTAGATGAAAAATTCAAGATCAAAGACTTGGGATTCTTGAATTATTTCCTAGGGATAGAAGTTTTACAGTCAAATGGAGGAGTCATTTTAACTCAAAGAAAATTTGTCAATGAGCTCCTGAAGGAATTTAAATGTGATTCTGGTGCAAGTGCTATATGTCCTCTAGAGACCAATCTGAAGCTTAGAGCTAATGAAGGTGCCAGCATTGCTGAACCTGGCATATACAGAAAGTTGATAGAGAAGCTCAACTTCTTGACACATACAAGACCTGATCTTGCTTTTACAGTTCAATACCTGAGTCAATTCATGACAGATCCCAGAGAACCTCACATGGCAGCAGCTCAACATGTTCTGAAATATTTAAACAGAAATCCTAGTCAAGGTTTATTCTTTAATTCAGACAGTAAGTTTCAACTACAAGCTTATTGTGATTCAGACTGGGCAGCATGTCCACAGTCTAGAAGATCAGTTAGTGGATACTTCATCATGTTAGGAGGGAGCCCTATCTCCTGGAAATCCAAGAAACAAGCCACTGTTTCATTGTCAAGTGCAGAGGCAGAGTATAGGAGTATGAGAAGGGTGACAGCAGAGTTAGCATGGCTTTCAAGACTTCTACATGAGATGACAGTTCCTGATGTCATACCTGTGCCAGTCAAATGTGATAGTCAAGCAGCAATTTACATAGCCAGAAATCCAGTATTTCATGAGAGAACCAAACACATCGACTTAGATTGTCATTATGTGAGGGAACAATTACAGGATGGATTAATCACCCTTGAGCATATCAGAACTCATGAACAATTAGCAGATTTGTTCACTAAAAGTCTTCCGGGAGCTCAGCATCATCATCTCCTTAGCAAGTTGGGAGTCTTAACACCCTCCAACTTGAAGGGGGGTGTTGGAATAACATAGCTTATGACAACAAAAGTTTGTTATGCAAAGTTTGTTAGAAGATGTACAGTCAGCAAAGTTTGTTATTAGTTTGTTAGAGCTGTAAATTCTGTTTTTCTGTAAGCTTAGTTTTGCTGTATATAAATAGTTGATCATAGGCTGTAAATTAATTCATTCAATCAATCAGAGAATTCTTCTCTTCATCTCCTCACTTTCTCTCTCTTGTTCTTCCCTCTTTCCATTCGATCATCTGATCATGGATTGATGCTCAGCTAAATCGACAGCCTGCGGTAGACCAATGTAACATCTTCAATTCACCTGCTACAAACGATGGGGTTGGTTACAAGTTACAACACAAGGATGTGTGGTAAAGTCTAGATTGGAAGTGAAAAAACTACCTGAGAAACTAGACTTGCTATGGCTTGATTGAGGAGTTTGAGCGCCGTAGATTGTCGAGCCTGCTGTATAGATGGGCTAGCCATAAAGGTGAGGAGCATGTGACCGTTGAGAACAACTTCTTGTGAGAGGGAGTTGAGGAACAAGGTCCAATCTCGTTGAAATTGAGCAAGGTAGGCTTTCGCTACCTCTGGAGGGCTTTTATCACATAAATGGATGTTGCCTTTGTTTATTGACATGCCTTCTTTATTGTAAAGACCGGTTGGTACCTGAAAAATAAAAATTAATGTGGAAACATATTTGTTATTCCTTCCGAAAGAATTTATTAAACTAACGAGCTAGTTGAATCGTTTTGGCTATCAATCAGTGATAACTTTCTTTCCGTTTTCACCCCGCAAAAGAGAGAAAAATAAAATAAAATAAAAAAAGAACTAACCTGTGAGAGCCACTGGAGGCAGAAATTAGAGTGAACAAAATGCATGTGGTTTCGAGAGAAAAGACGACCATAGAAGGAACCAGGAGCACTGAACAAGAAGCAAAATGGAACACCATGCATTTTGCCTTTTTGGCAGCTCCAAATCAAACAAATCTTTGAATAGCAATTTGAAGTTATTTGATGGAACATGGAAGATCATTCAAGTATATCTCTATTTCCGGCGCTATTTGACTGTTATCGTCCCACTTATTATTCTTTTGCACATTTTCGACCACCGCTGATACAAGAGCTAACGGGGCGGCACCCGCTCCACAGCCCAAATCTGCCACTTTTAGGACTTCACCTGCCTTTACTGTACCTTCGGATAAGAAAAGGGCCTCAAATGATCTTTCTATTATAGGCTTCATCATCGAAGCTGTTTTTGTCTATACATTATTGCATACACAGTTAAAATTAATCAGTATTTGATCATACTATAGGAAAATAGCTACGAACTGTCATAATCAAATGCATCAATAATCACTAACAGCCATATTATATACTCCATATAGACACCCACCCATCAGCCCCCACCACAAATGACAAAACCCCATAATTGAAAGGAGAGAGATAGAGGGGGTGAGCAGAGTACAAAAGTTAATTATTAATCAAACTTCTTAATTTTTCAACCCCAAATAATTTGATAGGAACACTAATAATGTTAAGGGCAAATAGGGAACTTGTTTGCCAAAATCAGCTCTCGAAAATATATATATATAAATGCAGGCATATCAATGGATGATTTACTACCTGGTTTACAGAGTTATGAGCATAACTGAACCCTCCATTACCATCTGTCATATGCAGTACATCCTTTAGTAGCGCCATAACTAAGAAATCACCTTTCTCTCTTGTTCTATTATTGTATTTATTTCCTCTGGCTTATAAGTATCTTCTTATTTATAAACCGAGGATCTTGGACGGGGGTTTAGAGAGAGAAAAAGAGTTATGGACTTATGGGGGAAGATTGGGATCCGAGAAATTCTTTGTTGGATTGGAGAGAGAGAGAGAGAGAAGGGACAGGGAGCGGAAGGGGCGCGGAAGGGGCAAAGTTTTGATAAATGGGAGGAATGGGAAAAAAATAATTTGATGTGAATGCAGCTGTTGAGCGCGCTCTGAGGTTGTTGATGAGCCACCGAGGTCATATATGGAACTAGTGTTTGCCTGTGCTTTACATGGGTACTGGGTAGTTGAAATAAAATACTCGTATTACTCTATGAGAGACTGAGTTTAAAATGGGATGTACGTGAGATATTGGGGGTTAAATTTTGTGAGAACGAGAATAATGAATATTAGGGTGAGCAGAAATTTCGGGTACTCAGAACTGGAACTATAACTTATACGCAACCAATTTCAAATCCAATTCCGAAAAATGAGAACAAGTACTAAAAGAATCAAATATAAATGAGTATATGACTTCTTTAGAAACCCAAAAAAAATTAAAAAAATAAATTATGCCTTAGTTTCTTGATACCAGTACACCATTAACTTCATTATTTGTTCAATCATAAATAAATGTATTATCGGCAAATCAATAATTTTCCAATTACACATATTTAGATCGACGAAAGCTTGGGGTGGGTAGCGCAATGACGCACCCCTCACTTTTTTTCGGCAATAATCTGAATTTAAGTCTCATTTCTAACAAGTTGGAGCTTACTTTGTCGTTCAAAAATTAAATTTTTTTTTAGACAAATAGTAACTTCATATGATCTTCTTTCTAAGCAGCATAACGAATACAAAACACTCGATAGGTTCCTTGGTCAAATTCTTATAAATAACTTGGACGAGCTCGTTATACAAAGCCTCCCATATTTCCATTCCAAAATGATGAGAAACCACATATTCTGAGAAAGCCCTTATGCTCTTTGCAACAGTTTCTGCCCTTGCCCATTTTCCCTCGAACTTTTGTCCTAAAAGAGTGGTTAATGTCTCAAGGTGCTCAATTATGAATGACCCTTCTCTTTCCAGAACATCCTCTATTTCTGCCTTAGAGGGAAAATAAAGTGGAAAGCCAAATGTTTCTGTTTTCTCTTCCTTGATCAATCCCTAGTAACAATAAAAATGAAGATTAGCTTAGTGTATTCCTTAATCGACTATTGATTAACCAGAGACAGATTATCAAAGTACTCCATTCGTCCCATGTTAAAACTATCTCTACATTGGATTCATTTAGCATTAATGTTAGAAAGCGTATAAATATTCATAAGTTAGAAATATTATCAATGTTAGATTCATTTTTTATTTTATTTTTTCGAGTGTAAGCCCGCAAAGCGATTTTAGCTTTCCATTACTTCAATCAAATCAGAAACAAGAACATTTGAGAAACTACCTGAGAAACTAGACTAGCTATGGCTTGATCAAGAAGTTTGAGCGCCGTAGATTGGCGAGCCTCCAAAGATGGCCTACCCAAAGTTGTGAGGAGCATGTAGCTGTTGGGTACAACTTCTTGAGAGCGGGAGTTGAGGAACAAGGTCCAATCACGTTGAAATTGAGCTAGGTAGGCTTTGACTACCTCTGGAGAACTTCTATCAGATACATTGATACTACCCTTGTTTATTGGCATGCCATCTTTATTGTATATACCGGGTGGTACCTTCACATCCTCAAAAGTCAAAACGAAATATAGTTACTTAAAGAAGAGAGTGCGTGATAAAAAGCTAGGAAAAATTAACTTGAAAAGAATTCTAGAGAATGGAACTCGATCAAGTGAATCGAAATGAACCTGAGATAGCCATTGGAGGCAGAAATTAGAGTGAACAAAATGCAAGCTGTTGCGAGGGAAAAGACGACCATAGAAGGAACCAGGAGCACTGAACAAGAAGCATAAGGGGGCACCATTTTCCTTTTTTGGCAGCTCCAAATGCAACACATCTTTGAATAGCAATTTGAAGTCATTTGATGGAAGATCATTCAAGTATATCTCTATTTCCGGAATTTGATTGTCAACAACATCCCACTTATTTATTCTTTGCACATTTTCAACCACCGTTGATACAAGAGATAATGGAACGGCACCCACCCCACAACCCAAATCTGCCACTTTTAGGACTTCACATGCCTTTACAATACCTTCCGAGGATAGTCTTTGTAATGCTCTCTCTATTAGAGGCTTAGTCATGGAAGCTGCTTTTGTCTATATTCAAAAAAAGTAAAATAAAAATACTTGAGTTAATTATAAGGATCATCTTAATAAAATGAAAATGCATCAATTGGAAGACCGCTGATATTACATCCCTTAATAGTACGTACATGATATAATAGTAGCATTATTGTTAGCCCTACCAATAAAACATTGTTGACAAAATAGAGGGTTGGATTACCTGGGTTAGAGAGTTTTGAGCATAACTGAACTCTCCATTACCTTCTTTCATGTGGAGGATATCCTTTAGCTCCATTTCTAACAAAATACTCCAAATTAACACACACACACACACTCTCTCTCTCTCTCTCTCTCTCTCTTTGTGGCTACTTGACTTCCCTCTAGCTTAAATTCTCTTATATATAAAATCAACTGGACAGCACCAATGATGTACTTAATTCTATAATTGAAGGTGCAAGTTCAAGATCGACAGCTAAGAAGGAATTAATTATATATACGAGTAATGTGTGGTTTAGAAATAAGGATGAAGGTGAACTTAGAAATTCCCATCGTAATAAGGCCAATCGGCGGCATGGGAGGACCAATTGTGACTTGTACACTGCTACCTGTTTGAGTATTTAATTATGGAGTACTGTACGGCAATCCCTCAAATTGAAGAGAGATTTTTGTAAGTTTCCTCCAATTGGAATTTCATGTCCAAATTAAAAGCAGTTTTTCGAGGCGGAAACTCAAAAGTTTGTCACGAAATGCACGTCCACAAGCGAAAACTTTATTGAACACTGATGCAGATTGCAGACTGCAGATTGCAGACTGCAGACTGCAGAGTGCTTGGGCGCGCAAGTGGGAAATTGGATGGAGAGAGCTGGTGGCCTTGGCAGTAAATCAACATGGCATCAAAATTTTGATACGTATATCACCCCAACTGGGCCTTTAACCATATCTTAAACTTTTGTTTAAGTTGGTTCTAGCACACCTTACAAGATGCCCGAGTTCTGGCATTGTTTGGAGGCCCAAATCAACTAGAATGCAACTTCTTCTTCTTCTTCTTCTTCTTTTTTCTTCTTTTTTTTCTTTTTTTTTTTTTTTTGCTACAAAGACACGTGTAATAGCCCGCAAAGGAGGAGACCTCCCTGCAAAAAAAGGTAGGGGAATTTTTATATTCACCACATAGATGATGATTTGAACCCCTAACCACTAGGTTGTGAGAGAAAATTCTCATCCTGAAATACTTTATACTCGTATTAAGAAAAATAACACCAACGGACATTCAACCATTCGGTTAAACTTTTGGTTAAATTGGTTCAACACTTTACAAGATACCCAGGCTCTGGATTTCTTGCATGCCCAAATCAACTACAATGCAACTATTTCATCTTTGTAGTATGTTTTGGTTGAGAAAGTGTGCCGGAAAGTTGTAACCAAAATAAAAAGTATGCCGGAAAGCATTGTTAATTTGGCTAATAATTGTAATGTCTATGTCGTTTTAGCTAATGAATCAATTTTCCAGCAGCATATACTATCATCAGAAAAATAACAACAAAAAAATATAAAAGCAAACGATAAGATTTGTGTGGGATGAAGTAGTTTAATTTGTAGTTTCCCCCGCAATCAAGTTGTTGATATTAGAGAATAATCAGAGTATCAATCTTGTATATATCCTTTCATTATTTCCAGTTATTCTCTCCCTTGATCATAGCACTAGAATAATAGATCATAGTAATAGAATAATATCTGCTCCTTGATCATAGCATTAGAATAATATCTGCTCCTTGATCATAGCACTAGATTAGTTTAGTTGCCTTCTTTATAGATACTCTTTCTTCAATAGTTTGTATATAAATAGATGTATCTATCAATGTAATTCTTAAGCCTTCAATCAATCTCAACGTTTATATGGTATCAGAGCTTCACTGATCCAACCTTCAAACCTTACCTACCATGGTTGTCAAATTCGGACTCCATACCTTACCCAACCAAAAACTCATAAATTACGAGCTCACCTATAAAAATCAACCCCACCAATCCAACATCCACCCGAAACCCTTCCTCGTCAAATGTCAGTGGTGTCGTAACCAAGGTCACGTACTCTCCCAATGTTCCGAATTTCAAAAACTATTTCCGCACATCTTTGTCCCACCCCCACCTCGCTCAAACCGAGCACCCAACCCAACCTATTATTCCCCTCGCGCCCACGTCGCACAAACTACTCAAACCTCACCAAACCCCACGTGGCTCCTTGATAGTGGCGCGAGTCACCATGTCACCAACAACCTAGCCAACCTTTGTCTTCATGCCTCATATGATGGAACCGATAAACTCATAATTGGTGATGGATCTACACTCCCCATCTCTCACATTGGTTCTTTCTCTCTCCCTACTTCCTCTAGACCCTTGCACTTTCTCAACGTTTTATATGTACCCTCTATCTCCCGTAATATTATTTTCGTCTCTCAACTATGTGAAGATAATGATATTTGTGTTGCTTTCTTACGTTCCTTCTTCACTGTGAAGGAACTCCGAACCGGCCACACTCTCCTCCATGGCCAACCTAGAGGTGGCATCTATGACTGGACCCCGCCATCTCCTCTCCTTTTCATAAGCACAACCACCAACTATCATGAATGGTACCACAAATTGGGTCATCCAACACCACCCATTCTCCGTCAACTCCAAATACAACTCTCACTTCCTATTTCAAAATTTGATAATTCCACTTTCTGCAATTCCTGCTTCATTAATAAAAGCAGTAAACTCCCATTTTCCCAATCCACCATTAGTTCTACTGCTCCTCTTGATATTATATTCAGTGATGTTTGGACATCCCCGCTATATTCCAACGATAATTACAAGTATTATGTTATTTTTGTGGACCACTTCACAAAATACATGTGATTTTACCCCCTAAAACAAAAATCCGAGACACATTCCACCGTCACCCGTTTCCGAGCCTTAGTGGAAAAATACTTCAACAAACCAATCCTCTACCTATATTCTGACAATGGTGGCGAATATATAAAACTCACCCCTCACCTCCTTGATAATGGTATCACCCATCTTACAACACCCCCTCACACCTCGGAACACAATGGCTATTCCGAACGGCGTCACCGTCACATCGTTGAAACCAGTCTTTCCCTTCTCTCACATGCTAAACTCCCATTAAAATTTTGGACTCATGCCTTTACCACCGCTACATACCTTATAAATCGTATGCCCATTCCAACTCTCAATCATATATCACCATTCACCAAACTTTTCAACCAACAACCCAACTACACCAAATTGCGTTGCTTTGGATGCCTATGCACAATTTTTCCTATCCCTCACTAACCTCGTCTACCAACACCACAGCCCCGTCATCCACCAACGACGAGTGGTGCACCCCTCCCATGTCTCACTCGTCGCTTCTCCTCTCACCATCAAACCCGGCCCCTGTTCCTACCCATCACTGTCACCCACCACCGAAACCACACCCAATCTCACAGCACCCACTTTGATTAGGACAAAAACAGAGTATTTGGGATGTAGCTTCACGAGGGGAGGGGTTATCTCTGACTTGGATATTAGGATTGACACCGCAGTGGTACCAAGGAAAGAGAGCTTCAAGTATTTGGGGTCGATCATTCAAAGTAACGGAGAAATTGACGAAGACGTAGCCCACTGTATCAAGGCAGGGTGGGTAAAATGGAGAAGTGCTTCGGGTGTCCTTTGCGACGACAAGATACCACTCAAATTAAACGGTAAATTTTACCGCATAGCTATTAGGCCAGCTATGCTCTATGGTGCAGAGTGTTGGCAGATTAAACAAGCGCATGTTCAAAAGATGAAGGTGGCTGAGATGAGGATGCCCCGTTGGATGTGCAACCTCACTAAGAGAGATAAGTTCAGGAATGAGGTGGTGCGTGATAAGGTGAGGGTGGCAGACATTGAGGGGAAAATGCGTGAGATGAGACTCAGGTGGTTTGGACATGTTATGAGGTGACACCCAGACGCTCCCGTGAGGCAGTTTGAGAAGATTATACTTACGGACTGTAAGAGAAGAAGAGGGAGGCCTAAGAAGAATTGGGGTGAGGTGATTAGGAAGGATTTAGCTCTTCTAGAGCTTACCGAGGATCTGGCCCTTAATAGGAAACTTTGGCGTAGTAGAATACACATAGATGAGAGTCACGACACTACTTAGAGGATGCGTTGCACCGCCCAGATTTATTAGGTGTTTTTACTTCAGAGGTGTAGCATTGTCTTTTTAGTGCATGTTGGTTGCCCCTTTACTAGTTGGTGCTCATCCCCTCCCTCTCTATTATTATGCGAGTATAGTCTTTAATTGGTTACTGTTTATGTACTTCTAGATTTTTATTCCTCTGCGTTTGCATGCATCCCTTCATTCACTTTTTTCCTGTTTATATTCATTTCATTAATTGCAAACTATTTTCTAAAATTCAAAACTGTTGTCTATAATTCAAAACTGTTTTCGTGGGTCTTTCGGAAACAGCCTCTCTACTAGGCGACTAGTCAGGGGTAAGGCTGCATACATCTGGACCTCCCCATACCGCGCCCTCAGCGGGATAACTACTGGGCGGTTGTTGTTGTTGTATTTAATAACATGTATTATTTGTAAAATATCTCCTAAATCAATATTTTTTTTTCCAAATATCATACTTAAAAGGTACATACAACAAAATTACAAAATAAATAAATATTATATACTGATGTCATACATTAAAACCTTACAAATCATACAAAATATTGATGATTTTTTAATTTTTTATATTATATTAATTAAATGGATGGTAAATGGGTTCGCGGAGCGGGTTAGGGGATGAGAAAGTTCCACCTGAATCCAACCCGATCCGTCACCCGCTCCATGCGTCTTCCGCGAAAGAATCCATTTATTCGGATTTTTATCTATATAGTCGATTCGGTGGGTTTGATATCTGCGGATGATGAACCCATTTACATCCCTAAAATGGTTACCAGAATGATTTCTGGTGCTATTTTAAATTTGTACTTTGTTAAATTCGATATGATTTTTAGATGACGGGTGACTTTATAGTAATGAAGTTTCTATTTCCTCTAAAAAAAATCAATAAAGATGCTCAATGCTGAAAAATACAATTGCAGCCTTGCAGGCATATCTATGGATGATTTACCTGGCTTACGGAGTTGTGAGCATAACTGAATGTTCCATCACCATCTTTCATGTGAAGAATTTCCTTTAGCTCCATATGTAACAAGTGGCTAAAACTCTCTCACACACTCTCTCTCACACATGACACACACACTCTCTCTCTAATGATCTACATCCTGTCGTCTGGTGGCTTAAATCCTCTTATTTATAAAATTAACTTGGTCATGCTTTTCTCATGAACAATGATACTTGTACAATAGTTGTACATTACAACTTTTTTTTATGTGAGAGAAGTGACAAAAATACCCTTATTATTTAGAATTTCAAGAGAGTATTTGTGGTAGAGTGAAAAAGAGAAAATGAGAGAAATAGACACAAAAAAAAGTTATAATGTACAATAATTGTACAAGATTCATTTTCCCTTTCTCATGCATATAATCTCCATCACGCACTCCTAAGAAAATAAAGTGTGATTAAGAATCAAAGGTGACGTTTCCCATCCTAGCCCCTGCCGTAGGTGTGTGCGGCGGTGCGGCAGTGTGTGAGTGCCCACTGCCCAATATGTGTGTGATAGTAGTTGATTTTGTGATTTGGTTGAGTTTGTAAGAACGTTGTACGTAACTGCTTTGAACAATTGAACGTAACTGCTTTGAGTGGCTTGGATTCATCAAAAAGAATTTTTTGTCTAATTTCAATACTGCAAATTTGAGATTTAATGTATCCAACAATAATTCTTAATCACTAAGCTAAGACATTTTTATGACTGACACACAGATTTTGTTAAAAATACGGAGTTTTCATCACAAATTGGGCCTTGATAAAAATACGAGTGCTTCCCGTCATTCGTCAATCAAGTTTTGCCTTGATAAAAATACTGAATTTTCATAACAAATTGATAATTATGCATTTTCTTAATTACATGTTTAATTACATTCAACTTCCATGAAGTACATTTATTACAAATTAAACTTTCATTGATCCATTTTTGCATTATATATTTATACTAGTTACATTCATTTTATTGTTTTAATATATAAATCCGCTGGTTTGTATAGCCTAACTTGTTTATTATTTTATTGTAATTTATTCCAATATCTGATATCTAGTACAAAATATGACTATCACTACTACTATTATTTTTGTAGTGTAATTTACTCTAGTATCCAGTCCAATCAAAAAAAAATATATCGTAAGTATCAAATGCATGCATTAAAATTAAGTTCAAATTTTTAGAATTGGAACTCTGAATAGATAAGCCCAAGTCAAAACTAAAATTTCAATTTGAATGCCCATTTAAGTGTTCACTCCAAATCGAATAGTTTGATTTGCCTCGGTTCAAATTTTGTACTTAATCCTAAAAAAAATCAACAATAACAATACATTAATTTTTCAAAGCACATTAATTAACCACTTAATAGTCAAACTAATTAAACTAACAACATACATTGAATCATGAGTTAATAATGTTTGGATCAATTCAAAGTATTAAAGTACTGCATTAATTGTTAGCATGACTTGGATTACACATGTCAACTAAAATGATAGGAACGCCTATGTGGATGCCTACGTGTCCTTATAGCAATTGTGCTTATTCACTTATATATATATATATATATATATATATATATATATATATATATATATATATATATATATATATATATATATATATATATATATATATATATATATATATATATATATACTAGTTATATTCCCATGCGATGCACGGTTTGTGTGTTAATATTAAATAAAATATCTTTATTGGTATAAACTTTCAAGACACCTTTGGCATATGTCATATATGGATACAAAAATACTTTTCTATGAACCTCTCGATCCCTTAATATGCACAAACCTACTACATTACACCAAATTTAGGGCAAAATACCAAAAATATACAATATCTCATTCTTGTTAATCATGATATAAACCAACTAATTTTGTATAGCCAAATTTGTTTATTATTTTTTATTGCAATTTACTTCTATATCCGGTCCAAAAGACCACCACCACTACTACTTCCATACTACTATTATTTAATTTTGATGCAGTTTTCCAGCTGTATACAGTCCAAAAAAGAGGATGCCCTAAGTATCAAATGGATGCAGTAAAATTATATTTAATTAATTAACAACCACGTATACTATTCATTGAAAGCTAATACATTATTGTGCGTTACACAATTTATATAAATACATTTGTGATCATATAATTAATAGTAGTAAAATAAGATCAGATACATGCATCTTAAGTATTTGATGACATGTCAAAACGTAACTAAAAATAAACCATACAAAAAGAAAATGTGTGGAATAACACTGAACTTAGGATGATACAATTTTAAGTTATTATAACGCTCTTTTAATCATACAACAACTCAATTGAGCAAATAGATATTTTTTGTGATTATTATATGCATGTATTATTATAAAAAAATTTAATGAGTACTTGACTTTTGGAGAGAAAATATTATTTAATAAAAGAAAATATGTATTAATGTAGGTTCATGCATGTTAAATAAAGATGACATGGCAAGCTAGGTGGATGTGCCTTGCTTATGTGGATGTCCACTTGTCCATCAAGCAATTGTGCACATCCACTTATATATATATATATATATATATATATATATATATATATATATATATATATATATATATATGAATGGATCGGATTTTCTCCCACTAATCACGACTCACGAGCGAGGTTTACCATGGTTTCTTTAACATTGGAAAGAATAAGCATTCTTTCAACTAGCTACTCCAAATAATCAAACTAATTTTCTCTTAAGAAAAAAAAGAATGGTGTAGTGATCAGCAGGTTCCTGATTGGCCAAATGCTCATAGAGAGGTAGGGTGAGCTTCTCATACAACGGATTCACGGCTTCATGCCCGATATGACGAGAAATGAAGGGTTCTGAGAAGTCCCTCATGAATTTTGCGATGGCATTTGCCTTTTCGCGATAATTGTCCACAATTTCATTTTCACAAACAGCTGGATGTGGGTGTGTCATTGTCTTTATAGTCTCAATTGTAAAGGACCCTTCCCTTTCCACTAAAGCTGTCAAAAGCTGACACGACACGACAACACGACACGAACCGGACAGGAATATAGCGGGTTAGTGTTGAGAGGTTTCGACCCGTTTAATTAAGGGTGTTACTAAATGCCGCCCCTAAATTACTAGGTACCGCCCCCCAAAATTCCAATTTTGCCCTTTTTTAATTTTTCACTCATCCTCTCCCTCTCTCCCTCTCTAACTCTCACACCACTTCTCTCCCACTCTACCACCCACTCTCATACCCAACCTTCATCAACATTCACTCAAGCAACCCGCGGATGTCTGCCGGCGATGAAGAAGTGCCGTCGACGGTGGCGGAGGTAAAATTAATTTTTTTTGCGCATTTTTTTTGCACGGTCGTCTGAGATTTTCGACTCACCCTTGGGTGAGTCGTCTGCTACAGGCGACCCACCCAAGGGGAGTCGTCTGTCGATCGCGACTCACCCTTGGGTGAGTCGTCCGCTACAGGCGACTCACCCTTGGGCGAGTCGAGATCAATAGACGACTCACCCTTGGGTTGGTCGCCTGTAGCAGACGACTCACCCAAGGGTGAGTCGAGATCGACGACCGACAAACTCAAAAAAAAAATTTATTATTATTATTATTATTATTATTATTATTATTATTATTATTATTATTATTATTATTATTATTATTATTATTATTATTATTATTTGTTTGAATTTAAGATTAAGCTAACATTGTTTTCGTTGTTTTCGTTAGATTCCTTTGGAGCGGTTCGGTGGTGATGGTGTTGATTACAGTACGCATTTCGTCACTGATGAGTTATTTGATAGTGATACAGATGCAATTAATTGGGCAAAACAAATTGCACTTACTATCGGGTTTGAGTTGATGATTTCGTCACACAAGAAGAGTGGAAGCGTAAAATTGTTAAAATGCAATCGAGGTGAACGCTACAGAGGGGAATTAAGAGACTTAGATACTGCTGCTCGGAAGAAATCGAAAACAAAGGCTTGTAAATGTACGTTCCAGTTGAGAGCTCGGCAAGTGTATGGGTCCAGTAGTTGGATGATTGTCACATTGCCTGGGACTAGGGGTACGCACAACCATGACTTTGCTGTGTATCCTGAGGGATATCGTCAGATGAGTGGTCTTAGTCCTGGGTCAAAGAAACTCATTCGTGACATGACTTCGGCACAAACAAAGCCATGTGCTATCTTGGCCGCGATTAAGGAAAAATTTTCCGAGGACAATGCAACTAGACGGCATGTGTACAACCACAGAGATCGTATAAGGAAACTTGATTTTGAAGAGAGAGATGTCATTGGTCAGTTTCATCATTTAGCTGTGGCGAATAAGTACGTACATTGGACAAGAGCCGACCGAGCTACTAATGAGGTAACTCACGTGTTCATGGCACACCCTACATCAATTCAGTTACTTCGGTCTTTTCGTTGGTTGATTGGCTTAGATTCCACGTACAAAACAAACAAGTATAAGATGCCGTTTGTTGAGATAGTGGGGATGACTCCAACCAATAAGAACTTCCTCATAGCTTATGCCATTATGAAGGATGAGACTCAGGCAAGCTATGCGTGGGTCTTAGATAAGTTGAGGATGCTTATTGGAAATGATGTACACCCAACAGCAATTGTGACCGATCGTGAGCTAGGGTTGATGACACCTATTAGAGAGATATTTCTCGAGAGTGCCCATTTGCTCTGTACATGGTACATTAACAAAGTCGTTGAAGACAAAGTGTACAGACTTTGTGGAAAAGATAAGGCCGTCGCGCAGAGGTTCAAGAATGGGAGGTGGAAAATTATCATGGAAGCTTCCACAGAAGCTGCGTACGATAGAGCAGTGCGTACGATGAAGGTTAGTTGGAGGACTTACCCTCACGTGATATCCTATGTAGAGGAGACCTGGCTGAGACACAAAGAGATGTTTGTGGCTGCGTGGACGAATAAGGTGCTACACCTTGGCAACACTACGACTTGCAGGGTGGAGAGTGCACATGCCGCGCTAAAACAGTGGTTGAACTCCTCAACTGGAGCTTTGGACAATGTTTGGAACAAGGTCAACAAGTCAATCGAGTCACAAATAACTGAGATCAAGTACACACTTGAAGAGTGCAGAAGACGAAGAAGTGTGGTGTACTCGGGTTTCCCATTCAACTATCTGACCGGGTATGTTTCCCATTACTGCTTACAAATATTATTGGCTGAGCTGAACAGGATGAGAGAATTGAGTCACCAAGTATTTGATCGTTGCGGTTGTGTATTGAGATCCACTCATCAGATCCCGTGTGCGTGTGAGTTGAAAACGGCCACGGATACGGGCACGCCAATTAGCTTGAATAGTGTCCACAAATTTTGGCGAACACTCGTTATTAATGATGCAGTGGAGATAGCTACGCTTGACATGACTGAGCATCCATCTGAGGACCATCGATACTTTCGGTCTCTGGTCGACGAGGTTAACTCAAGCGACCCGGCAGTTGTGCGCAACATATCTGTCCTTATGAATGAGCAGCTTCATCCTAAGGAAGCGAGTTACGTCGAGCCGGAAGCGAACACGACAGTCAGAGGTCGACCGAGAGGGAGTTCCTCTACCAGACGTGATCCTAGTTCATGGGAGTACTCCCAGAGGGGTCGTGGTCGCCCTAGGTCATCCAGTTCGAGCCGCGGGCGTGGTCGTACCTCATCCTCATCGAGTAACTTCGTAAACAGTACTGGTATGAAAACCCATAATTTATTAACATATACATAATGTTGTTACTTTTTGATAAGTACTATTATTGACTTTCTATTATATTGTCTTGCAGCTGGACACGCAATAGATATCACTGAATTCTATCATGTTAACAAAATTCCGGGAATCATCGTACCTTTCATTGAAGGATATCTCGATGTGCTTGGGGATGGTAATTGCGGTTTCCGTGTCATTGCGGACTACATTTTCGGAGACCAAGAGCAATGGCGAGTGGCGAGAGTTTGCATTGCACACGAACTCTTAGCTAACCGAGCATTGTACGAAAACTTATACGTTGAAGGGGTCGACGCTGGTTACCGCCGTATTATGTGGGACGGAGGTGCGTGTAACGATGATCACTGGATGACAGTAATTGAGGATTTGTTCCCGATTGCCAACCTCTTCAATGCAGCGATTATGTTATTCGGATACGGCAGCGGAAGGGGGTTATATTCTTGTTACACAGTGCTACCGTTCCAAGCACCTTCGACTGCTACACGTCCAAGTAGGGAAATTGTCATGTGTCATTTAGGTGATTCGTATTCCCATTATATCCGTCTGGATTTAGCCTCAGATTTCCCTGTTCCTCCGATATGCGAAGCATGGTTTACTTTTCGTTCTGATAGTGTCGCTGGTTGGGAGCAAATGTATGTTACGCGAAGAGCACATTGGGATCGTTTAGCGAGGTCGATGTAATTGAATGTTTTGCGTGATTGTTATACTTATATCATTGTCACATTTTTGTGTGATTGTTATATTTTGCATGTGGAGAGTGGTCGTGATTATTGGAGGTAAATAAAACAACAAATTACAATAAAACAAAAAATGTAAATAAGAAACAACAAATTACAATAACACAAATAAATAATAACAATAACAATGAAACTCTTATAATAACAAATTCATCTAGGGTCAATACATCATTTGGCAGCCCGCCAATCTCTCATAAACTCGTCCATAAATGATCGAGGACCTTCCGCTTGCTCCGGAGGAATCAAAGTAATGGAAGACTCAAATCCGACGGCTAGACGATTCACCCACTGCAAAAAAGTAACAATGAGTGTGAGTTCAGAGATATGTAATACGTAAAAAAATATATATTTTAGTTAATCACTTACATAATCGCTGTTGGATCGTGGAGGAATCACAGGTGCTGCAGCGTCACGTATCAGCCGAGGGTGGGAGTGAAGGTAGTACCATGCGAGGTAGTCATCCGTACATGCTGTGGGATCTGACGTGGATGCCTGAAACCCATGGAGACCAAGAATGTAAAATCTCGGGAACATACGCCAAGCATCAGATGACATCCGTTCGGGGAAGACAACCTTGTACGAACGACTGCTCCATGACCTGATCGCTTTGACTGGCCTAAAGATCGGGGTTGGGATACTCTGTACGTACCCGATTTGTCGTAAACAACGACCAGGCATGTACGGTTCGATAATATCCCGATACTGTAGCCACCCCATGAATACAGTCCTCGGTACAGATACTGCCGGGTTAGAACCGTACGGCAGCTACACCACCTACGTAGAAATGTTGAAAGTTACGGTGAAGTAAAAAAACATAGCAAACGACGAAATAAATCATGAACACCGATAACTAAATGACGTACCTCTGTCGCTCGCAGATGATCCAAGCGTCTACGTAAGGAGTCCAGTCGACCCATGTCCTTGCCCTCAGCCAGGGCACTCCATACGGACGCACGGGGAGCCTCGTCGTCCCCGACAACCATCCGCTCCCGATGAGGTCGGAAGCAGGGAAAGTACTCGTATATCCATGGCTGCAGGAGAGTTAGGCATCCGCAGATGCCCTGAGAATCCCCGCGACTAGCTATACCGAGCTGACGATATAGGAAGGCGAGGGCAGCAAATCCCCAAGAGAAGTCATGCACCGTATCGACACCGTCGTCCATCACCTCCATCACGCAGGAGGGTCTAATACGGTTACCACTCTTGTCGACAAACAAGGTGGATCCAATAAGTAACCACATCCAAGCTGTCGCCTGGATGTCATCTATTTGCTCACGGCAAAGCTCAAAAACCGACTCCGTGAGGACCGCACCGCCCTGCCAGTGGCTACACATCAGTTCTTCTGGGCTGACCCCGAGAACCTCCATGGCCGCCGTCTGCAGCTGCCCATCCCGTCCCTCATTGGAAACGAGCTCTCCGTCTACAGGAATCCGAAGAATATGCCATACATCGTGCAACATGATCGTCATCTCTCCGAACGGCATGTGGAACGAGTTCGTATCCGGCTGCCACCTTTCCACGAATGCAGATATCAGGGGGAAGTCAATATGTCTGAACATAATGTCTGCCAGGTGTGATAACCCAGTCCCCTCGATCTGGGCCCTCATCTCGGCCGACATCTCCGCTCGCCACTGACTCAGCCGCTGACAGACATTCCATCGGTTATGACACTTCAAGAGACCTCTCATCTCTCCATTCCACATACGAGACGCTACGTGGCCCAGGAAGCTCGGTATGACGCTATCATCCGCCGGCCCACCGGGCACAGGCTCTGTAACAAGCCACGTAGTGTCGTCCTCCGCTCTAGATCGTTTGCCAGTACTGGACGACCCAGTACTAACAAACCTACCGCCTCTGCCCTTCACCACGCGCCAATCTGAGGATAATTCGACGCCAATCTGATCATCGTCTTGCTCACCGGAGTAGAACTCGCTAGTTGCGTAATCGTCTTGCTCAGCAGTCATCTCCCTCATCCGAACTGCCTCTCTCTGTCTCCGTACAGAGGCATCAATCCCGCGCGTCCTCGTGTGACGCGGTCCTGAACCAGCTAGTTCACTAAATAACCGAGGCACCGATATACCGGCTCCTCCCATCTATCATTTCATATTTTTAATTAATTAAACAATAATCAATAATAATAATAATAATAATAATAATAATAACAATAATAATAATAATAATAATAATAATAACAATAAACAATAAATAATAATAATAATAATAATAATAATAATGACAATAAATAATAATAATAATAATAACAATAAATAATAATAATAATAATAATAATAATAATAATAAATAATAATAATAATAATAATAATAATAAATAATTTTTTTTTTGTGTCGGTCGTCTGGTCTCAGACGACTCACCCAAGGGTGAGTCGTCGGCCGATCTCGACTCACCCAAGGGTGAGTCGTCGGCCGATCTCGACTCACCCAAGGGTGAGTCGTCGGCCTATCTCGACTCACCCAAGGGTGAGTCGTCTGCGACCGACGACTACCCTTGGGCGAGTCGAGATCGGCAGACGACTCACCCTTGGGTGAGTCGAGATCGGCAGACGATCGACGCAAAAAAAAAAAAAAAAAAAAAACACAACTTCAATTCATAACTTCACGATTCAATTCAAGGCAAAAAATATTCAATTCAAGGCAAAAAAAATTCAATTCAAACAACAACAAAAAAAAAAATTCGAAAAGTTACCCCCCCGCGCCGTCGGTCGCCGCCTCCCTCGCCGTCGAAACCTCTGCCGCCGCTGCCGCTAGCACTTGACATGGTCGTGGTGGTGGTGGTGGTGGTTGCCGGTGTGATGGTGTGGTGGTGAGGATGAGTGAGGAAGAGAGGATGAGTGAGAGTGAGTGAGGAAGAGAGGATGAGTGAGAGTGGATGAGTGAGAGTGAGTGAGGAAGAGGGGTGGGTGAGGGTAAAATTGGAAAGGGGGGGCGGTAGCTAGTAAAAAGAGGCGGTATTTAGCAATTCACTTAATTAAATAGGTCGACACGAGTAACACGTTTAGTTAAATAGGTTAGGTTAAGGTTGAGATTTCCGACACGAAAATAATCTGCTTACGACACGTTTAATTTTAATTGTCAAATGCAAGTTCAAATAATTTGTAACAAGTAAATAATGTAATAGAATCTCACCTATCTTGAGCATTTTAATAATTTTAGATTGTTGAATATACACTTATATGGTTAGAACTTTAAATTTGTAGGTAAAATTTATATTTTCTTCTCATATTTCAATTAGTTAGAATATAAGTAAACATTAACAGGTTAACAGGTCATTAAACAAGTAACACGATTATCAAACAGGACAGATGCAGGTTAAGGATTTTCGACACGATTAATAAATAGGTTAGGTTTGGATCAAGGGATTCTCGACACGTTTAACCTTGACACGAACACGAACACGACCCGACCTGACCAATTTGACAGCTTTACTTTCCACTATGTCTTGAATTTCCTCTTTGAAGGCACCGTAGTATGTCAAGGCAAACGACTCTAACTTTTCTTCCTTTATCAATCCCTGATCAATAACATTGATTTTGGTTAATCTTAAGACTTCTCTTTTATCTCTAGAATAAATACACAATAGACATTAAACAAAATCAAAGCACAATAAGGTTTGTTCAATTCAGGATGATACTTATAACTTATGCCATTGGAAATTTTTTAACGTATAATAAATTCAGTTCAGTTCAGTTTTTTTCAGGTAAAACGAATCAAGTCTAATTAAGATAGGAAAATGAGTAATAATTTCCGATGTGGCTATTTATTCTTTTGTGTTATTTAACTTATTTTGAACGGAGTTCGTTGGTAAAGAGTTGAAGACAAGTAACTATAGATAGGGGCAATGATTGTACCTGAGAAACAAGAGAAGCAATTGCCTGGCCAAATATATTGATCTCCCATGGCTGCCAAGTCTCAGCATTGGAGGATGATGGCCTACCGCGAAAAGTCAAGAGCATGAGACGGTTGGGCAACACTTCTTGAGGCCGGCACATGAAGAACTAGTTGAGGTCTTGTTGAAATTGAGCCAAATAGGCCTTTGCCACCGCCGGAGGACTTGTCTCAGATATGTAGATTTTCCCTTTGTTTATAGGTTCACCCTTCTCCCCATACAATCCAGGTGGTGCCTTCACAAATTCATCAATTGAGAAATTTTAAAAAAATCAAAATCTAACTACCCCAATTTTCACAATCACAGCATCATACATTCGTGTCTGCGAAAAAGAGTAACACACACTAACAAAACATTTATGTTTGTTCTCCCCATCTTATTTCTGTTTTAATTTTCTTTATCTCAGCAAATTTCAGCAAACTTCAACAAACTTAAACAAAATTCAGCAAACTTCAACAAAGTTAAATAAAGTTAAACAAAGTTCAACAAAGTTAAACAAACAAATATACAAACTAGTTATAAAAAACACTTGAATCAACAAGATTCAACAAAAATAAACAAACTTCAACGAAGTTCAACAAAGTTCAACAAAAATAAATTTTCAACAATAAATATAAACGTTTTTCAGTGAGGAAAAACAGACCCATAAATACCGTCTCGCATGTTGAGGTACAATACGTCAATATCGAGAGATAATTGTTATATTTTGAGAAAAAAATATTATTTTTTCACTAAAAAGTATAAAAGAATATTACATTTTAATGAAAAGTGTTGTTATTATTATTATTATTATTATTTTACCATGAGACGGTCTTATGCATGAAATTCTAAAAATGTAATCATAATACATATGCATATAGCCCAAAATGATATTTGTTATTCAGAATCATACCTGTGAAAGCGACTGGAGGGCGTAATTGGCATGAACAAGATGCAAACTGTTGCGGGCAAAAAGGCGGCCATAGAAAGATCCAGGAACACCCATCATTAAGCACAAGGGGGGAATACGAATACCATTCTTGTTTGGTATATTCAACTTATTAGAAGTCATCAAATCTCTGAACAATAAGTTGAAATCATTTGAAGGTAGATCATTAAAAATATATCTCAATTTCCGGCACTTGATCATCTTCAGCCCAATTCAATTCTTTACACTTCCTTTCTACAATTTCAGTCACCAATCTTGCTAAGCCCAATGGAACTGGACCCACTCCCAGCCCAAATCTGCCACTTTTAGGACTTTACATCGGCTTCGTTTGACCTCAGAGATTACATATTCAATCGCATTCTCTAATATAGACTGCCTCAACAAATTAAAGATATGATGGAGTATAATACTCCTTTTTTTAAAATTAATTAATTGAATAGAAAATTAAGAGTAGATTGGGTAAAATTTGAATCAAATTACCTGAAGAAAAGAGCTCGGTTAGTGGCTTAGCTGTCCATCTCATTCATTGATGCAGAGATTTTCCTTTAGCTTCATTTTCCTTTTTGATTTACCTCACCCAAAACGCTCTCGTTTATATCGACCACCGCTTTTTGATTTTCTTTGGCAGGTCTCGCATGTCGTTTTTGGCAGGTGTCGTATGTCGTTTTCACATACGCATACAGAGAAAACTAAAATCAACGGGTGAAATATGAGCTTGGGTATATGGTGGTTGAAGTGCCTAAAATTTCACATCATAACAATGTTGGGCTTAACCTGAATAAAAGTAAGAGATAAAAAGTGTGATATATTGTGCTAGATACACCTGAGTAGTTACACCAAAAAAAAGATACACCGAAGTACATACAGAAATTTGTCCACATAATTAATTAATTAGTACTCAACTGTCTTTGTTTTTCCTCATCCTCTTCTTGTCCAAATTCTTTCTTTGGTTTGGGTTTTTGAAGTACATAGAAGTTTATTTCTCATGGGCATTTTACCAAGTAGTGATGTGCAATATAGCTTGGGGGGTTCATTTTCTTGCAAATTGGAACTTTTTTTGGGCCGAATTATAACACAGGGATTAGATTATGCTTTTCTCATTCCAAGAATACACCACACTTGTATATATCAGGACCAATAAGCTACTCATTCTAAGAATACACCATACTTATAATACATCTATTAGGAATTGCTCAAAGAACTAACCATAAGCCATGTTGGTTAAAACATTTGCCAGATCAGAGTCCTTACTAAAACAGAACTAATGTCTTGAAAGCAAAATGATGATGGTGTAGTGATCAACAGGTTCATTATTGGCCAAACGCTCGAAGATAAGAGAGGTGAGCTTATCATACAGTTGATCCAGGGCCTCATGTTCGAAATGACTAGAAATCAAGGGCTCTGAGAATGCCCTCATGAATTTTCCGATAGTATCTGCTCTTTTCCGATTGTCCTTAATTTCATATGCAACTGGATGTGCCTTTGCCTTTATAGTCTCAATTGTAAATGACCCTTCCCTTTTCACTATGTCTTCTATTTCTTCTTCACATGCACCATAGTATGGGAAGTCAAAGGAGTCTAATTTATCTTCCTTTATCAATCCCTGTTCAATAAGTACATGATTAGTGGTTACTTAAATTTAAGACTGTGTATCTGAGTTGTAAAAGAAATTCAAGAATTATAACTAACCAGATCATTTTCTGAAAAATATTGTACCTGAGAAACAAGACAAGTGAACGCCTGAGCTAAGATTTTGAGCTCCCAGGGCTGCCAAGTCTCAGCATTTGAGGAAGATGGCCTACCGCGAAAAGTCAGGAGCATAAGACCGTTTGGAACCAGTTCTTGAGAGCGGCACTTCAAGAACTGGGTGAAGTCTTGTTGAAATTGAGTCAAGTATGCCTTTGCCACAGCCTTAGGACTTGTCTCACATATGTAGATGTTCCCTTTGTTTATGGGTTTACCTTCTTGCCCGTACAGTTCAGGTGGTGTCTTAACATACAATTTATCAAACATCAAGAATAATCAAGTTATGTAAATATACATGATTAAGGGTAAAGCCAGAAGGGCCGTCTTAGGACGTAGTCCTCGAGGGCGACCGCCCAGGGCCCAACACAAAAGAGCCCCTAAAAAAAAAACAGACTGTGAATGTATACTAAAATCTGCAGATATGAAACATAAAAGTTCTTATAGCTCGTCTTGTGTGGACTTAGTCCACCGTGGACCAAAGGGTGAATCAAGGATATAGTCTAAATCTTTTAGGGACATGAAAGGTATTTTTTAAAAACATTTGTTCTTTGGTCCACCGTGAACTAAGTCCACACAAGATATTGTAAAGTTCTTATGGCTAGCACGGAAGGGGGCGGAAGTCATTTATTTGAGGCCCTTATCTCGCAGGTTCGAATCTCTAGAGGGCCTCATTTTCTTCTTCAGCTTTTTTTTTCTCTTGTTGTCAATTTCATATTCCAAAGTACTCCATGTTAATGTTTGGAATAAAAGGAAATATAAATTAAGGCAAAGTAGAGAGTAAGAAAACATAAGAAATAGGGATCATCATCATCATCATCATCATCATTATTATTATTATTATTATTATATATCTAGTTAAAGAGGAATTTAAAAAATTAAAAAAAAAACACTTTAATTTCAAGATTTGTTATTGCATATACTTCAATGATTTCGATATAAACTAATACGTATCTTTACTACTTACAAGTGAGATGAATAGAACCTAAAAGAGATGGGTCAATGCTTACACCGAAAATACTCTTTTCATGTTAGTAAAGAAAATACTCCATCTGTTTCTCTCTAAACTTCATATTTGCTTTTTTGAGGTCAAACTTTGTAAATTCTAACCTTTAAAAAGTAAAAAAAATCTCTATGAATTATGATTGGAAAGTATATGAATTAGATTTCATTTAAAATATATTTTCAAAATATCAAATTTTTACAAATTTTACATGTATATTTTTACAAATATTGATGGTCAAAGTACCACATTGAAGACCACGAAAAGCAAGTAGAAAGTTTAAAGAGAAACGGAGGGAGTAAAAAACATTTGCGGGGACTTTTATGACATGCTTCAACTAAAAAATTTCTTTTAAATGCTAACAATTGCTGAATATAAGCCACTGCTACTTTTTGTCTATCCTGAATATTTTTTTGGGATAACAATTTTATTTTTTTGAAATAAAGAGCAAATAAAACTCTCACTTTGAGGGATTTAAGACTTGAACTCATATTTTTACTGAGACAAGTATGGGGTGCATCATCGCGCTCCCTATTCGAAGGTCGGGAAGATTTATTTTATTTTTTTTTTAGGGCTCTCACTTTTAATTCGCCCTAGGGCCTCTAAAATGTTAGGAACGGGCCTAGGTAAAGGACTACAACTCTACAAGTCAACAAGCAAGTGGATGTTTACCACTATAAGTTAATTTTAGATATGTACCATACGATATATACACATGTAGACATAGTTTAACTATAGGAAGTGACACATTCAATTTGTAATCCAACCATCTGAGCCAAAACGCAAACCAACACCCCCCCCCCCCCCCCCCCCTTCCAGCTTTTCGAAGTCAGATTGTTGGGAACCAAACTGGAGAAAAATCTAACAACCAAACATTATTTTTTGGCCAAGTGGATGGAAACCTCATTTTGATCAACCAAACAATCCAGTTGCCCCAACAATTTGGCCAAAAAGCTGTCTGCCAAACAAGGCCATAGTTTAACTATAGGAAGTGGCTTGGGCGGCCTCTTTGGAATTTGTCGGGACTTTGAAACACGAGGAATCTCCCTCTAGAATGTGGCCCTTAGTTTGTACGTTTGTCATTTTTTCTTTTTAGGCACTTTTAATACAAATCAGCAACATTTGGATGAAAAAAGACTTTGAATACAAACCAGAAACCTTTTGACATCTATGCTATATACCGGTAATAATACACAAAAAAGTTGAAAGCAGATGACATGCATAAATTAGTGAAGTTTAATTACATTGGTGTTACCTGAGAGAGCCAATGAAGGGTGTAATTGGCATGAACAAGATGCAAGCTGCTCCTAGAAAAAAGGCGGTCGTAGTAAGACCCTGGAGTGCCCATGATGAAGCACAAGGGCATACCTTTCTCTTTCTTTGGTACTTCCAAACTCATCAAAGCTTTGAAGAGCAAATTGAAATCATTTGAAGGAAGATCATTGAAGTATATCTCAATTTCTGGTATTTGATCATCTTCATCATCCCATTTCAATTCCTTACATTTCCTCTCTACAACTTCTTTCACCAATGATGCAAAGCCCAATGGAACTGGGCCCACTCCACAGCCCAAATCAGCCACTTTTAGGACTTTACATGGGCTTCCTTTACCTTTTGAGATGAGAGATTCAATTGCATTCTCTAATATAGGCTGCCTCATTAAAGACACTCCCTTCTGTGGATTAGTAATAATAATCAGTAAATAATTTGATTTTTATTAATTAAAGTTAATTAAGGAGAAAATTAAGTGAAATACTCTTAACAAATTAATTACCTGGAGAAATGAGTTCTGTGAATAGCTTAGCTCTCCATTTCCTTCATTCATGCGGAGATATTCCTTTAGCTCCATTTTAGTTTTCTTTTCTTTTTACTATTTCCCCCTTTTTCTTCCTCGTCTACTTCTAGCCAGAACGCTCTCGTTTATATCGATCACTGCATTTTAATTTCTTTGTCAAGTAGTGTCATACACATAGAGATAGAGGGATACTGACAAAATCCAGCTAGGCAAATTTATAAAAGGTAACTGAACATCAATATTTTTATTTTCATTTTCTGCAAGGACACATGTAATAGCCCGCTAACACGTGTCGGGTAAGTCAATATATCTTTGATGAGCTTATGTGCTCAAGTAGAGCCGCAGAGCCGTACCTGACATTTTGAAGGCCCTAGGCGAGGTTTAAACATTAGGCTCCCGAAAATTTAAATATACTTTTGGGAGAAATTTTCAACCCCAATTTGAAAAACATGAAATACATTTTGAGTGGGAGCCGAGTGAGGAAAAATAAAGGAATAAAATTACTCAAAATCTAAAACCAAAAAGGAAAAGAAAACATAATAACAAAAATTGAAACGATAAATAAATACTATTGTACAAAACATGCATAACAGGAGTAATTAGTACAATAAAGAAGTGACACATAAGGAAACTTGCGTGCAATGGCCCAAAAAATACGAAGCGTGGGAGTCGAACACCGACTAGCGTACTACTTGTGCCAAATTTTGCAAGTTACATACCAGTTCAAATGTACACCTTTAGTTAATCATTAAATATAATATTTATATATATAACAGTTATGTGTGTAATTGGGCCCCCTTCTACGATGGACCCTGGGCAGTCGCCCTCCCAGCCCTCCCCTCTGAGCCGGCTTTGAGTAGAGGAGGAGACCCTCCCTACAAAGAAAGGTAGAGAAAATTTTTATTCTCCCTACATAAATGAGGATTTGAACTCCTAATCACTGATTTATGAAGGTGAAGCACTTACCACTTGTACTCAAATCAATATTTGTTACAAAAGAAAAATACAAATATGATCATATTTGAGTCATCACCCATGATATAATTTCTCACCTAATGGTCCTATAATGGAATGAGAGTCACCCTTCCGGATTATGAAGTATACGTGACCGAATTATACTCTGTAAAACACATGCTAATTCCTAACATTCTTAACAGCGATAGGATACCAAATCTTGTCCGTGTTATCTGTAAGTATATCGAGAAATTGTGCTTGTTGTTTCCAGTGCTTCAAGCCTTCAACAACACTCAATTAGTGTTCATACCGGCCATCAAGACGGTTCTAACTCCTCTGATTATAAATATCTCAAAATTCTCTTTCTTCACCAACGTAAGATTTAAAACTTTCAATGAATTACTCCCTCTGTCCCAAATTATATGATAACTTTGGGACTTGTGACTCACATTAACGTGAGTCACAAGTCCCAAAATTATCATATAATTTGGGACAGAGGTATTTTCTATTATTATATTATTCAATGAATCTTATTTTCTTTCGTAGAACATTAGCAAACTCATAATCAAAAAATAAATTAGATCGATTTGTGTTGTCATATTTCACACATAATGTTCACCACTATTAGCGTGTGTTTCTCCATGTATATGCCTCGAACTTAGCTTAAAACTTACTTAAGAAGTGGTTTGTGTATGGATCTTACGGCGGACTTTTGATTTGTGTTTTAACTTTTACGGGTACTTGCCACAACAAGAAAAAAGGAAATTTGCGACCACCAAAATCGGATGCAAACCAGCTTCAAGTGGTTGCAGATTCTACTTTGCGACCACCTGCGAGAAATTTGAGTTGGATTCCAAATTCCTGGTCGCTAAGCAAATTTCGCATCCAAAAATGTCGGTTACAAAATTTTGCATCCACTTTGCAACCAATTAGAAGTTGGATGCAAACATATTCTGCAACCAGTGGTCGCAAAACTTATTCCTTTCAATCACCTAAAAGATGCCAAATGAGGTTTGCATCCACTATATTTGGTCGCAGATTTAATGCTTGCAACCAACAAGTCGGACGCAAAATTGTCATTGTAAAATAAAAAAAATATATCAAATCTCCATCCATTTTCATTGTTGGTGATTCTTATTGTTCTAATAAATAAAATAGCCCCATAATCAATATGAATGATAAATCACAAAATTACAGAGGTTCCCCAAAAAAATTGGAGATCTACAGATAAGACAGAATTACAAATTAAAAATATTACTACATGCACTAAAAATAAACTAAAAAATGGAGATCAAATTTGCTGAGGCTGGAGACATGGACACTGATAGCTCATTCACCTTGAACTTCCACATTGGCTTGAACCTGGTTCAACCAATCAAACAGAACTTTTAGAGTCTAACTCTAACACATTGAGTAGGTTGTTTTCATCACCAAGTCAACAAGAAGAAACCCAAACACCAAATATGAACTTCCAGAGTCACTGCTAAGAAGAAGGATGATCAATATTATTGTTAATTACGACGAACTGAACATATGGGGAAGTTTTCAACTTGAGCTACCTTGATCCAATTCTACCCATGACCTGCAAAATCCAAAAGGGAACCAAACCAATCAGATATATAATCAACTGCAAAGGGCATTCACATAGGAGGAAAAAGTGCTAAAACTGTACACGAGATTGTTGCTTAATAAAATACTCAATATCATCAGAAATATATAAAAGGTTATATCTACCAAGTTTACAACTAGAACTAGAACAGCAAAACAAAATATGCAAAGATAACTAAACAAAAATAGAAATTGAGAGAGGAAACCTACATCATTGTCGAATTCAGCTATTTAACATGTGATTTGTAAAAGATAAACAGACATTGATTGATTGACTAGGGACGGACAGCATGTAACCCCATACATGGTTGCTGATATCGAAATCACCGACTGCACAATAACACAAACCCCAATAAGACAATGAAATAAGCCAAGAACATTCTTTTGAAATAAATACCCATGACAAAACCAATAGGATCATATTCCCATCATTGGGCTTAAAGTGTGCATATCAGCACAAAGCCCTCACAAGACACTACTACAGAAAATAGTTACAACACCACTTTTTTTATGCATTAGACATCGGTTTTTTTTAACGGTGTGTAAGTGAGCAATGTTGTAAGGTACATGCTACTACACCGCTTTTATAAGCGATGTGAGAAGGCGGGATACGACATCCGTTTTTTAGTAAAAACCGATGTGGGAAGTGGGGATACCACACCTCTTTTTTTGAAAAAGCAATTTTTTAGATGCATATTTCTCATCAGTTTTTAGAAAAAAACCGATTTCGTAGATATGTCTTTCACATCAGCTTTTCAAGAAAACTGACTTCATAGATACACTTCTCACATCACTTTTTCATAAAAACCGAAGTAGTAGGTGTTGGATTTAAAAAAAATATATATCAAATAAAAGCAGCTAGCATTTAAATATTTAAAGTACATTTCAAATACAATGAAACTTATGTACAAGCCATCAAACTCTCATCCAATATCACCACAAAATTACAAAACTCTATCGTTTGTGTATCTTATACAAAACTTCCAAATTAGTTGAAGCCACGAGAGTTTGAGCTACAATAATGACGACCATATAACCGTAGTGTCCGAAAGTTGATGGCGCGCTTGATGTGTTTGAAACGTATGTAGGAGGAACTTGACACCGAGGAACGAAGAGTACTACATTAGTTGGCTCTCATCTTTCCAGCGATCTCATCTGTACTGGACACTTTTCTAGTTGCCAATCATACAGCAGCCCCTCTCTAAGCTTCATCTGACACACACATACACACACCATGAAAAATCCTCTGACTGCTTCATCAGTAAAACAAGCAGATAAAAAAAAAAATAAACAGAGTCTATTCCCTATCTTCAACACCACGATTCCAAAAAAAGACGGGAAGGAGAACAATTCTCATTCAATTGAGAGTAACAATATTCATTGGTAGCCAGGGGCTGCTATAAAGTTATAGTTAAAGTTGAAAGCTACAACAAGAGACACAAAACATCTACGTTGAAAATGATTGTGATTAGTCTTGATGGGAGAGTGGCAACATGTCAAGCAAGAAGTAAGGCAGATAAATCTTGTTTCAGCTTTAATTGATTAAGAGGGAAGGGACAAGAAGTTTCTGAATTGCATGAATATACTTGACATACAAGAAAAGATGCGAAAACTTCAGAATTATTTCTAGAATTGCAAATGAGACAGCGCATTATATAACCTTGCAAGACATCGTTGCGAGGGATTTTAAAGGAAAAACAAATGCGAAGGATTCAAAACTGAACTTTAACTTCTGATATCAAGATTTAAGCTTCCTTTATCTCCATACTAGCTTCTATATATAGTCACAATCAATCCAATTTAAACCAATAACAAAAGTCACATTATTTAACAAATTGGCAATGAAAGTCAAGAGATACAGCCAAAGTTCTGAGCTGGGGAGTTCAATTATGTAATGGGAACAACCAAAATCAATTATGGTTTGTGGTGTGTGTGCGAGCGCACCTGACTCAAAATGTGTACCTGGCTTAAGCAGTTCAATTAAGCTTTTCCTAATCTCTGTTGCAACCACACCTGCTTCCAATCTTGAGAATGTTCGGTCCATGAATCTGGTGTTGGAAAGCACCCACAACAGCTACACGCACCTACAAAGAAGCAGAGCATGCACAATCTGAGCTTCTACAACCATGCCCACAGCTTGTGCGCCCTGAAAGACATCCAAAGTGTGTCACTGTCACTTACTACCCAAACCACTCATTTATTACAATGAATAATTCAACATTCTGGATGCAAATTCATAGGAACATACATCAAGTAGATACAGAACCTAAAACGAAACTATGGGTAAACATTACACTAAAATCCGCTTGAGTCTCCAATGTATATACCAATATTCCAAACCATCACAAAAAATTACTCCAACAGTACCACAAGAGACAAGACCACTTGTGTCTAATTAATTGTCAACAGAATTCTAATCGCAACAAGTTACACTGAATTCTCATCAACAAGCAAACTCAGTACCCATCACAAAGATAAGTACACAGCAAAGCCAATACAGTATGACAGAGCTGCAGCGAGGGGACATGGTTTAGACAACTAAACTTGTAAATACACTGAAATTTTAAACGACTACACCTCAAACAAAATGAAGCTATGAAAGTGCAACAGATAAGAGTTTTATGGTATTTGTTTACTTATCTCAGAGACTACAGATTAAAGGGTTATTGAACTTTTCAACAATGATTTGTTCTACCGTTATTAATTTAAAGAGATAAAACACCTAAAAAATACACTTAAATATGTGAATTTTTGTTTCAGCAAATCCCAATCATGTTCCTTATTGATGACAAAGAGGTATCATACATGAACCTTCATTCTTCAAAAACGCAAGAATTTTATACAAGGTTTGTTAAAATTTCACAGACTACAAGCGCGGACTGACTCAATAACTTTCAAAGCCAATTTCTGAATCCTGGCAAACCCTAGAAATGAATATCAATCATTAACTCTCAAATCAAAGACCAAAGGCGAGAAATTAATCAAATATGAAAATGGAAACCCTAGAAATCAAGAAGATTGGAAAGAGAGAGTGAAGAGGAAAGAATGAGAACCTAGAAACTGAGATTAACCACTGGTCATTCACCGCCCCAATCGACTTGGAATTCGATCAACTTACATGAAACCTGCAAAAAAAACTTCGGCCAACAGTTCACACAAAATAAAAAAACGAAACCCTAACTCCATTCCCAAAGCTAATCTGAAAATCTGGCTAAAAATCACACACACAAACCAAAAACCTTAATAAAAACCCAATCTTGAGTATCTCACCACTGTTATCGGGTAGATCGTACTCCTTAACACTTCAATCGAACCAGATCTTCACCCACATCACCAACTTTACCCTGAAACCATCGAAAGAACAAAGTGATCGAAGTAGGTGGATTCATTATATGAGAAATCACTCCGACCCTGTGAAATTCAGAGTTATGGGAGAGATTTGGGGGGAGAGAGGCAGGACTATGGTCAGCCATAGAAATGGGCTTGGCTGCTTCTTTTAGTAGTCAGTAGTTTAGGCCTTATGACATCAGTTTCTGTATTAAAACCGATTTCGCATACGTCATTAAAATTATAGCCATTCAACATCCTTTTTTTCAAAAATAACCGGTGTCACAGCCTGTTGCTACAACATCAGTTTTTTCAAAAAAACCGATGTCAGAGCCTATGACACCGCTTTTCGTAAAAAACCGATGTAGCCCTCTTTACATTATTTACAAGTTTGCCACCGTGTTATTACTAAAGTCGGTTTTCTTAAAACCGATGTATATGTAGCGATGTTGTTTCTATCTTTTGTAGTAGTGAGAATTGACTAAAGAAAAGAAAAAACGAGATATACACAGTATAGTCAATAACCAATGTTGGATATACACTGTATAGTCACTAATCATTTCCATTAGCCAACTCCAATTAAGCATATTCAAACATAGGAATCAAAGTTCGTCCATTCATTTTAGCACATGAATTAAAATCATGCTCAGAAGCAAAGTGCCTTACTGACAACTAGCCAATCATGTATAAATCTAAAACTGAAAAGGAAAGAAGTAGTAATTAGATGTTACCAGAAAATAGAGGTACAATCTGATGAGGGCATAAGGACTCCAAGAAAGTCCCATTTGCTAATCCAGCCAGATTCTTCACATAGTCAACTTAAACATTCATCCAGTGTTCTGATTAACAGAAACCAAACCAATTAAATTTGGGGTAGAACTCCACCAAATTAAACATATTTTAGCTGTATGTACTCATAATCATCTGCCAATTACAAATTTTATAGACCAAAAATTAGATCAGCAAGCAAAAATGGTAAAAACAATAAATTTACAAAATACAAAATTTAACCCTAATAAACTGATATTTTGAGCCCTTAAGCAGATAATTCACTCCGAAAATTGAAGTCCACAGCATAACCACCCCAACAAAAATATGAAATATCCAATTCAAAAACAAGAAATACTGAAAAATACTTGTGTCATCGATTAGAATGTATAACAGCTTTTCATATCTACAGCGCCTACACATGCAAAACGAAATATCCAATTTATAAATCTATCAAATTTACAGCTAGATCAAAAAAGGCAAAATGCAAGCATAATCAAAAAATCGAAATTGAGAGAGGAAAAACCTACTTCATTGCTGAATTCCAGCGAGCAACTGTTCAGCCGTCATTGGAGCGTTTAAAATAGGATCTATAAAAGACAATCAATAATTGAGAGAGGAAAACCTAAATTTTGTAAATTTAGGTCTAAATCAAGAACAACAAAACGAACAATCGAAATCGAATGTGGATATCAATCTTTAGTACCTGTAAAGTATAAACAGAAATTGAGAGAGGAAACCTAAATCTACAAAATTTAGGTCTAAATCAAGAACAACAAAAGGAACAATGAGAAACAAAATCGAAATCTCTGAGTATTAAGAGAGCAAAAACTAACCTCATTATTGTCACCCCCATTTTCGTCTGGCAAACCATTTGTTTTAGAGAGAGAGTGAGTGATAATGGAAAATGAAATCGAGATGAGAGAGGAGGAGATGGGGAGAGAGAGTGATAGTGGAAAATGAAATTGAGATGAGAGAGAGAGAGGAGACGGAGAGAGAGACGGAGAGAGTACAATAGCCAAATTAATTCAAGGGTTTATGTATTACTTGGAATAACTGACCAACTGGGGCAGGGGATAAGAAAACTTCATATTCAAGGGTTTAAAGTCGTTGGACGCGATGATAATAAAGTGGGTCACGACTTTTATTTTATTTTTAATGATATTTTGCGTCCACTTAGCAACCGTTTATCTCATGAACGTAAATTTGCAACAACTTTGCATCCGTTTTGCTGATTGGACGCAAATTTTGGGTTTTTGCATAGTTGAGGAGGTCGGACGCAAATTTTGGTTGCAGATAAGCAGTTTTCTTGTAGTGCGTGCACCGTGCACGTATTGTATAAATCACTTGGATTTTATTGATTGCAATCTCTAATTCATACTCCATTAGCTTGGCTATATTATCAATATAGCACACAGGATGACGAGATGCGTGTCATAGTCTCTGATTGTTTAGCTACATTTTTTTTTTTTTTTTTTTGGGTGCATCACACAGGGTTTTGCTCTATTTGTTGAATAAATGGAGGTGAAATCATATCCTTGCTGTTTCCATTAAAAAAAACAAAAAACAAATCATCCTTGCTGAGTGGGTATGGGTAGTGAGTAGTGACTGGTGCATCAATTTCATTGCCATATTGCCAATATATAACTCAGATTAGTAGAAGCAACCATTTGTGCACTTGCATTGCTGTAAGCCCAAATTTAACTTTGCCAGCTCATAATTAACATGATTACCAAAATTCACAAATTGTGCTTGAACACTAGAATTTACCTAGCTAGTATGGACTCAAAAACATAAATCAAGAAGGGAGAAACGGAGGAGAGAGAGAAAACGTGGAGACTTGAGAGAGAGTAGAGGTCTTCGTAACTGTCCTAATAAGAGCATCTCCAATGTTACAATGCTTTAAGTAGGTTTTCACTTGTGCTACATTATTAATGTGAAAATTCTGTCTTTTTCAACCCCTCTCTCTCAATGGTATAAACCTCCAATAACCACTAATTGAGGGACCTAATATAGAAAAGATCATGTCACAAACCTCGTTTGTCTAGACAGAAAATGGTTTGTAAAATAAAAATAAAAAAAAAAAATAGATTTATAAGTTTGTCACTCTAGGTAAAAGTTTTTTATAGGGGTTTTTCACCTCACAAAAATGATGCTAGTTGCAAATTGCAGCCTCGCCTACAGAAATTGACATGTGTAAAAAATTATCATTTTTAAAAATTAATTCACTTTCTCTCTCATTTTCTCTATTCTTTTGGGGTTCACTCTTCCCATCTTAGGTTTTTTTTTTTAGGGTTTTTGGGGTTCATCCTTCCCGTTTTAGGGTTTTTTTTTTTATTTTGGGGTTTTGGGGGTTCACCCTTCCCATCTTAGGGTTTTCTTTTTGGCTTTTTGGGGTTCACCCTTTCCATCTTAGGATTTTTATTTTGGATTTTGGGAGTTTTGGGGTTCACCCTTCCCATCTTAGTGTTTTATTTTGTAGGTGGTAGTCGTTGGTAATAATAACGGATCAAATTTCGATTAAATAAACATGAATATTGAGGAGAGAGAGTGAATTTATTGTAAAAAGTCATAAATTTTGAGTAACTTTACACATGTCAGCTTGTGAGAGTGAGGCTGCAATTTCCAGTCTCAAGATGAGGCTGCAGCTAGCAACCCTTCACCTCACAAACCTCTCAAAAAACCTTGCATTGGAATTGCTATAAGGGGGCTAAGAGTAAGCCCACAAAGTCTAAGCCAAGAGGTAACAAAATAAATTTGGCAATTTGCATTGCCTAGTCTTCGAATCCAGTTAGGTGGACATCTCCTTTCTCTCTGTCTTCATCTTTTTGGGCTAAACTTGGGAGCAATACTCCCAAACTTTGAAAGTGGGCCGCTTGCCCAATGGAAAAACATGGACCCTTCCAAATCAAATACGGACTTCAACCTGATGCTTTAGTCCTTGGGTGTATCCATGCATCTAGTTAGGTGCTTTAATTTAGCGTCTAGACAATAATTTGTGATTCGGATTAGGACATTTTTTTTATTAGATATTCATTTTTAGTAAAACAATTTGAAATATTACGTTTATTTCATCAAAATATTAAAAAATTATTGTTGGATACTAGAAAAAATTGAACCAAACTAAATTTTTTTACAAGACCCTCAAGTTTATTGGATCATAGTGGAAAAAATTGGACCAAATTTGAATCCATCATAATACATAGTACTACTAGTAGTGAACATGCTCTTACTGAATACAAAACATTGTGTGGATTTAGTCCATAGTGGACCAATACTTCATCTAGAATCACATCTAATAGTGGAGTCACCCTATAGTTCACCTGTACCCACCCCTATAGTAGTGGAGTCAACCCGTTATTATATTACTTTACCTGGATTCACCCTTCAAATTTAGACTTGGCGTCACCCCTCTAATAGTGGAGCTATCCCCTACTTCAGCTGGAATCACTTCTCAAACCACCCCATACTTCATGTGGAGTCACCCCCTAATTCACTTAAAGTTACCCTTCAAATTTACTTGGTCCACGATGAACTAGTCCACACAAGACATATTGCTTACTGAAAATACTATAATATCGATCCAAGTATCATCCCAATACCTCTTGCTGTCTTGCATTGCATCCTTATTACTATTAAGCACCAATTCACTAAACCAATTAAGGCATTAAGCATAATGTCATTAGGGGGGGGGGGGGGAAATGTCCTCCAAAATGGGGGATCCCAAAATTCAGGACCCCACTAATAATATGCTCCAAGTTGTGTTCTGCATTGCTGGACTTCCTTAATTGGAGATTGATCCGATTATTCCATCAATTGCGGTTTTGCCGGTTTCAAAAGGATACCTTTTTCTCCTTTTCCTCCCTTCTATTCCTACAATAAATCCTACCACTAAGAGCAGTTTTTATGTGCGTGGCACTTTAATTAATTTCTAGTATTAGCTAACCTAAGCTTAATTTGCATGAACCGACAAAATTAGTGGCGACAACATAGAACTGGACGGAAATTGAGGGCCGCCCTTGATTTCACGCGTGCCCCTAATATTAGTAACTCATTTCCTATGTTTCTTTACTCTTATGACTTCTGGTAAAACAAATTCATCCCCATTATAACTTTTTAGAACACTGGTGTTCTTTCAAACCGAATATCGGAGTTAGAGGGTGCTTTGCACCATTGATTAGAGCTGAACTTCTTAGAACTGAACTGAATTGAATTTAACATTACTAAATACTACTGATCTGAACTGGACACAACTGAACTGAATTGAACACAACTTGATATGTGAGACAAAAAGTATGTTTCTGAACTCAGCACCCATAAACTAAACCAAAAGTCATTTAACTGAATTTAAAATAACTGAATTGTACTAAATTGTCCAATTAAACTCTAACAAACGCACCTAGAATTACAACTTATAAACAAAGAAAAATGTCAACGCAGGAATTAAAGACAGTGAAAGCCCTTGATGTGAACTAAAAAAAATAAACAGAGGAAAGTAATTTAGGTTTGTTGGAGTCTACTGTAATTTGCTAATTTTTGTGTAATGATTGCACAGGAAAGAAATGGAACTTGCTTGAACTTGTTGGATTTCAATACGTTTTCAAGCGAAAAGAATATGTCCTCAATTTAAAAACCATTCTAAAATTTATGGTATGTACATTTCTAACGGAATTGTAATGAACTAATTATTGAAAAAAAAAGCACCCTTAATATTAATTGGTTGTACACTTGTACTGCTCGTGGATTATTAGACTTCCATTGTTTTGGATTGATTTCCTTGTAGTGTAATGGTTGATTATGAAGATAATTGGCAAGTTCAATCTGCAGACAAACGGCAAAGGACAATCATTAAACCGACATATAGGCACTTTTACCAAGTTCGTTTTCAAACAACGTACATTTAATTTGTTTCACCAAAAAAAAAAAAAAGTGAGGGGAATAGGTTGACGTGGCACCACTCTTCTACTTGTATGTAGATACTAGCTCTAATCTACTTAACTTATACTTAAATTTAGTTCAATTCAGTTTATGTGTAACTTATCATTCAAAAAACTTTTATAATCCCGAAATAAATTCATGATGATATACGTAGGGGGTGTTTGGATATTGGCTTGTGAGGTGGCTTTTGGCAAAATTGGATGTTTGACCAGTCCATCATCCAATATTGGTGTTTGGATGTTAGCTTGTGGGGTGACTTTTGGGTTTCCACAAGCCAACTTTTGAAAAGCCAATGAGGTTGCCTTATGGGTATTGGCTGGTGGCATTAATGTAGTCCAATGACATAATAGTCTAAGGCTTGCAATTATTTACTCATATGCCATCAAATTCCTCAATCATATGAATGTCCTTATAGGTCATTTTACATATAACCAGCTAATGTTACCAGCCAATGTGACCAAACATCTCTTTTTAGACATCCAATATTACCAGCCGGCCAAATCAGCTAACAATACCAGCCATCGACCACCAGCCACCAGCCATCAGCCAACAGCTAATGTCACTAGCCAATTGCCAAACATGGCCGTAATTGGAAAGATCTCCAAGCATACTTTTAAGTGAATCCAATATTGAATATGTTTTGACGAGTTTTAAATGGTTAAAGATCAAGTTAAAAAAATAAATTTAGTTCGTGATCTAAAAAAAAAAAAAAGATTTAGTTCAGTTTAGTTTTTTTCAATTGAAAAGAACTGAGCCTAAGGCTCTGTTTGATTCACCTTATTTTGCTTAAATTCAGTTTAGTTTAGTCCAGTCCAGTTCAGTTCAGTTCATGTGTAACTTTATCAGTCAAATAACCTATTATTTCGAAATAATTTCATGATGATAATTATGTCATCGGAAAGATCTCAAAGCATACTTTTAAATGAGTCCAATATTGACTATGTTTGGACGAATTTTAAATGGTTAACAATCAAGTTTAAAAAATCAATTCAGTTCAGTTCAGTTCAGATCAGTTTTATCCAAGTGAATCAAACGGAGCCTAAGTTTGGGAACACACCCTCTCAAAACCGATAACCAATTTATTTTGGCAAAAGAATAATAATTTTATCGAGTTTCATTTTAGCAAAAATAATCTGTAATTTTCTATGTGTTATAGAAATAATTCAAAAGTTTAAAATTTACAAAAATACTCTCAATTTTCACCCCGTCACACACAAGCAGTTTAATAATAAACGATTTTAAGTCTTTTTTAACTTTCATCAATATGAATCGAAAAAAATATATTTAATATACATAGTTTTTTGTGGTGCAATATTTAGATACATAGTTTCTATGAACTTAGAGCTAATGACTTTTAGGAGGAGAAAAATGATACGAGTAAAATCTTGTAAAACAAAATCCTAGTTATGACCTTATTTGAAAAAACAAAAAGTAACCGCCGAGCATATAAAGCCAACGTAACGCGACCTAGGAGTTGGAAGAGAAAGGGATAATGGTCGTGCCAAGTGCTAAGTGACAAACTCCTTGTAATCTCTTCTCTCTTCCTATCGTGATGCCAAAGAAAAACACGACATTTTGGGAATTGGGTGTTGCACTTGCACGCACTACAATTTGAAAGCACGCTTTGGAGTTAGTGAAAGGACCCCGTTCAAACTTCTAACCATGGCGGATCTAGAAATTACTTTAAGTGAGTGCATACTCTTATGATTTATAGGACATTTATAAAAAATTATATAAAACAATACCATTTTATAAAGAAAAATTTTAAAAAAAAAATTGTGCAAGTGGGTTCCATGGAACCCATCCCCTTGTATGTAGTTCCACTGCTTACAACTAATATCGATCCAATGCTTTCCCAAACACAATAGTAGTAGTACTACTCTACGTGAACTATGGGTTCTTCTAAATTAAAAAAATGCGTTCTTTCAAAAAAAAAAAAAAAAAAGCGTTGAAATCTTTTAAATGACATAAATAATAGGAGTACATTACATTTATATCCATTTTAAAGGTTCATGATCGTTAATAATCCAAAACTATACCAGTTAAGATCTTGTGTCCCACTTTGTATATCATCTGATCATATCTCACTCCCTTGTACATTTGACACATCAACTTCTAAATTTAATTTATTATTAAATTGGTGAATGACAAAATGCTTGGTATGGTATGTGGTGATGAATGATTCTCCCTAAATGCTAAATTTATAACAGGGATTATTATTTTAACATTCTTTTGCTTGACTATAGATTATCATTACAGACCTTTATAGTACAGTACTATTCTTAAAATTACTAAAACTAAGGTTAAAAAGAATGAAGCCCTTATAATATGAGCAAGCATGTGTCAAAACTTGAGATAAACAAAATGACAAGTCCACAAGTACAAATATATTCAACCACAAACAAGCTTTTTGTATATCACTCTTCACTCCCTAGTTATAAGAATACTAATAAATAAACAAAATGACAACCCCATAAGAACAAATAAATTCAACCACAAACAAGCTTTTTGTATCACTCCCTAGTTATAGTGTGTAGCCTCCTATTAAAATTGATTCAAAAATCTTTTGGCAATTTAATTTTTTTAAAGGTCCGAAGCATATTTTAAAACCCAAAAGAGATATAATGAAGCATGCAAATAAATAAATAATATTTTTAGCTTCCCTTTTGTTATTCATGGGTTGTCCCTCAAATCTCCACTCCGTTTGGTGGCTCCATTGTCGTCTCTTTTGTGTTCCCACACTCTTAAAAGAAGATACTTTATTTAATCCCTACAATTTTTGACTGTTATTAAACACACTAAGCTACCCTTGCTTAATTACCTCTTACAGCACTGACAGTCAACCCGATCCATGTCAGTGATCGGATCATGAGATCAGAACCGTCCAATTGAGATCAGACAGTTTAATTTTTGACTTTCACGTCGCTTACCTGAAAATCACCATTTCGGCTCTTTTCTTGAGGAGGAGCTGCTGCACTCCGCTCGTGGGTCATGATTCATGAATATCATACTTGTAGTTTTATCAACTAACCTTGGACTACTACATGTCTACTGTCTACACGACCTTAATTTTTCTTTATTAAATACATCATTTTTAAATTAAATAAGGTTTGCAAATATAAAACAAATTTCTTAAGATTTTTCAAAAAGCAAAATATAATTATACGATCAGTTTATGTAATACTCACTTATAATATCAAATTAATTATTTTTTATTTTAACAAATATCTTCGTGATGATACATGCATATGTTATTGAAAATACTTCTACACATACTTAAATAAGACGGGTATAAATAAAGAGTTTTGACTAGTTAAAAAGGTTGAATGGCATACAGATTATTAAGTCAATTAAATCCAATTTTATTCAGATTTGTACAATTCACTTCTATGTAAGTGAAGAGAACGGATTATTAATCTACCAAGTATAAAGAGTAAGAAATTAGACATTTAGACATTTTGGAACAACCAATCCCGAATACTAGTGTTGAGAGTATTTGGAGTTCATTTAAGTTTGTATTACTCTAAGCTAGAGTATTACTTCCCTTATTTAATTTGTTTACAAAACCACTTTTCTAATTTTTTTTTTAGTTCCACACTTTTTTTTTAGGGATTTGTAAGAGAGTAATAATTACAACTGCTTAATACTAGAAATTTTCAGGAAAATCAAATGATATTAATAATAATTTAACGTGCATGCTATCACACATTGTATTGATCTCCTTCTTTTACTATACTCAAGATAAAAAGCATGTAGCTAGGCAAACAAGATGATATACTCTATCACATATATACAAGTTTATATCTATATATATATAAAATGTACTAATGTACCCCAAGCTAGGTACCTACTACATGAGTATTTGAATCTAAACATAATCTAAATAAATAATGCCAAAATGGAGGAACTTACCTCTTTGTCTGCCCGCAGACCAAAACGTTGAACATCGTCAACAAGCTTTTCTGCATGTCGCCGAACGCACTTCCTTTCTCCTCCCCCCCCCCCCCCCCTCTCTATTTCTCTCTCTCCCTATTCTTAAAAAACGCTAAAAAGGCATAAATTATCTAAACAAATGTGATCAAATCCCCAAAGCACTCGGTCCCCTCACTTCCCTAAAATCAAAGCAGACTGATAATCCTGTCCTGTGATCTCCAATTAAATAAGGGTATGTATCATATCAGAAAAAGAGAGTAAAAATATGTTTGTGTTTCTCTCTTAAAAATCCAATATGAGACTCTAGTTCTCGATATATATACTTGAACACAACATACTTGTAAAATTGTTTTTAGTACTAGATTTCTGCAAAATTTATTGCTTTTAGTTTGTGTGTTTAAACTATATGTTTGAGCAAGGAGCAACACCAGAAAATGCTTAAAAGATACACATTGTGATCCGAGCAAAAGGAGTTATAAGTATGTAGGAGTTGTAACAAAAAGGGATGAGTTGAAAAAAGGAGACTAAAAAGGAGGAATGATTTCCTGAAGATGGACTATTTTAGAAAGTAATACCCAAATTAGGCTCGATTAGAAAGTATTTTCCATGAGAATATCTATGTAGGCTCGGAATTTCACTAGTCTTACTATTTTTTTTCCCGTCCCACAAGCGTAAGTCGTTGTCGCCAACCGTACAATACTTACTTGAGTCGAAACCAATAGCCATGTTAGCGAGTTTCACTAATTCAACAGCTATCGGTTGCTGGTGGAGAGAAACTGCGCAGATGAAAGTTGCTAACGGTTTGCGTGTTATAGCCTAAAAGTCATTGTTGCTAATAGCGAGTATTGTCAATGGAAGTCGCCATTGCGTGTGGTGACTTTATCTGTCTACAGAAAAAAATCGTGGCCGGTAAAATCTCTATCCTACGTGAACACCCTTATGAAAAATACTTTTTAACGCAACTTAATTTGAGTATTTTATTTTCTAAAATAGCCTTTTTTAGAAAATTGTTTAAAAAAAAAACAATTATCAACAAAAACCAATAAATAAATGGGTAAGGTAGTGTGAAGAAAGAAAATGGGAGGCACATTTTTAGTGTCTCCACCCAAGAGTTGTGCATTTATATTAATTTATAGAGCTTAATTATATGAAAAGGGGAAAGACAGTATACTAGTTGCATTGACGACATCCCCCTCAAAAAAAAATTGCATCGACGACATAAAGGCATTATTATTGCATTATAAAAGCAGCACCAAGCAACGCCACTAACTAGCTGCTTGCCTGATCCCTTTTATTCTGTTCAGACTTCAGAGCTGCCCTAGCTACCTCAAACAGACATACCATATCAGAAAACGAGACTAAAAACTTCCTTAACCTTTTAGGCAATAGGCATAATATAACAACATGGAAGAAGGATTGTCAGGCTTTTGCATCCAAACAACAACAGCAAGAAGAAGCAATAATAGTAATTCTTATGGTGGTGTTGGCAGTGGGACCAAGTGCGGGCGGTGGAACCCGACCGCCGAGCAGGTTAAGGTTCTGACGGAGCTCTTCCGGTCGGGGCTTCGAACCCCGAGCACGGAGCAGATTCAGAAGATATCGTCGCAGTTGAGCTTTTATGGTAAGATTGAAAGCAAGAATGTGTTCTACTGGTTTCAGAACCATAAAGCTCGCGAGAGGCAAAAACGACGCCGTGTCTCCAAGGACGATGGCCCCTGTTTTCAACTTGATGATCATCATACAGCAGTCGTTGCTCCTAAAAAATGTAAGTTCGTTTTTTTTTTTTTGTTATTTCCTAGCTAGTTAGATGGTGTATTTATTACTTAGATGGTGTGCACTACATATTTTCCAATTGTTTGAACCAATTCGTCCGAAAATTTAAACAGATGGTTGGAGGCTCAATCAAAGTCATATTCCTAAATAAGTTCTTAATAGTCGTGTTGGTCTAACAATATTTGGTTGTTAGAAGTTTACGTCATAAAATTTGTGTTACCTTCTCTATGGGATCTAATTCATCCACCAACATTACATGATGAAAACATATACTTGTATATATAGTATACAAGTTCTCAACATTGGCCTATTCTCAAATTTGTTCTTGATTTTTTGATAGGGTATTATTTCTTGTTGATACATACGGCTAGATGAAATTATTGGTTTTGGTTTATATCTCTTGGAATTTTATTTCGAATTAGGTCATTCATTGATCTCTATGCTAACAAACCCAAAAGGTTGCAAGGACTGATTATATAAATATTGTATATGAAGTATAACTTAACTTCTTTTTCTATATGATATAATTATGATTCCTTGATCTCTAACTTAATCCTCCCTCCTCTTATTACGTGCAGACTTTGGTGAGATAAATCAAGTTCCATGCGAGCCAGTGAGAGCGATAGAAACACTGCAACTCTTCCCATTGAACTCATACAACGAACCGGAGTCGGAGAAACTAAGGATGTTTTCATATGAGTACAAGGAGAATAACAATGCAGCATTTTCTTACACACTTGGAAGAGAATATGATCACCTCCCTTTAGATCTGCGCTTAAGTTTCTTTTAAGCTAATTCGTGGTTAATTAGTTATGAGTTTCAACAAACTAAGTATTTCCCTCAATATATATGCATATGATTCATGTTAATTAGTTGTTAGAAGCAGCGTTTTTTTAGTTACTTAGCTAGGTTCAGCGTAAAATACTATAGAATTTATTACTTTTTAGAGGGGTATATAATGTAATGCTCTTTAATTTCAACATGATCAAGTTTTTTCATCAGCTCGTGTATCAGCCATATTATTGTGATTAGTGCATGCATGGCTCGCTCACAGATTTAAATATGGGAATTAGCGAAAAAACTTGGACATTCTATCCTCTCTTTGATCCTACAATGTAGTACGAGTACTTTTTTTGTTTATTATTATTCTCTATGTTTATTATGTTTTATTGCTTGGATTATAGTTCTCGATTTAATTTGTTTAGAGGTTGGGGAATGCCAATTTGGTCAGTCCAAGAAGAGATGTCTGTTTCGATTGCATATATAGGCGTCAAATGAGTCAAGCCTTGGGGGCTGCTTCGATCAACTACTACTTTTGAACTTCATGTGTGTGTACACTAACTTGGTGGTTGACCGTACCAAGTAAATATAGTCATGCTCATGTTGATCGAAATGCCTCCTGGAGCAATAATGCAGCTTTATGAAAAGTAACTCTGGAGTAGATTTGATTATCTTTCTCTTTAAAAGTGAAGTTTCTTAAGAAAATGTTAACCGGCCATTTGCATAATTATTGATTGATTGTTAAATGAAGAATGGATATGACTAATATAGATCTATCATCTATAGCCTAAATTATAATTAAGTTGATCTTTTCCGAATAACCAAAATGTACATGAATCTCATATGTGATTTCTGAATGGGTCAAACCTATAATAATTTGTGTATAATTCTCACTTTGTGAATAAACTCATATATGATATGTCCATGCCCTTATTACCATTACCAATGTGAAAATTTACTCTATGAAAGGAATCACTGTAGTGTATCCTAGAAATCAATAGATGTTTCAGTGATTAGAAGTATCTTCCCATTGATGTTGAGGATCCAAACTATCAAAGCCTTTGTGCTTCCATTAAAACCTAATAAAAATGTAATCTATCTGAAGGTGAAGTTAAGTTAAACCAACCCAATGATCCTATTTGATTTGCTAATAAGAGTAAGAATTTGTATGCACATAAGATGGAAATTAATTACAAGAATTTGGTGTGCCCATAACTCATAATATGGAAATTAACTACAAATATATCACTAGCGTGAAAGTCGTTGTACCCCAAACACTTTATCTTATAAATGAAAACTTTGCACATAAACAAACCTCTCTTTGGATAGAGCAATGGTTTTTGTTTTTCTTTTGGCCGGGGGGCAACCGGAAAGTGCAATTCTTGATGTACAATAGAGTAACATTAGTTTTTGTCCCGGGCGATGCCACGGGTTAGTTATTTTTAATATGTTGTCTATTCTTTTAGGTGTTATAGTAGGTGTCTTAATTACACGGATTTTTTTTTTTTTTTTTTTTTTTTTTTTGAGGGGAAAAATAGAAATTGCATTAATAATAGGCGAGACGGCATCTACAAACGATATCAAATTCAACAATAAACGGATCTAAAACATCAGAAAATATTCTAATTGAAAGACTATCAAGCACTTGAGATTTGACAATTCCGAACAGCTTCCTTTTTATCGCTGTTTTCCATATCACAACCTCTTTGCGGAAGACCCTGCCATAGCCTCGATGAATGCATAACTCTGATATTGTAGACTGTCTCTTGAAGAATAAGATCCGCGGTATCACCGTACGAACGAAACTGAAGCCGCAAACTATCAACTTCATGTTCTACCTTCAATTCCGAACTAATTAGATAGAGACTAAGATGTCCTATAGCTAAGAAGAAAATCCTCCAAGCAGAGGAGACCCCAACCGTACTCCATAAACCACAAAACTACCAACCCTCCAAAGATGAAGAGATAATCCTCACAAAAGGAGTCAAAGTGAACCTCACAAATGGAGTCAAAATGAACCTCACAAAAGGAGTCAAATTAATCTCACAATTGGTTTGATCAAAATCTCACCAAAAGCAGCGATTAAAACCTCACAATAGAGCGAAATTTATTGACCTACTCAATCAAAAAGCCAAATAACAATGGAAAATGAAAAAATCTAGTAGAAAGAGCGAAATTACACGGATGGTTTAGTCATTTGATTAAGGGTCTTTTCTCTTCTGTTTTTTTAAAGGAAGTAAGTAAATGTTCTAATTAAAAAATTTTTGATACTCAATTATCTATTTTGCTGTCAATTTGGCTAACAGATTAATCATACAATGAAAGCAACGAATGACATAACCACACATGACAATTCAATGGTGATATAAAGGCCACATGACAAACATTACTAATATCTCGTAGAAGTGCCACATGGCGAGAAGAAACTGTGTAGTGTATATGTTTTTATAACTTCTACCGAACATTATAGAGTCAAATATAGGACATATGTATATCATTTTGAAGTATTTTCCGAACCTGATCCAATGAAGTAGGATTTATAATTTATATAGTTGCGTAATAATTATGTCGTTTTGTATTTATTAAGTGAAATAAATGTTTGACACAATTGCATGAGCGGCTTACGTGGCAGCTTACGTGTCATTACCATATGAATTTGGGTCTTATGTGGCATCCTATGTGTCAATCTCGAATGTGCCACGTGGCAAGTCTTAGAAGGGTAGCACTGTGTTTTAATAGTAAAGTAAGATTTGATTTTATAACTTGAACAATATGATAATAACTATGTCGTTTTGTATTTATTAAGTGAAATAAATGTTTGACACACTTGCATGAGCGGCTTACGTGTCATTACCATACGAATTTGGGTCTTACGTGGCATCCTATGTGTCAATCTCGAATGTGCCACGTGACAAGTCTTAGAAGGGTAGCACTGTGTTTTAATAGTAAGGTAAGATAAGCAGTGCTTTGATGAAGAATGAGAAAAAGGTGACATACGAACCGTACCCAGCACGACTTGTGTGTATTTAGTCCACCGTAGATCAAGGATATAGTGCAAATATTTTAGGGATATGGAAGAGTATGTTTTAAAAGGATTTGGTCTCTTGATCTATCGTGGACTAAGTCCACACAAGATTTTGTATAAGTGCAGACATGAGTTGGATCCTATGTGGTCAGAGCTATACACAAATTATAGGTTTGGCCCATTCAAAAATCAGTATGGCTTATGGCAATGGGTCCAGCAAAAGAAGAAAAAGAACCGAATCAGTGGGCCGCGGGCCTATCAATGGGCTTCATAACGCGATTTCAGCATTGGACTAACGCTTTCATGAATCCATTAATTTGTACAGGGCCAGTCCAAAGAAAAATGGACCCAGGTCACTCATTAATTGAATTTGAAAATCTCCAAAATTGGACTCAAAACCAGGAAGACCAAAGTGGGAGAAAAAAGAAACCGGAACAGAAAAAAGAAAAGAGAGGAAAAGCAGCGCTAGCAGACAGATTGTGGAACAAGAAACCAGCAGTCTTGAGAGAGAGAGAGAGAGAGAGAGAGAGAGAGAGAGAGAGAGAGAAGTAAGTCGGTGAATCTCTATTGATATCGACGAACAAGAAGGAGATTCAATTGAGAGAGAAAGTACAGTATATCATAAATCGAAGAAATGGATGTGATTAAAACTCAACAGATTTCATCTAGACCAATCGAGAAAGTGGTGGTCCACCCACTGGTGCTCTTAAGTATCGTCGATCACTACAACCGTGTCGCACGCGACACTAAGAAGCGCGTGGTCGGAGTTTTGCTTGGTAGCTCCTTCAAAGGCACCGTTGATGTCACCAATAGTTACGCTGGTAAATTTTCTCTCTCCTGGATCTGTGGTACTATAGTTATTTTATTATTATTTCAGAGACTTAGATTCAAGGTTATGCAGATTTAGGGTTTAGGGTTAGGGTTTGCCGTTTCCGTTGTTTGAATTCGGGTCGTGTTGATGGTTAGGGTTTTCATTTGCTTGACGGCGAGATGTTGCACTTTGAAATTGTGAGGGTTTTATTTGATATTTAGGGTTTCGAGTTGCAGAGCAGTAGGGATTTTCGAGCAATGCTTTTTTGAATGGAGAGGAATTGTAATTTAAAACGAAATTTTTGTGTCCTCATTCGTTTTGCTTTCTTCATTCATAGCTTGGAAAAAATAAAATTGCAACTGAATTCTGGCTAAATTTGTGCAATGAGGGACTCTTTTAGGCCAAATTGCAGATCACAGAAGTTATGGGTCATGAGTTGGAATCATGAAACGGTGTTTACTTAGTTATAATGATTTTTTCTAATTTAACACTCTGTGAGTAAGTCTTTGAATGAGCAGTGTGTTTCTTTCTTTCATTTTTGGGATTGGATGGAGCTTCGGCAAGTTTATGTAGTTATTATTTGTATTTAATTAGGAAGTTTGGATTTTGAATTTATGTAAACTAGTGCATCCTAGTCAGTGTTCTCTTTCTTTTGTGAAGATTGAAGATTTAATGGGGCTTGGCGATACCACTGCTCGTCTAATTGAGATAAATATAAACTAGATCCAACTAGCACACAGAATAATTGTTTTGGAAAGCTGGAAGAACTGGTGATAAATACTCTAGTACATCAACATTGCCCCAGTACGCACCTCTAGAGAGGTTACTAACAAATCACTTTAGTCTGATTTAAGAGATACGGAGAAATGAGAAAGGATTGTAAGGAAGAAGGAAACAAAATTATATCACTTCTGGTCTCAGCTAAACTGGTACATGGCTTATACTTAATTTTACTAGCATAAGTAATGGTCCACCAGGATGGTGTGGAGAGGGGTTCACCACCCCCATCTTCTAATTCTGGGATTGAATCCTCACAGCCGCAGGGAAGGTTGCCCTTTCACCTCCCTTCCTCTGGTGGGTTTGTGGTTGTTCCATGGGCTTCCAGGCCCATGATTTGTTGGGAAACTGGCTGGGTTTGAATGGGCACTCCCCCCCAGTTTAGGGGAAAAAATAAAACAAATTAAGGGTCCCCATTCTCTTATGTCTAGTTCTTCAATTTTCATGTCTCGTCTTAATATTTGAATTTGAATTATGCAGTACCCTTTGAGGAAGATGACAAGGACCCTAGAATTTGTTTTCTTGATCACAATTACCATGAATCTATGTACTCCATGTTCAGGAGAATAAATGGTAAGTTTACTCTGACTGAACTACACAACGTCTCTTGCTCGATGGGGGCTTAAATTTACATGATCATGTCTCTACTTGCTCATTATTTTTCAGCGAAGGAGCATGTCTTGGGATGGTACAGCACAGGTCCTAAGCTGAGAGAAAATGATTTGGATATCCACAGATTATTTAATGAGTAAGATAACTATTCCTTACTTGGTTCAGAATGAAGTTTGGTAATCGTTCTTGCTTGGCAATTTGATCTAGTCATGTCTCTCCTTATTTTTTGTTGTTTTCTCCCTTTCGACTTGTTAATGGCTGCCCTTACATATTACTCCAGATTCGTTTCATAAACTTGCTGTTAGATGGTCTTTTATTCCTATTCTTTTCTTCCTTTTTGCCATTGTTTGTCAGCTGGCTTCTAGAGGATTGTATTTGTTGATGCAGTGACATTAGAGGTACATAGAAAGTGTGTTAGGTTAGTAAAGTTCATCATTTTCTTAGTTCATATCTACTGCTTCTTCCTTGCGGATTCTGTTTGCTGCCAACTTTTCTGATTGACAGTTCTTTATGTGTCTACATCGTACTCAAAAAGAAACAATAAAAAATTCAGAAGGTTGAACGATTGTTATATATCTTTTGCATTCACTTCACGTAGTTCACAAGTTCCCCATTAGCTGGTCAGGTTTGTAACTTGGTATATTCTTCACCTGGACTTGATTTCTGTCTCGACCATTAAGGATGTAGACTATTCCTAAATTTAATAAGAAACATTTATCTTGGATGTTTATTCAACACGAAGTATGTGGGGAACAATCTTCATGTAGGTTTCATGTTGTGTCCTCTTGATCCATTAAGGTCATAGACTGTAAATTGAGAATATTGCTCTCTAGAAGTTTACTCTGCAGTGTATTTCTCCGCATGACTCTAACTTCACGTTTATTTTGGGTATTGCAGCTATGTTCCAAATCCTGTTTTGGTTATCATTGATGTTCAACCAGAAGAGCTGGGAATACCAACAAAGGCTTATTATGCTGTTGAGGAGGTTAAAGAGGTAAGGTTATGATGTGATAAGTTGTTTAGGACCATTGCAATTCATTTTGTAGATAATCGTGTCATATTTTTGAATCAGAAAAGAGTTCTTAGTACATAGAGCCTTTGCTATGTACTTGGAGTACGTTATCTGCATGATCTTTTCTTGTTATTCTGAAAATGAACTTTCCAATCCCCCAACATTCTTCTGGCAGTTAGGATATGAATTGCTTGTTTAATGTTTGCAGAATGCCACACAAAAGAGCCAGAAGGTTTTCGTTCATGTTCCTTCGGAAATCGCTGCTCATGAAGTCGAGGAAATTGGTAAGTTTATGTGTTCTCCAGGCAACCTGTATTCTAGATGGTTCGTCACTTAATTGTTATTACTCTGACTGCAATAAAATTCAATTGGCACAAACCTGTTCTTCATCTACATATGTTATTCTTGCAGGAGTGGAGCACTTGCTTAGAGATGTGAAGGATACGACCATCAGCACTCTTGCAACAGAGGTTACTCTTCATTACTTAAGCTTTCTGTTAGTCGTTCTATGTGGTTTGGATGCATAAAAATGTACTTAGCTAGGAGTTTTATGCATCTTTGAGTTTCTTTTTGCGTAAATGAGAACGATATTTTTTGGTCACATGCAGGTCACTGGAAAGCTTGCAGCTCTTAAGGGGTTAGATGCGCGTCTTCGAGAGATCCGCAGCTATCTAGACCTTGTTATTGAGGGAAAGCTCCCGTTAAACCATGAAATACTATACCATTTACAGGTTTGTCCGGTCATATTATTTGATTTTACTTCTGGGTGGCATATCAGATTTTGACTATATATATGTAAATTTAAATTTCACTAAATATCAGAATGAGCAATTTCTCCCTTTTTTTCGTTACTGTTGTGAATAATCCTACTTATGCTTCTTATCTAAAAAGAAAATGAAAAAACCTACTTATAGTTGGGAAGGTAGTGTCTGTAGAATGTATGTAAGTGTCTTATGTATGAGGAAGAATTATTCTGCATAATTAGTTGCTGATATATGGAGTATGTATTGAATGTGGACAAATTAGTTACTGATTTAAGAAATCATACTGCTGTATATCGAGTAAACTTTTATAGCCCATGAACTAGAAATGTGAGGTTCACTCCTTACTAATTTAAGAAATCATACTTCTTTATATCTAGTAAACTATTTATAGCCCAAGAACTTGTGAGATGACAGGTAATAAATAAGAGAATACTAAAGATTTGAGCCATAGAATTTCTCCATTCTGACACAAGGTAATTGTTAGATCAAATAGAAGCTTTGCTCCCCTTTCTTTTTTTCCCCTTAACTCATTGACTCAGCTGTCATCTTGCTCACTGGGTATCGTGACTATCGTCCTAATCTAAAACTGATTCCTGATGTTGCACATCAAAATGCATTTGTATATATAAAACACGCAAGTTTTACTCAATGAGCAACTTGTTTTGTGTGTAGAACTTTGATTCTTCTGATGCTAATTATTAAAGCATTTTTAAAATGTAAATGACTGTTCTTTTTGTTTCATAGTAGTACCAAAGCAAAAGTACCAAGTATTATCAGATTAAAACAAAACGTTCATCCCATGTCTTGATAATTATTCAGTAGGGAAGGATTAGCTGATGTTTCCCGTAGGTGGAAAGTTGGAAACTATTTACAGGGAAACTTCATGAAGGCCATGGTTCTGTTTGTGTAATTGTTTCTTTTGCAATAACTCAGAGAAGCTCAGGGGAGGTCTCTTGTTTAGATCATTGAAATTTACCTTGCTTTTCCTTTCCTCTTTGGGAGCTCTAGATTTTCTCTAATTTTTTTTCTGTTTTTGATAAAGGGAGCCCTAGATTTCATACAGTCACCTCTTTTTTTAATCAATCTCTCTGATGGTAGTGGCAATGTGACCTTCTCAAGTTTAATACACTATAGTTGTCTATGTTGAACCTCTCACCCTGCTTTAAGAAGAAAACTAAATAATGCTGCCAAATTAAGGGGTAATTTATAATCCTCTGTCAAATTTTGAACTCATGTATTCGTGGCTGCTTCTAAACTTTTGTTTTGGTTCTAGGACCAGAACTGCCTATTATTCCATACCCTTCTTTCTATTAATGAAAATTGGTTCATGAAGTAAAGTTAGTGGTAGGGCATTCCACCTTGGGAACAGTGAAACTCACAACCATTGACAAGAAAATAACCAGCAGAGTAAAGCTTGGGACTAGAGAGGTAGTAGAACAAAGACACAGAATTATTATTTAGGTCTTGCAGCTACAAGGAGGTTTGTACTCCTGTTTCTGTTGCTACTAAAGTGACTTGTAGGAAGTGGCTTGATCCTACATCAGAGTGCCTTATCTATCTGATGCTATTTCCAGCTATTCCGCTGTTATAAAAATATTTTCCGGCCTAATGCATGATCTCACCCTAATATAGAAAGACCAGATAAATGATCCAAGTTAATTTTCTACTTTAACAATGAGATTTTTACAGTCTACCATGAACACTGTTTTCTTCATTGGTTTTGAATTTTTGTTCTAATTATCATGCTAGAAATTCTTATCTTTTTGAGGTTCTATGTTTTGTTAGGATGTGTTCAACCTTCTCCCAAACTTGAGCGTACCCGAGTTGATCAAGGCTTTTGCAGGTATAATGGAGTAGCTGTATAGTCTTCATAGATCTATGCTGCCTCCTGTTACTGACTTACTGTATATTGTATATACTGACTTTATTCTGTTCATGCAGTCAAAACAAATGACATGATGTTGGTTATCTATCTGTCTTCTCTTATTAGAAGTGTTATTGCTCTCCACAATTTGATCAACAACAAGGTGAGAAGTTTCTCTCCTGGAAATTATGAGTAACCATAAAGTTATTGAGTGGTTATGTTAGTGAGTTTAAACCACCAAAGTGTTTTTTTGATAGGTATTAAATTTCTGCCATTTTTGAAATTGGTTGGGTTATGGACTTATGGGTAAATTGATCTTCAAAATAATGGTCAAGGCACTTGTTATCCATTGGCACATAATGGATGCTGCACTGTCTGGAATTGTGTTTTGTGCTGGTTGACTTCCTTTTTGTTTCCATAACAACTGAACAAGTGCTGCTACGAACGAAGCACAGTGCAGTTTCATGGCACCGATGGTGGAGTAAAGTATTTCTTGTGTTATCGATCTAAATTATACCTGCTTGCCATGGGATGGTCTGATGTTTTCACGAGGTTTACTGGTGGTTGGGCTTTGACAATACTTAGTTACTATGTATGACTGGTCCAACCCGGAGTTCGGTCTGGTAACTCTACTTTTAGAAACATTCAGTTTGTGGTGGAGAAAGAGAATATTTTTTTCTTAATGCTTAGGGAGTGCTGATGGGATAATTGGATAATTTTGACCATGGGTGTTGTAATTGGGTGTTTTTCAGCCTAAGGAGTTTCTCTCTGTTCAGTAGTAGATAATTGGGTTTTGCGGTCAATATTCTCTATATGCAAGTTGAAGGTTCATCAGAATAAGTGCACCAAAGGTCATAAATAAAAATTACATGGAGGTTATGGGACCTGTAATGCTGACCATATAAGGTGCTGCTAAAGTTTCACAATAAAGTTTGAGGGAGAATGTCTGATGCAAGTGAAATAGGGGTTTTAGTGTGTTTTAGACTTGCAGTGCATGCTTCATTTTAAGTCGGTCAATTTATGGTTTCATGCTATATACTTTTTGCTGACATTTTTGATAGAAGAGTGATAAGATAAATATGTGGACAAATAAAGGATCTTTTTCTAGCCATATTGATTTTTTTTTAAGCCTAGGCGTAGTGGTTTGTTAAGTGGACGTATCATAGTCACCCAATTGGTACAGTGCAGCTAGTTAACTGCTTTTTATTTGATTTATGCTCCAGATGCTTAACAAGGAGCATGAAAAGGCTGAAGACTCGAAACCAGTTGCGGTACCTGCTGCAGCTGGAAGCTAAATGCATAATCTTAGTGGGTTATACAAGATCATCAAGGGGCTTCAGGGATATTCCAGATTCAGCAGTTGATCTCCTGTTTGAGCGTTAAAGCAACTTGTTTTCTCAATAGTTTTGCACTTGTGGTAATATCTAGAATCTGGGATGAGAACTTGCTTTAATGCTCTGCCAAGTCTTCTTGGCTTTGCCAAGTTGGGAAGACTATTTGATTACCAATTGTACGTGTTGAAGCATCTAAGAGATGGGTCATATGTCTACACAGTTACTCTTCATTTGTTTCATTAGATCTTAGTTGTCTACACATTTGCCATATTTGATTACCAATTGTGGCTTCACCTTTCCGAATTTATTGACAAGCTTTCAGATATTGTTGAGCATATTGAATATGGTTTGCTGCTTGTTGTGATCTTCCATTGCATCGGTTACAAAAGCGAAGATCTATACGGTCTCGTGTATTTTTAATTATTGAGCGAGGGAAAAAGATCTAAAATAGTAAAATCTTATACACTTCAAATTGATGAATTGATTAGTGCTTCCAACTACAAGACTGGATAATTTCTTTCATGAATCATGAATATAGAGGTTGAAACCAGTTCGTACCATATACACCGTTGGGGACCATGTACGCCAGAGTTTTTCAGTTTATGTTTGGCAAAGACCTTTTCGCTGGTGACATTTCTGCAATTGTATGGTTTGGGATGTGAACTCAGCTCACAATGACAAATGCCCAACATTTAAAGCCGAGAATCATACCCTTCTATGCTATGAAAGCGCAAATTCTTACCTTATCTCAGAATTAGGAAGAAGCCTAATCCCTGGGCGCTAGACCTGGGCACATGGGCGAGTCGGTACAATTACTTAATGGGTCTGGGTGGGCGGGTCACTCAAATTCACAGACGGGTCATAGGCGGGTCGACCCTGTTCAGCCCGTAATACCCAATCTATTATATATATATATATATATATATATATATATATATATATATATATATATATATATATATATATATATATATATATATATATATATATATATATATATATATATATATATATATATATATATATATATATATATATATAAACTCAGGTCTATAATGCAATATAGACCAACCCAGGACCTCAATTAAACCCAGCCCAAAAGCAAATAAAACCTAGGCCCAAACGCACATAAAGTCAGGCCCGCGGTTCATTTAAAAAAAAAAAAAAAGAAAACCGCCACTTTCTCTCTCCTCAGCAGTTATTTTCTCTCTCCTCCTTCAAGACTTTCATTAACGTTCATTTTCGTTCGATTCTCTTTCTCTCCTCGCCATTTTCGTTCGATTTCCTAGCCATTTTTGTTCGTTTGCTGCAAATTGATCGCCATTGCTCGCGCAACTTCCAATTCCAGTTGATTCATCAACAGAACAGGTAAAATTCATTTTTACTTCGTTTTAGTTTAATTTTTCGCTATTTCTACTACTGATTCTGCTAAAACCTAATGATTTGTTTGTTTTTGCAGTTGATTCATCAAAAAATTTCATTTCGCTAAACCCTAACTAAAGGTAAAATTCATTTCAGTTATTATCCTTGGTTGTTCTTGTTTACGCTAGGGGTGCAAACGAGCCGATGCACTCGCGAGCAGCTCGTGAACATACTCGGTCAAAGCTTGATCAAAGCTCGTTTTATAATAAACGAGCCGAGCACGAGCACCAATCCAAGGCTCGTTTATTAAACGAGCCGAGCACGAGCACCCCTCAACTCGGCTCGTTTAGTATTTTCATTGGTGATATTGCCTTTTAAATTAGTGTGCTCGCGAGCAGCTCGTAAACGACTCGATCAAAACTCGGTCAAAGCTCGTTTAAAACTCACTCGATAAGAAACGAGCCGAGCACGAGCACCAATATGATGCTCGTTTAATAAATGAGCCGAGCACGAGCACATAAATACTCGGCTCGACTCGGCTCGTTTGCACCCCTAGTTTTCGCTTAATTTTTAAGTAACGATTTTGCTAAAACCTAACAATTTATTACTTTTTGCAGTTGATTATTCAACATAAGAGGTAAAATTCATTTCTTCTTTGTTTAATTACGTTTCTCTGTTTGGAAATTCATTTATGTTTGGAAATTCATTTTTAACATCTATTAATTCATCAAAGAAAATGTGAAAAATTGGTTAATGTTCCAAAATTTATTTTTGCAGTAAAACTCATCCAGTAAAGATGTCAAAATCAGAACAAAGCAGCTTCAGAACATGCAAAGAGGATTCAGCTTCAGCTTCTAGGTAGTTGTTCTATTGGAATAATGAATCATTTCTGTTGATAAATTTTTCAATCGGTTAATGAATTTGCTATATGTCTTTTGCTTAAATGAATGTTTGATTTCTGTTGATGAATTTGTTGAAATGAATCTTTGATTTTGGTTAAATGAAATGATCCTGTGAACATAGCTAGATTGCTTTTGGATAAATGAATGTTTGCCTTACCTATGATGAATTTGTTAAAGTTGATTGATGAATCCTTGATATTGAATTTTCTATACAAAAACCTAGATTGCTTTTGAGTGATTGGATTGATGAATTGATCAACTTAACATAGGTAGATTGGTTTTGGATAAAATGAATTTTTTGTTGAATGAAACTTTGATCATGTTGATGAATTTTTCAACAGAAATGAATCTTTGATTTCGGTTGATGAATATGTTGATCTTAATTGACGTAGCTTTGATTTTAGTAAATGAATTGATCTTCTTAACAATAGATAGATTGCTTTTGGATAAATGAATCTTTAATTTTCCTTGATGAATTTGTTGATGTTAAATGATCAAACTTTTGTTTAATGAGTTTTGTCATGTTGATTAATGAATTTACCATCTTAAAAAAGCTAGTTTCAGAATGATTAGTCTTGATCATGTTGATTAATGAACTTTTTGATTTCCTTTAATGAATTTGATCTTGTTGACTGATTTCACATAGATGAATCTTTGTTTTGCGTGATGAATTTAGTCATTCTGATTGATGAATATTTGATTCTTGTTAATGAATTTCTGAAGTTCATTAATGTAGTGATCATCTTATAATAGCTAGATTGCCGTAAGATAAAAGGGTTTTAATTGAATGAATATTTGATCATGTTGATTGATGAATCTTTCATTTTGTTTAATGAGTTTTCTCATGTTGATTAATTAATTTACCATCTTTACATAGCTAGATTGCTTTAGGTTGAGAGAACCATTAATTTTTACGTCTCTATAATGAATTTCATGGCATTTTTAAATGAATAACATAACCATGACTTTTATTTTCTCATTCTGTTCATCATGAATTTGTTATAGTTGATTAATGAATTTTTGAACTTGATTAATGAATTGATCATTTTAAGATAGTTACATCGCTTTTGCTTAAATGAATATGTTGATCTTAGTTGATGTAACTTTGATTTTAGTTAATGAATTGATCATCTTAACATAGGTAGATTGATTTTGGATAAATGATGAATCTTCACTACAAGAAAATGGCTTTTTGGCAACAATAGATTTGGTTGCCAAAGATATTTTTGGCAACAATAATGGATGTTTCGCAACGACTTTACTTCGTTACACCAAGCCTCGTTACTAAAGGTTTTCGCAACTTCACGTTGTTGCCAAACAACTATTTTTTGGCAATGACTGTGTTGTTACCAAAAAGCGGCCGTTGCAATACATGGCACCTGAAGGGCGCGAAAAGTAGATTTATGGCAACAAAAGAAGTTGTTGTGAAAAAGAGGCTTTTATTAACAACGACTGCTGTTGTTGCTAAACATGTATGCTTTACCAACAGTGCGGCCTGTTGCCATAACCACTGAATAGTTATTGTTACAATAAGAGTTGTTGCGGAAATTATCATGTTTTGCAACAACACCTATTGTTGCTGTAACTTTTTATAATTTTCAGCAATAATTTTAAATTTAACAATATATTTGGTTCAATCCACTTATGCTTTTAGATACATATGTACTAATTCATAGTTTCGAATCAATAATAATCTTCAATGAAATCATAATAGCTCCCATGACAACTCTACTGTTCAATCATAGAAAAAGGATATTTAGTCATTATCATTAATTACAAAATCCACCAATTATATCCATATTTCTGTTTTGGCTTCAAGAAATAATATATGCATGAGTTACAAGAGTTTGCTTGAAGCTCCAAAATGATCACAGAATAAGCATGTAGTTACAATTTTACATGCTTTCTTTTACAAAATATGTCCTTCATTTGCCATCATCTAAACCACTCTCATTCATAGACATCATCCTCATCACCAAATGTCTCCCTGTTATACACAAACAAAGGAAAATAATTGTCAAAGCAAGGAAATAGAACCATTGATAATAGCAAATTACAAAGGAAATTATGCACACAACCATATATTACAAAGTTGTGGGCTTCATTTCACTTTATCAGTGGCTTCGTAATACCAACGCTCAAAGTTCGACAAGCAAGCAAGCTTTACACTATTAACCAATAAAGATAAATAAATATCCTAATTGAGTCCCAGAACCATTTACTTTTTCAGTGAGCCGGGATAGGGATTTGCAAGGACGTGGGAACTAATATTTGGGGAAAAAAAGAATCCTAGAAGGTGAGGGATAAAAACAGAAGAAGAAAATGCAGGGATGAAAGTTAGAGTTAAAGGGAGCGAGGCTAAGACTTACCTAACCCTATGATTTGCCATCATTTCCATGACTCTCTTTTCCAAAGCTTGCAGATCACGTTGGTTCTGGGACTTACACTCATCCATTCGAGTTTGAAGATCATTAATTTGAGTTTGCTGTTCCCGTATTTTCTGTTGTTGTTCTTCATGCAACCTAGCTTTGACAGAACCACCATACCCAGCACCTTTACCTCGAGTGTATCCAGGTTTGTAACCAAGAACTTTAACCAACATTTCTTCTTGGGTTTGAGGTGCTCCTTCCTTGTCTTTGTCTTTGTCTTGAACACATTGACGAAGTTCCATCTAGATGGATATGAAACAAATATATCCCAAGTCTTTTATACATTATTTTGAAAGAAAAAATACATTGAATTCCAAGAGGTATATATAACACTAAAGCATCAACATAAAAAGAATTTACAACGCTTGTACTAAATATATGGAGCAGAATAAGTTAAGTACCTTGACTGCTGTCTAGTTCATTTTGTGTGGTTCCATGTCTCTGCCTGTTTGCATGCATGTACTTAGTTCTCACATTCCGATGTAGATTCATGTCAGTTCTGTTTCTTGGTTCCTTCGGAGTGGGATCTGCTGCTTCATGTGTGTTGAGAACAAGTTGAAGTCTGCTTTCAAACTTAGTTGTAAATTTCCTTTTACCCCCTTCTTGATTAAGCATACAAAATTAAAAACACATATAAAAATCAAAATGAGTAAATTATAACAAGATCAAAATTAGTAAAAGAAATATAATATTATGATCACAAGATCAGCAAATTCAAAAATGACATTACCTGGATCAGTTGATTGTGGAGGGGTCATGCCATCGTCTAGGATATCCTCTTGAAAAGGACTATAGGTATTTCAACCAATAACATCCTCTATGTCAAGCTCATTGCGGTGTTCATCAACTGAAGGGTTCACATGGCCTAAACCTCTCCCTCCTCCGGACCTACTTCTTGTGTTCTTACTGTGACCTGCTCTTCCTGGCATGTCTAAAATATTCTTAAGAAAATTGTTAGTTCAGCTAACACCTGCCAGAATGCATAGAAAGAAAAGACTTATGCATACAAGAGTATACCATGAGAATGAGACTACAGGTTCAACAAAATTATGCAGATCAAGTAAAGACTCCAAATGCATGATAAATATATAGTAAACGCTAAGATAAAATAAGTTCCTATGTCATTCATATATATATATTACATCAGAAGTAATCAAAGCACACTAAAGCCTCAGATAAACAATTTCAGATGTTAGTGTTAGCCACAAAAAGGAATCACAAAATCAGAGGCAAGTTAGGCAACACTTAAAAGCTCTTCTGAGCATTAACTAGTCATCAACATCATCATCAACAATAAACCCATCTAAATCATCTATAACAGTATTCTGCCTCTTTCGCTTCCTTTGGGTCCCTTGCTGTCTCTTCTCGTTTATAGTCTCTATTTCCCTTGTGACCCATTTAGCAATGCCGGCACCTCTTTGTACCTTAAACTCATTTGTTGCCAAACAAAGATTCTCGACTTGTCCAGTGGTCCTTGAGATAAGACCTGAATCAAAAACATGATCTTGTTGCACTGGTTCAGTATCAACTTGATTAAGTGTATTCTCATCAACTTGAACCTCTGGCATATTAAAAAGGTCACGAGGTTCAGTCCTCACTACAGCAAGCCATTCTGTATTTCTTGGTTCTGCTACGTAAAAAACCTGCTCCACTTGTGATTCCAGTACAAACGGCTCATTCGTTTTCAAAGAATGTCCACTACGCACACTAGTTATTCCATATTCATCTATTTTGTACCCTCTACCTTCATGTTGGACATCATACCAATCACACTTAAACGCAAATACATGATTGCCACCAGAATATTGCAACTCGTAAACATCCCTTAGCACGCCATAATATACTTTATCTGAATCATCATCGCCACGCACCATAACCCCACTATTTTGAGATTTTCGATTTTCTTGTCGATCAACTGCATGAAACCGAAAACCATTGACAATATATCCACTATAACGCCGGATAGTGCGTAGTGGACGACATACCAAGTGGTACAAGTCTGCATCAACACTTCCTTCTTTATGCATTTTCTCCACCTGTTAGAGGGGTAATGAGTTTAGACATCAATTACAAAACGAACCTACGTATATTTGGAGACTTAAGCTAGTTGCTTGGGTGGTTTCCAGAAAAGGAAACAATATTATATGTTAGTCCATATTGGACTACTGCTTTGCCAGTTTATTCTGTAACAAAAACGTGTTTTTTGGTCTTCCAGTGCTAGTGTAATATATAGATGGTGTATTGAGAGGTTATGGTGAGTACTTGAGGAACTTGGTTTGTGCAGTTACAAAAACAAATATAAATTGCAAGGAAATACCCGATTATAAACCCAATGTGAAAATTCAACATTGTGTCTTTTGTCCAGATTCCTAGAACTCTGTTTGGCTAGTTCATCTTTGTGCTCTCTAAAAATAGCAAAAAACTAGATAATCAGCAATAATAATTTATGAACAGTTGTAAATCTATGAAGTAGGATTAGAAAAAACTTACTTAATAAGATCTAGAAGTTCATCGTAGTTGTGGAGGACATATAAGTGAAGTTGTTCAAACTGATCATGATCGAGATGCAAAGGAGTAGGCTTCCCTAAAGGGCGACCAAGAGGTCTGAAGATTTCTAGTGCACTTCTAGGTGCCTCACCATCAGCATCACCATCATCATTCCTTGATTTTCGATTAAACTTGGTGCTCATATCCTCCATATACCTAGAACAAAATGTAAGACATTCATCCGCTGTTGAGCTCAATAACATGCATTTTTAGTACTCTATATCTAGTTATTTGTTCAAGAATTAATAGCATTTTCAGTATTTTATTTATTTATTTTACAGGAAACAAAAGATGGAAATGGAATTAATATGCTTAAGGGAAAGAAGCAAAATGGTGCCAATTATTGAAAAGCTCATGTGATTGTGTGAACAACTTGTAGCAGACTATTACTAAGGGATTCGTTCGGCGTTAATCTATTAATGGGGCTTTAGTTTGTAACTTCATCATCTTGCACATGTTTTACAGGCCCAAGACAAACAGCCCGAAGCAAGTTTACTGCTCCAGTTTACGTGGGGCAAAAGACAACTTTGGTCTTTAAGTTCTACTTTATTAGTTGTTTAGTAACTAGTAACCAGTTTAATTTTCTTGCCAATTCGTTAACTGCTTGTTTCTATCAATCTTTGGTCTTTAAGTTCTACTTTATTAGTTGTTTAGTTCAATAAAAAAAAAAAAAAAAGGTTACGGTACTTCATGTTAAAAGTTTGGTACAAATTAATTGTTTCCTGATCTTGTGCTGTTTAGATTAGTTCATTAAATATTTTATAGTTCAATATAGTAGTAGTTTATTTTGTTTACCTAATTCATCCTTATTTTGACTACTTTAATGTCTGAGTTTTCTTAATTGGTGTCAGCGGTGACATCTAGAATGTGTTTTTTATTTTTATTTATTTTTAGTCTCACTCACCTACATTCTAGTTTACTTACAATGTTTTATGATCTTAAAATCACCGTAATTTAGCTTGTGTTGCAGTTTATTTCCAAAATTTCTGAATTCGTTCAATTTGATCATGAATCCTTTGGGGAATACTTTTATAGATTTCATGATTTACTATCTCAATGCCCTGATTATAATTTAGAAACTTGGCGAAAATGTTAAATTATTTATGAGGGTATGAACGCGGACTCTAAATACATGATTGACGATAAGTTTATGGGAGAATTTCTTTCTATGTCTGCTGACGAAGTTTGGACTTGGCTTGAGTACTTAGCTAAAAAGGAGGTTAGGAAAGTTACTTTGGGAGGTAATTTTACTCGTTACTCTTGTTTGCAACCTAAAGTTTCTTCTACCGTTTGTTCTCATTGTTATTCCTCCGAACATAGTATTAACGATTGTCATGTGCTTGATAACCAATTGTCCTCTTATTATGAGCAAAAGAACATGACTTCGCAAGAGCCAATGTATGACCCTTATGTGCCTAGCTATAATTCAGAGTGGTCTACCCACCATGATTATTCTTGTAATGAGAGTAAAAAATATAATGGTCCAATTTATACTTCAACTAATAGTTTTAGTGACCAACAAAATTTGAGTAAATCTTATTATCCGTTTCAATCTCAAGTGGATCACGCCTAGGGGTGTAAACGAGCCGAGTCGAGCCCGAGCCAGACCTGGCTCGTGCTCGGCTAGGTTTGTTTTGGCTCGGCTCGGGCTCGGCTCGAAACTCGCCGAGCCGGAAAAATCAAAGCTCGGGCTCGGCTCGATTTAGGCTTGTGGCTCGGCTCGGCTCGACTCGATTTGGCTCGGCTCAAATTCAAACTCATCACTACAAACGTTAGAAAAAATTGATTTAAAATAATAGCAATTAAATCTGACTATAAGTGATTCATTGCACTTTCTCATTTGAAAAAAAAAAACCCTTTAAAAAATAAGAAATCTCTAAAAATATTTAATAGATTTATTCGAATAGAGAGGAAAATCAACTAAACCGAGCCAACCGATCGCGAGCTTACCGAGCCGAGACATAGCAGGCTCGGGCTTGGCTCGGAAAGCATTCGAGTCGGCTCGGACTCGGCTCGAGCTCGGTTTGACCCGAGCTTTGACTGAGCCGAGCCCGAGGGCTCACCGAGTCGGCTCGACTCAGTTACACCCCTAATAGGTTGACCACAACTATGCAGGATACACTAGATGCTAGACTTGATAATCTCGCTAATGAACTTGATAGGGTTGCTAACGTAATAAAAGATTTGATTGATGCTGAAAGTCACTCTAGAGAGTTTGATAATTTTACTAGCCATGATCTTAATGTGAATTTTAATTATGTGGATAAGCCTAATGTCTTTCCTATTATTGATGAACCCATTTTGGAGAAGACAGTTTGGAGGAAACTTTTGAGATTAATCTATTTGGTATAGAGCAAATTCTGCGTACTTCTTCTAAGGTCACTAAAAGCATTGAAATTATTTCTAATCCTCCTAACTTATCACCATCCTTAATTGATCTAGACGAGATAGAAAAGATTGATGAGGGTAACATGAATGTGATTGTGGATAATATCCCTAGTTTTAGTGAGATTAGTTATACGCCAAAGAATATTCAGATAGAGGATCAAGTTGAGATAGTTCAAGCTACTCCTACTAATTTTGAGCGTAACAGTCCTAGTTTTACTAAGGCTTCTGAGCTAGATACATTCAATCACATTACCAAATTGTCATTCTTTAAAGTTGACCCACAATTTAGTTTTTATTCAATTGCGTGATATTGATGACCTCGATCAAAATTTAAATGGTGTTAGGGGCATTAGTCCATTTGTGGTGCATGATATGGTATATTTACTGGATAATTCTATTAATAATGGGTGGATAGCTTCAACTCACTTTTTTGCTGATTTTTAAGGAGCATTTGATAAGTTAAAGCGAGCATTGACTTTGACTCTCATATTTATTGTTTTTAAATTTATCATTTCACTACTTAATTGTTTTTGAGAGTTTTTCACAGGCTTTTGACAAGCTTATGCGAGCTTTAAGTATGCTTATAGTTGAGATACACTTTGAAGATATAGAGTGACTGAAATTTTACATGGAATCATGGTTTGGATGCACACAGTATTCAACCCAGTAAATTCGTTTCTTTTATTTATTTTCTTTATTTTTGTTTTAGTATGTTTTTATGTGTCATTTATTTTCTTTCGTATTGCATTCTAATTCTTTAGCATGCAATAGGGACATTGCATTGTTTAAGTGTGGAGTGTGGTCTTGTTATTTTGTTTTTGATTTCTAAAAAAAAAATATCATAAAAATATGAGTTTTTCAGTCTTTAAAGACTTATAACATGATTGAATTAGTTGACTTGCTACTTGTGATTAACTAGTATAGTCATGATCACTGGTAAGAGTGACTTTCTCTTGGTGGACACATATAAACTGGTGAGATTTTGAGCTTTTAGACTGAAATATTCATATCAGTCTCACTATATTCTTTCATGTGTGATATTCTTCCATGATTTTATTTCTCTAGAACTTGCATTGATTCTCTTTTGAGACCACATTGATACTTGCATGCATATGAATATGATAAAGGCATTCTTTGTCTATATATTATAAGCTACATTAGCCAAATAGCTTACATTTGTGATAATATTTCCCTTTGATTAACCCCTTTGAGCTTTATTGACCTTTTCTTTTATTATATACCACATTACAAGCCGATTTTTATCCCAAACACATAAATTTCACCTAGCCTTAGGACTAGTGGAGCTTTGTAGATCATTAGTTTGTATGGACGTTCAAAGAACAAGTGTGGGGGTGTCAGTTGTGGTTGGCTATGATTCAAAAAAAAAAAAAAAAAAAACGACAAGTTGTAATTACTATTTTCCCAATGTTCCAATATTGCGATATATGTTTGAAAAAAGAAAGAAAGAAAATAAAAAAAAAAGTTGAGAAGGGGAGGAAAATGGTTTAAATAGTATAAGTACTTAATTTTTATTTCCTCCTGGTGTTGTAAAATAAAAAAAAAGTATAAATTGTGATGAGTTTACGTCAAGGCCTATTAGCTTAATCTATCTCTATTGATTTTCCTTGACTAGTTACATTAGAAGTAAGAGGTGGACGTTGTTCAATGTTAGGAATTCGTTTGGAGTTGTGGAGTGAAGTTTCTGAATTTATGTTATTTTACATATCCATATATAGGTTTTTGATTCATTTTTGCTCCGCTAGTTCCATGGCTTCAAATCTAATTTCCAAATATTGTCCCACCTTACCTTAAACCTCATTACATCCCTTATAAAGTCCTTTTGATTTGTATCATGCATTGTGATCCCAGTGGTGGAGAATAAGAAGATATGCAAGCATATGGTAGAACATTTGCTGTGGAATGAATTTTTAAGTGAAACACAATCTTATTAAACACATTAGTGTTAGAGTGATATACAATTCCTTGTGAGAGTCCACCAAGTGATTTGTTCTACCTTCCCAATGATATTTGCTTGCTAATTAATCGTGAGTTTGTTTGAGAATGTTAGTTCATGAATTGTTATGAGTTTTGAAGAGATTGAATGTACTCTTTAATTTTTATTGGTAATATTTTGTTTGGTTAGTTTTTGTGTGCTAGGTTTTGTGGGTATATCTTTTGCAAACCCTCACGAGACCTTACTCGTCCACTAGGGAAACCTAGGGGTTTAAAGAGCTTGTTGCACATTCTAAGTGCAATCGCGATTCCTGCGACAGTGAGTTAGAATTTTTGTTTATTATTTTTTATTTGTTAGTTAATAGTTTGTTTCCTCAAGGACGAGCAATATCTAAGTGTGCGGGTATTTGTTGAGCTCAATAACATGCATTTTTAGTACTCTATATCTAGTTATTTGTTTAAGAATTAATAACATTTTCAGTATTTTATTTATTTATTTTACAGGAAACAAAAGATGAAAATGGAATTAATATGCTTAAGGGATAGAAGCAAAATGGTGCCAATTATTGAAAAGCTCATGTGATTGTGTGAACAACTTGTAGCAGACTATTACTAAGGGACTCGTTCGGCGTTAATCTATTAATGGGGCTTTAGTTTGTAACTTCCTCATCTTGCACATGTTTTACAGGCCCAAGAGAAACAGCCCGAAGCAAGTTTACCGCTCCAGTTTACGTGGGGCAAAAGACAACTGCGTCATTTTTTTTTTTTTGCTAATCAAAAAAATAAAAAAAATAAAAAAATAAAAAAAATAAAAAATAAAAAAATAAAAAATAAATAAAATAAAAAAAAAATAAAAAAATACGCCAAAGCGGAAAAGGTAGTTTACGGTAGCCTAGTCTAGTTTTAGAGTAGGTTTAGCGGTAATTTAGTTTTAGGATTCAAACTTCAAAGTTTTATTATTTGTTTTAACACTTTAATTTCAGCAGTTCAATTATTAGTTTTGGTTATTGTTCTTCATACTCTTCGATTACAATTGCAACATTGATCATTCAAGTAAGTATTTTCTTATATTGTTCGTTCTATGCAACCGATTACTATTTTATATGTTTCTCAATGTTTCTTTTCCTAGTTAAATTTCGATTGGGTAACACAATTGGACTTTAACTGGCAAAAAGATACGACCTTTTACTTGTTTACGCTTTGGTTTGTTCCTTTTATAGTTATTGGTATGATTTATATTAGTTGTTCTTTTAGTTCAGTTCGTTAATTTATAATTAGTAGTGATATAATTGTGTAAACCCATTCTCATGGGATCGACCCGTATTTGCATATACTAGCTACAATTACACCGTGCACTTGCGGTATTTTAACTCAACATCCGCCAAATAACCTTTTGCGATCGAACCTTCCGAACGTGCTTTGTTGCGGACATATGATTTCAAAGTAAACAAATACCTAAAATAAAAATCCAGGAAGTAAAGACAAAATAAAAGATTAGGATAATGAACTAAACAAAATAAATAAACACTGTAAAAAAACCAAAATTTGATTGTACCTCTCTATTGGGTACATCCAACGGTATCTCACTGGACCTGCAAGCCTCGCTTCCCTTACCAAGTGCACAACGGAGTGCACCATAACAGTGAAAAAAGATGGAGGAAATATGGTTTCTAACTTACACATTGTATAAGGGATTTGGTTTTCCAAAGCATCTAAATTCTTCTTAGTCAAGTTCTTAGAACATAAGTCCCTAAAGAATTGACTTAGCTCAATCAACGGCTCACACACATTTGTAGGGAGCAGTCCACGAATTGCAACTGGTAAGAGTTCAATAAACACATGATGATCATGGCTTTTCATGCATGAGATTTTTTTTCCATTATCTTTCACACATCGAGACAGATTTGAACAATACCCATCAGGAGCTTTCAAGTTCAGAAACATATCACAAAAGGCAGATTTTTCGTCACTCCTCAATGTATAGCATGCCACTGGCACTCGCACTTTGTCCTCCTCGACAATTGGATGTAGATCCTCTCTTATCCCCCATTTGAACTAAATCCAATCGGGCATTCAAGTTATCCTTACTCTTGCCTTGTACGTGCATCAATGTCCCCATGATGTTCTCAGAAACATTCTTTTCTAGGTGCATCACATCTATGATGTGGCGCAATTTCAATTTATTCCAATAGGGCAAATCAAAAAATATGCTCAATTTTCTCCAACCATACAAGCTGTTTGTCTCATCACACTTTCTTTTTGTATCGGTCTTTCCGAATGGGACTTGGGTGAAATGGCTACATTGCATTAGTAGTTTAGTACATCATCACTAGACAACGGGATAGGAGCAGACCCTTTTTCTTCTGTTTTATCAAATGCGTCAGCCAACTCCTATGCCTCATATAACAAGTCTTATTTCTTATTGAACATGATCCAGGTTCCTTATGACAACATGGACAACCATACAATCCTCTAGTCATCCAACCAGACAAGTCGGCATAGGCTAGAAAATCATTGATTGTCCATAAGAGTGCTACACGCATGAAACAATTCGGCTTTGTGCAAGCATCATATGTTTCAGCACCAACTTCCCACAATTCTTTCAACTCTTTAATCAAAGGCTGCAAATAAACGTCCATATTCATCCCTGGAGAATTAGGACCATCAATAAGCAACGACAAGAAAAGATGAGGAGGCTTCATACACATCCATGGGGGGAGATTATATGGAACGAGAACTACTGGCCAAATGCTGTGACTTGAACCAAAACTGCCAAGAGGTTGGAAGCCATCGTCTGCTAGGCCAAGTCTGACATTCCGAGGATCTTCAGCAAAAGACTCGAAGTTCTCATCAAAAGACTTCCATTCTTCACCATCAGCAGGATGTCTCATTGTTCCATCATCCAACTTCTCGTCTTTGTGCCAACGCATTTCTTTTGCAGTTTTGGTTGACATAAACAGCCTTTGCAATCTAGGCTTTACGGGAAAATACCGTACAACCTTGTGAGGTACCTTTTTCCCTTTTGTCTTCCACCTAGGGGTAAGGCATGTTGGACATTCCTCTGCACCCTCATATTCACGCCAATAGATGATACAATCTTTTGGGCACGCATCAATAGTTATATAATCTAAACCCAAGTCTCTAATGATCTTTCTACACTCATCATAGGAATTAGGCAGGTTTCCACTTAGCGCCTCATTTTGAAATTTGAGCAAATCAGTAAAGGACTTATCACTCCACCGATTGATAGACTTAAGATGAAGCAACTTCATGACATACACAAGCTTTGAAACATTTGAGCCGTCAAAAATTAATGGCTGTTTATAATCCTTTAACAAGAGATAAAACCTAGCCGCTTCTTTTGTAGGTTCTGGAGCTGCATCGTCATGATCAAGCTCATGCCTCTCACCGTTCCCCTCCATAGTCTCCATTCCGACCACACCAGCTGCAACTTCCAACATATCTAGAATATCTTCACCGTCAACATTATCCTCTACAACCCTACTCCTGGTTGGATGATTTTCTCCATGTTTATCCCAAACAATGTAGCTTTGTAAAATACCATGCCTCAACAAATCATAACGGACTGCACTTTTAGTTTTGAAGTGCACATTTAGGCAATTATTGCAAGGACTTGATGTACTTGATGTTTCTGAAAAAAGGTAGTACTTGATGTTTTTGACTTAAAATAACCCAAAATCATCAAAGCTAAATTAACATATGCAATTAGTTTGTCTCTAGAAAGATGACCAGGCTAAAACACAACACAAAAAGTACAACCAGAAAAGAGAGAGCTGGTCAACCGATAGAGGCTCACGCAGATATATAAAGAAGCTGACATAAATACATAAAGAGGCACGCCGATCAAACAGAAAATGTAGTAGATGTATAGACACTACAAGCCTATCACCACAACCTACCTCTTTTTTTTTTTTTTTTTTTAACCATAGACTAAGAAAAGATGCAGGTCTACTACTTATATTATAAACATCCCATTATAATAGCATCCAGCACCAAACTCACAAGCTGGAAACCACAACCACGTACAACAACAATAAGCTGCACCATCATGGTAACATACAACAACGAAACACCAATCATACAGCAACAATACAGCAGACTTACAGCAGCAGAACACCAGCAAAACAGCAGCAAAACAGTAGCAAAACAGCCAGCTAAACAGAGGCTTACAGCAGCAAAACAGCAGGCTTACAGCAGCAAAACAGCAGGCTTACTTACAGCAGCAAAACAGCAGGCTTACAGCATAAAAAAGCAGCAAAACAGCAAGAATACAACAACAAATGCTGCAGCGAAACAATAACAATGCCCAACAAAAGCAGCAGCAAAACAGCAACATCATGGCCAACAAAATAGCAAAACAGAAGCAAAACAACAAGTAGCATCAGGAAACAGAAAGCAACAGCAATTTAAAAAAAAAAGGAAAACAAACTAAGCCCTCCCTGAACATTTTTAAACAAAAAAAAACCTCTTTGTTTTCTGTCTAAACCCATTTCAATCTTATTTAAGAAATTATAACATGAACTTCAAGAAGTTAAAGATAACATACTTAAAACTAGTTGTTAACCCAGATTCAGAAATCACATAACACAGATTCAACCCCTTACAAAGAAAAAATCCAAAATTCCCCACATAACAAAGCAATTCAGTCTAAAAACCCAAATACCCAAATCCCTAAAGTCCACAAAAACCCAGTACTCGACAATTATGGGTTTTTTCACAATTTGGAAGTTAGAATTATGCGTTTTGCTCTAATTTGTTAAGCAATTGCTAACCTCATCCCACTGTAACAACAAGGAAAGTTAAAACAGAGCACAGGCAGGAAGAGATGAGAATAAACTTAAGAATTCTCACCAGAATTGATGTTGGGTCAGGTTTGATTCTTCAAATCCTCACGAAATCAGCAGCAGGAGAGTGAAGAAAGCTTGGCTAGATGGAGAAACCAAACCCTAAGCCATGTCTCAGATGTAATTTTCTCAGGTGTGAAGAAAGGAGGGCGAAAGGGAGAAAGGGAGAAAGGGAGAAAGAAAAAACGAGCGTAGTGTTCTAGATGTCTGTTTTGGGTAGATTTTAGTTTACGTTGTTTTATTTTAGTTTATTTTGTTTTATTTTATTTTATACCATTAGCAACGACAATCTTGTTGCTATAAATCGCTTAGTGTTTGGCAAGGACTACCACTGTATCAATAAATTATTTGTGTTTTCGCAATAATATGTTTTTGTTGCTATTAAACCAAATATTTCTAAAATCGGCCCCACTATTAATTTTTGGGAGGGAAGCAAAAATTATTCTTTGGCAACATGCTTTTGCAACAAGTTATTTTGGATTGTTGCGAAATATTAATTATGGTAACAACAACTTTTTATTGTTGCTAAAGCCTGTTGCTAAAAAGTCATTTTCTTGTAGTGCTTTTTGATTTTGTTTAATGAATTTTGTCATGTTGATTAATGAATTTACCATCTTAACAAAAGCTTTGATTTTCCATCTTTATGATGAATTTCATATCATTTTAAATGAATAACATAACTATCACATTAATTTTCTCAATCTCTGCCATGAGTTTTATAGCAGTGTTGATGAATGTAGTACATTCTCATAATGAATATGAATTTTTAACTGTGAATTATATGTTTTCATTCTAGCTTGAGGACAACAGATGATGAAGAAACATCATCAAAAGCTGTTTCAATTAATAAATTAATCCTACGTGTTGCTAAACCTAAACCTATCAACTCTGATCGAAGAGTCCGTCAGATAGCTTCGGGCGAATTGGGGGAAAATAGCTGTGGAGATATTGTAACAGATGTGTAGCCATTATCTTCTAGGAAAAGAAAGTTTGATGATGATGACATTGTCCACATTTGTTCATCTGGAAGGATTGGTTGTAGCTCAAGTGGTCCCGTTGAGAACGAATCAGAGCTGTTAGAGAATAGAACAGCAGAGATTGAAGGAGATCCAGGAACACATGCTTTAGAAATTGTGGAGGATCTTCAGATAAAAACTGTATATACAAGGACTAAACGAGAACGGAAAACAATGGCACACAAATGTACTAACATTGTTGTTCGCCAACCAAAGTATATAGTTGCTGTGGAATTGCTAGGAAACTAAGACCGCGTGATGGGATAGGCGTTATAATTGAAGAAGTAGAAGTGCCAGATAGTGCACTTGCTGTTGTAGATGAACAGAACAACAAAAAAGGGAGGGGAAGACCGAGAAAAGTGCAAGATCCAGGTATTGCTCTCACTTTTGTTGACACAAACGAGCTGATAGCTACTCAGAAGCTAAAAGAGATGAAAGCACAAAAGAAGTACCAACACAGGATGTCCCCAAAAGGACTATTCACCATGATATCCAAGTTAAATGAGCTACAACGAAGAGCTGTAGTAGAAGTAGATTTTGGTGGACTTTTGTATTTGAAGTTCAGTACAATAGATGGTGAGTTTGCAAAAAGGGTTGTAATGAATTTGGAACATGTCAGTCGTTACTACGATTTCATCAATGGAGAGAGGTTAGTTATAGAGGAAGAAGATGTGTTTTTGACACTAGGGTTTCCAAGAGGTCCAAAGAGAGTAGTTGAGGCAAAAAGTCAAACTAAAAGTGTTCAGTTTCACCAACTGGTAGAAGATTGGAGAGAAAGATGGGGGAGGGGGGTGCAACTCCAGCAACCTCTAAAATACCGGATACAATATCAACAAGAGGCGATCATGGAGATGAATTTAAGAGAGATTTTGTAGTGTACGTGATGGCAGCTCTTCTTCAAGGTCGACAAAGCCGACCATGTCCTTATAAGTACCTCTACAACCGTATGAATGTTGACGAGATAAAGCAATACAACTTCTGTCAGTTTGCTGTCAAGAGTCTCAGTGACAATGTAGGAGAATGGAAGAGTAATCCAAGAAGTTTCTTTAAAGGACCATTGCTGTTTCTTATGGTTAGTTTCCTTTAACTCGAGCTTTATCTATTCCTTTATGAAAATGATTTCTCTGAATTATTAAACAAAAGAGTATGATCTTATTATGCATGCAGTTATGTTAATTAATGAATTTACCATCTTTAAATAGCTATATTGTTGCGTTTCCTTAAATGAACCCTTGATTTCCTTAATGAATATGATCATGTTGATTGATGAATGTTGTTTTCACATACATGAATCTTGGATCCCCGTAATGAATTGGATCATTCTGATTGATGAATTTCTCAAGCTGATTAATGAATTCATTATCTTAACATAGCTAGATTGCTTTGGGATAACTGAATCTTTGGTATTTTGCAATGTTGATTGATGAATTTGCTAATTCTGATGAATCATTGATTTTGGTTAATGAATTAGCTCATGTACAATAATAAATTTATGACCTTTGTGTAGCTAGATTGCTTTTGGTTAAATGAACCTTTGATTTCCTTAAATGAATTTGGTCATTCTGATTGATCAATCTTTGACTCTTGTTAATGAATTTCTCAAGTTGATTAATGAATTGATCAACTTAAAGTAGCTTGATTGCTCTGGTTTTAATGAATCTTTGGTTGAATGAATCTTTGATCATATTAACATAGTATTAACTTATTCTCCAAGCAGTTTTGCTACTGTGATAGAGTGGTATTTAAAGTCAGAAGTGTCCCTAGGGAATTCCCAATCATAAGGAATTGGACAGCCGAAGACATAGATGAACGGGTGAGTGATGAATTGAAGGAAAAATTTGGTAAATGATCAGTTGAAGAACGCATAGATATAACTGGTGTTGGTGAGTTTTCGTAAACATATATCTCAAGAATATGCAATTAATTGAGTATAAAATCTTTGATTATTTTTATACTAATTTCTAATGAATTTCATATTATATTTCTTCTCATTTTTCTCATTGTTTTTAGATGTTGAGGCGGTGTTGGCTGGTCCTCCTTTTGAAGCAAATGAAGAAAATGATGGTAATGAATCCGAAGGACAAAGTGGGGATGATCATGATGGACCATCAGTAGCTGCTGAGGAAGATGATCTTGAGCTTGCTGGACCATCCGAAGCTCATAATGAACAATCAGAACCTGAAGCTCAGCATCTGACAGCTGACCTTGCTGCTACATCAATAGCCCACCATTCAGCAAAACAACATGATTGTGAGCACTTGGACAATGATTCAGCTCCCGATACCCAGGATTTCACCATTCGTTCAAATGAATTGCCTGAGTTTTTGGTGCCTACATTTGAACCTCAACTGGCACAAACAACTCCTTCCTTTCATCCTGAATTAGAACCACAACCTTTTTCACCTTCGGTGGTTCAAGATCCAATTGAAAAAGAGATTGAATTATGCCAACCTCACAATTACAATGAAAGTACTACCTCTCCTCAACAGCCAGCAAAGGATGAGATTGTGAATCCTCGAGAGGTAAATGTTTCTATACATATAACATTCAAATTATATTATTCCATAATGAATATTTGATTTACATATTTGAATTCTTTGTTTACCAGGCATACAGAACAAGGCTTGCAGATGTAGGCTTGAGGATGGCTAACATCTTTATTGATTTTGGTGAAACGATCCGTGAGGGAGTGGACTATATGCCTGAGAGTGAGCTCCTGCAGAGAGTTCAGAAAGGTTCAATAGAAATGTTCACGGGCTTTTCAGAGAGCCAAAGACTGAGCCAAGAAGCCTTAAGACAAAGCCAAGACGCAGCAAAACGGAGCCAAGAATCAGAGGAGAATGCAAAACTTGATATTGAGAGTGAAGAAGGTGGGGAAAATGAGGTATTGCCTTCTGAAGAGGCACAACTAACCTCAAGCAGATAAGTACCGCACATAGAGCTTGAATACTTCTTTGAAACAGAAGAAATTCTTCGAGCAGTTGATGCGATGGAGAAGGCGGCCATCTCTATTTCCATGACACCTCCTTCATTTGATTTAGGCATATCTCCAATTTCTACCCCTTTCAAAGTCGCCTCAGATATTGCCAAATCATAATACTGCTTACTTCATATCTTTTATTTGATGAATTTTATATCTTATATAAATGAATTTCTACCAGTGATTAATTTGATATGTTTAATGAATGTTATCTATTTACAAGTACAACGAAAATGATAATGAACGAGGTTGTAGTTACATCACTCCCCCTGATCCTGGACTGCCACTGTCGATCTGCGAAAGCCCTACAGTAAGTCAAGAACTTACTCATAGTGAAACTTCTACTGAGAACAGAGGCAAACGTCTGATGATAGCAGAAGAAAAAGCAGAAGAGATGTCGCGACAAAGGTACCCAGACCGTCTTCCCTTTGCACTCCGACCACCCTTCTGGAGCAGACACGTTAATGTTGCGAAGCGGTGTACTGAGCAAGAGCAGCAAGTGTTGATTATGCATTCTCAGAAGAAAGAGGCTTCAACACGTATGCATAACCTTACCATAAAAAATCATCAATTATAGCTTCTTTTTTGGATATATATCAATCAATATTCATACTCTTACTTTTGTTTCATACAGTGAAGTGCTAGTAAGAATCCGACCATTTCTTTACACATTAAGAAGGAGCGTATTTCTTACCCTTGGAGGGATTGATACTTAGAGAGATGCTGTAGACAATCTTATTGTGGATGTTTGGACTTTGATGCTGAACAACAAAGAGCGGACCAGAAGTTCTGAATCACCAAGGAGGTTTTTCTTTTCAACAAACGTCTATGTAAGTTTTATTTGTGTGAATTGTATGAATGATTGTTCTTAATATAGTTTGAACCCAATATTGAAAATAACTTCTTGAAATTCATTTGTTAAAGGTCCAATTCACTTTTAAGGTACCAGAAGAAAAGCAGATCCGAGAATTTGTCAATCGAATTCATGTTGAGATGGAACATTGCAAGATGAAAGATCTCAGGGATGTCATTCTGGTAAGATTCAACTCATCTTTCAATTCTTCAGAACCAACTTGTTTTCTGACAGAATTCATTGCTCCTCTGCAATGAATTCATTTACATGAGTTCTCAAATTCATCAATATACCACATTGAATTCATTGCTCCTCTGCAGTGAATTCATTTACTTAACTACTGAAAATTCATCAACGTAGCCCCTTGAATTCATTTACTTAAATTCATAGCACATGCAATTCATCTTTCAATTCATTTGGTTTCAACTATGTTCATCAAAGGAACTGATTTTGTGCTTAACAATTCTATGACAGTTCTTCTTTGCTGTTGGCGATCACTTCTACACAGTTTGTGTCAATTTCAAATCTCGCTTTATTGAGATTCTTGACAACGGGAAACTACCGAAAGAAGTGTCCAAGAAAGAAAAATATGGTTGTGTGATTGAAAATGTTGTAAGATTTCATACTTTACATATATTCATGCCTAATGAATACTAAAAATAATATATGTTTGTCAGAATTGTTTAGTCTTTTCCTTCTTTGCTTCAAATTCAATTAACTGTCTTTATGACATATTCAGGTCAAAGGATTAACTGTCTTCTTGACCCAAATAAAGCATCCTAAGGCTGAAGAACTGAAACTGTACAAAGACAAGATCATGCCCTTACCATGGCGTAATAACAACAACATTTCAGATTGTGCAATATATACTATGAGGCACATGGAGACATACAAGGGCACAATTGAAGGTTATGAACCTTTCGGTAAGAATGATGTAAGTAAAGTTCCTGTCTTATTTCCTTTAATTCAGCCTTTCAAAAAATATATGTCCTATCTGTATCCCTGTTATCTTTCACAGGAGATTGCAGTAAAGACACTCAGGGTCAAGTACTATTACAGTATCATCACAAATGAAATCAATGATGACAGGAAGAAGATCATGGCAAGAGTTAAAGATAGCTTCAAGAAAAAGGCCCCATAGATATTATGATGTGTTATAGTCTGACCAAATTGTTATAGGGTCAAGTACTGTTATACTCTGGAAAATTCTGTATTTGTATAGCAAAAAATCTGAACAAAATTCTATGTATTCATTTAGTACAGATTCTGATCAAGGTGTTGATACAAAATATACATTCTGTTGGTTTGGAATTAAGAAAACTGGGATTTAATGGAAATGAATTCCATGCGCTATTTTTAGTACAGATTCTGATCAAAGTCTTGGTACAAAAATATACATTCCGCCGATTTGGTTTCAGAAATGAATTCAATATTCCAATTAAGAAAACTGGAAATGAATTCCATGTGCTATTTTGAAGATGAATTGGAAGCTACAATGGAAATGAATTCATGGAATTAAGAAATGAATTCCATATTCCAAAATAAATAATAGTTAGATGGCTTATGCAAATTTTGAATGCATTATTTCCGAGAATAAAAAGAAATGAATTTCATGTGCTATGCTGATGAATTTAAGTACTTATGGAATGAATTCAAAGAAAAAAAAGAATGAATTCTTTTCTTAAAAATAAGTGAACTCAAATTTAAGTACTTGATGATTTGCGAAATCCCAAATCATTCTGGCATATAAGACATAAAGCATAACAAAATAAAAGGGATAATTCCATTCCATTCATTAAAAATATACATCGATTAAAAGAAAATGCTATCACACAGCACACAGCAAATGCTAGCACACTACACAGTTTAGAACACAGAATGTGCTAGCACACTACACAGCAAAAAGATATACAGTTGACTACAAATCCCCAAAAAATGCTAGACACTGCAGCACCAAAAATACACAGTTAATAGCAAATAGGACCAGCAAAACATTAGCATTCATCCCTTAATCTTGCTCATATACTGGTCCAGGCCAGACATCTTCCCCATCTGGATGACTCCGTAGCCACAGAAAGTGCTGCCATTCAGCTATGGTCATAAAATCCCTCTCTTCAGCTCTGTCTTGTAAGACATAACTCTCTCATACCAGGTCCATCCAACTTTTGGCCACTTGCAGACATCGCTACATCGTCAGCAATGAGCATCTTTTAAAAACATTCTTCTGCACAACTTTCTCAATTTGCAAAATCTTCATTGCTCCCCCATCCCAGGCCATTTTATTCCATTTCTTTGAGACTTGAGAAGCACGAGACAATTCCTTACGTGAAAGTCGATGAAACACATTCGTTATCACTATTTCTGACATTCCTGGGATGTCAGTAAAATCGCCAGTATCGCGATGCTCATCAAAAGTTTGTCTCCAGATAGACATGCGTTGATGAGTTTCAATCCCTCGCCTAATGAAGATAGCCTCAAAGTCTGAAAACAAAAAAAGTAAGCCAAAATATGAGTCATAATGTCCAATTAAATGAATTTCACTACGTCTAACACTTTAGCAGAACTTAGCTATGCAATTCACAATATAAATTAAATCAAAATTACTTAAAACAAATGAACTTTAACAACAACTAGCTAAACTGAAGCACATTTTTTACATCAAAACACAAAAAGACAAACAAAAGAGCAAAATCTACAAAACACATTGATTAAATAACTTGAAACATAACTTGAAATAAACTAAACGAAGACAAAAAAATACCTTCCATCACTTCACGCACCCTACCTTGATTACCCTGAAAAACCCCAAAATCAATAATGATCTGACCACCACCTAGGTCACCACGCACACATCGCAATTCTCAGTTAATAACACACAGTATAATGAATTCAACTTGTTTCTAATTTCACAATATCTCGTCACCAAAAAAGATAACAACTATTTAGTTAGTAGCAATTCAAAACTTCAATGTCAGCTACCAAATGAATTCAAAAAATCAATGAAAACAAGAGTTTATCTCAACTACCAAATGAATAAGCAAAATGATTAGCAAAAATCTGTCACATCAAGAAGTGGGATCCTGAACATAAAAAGCTTACTTCATATCGCACATCTTAAAAGTTAGTAGCAAGTCAAAACTTCAATGTCAATAGAATAGCAAAAGGGCATAACTCCATAGTTGTTCCAAGAGCTAAATTAGCCATTGAGCTAAAGAGCAAAAATACACAAAAACACAACTAACGTTGTAGCAAAACTTAACACAACTAACACTGTAGCACAACTTAGGGATCCAACTAACAAACATAAACTAAATGAAAAGTACTTTAAAAAAAACAATGAATTTTAACACACATTTGACAATATAAGCTAAACTGAAGCAAATTATTTACATCAAAACACAAAAAAGCCAAACAAAAGAAAAACATTTCCAAAACAGATTGATTAAATAACTTGAAATAAACTAAAGGAAGACAAAAAATATCTTCCATCACTTCGCCCTCCCTCCTTGGATTGCAAGAATTGCTCTGAAAATTGATCTGAGCTGAACTTTGAACCTCTGATCGCGCAAAAGGGGAGAACGACTGAGCTGACCTGAGCTGGGCTTGTGTGCAAAACCTCTGAACTTATGAGGTGAGGGGTATGATGAAATAGCTTTTTAAATAACCTATTAGGGGAATGATAGTCATTTAGTTAAATCAAATTGATCTGCAAAGTTAGCTGAGCTAAGCTAAAACTTGTCAGCTCAACTGTTCTCTACCATTCCATTTTATTATGTCAAATCACTGTTAAAAGTAATAAATTTATATCATTAAAAACCAAAACAACTTAAGCCTATGAATATTTGAGGAGTCCAAAATGAATTTTAGAACTCAAAGCTAGCTAACAAAAACCAAGCTCTGCTATAAAAAATACCAGCTACCAATTTCATCTTCATTAGCAGGTATGTTCTCTTCTTCCTCTTTCATTTGGTTCTTCTTGATATTTTTAGTAACTCTTTTAAATGTTCTAAATATTTGACAAATGCATGTATTTATACTATTTCTGCTTTGTAGTTGTCCATAATTCAACATGTTTAACTTCTGTTTTTAGTCCCCCTGTTGCTTAACATTCAAATGCATAAAAAGAATGTTTATTTAATAAATGATTTTAGACAAATGAATTGTTACATGTAGTACTGCAAAATGAATTATTAGCTTCAGAACTGCAAAACTCTGTTATCATTTTGAAATAATAATGCTAATCTCTTTTTCAAATTTGATTTCACATCTAATCTAATTAAAAGTATGAAAATCACCCAAAAAAAAGATGGCTTAGTTAATTAATTTGATTTCGCATTTAATTTGAATACTAAATCTGGCTTACAAGTACTATATACATGTACATTCTCTCTGTGGTAACTAAAAAGTCAATACAGGATTACAAAATATGGCTTCAACTACTGATCAGAAGAAGAATGCAAAATAGAGGTAGAGGAGATAGAAGGACTCGATGACCTTTTAACACAGCATATCTTCCCGAAGTGTGACAAACCGACACTATGGAAGACCACTTGTTCATCAAATAGACTGAAATTCCTTGTTTGGGAGTCTCGAGCCCTATTCCCTTACGAGATGACACAATTTGATGAAATACCGGCACGCCATGTCTTAAAAAAACTTGACAATGATGACCTGAGAAGCTGTTCCAAGATAAATAAAAAAATGGTCTATGCTAACTTGGCGCAGCAGATCAATAAAGGCAAACAGAGCTAGAGATGACAAGGAAGTGCTTGAAGCCACTCAGAGGACTGACAGGGACAGGCAAGAGTGCAACAACCTAGAAGACATTGATTAAGGGAATAGAAACTTTAACCTTAGGAAGCTTAAGTTAGGGTTACATATAAAGCTTGTATCTATGTTTACTTTTGGTTGATGTGCATTTAAAGGTCACTTTTTGATCAATATACTTATGCAGCAAAACTTGTAACCAATGCTTTCTAGGGCATTTCAATAAAAACTACTACAATTATTATGAATGACTTTAATTTGATTGAGTTGCATCTAAACTAGTGCTATAAATAAATAATATATTTTGTAAGTTTGTTATGAATATTGGTTTGATATACTGAAATTGTATACTGAATTTCTAAAAAAGCTTTAATGAGTCTCGACTTTAATTTTTTGCTGGTAACATAATCTCAACTTTAAATTTACAGATGTGTTTTGGGGAGAGTTGTAAATGAATTCATACCAAAATTTCAATGAATTCAGAACAGAGTTTCAATGAATTCATACCAAAATTTCAATGAATTCAGAACAAAGTTTCAATGAATTTTTAACAAAGTTTCAATGAATCTCATGTTTCAAATTGAAAAAATGAAATCATGGACATTTGACATACTGAATTTGATATACTGATTTTTTCCTATTTTCAAGATAAATTTAAACCTAAATAACCAAAATGAATTCCATGTGGTATGCTAATGAATTTAAGTACTTATGAAAATGAATAAAAAGGGAAAAACCAATGAATTCTTTCTTAAAAAATAAGAGAATTCATTTTCAAGATGAATGCATTATTTTCAACAAGAATTCAAAGATATATCCAAATGAATTCAATCTGGTACATTGATGAATTTCAGTACTTAAGTAAATGAATTCAGAGCAAGGGAACAATGAATTCTGCATAATAAATAAATAATCACATATTGCTCTTTCTTCACTGTTTTCCCTATCAACTACTTAGTCGAGGTCACGCCACAATAACGCACAAATAGCGCAAACCTTAACAAATAAACAATAGTTTGATGACTTAGGCTAAATTGGAATGCATTATTTTCGAAAGCAAGAATAATTTTGTCTATTTTCAAGATGAATTCAAAGCTGAAATCCAAATGAATTCCATGTGCTATGTTGATGAATTTAAGTACTTATGAAAATGAATTCAAATAAAAAAAGCAATGAATCATAGATTCTTCTTACATAAGTAAAAATGATGTTGATTCATTGCGGCATATATAACAGATACAAGAAAAACAAAACAAGAAGGATACTTTCATTGCATTCATTGAAAAGTTACATCAAAAGACAAATGACAACAAAAACGAATTCATTAGTGTAAGGATCCGGGATTTTCGTCCAATCCAATGTTATTGGTTTCCACGGAGTGCGTTCTTATAGAAAATTTGTAAGCTGGGGGTTTAGATAAGTTCAAGGAACCGTCGAGTTAGAAAAGATTTTGTAAAGACTTGAATTGAATAAAAACCATGAAAGAGGTCAAAAATCTGCTATCGGCGTTTTATCGAAGGGACAAACCGAAGGGACAACCCAATAGCGCGATAAGTGAACTGATCATGTTTTTAGAAAGACTCCCACTCATATAGAACATATGAGTACCCAAGAATAAAGGATTCGGGGGCGAAGGTACGAGGTGGGAAGGTGTTAGGCACCCAACTCGCCCGTTTTATGACGGCCTCTACTAACTCAAGTTTGCTTAACAATTTAAAGACATGATTCCCACACAAACCGGATTAACAACCTAGATTTAGACTATTAATTGGTTCATCACAAGCATCACAACATTTAATTTAACCCTTGTTTAGACATGCATTCATTTTGACAAGTTGAGCAGCACAACGACTATACAGACAATATTTAGGAAGCAATAAAAACATGTACTAGCATGATATCTACATTATGACTACTAGAAAATAAACAGTTAGACAATTAATTTAATTTGAGCCCTCAGGAGTTAGTACCTGAACTGTAGGCTATATTTGACAAAAATAGTAAAAGACAAGATCTCAAGTTTGGAAGAAAGAGGGGGAAGCTCAGAGTCAATACTACTGAGAATAGAGGGTGTCAACTGTAGACTGTCTGTGTTGAACTGAGGGAGGAGGGTTGTATTTATAGGCATGGAGGAGTAGGGTTGGACGGATGAAAAGGAGCCGAAAATCGAATTGGGCTTGAAAAATGAGTCGGGCCAGAAGCAAGGTCAGCGCCGCTAGCGGCCCTGAATATTTTGTCAGCGCCGCTGACAGCTGTCAGCTTCCAGCTGGATGTCGTCATAATGACGACATCCATTATATTTTTATTTTCCGGAGGAATTTTAGTATTGAAAAAAATATGAAAAGAGCGCTTTACCCTTGGACGGTAAAAGACGGTTCTACCCCTGAATCGCAACTTGGCGATCGGGAGTTGGAAAGGGGCATGAGAGGTGTCGTTAGAAGCCCCCACTTTGATCGATCTTGAGTAAAAGCGATGATCAAAGTATTCCGAAGGCGACATGCAGGATGCTAATGTGCACACGGTGTGTGAGGGTGTGCAGTATGCATGCATATGAAGACAAACCTGAGTTGGGACATGCTCGTAGCGTGCTAAGATTTCATCTCATCTCTGTGAACACAAGAGAAAATAAAGGTTATGGTAGCAGGATAGAACACCGCTCGTAGATGGCCTACACGTCTGCTGGGGACCTGTATTCAGAGTGAATGAAAAAGTTAGTAATACTTTGAGAATGATCAACGTGGAGTGCTTTGACAAACAGTGACTAAACACCGCTCGACGGATGTCGAGATTCCGTCCCTGTATGAGAAACGAAAAAGTCAACGAGACAGCGCGATTAAAAATAACGGCTGTAAAATGAAAAGTAACATTGGTGAGAGTGAATAGTATAAATGCTTTATCGAGCAAACAGTGACTAAACACCACTCGGCGAATGCCGAGATTCCGTCCCTGCACAAGAAACGAAAAGGTCGATGAGACAGCGCGATCAAAATGACGGCTGTAAAACGGGTAAAACATATGAATAATTTAAATGCAATAGCTTAAGCAATCATTGACTGAAACATATAAAAAATAAAATAAATGGACAGTATAACCGCAACAGTTTAAGCAATCATTGATTGACACATAATAAGTAACCTCGCAGAAGGACAGTTTAACCGCAATAGCTTAAGCGATCATTGACTGACCCCAAATTTGTGATCTCGCAGGAGGACAGTGTAACCACAATAGCTTAAGCGACCATTGACTGACCCCAAAATTTGGTAAGGCCGATAGAGTTCCCGGGCTTAAAATATTTTTGGGCACTCTGGGCGGTAAGAGTCGTTGTTGCATGTATCCGAGTTTCAGTATTTGAGACCTGCAAAAATAATCGGGTTAGTTTTACCTGAAAATAGTTGGTACCGTAAAATAGGCCAACTGTCGAATTTGAATTTGTGGGCCAAAGGGTCTTGCTCCTGTGCGCTTGGTACTGATATTCGCCGCGAACGAACTCTAGAATAACGAACTCTGGACTAGAGAAAAGGATCGTTGGACAGCAGGTGGGGCCCGCGTGTGCAGGGCCTGTAAGGCCGCTAGCGGCGCTGGGCCTCAGATGAAGGCCGCTAGCGGCTCTAGCCAGTGCCGCTACCGGCGCTGAGCTTGAGCCGAATAAGAAGTGCTTCAGCCCTTTTTTTTCATTTCCGCATGCCATTCTTATTCTTCATCGAGCCTATTGTCGAGAGCATTGTCGAAAGCCACCATTGTTGAGTGCTCCACTTTGCTTGAGGTAAGTCAATTCTTGACCAAATTCTTCGATTTTTGTTTTGAACTTGCTTATTTTTCCGCCTAGTTGCTGAATTCTGAGTTGCATTATTGAATGGGTGCTTGTTTCTTGCGAATCTGAAACTTTTAATTTCCCACTTGTAGAGAGAGAAAGCTTCATTGTACTCCCATGGCTCTCGCAGACAAAGAAAAACGTCCCATGGGCGAGGGGGGGGGATGACCGGGACGTCTTTCGTACTGGGCTTCCTTCTACTTGGACACCTCCGACCCATCGTTCGGATGGAGCTCGACTTTATCAGGACTCATTTATGCGACTGGACTGACGCTTGGTTGGGGTTTGGAACCGTAGTATTTTGCTACTGGAGAGGCAGAGTCATCTGTCTAACCCTGAGCTGGTATGTTTTCTGACTTTTTTTTTTTGTTTTTTCTGTTCAACATATATTTTTTTTGAACTGAAAACTTGAATTGTTAGTGCTTCGAGCACACGAACAAATTGGGACTTGTACTGGATTGGTGGTCAGCTGTATATAATCTGTATGGAATTATTTTAGCTGTATTTGTAGTATATGGGGCGTTGAGAAAATTTTGTTTGTTGGCTAGGGTGTTGGCATTTTGTTGTAGGCTCATGGGTCTACCTCCCATTGGGCTATGATGTTGGAGACTTTTTCTGTGGGAGCTAGGAACTTGGTATTGGGCTCGGGTTTTGACCATTTCTTGACTGTTATCCCTGCTTGTCACTCTGGGGATTCTAGGATTATCTCTAGGGGGCTATTGGAGAGGTTTTGGGATTCCACGAATACTTTTCATACGCCTGTAGGAGAGATTTTCCCCACCTCTTATTAGTTTGCTGTGTTGACGGGTCTATCCTTTAGAGGGCGTCGTATTCAGTACGACGCGGGCTATTGGCAACAGAATGACAGGTTACTCGAGCTTTATGGGCCTGTGTCTGCCCATTTTGATAAGGATCGGGTTTTTTCGGTGCGGTTATGGGCAGCTTTGGAGGAGCAGGGGCTTACAGAGGAGCAGAGAGCCCGTATTTTCCTGGCTTGCTTGTTGGGATCGACCATTTTCGCTCAGAAGAAGAGTGTATGTCAAGTCGGTTTCTTGACATGTTTAGAGGATTTGACCAAGGTTCATGAGTACAACTTTGGTGCTTCTGCTTATGCTTCCTTGGTGAGATGGTGTCGTCGGGCTTGCAGGCCTAACCCGATGAGTGAGAGGGCGTCTATCTCGGGCCCGTGGAGGATACTGGAGGTAGGCCCATCTGTTCCTTTTTTTTTCCTCGCCCATGTATGCTTTTAGACTTGGAGCTCACTTTCTTGCTTGTATGGCAGCTGTGGTTCTTTGAGTATTTTCCGGCCTTTGGTCCTCACCGTCCTGGTTTGAGGATGTTCCCACTAGGTTCACGGTGGATTGGTAGGGATAACCACTCGTTTACCTCTCTGGAGCATTTTCGGGCTACTTTTGAGAGTCACGCCGCGTCTATGGTATGTTGTTGTTGACTTGTGCATATATTCTTTTTGGTCCATTTGGTGTTAATGAACTTTTGAACTGGTAACCTGCAGGTGTCATGGTCCGCTTTTGATGGTATTCCTGGGGTTCCACCCCATATTACCATAGAGTCTTTTAGAATGTCCTCCTTGCGGGTGGTCTTCGAGGGGCCATTCGACTTTGTGTGGTACTTGGGGGACCGTTTGACTCGACTGGTTTATCCCACCTTGGGTAGCCATCTGGTTTCGGAGGATCCTCCTTTGACCATGTTCTATCTGTGCGGTCTGAGCGTGCGGGACTTGGGGGTCGTGGCTCGTGGTATGGCGGCCACGGAGTTTCTTATGCCGGAGGTTGTTGGCTTGGACCGCACGGCCGTGTACCTGGCTTACTGCTTGGATCGTCTGATGCCGGACCTCACTTCTGAGGTAAGAAATTTATCTGCATCATTTTAGCTATATGTGTGATATACTGACTTCTTGTGTCTCGCAGGCGGATCGTCTAGCTCCTCAGGGTCCCAGGAGGTCCCATTCTAGAGTTTCTCGGGGTCAGCCCCCAAGCGTGACCTTACCGACTAACGAGGTGAGGTATATTGGGGAGAGTGGGGGACGCATAGTAGAGGAGTTCCCTTTACATATGGCTGATGGAGAGGCTGTGGAGGGCTTGCCTTTGCCTGACGGTTGTACGGGGGTAAGTTCCTTTTTATCCCTTCTTGTGTTTTTGTTTGCCTTTGAGTGTTGACTCTATCCCTTGTGTTTGTGTTTTTGTAGCTAAACCGGGAGCAAACATCTCAAATCTTCAAGCTCATTCACCTGCTGAAGAAAGGTTATGGCCGGATGATGGGCAAGGGGAAGAGTTCTCGGTCTAAGACTGTTGATAGATGTAAGTAGATTTTTATCCTTTGTTTAGCTAAGTGAAGTGCTTAACTTAACATCTCGATCTTGGTTGTTTGCAGAAGTCTCAATCTTCGTCTTCGGTGAGACCTCGACATTCTTCTACTGTGAGGGCCTCTTCGGCGAGCAGACCGTCTGTTGCTCGTTCACCTCCCGTAGCTGTGACCAGGCCTCCTGTTGATGAGGCGCCCGGACCTTCTGTGCCGTACATTCCTGAGATGTTCTCCCCTACGGGCTTCCAACCTTCACTTGATAGCAGGCCTATTGTTACCCCCACGGCTGGAGGTTGGGCGAACGCCCCTGGATGGGATGTGCCTCATAGTGGGCCTTCGTATCAGGATGTGGCTATGGACTTTGCTAGTCAAGCTATAGACAGCCTCTTCGGAGCGGGGTTTTCAACAGGTACCCCCATGCGTGCACCAGCATATGATAGGTGGGACATAAGGCCTGACAACAGCAGGCCCATTTATAGCTCTTCTCTCCATTATTCGGTTGGGAACTATGGTCAGGGGCCGTCCGTTGATGATGAGGCTGACAACAACGGCGATGACGACTCTGGTTGATCGGTGTTGGATCTCTTTGTAGATATTGACCTCGAGATTTGGAACTCCTGTTTTTATGCATTTTTATGATATGTATGATATGATGACTCAATTATGTCAGTCTGATCTCTAAATATACAATGTGTTATGCAGTAGGAAAAAGCCACAATTTAGGGAATAAAATAAAGAAAAAGGTAAAAATTGCAAGAAAAAGCAAAAATTACACATATTGTACTCCCTAAAAAAAATAAAAAAAAAAATAAAAAAAAAATGGAAAAGATAAAACTAATAGAGTCTCAGGCTTAGTAACTCAGCCGTGTGCATCAAACTGGGCTTAAAAAATCGAGCTGACTGGACCAAGTGGGTGGGCTGGAGCGAGAGGAAAAAGAAGACTGGGACAGGGTCAGAGCCGCTAGCGGCGCTGAGCTGCGGGCTAAGGCCGCTAGCGGCCCTGACCAGAGCCGCTGGTGGCTCTGGTTTGGGCTTTTTCGTGGTTTCTGACTTCTTTTGGCCCGTGTTTTTGCCTATAAATAGGATTTACGGGATGCTTGATGTTGTATCACTTTCAGACTTTTAGCTCTCTCAAATTTCCCAAATCTTCTACCATGGTGAAATCCTTTGAAAACCTGTTCGATGCTTGGTGCAAAAATCTGACCATAGACTAAAAACTTGAATTGGCTCCGTTCCGTGTTTCTACCTTGCTGACTTTAAGACCAACCAAAATATTATGGCCCTTTCTTCGATCTGCTTTGAATTATTGGGACCACGACTCGCATGTCTTTCGCTTTGGTAACTCTGAATTATGCCCTTTAGTTGAAGAATTTGCTGCGATCACTAACATGCATGATGTTCTTCCCCTAGCTGTGCCTTATTTGAGAGATGGTTTTAGGGATCAGTACAATAAATCCTTGGGCTTGTCATCTGCAGAAGCCAAAAGCATGGTTCTTGGTGTCGATGTGGACTTGGTTCAAGTTTGTGAAAAGTTTGCTATTTCTTCTGAGAAGGATGCAATATTCAGGCATTGTCGCCGACAGGCTTTTGTACTTTGCCTCTTAAACCGCCTATTGTTTGCTAATGCAGAATCGCCTAACTTGGGTAGAGCCTCGTTGCTGCAAGTGGTTAATCAAATGGTTGAAGGGCATTCTCCTTTGCATCTGGTTGTAGGGGAAACTATTATTGGGCTTGACAGTTTGAAAATCTCTCCTCACGAAGCTTTTTCTGGCAGCCCCCTGCTGCTTCAAATTTGGTTATGTGAGCATCTGAGGCTAATAGAGTCACCAGAGAATATGATAGCTCGTGTCCCTCGAGCCTGGGCGAAGAAAACTTATACTGCGACTAGCTTCTTGGTTAGGAAGAGGCTATATTCTGAAAAGTCCCTTGCAGAATGGGATGCCTTTTTCCATGCAGGACCTATTATCCGTTGGCATGTGTCCTGGTGGAGTTTGACTTCCTTAGTGGCTTGTGACAATTTGGTTCCTCATACTACCATACTGGGTCTATACAGGACTAATTTCTTCTTCCCCTCTAGGGTCATGAGGCAATACGGGTTGAAGCAGGTTATCCCTCGTCAGGAGACTACGAGACCAACTATCGTAGCTTTGACCACTGAATTTGCTGCGGAGTGGGAAAAGTATTGGCATAGCCAGGACCGCTGGACTATACCTCGGGTGATTGCCCCAACTCAAGTTTCTGAGACCTACTTGAATTGGCTTTCCTGCAGTGATGGAGAAGCGAGACGAGCCCTTCGTCATGAGGAGTGGGACCAACTAAAGCCTAAGTATGATTCAAGAACCGGAAGCAAGAAAAGGAAGGAAGGGCCTCAGGTGGGAGACTATCATGTACTGAAAAAAGTCAAGCCCCCAGCTCAAGGGAGCGATCATAAGTCGTCCTCAAGCCAGGGTCCTTCAAAGAAGAACTCTTCGACGAAGCCTTCTAAAGGGAAGAAGGATTGAAGTAGTTTTCTCAGAAAGCAAGTCTAGTTTTAAAAAAAAAAAGTAATAAGAATTTGTTTACCTTAAACCCTCGTAGTTGCACTTTTTTTTTGTGTAACCTTAGTAAGTTAATTTTTGTAATGTAAGCTTATTCGTTTAGTTTGAATAAAGATTACCCCTTTTTGAATGAGTTGAGTGGAATTTTGGATTGATTTTGGCCGGGCCCCTTAAAAGGGTTACCTACGTATCCAGTGTGGAATCAGGCCAGCGTAGTTCGTTCAACTTGTGTACGTCTTTTTATTTATTTATTTTTTTTTTTTAGACGTAGCACTTCTTCAGTTGGTCCATATTGGTGAGCTGACTGAACTCGATGCCGTCAATGTCCATGAGTCTGATCGCGCCTCCTGATAGAATGTCTTTGATGATGAACGGACCGGACCAGTTTGGTCGAAATTTTCCTCTGGGGTCGGTGACTGGGGCACGTAATTATTTTCTAACTAAATCCCCTTCCTTTAAATTCCGAGGTCGGACCTTTTTGTTGAATGCTTTCGCCATGCGCTGTTGGTATATGTGGGACTGGTCTAGGGCCCGTAGGCGTCTTTCATCTGTGAACATGAGTTCTTCGTAGCGGGCTTGTAACCATTGGGTTTCAGGAATTTCACCCTCTAGGGCTATGCGCATGGAGGGTAGTTGGACTTCTACGGGTAGAACTGCTTCTATTCTGTAGACTAGGGAATAAGGTGGTGCTCCCGTAGAGGATCTTATGGATGTCCTATATCCCCAAAAGGGAAAATGGGAGTTTTATGGGCCAATCTTTGTAGTTTTCTATCATCTTTTCAATGATAGTCTTGAGGTTTTTGTTGGCGGCTTCTACTGCGCCATTGGTTTAGGGACGGTAAGGGGATGATTTGTGGTGTTGGATTTTATATTTTTTGAGGAGGGTGGTTGTTTCGGCTTTGAAATGAGATCCATGGTCACTGATAATTTCATGCGGAACGCCGTATCGGCAAATGATGTTGTTCCTTATGAATTTGGACACTTGTTTGGAGGTGAGGATGGCATAGGATTGGGCTTCGGCCCATTTGGTAAAATAGTCTATGGCTACTTGGATGTAATCATGTCCTTCCGAGCCTTTCGGGGTGATTTTACAAATGATGTCTATTCCCCATGCAGAAAACGGCCAAGGGAATGTGAAGTTGTAGAGCATTGAGGGTGGCCTATGCTGCAGGTTGGCATATATCTGACACTTCTTGCACTTCATAGTCGTAGCAATCCCTTTTCATAGTGGTCCAGTAGTATCCCAGTCGCAAGACCTTTCTAGAGAGCATTCGACCATTCATGTGTGGTCCGCACACACCATTGTGTACCTGATCCATAATCTCTGCGGCTTCTTCGGAGTTCACGCATCTGAGGTTAACCCCGTTGTGGGATTTCTTATACAGAACCCCGTTGTATTCTGTGTATTGTGCCGCTAAGAGACGGATGGCCCATTGAGCTCTTAGTGATGCGTCTTGAGGGTATATCCCTTTGGTGATGTAGTTGAAGATGTCTTGGTACCAAGGATCCTCTTCGATTGGAGCCAGGGTCATTTCTATGTCGAGGTTGTTGCAAAAGGCTGGCTCGCTTTTTCTTTGTGGAGTGGCATCGTTGAGCGAGTTCAGTTACTCAAATTCCTGCAAAAAGTGATGATAAGCATTCTTGCTTTGCGAAGTTTACTTACATTGCTTAAATTGGTTAGTTAATGATTTGTGCAACTTTGTGTTCATTGGATTTATCAATAGCTAAACAAGGAAAGAAATGAGCAAGAGGAAATTTTATTGATTTGCAAAAAGAGACAAGCACACATGACTTTAGCGAAGAGGGTCTCTAATTCCCGTCAAAAAGAAACTAGACTTAGAAAGAAAAGTAAAAGGGGAACACCCCCCTGTTCTAGACTCAACCTAAAGATTTAGCTAGGGTCCTAACTCGACAAAACTTAGGGACTCAGACTTGATTCTTCTAGCTTCTGCGGGTAGCCAACTAATTTCAGGCTTCATCGTCCATATTGCCATCTGTTAGCGGTGGCGGAATCTCTCCTCTGTCAATGACACCTTGGACGTCGTCCTTTATGCGCATGCAATCGTCTGTATGGTGCCCAAATACTCGATGATATTTGCAGTAGGGTCGGTTTTCTCCTGGTTCTGATTTGGCATCTTCCAAAAGGATGCAAGGTTGGATGTCACCTCTCCACACTATTGCGTTCATAACAGCTTCCATTGGTGCAAAGAGGGGGTGTACTTTTCTTGACTATGACGACACCAGCTGACTGTCCAAGTGTACGGTGACCACATTGTCCCTTGGTCAATGAAACGCAAGACTAGCCTCTTAAAGCGCCTGCACTGATTGATGTGGTGTCCCTCAGCCGCGCAGTAGATACAGCTGAGAAACGGATTTCCGTCTCTTGGAAGGAGCCTTGACGTGAGTGTCCTCGGACGAACATACCCGTACTTGGACATTTTGTGATAGAGGAGGTCTTGGCACCACCAAATTTCTTCTTTGGCCAGGATGACCGCAGTCCTGCGCTTAGAGGTGTGCTCTTCTAGGATATCAACCTTTTCTCTTATTTCTTGAATCCCTTGGATTATACGACCCAGACTTTCTCGTATCTGATTTTTATCCTCCTCCATTTTGTCTCTTTTCAAATCTGGTCCTCCTTCATAGGATTTCTGAGAAATCAAGGTGATCTCCTCACCATAAATAAGGTGAGAGTAATCTTTGGGCTCCTCAGTTGTAATATGATTGATAGCACCCAGGAAGTTGCCAGCACTTTGGGTTTCTTCAGCTTTAAGCAATGGTAGAGTGTCATTGTCTATCTTGTCTTAGATGATATGTCTAAGGGCCCAACAGTTGTTCGTGTCATGCCCTTTCCCTTGATGGTACTTGCAGTAGTCGCTTTCTTTCCAGTTACGACCCTTGATACTTGGTTCTGGAGTGGGACCTACGGGTCTGAGCATGTCTTTGTGCACTAATCTCTCAAAAGCTGTACTGAGAGTTACCCCCTAATGGAGTGAATTCCCTCTTTGGTTTGCTTTGGGGTATGAGGTATTCCTTTGGTGAGACATTGGAGGAGGACTCGCCGCTCTTACGTTTCTTTTCTGGCTCTTGGGACATTGAGTCCAGCTTTCCCGGAGTTATAGATTTCCGGTTTTCAGATGAAGGGACGAACATGGGAGTATCCCATAACTGTCTTGACTTAATGTTGGTGATGTCAGCTTCCAACCTGTCCACTCGGTCAGTCATCTCAACTAGATATTCCTGAATTGTTCTGATCATGGTGCAATCGAGGTGATTTGATTCAATGTGTAGAAAGTTGAATTGAACCTCAGCAAGTCGTTCTTCTTTGGATCCTATCCTGAATAGGAATCACAGAGCACTTAGTAACATGAAAAAGACCACGAGGCACTCATCTAAGAAAAATGTTAACCCACATATAGAAAAACACATTGTCCTAAAAAAAAGTCCTTAAGCCTAAATGCCCAAATGTTTCCCTAATGTCAAAGGAAAATAAAGTCAATGAACGAAAATAATAAAAATAGAAAAAGACTAACTATCCTTTTTTTTTTTTTTTTTTAGACTCATAGAAAATGGAAAATGGGATAAAATAAAATAAAAGAATTTCGGTCCCTTTTTTTTTTTTTTTGCCGATTTTTTTATTTTTGATTTTTTCTTTTTTTTTTTGACCGAATCTGAATTACATCAAAAGAAAAAGAAAAAGAAAAATAAAGAAATAGAAAAGGGAGAGGGGAAATTGGGAGACTGACTTTTTTTTTTTTTTTTTTGCTAAAAGATCCTAGAAATTTGTTCATGACTTTTAGAATATATCATTGGAAAAATGATGGGTGTTCATTGAATTTCAATTCTCGCACCATCTTCGGGCATTAGGAACTAGCTAAAAATAAAAGAAAAGGCTCCTAACACGTAAGTACACGTTGGCACATAATCACGATATTCATGCACTCAGGCAAGCATTACAATGACATAATTACAGGCAAACATGCGATCAGACGGACATTACAACGACACATGCGCAACAAGCAAGCGGATGCATAAATGTAGGCTAGAGGCTTTTGGCTCCTGTGAAGTTACCACGACAAATTACAATTTCCGTTCGGCGGATGGTCGACACATCAATTGTAATTCTTTTCATCAACAAGGATTGATGAGTCATGGGTGATGAAGCGTCGATTTGCACGATTGAACAACTGTATATTCCTTTAGATATACGGGTTGTCTACGAGTTGCGACACAAACTTCCTCGAGGGTCGATAAGGGTCAAAAGGTTGTGACAAAGCACATACAAATGATGCAAAATGGAACATGTTATTAAACAATTAAGCAAACTTGACAAGTTGAGCAGCACAACGACTATACAGACAATATTTAGGAAGCAATAAAAACATGTACTAGCATGATATCTACATTATGACTACTAGAAAATAAACAGTTAGACAATTAATTTAATTTGAGCCCTCAGGAGTTAGTACCTGAACTGTAGGCTATATTTGACAAAAATAGTAAAAGACAAGATCTCAAGTTTGGAAGAAAGAGGGGGAAGCTCAGAGTCAATACTACTGAGAATAGAGGGTGTCAACTGTAGACTGTCTGTTTTGAACTGAGGGAGGAGGGTTGTATTTATAGGCGTGGAGGAGTAGGGTTGGACGGCTGAAAAGGAGCCGAAAATGGAATTGGGCTTGAAAAATGAGTCGGGCCAGAAGCAAGGTCAGGGCCGCTAGCGGCCCTGGGAATTTCGTCAGCGCCGCTAGCGGCGCTGGCCAGGGCCGCTGACGGCTGTCAACTGCCAGCTGCCAACTGGATGTCGTCATAATGACGACATCCAGTCTATTTTTATTTTTCGGAGGAATTTTAGTATTCCAAAAAATATGAAAAGACGTTTTACCCTTGGACGGTAAAAGACGGTTCTACCCCTGAATCGCAACTTGGCGACCGAGAGTCGAAAAGGGGCATGAGAGGTGTCGTTGGAAAGCTCTTGAACGGGGCTTTTGAATGGGGTTGGAATAAAGGAGTGTTTGGAGGAAAACCTGGGACCTTATCCTAACTATTAAAGCAAAAATAGAGTTCAAGTTTATATATTACTCCTTTCATCATCGGGCTTTTGCGGAGAAATCTGAAGGCGCTTTTTTGGCGTCTACAATTAGCATTCAATACACAACAAAAAAAAAAACTGGTTCACTCTACAGTTTAGTTAACTGCGAATCCCCCCAAAAAGTGCTGCTGGACACTACAGCACCAAAAAGCAGCAAAAAATTTCGCATTCACTCCCCTCTAATCTTGCTCATACACTGGACCAGGCCAGGCATTTGCCTCACCGGGATGTTCCTCCAACCAAAGAAAAAGCTGTCATTTAGCTATGGACATCCAATGCCTGTCTTGAAATCTGTTTTGTATGATATAACTATGCCATACCAAGCCCTTCCACCTTTTCGCCACTTGCAGACATCGCTGCAGCGTCCGCATTGAACGTCTTTTAAAAACATGCTGATACATGATTTTCTCAAGTTGTAAAAGCTTTGTTGCTCCCCCAACCCACGCAATCTTATTCCATTTCTTGGAAAGTTTAGAAGCAGCAGAAAAATCCTCAGTGTCAAGTCGATGAAACACATCCGTCATCAGTATTTCTGACATTCCTGGGATATCAGTAAAATCTCCAGTATCGCGATGCTCATCAAAAGTTGGTCTCCAGAGAAACATTCGTTGATGAGCTTCAAGCCCTAGCCTGTTGATCAAAGCATCGATATCTACAACACAAAAACAGTAAGCCAACAAAAAGAAACAAAAATGAGTCATAAAATGTCCTATTAAAATGAATTTTACTACTTCTAACAATGTAGCAGAACTTAGCTATGCAATTTAGAAAAATAACACCCTAAACAAAAAAAAAAAAAAAAAAAAGAACTATAAAAACAATGAACTTTACCAAACCATTTGACCAAAAATATATAACCTAATTCTAACAAACAACTAGCTAAACTGAAAAACACAACAAAAACAGCAACAACTTGAATTCAATGCAGAAAAATAACCTAAATCACAACTGACGTTGTAGCGGAAACTTAACTATGCAATTCAGAAAAATAACCTAAATCAACAAGCAATTTAAAAAACAAATGAATTTTAACAACAATTTGCCAAACAAAAGAGCAACAACTTGATTCCAGTTCTGTCACAAAAACACAAATAACACTGTAGCAGAAAACTTAGCTATGAACATTCACCAAAAATTAAATCAAAAAGTACTTTAAAGCAATGAATCTTAGGAACATTTTGACAATGTAAGTTACTGCTAACAAACAACTAGCAACACTGAAGCAAAAATCTTTTACACCAAACCAAAACACCACAAAAACTGAACAAAACCCACAAAAACACACAACAGACAAAAAAATACAAAAATAACTTGAAATAAACTAAAGCAAGACTAAAAATACCTTCAAACGGTGGTGAACCATCAACCTTCATCTTTGGATTCCAAAGGATTGCTCTGAACTTCTCTGCAAGAACCTCTAATCGTGACAAAGGGTAAACCGGTGCTGAGTTGGGTTTGTGTGAGAACGTTTGAATTTCTGAGCTAAGGGGCATGATCAATTGGGTTTACGAGTATAAAATAAGCTATTAGGGGCATGATGGTCATTTAATGATGTCAAATTGCTCTCAAACCCAGTCAAGTTTTCTCCACCATTCATTTTTATTATGTCAAATCACTGTTAAAGTGTAATAATTTTATATGATTAAAAAACAGACAACTTTAGGCTATGAATTTTTCGTCCATTTCAATAAATATTAGAGATCAAAACCCATATTTGAAAACCCAAAAGCAAACCTAAGCACTACTCATCAGACTCAACCCCAAAAAGAATCATCTTCCATTTCCTCTTGTCAGGTATCTTTCTTCTACCTCTTTCCAATTCTTGTTTAGCATTTACTACCCATTTTTAACAGCAGGTTAAATTTGTGTTTCTTGTTTAGCATGTTTAAATACCCATTCCTTCTCATTTGTTTAGTAGCTCTTTTAATGTTATAATATCTGACAAATGCATGATTTTAGACTAATATATGTTCCTAGTTGTTTATAATTCAACAAGTTTACCTCCTGTTTTGCTCAACGTTTGTTTACCATTCAAAAGAATGGAGTGTTTAAAGCAATTTTATATAAAAAAGGCACAATTCATCATACCCCCCCTGTTAGGATTGTGAAAATTAGTAATGCTAGGCTATTTTTCAAAATTTGATTCAACATTTGATTTGAAGTATGTGGCTTAGCATTGTACATTTTCTGTGTTGTTAACTAAAAACCATTACAGGATTAGCAAAGACATGGCTTGACCTAGTGATCAAAAGAAAATGGCAAAAAGGAACATAGAGGAGATAGAAGGACTTGATGACCTTCTAACACAGCATATCTTCCCAAAGTGTGACAAATTGACACTATGGAAGATGACTTGTTCATCAAAAAGACTGAAGTTGCTGGTTTGGGAATCTCGAGCCCTATTCCCTTTTAAGATGACAGAATTTGATGAACTTCTAACACACCATGTCTTAACAAAACTTAACAATGATGACCTGAGAAGCATTTCTTTGATAAATAAAAAATGGTCTATGCTAGCTTGGCGCAGCAGATCAATCAAAGCCAACAGAGCTACGACTGACAGGCAAGCACTTGAAGCCGCTCAGAGGATTGAAGCCGAAGCTGCTAATGTAGCTTCAACTGCTGCTGTTGATTCAAACGGGCAATAGTCCAATACTCTAGAGGACATTGACTAAAGGGATAGAAAATCAAAAACCTTTAGGAAAGCTTAACTTAGGGTCACATGTGAAAAATTGACTTTTGCTTGTATCTGTGTTAACTTTTGGTTGGAATGCATATAAGGAGTGAATCTTGTATAGGAATGTCACTTTTTGATCAATGTACTTATGCATGCTATAAATGAATGACATATTTTGTAAGTTTATTATGAATTCATTTCTTTATATCGAAAAATGAGTTATGACTAATGATTTCATATATTGAATTATATCCCATATACTACATAAATTCATAGAGAAACATTAATGAAATCAGCAAATCAAATGGATAAAATTTGCAATGAATTCACACCAAAGTTCAATGAATTCATCCCATAATTTCATTGAATTCATCCAAAAAAATCAATGAATTCATCCAAAAAAGGGATGAATTCAGAACAAAATGAATGTTTCCCAAACTGTGTCAATAATGAAATCTCCATATCAAATTACAAAACAAAACTTTATCTCTAATCAAATGAATTCTGAGAAAGGAGGAATCAAGTGTTCTTTGGGGGAGTGAAACCTGATGATCAAAGCTGAAATACTAGCTATTAAAAGGATATGCTCAACCAGAATTACCAGTCAAATATCTCAGAGGTCCACTCTATATTCGGATATTGACTGTATATCAATCAGGCTTCGAAATCGCGAAAACGGTTACGATGTCTTGGAAGTGGACTGATATCGGCAATACGTATCTATAGCCGCCAAAAAAGCGCCTTCAGATTTCTCCGCAAAAGTCCGATGATGAAAGGAGTAATTTACAAACTTGAATGCTATTTTTGCTTTGATAGGTAAAATAAGGTCTCAGGTTTTTCCTCGATCACTCCTTCATTCCTACATCATTTAAAATCCCCTTTTAAGAGCTTTCCATTGCTTCCTTCCGTGTCAAAATACGATTCCGCACCTAAGAGTTATGGCCAAACGAAGTTAAGGGTCAAACAGATGTAGCCGAATACTATGGACCGTGTTTCCAGCCCAATTTGGGAGTTCATTTGGTTGAAATAATTTGTGAGACTTATATTATTGGACACATTATTCAAATAGCTTTCCAATGACATATCATGAGCCCACACCACATTCCCAACCAAGGAGTTACGAGCCCAACATTGATGCGTACTCCAAAACTAACCTCTCCTTACTCTTTTGGGTATATCTAGAGATCCACAAGACATTTGGGCTTGAAACCAAAGTCATTTGAAACTAGACCCAATAATCTTTCCAACGCATCTTGAATAATCCAATTTGAATTCCAAACGAGTGAGATATGGCCCATAAGAGCTTTCCATTGCTTCCTTCCTTGTCATAATACGATTCCGCACCTAAGAGTTATGGCCAAACGAAGTTAAGGGTCAAACAGAGGTAGCCGAATACTGTGGACCGTGTTTCCAGCCCAATTTGGGAGTTCATATGGTTGAATTAATTTGCGAGCTTTATAATATTGGACTCCTTATTCAAATATATTTCCAATGAAATATCATGAACCCAAACCACATTCCCAACCAAGGAGTTACGAGCCTAACATTGATGCGTACTCTAAAACTGACCTCTCCTTACTCTTTCGGGTATATATAGAGATCAATAAAACATTTGGGCCTAAAACAAAAGTCATTTGAAACTAGACCCAATAAGAGTTTCAACACATCTTGAATCATCCAATTTGGAGCCCAAACGAGTGAGATATGGCCCGGAAAACATCCAGCTGATAAGCTGACAGCCGTCAGCGGCGCTGACTAAAATTCCAGGGTCGCTAGCGGCGCTGACGTGGCTTCTAGCCCGACTCATTTTTCAAGCCCAATTCGATTTTTGGCTCCTTTTCACCAGTCCAACCCTACTTCCCACGCGTATAAATACGACCCTCCTCCCTCAGTTCAAAACACACAGTCTACAGTTGACACCCTCTATTCTCAGTAGTATTGACTCTGAGCTTCTCCCTCTTTCTTCCATAAACAATTTTATTCTATTCTCGGGAGTATTGACACCGAGCTTCCCCCTCTTTCTTTACTTGAGATCTTGTCTTTACTATTTTTGTCAAATATAGCCTACAGTTCAGGTACAAAATCCTGAGGGCTCAAATTAAATTGCTTGATTAATTGTTTATTTTCTAGTAGTCATAATGTAGATATCATGCTAAATAACGTCTTTTATTGCTTCCTAAATATTGTACTTCCAATCATGTCTAGTCGTTGTAATGCTCAATTTGCCAATCAAATGCATGTCTAAACAAGGGTTAAAAATAAATGTTGTGATGCTTGTGATGAACCAATTAATAGTCTAAGTCTAGGTTGTTAATCCAGTTTGTGTGGGAATCATGTCTTTAAATTATTAAGCAAACTTGAGTTAGTAGAGGTTGTCATAATACAGGCGAGTTTGGTGCCTAACACTTTCCCACCTCGTACCTTCGCCCCCGAACCCTATATTCTTGGGTACTCATATGTTCTATATGAGCGGGAGTCTTTCTAAAAACAGGATTAGTTCACTTATCGCGCTATTGGGTTGTCCCTTCGGTTTGTCCCATCGATAAAACGCCGATAGCAGATTTGTGACCTCTTTCATGGTTTTTATTCAATTCAAGTCTTTACAAAATCTTATCTAACTCGATGGTCCCTTGAACTTATCTAACCCCGAAACGAGTGAGATATAGCCCTGAAAACATCCAGCTGGCAAGCTGACAGCCGTCAGCGGCCCTGGGATAAAACCCAGGGCCGCTAACGGCGCTGACTAAATTTCCAGGGCCGCTAGCGGTGCTGACGTGGCTTCTGGCCCAACTCATTTTTCAAGCCCAATTCAATTTTTGGCTCCTTTTCACCCGTCCAACCCTACTTCCCACGCCTATAAATACGACCCTCCTCCCTCAGTTCAAAACACACAGTCTACAGTTGACACCCTCTATTCTCAATAGTATTGAGTCTGAGCTTCTCCCTCTTTCTTCCATAAACAATTCTATTCTATTCTCAGGAGTATTGACACCGAGCCTCCCCCTCTTTCTTTACTTGAGATCTTGTCTTTACTATTTTTGTCAAATATAGCCTACAGTTCAGGTACAAAATCCTGAGGGCTCAAATTAAATTGCTTGCTTAATTGTTTCTTTTCTAGTAGTCATAATGTAGATATCATGCCAAATAACGTCTTATTGCTTCCTAAATATTGTCCTTCCAAGCATGTCTAGTCGTTGTAACGCTCAATTTGCCAATCAATGCATGCCTAAACAAGGGTTAAAAATAAATGTTGTGATGTTTGTGATGAACCAATTAATAGTCTAAGTCTAGGTTGTTAATCCGGTTTGTGTGGGAATCATGTCTTTAAATTATTGAGCAAACTTGAGTTGGTAGAGGTCGTCATAATACGGGCGAGTTGGGTGCCTAACACCTTCCCACCTCGTACCTTCGCCCCCAAACCCTATATTCTTGGGTACTCATATGTTCTATATGAGCGGGAGTCTTTCTAAAAACATGATTAGTTCACTTATCGCGCTATTGGGTTGTCCCTTCGGTTTGTCCCTTCGATAAAACGCCGATAGCAGATTTGTGACCTCTTTCATGGTTTTTATTCAATTCAAGTCTTTACAAAATCTTTTCTAACTCGATGGTCCCTTGAACTTATCTAAACCCCCAACTTACAAATTTTCTATAAGGACGCACTCCGTGGCCGTAGAAATCCCGGGTCCTTACAGTGGCGACTTCACTGGGGATTTATTTAAGAGGGTGAGACTCGAAAGTCAAGTTTGCTTAATTGTTTAATAACATGTTTCATATTGCATCATTTGCATGTGCTTTGGCACAACCTTTTGACCCTTATCGACCCTCGAGGAAGTTTATGTCACAACTCGTGGACAACCCGTATATCTAAAGGAATATACAGTTGTCCTATCGTGCAAATCGACGCTTCCTCACCCATGACTCATCAATCCTTGTTGGTGAAAAAGAATTACAATTGATGTGTCGACCATCCGCCGAACGGAAATTGTAATTTGTCGTGGTAACCTCACAGGAGCCAAAAGCCTCTAGCCCACATTCGTGCATTCGCTTGCTTGTTGTGCATCTGTCGTTATAATGTCTGTCTGATCACATGTTTGCCTGTAACTATGTCGTTGTAATGCTTGCCTGAATGCCTGAATTTCGTGACTATGTGCCAACATGTACTTACGGGATAGGAGTCTTTTTCTTTTATTTTTAGCTAATTCCTAATTCCCAAATTTAGTGCGAGGATTCTATTCAATGAGCACTTGTTTCCTCGATGATATATTTTCATATAGCGTCGACGTCATGAACAATTCTCTAGGACCTTTTTAGCCAAAAAAAAAAAAAAAAAAGAGTCAGTCTCTCCGATTCCCCTCTCCCACTTCTTTATTTTTTTTATTCTTTATTTATTGTTTTGATGTAATACAGATTCAAAAAAAAAAAAAAAAAAAAAAAAAAAAAAAAAATGAAAAAGATCGGAAAATAAAAAAGATTTTTTTTTTATCCCATTTTCCATTTTCTTTGAGTCTAGAAAAATTTAGAAAAATAGGATAGTCCGTCTTTGTCTATTTTTCTCATTTTCGTTCATTGACTTCATTTTTCCTTTGATATTAGGGGAAATAATCGGGCATTTAGGCTTAGGTTTTTCTTTCTTCTTTTTCATTTCTTTGCATTGCATTGTACGTATTAGACACTCCATGCTAGGATTCATAAATAATCGTCATACATACATTGTCATCATTTTGCATCTGAAATTTGTACAAAAGTCCAAGTCTTGCATTCATCAATGTCTCCATTTGTTCACTACGTCTCATGCATTAGAAGTCTAGACGAGTCAATCATAAGTCTTCTAGGGTCATTTTGCGTCAATTCATTGTCATACACGTCAAGGTCAGTCCGTCATGCATCTTGCATATTGTTGTCGTAACTCTGTCATTGCATTGTCATCATCATGCATTCAAGTTCATATAGACGTCTATAAGCACATTCACCTTAGGAGCTATCGAGGGTCTTCTAAAAATCATGAGTCTTTGTTTTCAAGTCCTTTCTTTGGCGTCTTTCTAAGTTGAGACTTATGTTCAGGATTGGGGGCTCGAGGAAGAGTTACGGTGATAAAGGTTGAGCTCGATCGTCCGGCAGATTGGTTCGTATACAAGCTACCTCCAAGACACCACCACATTCCAAAAGGCCATCACCCCATAATCCATCACAACAACAAAGCTTGCCACCACTCAATACATCCCTTACCACACCAATCACACCCCCAAACTTCAGTATGGTCAAAACCATCGATGAGAGGCTGGATGAGCTCATGAGTGAGTTGGAAAGGGTGCGACTCAAGGTTGAAGATTTGGAAGAATAGAAAGAGGATGAAACAAGAACCCTCTCTGACTCCGACTCTAAGGAAGGACCAAATGCCATGCTGGCTAAGATCAATTTTGCGCTAGAATACAGCGGCCTGTTTGCCAACTACCATGCTAATGTTGGTAAAATCAATCCCAAAGTCAAGGGCAAGCTCCCAGCCAAGTTCTCTATGCCCGGAGTTCTGACATTCACTGGAACTGATAATCCACAAAACCACCTCAAAGCCTTCACTACTGCCATGGATTTAAGAGGAGTTGACAAAAATATCTACATTCACTTGTTCCCACAGACTCTTGATTCCCAAGTCGTCGTTGGTTCTACACCTTGAATTTGGAGGACTACCGCAGTCAGATTTCACTACAGTCTTCCTTGCACGCTACAAGGAAAATGTTGCTCTACCTATGACCCTTTGAGAGTTAGAGATCACCAAAAAAGAAGAAGATGAGGGATTCACTGCCTTCCTTAAGCGTTGGAAGCTAAAGATAGCCGAACTAGTTGAGCGACCTTCGCAAACTGATCAAATCCGCCAACTCATCAAGAACCTGCAACCTGCTTACAAGGAACCCCTCAAGTATCATGCAATTGACTCCTACAACCGGCTCTATGCTGTGGGCATCCTAATTGAAGATAACCTTCTTAAGAATTCCACTTAAGTCGTGAACAACGCGAGTATCTACAGGAGGCTGTCCTTCATATCCCTACCAACAGCCCGTGCTCAAGAAGTTGAAGAGAGTCAAAGTCTCCGAGTGTGCAAGTCTAGTCGAGTCTAGTCAAGTCTTATGATATCTAGTTTGTCTTTTCAATTCGTCCATACAGTCTAGCTTACTTCTCGTGTAATGCTTTTCTTTGATTAAATAAAGATTGCATTTTGATTCCCATCTTTGTTCTTTGGTCAATCCTATGACGAACATAAGTTGCCTATGATGGAATAACAAAAAAAAAAAATCAAAAAAATAAAATAAAAATAATAAGCCCTTCATTGTGGAAAACAAATACGAACTCCCTAATGATCATCTCCATAGAGGACATACAGTTGAACCGTCCGTGCCGAGGACAGAAGGCATTCATTTGGCACATCACATCAATACCCTTTACTACCTTATACATCATTACCACTTGCAACCCTTTGAGCCAAACACATAGCCTTTCATTTCTTAACCACATCATCCTTACCCGGGGAATGGGTGTGTGCGACAAGGGAATAGAAGCAACCTTCTAGGCAAGGTGGACTGACCTACAAAAAGAGCCACCGAGAGAAATACCAAAAAAAAAAAAAAGAAGAGAGAACTCGAAAGTTCAAGAGCCAAAAAAAAAACAAAAGAGAAAAATTTCGAGAGCGATCAAAGATCCAAAAGAGTGCAAACACTTCAAGCACAACCAAATGGTGGCCTTACCTAAACATTGGTCCCTAAGCCACCTCGCCTAGATCAAAAACTTCTATACCATCTAGCATACTTTGGGGAGGGGATTCACATTGGTTTTCTTTTAGCCTTTATCCTTTCTTTGACACCTTAACCCAGTCTGACATTACAACCCTAAAGCCCTCCAACAGGTACGACCATTCAATTGTGTAATTCTGAACTACGTTGGCCTGATTCCACACACTGGATACGTAGGAAACCTCAAAGAGGTCCGGTCACGACAATCACTTTGTCACATGATCGTAAAGAGTTCACCCATTCCACCATTCTCATCTAAGGCTAAAAAAAATGAGCCCAGTAGGTTGAAAACCCGAAAAGGCGGCCTAGGCAAAAGTTAGGGCAACCAAAAAAACATATAAAGCAAATTCAACATCTTGAGGCAACTTAAATTTTCGAGGATTTAGAACATTGTTTCTCATTTAAGAACTCTTTGGTCAGTCATCTAGAGTCATACTCATCACCTTTCACGTAGGCTTGCACATAGACTTCCCAACTGGGGGCTTTTTCAGAATGAGTTGGTTCTTTGTCCGCTACGTTCCAAGTTGTCCCTTTTGTCCCCATACCTTAAGTTAGGATATTTTGTACCGCCGCTTCAACACCCATAGCTCCACGAGTAGGTCATAATCATCAAGAACCACACATCAAATTGGGGGCTGATTCTCCTTTGATTGCACCCAATCTTGTCCACTTGTCTTTTACTCTGTCAAGATCACCACAAGAATGAAATTCTTGATCACAAAAAATTTTCCCATATGAAGACCCTCTTCAGACCCTATAGGAGAGTCGTGCATGTTAGGCTAGGCCGCATGGAGCTGTGAGTCAATAGAGTCTGCATACATCATATCTGCATAAGTACTAGAGTCGCCTTCAAAGGCACGCATGTGTACATAATTTCTCAGTGTCTTGAGTCCCTGCGTGTTTACATGTCAAATCCCCTTTGCGCCGTACATATTACTATGTCATGTCTTGTGCATCTTGTCATGGTCAGTCAGGCATGTCTATTGCATCTTTTCCTATGTGCATATTTCCACTACAGGTTTGAGTCTACCCGCTCTCCATCAAAACCAACAAGCCCGGAACTCATGATCAAGCCCAGAAGCGACCTTCCGACTACAACCAAGAATGGAGATAACCTTCCAACAACAGTCTTCACGCGCGGGCCCCCTGCTGTCCCCCGACTTTGTTCCAGCCAGAAACTGTTATTTCAGTTCGTTCGCGGCAAAGATCAGTACCAAGCGCGCGGGAGTGAGTCCCTTTGGCGCACAAATTCAAATTCGACAGTTGGCCCATTTTACGGTACCAAATACTTTCAGGTAACACTAACCCAATTATGTTTTGCAGGTCCAAAATACTGAAACTCGGATACATGCAGCGACGACTCTTACCGCCCAGAGTGCCCAAAAATATTTTAAGCCCGGAAAGTCTATCGGCCTTACCAATGTCACAAATTTTGGGTCAGTCAATGGTCGCTTAAGCTATTGCGGTTAAACTGTCCTCCTGCGAGATCACAAATTTTGGGCCAGTCAATGATCGCTTAAGCTATTGCGGTTAAACTGTCCTTCTGCGAGGTTACTTATTATGTGTCAGTCAATGATTGCTTAAACTGTTGCAGTTATACTGTCCATTTAATTTTTTTTATATGTTTCAGTCAATGATTGCTTAAGCTATTGCATTTAAACTGTTCATATGTTTTAAACCATTTTACAACCATCATTTTGATAGCGATGTCTCATCGACCTTTTCGTTTCTTGTGCAGGGACGGAATCTCGGCATCCACCGAGTGTTGTTTAGTCATTGTTTGCTCGATAAAGCATTTATACTATTCACTCTCACGTTACTTTCCATTTACAGCCGTTATTTTTAATCGCGCTATCTCGTTGACTTTTTTGTTTCTCGTATAGGGATGGAACCTCGACATCCGCCGAGTGGTGTTTAGTCACTGTTTGTCGAAGCACTCCACATTAATCATTCTCAAAGTATTACCAACTTTTTCATTCACTCTGAATACAGGTCCCCAATAAACGTTTAGACCATCTACGAGGGTTGTTCTATCCTGCTACCATAACCTTTATTTTCTCTTGTGTTCACAGAGATGAAATTTTAGCAAGCTATGAGCATGTCCCAACCCAGGTTTGTCTTCATATGCATACATACTGTTCACTCTCACACACCATGTGCACATCAGCATCCTGCATGTCGCCTTCGGAATACTTTGGTCTTCGCTTTTACTCAAACTCGATCAAAGTGGGGGCTTTTGTAGACGCCAAAAAAGCGCCTTCAGATTTCTCCGCAAAAGCCCGATGATGAAAGGAGTAATTTATAAACTTGAATGCTATTTTTGCTTTGATAGGTAAAATAAGGTCTCAGGTTTTTCCTCGATCACTCCTTCATTCCCACATCATTTAAAAGCCCCTTTTAAGAGCTTTCCATTGCTTCCTTCCGTGTCAAAATACGATTCCGCACCTAAGAGTTATGGCCAAACGAAGTTAAGGGTCAAACAGATGTAGCCGAATACTATGGACCGTGTTTCCAGCCCAATTTGGGAGTTCATTTGGTTGAAATAATTTGTGAGACTTATATTATTGGACACATTATTCAAATAGCTTTCCAATGACATATCATGAGCCCACACCACATTCCCAACCAAGGAGTTACGAGCCCAACATTGATGCGTACTCCAAAACTAACCTCTCCTTACTCTTTTGGGTATATCTAGAGATCCACAAGACATTTGGGCTTGAAACCAAAGTCATTTGAAACTAGACCCAATAATTTTTCCAACGCATCTTGAATAATCCAATTTGAATTCCAAACGAGTGAGATATGGCCCAAAAAACATCCAGCTGGGAAGCTGACAACCGTCAGCGGCCCTGGGATAAAACCCAGGGCCGCTAACGGCGCTGACTAAAATTCCAGGGCCGCTAGCGGTGCTGACGTGGCTTCTGGCCCAACTCATTTTTCAAGCCCAATTCGATTTTTGGCTCCTTTTCACCCGTCCAACCCTACTTCCCACGCCTATAAATACGACCCTCCTCCCTCAGTTCAAAACACACAGTCTACAGTTGACACCCTCTATTCTCAATAGTATTGACTCTGAGCTTCTCCCTCTTTCTTCCATAAACAATTCTATTCTATTCTCAGGAGTATTGACACTGAGCTTCCCCCTCTTTCTTTACTTAAGATCTTGTCTTTACTATTTTTGTCAAATATAGCCTACAGTTCAGGTACAAAATCCTGAGGGCTCAAATTAAATTGCTTGCTTAATTGTTTCTTTTCTAGTAGTCATAATGTAGATATCATGCTAAATAACGTCTTATTGCTTCCTAAATATTGTCCTTCCAAGCATGTCTAGTCGTTGTAATGCTCAATTTGTCAATCAATGCATGTCTAAACAAGGGTTAAAAATAAATGTTGTGATGCTTGTGATGAACCAATTAATAGTCTAAGTCTAGGTTGTTAATACGGTTTGTGTGGGAATCATATCTTTAAATTATTGAGCAAACTTGAGTTAGTAGAGGTCGTCATAATACGGGCGAGTTGGGTGCCTAACACCTTCCCACCTCATACCTTCGCCCCCAAACCCTATATTCTTGGGTACTCATATGTTCTATATGAGCGGGAGTCTTTCTAAAAACATGATTAGTTCACTTATCGCGCTATTGGGTTGTCCCTTAGGTTTGTCACTTCGATAAAACGCCGATAGCAGATTTGTGACCTCTTTCATGGTTTTCATTCAATTCAAGTCTTTACAAAATCTTTTCTAACTCGATGGTCCCTTGAACTTATCTAAACCTCCAACTTACAAATTTTCTATAAGGACGCACTCCGTGGCCGTAGAAATCCCGGGTCCTTGCAATATCAAGTCGCGCTCGTCACGGCATAAATTTTAGTATCAACCATATCTCCCATATCGGCCATGTATCAGGCGTATCAGCCGTATCGGTCATGTATCAGTCAAGTATCGGTCATTTAAAAAACAACATTACGTAGCGGGATATCACGTTTTGGCAACCTCAAAAACCGCTACGTCGCGCCCGATATTTAATACCCTGATATCAATATCATATCCTAGTGCACAAGATGACAGCGAGACTTAGAGCATGCAGGACAGCTAAGAATCTTTCCTACGCATCAAGATTGCGATTGATCAAATCTGTATTGTTTGGGGTTCAGGCTTCTTGTATCACACCATTTGTGTTACCTCACAGTTTTGATTTGATTGCACTGTCCCCCGTAGATGTATGACATGAGAACAGGAGATAGAACGGATGCTGAAAAAGTGTAGGGGAAAAACTGTTCGACCAACGGATTCTAGAACTCGGTTTGCTGAGGTTGTATACAACATCTGGAATGCATACCAAACTGTGAATGAATTCATACCAAAGTTTCAATGAATTTATAACAAAGTTTAAATGAATCTCAAGTTTAATTTACAGATGTGTTTTCGAGGGAGTTGGATTCCCAACCACATAGCCAACGCTAGAGGTGAACGCAGGCAGGTACCCACCTAAAATTTTGGGATTTGGTATTGGAATTGGTTAGACCAGTTCCTCGAAATTAGGACCCAGTATTGGAATTGGTTGGACCAGTTCCTCGAAATTGATACCCAGACTTGGAATTGGCAAGTCCAGTTACAGGACCAGGTACCCATCCCCCTATAAAATTTCTTTGAATGAATGCAAATATTATCTAATTACTAAGAGTTTACAGTTGTACAATAGTACATCCGTTTCGAAATCAGTAAAACAATATCAAAACACAGAAATTGTAACTTATGTGATATCAAAAGGTAAGTTAGCAGTAGCATTAATAGTATTGGGGTCAATTTTAATACCAATTCGATGTTTGGGAGATACCCAATATTAGTCCTAACAGGTACCCACTGGGTACTGGGTCCGAAAAAATGATACCCAGAAATTGAATTGGTTACAACCAGTTCCGAATTTTGGGACCCGGAATTGGTATTGGCAAGAGCAGTTTCAAGTCCAGACCCACCAGGTCCAAACCAATTCCATACCAGAACCAGGTACCCAGGACCCATGCTCACCCCTAGCCCAACGCCATCAATAGAAAATGAATTCAGGACTCATATGGATAAAAAATCAAAAGTTTATTGCAATGAATTCTGGAACTTGATTGGATATACTCAATTTGATATACTGAATTTCTAACAAATACAAAATGAATTCATACCAATATTTCAATGAATTCAGAACAAAAATGATTGTTTCCAAAACTGTATCGAAATGAAGAACAAAAGATAACATTACAACCTCCAACCATATCACTTATACCACCTCAATTCTAATAAAAAAAGTATAAAAAACTAGTAGCTAGGCTCTATAACTTCTTTCTGCAACAACACAACTTCTAATCACCCACGAAGCAGCATCTTTTTGATATGCACCAGGAAGTACTACGCTTGTCATGTGCTTGATGCGTACTGTGTGGCCATAAAACTTGATGCACCTCCTTGTGGATGAACCAAATTTCCTTTCCCAACCATCTGATCAACAACATCATGTATCCATGCAAACAGTTAAGAAAATTTCACTTTAGCACATAATCTAAGAAAAGCTTGAATAAAAACATAGAAACATATAACAAAAAACACCTTAACTGATTCTTGCACAGCTTGCTTTGTATGCATCCTTGCCCTTTTCACTGCAGCACCTTTCCGTCCCCTTATTGTCTTGCATATCTTATCCTTTGTGCTCATTCTCCTCGTGTTCCTTTCACCAACAGCTCTCTTACCTTCAGGATTCCGTACTTTATTACTTGCACCTCCTGAATCTTCTTGATCATCACAGTTAATCCCAGCCCCAAATTCAGTTTGCACATTGTCTCTTATTTTCTGAAATCCTTCTTCACAATATTCTCTTGCCTTCTTATTACAGTCACTAACTGACATCAAGTTGCTAAACTTACAAACCATTTCTGTCCTCCAAATCGAAGCAGCAACCATACTATGCCCTGTCTTCCTTCCTATTACCACAACATCATCAATTTTCTTATACGCTTTCGTCCACCTGGGAAGGATGTGCTGGTCTGGAATTTTCTTGACACACATAAGATTATAAATCCTCAAAATATGATAACACAAATTTCCATTCTGAATGAAGCTGTTGCAACTGCATGAAGCAGTAAGCACTTGAGGATCCACAACCACTTCATGTCGAAAATTGTCAGGACCTTCCCTCCACACATGATATATAAACTTCCCATCTACAACACCAGCGAATATTTGGATGCAAGCTGCACCAGCCATGAATTGCTCTTCCAACATCTGATATGCACTCATTGTATAAACCTCTCTTGCATGAACTAACAAAGCCACATGATCAATGATCATCTCTGGCCTGTCGTATTCATTTGAGTGAATGAATTTATTTTCATCGCTCCTCCAAGTATGAACGACATCACAAAAAAGGGAATAGAAGTCACATAAGCCTGTTGTTTTCCTTAGCATGTGGCAGATAGCATGGTTAGTTGATTCACTTCGTTGCGATGACAAAATCCCAGCTGAAAAGTTCTCTTTTGAAAAAGCAGGGCACCATTTCTCCCTGTTAGAATAGAATTCCTTCATCCAGGGGTGATCTGCACAGTTGTATCTCTCAATCAACCTAACAGGAATGAATTTCCCAAAAAAAACAGCAATGCATTGAAAATTCATTAACTGATCAAACAAAAAGCCAATGAATACAACCAAAAAAACTACATACCTTTGCCCAGTAAAAGTTGAATTCTGCAACTGTATCAACCCCTTTCATCAAGTGATCAAACAACTCAATGAATCCTGGTTGGCTCCTTAACCACTTTATCATGTCCCTTGAATTCTTTGCGATATGCCAAATGCAAAGCCTATGTGTTGAGGTCCGAAACTCTGTTCTTATCATAGATGTCATTGCTTTAGATTGATCAGTCATGATAGTCTTAGGAGCAACGTTGCCCATAGAGATGAGGAACGTCTTGAACAACCAAATAAATGACTCAGTTCTTTCATTAATCATAAACCCACACCCAAACATCACATTGTTGGTGTGGTTGTTGATTCCAATAAAAGGCCCACAAATCATGTCATACGTGTTAGTACGATACGTAGTATCATGTATAATAAGATCACCAAACAACTCGTAATCCAATCTCATTTGTTCATCACGCTAAAAAAAGCTACAAAGCCTTCCAGCATCATCACATTCAAAGTCAAAATAGAAGTCCTTTTCATTCTGCTCCCTTCTCTTGAATATTTCAATGAGTGTGTTAGCATCACCACCATCAAACCTCTTTGCATCATCTTGAGCTAATGCATTATATGCGTCATTGTTTGTAAAACCAACCATTGGAGATCCTCCAGACTCTTGCTTCAACAACCTTATTGCATCAGCAATAGGTAACCCGCACTTTCTAAAAATTTTCAGAAAAGCCAATTGTTCCTTTGAAACACCTCTATGAGATCTCATAAAAAATGTGCATGCTGCTCATGGGATAAAGGATGATTATGAATCATCACATGCTTAGTTACTGTCCAAGTACCCCCTCTATCAACATCAAACTGAATATGAGCATTTCATCCAATCCTTATAACTGATTTTGCATAACACCGATCACGTTTCTTTGACTCATTCTTAAACCCTTCTTTCTGACAACAAAACTGCCTCATCGAAACAGTGTTATCTACTCTACGTCTTATCTTACTCTTCCGAGTACTAAAACCCTTGCACAATGCATAGTCATTGTACCTTTCATAAGCCGCTTCCTCATTTTTCCCAACTAAACCTAACAGCTCAGAAGTTTCAACCTCTTTTACAATCATTCCAGAACCACCTAAAAAATATCAACATATTCATTTACAAAAATATTGAATAAAAAGGCAAGAAACAGCATTATGAATAGACATATCATCAACTAAAACACCATTTGCATTCATTAACAATATGAATTAATTTCCAAACTTGAAAAACAGAGAAAAAAGATCAATGAATTCAAGGAAATGAATTTTGAATTGAATTAATAATTAACAAGGGACAATTCATTCATTGACAACTAAAAATCATTACCTGCATAATAACAATTCATTGCCTAAAACACAAAAAGTCAATAAATTAACAATTTAAATTTATTCACTAACCAATGAATAGAAATAAATCAATACAACATCATTAATTTTTTAACCAACAGATCAATGAATTCATGTAAATGAATTTTCAATTATACAGTAAGTACAGTAACAAATATCAATTATAGAATCCAACAGGAATAAATGAATACATGGATCCAAACTTGAATTAGTAATTGACAAGGGAGAATTCATTCATTAACAACTAAAATTCATTACCTCATGAGCAAAAAACTAAAATTCATTAACTACATAATAACAATTCATTATCTAAACACAAATAATCATTAAAAAAATCATTAACAAATTGAATTTATTCACTAACCAATGAATAGGAATCAGAATCACTACAACAGATTTCATCTTTTAACCAACAAATCAATGAATTCAATGAATGAATTGTGAATTGCACAGTAAATTCATTACCTATTAATAACAATTCATTGCTTAAAACACAAAAATTCATTACTAAAACGCATATCACAAAATTCATCTTTTAACGAATGAATATAAATCAGAATCACTACAACAGAATTCATCTTTTAAACAAACAGATATATGAATTCAATGAATGAATTTTGAATTGCACGGTAATTTCATTACCTACTATTAACAATTCATTGCTTAAAACACAAAAGTTTATTACCAAAGCATATATCACAAATTCAAAAACCTCACATTACACACAAACAAATTCAGTAGAACATTGTAGAAGAACAACTTCATTTACTCTCAATTCAAAATGCATTCATCGAATTGAAAAAAAAAACCTCTTCTTACAGCTCAACTTTTTCTTCTTCAACTGGAGCAGATTCAACTTTTTCTTCTTCAACTAGAGCAGATTGAAGTGGAATAGATGAAAATTTTGGTTCGACATCCATAATCTACAGAAAAGAACATCAAATTCGTGATCAAAACATCAAAAAAAAATTCGCAAAAAGCACAAAAACCACAAAATCCGAATCGTAAAGAAGAAAAACGAAAAAACAAGCACAAACTAGCCTTCAATGGAGCTCGAAATAGCAGCAACTCGTCAATGGACAAAGAGGAGAGAGAAAACAAAAGAGGAGAGAGGAATTTGAGCTCAACAATGGAGTCTTACAGAAAAGATCAGAGAAAAAACGAAAGAGGAGAGAGAAATTCAGTTATCTAGGTATTGGTGAAAAGTGCAAAGAAAAAAACGCGTTTTTTTTTTGTTTGCGAAACGGCAAAAAAACGCATTTCGAAACGTCACTTACCAAAACGACGCCGTTTTGCGCGCGCCAGCTCCACTACTCTCCATGGAGCTGGGAGCATATAAAAAGTTGCGATATATAAGTGGATGTTGCACGTTGCTTGATGGACACGTGTGCATCCACATAAGCGCTACATACTCACATAGCTTGACACGTCATCATAACATAAAATGCATGAATCTACACTAATGCATAAATCAACACTAATGCATGAATCTACATTAATACATGTATCTACACTAATATTAAATACTTCCTTAAATTTTTATATGATACATGCATATAACAACAAGATTATGTATATATTTTTCTATTGATACATTTATTTTAGCGGATGCATGCATGCTTAAACAATAGAGCTCACTATATTCGAGTCAAAGTGTACATCGTTACTATTTGAATTTTTGTATTATTTTCTCTAACGGTAATATATACATAGTAGAAATGATATGTGAATTAGCTTCTAATGATGGGTATACATAGTTGTTAACTAATTATAAACACAATTTCATTGCATCCATTTGATACTTAGACTTTGATTCTTTTGACTAGATATTTGGAGTAAATTGCATTAAAAAGTAGTAGTGGTGGTGGTTTTTTAGACTATATATTAGACACTAGATATTATGGTAAATTGCAAAAATAATAATAAATATTTGGTTATACAAACCAGTTTTATATCATGATTAACAAGAAATGAGATCAATATCAATATATATATGTAAAATTGAGTTCTCACCAAGCATTGAATAAGTAATAAATAGCCATAAATGCATGAGTGATTAAAAAGAAACTAAAAATAATTTTATTTTATTTTAATAAGAAATAAGTAACATATAATTTTATTTTAATAAGAAATAAGTAACATAAGTATTATATTTATTATCCTAATTTTTTTTTTTATAAATTCACTAAAAATGTGATTTCTTTGTTAAATATATATTTTTTGATAAAAAGATTATTATTATTCTTTTGCTACTCCTATTATTCAACTTTATATATTGATATGATAAAAAAAATTTATCATATTTCTTCTAATAACAGAGTGTGCATGATAAACAAGAACCCGTGCATCGCACGGGCACGAAATCTAGTATATATGTATAATTGAGTTCTCACCAAGGTGGCATTGAATAAATAATAAATAGTCATAAATGCATGGGTGATTAAAAAGAAATCAAAAATACATTTTATTTTATTTTAATAAAAAAAGTAACATAAGTATTATATTATTATCCTAAATAAGGTATATTATTTATTCGTTAAAAATGTAATTTCTTTGTTAAATGAGTGAAAAAGATTATTATGTTTCTTGCTACTTCTATTATTCAACTTTATATATTGATGTGATTAAATTTTTTTTATTATATTGATTCTAATAACAGAGGATGATGAACAAGAACCCCTGCATCGCACGGGCACGAAATCTAGTATTGTATATTTTGGTATTCTACTCTACAATTGATATAATAATTTTGTAGGTTTATGTACGATATTAATTAAGGGAGAGGTTCATAGAAGAGAATCTTTGTATCAAACCGTGCATCGCACAGGAATGTAACTAGTTACCATTATGGGATTGACTCTAAAAAACCCTAGCCTCTTTTTTTGCCTCTTCTCTTCCTCTCTCAACCCCTAATCCTTATCAGGACAAATTTTCAGGCCGGGAGGGCCGATTTAGGCCATTCCCTGCCTGTGATTCATGTTTTCCACCTCTTTTTGTCATTGATTTCTAGTTTATGCACTCTAAGTGGAATAAATTTTATCTCCCTTTTGTGGAGTTATTAGGGATTTTTATATTTTTCCTCTTTGTAGGATCTTCTCTTCGCCTATTGTGCGATTTAGTATCAAGTAATATGAATTTGGGGACCGGATATGCACAAGATCGATGGTATCATACAACGTTTTGTGAGCAAACAATTACGGTACTTGCGGTGAAGATCTCCACTTCCGTTAAAAATGAAGCATCAAAGGAAGCACATGGTTACTATGCATGTTGGGAGTCGCGCTCGGGTATTCTAGTTAATTGTTTTGTTAGCAGATTTGTTATTGTTACTGTTGATTTAGTATATTCTAGGGTTATTTTCGATGTAGATGCCGTATGGCTTTTCTATAAATGAAAGTCTCCTATTCCCTCTCAAAAAAAAAAAAAAAAAAAGAAATTGAATGATGGGAGACTAAGTGCCCGTTTGGCCTACCTTCTAGCAACTTTTCCTTCTCCTCCCAAATTTGTTCTTGGTCACTCCCTTTTTATCCACTCCCCTCCATTTCCAACTTCTAAGAAGTTGAAATAAAGCTACAATTGGACTAGAAGGAGAAGTTACAAATTGTAAGCTTCTCCTTCTCCATCCACTTCTAGCTTTGTTTTAACTTCTTAGAAGTTGGATATGGAGGAGGGAGTGGATAAAAAGAGGTGAACAAGAACAAATTTGGGATGAGAAATTGAATTTGTGGGAGCTAGGCCAAACAGGCCCTAAAAATGTTTTGATTATTCAATTCCTTTTCTTTCTCTCACTCTCTCACTTTTCACAGTGGGCGCGCGTGTCTTTCACTTTTCACTTTTGATGTGTAAAGAAAACCCTTCTGTCTCAAATCTCAAGTAAACATTTCCTGAATTTTTCCTTAACCTGCCCATTATTTGTTGAACGTATTGGACAACACGAGCTGACTAAGTTTAAGTGAGTAAAATTCAAGAACTAACTGCTAATGGAGACTATGTATTTGTGTGAAAAGATGTTCAAACAAAATTTTAACCATAAATAAAAGAATGAATGCATTTGAATTGCTGAACATTTGTCAAAATTATCTGTATTCAGTAATACTGTAAGTCTGTAAGATACAACAGTACCTGGCTTCGAAGACTGTCACAAACAGCTAAATGCTACGGTCATCCTATGGAGTGGTTCCAATTTTTTGAGTTCCATCTGCATCCCATCCGATCCCCTGTTTTCAGCTCTGAGAAACACAACTGGAGCAATCGACACTTCTTTTGTCCAAACTAATGATCTTTCTGATAGTGCTACTCAAAAGTCTCAAACCAGTTATGTGATTATCTGAAGAGTGAAATGTTGATGAAAAAGACTTTGTCAGCTCCAAATATCTATTGCCAACATATCAAGTCTCAACCATGCTATCGAATATCGATGAATATAGTTCACATCAATTATAAGTTGGGGAGAACAGACCATAAATCGCTAATCGTCAACAACATGAAGAACAAGGAGCTATGCTTTTAGCCCTCTTCATCATTTCCATTGGCAAGAACTGGTAGTCTTAAACTCGACATTCCCTACAACTAACCACTTATAGAATCTCCAGTCTCATAGCCTCAACCACAAAATGATACAATGAACAAAACAAAATAGCAAAGCTAAAAGCTTTCATAGTCATTCTTCTTCATCATCATCAGGCCGAACTGATTGCTCGAACTCAGAATCCATTATAACCCCATCCATTATATGCACAACCACTTCACCTTTCTTAAGAACAACCCCTTGTGACCGAACCCTATTAACAACCAAAACCCCATCAAAATCCTTCCAAATATACAAAGTAAACCCTGAGATCGAATCAAAGGATAATTGTTTCCCAACAGGAACAACATCTGAATAGATCTTTCGAGGGACAGCTGAGAATCCTAGCACACGAGAAACAGTGGCATATGTGTCATCCCACTTTTCAGGGCCTAAACTATGATTTACCCTTAATCTCAAATCAAGATCAAATGCCCTTTCAGAGGGTACAAACACTGTGAATGCAAGATCATCAGGTAACATATCAACCATCATTTCCCCTAACTTGCTTAATTTATTATGTTTTGAAGATTCTTGAGATTGAATGTCAGCTTGCCTTAATGGGATATCTGGTAATTTGAGCATTGACATAATCACCACAACCAAACAGCAAAGTGATATAAGCATTATTATAACAGCAATTGAGCGATTGAAAAGCTTCCCTTTCCCCATTTTTTCTTCAAACACAAACAAGTGAAACTATGATACAAGACACTGCTAAAATGAGCCAACTTTAAGCTCAGAGACTTGATGATATAACCCAACCATACCCCCTTTTTTTTTTTTTTGTTAAAATAATTTCTATTCTACTTTCAACCCATAAATTCATTCAAGCACTCACCACAAATCTAGAATAAACTGAAACTTTGTAGTACCTGACATATAGCATGGAATGGAAAGTAGTCTGTCTCTCTCCTCCTGCTGCTCGTTTTGGAGTTGAAGCTTTGAGTTTGAGGGGGTTAATTAATGGTGTATTAATGGTGCTCTTTTATTGTGGTACGACTTTTTGGACCTCGAACAATGTGCTGATTGTATGAACCGTAAATACATGAACATGGACATGGGGGAAATGGGCCTGTTGACCCAATCCGTTTAGTAAATAAAATTATGAGATTGAGCCCAGTGCATGGGATTTTAATAATTTTGCCAGTGAACACTGGCTGAATTTAATCGGTAGAATCCTCAAAAAAAGAGGATAGAGAAATGAAGGTTACAGGTTTTCCGTTTTAGTATTACAGTACTTTTTGTTTTCCCTTTTCTGATAACAACAGGTTTTAGTATTACTTTTTTTCCTTTTTTTGATAACAACAGGTTTCAATATTTCACCACCTATCTGGTTCATGAGGCACATGTACTAGCTGTTGCTGCGAAGTGTAGGAAATTTGTATCCTTTTCTAACTAGACATATATCTTTGTATTCGCTTTTGTCAAAAAAATAAATAAATAATAATTTCACCACCTATCTGTTGCTTGTGTTGCCAATTAAACGTGGCAAACAAAACATAGTGCTGGTTTGGTGGAAAATGTGAATAAGTTCGTTCTCATGGGAAATACTGAAATACACAGAAAAAAATACACAGAAAATTGTATAAAGTGTTCAAACTTATTTGATTGCATAAAGAAATTATAATTTTATGGGAAATGATATAGGAAGTTGTACTTTTCAATTTTGAGTGGAGTTGACTATATGTGAAAATGATACAGAAAAATTTATATAAAACAATCTTATTAGGATATAATTTTTTTTTTTTGGTGCAATAGGATATAATTTAGTGAATGAATGACAACATGTCTACATCAAATAGTCATGTGCCCTTGCTTAATTAGTTGTTGTTAGGCGAAGTGGGTAATGTAAAAGCACTTGTTGATTTTTGGCCAAATTTAAATGGGAGTAGTATAGTCACTGTATATGAAAAGCCTTTTTGAGTAATGCAAATAGAAAGATTTTTCTGAAACATGGAAACTGGAGAGCAATGATTACATTGGCCATTGGGTATATGATTTGGTAGCCCAAGAAAGAAGAAGATAGGTTAGTAAGGCAAGGGATGGCCCATATTAATGGAAGTGATCATCAAGTAGGCCACTTGTGTTTTCTGTGCAGTTTAACCAAACGAAAGTACAAAGCCAAACTAATTTATTACTCCCGCTGGCCGCCATTCATATTAACCATCACATTCCGAGATGGGTTTATGTATTGATTCACCGCTTCATCATTTAAATAAGTAGTTGAGGATTTAAATCTCAACTTTTGCGAATGGAAAAAATTCATCGGCCATTTTCCTACCGCTTAATGCACTGACAGTTAAGATGAGTGGCTTAGTTACTTTGATCAACAGTGGATACCCTAAGCAAATACCAAAAAAAATATTAACGATTACATTTCTAAATGGCACAAATAAATCTATGCTATTCACTCTAACCATTTTCTTCTTTTTTAAGCACTTGTTGTGTATTTTGAGTTCAATTGTTTGGATGTGAGAGAGGAGAATATAGAATAGTAATATCATGACTCAATATTTGTCACTTTAAGAAACGTAAATATCAATATGAATCTGAACAATAAGAAAAATGTAAATTCAATATGAAATGAAGAGGGTACTGCATAGTCCATATTAGTTAGTATCAGTAATAAGTTATATTGTACCTATACTTGTAGGATAGATGATACATAAAGTTACGTGCCCAGTACTTTTTAGATATATTTATATTTATTTATCTATTTTTAGTCCTAAAAAATATTAAAATGTGCGTATGAAATAATATTTAGATGCTTTTAGTTCACTTTATCTTAGTTGTTTCATCCATTATAATAAGTTTTGGTGCTCAAAATTATTAAATTTTCTTGTACACATATATTGATACTTAAGGATAACAATTGATACCTGGATAATCTCAGAAGAGAATTGTTGATTAATCTTTTAAGGTTTTATGCATTTCAATAAGTTTGTATAAAGAATATACACTAGAACCTTTGTAAATTAATACCTTAATAGCATCTCTAAAATAAAATTTTTGAAGTCCAGATTCGAACCCAAATGTATAATATTTAATATCTGTTGATCTCCCTAGAAAGATAGAGTACCTTTTTTCGGAAGCAGGGTGATTGGATGACACAAGGGTCCCAAAGAAAATGAATATATTGCCCATTATTTTTGAGAATTCTTTGCATAATGCTAGGGTATAGTGCTTCCCCGTCATACTCCTCAAACCAATTATATGCATTCCACTTTATGATTAACCTAATCTATGTTGGCAACATTTAATGATCATATGCAGTGTACGTCCTCTTAATTAAGAGGGACCATTCCTTTATTATGGAAATTTGAACGAAAGAGCAATCACTTTGTGTGCACCAGGCATCAGCTTCTATTCGTGGCACCACGTCACTGATCCAAAGAGACTAAATTCTCTTACTTAGAAATTAAATAATGGTTTTGTTATTCCTCCCAAAATCACCTTAGATTTGGATCCTATCCTAGAATTGGACTTTTCCTTTGAAAAGTTATTTGGATTATATTATCCATTACACAATTAATATATAAGCCAAAGTGGAAACATAGAAAGGAAAATATCCACTACTATACAATTACTACACTTAAACCAAATGAGCACGTGGATTAAATCAAGTGGGGTCGGGTTTGAACCTTTCTTATTATGTAACCTTAGCTTTAACATCATCAACATAAAAACTAGTTAGGTAATCGTGTTGGAGAGCAAGACTACTACTAGCAGAATGTGTTACATGTTTCATCCTTAAACTATATATGTATGTATAAAAGTATAGACAAATTAACCTTTTAAGTTCACTCCTCTTCTAATTCATAATTTCATAGGCAAACACTTAAATAAGAAGTACGTAATTATTGCTGTTCTTGCTTGTCGGGACCGCAAATTCTCACATACACTCGGGTGTATGTATATCCGCGGCCCATAAGTGAACGAAGTCTTATCTTTTTATTTCGGAAGCTCAGCCTCTTTATCATTTTAGTGTTAAGTGTGTGTACTTCCGAATGTAACGTTCAAGCGATATGTTTACATGGTAGTAGGCCTGGCAACAAGTCGGGTCAGACATATTTGTGGGTAGAGCGGGTTGGTCATGGGTCGGGCCGGTCCATATAAGCCCGTTTAAAATTTAAAAAGTGTTTTTTTAATAATAAAAAAATTAAGTGGTCGGTCCATTTGTGACCCAATACGACCCGTCTAATTTTTAAATGATCCGGCCCATTTCAACCGCTCATTTACAATTGTAAGTGGACTATGACTTTTTGGTGGACCGGATCGGGTTGGCTACAGGGGCCTCTCCCACTTATCCAGGGCTACATGGTAGATACCAAGTAACTTACCGGGCTCATCAAAAGCCCGTAATGGGTTTGGATTTGACAAACGGTGAAGCAAGCTAGGGTGTCCGACAGTAAACCCACACCTTTTACATCCCCATCTCTAGTCCCTACTTTTGAAAACAAGCTAATTAAGAAAGGTTCTGGAACGAAATACCCCACATCTATTAAAGTCTTGCTATAGTTCATGTCCGCTCACTGTGGGTGATATGATTGATAATTATGATATGATAATATATTGAAAAAGGATAGAAGAATAAGTGAATAAGGTACGTACGCGATCAATGACATCCACAATTTAGTTGAAATGACAAATGGAAACAGTGATCGGAAAATTCTGCGATAGTTAGATGCTATAAATGCAAAAAGAAAACAGAAATCTGTTGAAGAACATCGATGGTCTGACCCCATTTGATAAATGCTTTAGCATCATCATCATCATCATCATATGGACCGCTAATCTCTTAAATCCCATGACAATGCAAGGTGCGTGCAGTGGGTGCATGCATTTGCATGATCCACATTCAAATTGATTGAGATTTAATGAATGAAGCTTTAAAGAGCATATTTTTCTATTGATTTGATATACTAGGTGGATGTCCGAAAGTATGCCCATGCGTTGCACGGACTATGATTATAATAATAAAACTAATATAACGTGATTATTAATCTCATCGAAAAATAAACTGTAATTGTCACTTATGAAAAACTATAAGTAATATATGGATAAATAAATGTTTATATAATCCAACTAATATCATGAATGCCATATAATAGGATTACTATGGTTTTATAGGGCATCTTATCTAATTTAAACTCTTATCATCAATTTCAATTAACTATTAATTAACTCATCCCATATGTTACATGATCCGATGTAATAATTTCAAAGTTTTTCTATGCTTGATGTTGTTACGCCAATACTCTTATGTTGATATAAGTGTACAACTAACATTCCAAATATATGATCCTTTTTTTAAATGGTAAAATCAGTTTAAATGTCTAATGTATACATAACTACGTATACTTTTCAAAAATAAAGAAGTTTTAAACGTAAACCTTAGAATAGAAAAATATATTTCAATGCTTGCTTGTTTTTTCAAAGTTATATGCGGTCGAAGTACTGCCTTGAATAACGCAAAAAGTTCAATGTAATTTTATTTGTGTTTCTACATTAATAATTATAAAGTTGAAGGGAACATTCACACCAAAAAAAAAAAAAGTTAAAGGGAACATAAATTGAAACCTAAAATAACATGGGAGATCAGTATATTACGTATAGTTATATTAACTTCGTTATAGAATTATACGTGATAATGATAATAAAGTTTCCCATTAAATATTGGACCTGAAATTATTTTAGATTCATGATTGTATGCATAAACCGGAACACCTGACTGTATATTTTACAATTTCACTGTTTATTTCTTTATTCTACACATACTCTTTTTATTATATTTTAACTTGAGATTGTTTTTTAAATTTTTATAACTAATATACATATCTTTTCTCTTATTTTTACATGCAACTCTTTAGTTGTGTCAGCTTGTCAAGCTAATTACTGATTACCTTTTTAGGTGGACACATCTAATGTTGTAAATCAATAGAACATACTACAAACTAGTCTTATTTTAAAGGATATTTCGTACTCGTTCCAATAGTGTAAGCAATTTAATTTCTTAAGCGATGAAACTAAAGTTATATACTTTTTAAAATCTAATAGTCTACTCTTTAATGATTTAGGAAAGTACAACTTTAATATATATTCTAAAACCTCTAATTAATAGTAACTCTTTTAGAATTTAGGAAAGTACAACTTTAGTATATATTTTATACCAAAACATATATTTCTATTTTATATTTATTTTAAAATTTTATAAATTTTATTACAAATGGCTCGCTTAGGTGGACGCCTCCAATGCTGTTAGAAAATGCCTCTAATATATAGATATTATGATTATAGCCTTTTAGCATTTATATATACAGAGTTCTCACATTCACTGCCCAAGAGTCAACAAGTAGATCCATCTTATTGTTAAGGTGGGGTAATTTATACTACAGTAGTTTCTTATGGGCTGTATTTATTTGTTCCTTTTCTTTTTTTGATCAGACTATATTTGTTCCTTTTGTCTTCCTCCCTCATTTGCGCCGAGCATGAAATTCACTCGCAAGAATTCCGAATTCGAAGTGATGGTTCACTCGTGCTTGGGAATCAGTTTTATTACGAGTAAATTTATCGACCACTAGGATAGCCTATTTTTTTCACCGTCTTCATACAACATTACATGATGTTTCGTTGCATATAAGCAAGTTTTTTCTCTTCCGTTTGATGACGTAAGTTCAGTTTCGTTTCTCTTAAAAGATTCACATTAAGTATCCCACATCGGAAGAATGAGAAAGATGAGATAACCATACCTAACACCAGTTTTCTAATGAAAGAGTCACATGTGAATATAAGCTAGTGAATTACTCCACCTAATACTAATTTTCAATTGAGTCCCCTATCATTTGAAGAACAGAGAGAAATTCCAATTAGTTTTGGAAGCATCACATAAATTATTGTACTTGCTCTATCAGATGATCATTGATCACGCATACTTTTGGATTAGCCCTTTAGGGATTAACAGAAAGAGGTCATAATTCACTATACTTTGCCCTTTCAAGAAATCGGCGAATCGATCTACGATTCTGCGGTCTATATATTCATATAATATATATATATACATAAAATTATTCAATTATACTTGTTTTTATTCTATTTTATTGCAGGACATGGCCTATGAGTCAACATCATCACCGTCATCATTCAAAATGTGCCCTAATTGTCTGTTAGGGTTTTTGTCTTTGAATTTGTTTAAGGCTTTAAGCTAAGGGTACCATACATATACATACATGCATTAATCATTTAAACTGTCCAACTCTCAACTACCCTTTGTTCTCCTTTTATCAATTGTATTGTATATGGCCCCAAAACAGTCCTTCACCCGCTTGAGCCAACCAAGTATTGTCCTGGCCTGTCATTTGGGCACATTTGTAGGAATAATGGGACCTCTGCTCTTGGTCTTTGGTGAGAGCTTATCACTATCAAACTATGTCCTCTATAGTACTACCACAACAACACAAAAAATTAATTACTAAAACAGGACAAATTTATCACCTAATTAATATTGCATTGGGTACCACCGAACTATATCATCCACGCTAGCTCATACCTTAGCTCCGTAGCATTTTTTTATTTTTCAATTATTTTGCTACAAGGATGCATACATTTAATAGCCCGCAAATCATATACGCCGGGCAAACCAACACATCATCATTGATGGGTTGACGACGATCTCAAGTAAAAGATGAGATCAAACTTCCGTGCAAATTAAAGAATGATAGAGGGGGGACTTATATATTCTCCCAACATGAGAATTCAGACTCTTAACCACACAGTGGGTTTTGAGAAACACTAATACTAATTGTGCTCTCACCTCATCTACAACTCTCGGAGCATCTTAATAAGTGTTTTTGGTATAATTCTTTGTTGAGGAATATATAACAGAAGATTAGAAAAATAAAAACCCCGTCCAAATTTGTTTGTCGATTTGGAATTTAAGGGATAAGGAAGGGGTAGTTGAAGTGAATTTAACGATCACCATCAACAAGGTAAGCAAGTAGCACATATATATAAATTGTATATATATGGGCGGTGGGGTTGAAGAGCTAAGTAGCTAGTAGTAGCTAGCAAAAATTACTTCAAAGAACGATCACAAAAGCAGATACCGTGAACATTGAACAAATGAAAAAAAACAATTAGCCAAGCGAGCTAATATACTACTCTATATACTAAATAGGAAGGCATAAAATTGGTCACAAAGTCACAGTAACCTACAAATAAATCACCTCGTCCTTTTATGACTACTTGTGCCAGCATCATCAATTGAAGGCTAGATAAAGGTGCAGGTAACTAACGCACGCAGGTTACCAGTAAGGGTGGTGGTCTATTGGTTCTAAACTTACTCCCAAGTGGTTTGGTAAGGCAAGATTATGGGTTTGAATCCCCATTCCCCCATGCCTTGTGGTCAGTGCTTGCGCTGATTGTTCAGTTAGTCTGATATGTTCGATATTGAACACGAGAATCCGAACATGATATAGCAAAGGTGTCTCGATCGCCATTCACTTGCACCCTCTTTTTAATTAGCAAAAAAAAAAAAAAAAAAAAAAAAAAGAAAAAAATAATAATAATAACGCACGCAGGTACAAATTAGAGTAGCTTTCAACGTCAAAGTACTAGGACTACTAGTGTAGTAATATTAGGTTCCTTGAACGTGCTGCTTATCTTTGATTCCTCTCCTTTTAATTCACTGAATTGTGTGCTCCCCTAATCGCTAGGTTCAACCCGCCCCCTTTTTTTTTGTTTGGCTCAGGGCATCCACCCAACTATTTATTATTAAATTTATTGGTGGCTGGTGTATGTATGTGCATCTTCATTCATGCTATTTTATTTATCAACTAACTATAAGCATTTGATCATTTGTAATAGATTATTATTAGTCTCTTCAAATTATGTTGGAAAATCAACTACCTCTCCTAAAATGTTAGTTACACTTAATTAGGTAATGCTCCAACCTATTGTTTTGATTTATGGCAAGTTTGTGGGTCATCCTCGTCCTGAACTCCTATTGTGGCTCGGTTTATTACTTCCTCCGTTTCTTATTTGTTTTTTTTCTTTATTTTTGCCCTGCAAGACAATACAATTGCATACTTGTTTGATATTTAAAAAGGTAAGAGATAATATCAACCATTCAAATGTTACTAATATACTGAAGGAAATAGAACAATCATCTTAGAATGGACTAAAAAGGAAAGTAGAAAAAACAACGAGGAACCGATAAGGTAGTAGTTCTATCTATATCTTACCTTACTATTAAAACACAGTGCGGCCCTCCTAAAACTTATCTGGCAATGACATGTAGGACGCCGATTAGGAGGACCATGTACGTGTGAGGAGGCCACGTAAACGACACATAAGCACAAGGTTCGCCACATATATAGCATAACGCATCATCTAAGTGTCAGTCATTAATACCTTATCATTAGTTGAATTTATTACATATTTATTAATATATTTTCAAATTACAAAATGAAATAACTTTACATAACACGAAAAATTATAATTTTTACCACATCGGATTGGATTCCAAAAATATTTCAAAATGAGATATGTATGTCTTATAATCATGGGTAGAAGCTAAATGAACAAGACATGTATGGTGGCTATATTTGAATTATATAAAATAAAAGGCGATCTAAATATTTTTATTTTATTTTTTCATTTAAAAAAATTATTATCTATATATCTATATTCTATGCTAAATACGAAATCACAGTGCAGTCTTACGAGTCTCGCCATGTGGCAATCTTATAAGGTCTCTCCTATCTTTAGGATGTCATCTAATCTAATACAGTATAACCATGTGCTATCACCCTTACCATGTGGTATTCCTATGAGGCCATTGATATCTTTTTAGTCACCACATAAGTCACCTTTCCCATGTCGCGCAGATATGACCCTTACCAAGTGTTGTTATTCCATTTGTTACCTGTCAATCTACCATTACGTTGGCAGTGAATTAGAAGTTAAAATAAAAAGATATAGATTTACATCTTAATATTTACTTAGTCATGATCTCACTTTGATTAGTCCATTTTTAAGTCACCATTTATAAACAAGTTGTGGAGTTATTGGGGTGAACTTTTATGTTCTCAACCAGGCCTATTTATATTACGAACAAATAAAGTTCGACATATTATTCATTTCTAAATCTTACATAAAATACCTACTATATACAATGGTGCAATACCTAAATAAAAGACTAACCCCGGTACATCGTCCGGGTGCCAAAACTTGTGACATTTCAAAACTCGGATTCCAATTTGTACGACATTCCTAGAAATTGAAATTTGACATTCTCTGTCAACCGCTGTTTTATTTCTTTGGTCTCGCCATCGTATTGTCTCCATTATACTACAAAAGCATGCTAGGGGCATGACTGCACGAATTATAATGATATATTGTGTTCGTTGTTTTTAGAATGACAGGGCACGATTTTAGGGTAAAGTAAGCAAGAAGATCGATAGGAATAAATCAACGTCACGATTAGTGGCTGATGTACTCCTTATTAATCCCAGCCACAGCATCTTCAATCCTGTTGTAGGCATAATTTAGTGCAAGTTGATTGTAGTATAGTGGATCATTCAGATAAACATCTACTAATTATTCAATTGCGCGCAGAGACAGAGAAATACATTTTCTTTTCAACTGATCAAATCAAAATTAATATGATCAAGACTGAAATTGTAAGACGAAATCAAGATTATTGTATGTATGTACGTAGTAATACTCAAAAGTACTCCCTCCGTTTTATGAAGATGTTTACATTTGCTTTTTCACGGTCTTCAATGTACCACTTTGACCGTAGATAATTGTAATTATATGCATATATTGATTATAAAATTATAATTTTTCAAAAGTATTCTTTAAAATGAATCTAACAATACAATTTTTACATTATAAATATTTGTATGTTTTCACTAATTCATGGTCAAAGTTTGTAAACTTTGACATTGAAAAATGAAGTGTAAATATCTTGGTGAAACAGATTAAGTAATATACAAGGGATGATGTTCAAGGTACCTCAATTGGCTGTCAGTATTCATATCATGACGCAAGCAAGGCAGGTAATGAACAGTTAGTGGTATTATACATATATAACCTTCACATTTCATATTTGCACATACACAAATGCACAATCATCTACGAGTATTAATTAACACATAAAGATTGCCTACTCGTTATGTTGTCTTGATTGTAATTTTGAAATAAAGTATGCTTTATGAAAATATTAAAAGTGAATATGTATCGCCTTGTACTTTTTTTGGTAGGTAAGTGCTCCGAAAGTAAATCAAAAGTTAAGGTAGGGTGCTATTGACACTCAAAATATGACAATCCAAGGTATTAACACGAAGTTGTTCTACCAAGAATTTTAGATTGAGGTAGTGTTGGGTACATTAGGTCCCAGGTTCGAATTTTCCCTCTCTTATATATAGCTATATATTTATCAGGCTTTGAGTATTCCCATTTCACGAGTTATAACTAATAAATAATGCGGTATATTAAGTTTATATATTTTCGCAGCTAATTTTATTAAAATTGTGTTTAATTTATATTAGCGGTTAAATATTATTAATTTTCCGTATGTAGTTACATTAGCGGCAAAAATTATTAGCTACAGAATAAAAAAGAATATATATGCCATAGATTTAGCTGTTGAACTAATTCTGCCGCTAAGTAGCGGTAGAGTTTCAATTTCTTCCGGTACTTAGTTGCGAAATTAATTTCATAGCTAATATCAGTAGCTTTGAAAGCTAAGAATGGCATCAGACATGCATGAACTAGAAGAGTGGGGCAAACAAGCAGCAGCTATCATGCATGCATGAACTTGGTTTTGTGACTTTGTCAAGACTTAATGGGCAAAAGAAACAAGAAACGTCGCATGTAGTATGTACCCAAGTTTTCATTGTAATTGAATTGTAATATGTGATATTTAATTTAACTAATTAATTAACATGATGTGCCAACAATTAGTGCATTGTTCTGATGCCTACGTAATTTTTGTTTAATCCCCCCTATGAAAGACGCATTGCTGGTCTTGAACTGTCATACAAGTGGCAGAAGCCCAGTTCGTTTTAGGACACCCCCAATGGTCTTAATTAATCTTTAATCAATTACTAAATCCCAACCAAAGTTTGCGACTAAAGTCAAATACTAAACTTATCTCATATACGTGCCTGCCGTTCTCAAAAGAATGCCACAGCATCGTCTCTATATACTCTCACCATAATGATGAGAATTTTAATAATTAAGGATCACGCCGACGAATCAGAAATGACGGTTTAATGGATATTTATAGGAAGATTCCGTTAACCGACTTTTTATAACAACAGATAGGTAATCTTAAACATAAGCTATGTTAATTAATAAAATATTATTATGTCAAGTACGTTGCGATTTGTTAATTGGAAGGAATAGTACTAGTAGACAGTGAGAGTTATGATTTGGGAGATAAAATGAATTGAAGCAGCTCACTTGAGGGAGTGTACGTTTAAGAGAGAGATTCTACAAACCGACCTTTTTTGGGGATTTGGAGAATGACAGCCAACATCCAGTACCTAAATAGTCGGCTCTGCCATTTCACTCCTATGTTCTGTCATTTTACTTACATTCATTGCATAATCCAAATGTGATTATATGAGTACCAAACTATAACTGTAACATAGTATTTGCCCTTTGATTATACTTATTAAGTCAAACATGGATTGTATAATTTTGAAAGCATCTTATAGTGGAGGATTTAGGCCATATTCTCTTCAACGAAATGACGCGTGACGGTGAGTAACGGAACAGAACGCAATGACGAGGAAAATGAAATAAAATGTGAGACAAAATGAAGTATAGAATGCGGAATGGAACGACGTGAAACGAAACGAAACGAAACAAATTGAAACAGAACGAAACAGAATGCAACATGCACACGATGAAAGAACAAATTAGGAAGTATACAAGCGGGCTTTTGTTTTGTTGTAATGAGGCTTTAGTCTAAATTTACCCAAAATACCTCAGAGTGTGATATATTAGTTTCATATATGACGTACATTTTCGGATATTAGAACATCATTCTTCTGTAGTTTATTTCATTCAGATAAAAGGTGTTTCCCTCACGTGAAGTCATGGTGCCATTCCTCAACTTTATGTAATTTATATTTTTGATAAGTTCTAATGTCTCAATTTCAATTGTTGGTCTGTATTTTTCTTTCACATATTACTTATTACTTGCAATTCCTTAGCTTTGATTTAGTATTTTGAGTTAATTTTCAAAGAAAAAAATAATGAATTTTCTTTTAATAACATTATACCACTCTTTAATTTAACTACTCCCTCCGTTCCTAATTCTTCTTTCCATTTGATTTTTCGCGGTTTTCAAGATGATACTTTGACCATAAATAACCATAATTCTACAACTGTAAAATTCATAAAAATGAGATATTTTGAAAATATAATTAAAATTGAATCTAGTAATAGTATTTTTACTTTGTAAAATTTTATACTTTTTTTTAAATTAATGATAAAAATCGGTTTACTTTGACCTCAAAAAGTCAAATATAAAGAAAGAGATTGTGAAAATAAAGGAGATAAATAATTACATTAATTAAGATTATGTATTGACAACCCATTAACTGGATGTGTCATTCTCCGAAAAAAAAAAAAAAAAAACCTCAATTTTTCATGTGAAAAATGAATGTGTGCTCTTGACACTATAGGACCATAGGTTGTTTGGGCCCTAATGTAGACATGGCTGCAAGCCGCAAACTGAGCCGAACTTGACTTGAGTAGATGACTGAATTTCAGCATGTGGTAAATTTGAAAATCGCCTTCTAAAGTAGCTGTGTAAATTTGGGCACACCACAGTAGTTGGGTTTGTCGTTTTCCCCTATAATATCAATCTCAATTCTCACATTAAAATCTGAAAAAGATGCTGGATAATACAAATATCTCTCTATGATTATAATGAAATCCCGTAGAATCAACGCCAAAGCGGTTTAATTTTTGGGAGACCAAGCTCCACATAATAAGCGCGTGTGGGACACGATTACAGTTGAGTTTAATTTTTTTTTTTTGCGTGCAAGTGAATGGCGACCAAGAAACTTCATGCTAAATCATGCTCGGACTCTTGTGGTCAATAGTGAACATATCAGACTAACTGAACAACCAGTGCAAGCACTAACCCCGTCAATGTAGCGCATGGGAGAATGAGAATTCAAACCCATCACCTTGCCTTACCAAACCACTTAAGAGTAAAATTGGAACCACTAGACCACCACCCTTACTGGTTACAGATTTACAGTAGAGTTTAATTGTTTAGTACAGTTTTTTTTTTTTTTTGATGCGAGGGATCCTCAACTACTACTCTTTGAGGTGCTCCGGATAAACCCTACCGTTGAGTTTAATTGTTTAATACATTTTTTTTTTTTTTTTGATGCGAGGAACCCTCAGCCACTACTCTTTGAGGTGCACCGGATAAACCCCGAGTGTATGCAATAGCCTGCAAACCACACACACCAGGCAAACCAACAAGATAAATCTTGTAGACAGACTCAGCAAAAAGGCCTAGTGGGAATTGAACTCATGACCTTTGTCCTGAAATTTCAACCCCATTACCAACTCCACTACCCCTTTCAGGACCTTAATAAGAGAAGGAAATGCAAGACACGCAGATTACAGGTGAGTGACGTAAATGCAAATTAAACATCTCTGCATGGGAAGTGATGAATTGGGAATTGGGATGGGGCGGATTTCTGCGATATGCAGGGTGTGGGAAGATGATCGAAGAACAAAATCCCAAGGAAATAAAACCCCCATTTTTATGTCGTGTTACTTACCTTAGCTTTAGCTTTCCTTTTGGTCCAATGGCAAGCACAAATCACTTGACACCCCCCACAATCTCCAATGGAAATCAAACGAATCGCAAAAATGTATATCTTGTTTGTTGTGATTGACTGTGCTTCAATTTTAATTAAGATTTTGGACTATCAATATCGTGGATTGTGTCGTCGTAGCATACAACCGAGTTATATGTTGGTTTGAATGATTAGGTTGAATTATAGTTATTACTACTTGCGTTCCATTCAAACGCTCCCATTTACCTAAAATGGATGTTTCATACAAACACTCTCATTTCTTTAGTTGGTAAGGAATTTACTAGTCATTTACAATATTACCCCCATTAAAACCCAAGCCCCACCCTCTTCTTTCTCTCTCCTCAAGTCTCTCTCCACCCATGTTAATGTTGAGGGTATATGGGAAAAGTAGATGGCAAAATAATTTTTTCTTGTTTCTTGTGCCAAAAGCAAATGGGAGCGTTTGAACGGAACGGAGGGAGTCTGTGGTATGTTGACTTTATTTAAATAAAGATAAATTTTATGATTAACACAATTAAAATTAACATAGTTTGACCTCAAAAGTCAAATGTGAGATGAAATTAAGAATATTTTTCGATATATTTTTGATATTGTGTCTTTAGTTAAATTTGTACCATTTATGTTATTAATGAATTACTTGGATTGTTAAACTTAAATACGTTATTATTCTACGTTTGAAATTGAGAGTGGATGTAACTAAATAGATTAATGAATTTATAAAGTAACACAAAACTCTTATAGTGCAATTATGTTACTCATCATTATTTTTATCTATTCTACCCTCAAAAAATATGTTTATCTATTCTAATGCAAATGAAATCCTAATACATACACTCAATTTTTGCTAATCACGTACTTGGAAGTTTATTTTTGATCGACATGTCATTAGAAGTTAAATTAAAGTTACAATGTCTTTATTCCACCGATTCTTTTTAAAATTGATCGTAAATATAAAAGTTAAATTTATTAAAATAATTATTTTTGGCAAGACCAACGAAAACTACAAGTAAATGTACACATCTAAATTCAATCTAAATTTAACATGAGTAACAAACAAACTTTTTTTAAAAAAAATTGTAAACTTTCAAAATGAGACGTTTAATTCAAGTCAATATTCGTGATCATGTAAAACCCCATAGCTTTAGCATCACTTAATGACCGATTCAACCTCATAGACACAGGCTCTGACACCTAACTAAATTTTGAAAAAAGTCAATTTACCCACAATTCCAAATAAATTCTCCAACTTAGTTCCAATACAATGAAATTTGTACTACTTCCCCAACAAAAATCATTACGAAATTTGCCAATGGCATACCTTATTGTAGCTTCAAAGTCCTACTGCGAGTAATAGAATGAAGATACTCGTTTGTGACTATCCAAGACGAGTCTAGGACTCTAGGTTGGACTTGGAAGGAAAAATTATCTAAGGAAAAAAAAAAGAAAAACGAAATGAGAACATTAACATATTGGAGGAGCAATTTGATTGATAAAATATTCAAAACCCCCAGGAAATAATAATAAATGATTGAAGATACAGATTACAGATACCTGTCAAAATTGCATAACAGCAAAAGCAAAAACAATCTCCACCTCAGACAATGTTCATGAACCCAAACCCACCGCCCCACTCCTATAAATACTCTTCCCCCACTTCCCTCCATCCCTCACTCACTCCTCACACCCTCATTTAGAGAGAGAAACCTCACTCACTCTCTCATCTCTCAATTACTCCCATCACTGTTTAACAAAATTGAGTTCTAAGTTATTATATGAGAGTGAAAATGACTTGCTCTGAATCAACCCCAAATTCAGCTTCTTCAGTTTCTGTTATCTCAAAATGCACTGTTTACCCTTCTCAACCATCCACCATGGATGATCTCAAGCTCTCAGTATCTGACCTGCCTATGCTCTCATGTCATTACATCCAAAAGGGTGGTCTTTTTACCCGTCCACCTTTCCCTACCCAAGACTTACTCTCTCTCCTCAAAGAGGGTCTCTCCCTTGCTCTCTCTCACTTCCCTGCTCTCGCCGGCCGTTTCAGAACCGACGAGAGCGGTTACATCTATATCACCTGTAACGATGACGGCGTGGATTTTGTTCACGCCGCGGCGAAAACCGTCCACATCAGGGACATTCTCTCTCCTTCCGATGTCCCTGATGTCGTCAAGGGATTCTTCACCTATGATCGAACTGTTAGCTACAAAGGCCATTTTCTCCCGATTTTGGCTGTTCAGGTCACGGAGTTAGCTGACGGAGTTTTTATCGGTTGCTCCGTTAATCACTCTGTTACTGATGGAACTTCGTTTTGGAATTTCTTCAACACTTTTGCGGAAATTTGTCGAGGTGTTAAGAGGATTTCGAAACCGGCGGATTTTTCGAGAGATTCCGTTTTGATTTCTCCGGCTGTGTTGAATATTCCAGAAGGTGGACCGGTGGTTACGTTCAATGAGAGTGAGCCTTTAAGAGAGAGAATTTTCAGTTTTTCCAGAGAGGCAATTTTGGAATTGAAAGCTAGGGTTAACAATCGGAAAAACGGAGATGATCGTATGATGATCTCTGCTGTTGAATTGCTTGCCAAACAGAGTAATGATACTTGGAAGGAACCGAAAATGGCGTCCAAGATTGAGAATTGGATTCGAAACGCTGTTACCGTTTCGAAACCAGCTCAAAACGGTGGTTTGGTGAACGAAACCGAAACATTGGCGGCGGTTACTGTTGAGATCTCGTCGTTTCAATCTCTAAGCGCGTTGCTGTGGCGGTGTGTGACACGCGCTAGGAAAAGGAATCCATCGAAAACAACGACGTTTCGGATGGCGGTGAATTGCAGGCACAGATTAGAGCCGAAGCTCAACCCGTTGTATTTCGGCAATGCAATTCAGAGCATCCCGACGTATGCGACGGTCGGAGATGTGATGTCTAAGGACTTACGGTGGGCCGCGGAGCAGCTGAATACTAATGTGAGGGAGCATGGGAACGAAACTGTGAGGAAGTTTGTATCGGATTGGGAAAGTAACCCGAGAACCTTCCCGTTGGGTAATTTTGATGGTGGGATGCTTACAATGGGAAGTTCGCCTCGGTTTCCTATGTATGATAATGATTTCGGGTGGGGTAGACCCATTGCGGTTCGGAGCGGGCGGAATAATAAGTTCGATGGGAAGATATCCGCTTTCCCGGGTCGGGAAGGTGGAGGGAGTGTTGACCTTGAGGTTGTGTTGTCGCCCGAGACTATGGCGGGTCTTGAATCGGATCCGGAATTCATGAAGTATGTGTCAAGTTGCTAGGTCCGAAAGTGGATGATTGAGGTGGATCAGGCTTTCGGGTGTAAATTTGTTTGGGTTTAACTGTTTGAGGACCAAGAATGAGATCCGCCGAGAATGGCGGGTAATCGGGTCATTTGGGAAGGAAAGGATGATGAGAAATGCGGATTTTCTCTCCATCTCACTTTGTTTTCTCTTTCTTAATTTTTTTTCTTATTTTTCAACTCTTTTGTGCCATAACTCTAATTCTAATTGCTAGTGTACCTTTTCTGTCAAAATATGAAATATTGGTTACTTAAAACCTTGTACTATGTCTCTTTTTAGCACCTATAATTACATGAATTTCAAAACCTTAGATGGAAACGGAGTTGACTTTTCTCATTGATAAGTGATGAAACATCAGAGTACATGATATGCGTGCTGGAGAACTTATGAAACAAATGAGATGGCTAACGTTGACCTCAGCTGGTATTAGAAAAATGTCAAAAGTTACAAGAACGATATAAACAGTTACAAGCTCCCACATAATCTGTCCCTATATTCTTATGTAGTGACAATTATGATTATCAATCAACATATTGCATGAGGCATAAGAAATTAGTACTTATAAAATTGTATTAGTGCCTTTTCCACCATCGCAATGATTGGGGTGGGAATATGATTAGACTAGAGTTGAAATTTTTATCTATCTAACACTATTTGCTCGTCTTAGTCTCTTAATACTCTTTAGGGAAAATTATAATTAATCATGCCCAAGAATCTTTTCATATAAAAACAGATTCTTTTGTTCTTTAGATAACTAGACCAATGAAAATTATTCCAAGTATACTGCCAAATATAAAACCATATTTTAAGCCGAATAATATAGTCCTACTCCTTAACTCCTACATGGTGGATATCCTTAACCAATAAAATCTATAATTTCTTATGTAAAAAGAAAAAAAACCTCTAAACCTCTAAATATCAGTTACTCACCGGGTATTGCACTACCCGAATTTGAAATTGGATCCACCGGTTTCTAATTCCTAGGACCTGGAATTGGAATTGGTTGCACCGATTCCTAATTCCTAAGAATTGGAATTGGATCCACCATGTCCCGTCGGTTCCTAGGTACCCACCAGTTTCATAATAAATTCAATTTTAATATTTTTTAAAATCAAAATTTACATATTAAAATAATAAAAGACAGCAATTTAATAAGAATATGAAGAGTAAAAATTGAAACCGTCTTAAAAGTCATACTACAATGCAAACACTAAAGAGTAATGACAACTAACAAGTATAGTCATTCAACAACAAATAAAACTAATGTATTGGAAACAATCCTTAACTTTTTTGATTAGAAATAAAACTAATTATTATGACCCCAGATCCCCAACCCCAAAGGGTGGCTGGCGCTCCATTAGGCTATCTTATTTCACTTTTTTTTTTTTTTTTTTTTTTTGTGTGTGCGCTTTCTTTTCTCATAGAGACATCATAATAGAAGTTTGCAACTGGCTATGAGCATTGACAATATGAAAAAGGTATTTGGTTATGCACCGGGTACCCAACCAGTTCCGGTTTCGAAATGTCGAGAACCGAAATTGCAATTGATTGATACCGATTTCCATTATTCGAAATTGGAATAATTGGTTGACCGATTCCGATTCCGGAACCATCGGTTCCGATACTGGGTACCCATATTTTCTGCTCACCCATATATACTATAGATTAGATATAGTAGGCTAACGTTAATTTTTCTCCCCCTCAAGATTTTATTTTACTTTTGGATTCACATCAAGGGTATTATTCCGATACTAGATACCCGGAGTTTCTGCTCACCCCTAAATACTATAGATTAGATATAGTAGGCTAACGTTCATTTTTCTTCCCCTCAAAATTTTATTTTACTTTAGGGTTCATATCAAGGGTATTTACCGTTGACTACAAAGACCGCATTGACTATTTCCCCATCTCACAAGATATTCACATATAGATTCTACACAAAAACTTCTATAACGTGGTCTGATTCTAATCCTAATAAACAGAAAAATATCTCTCACGAAGTGTGGCCAAGATTTAGGCTTGAAACACGAGCCTCTTTTGTACCCAAAAGGGAAAAAGTAGAGATAAAAGCTTTAATGAATTGAAGACCATACCACAATAGAGATGGTGGAGGGTAAGGTCAAAATGCACTAAAATTTAGTCCAGGCCACTTTAAGATTGGATGGATGGAAACATCCAAGAATCATGTGTATGTCATGCCTTATCCCCCCTGGATTATAAAAGCAAGACAAGTTGGATTATATGCTTTATAAATTTAATTACATAGTCCCAGACATGTGTGTTCTCATGTCCCCATTATCATGGAAAAAGAAAAGAAATAAAATGTGTATTCCGCTAACCTCCACAGAAAATGCACTAGACAAACCTTTTTAGATATTGTTTTCTTTAGTATGGCGTTGTGTCCAAATCTGATAGGTTGATAGTGGGTCACTTGATAAAATGAAAAGGACCAAATGACATCTGAATATGAGCTAGCTTTGTCCTTCACTTAGTACTGGTACATCATCAATTATAAGATTTGAATCAGTATTTGATCCCTATCCATATCGATCGAGAGATGAGATCCTTTCCAATCACTCCCTCCCATTAATCATCCATCGAGGCCTGAAAAGCAACACTTTACTCACCCACCCCATATTCAAAGGGTAAGCAAAGAATTCCTTTCCAATCTATGAGGCTGAGACAACAAACACCAGAACATGCACGTGAAAGCACCCTACCAGAGGATCTAGTCCAGGTCCAAAACTTCCTTAAAACATGATCTTCATCAATTATTACCACCTCTTTTAATACCCACTTCACAGGTAATGTGCACTTCAACAATATTCAGACCGGAATCTGGAAACATCAGAATGCAAACTGTCTTACCCATTGTAGTACTAATAGAAGCATGTGTTTTTTATAAAGACAAGTGCAGAATTAAGATGACGGTCTTATGATCAAACAAACAGGATGGTTTTGAGTTACAACAAAAGGCCTGTTTAGTGTTCACCCAATCAACGTACGCTTAAACAAACTCTCATTTGCTCAACCATCTAAGGGACAAAGTCTTCACGCATGTAACCAGAGACGAGACACACAGAAGACAGGAATAGTTTCTTTAACTGAGTATGGCTGCGCCATGCACATGCATTTCCACACCTGTATTTGGTCTGTATCCCACACATATTTATACACAACCCCTGACCTTTCATCAGCAGAAGACCATGTACAAGTGGCTTAGGGAACTCCAAAGAAGTCCCAGTGTTAGGAGGAAAACAAATGCAACAGAAGAAACAATGCATGTCTGGTTTCAAACTGGAAGAAGAAGATGTAAACCCAACGAAGACAGCTGTTTCAGTTGTGACAAGACTGAGATAAAACTGGACACTCCACATAAGTGAATCAGCAAACCTGTTAATGGTGATGCTCAAAAAGAGGAAGTGGGGACGAAAAAAATAACGAAAATCTCACTGGCTAAACATCAAAATGAAGTGATGAACATAAGGACAAACTAGAGCTACAAGAGCAGTTTGCCAAATGCAAATGCAATAATATAAAGGGTGCCAGCAACATTAATGGCTTTCAAGACGTTTCAGCTCAGGGTGTGTTTTTTTCCACTTATTTCCACTGATTCTCACTAATTGAGTAAGGTCCTGCCACTGATTTTCACTGATTCAGTAAGGTCCTTCCACTGATTCTCACTGATTCAATAAGGTTCTGCCACTGATTCTGTGAGTAGGAATGTGGATCCTGCCACTGATTGAGTAAGGTCCCATTGATTGAGTAAGGTCCTGCCACTGATTCTCACTGAATCAATAAAGTCTAGCCACTGATCTTACTGATTGAGTAAGGTCTTGCCACTTATTTTCACTGATTGAGTAAGGTCCAATAAGTGGAAAAGAATACACCCTAAGTTATACCAATTAATGGCATATTGGCACTTCAAAGCAAGTTCGCTTTAGCAACGTTTTGAGCATAAAAAATTCTAACACAGACCAAACCAATAGTTCCAAATTCATCATCTACATATCCTATATGTAATCTATGCACATTCCACAATCACATCCGAAACATCTCCTGCTTGTCTAGTGGCCATGTTCTCACCATCTCCCCCCCCCCCCCAAAAAACCCCTTTTTTCTCTCCGTAAGTGAAGTCTTAATTCTCTTCAAAAATGAACACACCCTCCACAGCAGAAAATAGAAATAAGAATGTTCTTCCACTCAATTACCACCTGCCAACAAACACAAGCAGCAAACTAGAGAAGTGAACTAGTAATCAGGAAGACTAGGGAAGGTGGCCAATGCTGAACATGATAGCATCCCCTTTTAGAAGCAGAAAGTCAAGAGTGGCCAGATGTGCATGTTCGACCACAGAAGGCTTCATTTCCACCCAGAAAAGTTTAAGCTTGACGCAAGCCACGTTTACAGAAGAGGCACAAAACTGTGATCTGATAATTGATGACAAAAGTGCTTATTAAACGCATCCCCAATAGTAAGCGTCCATGACTTGCATTTAGGCAGAAGATATAGCTTAAAATCAAAGCTCAAATATTAAACAGCAAACTGGAACTACACTATACAGAGCATCTTGACAGCAGAATTTGGGGGGGGCGGGGGGGCTTTCCTTCAAATGAGGATTGCAGCCAGTGAAGCTGTGAAAAGAGAAATCAAATGCAAGTACGCCACTAAACTCTCCTTTTCATGACTACACTACACACTGGAAAAGGAAGAGTTTCAAATTCAAAGCTCCAGGGAAAGGGTAACGTTAAACAGCTCTGTTACAGCATTAATTTCAGAGCACAGTGGAAAGATATAGGTTCAGTTTAAATCCAGAAGCCAATGAAGTTTTTTCAAGTAACCAAACCGAAAAGGAATACCAAGATAATAAGTCTAAAATAAAAAAACAAGAAGATAAAAGGTGCAAATGGAGCCTATGGAGGAAGATAGGAACAGAAAATTGAGGAATAAATAGAATATAACTATACAAGGGATGGGAAGGCAAGAACAAGTGCAGGTGGTGGCTGCCAGCCTGCCAGCCACAACTGTAGACGGCGCCTTCCGACCACAGTTGGGTGGGAGCCGGGAGGTGGATGCCAACCTGGGCAACCTCCACGTCCTCGAGGAGGCTGTCAAGCAGTGGCTAGACTGGCTTCCAATCCCTGTCAGGTAGACGATGGCTGACAACCAAGATCGTAAATGATGGCTTGCGGCCACTGTCAGCCGACCAATGCAGCGAGCGGCTTCCAACCACCATAGCCGAAGGTTGTGTTGTGATAGACATGGACATAAAACAACAGAAGTTGATTTGGTGAGTGGTTGGGGAGGGCAAGGGAGATGGAGGCCAAATGGTAGGTAAGGTTGGAAAACAACACTTTAAAAATAACAAATAAATAAGGGGAATTCTAATTGGTCCCCCTGTGGTTTTGGCTTGTCCAAATGGTACCCAAAACCTTATTTCAAATCCAAAAGGTACCCTTGTACTTAAGAAAATGTTTATTCCGTGCCATTATTTATTTTTCCGGTTACATTTTGCTATTAGTTGATGACGTGACCGTGAATGAAATTTTTTTTATTGCTATTCTTTTTCTCAAAGACATTTTATTTTGTTTTTTTTGAAATAGATCAATAAATAAAATAAGAAAATTAAAACCCACACAACCCCCTTCTCTCTCCTAGTCCTTCATAAACTCTTCTTTCTCTCTCTCTCTCTTGTAGATTAACAATGGCGAGCTTCAATCTCTTTCTATATCTACTGTAAATGATCTTGATTTTCCCCTTTGTTATCTTATATGTGCTCTCCCCCCAAAACCCTCACTATGCTTCTCCCTCACCACCCCTTCTGTTTTTTTCTCTCTCCTCGAACCATGAGACGAAAACACTTCTCCGCCACCACTCACGGCGGAGTAACCACCGTAAACCACCTCACCTTAACCAGAGACCCAATTGTCCGTCCTATTGCCGGCTCCACAAACCACCGGACCCTAACCCACGCGGCCACACCCGTCACGACCATCCAATGTCATCCTGTGAGTAAATTGTGAGAAGGAGAAATAGCAACACCATTTTCCTTCCATATGACTTTCATGGATTTTCCATTGCCAACAATCAAAACAAATCCAGTTTTATTAAAGCAAGATAAAGATTCCCAAAACTTGGCGTGAATACCCAACAGCAAAATGCAGCAAAGTAACACAAAAAGCTAGGGCTGTTCATAAATTATCCGATCCGTTGATCCGATCCGTAATCCGAGGGATCCGGTCCAAAAAGTCGGATATCCAATCCGAATTTTCGGATCGGGTATCCGATCCGAAATAAAAGTCGGATTTTCGGATTGGATACGGATCATGATTTTGGAATTTCAGATATCCGAAATATCCGTATTTAATTCTATTTTAATTTTTTTTTATTTTAATAAAACCCATTTGAGGTATTGAGTGAGACCTAAAACAAGGTCTGGCTAACTCAATCTCACACTCTGCCGCCCCCTTTTCTTCTCTCTATATCCTCACTCCTCAAATCACTGCTCTCTGTCAGCCACCGCTCTTACCTCTCTGTCCGGCGACCGGAGTTGTTAACTGAACTGCTCTCTCACCATTAATTCCTCTCTCTCCATTTCAGCAGATCTGAACTTTTTCTCACACTTGACAATGTTTTTTTCTCCTCTTTTCACTATCTTTCAATTGCTCTAAAAATTGTTGGTGAAGTCTTCCACTTCTGCTTTCCTGTTGGGTTTTCGTGAGGAAGCAGTCAATGGAAGGTCAGCAAAGCTTTAAAGGGAGATGACTGGTGTTCCCTCTAATGCAAAGCAATTGCCAGAGAAACAATTAAGCTTGTATTGAAAACAATCAATTTGACGCAAAGATAGAGTATTGAAGACCAGCAAGGAACTGATATCCAACCCCCAATTGCGGCTATTTTGTTTTTGATTTTTATATTTTGACTTCTTTGAGGGGATGAGTGCTCATTTGCTATAATTAAATTCAACATTTTTTTAAATAAAAAAAAAACAGTGAAAAAGAAGGATTTTTGAGTAACGGGTTGGATAGAGGATAACGGGTATCCGATCCAAAAATTCGGGTATCCGTCGGATATCCGGTGCATTTCGGATTGGATACGGATCGAGTTTTAACCGATCCGAAATTTCAGATATCCGATATTTCGATCCGATCCGTTATCCGTTAATGAACAGCCCTACAAAAAGCAACCAGTAAAATAATGGCGTGAGGAATGGATGGGGAAGATAGGAGAGAGAAAGGGATTTGGTGGGTTTTATTTTCTTGTTTTTTAATCTATTTCAAAAAAAAATTAAAAATGGACTTTGAAAGAAAAGAAAAACAATAATAAAAAAATGGTTTCATTAACTATCACATCATTAACTAACGGCAAGATGTAACAGAAATAATAATTAATGGTACGGAGTAAATGTTTCATAAAGTACAAGGCTACATCTTGGATTTGAGAAAAAGTTTTGGGCACCAATTGGAAAAGCCGAAATCACAAGGGCACTAATTGGAATTTCCCAATAAATAACTCCATTGTGTGAAAAAAAGGGAGAGCATCACTTTGATGTTTTCCTAGTTTTTTTTGTAAATTAAGAAATTTCGAACCACTGTTTTCATGGAAAAGCATTGGAAATTATGCAATGAGAAACATAAAAAACTGTACAATAAATAAATGGAAAAAACTTTAAAAAAAAAAAAGAAAGAAAGATGGAAAAACTGTACAATAATCTCAGGCAAGCACCTTTTTATGTAATTTATATTTTTGATAAGTTTTAATAATGTCTCAATTTGAATTGTAATTTGTAAGTATGTACTTTTTTTCACATATTACTTACTACTTGCTGTTCCTTAGCTTTGATTTAGTAATTTGAGTTCATTTTCAAAGAAAAAATTATTGAAAAATCTTTTAATAACATTATACTCTTTAATTTAACTATGACTTAATAGTATACTACTAAAATTTAAATCAAGTACAGTTCGAAATGTGGGGAAATTCTTACTAGGATTCCGTCAACATAAAACATCACAACCTACCTCCATCTATTACCTCACCTTCCCACTCGTCAAAGAATACTCAAAAAAGACACATATTGGCTGTTGGCATAGTCATAACTTCACATTCAATTCCCAATGGTGTACCAGAAACAACTCTTTTCCATCTCCAATAAGTATAAGCTTCTATTTTACCAGCTATGGAGGTTCCATGAGAGAGTTACGATAAATGAGCTATTGTGCCCAAGCTCATTCACACCATCTTGGTCAGTAGACCTAACTGCAAGCTCATCTTACTAAATTGGCCCCATTGATTCCACCCATTGGTTAGTTCCATGGTAGAGCAGTAGAGCTCACAAGATCTTGTATCAAATGTAAAGTCCCATCTCATTAATTAGCTTATTAGTTTGATCCCATTGACAAATCCCCCATTTCGACGACTACTCATAACAGCCTGAACTCCTTTCAACATCAGTGACCATCAAAATGTAGCAATGCAGTATAGTTCAGAAAATATTAGTAGATTGCACTCAACCGCTACCGTCACCATTTTCAGACAATTGCTCATGTCATGTGTCAAGAGTGAAAACATAGTACACATTGTGAACATAAATCACAGAGAGCATATCATTCAACACCATTCAAAAGACAAAGTTCAACTATACACAAGTGATGGTATGTGCAATAATGTGCAGCCCAAGCTTGGATGCACAAAGATCACAAGAAAACACAAACTTTCATCAATCACGATAATTTTAAACATTTATTGGAAGCGCAGAACTATGTACAAATATTTATTACAACAACATACACTTCCAACAAAGTAGTAGTAAACCATAAACCATAAACCAAAACCATTAAACACATCCCACATTTGACATTTCCCCATCAAACAAATTAAAGTAACAAACCATTTAAAACAGCAGCAGCAAAAGCAAACTTACCACCCAGGCCGAAAACCGCAAACCCAAATCAGAAATCAGCACGGTAATCACTGTAATCATCTCTAGCACCCAAATTGTCCTCCACCCTTTCAGCAACCCTCCCTTCTTCATGCCTCAAACCTTCATCAAGCGCCATTCCTCCCAGAGCCCCAGCCACTGCCCCAACCGCCAAGCCAGTCCCGAGCCCGAACCCGCCCCCTGATCGGTTCGCGTACTCCACAGGTGCTGACGGAGCTCCATACCTATCTGAAAACGGCCTCGGCATAGGCGGTGGGGGCGGGTAATACCCGGAGTAATACCCACCCATTGAATACGGGTACGCCGCGGCGGTGGGTGGGTTGGGACCTACCCCACCGGAGACACCGGACCTAGCACCAGAAGCGTAAGGGTATGGAGGGGCAGAAGAGTAATAATACCCACCACCATGAGGGGCGGTTTCGTAATTGGGCACAGAAGGTGTTGCTATTGGTGGTGGTGGTAAAGGGTGTTCCTTGATGGAGAATTTAAGGCGAATCTTCCCCTGAAGCCGTCCAGATGGACGGCGGAGATTGAAAGATCGAATAAGGGTGTGATTAGTGGGGTCAGGTAGATCAGAAAGGCGAACCTGGAGGGACCCCACAAAGGGTTTGGGGGTTTCAGAGGTTTTGGAATGGAAGATTTCAAGAGAGAGAGAAGAATCAGGGAGAGAGACTGTTATTGGGAGGATGAATTTCTGGTTCCAGATGGGTTTGGTGTTTCCAGAATCGTCGGATTTGGTGGTGAGTTTATGATCTGGGTCAACCCAGAATATTGCGTAGGGTTTGAGATCGCCGTTTTTCCAGTTGACGTTTTTGAGGTGCTTGCCGGAGATTATGGTCAAGTCTAGGTCAAATTGGGGAGATGGTGGCGGTGGTGTGGGTGAGGGTCGGCCGGAGATCGACATTTTTTGAGGAGAGAGAAAATTAGATTTGTTTGGTAGTGGGATGATGGATAAGGATAAAGGGTAGGTTATAAGTAATTACTATTGTGACCCCGTTCTGTTAGATGAGGTGGACCAACATCTATTATTTGGGCCCATGAAGAAATTACTACGTTGGGCTTTTTGGCCCAACAGTAATATGGTTATTGGGTGCTGAAATGGTTTACAGATACACCTACCCTAGAGATTCAACCACCTACAGGCTACAGCTGAGATTTTAATTAAGCCACGATGGACAATGGAAGTACAGATACTTCTACTTTGTGAACCCCAAGTTGATAGGGAAGAAGATGGACAGAAGCAGCAAGTTGGAAATGTAGATGAACAGAAGCAGCAAGCTGGAAATGTAGATGGACAAACCTATTCTGAAACTACAAGTTTACAACTGAGCAACCATTTCGTTCAGTTCACAATCACGGTTCATAACATTGCGTTTGCGTGGGCATGGTGCTTCACTAACGCAGTTCACAACGATCCTATCCCCGGGGTCCCAGCTGATACTATAGTAGTATAGTTTATAACACTTCAACTTCAGCTAGTGGCAAGCTTATGCACAATGAACAAATTTTCATCATCATTAGCCCAAATGGATGACTCTGACCATTTTACAGCAAGGTTAGCCATCAACCAAGTCCAAGAGGACTATCTTTTATTTATTTTTTTCTTTTGTTCCATGTGAGAACAATCCGCATTTCAAAAGAAAATTACCTTTGGATTAAGTAGGAACGAGTGTTCTCTGGTCTGGTATTTTGTCTTCTCTTCGACCGTTTCAGTTTATCCAGTTCTCCGAAGTTTCAGAGGCTAGTAACAGCTGTCTAGCAGAGGCTAGTGATCACGTCACAAACGAAGAAAAAAGCATTATACGGGCACACAGGGACAAACATCATAATGTGCTAGCTCAAGCAGGTTCTTCAGGAGTATTCACCTTCAAGGACTGTTCAGTGTACAGAATTAGGCTCTTATTGAGCTTTATTATGCATGACAGACCAGTACAGATACTTTGTACATTTCTGCGACTATGCAATGCTTCCCTAATCCTACCGTTACCAGATGACTATTACCTTCAACAGACAAATTTCTGAAAGAATATTCTGCTAACTTATCAATTTCCTAATACATGAATTCAATCTAGCACTATGTAACTGTACGAAGTTGTTATAGCAGAGCTACCAATGCTTTATGTACACGCATGGCATGGCAGCGTCATTTTTGCAACGTACAATACAAGCAGATTTCAGACGAACATAACATCCTCCAATTCAGATATATTGTCAGGTAGCTTCAGCTTTCCATTCAATTCATCCAGCAGTAAGTGTATCTCACTTGAAACAGGGTGATATGTGTCACCGGCAATGAACTGATGCACTTCATTTTCCATTTCAATCCAACTAGATCCAGGACATGTTTTCTCAACACCTAGTTCCCTCATAGTCCTAATATTTGCAACCTCTTTCCATCTCTTTGCTTCAGCATACATATTAATTAACAGGGTGTAGTAACCGCAATTTTCTGGCTCTAGCTCCATTAACTTAGTGGCAGCAATTTCAGCCATCTCTAGGTTCTTGAAAAGCTTACAACCACTTAACAAGGCACCCCAAGTAACCGAATTTGGTTCAATTTTCATACTTTTGATCAATTCCAGGGCTTCCTCGAGCAACTTAGTTTTGCAAAGTAGGTCAACCAGGCAGCCATAGTGTTCTATCTGCGGACAAATCTGAAAGTCATTAATCATGCTTTGGAATATGTAACGACCCTCTTCAACTAGTCCTGCATGGGTGCATGCACTGAGAACACTTATAAAAGTTACCCAATTAGGCTTAACATTCTCCTTCAGCATCCTATGAAACATTGCCAGAGCTGATTTTCCGTGCCCATGAGCAGCGAGCCCTTCAATGACTGAGTTCCAACAAAACAGGTTTCTATCCCTTAAATTGAGAAACAACACAAGTGATCTATCTAACCGGCCACACTTTGCATACATCTATCAGAGCAGAACCAATGTAAACATCAAGACGAAGCCCCTTCTGCACAATGTAAAAATAAATTTTATTTCCTAAATCAAGAGCTCCAAGATGTGCACAACACGAGATAATGGTTGCTAAAGTTATCTCATCTGGGCTGATTCCAAACTTCATCATCTCATCAAAGACAGCTAATGCCTCTTTATATTGCTTGTTTTGGCAATAACACGTGATCATGGTGGTCCATGAAACCAAATCCTTCTTGGGCATATGACTAAATAACAATGATGCAGAATCAACATCCCCCACCCTTGCATACCCATCAATCATAGAATTCCATGCAGTAGCATTCCTCTCAGGCATCTCATTAAACAAGAGCCTTGCAGAATACATATCTCTATCTCGAGCATGAACCGAAAGCATGGTAATCCATACAAAAGAATCTCTTTCAGGCATTTCATCGAACACCTTCCGTGCTTCAACAATTTTGATTAGTTTCCCATAAAAATCAATTAAAGATGTCAAAACATAAACATGAGCATCAAACCCATGTTTCCAAACCTGGCAATGAAGAGATTCTCCATAATTCAAAGCGAATATTTTACCACAAGCTTTAATTAATGAAGAAAATGTGTAACTGGTTGGATAAACTTTGGCTCGAGACATTTTTAAGTATAGTTCCAGAGCTTGTATTGGCCTACCGCAATGAGTTGTGCCTCTAATCAGTGAGTTGTACACGAAAACATTTGGAGATTCCATCTGGGCAAAAGCTAAAGCTGCATATTCTATCTGATTGATGGTAGAACAGGCGCTAATGAATTGATTCATCAAGTAGCAATCTTCAATTGTATTGGTTTTAATCATGAAGGCTTGAAGAGACTGTAGAAATGGAAGATTTGAGCAGCTCTTCAAATGGGCAACTATGGTTTGTGTGTGGAGCAAATTGTTGGGCGCAAGTTTAGGTAGGAATATTTTGTTCATGTTATATTTTCTCTCGCAACGTTTGATGGCTTCAGCTTTCAGCCCTTCACTGACAAGTATGGAGTTCGCGGGATTTTAATTTGTATTCCACAATATTTTTGAATAAGCACTTTTTTTTCTTCACTCTTAGGGAGTAATTTTTAGTGGTTGAGAATTCTTGGATACATGCCCGCACGTGGTATATTTAAGCCAGTGGTGGAGCTAGAATTTTTTCTTTTCTTGGGGGGGGGGCGAAGACAAGTGTACCTTGTTTAATATACGACTAAGGCTCTGTTTGATTTACCTTAATTTTACTTAAATTCAGTTCAGTTCAGTTAAGTTCATGTATAATTTTATCACTCATATAACTTTTTATTCCGAAATAATTTCATGATGATAATTATATCATCGGAAAGATCTCAAAGCATACTTTCAAATAAATCTAATATTGACTATGTTTGGACGAATTTTAAATGGTTAACGGTCAAGTTTAAAAAATCAATTCAGTTCAGTTCAGTTCAGATCAGTTCAGTTCAGTTTTATCCAGGTAAATCAAACGGAGCCTAATTCTCAATTTTAATAAGACAATATAAGTAATACCCACTCAATTAGAAAATGGTTAGTTTTTCATGCTGACAAAATAGACTATCCTACGCTGGAACATGGTGACTTTTTATAAAAGTAATAGCGAATTTTGGACAAAATTTTATCATTATTTTATAAAAAGTTACCCCTTCTAATGGTAGGAACTTTTTTTTTTAATGAAGAAAGAATAAGTTATGGGGTGAAATAATGGAGAAAAAGTACCTACTGTACATGCACCACAGGACCTGCTGCAGCAGTACTAAGGTTTCAAGTAGAGTATGCAAACCAGCGAGACAGCTGAATGTTGTTGTACATAAAGCGCACGGAAAATATTTATTGCGTTTTCAATTCATGGGGGAGAACGGGGCCTACCCCACCCCCCTGATTCTGCCAGTGTATTTAACTTTCTCCAATTCTTTTAATATGCGCCGGACACTCACATGTAAATTATACTCTTTAATATTTATTGGACGAGAATATCATTTGACTTAGAAAATTTATGTGTTGTTCAGTCACTATCTAGTTATTGAACTTAGCATCCTCATGTGAGTATAGTTCTTACATTCCAATTCCTTAAAAGCTTCCTAACCTGACTATGACTTAGATAATTGTCTTTTTCCTCTTCTTTTGGTGCAAGTGGAAGAAAAAACACAATATAAACTCAATTCATTTTATTGGTGCAACAATCTTTTTTTTTTTTTTTTTTTTGGCTCTTCATATATTAGAGTGTGGAAAAGATTAGGCTAATAGGTAGCTTTTACCATCAAAATCATGCTTAAATAGTGATAGCTAGATCCTTAAGATCATTTGAAGATTGTTTAAGTTACATGTATCATGATCTAATTTCTTCTTTATACTATTCTATATCATCATGGTCCAATTTCTAGTGACAGTTTTGAAAATTAACTTGTAACCTATAAGACCATGTAATGTAATATAATTCCACAAAAACTCAAATGAGCTTCCCATTAAAAAGAAAACTCATTTAGTGTAGTAATTTATTTGTAAGAGTAAAAAGTTACTCAAAAAGTTTTTTAATAACAAAAAAATGGCACAACTATTGATCATTGAATATTGAATTGGATATACCATGGGCATTTATGTCAAAATCCCCCAATGATATTGGGGCCGGGGGTAGTAGCAAGCAACTGGGCATGTGAGAGTTGGCAGTTGGCACGGTAATCAATACCGATTAATGTTACTTGAACGCAACAACCCCTCTCTCTCTCTCTCTCTCTCTCTCTCTCTCTCTCTTTCCCTGTCGTCAATCAAACATTTCCAGGAATTTTGCCATGAAAGCGAACTTCTCTTCGCTACAGCCAAACCCAAAGTCAATATACTAGCCCCTGCCCCATTTCTCTCTCTATTTTCTCTCTCCTCGCCGTCGATCACATATTTGTCGCCAAGCATGTCTGATGCTTTGATCAATGGCGTCGCCGGTGCCGGTGGTGGCATCATCGCTCAGCTCATTACTTATCCTTTACAAACTGTACGCTTCTCTCTCTTAGGGTTTTGCAGGTCCATTAAGTAATTTAAAATTACTGGTGTAATTTAAGCTTAAACTGAATTTATGAGATGATTTTATTGATCACTGCTAGGTTAATACTCGTCAGCAAACTGATCGAGATCCGAAGAAAGAGAAGACGAAATCTGGAACTCTTGAACATATGTGTCAGGTATTTCAATACAATATAGTACACACTGTTTTGGTTTTAATGAACTAATTTATTTTTGAGGTTAATTATTAATTTTGGGTGGAGGTGATGGTTTAGGTTGTGAAACATGAAGGATGGGGGAGTTTGTATGGAGGGTTGGCTCCTTCGTTAGTTGGTACTGCTGCTTCTCAGGTGAGACTTTTTGTAGGTTTTAGGAATTGCATCAAATTTTGATTGTAATAGTTGTACTTAATACCTAATTTCGGCAATGCTGTTTACTTTACCCTTGGCACTTATGTGAATTTGGTTGGAAAAACAATTTGATTCTGGCTTATGTTCAGTTGAGCTGTTACGCAAAATAATTACTTATATGGAAGAACAGTTGCTGCTTAAGCTGAATTAGCATAGAGCTTGTGAAGTTCCATTTGCTACGGTAGAACTGGGTGGGTGGGGGCTTGGGGCTGGGGTGGGGTAGGGGAGGGGGCATGATCATTTGGCCCCAAACGTAGGAAGACAGAATTTATTCATATAGTTGGTAATTCATGAGAATGATATATGATTTGCACTAGATTAATGGGTCATTGAATCATTGCTTCTGATTTGTATCATCACCATCTATAATGGTGATGATTCTGCTTCCATTGGTTTCATTTTCAATTAATGATGGCCGTTGGCTGTGGTGGCACGAGGCTCAGCACAGAATGGTCTGACCATGCATGGGCACTACTACGGCCAGCCAAACACACGCCAGAAACTAGTGGGCCGTTCCTGTGCCGGATTTTGGGTAAAATTTAGTGCGGAGGCAAGGGTAGGCATGATGAGGCACGGTCTCGCCCGCAAAATAAAATTTAAAATATATGGAAAAAAGCTTTAGGCATGAGGGCAACATGAGGAATGACACAATGGGCTGTGCCTAGAAAACCATTGGTTGTGCCGTGGGCGTGCCCCGGCCTTAGGCACTCCAGCACAACACGTGGACAGTAGGGCTCATGGCCATTTTTAGCTTCAGAGATATTGGCTATGTTTACTATAGCTCCTATGAAATCAATTTCAGATTGTTTTAATGTCTTAGCAAGAAATTTTACTAAATTCTAGAGTCACTGTTTTGCTTATCCCAGACCTCCTTTTGTTTTCGTTCCCCTCTTTTGATAGGAATCCTAGACCTCCTTTTGTATAAGTTATATTTAAAAGTATGCTTATAACTTTATAAGCCTTTATTTGGAAGTATCCATTAAGATATTTCAAACACATCTCAATCATCATCCGTAGAATTTAGCAAAGTTTAAATGATTGTAGGGAAAAAAAAATACTTCATAGAATCTGAGAAATATCAGTCTATATTCAGAACCTATAGCAAAGTTTGAACATTGCTCTTCTATGAATTAACTTTAAAAATGGGAAAGTGAATAACATTTAATGAATAATGGTCTTATACTATAGGATTGAGTTAGCTTTCACAAGGTCACAGATTTATCTGTAATTTATCAAAAGGATGTTCTCCTTCGATCCTACGAGTCCTGCACATCTTTGCTACTCAAAATTCGAGTATGGAGCTGTGCATAATTGCTTATATGATGCTCTTATTCGTGGGTTATGAGTTGGAGCTGTTATGTGTTTGGTGAGTTTCGAAAATTCACAGATATTTGGGCCTTTGAAAAAGAAATGTGCTTTGAAAAATTTGACAATTGGTAGTTCTGCATGTTGCATGCAAATTTGTATAAGGCTGCCAAATAAAGCTTCTGTAGGGCTTCCCTATCCCTCTAGCTTTTACGTACTCCAAGAAATGGTAAAAATCCATCCACTCTCCCCCCCCCCCCCTTTTTGGGAAGAAAGAGATGGTGGTAGGAGTTAGTTAATCAGTTCTCAGGTCCTTTTGGAAACTGGTAGAGATTGGTGTTTGACTGTAGGATGTTTTTGAATTTTTTTCATTTACTTCTGTGACCAAATTCTCATTGATCATAATTCTCATGGTACAGGGTGTTTATTATTATTTCTATCAAATATTCAGGAATAAGGCTGAGGCTATTGCACTTGACCGCAGGAAGAGAGGGGCCGGTGATGGATCAGCAGTATGTTATCATCGTTGGCTGTGGCTGCTTTATCTGGGTAATTACTTCCCCAATTTGACTTTCTCCCATTCCTTACATTTATTCATAGTCAGGTATTGATGTCAAATGTTGCTCATTGTTGACTAACTGAAGATTATATATTTTCAAATGAGATGGTACTCTTTGCATTGTCTCCCCTGCCTCGTAGTTAATGCTTTTGTATGCTTTATATTCTATACAATGATCTGTGATAGAATATGGAAATATTTCTCATGGGACAAGATTTGAGGCCTAATTTCACCTACCACTTTTCTTTTGAATTTTAAATTTCTTTACTTGCACTTTTACGAGTAGATTACAAAACAAATTTTTGTCTATGTCTTGAGATATTTTGCAAAGTTGACATAGATATCTCCTAGAACCATATGAATGACCCTCTGCATGTGCAGTGTGCTTGTTAAGCATATGTAGAACTAGATTAGTGGTGCAACTCAATCAGAATCAAACAGTTAAGGGTAAGGCTCCCAAACACCACTGGTTGTTGGATGCTCACCAGATTATTGTTGGTTGACAAATTCACTGATGGTTATCAAGTGCACACTATACGAGCAAATTGATTTTGTTTAGGTATTAACATAAGCCAAGTCCCTTCTATGCCTTTTATTATACCTTAATTTGCTACGTATGCGCTAATATATTGGATTAGCTCATCCATGTTAACTGTGAAGCCTCTAATCTTTTCCTTCTCTCCATGCTTTAGGTGTGTAAATGTGTTGCTGACTAATCCTATATGGGTAGTTGTCACGCGCATGCAGGTAAGAACCTGGATGCCAAAGTGGATTAATTATGCCGTGTTTAGAGGATGGTTGAAAATAAATAAGAGGTCATTTTGTCTGCTTGAATATATTGCCCCTTGAACGTATACGTTTTCTTGAGAAATAGTGAAATTTTGTTTATGGTGAATCTGTTACAATTTCTCCTTCTAGGGAGATAAGAACATTCATTATATTTTTATGGTGCAGTCAAATGTCTTTGGCCAACTGTGAGAAATTAATCAATAGTTGTTTCAGGCTAATATATTGCCCCTTGATTGTATACGTTCTCTTGAGAAATAATGAAATTTGTTTATGGCGAATTTGTTACAATTTCCCCTTCTAGGGAGATAAAAGCATTCGTTATATATTTATGGTGCAGTGTGCAGTCAAATGTCTTTGCCCAACTGTGAGAAATTAATCAATAGTTGTTTCAGACTGAATTTGTGCCCCCCCTCCCCCGGCTTTTCTGCTTGTTTTATTTTTCTTGTAAATATATACACACATCGTATCTAAGCTAAGCAAAGGTACTCAAATAAGTTTACTTGCATAAGTTGACGTGAATAGTAACAGTGATCATCAAATTCACGGTGTTTACCAAGGAAAACTCATTTCTATCTCTTGTGAATTTGGCAATGGTGCTAATGCATTTTGTTCCTTTTTCTTCTTTTAGAGAGTTATCTAGCAGGACATATTAGTTGATCAGGGTGTGAGTGTCAAGTTGATCAATTTTCTCTTGTCAGATACTCTGCTATCCAACAACTGTGATGCACTTTCACAAGGTAACTGTGGATTTTATTTGGCTTGGTTTGTATTCTGCCATTTACATTGAAGCTGAACCATTGAATGCTGCCCATACATTGTGGTGGATGTCTAGCATCACTTCATAAACCTGTTCTGGTAGATAAACGCGAGTTCTATTGTCCCGGTAGATGAACGCAAGTTCTATTGTCTCGCAGGTCATAGAGTGCATTGTATTCTGCATGACACAATTCAACGTTTATCTGGGTGCTAAATATCATAGCCTATGTTACTTGGACTTTCATCCCAAGCCCCAACATAAAGTATATTTGTCTAATCATACGTGATCTCTCCCCACGAGTATGATTCATAGAATCATAAAAAAACTCCGTAAAAAGAGAACATGCTTTAGCAACATGCGTTCCTGTTGCATTCAACTAAATAGCTTAGTCTTATTTTCTTCTAAATATATAACACCTATGTTCCAAGTTTGACATGAAGAGTGGGTGTATTGGCTTTTAAATTTGGAGCATTTGGCTTTGATTATGCTAATTGTCTCAGCTTAAATTTGATTTCTATATTCTGCAGACACACACTAAGGCTTCCAAGAAAGCACAGCCAAGTCAAGCTATAAAAACTCCTGAAGAAATTCTAGTTGCCATTGAGCCGCCTCCATATGGAACTAGCCATGCCGTATGTAATTATCTTGCCTTGTTAGTTATTTTTGCTGTTTTAAAATTTTAATTATGTTGATCACAACAGCAATTACCGTTTTAAAAGGTAAAGTTCTAGTGGAGCCTGAGAGGACTGATATTCAATTTTTCTTTTCCGAGGAAATTATCGGTTTCAAGACATCATACGGCGTGTAGTTGAAGTTCTCTTACAGCCGTGGATGAGCTTGAGAGCTAGCTTTGGTAAATGATAATCTAGAAGAACGTGTATCAATGCTAATGCAAAAAAACAGAACGTGGGATGTCATGGTTGTTTAAAGTTACATTCAGAGAGGTAGATTTACAATTTGAAAGATCGTTCTCAGTTGTACGTTATATAATTTAGAAAACGGCTATCAGATTGGCCTTTGGGATATCATGGCTTCTGTTTTTCCATTTGAGATATTCCCGTGTCGTCTTTAGTATGATAAGCTGCTATACTCAATTCATCTTATTTGAACAAATGACACATTCTTATGTGAACTCTAGTTTCCCTTTTCTCGATCTTCAGTCAGAGCTCTTCTCCTTGGTGACTCGTCCCACAAGCTGAAATAGGTCAAAATCCCTTGTCCTGATCCATCAAACTTATATCAGTTAAGACTTTTCAGCTGGCCTGCCAAGTGCCACATACCCTTGTCTGACTTAAAACTCTTAGGATATGAGTTATGACAGGAGTCGTATGGACATTTTCCTCGCACCATCTACAAATATGGTAATGTACTTGCTGAAGTGATGAGAGCAGTTGAATAAGAACCAACAACAACAACAACAACAACAACCCAGTAAGTATCCCGCCTAGGGCGGGGTCTGGGGAGGTCCAGATGTACGCAGTCTTACCCCTAACTAGTCGCCTAGAAGAGAGATTGTTTCCGAAAGACCCACAAAAGCAGTTGAATAAGCGAGACAACTAATATTGGCTAGAAGCGTAAAAGAAAATGAGATGACTTTCAGACAATAAATATCTGGAATAATGAACTATAATATACGTATATGTTGCTTGGACTATGCTATGTAAATTACCAACTGGAATTGGACCATGTTGTGAAGAGAGGAGCTCAGGTTTACTGGGTTGAAGAGTACATGTAGTTGGTTTTATGAGCCATTAATTATTGCAATGTTTGGCCAATTGATGAAGAGAAAGGCTCATTATTATTACTTACCCTACAGCTTGTCATCTGTTGGGTAGGTTCAAGGTGGGTTCATCTTTCTGTGACCATATTTACCCTATGTTCTTGGACTCTTCATTTCAAAGAATAAGCGTGTCCAACTTCGGACACTGGGATATGATATGAAACTTGAAATTAGATAGCGCTAAAATAAAGGGGTCTGAAAGGTCTGATCCTCGGATCCACAGCCGAACTCTGATCCCCGAGTCTGAGAAACGTAGTAGTTACCTCCATGCCAGACCTTCTGTTCCTTGTCTGTACTTTAATTGTAAATCACTGGTTTTGTGAAAATTCTAATTTCAGCTTCTCTGGAATGTACACCAGTCGCCAATGCTCTACTGCCTCTGACTCCCTTTTTTTTTGGGGGGGGAGGGGGGGAATCATGGACAAATCTAGACCGGTACTGTTGGACCTTAAACATCATTTTCACAGGTGTAACACTTTTTCTCTAAACTGCTCCATGCTGTGTGTAAATCCATATGACCTGTGTTATACTGCTCTTGCTTTCTTCATCAAGCTCATTCTTCTGGTCACTGGGATGTGGTCTTCAGCTTCTATGCTTCTCTCTCTAACAGGCAGTACTTTTGTAGATACAAGAAGTTTATGGTGAAGCTGGGTTCTGGGGCTTCTGGAAACGCATAATTCCAACATTAATAATGGTATGTACTATGTACCCTTGACTGATATGATCTTATATAAAAGGTGTGTGATTGTCTGCGCATCTTCCCGCAGGAGAGCAATCCATCCATGCAGTTCATGTTGTATGAAACCCTATTAAAAAAGGTGAGGCAAAGGCGGGCTTTGAATAAGAATGGTAGCAGTGGAGTAAGTGCTTTAGAGGTTAGCACTTATCTTAAGTGTGATGCTGTGCATCATCAACTTTCCGTGGAATCTTGTACACGTTCATTCCTACTTGCCTTAATCTACCAGTTCTCTTTTCTCTTAAGTCTGAACTTACTGTCCTCTGGCTTTGACTTATTTAAATCATGTGATCTGGTTTGCTAGATATTTCTGCTTGGGGCTGTGGCAAAGCTTGGAGCTACTGTTGTAACATATCCTGTTTTGGTCTTGAAGGTGAGGAATTCATTATTTCAGAACTTCAGTGATAGCATTTGGCAGCTGGTGAAAACTTTGGTTAAATTTTTATGATTGCTGCAGTAATATGATTTTGTGTTTGAACTTTTTTATTGGGGGTTGTTTGTTTGCTATTTTGTCGGGAAGGTATACATGAAACTAAGTACATATGAATGTTTAAATAATACATACTTGTAAAGGTGTCCTATTCTTGTTGCATATTATCTTTGGGGCGTTTCGGATTATCCAACTCATCCTCTAAATAGTAAATAGTTGTTGAACTTGAGTCGATAAATTTTGCCTTTTCAATGGTATATGTACTTGCCTTGAGCTGCCAACACTATTTAGCTGAATACCAGTGGCCTGTAACTGTCCATCTATATCAGGTATGGAAGGAGTTTTGCCTGAATGAACGTACATAGAAGTTGCACATGAGAATGATTTAAGCCCATTTGCAAGATTTCAAGCGGAATTGTTTTTGTGATTTCCAGTAATGAGTTAGTGACAATTCTTTTTCTAGATGCGCATTGAAAATGTAGATGGAACTTGGAAGTGAAATTTTTTTTAGTTAGGTTGTAGTCTCTCGCTCTTTCTGTGACTTCTTCTGAGGCAGATCATCAAGCACCAAGCTAAATATTCTCAAGTGGTTTCGCAAAGCTCAAGTTATTATTTATAAATATTTATTAAATTTCTGCTTCTTCCTCTTTGCAGGCAAGACTTCAAGCAAAACAAGCTACTGGCACAGACAAGAGACATCACTACAAAGGTTTGCTACTTTTACATGTCTGTTCTCTGTTCTGTTATCCCAATTATCCCCTACCCCTTCCATACACCTTCCGAGAAAGGAAAAGAAAAGAGGGAAAATGGCTGGAAGGGCTCCTAGGATCTTATCTGGAATGAGTTGGCCAAACAATGCACTGAATGAGGGAGTAATTTGGTTGAAGCTCGTATGTGGGAAGTACGTTGACCTAGTCACCTAGAACCGCTCACAGAGTTAAAATGGTGATAGTAGTTCTCCAGCATTTGCTTTGGGGATAGCCCAATGAGGAGACATAAAGATGAGGATTAGGAATGTTGATTTCTCCGTTTTAAAAAAAAGAGAGGTGGGTGATTACAAAAAAGCTTACACTATCATGGATCACTTTGCCTTTTACTTTCTCAGGTACAACTGATGCAATCATGAAAATGATACACGACGAGGGATACCCTGGATTTTACAAAGGGATGCGCACAAAAATTGTACAGAGTGTTCTTGCAGCTGCCATTCTGTTTATGATTAAGGAGGAAATAGTGAAAGGTGTGCGAGTTTTACTTGGTAAGAATGCCTTGAATACTGTTGTTTCAAAGCATTCATAACTTCAGGGCTGACTAATATCCTCATCCCTCCATACATCTTGCCAGTGGTATATATATGAGGGTATATTAGTATCCAATCTTGGGCCAAATAGTTCACCGTTATCTCCTTGAGATGCATCTTGACAGTGGCATCTAATCATGGTGAATTCTGTTTCCAGCCTATCACAATTATTTTGCGAGTGATTTAGCTAGGATTCAATTTATACCTGTCTAAAGAAGCAAAGCTGTATGTTGTTTGTACGGATTTGTAAGTCTAAGAAAATGGTTGGATTTCTGTTCATAACAAACATTGTTCAAAACGCTCTTGATATCAGTCTCCCCTTTGGGGCTTATTCAATCCAAAACCTACATTGCTGCACGAATGGCCTTACAGGCCGCTGCATATAACTTTTAAAGTTTAAAGTCTTCATTTATGTTGTGAGGCCTGAGGAGCTTTTGTTGTAGTTTAATCTTTCGTAACCTATTATCAGCAGAAAAAGCTATTGTACTCCATAAATACACAAACTATCCCGTAAAAAAAACCTAAGGAGGATGTGAAATTTGAATCTAACTTTCCACAAGTCATTATGATATTAATCTACGAGTAGTTGATTTTTTATTTTTATTTTTTGAGAGAGAGTAGTTGGTTTTCTTTTAAGCGCAACAATCCCCCCCAAATAGTTTTGCTTAGTTTACAAAATATCATCTAATACATTTTAAACACAACAATTAATGTTGCACCAAAAATAAAAAGCACAACAATTAATGTGTTTCCACTCAGAGAACAATCATTGTACTTGTACTTTGTATGTGTCGTGTCTCATGTGTGTATAGAACACTTATTGTTCTTTGTTGTTATTTTTCTCTACTTATACTAAATTGGAAAGGGATACAACTATTATATACAATAAGAAAAAGAATTTAAGAAATATTTGATTTAGAAATAATTCATGAGGACATCTCTAGCATTTGAATAATTGACATATAAATTCATCATATCTTATGACAAATTGTTAATGATTTCTTCTAAAAGGTTATGTCTAAAGATGGTGAAATAAAATAAAAAGGTAATATTACTACTTTTCATGTGAGTTTTTTCATAACTACTTATAAATGGGTAGTTTTTTTATAAATATTCCATCGCTCCCAATTTCTTTGTCATTTTCCCAAATCATTATAAGACATTTCAATGTACTAAGGGTGTATTTTTTTCACTAACTCAAGCAGATTTGATCTGATCGGGTAAGTGATATATACTGATTTGTTCTGATGAGGAGAGTGACATCCCATTTTATGATTTTTGAAGTGATTAGATAAGTGTCCTACTGGCCTTCACTAATCTTATCTGATTGGATAGTGGCCTCCATTAATTTGATTTAAGCAGGTAAAGCGATATCCACTGAATTATTTTCGATAGGTAAGTTGAAACAAGCAGAAAAGAATACACTCATAATACACATCTCACCCATTGTGTACATAAAATTGAGTTTATTTTCTCTTCATCTTTTACGTCATAGCTTTCAAAACATATGGAATCAATTAATTACATGTATTTTTGCTCTTTTTTTTTTTTTTTTTTTTTTTGAAGAAACATGTATTTTTACTCTTAGAAGAATTTTTAATATATTTTCAATAAAGTGCCAAACAAATTAACGGGCCCATGATGGTCGGCCCAAAAAACGTCACATTGCGCTCGCCTCCCCTAAATCCACGGCCACACAAATCCACTTACAAGTGAGGTGTTACCCTATTATTCGCCCTCAAGTTCCTCTACTGCCGGTCCCATTTGCGGGGCCCACAATAATTCACGATCTACGTGGAGCCCAGCTGGCATCAAATTTCCAATTCGTTTTAAAATCTCGCTAAAAATGGGACCCATAACAAAGGATCTTGACGTGTGACTTATGTACTACGCGGCGGACGTAACCCTACTCTTAACCTAACCCTAATTCACAAATATTTTCGCGTCCGCTATCATCTGATCATCTTATAAAAGAAGCATACCCGTCCGTGTTATCTCCATTTAGCAATCCCGAACGGCTGTTATTCAAGCTTGAGGGATTTGATTTGAGATTATTTTCTCTCTCCTCTCGTTGTTTTGCTATTTCTCTCTCCATCCCTCCATCGGAAAATTTGGGGAAACTCTCGCCGATTACATCGAATTAACTTCTTCGCTAATTCTGATCTTGATTCCTACCTAAATTTTCCGAGAATTGTAAGGATTTGATTTAGAGTTTGTATTTCCTAGTTCGACGAATCGCTTAAAGTTTTCAAGTTTCAGATTATAAACATTTTGACAAGAAAATAGGCGTTAGGGTTTCAAATCTGCGGTGATAATCGATTCTTAAATAATCTAAATCAAACTCAAAACAAATTCATCTATTACGATGGCTGATCGGAGAAGACAAGATTCAATGGACGGTGGCGATGATTTTGTTAATCCACGTGATTTGACAACGACCCTGGGATCTGGCGATGAAAATCGGAGAGATAGCGGCGAGAGTAGCAGCGGAGGATCAGGCTTGGCGGATCGATTGAGTGAGATATTGGTGGAAGATGGCGATGGTGATCTGTTGCTTCAACAAAGCGATAGGGAGAATAATTATCTACAGTGGTTACAGGCGTTGGATTTCCAGGTTATGGGGGCTTGTCGTGTTGATGAGAGGATGAAGCCTTTGTTGAAGGCCAACGCTTCGAGTGGCGCTTCTGAGGACCGGCTTCTTGCTCATCTGAGCCAGGTTTGTCGCCGAAAACTCGAATCTGGTGGTGTTAAGTCATGTTTGTATTGATTAATGCTGTGATTCTGCGTTTTCCCTGCGTAGTGAATGACATTATTTTTCGATAGTTATTGGATGCTTGTTATTTTTATCCTCTTAGTTCTGTGAAGATTGCTATTTATTGGATGCTGATTTATTTATCCTTTAGTAAGGAGAAGTCGGTTGAAGTAGTAAACTAGTAATTTCTAGGGAAGACGAGCATTATATTATGGTGCCATGTATCATGTTGATGTCATGAAGTTAGTGTGGAGAGCTAGGTGAAAGTAGTAATTTAGGAAGAGTTTTCATTGCCAAGTCATATTGCTATTGAACTTCTCATTTGTATAGGAGATTAGGATCTGATGTTGTAGTAGCCTAGTAGGTGTATTCATCTTGAAACGTGGTCCTCTTCATTTGGTCTTATGTCTTTTGATTTATGCCACATCTAGGTTAGATTTGGATAAGAAACAAAAAGTTTTAGCATGTCGAAGACATCCTAATGGCTTCTGCCGTATTTCGAGCATTCTTTGAATAGAGAAGGATTCATTTCAATACTTTTCATCATGTCATGGAACTGGATCTTTGTTTCAATCACTCGTCATTGGTTTCTCTTAACTGTTGTCTAGCAGTTTCTTGGTTACAAGTTGCTGGATTCTACTGCTTGTGATGGGTATAATTAATGAGTATTGGATGTAGTTGTGAGAATATCTCACTTAATAGTTTGTTGCTGTGCTCTTATGCTATTGTTCTATATTGTCATGTGCTATTTTCTAACTCGTTATCTCTTGTTTGATGAACAGCACTTCGAGGCATCTGAAGTCGGACTTTTAGCGAGGTGTCTGTGTGTTCCACTTCTTACCATGCGTGTGGGGAAGGTTGTGAAGCAAGGGACATTGCTCTGCCCAACATCCGTAAGGTAAATGAATCAAATTGTTTACCGATGTTATAAATCTGGCCACCACATGTTCTAAGCTTAAGAGTCTTGAATTCTTTTGTTATATGCTTGTTGTCGTTATTAAATCTTGTTTGTCATATACAGTTGTTAGTTTTGTTGCAAGTTTATTAGGCAAAGGTCTGTTCAATTGAGCTTGTTACATTCAGTGGCCACTACATTTTGATCATATTCTTTTTCATATTAGATGCACAGGTTGATCTAAGATAATATTTATGTTCGCATCCAACTTCTTTTCTTTATACGGGCCTAATTGTCTACTCTGCTATGCTTGCTGAAACAGTCTTCTTCTATGGAGGATTAGGGTCAGAGCAGAGTTTCCTATGTGCATTTAGTGCTTATGACAATGTCCTTCTGTTTATTGCTTCTTCTGACTTGTTTACGTTTGGTGGTTTTTGGTCAGCCAGTAAATGTTTATTTTTTAATGCTCATATGTTGTGCAGTAGTTAAAACCTTGTTACTTATTATTTATAGTTATTGCAGTCATTAACGTGGATGTCTTATGTGTCATGATTTGAAATGATAATATTGTGTTTGACATAAACTTTACATGTAACTAATTTGTATGCTTATTTCTGCTGGTTATCTATATGTTTAATTTCGTGTTTGGATGCATGCACAAATTTCATGTTTTTTACAGGATATTCTGACGTTTTCATGGGATCAACGTGTTGGAAATACATCCTTGTTAAATAAAAATCCAGGTGGAGTGTGTGTAGATGCCATTCTCCCACTTGTGCTATTCATTGTTGAAAGAGGTAGAATTGGTAGGAGAAGTTAAATAGTAGGCTGTTCAAGCTCAGAAATGTTGTGGACTGCTTACCTGACTTTTTTTGCTTATTTCTGAATCAAGTTTCTGAAGGGTCAGGTTATTTTGTTTGAAAGACCTGTTATCTTTGTTCTCACTACATTTTGAACATATAATGATAGTTGTAGGACTCCTAGCTAGGTGCTGCAGTTAGCAGGGATTCACCATAAGGAGTTGGGAATTGGGATAGACATTGCCTGCTCCTATATTTGCTTCGAGTGTAGCCTGGTTTGCGATTGCCTTGCAGTGCTTTAGTAAATTAAAGTTTCATCATCTTAGGTGTGATTGTCACTGAAATTTAGACTAGGATGCTCTGCTGGATGTACAAACTTATGACTTTACTTGAAGTTAGTAGATTACTCATTACTTTATCTTAGTATTTTTGGTGTTCGTTGTTTATAGTATGTGTATCACTTGATACTTTTGGTGTACTTATTTAAGATTGGCATATACAGATTTGTAAAGAGAGGTATTGACCAGTTTGTGAAGTAAAACTGTAATGGGGTAGGGAATATCTCATTAGTTAATAGGTGTTGAATAGGGATTGCCAGTCGTATGTGTTGGATTACTGATGATGACAATGTTCATCCTCCGAAATGAAGATATCTTTTGACTTGTAGGTAATTTGGGCGTATCTATTATGATCTCTATAAGAAGAAGTGAAGGTAGTTTCACACTCTCAATGTTATATAATATGCTTCCTCAAGTGTCTATCAGGATAACTTCATTTATTGCGTTTTTGTATTGCTTTCAAGCCTCTAGTTTTTGTTATATTATCTAAAATTGGACTTTGATTGCTGTAAAGTTGTGATATTATTGATGTTGTTTAAATTTTCAAGTTCTGATCTTTGCTTGATGCCACAAATTACTTTCCTTTCTTTTCTCTAGTATTTAAACAACTTATAGTTTCCAGCTGTTTCTCTATTGTTGTAATGGTATCCATCTTAAACTCAATAGTAATTATAGAAGACGTGGTTTTTTCAGATGTCTTTGTCACTGTAACAAGCTTAATTGTCTCGGTCATTACTCATTAGCAGGGACCTGTATTATAGATAGTTTATTTCTTCAGCAGATTCTTCTCTAGCCTATTAGCAACTACTTTGTTTTCAATGCCTGATAATCGATACAAATGTAAAACAATTACCAGCTTTAGATATTCTTTAATTTTGTTTTTCTTTTTGTAATATTTCTCATGTTCTTTACTTAGTTTTCTCAAGTAGCAAGTTTCTATATTTTCACAGGGGAAATTTAAACTTGACACTACTTCCATCGTCTGATTTGCGTCTCTCATTTGTGGGCGACGATGGCCACACTCAGAGATTAGCAACTTTAAGTGATGTTTCTGGAAGCTCTGCTGTGGCAGTTGAGGAAATACCTGCAGACCAGTCTGGTCGGTCTTTCCTATTAAAATTTCCCGGTGAAGAAACTTTGTACTTCTGGTGCGCAGAGAAGTCCAAGCTTCTTGGATGTGATTTGCTTTTGAAGGTATGCCAGAATTGATAACATGCTCGTTGTGGGCTAATGTGTTTTCAAGGGGTAGATATTAATTGTTGTAAACTAAATTGGCTCCTCTCTTTTGTTGTATCAGATGAAGAATTTGCTTAAGGTGAAACCATCATTGCCCGAGTTAACTGGTATTAGCGAGTCCCGTCTTGAATGCTTTGCAAGTGACCTTCGTGCTTTTCTTGCTGGCTCAAGTGTGAACATTCCTGCAAGTGCCGCAGTTGCATCTGCTTGGGATCTAAGAGCTGACACTGCCGAACTAGGTCTCGACACACACTCCTCAACTGCTGGGAAGCCACTGCGTTCTCGCAATAATGGTGGTCAAGCATTGAAAGGGCACACACAACATCAGGGTAGCCTAAGTCCAAGGTCAAGTTCATTTAAAGAGGGTTTGCCAAAAACCCTTTCTACCTTGAGAATTACCTCTAAGGAGAAGCTAAGGCGTCGTGGAGATCTTCATCTTCCGACTGATAGCTCCTTCATTACAGACGCTGTTCTGAATCTTTCTGAGAATGGAAAGCATTTGGGAGCTTCTGGAGGCAACTCAGCCTCTCCATTGAGCTTGCTGGATTCACTTGGGAAGTGCGATTTTCCACCTTCTAGTGCGACATCACAGTTTCCTCCTATCAGCTCTCTTTTCTCCCCCTACTATTGTTGGTGCCCGCCTTGCACTACCCCCACCATGGCACCTTTTTCTCAACTTCCAACCCCACTAGCTGAACCTTTTTCACTGCCATCCCTCTCCACCTTCTTACCACCCACAGGACACCCCAGCTTCCTGACACAACTTCCCTCATTTGACCTGACTGATGTACCCCCTTTAAAACTCCCAGCCTTGGTATCAGATCCTTTGAGACGGCTTCCATTCTCCATACAAGGCTCAAAGCAGATTCCAACCTTTACACCTCTTATGTGTGACTCGATTGTACATATCCCTGTCGTTGATGTTTGCTCCTCAGGCCAAGGTTACCTAGTGAGCACAGGTCCTGCCATTGCAACCAACATTCCTCCATTGCGTTCCAATCTGGTAGGTGCAATGATGCCAGAGAGTGAGTCAATGATGGAGAAAGGTGCTCGAGAGACTTTGAGGCTGCTGATTAGCAGTTCAGGGAGCTTACCCTCAGCCTCATTGATGGATGTGTTGCCTGCAGTTTTGAACAAGGACAATCAAGGTGTGGTAGTTGCTGGAAGCCGAGGTCTCTACAGTGGGACCAGCGACGTTGATGCCATTATGAACAGCTTTGCAGCAGTTGGACTGGCTTCACTCTCTGAGAGGTCCCTGAATGTTAGCAGCTTGAAAAGCTCTGTTAACACCAGCACTCCAGATGCTCTAGGGCACACTTCTAGTGGGGTGGATTTCCAGGATTCTACATTTCTTTCCAGGAAGGAGGAAAGCGATTGTTAAGCCAACAAATTGACCCGTTGCTTGTTTGTCTTTTGTATATCCCAGTTGTTTTTTGCAAGAAAATTGAAAAGAAAGAAATGTAGATATATGTAGCCGTTAGGTTTTGGCGCTGAAATGTAATTATGCCTTATTGCTCAACCCATTTTGTTGGCAGTCATTGATGAGAATGTAAATGAATATTTTTGTATGAATGTGGGGTTTCAATGTTTCATAGTCCAGTTGCTACTTGCTAGTGCCTTTTGCATGTTTAAAATCACTGCAGGCCCTTATGCTGCTACTGTTCCGCTTTGATCCGAAATTGGAACCAACTGTAAGGTCAGTATCCAAAGCCTCTACAGACTACAGCTACCTGTCTAGCACCTTGTGTTTGTGGTGATTTTTGTTTCTGAGCTTGCTTGAAGAGTTTTGTAAGGTGAAAAGCTCTCTTGATAAATCTATATTGGGCCCCTCAAAATGAGGTTTTTGAAGATTTGTAACATTGGAGAAGAGGAGTTTATAGAATTATTTTTGACACATTATTAAATTTAAAATCTCATTTATACAAACTTGTATATTGTAATGCTATAAATCTCTAAAAGGTTTTTCGTGTATGGCACATCATAGCCTAAAAATTCGGTTTGTCTAACTTGAGATTTATAGGTTCATCACTATGATAAGCAGGTTTTTATAAGAGTTTCCCCTCCCCCGCAAACCTCTCATAAAAACCTTGTATTGGAGATGCTCTTATGATGTGCACAGCTAGAAGCCCTCCCAAAAAGCCATCTCCAATGCAAGGTTTTTGGAGAGCTTTTTGAGGTGAAAAACCCTCCCAAAAAATCTCTACCCATACCATAGTGACAAATCTATAATCTCTTTTTTCTACAAACCACTTTGTCTAGACAAACCAGGTTTCTGGCATAATCTTTTTCTAAATTGGGTCCCTCACCTAGAGGTTTTTGGAGGTTTATACCATTGGGAGAAAGGATTAAGAAAAGAGAATTCTTGCACTGATAATGTGGTACAAGTAAAAATCCTCTTAAAGGTTTGTAGCATTGTATATGCTTTTATACTCGTGATTTTACCTGTGGTTAAAGCATGTTCTCGTTTAGATGCTTTGGTGTGTTGCATTGGGTTTGTCTTTCTTTTTTAATTTTTTATTTTTATGAAATTGAGAATTTAAGTAAATTGCAAAAACTTAAATGCGGCGCCCGCAAGCTGCGACCTGCCTAGTGATGTCAGCCTAACATTAGCGATTTTTTTTTATTTTTTATTTTTTGCTTCTTTCTTCTTCTCCGAACATAACCTCAATATTTGCTACAAACCCATTCTCTCTCCGCCATAATCAATGACGCGACTCAGTGTTTTTCTCTCCTCCATTATCCATGGCGCGATTTGTGCTTTCTCTCTCCTCTCACATTGCAGATCAACTTTATTTCCCTCTTTTCGCCATCCTACAATTTGTAGAGGTATTTTCTCTCTCCTTTGATAATCCGACCTTTGCATAATCTATGGAGTTTTCTGATTCTCTCTCTTCTAAATTTTTATTTATCCCCGTTCTAGTATTTTCTCTCTCATGCCTTTTTACAATGTTCACTATTTTTGGAGAGAGGATCATCAAGAAATTTCTACAGTTCCAGATCTTGATCCGTCATCACGATGTTCGCCATGTCCAAGTTAAGAGAGAAAGATTGAGTTGGGAAAATAGGACAAAATGTAATTTCTAGCCCTCTTTAATTGTGGGAAACTTATGTGAGAATTTGCAGAGTATGCAATTAAGAGATTTCTAATACTGACTGGCAGATCTTGTAAAACCATCATAATATTAACATTGAGCAGGTGCCCTTGAACTATATGGGTACTTAAATCTGTTGAGAAGAGGTATGGCAGGGTAGTGAAGGTAGAAGGTGATGTCCAGGGCCTTATCCGAGCACTACAACAGAGGAACATCAACAACATCCCTTTCTCTATACTATATAAAATAAAATAGATACCTTAAGAAATAAAAGTGATACTAGGAGATTCAAAATTGATATCATAATTCGTTGTTTTAAAGTCAATACTAATAACTTTAATAAATAAGTAACTTATTTGAACTGAACTACAAAAAGTAAATAATGAGTATTGTTTTTTGACAAAGAGATATTGGCTTTGAACTAAAAAAAAAAAAAAATCACTCTTTGAAAATTAAAAGTGATACTGGAAGAAATAAAAGTACTAATACTTTGTGATAGAAAAGTGATACTGGATTAAATGAAAGTAATACTCAGTGGAAAAAAAGTGATATTTTCATTTTAGAAAGTTGTTAAAAAACATATTAAGGTGTTAAATGTGAAAGAAATGTGATACACAAGAAATAAAAATAATACTAGGCGAAGGAAAAGTGATACTTTATGTTAGAAAGTTGATACTGAAAAGAAAAAAAAAAAGAAAAGCAGTACTCAAATAAATAAATAAAAGTGATACTTCATATTAGAAAACTTATACGCAGTGTAAGAAAATTAACACTCTTAAAAATAAAAGCGATATTGTATTGGAAAAAAAAGTGATATTGTATTTTAGTAAAAAATTGATACCGAGGGGAAAAAGCTGACAAGACATTTTAGACTCAAAATTAATTAATAATTTTCTGTAAAAGTAATACTGAAACCACAAGGCAAAAAACTGATACTACATACAAAATAACTGATACGAAACAAATAAAAACAAACACTACATATGAAAATCGATACAATATACATGAAAACTTATGTGATATATTTGAAAATTGTCCACTTATAAGTAGGGCTGTTCAAAAGAACCCGTACCCGATCATCCGATCCGAAAAATCGATCCGAAAATATCCAAAAAAATGAAATTTTGGATACTGATTCGGATATCAACTTTGAAAAATTCGGATATCCGAAAAATCGTAATTTCGGATATTTTTCGGATACGGATATCCGAAAAATATCCAACTTTTTCGGATATCGGATATCCGAGTATCCAAATCCGAAATTTTGGATTCGGGTTCGGATATCAAAATTCACTATCCGAAATTTTGGATATCCGATTATGAACAACCCTACTTATAAGAGCGGATTCATATTACATACAAGAGCCAACAGATGCCCTTACTATGTAGAGATATTCATGCCGAGCAAAAAAAAATGTAGAGATATTCATAACTTCATCCTCCATCAAACGTTGGACATGGTTTGGGAACATCGACTCCCAAAAACGACACCCTACTTTCCCACAGTTGCACATGTGCAAGTTTATGGGCTACTTTATTAGCATTACAACAGAAATGACTCCATTCAATAGACTCAAAAAAGGTCACTCAAAGACAAAATATCGTCAATAATAAGTCTAAGTAAAAAACACGATCAACTACGACGCTTCAAAGCATTGACTACTACCAAGCTATCACTCTCGACAACAACCTGACGAAAACCTCTAGACATGGAAAATTGAAGACCAACATACACAGCTTTGTCTTTGACAATAACTAGTTCCCAATCTTCAAAAAAAATAGGTAGTAGATCCACCCAACGGCTGGCCATCAGAAGACCTGCAGACGACTCCCACACTTGAGCCACAACCACACAGCTTCCCTCCATCAACATTAATCTTTACGACTCCATGTCTTGAGGTCTTCCACTTAGTCACAGTCATGCTCCTTTTATATGACAGTTTTTGAGCACCTTTAATAGCCCCTGCAATAACCATATCAGCATGAGCAATCAACTCAATCGCCTCTTGTCTCATCCCTTCAAACAGCCGATTGTTTCAGGCACCACATACCACCCAAACCAACGTGCAGAACCTTGCAAAACTATTCTGAAGCAAAAGGAAGTTTTCATTCACAAACGAACACATAAGAAAAATGGAAACCAATTGAAACGAAACTGAATTTAAGGAATACATAAACAAAATTGAACCTAAGGAATAAGTAAATAAAACTGATACAACACAAAAGAAATCTTGTACTATACATAAGAACTTTGATACAAATATTTAAAAATTGTTCAGTTAAAAGAAATGATACCACATACATACAAATTGATACAACACTCATGAAAACTAATACTACAAAGGAAACTGATACAGATCAATAAATGAAATCAATTAAGGAACTCAGCGCACATCATAACTACAGTCCGTGAAGACACCCAACAATTACATTCATGTCATAGAGAATTGTGCCAACCAGTATGCTATTACATATCAACTCCACACAATCCAATTGATAGTATTTCGTAGAATAGCAGGCAAGTGAAAAGAGATTTAAACCGGTCTCATCCATTCCATATCCATTTCATTCATTACTTGTACATTCATTTGCAATCACATGAATAGAAGATTAAAACCTATATGTCATGCTTAACCACATTCAACAACCAGATGCTTATGGTATATCTCTCTCCCTGTCTTAAAAAAAGGGCAACTTCTATCTTCGTTTGAAAACTGTCCACTATAATAATGCATACCAGACACATAACAACTGATACCACACTTATAAAAACTAATACTACACATGAAAACTGATACAACATAAATGAAAACTTACACAACACAACTAAAAAGTTTTCACTCATAATAACTAATGCAATATACAAGAAATTTCATACTACACATATGAAAAGTGATATTATGCATGCAAATTGTTAGAATAAAAATGAAAAGATAAAACAAATAGAAAAGCTTATATTACATATAACAAATTAACACCACACACGAAAATTAATACCTCACATAATAAAACAGATACTGCATATATGAAAATTGATACAACACATGAAATTTTGTAGTACACATGTGAAGTGATACATCACATAAAATCTGATACAATAAACACAAAAACTAATACATCAGTAATGAAAACCAATACCAGGACTCTAATAGGCGATTTCTGTGGATGTGTTTTTTTCTATTTTTAAAAGAATCGACAAACAACAAAAAATTAATCAAATATCAATTTATGTTAGAATTAATACTTGTAAGCTATATTCTAACAATTTTAACCTAAAAATGCTTTTAACCTAAAACCTAATACTCTAAATCTAGAAACTGATACTCCTAATCTATAAATTCAAATAATTGACTATTTTTTAGATAATAAGAACGAATAATCACAATAACATTTCATAGTTTGCTACCTAATAGAAGCATGATACTAGTAGTTCACCATTCGAAAATATAATTGATTGAGTGAAATTTTTGGAATTAAAATAAGAATTTAGTGATACCTTTTTTTTCGCTGTAATTAGACCTGTCAATTGGGTTGGCGAGTCGGGTTTGGATTTGGGTCATGTTGGGTTAGGGTCACTAGCGGGTCGGGTCATTTCGGGTTCGGGTTGAGAAATGCTCGACCCTGACCCAGTGTTGTCGGGTTCGGGTCGACCCACCGGGTCGAGTGACCCAATAAATTTATTTTTTTGTCAATTATATTGCCAATTTATGCTTTTAAACGGTATATTTGTAAATATTTATTGTAATTTATAACTTGTATTAACTACGTACGTATATTTTTTCACGTTTTGGTATGTTTATACAACTATATGATATTCTTAATATTTTGTTTAGTTATTATTCGATAAATTGTACTTTATTTTTCCGTCCATTTTAGCGTAGTTAAAAGCAAAATTTCTTATTTTGAGAGAATAAAAAGGTAGAGAAAATGTTGATGAAACAAAAAAAATAGGTTTTTTTTTATGTCTTTTAGGATATTTTAGTCGAACTTTTTGTTTATAATTACAAATTGTTCAATTTTTCGGGCCAAACGGGTCGGGTTTGACCCAAGAAACACCGGGTTAATCGGGTTCGGGTCAAACTGGGTTGCGGGTCGGAAAATTAGTGTCAGGACCTTGAAAAAACGAGTCGGGTTGGGTCGAGTTTCCGGGTCGGTTCGGGAATTGACAGGTCTTGCTGTAATTGATTTATTTGGAGGTGGCTTCTTCCAGATGTGTTTTTATTTCACCATTGAAAAAAAGGGTTGAACCTTTCACTCAATTTTCTTATTAAAGCATGCGGAATTTAGGTCAAAAAATCAATTTTCGTGAAATTTAAACAGGAATTCTGAGTTTGAAAGAAGATTTGTGTATGCAAGAAGTTTTTGTGTGAATTTTCGCCATGAGAGAGTTAGAGAGAGGGAGCGCAAGGAGAGAGAGTGAGGAATGAGAGGAAGGAGAAAGAGAGAATAACGATGGTGAGCGAGCGTGACTGTGTGAGTTTGGGTTTCCTTTTTTTATTTTAATAATTTAATTAGGACGATGGGTTGGGTTTTAGTTTAAGCAGGCGTCTGTTTCTATTTGTTATTTGTAAGAGGCCTCAAGTTGAGGCGACCTCACAAGAGACAGATTGTAAATAAATTAAATATAGTTGGGCCTTGGAATATCATTAGTCTTTGGATCAGATTTAAGTGCCTTTACCATTAAAAACTTGCCAGACCATCCAAGTGACCTTAAAAGTCTTGTTAGGCCACATAAGAGGATTTTGGTGTTGCTAAACCACTCAAGTGAGAAAAAAACATGCGTTGCCATTCAAATAGGAGAGTGGATTTCACTCTATTTGAAATGGCTTTATCAATAATAATAATAATAATAATAATAATAATAATAATAATAATAAATTATTATTATTATTATTATTATTATTATTATTATTACAATTACAGTAGAGAAACTAAGATACGACGAGCTCCAACTTGCTTTTAGCATACTAGCCAATTAGTAATGCAAAAGAATCGTTATACACACACACAGAAAAAAATAAATAAATTATCGCAGAAGTAAGAAGATTTGCCTCCTTTTTTCTTCTTTGTTTGAGGGAAAGTAACCAGATTTACCTATTGCCATGGTTAAGAGTTCAACTATTTATGGGTGTAAAACTGGGTCGTCTGACTTTGAAAATAAGGGCGAGCTCGAATAACGAGTTGTGATAATTTAAAAAAGGTTTGACCCGTTAGATAGGTCCGAGTCCGCTTGCCAATCAATCGAGTTAAGTGTGTAATTTTATTACTCTTTCCGTCCCCTCTTTACTTGGGCACTTTCCTATTTGGTCAGTCCCTCTTTTACTTGGGCATTACCTAAAATGAAAATGTTTTATGGGCAAAAGTACTCAACTACCCTTCATTTTTCTTTTTATTTTGTCAATTAGGCCCTTCCCCTTCCCCCTTAATTTCTTTTTCCTAAGTGATGTCCAGTGGCCGGAAAGTTATGACGGTGGCCGGAAAATGACCCCGGTGGCTGGTAAATTCATACTCTCCCGTCGGGTTCTCTCTCTCTCTCTCTCTCTCTCTCTCTCTCTCTCTCTCTCTCTCTCTCTCTCTCTCTCTCTCTCTCTCTCTCTCTCTCTCTCTTGGTAGATTTATTGGCTTGAGAAATGGGGCAAGATCGGTGGTGGTGGTTAGGTTTGTGGGTAGATCCGTGGTTTTCGTGGTGGTTTTCGTGTTGGGGTGGGCTTTGTGGTGGTTGGGTTGTCGGGGTGGGCTTCATGATGGCAGCGGAGAGGAGATGTTGTGGGGTGGGCTTCGTGGTAGCGGGTGGTGCAAGATCGTGGGGGGTGGGCTTCGTGGTAGTGGGGCTAGTGGTAGGGTTCGTGATGGAGGTTGTGGGGATGGGTTTATGTGGTGGGGTTGTTTTTTCGGGGGTGGGGTGGGTTTCGGTGGTGGGGTTGTGGGGATGGGCTTCGTGGTGGCAGTGAGGTGGGTTTCGGTGGTGGGGTTGTGGGGGTGGGTTTCGGTGGTGGTGATGGCGGTGGGGTGAAGGGCGGAGAAGGAGATGGAGGACATAGAGAGGGTGGTGGTGGTAGGGGAGGTTGCTGGTGAGATAAAATGGGAGGAGGAGAGAGAAACTTCTGGTTAGGGAGGATAGAGAAAAGGGCCAAAAGTCAAGGGCATAATTGAAAAATAGGTGACAAAGTGAACTCTTATTAAAACCCGTGTCATTTCAATATGCCCAAGTAAAGAGGGGACGGAGGGAGTACTATATATACTATTTTCTCTAAAGTCATTTTCGTAGGAGTGTGGTTCACTCTCCTAGTGCAGTGGCCTATCAATACCTTTTTTCTCACTTGGGAAAAATCTATTTGAGTGGTTCTCTTGTACTACAATTTGTACCTGACAATGTTAAGGCCCTTTTCCGAAGGGCAATGGCACTGAAGGAGTTGGGGCTCCTTTAAGAGTCTTATTATGATCTCCTTAAGGCTGTGGAAGTTGAGCCAAAAAATCATGATATTTTGAGAGAGTTAGAGAAAATTGAGCAACTCTTGTCTCTGTCCTCTAAAGGTAAGCGGAAGCTTTAGGATAGCTTCACCTCAGAGCAGGAAATCCTTGGTAAAAGAGTTTCTAAATTTGAGAAAGGGGAATCATCTTCACTGTCATTGGATCATTCGACTAATGTTTCAAACAAACAATTGGATGTGGATTTGACTTCAGGAAGATTTGAGAAGGAAGTTAAGGATATGAATTTCTCTGATGTTACTTCGGCTGACTTCTCTACTGGCTCTTGTGTTGAGGTGTCTGATTCAAGGGTTAGGAAGGGACATCATACTACTGGGTTTGTTGATATTAATCACGCTGAGCCCAAGTTTCGATTTTGTAACCGACGTAGGCAGGGCTCTTCTTTGCATGTCTCTACAATAATGTATAAGGATCTTATTCAGGGAAAATCTTTTACCTTTTACCACCCATCCAATATTTCAGTAATGAATGTTAAGGTCTTCCATCCTCCAAGGCGAGTATCAGTGGAGTCTAATTCAATGGACTCTTGTGTGACGCAAGAATCATGTATTGTGGTGGATTCTAATCTTCAAACGACGAAGGTGGATTCTATTACTAGTATTGATCAAATTGGTACTTGTAAGGATGACATGTTGGAGGAGGTTGCAGAGAATGTTGTTGGTGGTGTTGAGGCCTCTTCTGCCTCACATGGTGTTTTGGGTGTTCTTCCGACTGGTCATACGCCTTTACTCTTCTCTGCCAGTTCCAAGTCAAAGCCGAAGATTGCCAAAATCCTATCAACTCATAGACGACCCGCTTGCGGACCTGCGCGGAACTCAAATAGGCGCTATGGAGGTTTTCACTATTTTAATGCTTTAACTTTTACCTCTAACAGGTTTTGTACTCGCAGGATTTGTGCTGGCTCCAAGAGAAAATCTATGGTTCGTCTTGAAGATGATACTTGCAGCCCCCGAAGAAGAAACCTTCTCATCTTTGTCCCTTTAATGAAATTGTAAGGTTGCCTACAAGCTCAAGTGTCTTGGCGTGTCCTCCATTACTTTGTGACATGTTCGCTCAAGGGAAGGGAAGAATTGGTGATTTGCAAGAGGCTAGCATGGAAGGAAGAGGAGCGTCTTGTGACTCGACAAGCATGGGACAGTCTCACGGAGTCCGTAGAGGTCAAGTTGAGATACACATGTACTAGCATTGATGTCTAAAAGTTGTTTGCTTTATCAGTTTCTAGCTAGTTCATGTAATTCCTTGTATTCGCTTTTGTCAAAAAAAATAATAATAAAAAAAAATCAAAATAAAAAAAAAACTTGGATTGCCTAGCTAGTCTTTGGTGATTTTCTATGGACAACATGATACTCGTACTAATACAAATAAAAACAATAATGCCATATTTTTTCACTTATGAAAATATAAAAGGGCTAGTTTTTTGGTATTAAACCTATCAATAGTATTTACTAGGTGGATGTCCGTGAGTATGCCCGTGCGTTGCACGGTCTGTGATTATATAATAAAATTAATATAAAGTGATTATTAATCTCATCGAAGAATCAAAGTGTAATTGTCACTTATGAAAAACTATTAGTAATATATGGATAAATATTTATATAATCCACTTAATATCATGAATGCCACATAATAAGATTACTATGACTTTATAGGGCATCTTATCTAATTTAAACTCTAATCATCAATTTCAATTAACTATTAATTAACTCATCCCATGTGTTACATGATCCAAGAGGTAATAGTTTCAAAGTCTTTCTATGCTTGATGTTGGTATGCCAATGCTATTATGTTGATATAAGTGTACAACTAACCTTCCAAATATATGATCATTCTTTTATGGTAAAATCAATTTAAATGTCTAATGTATACATAACTACTTTTCAAAAAATAAAGAAGTTTTAGACGTAAACCTTAGAATAGCAAAACATATTTTAATGCTTGCTTGTTTTTCAAAGTTATATGCGGTCAAAGTACTGCCTTGAAAAACGCAAAAAGTCCAATGTAATATTATTTGTGGTCCGAAATGAGTACATTAATAATTATAAAGTTGATGGGAACATAAATTGGAGCCCTAAAATAACATGGGGGATCAATATATTACGTACAGTTATAAAATTATACGTGATAATGGTAAAGTTTCGTATTAAAAATTGGACCTAGAATCATTTTAGATTCATCGTTTATTTCTTTATTCTACGCATACTCTTTTTATTATATTTTAGCTTAGATTGCTTTTTAAATTTTTATAACTAAGTATCTTTTATCTATTTTTACATTGCAACTCTTTAGTTGTGTCAGCTTGTCAAGCTAATTACTAATTACATTTTTAGGTGGACACATATTATGTTGTAAATCAATAGAACATACTACAAATGAGTATCATTTTAAAGGATATTTCGTACTCGTTCCAATGGTGTAAGAAATTTAATTTTTTAAACGGTGAAAGTAAAGTTATATGCTTTTTAAACTCTAATAGTCTACTCTTTAATGATTTAGGAAAGTACAACTTTAGTATATATTATATACGAAAACCTCTAATTAATAGTGTACTTTTTAACGATTTAGGAAAGTACAACTTTAGTATATATATTCTATAACAAAACATATATTTCTATTTTATATTTATATTAAAACTTTATTACAATGGCTCGCTTAGGCAGACGCCTCCAATGCTGTCAGAAAATGTCTCTAATATATAGATACTAGTTTGAAGCCCGTGCGATGCACGAGTTCATGTTAATACACTCGTATATAATACTACCTCCGGCTGTATCCCTATGTGGCGCGCTCTATATTCCCAGAAAATATTCCTTTATCTATATAAAAGAGTAATAAAGCCCGTGCATACCATAATTATTTATAAAGCCCGTGCATATCATAATTATTTATAAAGCTCGTGCATACCATAATTATTTTTAAATTAATTTAGATATTTTTTTATTTAATTAATGGTCAATTCTCTTATATTATGATGACGTACATATTTACGTTAGATTTTTTTACCGTTCAAGATAAAAGTTGGAAAAAGAAAACCAAACATGAAAAAGAAAAGGCGTAATGGAGTTGCGTGATTTAAATGAAGGATATCAATCACTTATATAGTTATTTGAAATAAATTTTTATACTCATATGTCATATTAGGACTCTAGTGTTAGTATCCAACTATTTTTATGATGCAATCAGTATATGTAACACACAATAAAAATGTTGTTAGTAGTATCCCACTCATATTCTACTACTCATTTGCCAACCTTTTCATTTGATTAGTTACAATTGCAAGCATTCCAATTCTACTCAAAAACTACCATATAGTTTTGTATGTTGTTTTAGTTTAATTTTTTAATGCTAGTTTTTAAGCCGTTTATTACGATATTTAAGCATTTCAATTTCTTTTTATTATGATAATATCACAATTGAGAATCTGTTTACTGATTGAGAATACGTGTACTTTTTGGCATTGCCTTTTTTTTTTCTTTTTTCTTTGTATGATAATAATAGTGTTAGTTTTAATTTAATTTTTTTTATGATAATATTGTTAGTTTTTAATTCAATTTCTTATTGATTTAAAGTCTTTTACATATAGAAGTCTTTTTGATGATGTGGCGTGCCTCTGTTATTCCAAAAAAAATGTCTCCTTATATGTTCTAAGCATATTGTAAACGCATCTCGTTCTGAAGTATTTTTCGATCGGAATCTGATGGTGTAATTTTTATTATTTTTTGAGAAATATAGAAAATGTTATATATGATTTTGAATATATGACGACGATATGTTTTAACCCTCATAAAACTCTAGTGGATGCTAAGACTCCTAAACGTTTTAGACCCGTTATTTTTTGTCTTTATTCTCGCTTAGGTGGCACGCTCTTAAAATTTTCTTCCCTTCACGTGTCATATAGTGGGACTCTGTGACGTTTTGGTTGTTTTTTTCTTTCTTTCAATATTAAAAATCATAAAATTTATCAATGAGAATTAATATTGGAAACAATCTTTCACGTGTATTGTAAATATACTATAACTGCATCTCATTCTAAAATACTTTATGTTATATTCGAATTTGAATAATCAACAAAGATCAAATTAATGAAAACTATAACTACACAAAGCCCTGAAAAATTGAAAATCCATAACACATATAGTGGGACTCTATGACTCTTTTCGATTTTTTTTAAGCAACTCTATGACGCATTTTTTGATACAATTCTTCAGGATTCTATCCAGTAAATAGAAGATCAATTTTTTTTTTTTTGTTTGGTAACAATAGAAGATCAATTTAATTAAGGACTACATGTGAGTCATTTGACAGTCCTAACTCATAGCTAACTTTATTTTCTTTTAGTCTATTTTTCCCGTGGTTTCATCTGATCTATTAAATTCTTTTTAGTAGTGGAACTCTAATTGAATCATTATCCCTTTGGATTCTAAAACTATTGTTATTCATCTAACTCTTTGATGCTTATACCCATTGTCCATTACCAAGTTACCATCTTTTATTTCTGTTAATTGCAAGCGAGCGCATCTACAATTTATTTTTCATTGTCCAATACCAAATCTTGTCCATTCCTTAATGTGTGGATTGACCTCTTCACGAGCTTTGGGCCTCTTTGTAGAATATTTTCATATCAAATACAACTCACATGAACACGATAATGAGGTTAATATACCAAATAACATGAATGTGAATATTGTACACTATAACGATTAGAAGAGTAGTTCTCTGTCATCATTAACATCTACTCAACCAATAAACCAACAACAACAAACTACTTCAACAACATCTACCACTACCGCATGATCACATATATGGTAAAAATTTATATATCTGATAAGCATATATATAGTCATTATTTATATGTATTAAAGTTATCATAAATATTTATATAAGGCGGTCTCAAGGTCAGTATACATGTAAATTTACAAAAGAAAAACTTACTCATAAATGTCTGACTTTGCCATATTGAAAATGTACCGTACACTTTATTGATACTTTTGATCAAGATTTTAAAACCTGCAACAATTAATAGTTAAATTAGTGATAGTTTTCATGGAGGTCAGTATACATGTAAACCAATTTATCATAAATTAAAGAATAAGGAGAAGAATCACAACACAAAGAAAAATAAACAAACAAAAAAATACCAAGCACGTGTATATATATATATATTGGGTTTGGCGGAGAGAATTTCTAGTGCCATAAACTTCTTAGTTCCAATGGAAGTTAAATTCCTATACTAACAAACACTATTGGAGGACTCATATCCTAGATTTATATACGGTATAGACTCAAATTTCTGTACTAACAATCACTACTGGACTCAAATTCTAGATTTATATACGGTTGGAACTCTTAAATATCATATAATATTTTACAAATATAAATGAAATTTTAATTTATTTTTTTTCATTATCTAAGACTCCTAAACGTTTTACACCAATTATTTTTATCATTTTTTTCTTTTATTTTTTTAATAAATTTTATATTTTTAAAATCTAATTACGGTGTTAACATTAGATACGATCTTATACGTTTGTGTAAACATATTATAAATGCATCTCATTCTGAAGTATTTTTCGATACCAATATGAAGGTATAAATATTTTTATTTTTGGAGATGTGTAGAATAGTTATATTTTATTTTGAATATTCGGCCAAGATCAAGTTACAAAGCCAATAAAACTCTAACAATATATTGATGGGAGCATGTATTAGTGTAGAATTGTAATTACATTAGAATTAGGATTCTAAGACTCCCAAACATTTTACACCGATTATTTCTTGTCTTTATTCTGCTTAGGTGGCGCGCTCTTAAAATTCTCGCCTATGTGGCATGCTTCATTGCTCCCGGAATATGCCTCCTTTATATATATATATATATATATATATATATATATATAGATTATGATTGACCTGATAATAACATCACCTATAAAAAAAATAATAATAATAACAGATGGAACATCATTAGCAATGACTTTTCTTTTGACTAGAATTACATGTACTTGTTGCCTTGTTGGGCACCCATTAATTAAGTTAAGAAACTAAAAGTATTCGTAAAGACATATGTTTGCGTTTTTAAGCCCTCAGCCAGATGTGCAATTGGAGGCAATAGATTTGGCGATGAGGGAATATTGTTTTTGTCAATGTCTTCAGCTATACGTATATCCAATTTTAAATTAACCCTACATGCATAAAGCGATTGCTTAAAAGAAAAAAGGAAAAAAGAGAGGTGATAAGTTGATAATGTGCTTCTATTTCAATAGGGAACGTAATTACGCAATAGAATCCCAGACTGGATGACAAATCTAGGTCACAACAGCGATTTGAATGTGTTTTGGGAAATTTCAGACACTAAAGAATCAAGTTTAATTCTCTATGAGGATACGTTAGGTGTAGCTCTCGAGAGAAGAGCTTCCTAACTTCCATTCTTCAAAAAAACTCCTTATTTAAAAAAAAAAAAGTGTTAACATATTTGAAAATTAGTGACAATAATTCTATAGGTTTTCAATTGGTGACATAAAAATGAGTTTCTAATTTCATTTTCTTGATGTATTATATTTTATCCTCTTTTTCAAAAATCTTCTTTATTAATAAATGGTGATTGAAAATCTGCGTCACCGCTAATAACAAAAACCATAACTTTAATTGTTTGTCTGTATATTAATTATTGTATAAACTATTAAAACGACATGGAAACACCACATAATTGAAATGAACTAAATTCTTTCAATTCAATTTTAAGACATAATTAGGTGTATGTTCCGTGCGATGCACGGGCTTGTAGTTATCATTAGAAAATATATTTGGAATGCTATCAAAAAAATAGGTTAATGATTTATCAATACTGTGTATAATAAGTAATATGGAGTTACCTGTACAAAATCAAAGTTGTGTTATGTGTACTATAAAGTTGCTTATGTGACATGCAACTACAGTTGTTTGGATTTAAATGGATAAATTAATTATATATTTTTTCATACTTTAAAAATTATTCAAAAAAATAGTTAAATGATAGATTCACAATCACCACCTTATTTATATACTCTATCAACCGACACATTTATACATTTGTGTGCTTATGTAGTCCATAAATAATCATGATATGTTGCCTATGTATGCAATGACATGGATGCCACATGTGAATACAACAATTGTCATGCTTCACTTTTATATCCCCTACGATGCACAGCCTTGTTAGTATATCATGGATTATAAGTGTACCATCGTTTTTTAAGTGTCATTTTAGATGTTCGTCGTGTTTAATTTGACCTCAATTTGTGAAAAAACTATTTAGATTCAAAATATGAAAAAAAAATAAATTTTGGGTTCGTATTGATAAGTATTTTCACTATATATAATTTTCATATTTTTGACGTACGCCGATTTATGAGAAAATTGTGGTCAAAGTTCGACCTCAAAAATCGAAAACAAAAAACTATTTAGATTCGAAAAATGAAAGCATATTTGTTGGGTTCATATTGGAAAGTACTTTTACTATATATAATTTTCATTTTTTTTTGCATACTTCGATTTGATATGTTAAATTTCTTATGTATCATGTTATTTGTTACGCAGTGGTTGTTTGGATCCATGTGAATATATCAATCAATATTCTCTTTTTTTTTAATTAAAATAATTGTTGAAGAAATTAATTATGTTTACGACTTCCTTATTCACATACACATTCTACCAATAATATATTTCTTCATCTTCATAGGGTTTAATCATGTAGTGTACCAGTATTTGCTTTCTACTCTTTGTTCAGGTATGAAATCACTTAAAAAATCGAGATGTATGTATAAAAATTATACATAATTTTTTTATCATTTATTTTTAATAAATATTACTTGTGATTATTCTCCCTTATTAAATTCGATGTGCCTATAATTTAGGTTAAGTTCATGAATCGTATTTATATAGTTTATGTTCATGTATCATTGTATCCTACTTTAATTAAATTATAAGGTTCATGCATGTATTCCATTAATTAGGTGACATAGCATTAATTAGGTGACATAGCATTAATTAATGGATATGATGGTGACTGGCCGGGTATGGTGAGTAGTGACGTGGCATGACACGTGTTAATGCAGCATCGTACATGATCCAGTTTTATATATATACTAGTTTTGGTCCCGGGCGATGCCCCGGATCAGTTTTATTTTTATATGTTGTCTATTCTTTTAGGTGTTATATTAGGTGTCTTAATTACACGGATGGCATAGTCATGTGATTAAGGGCATTTCCTCTTCTTCTTTTTTTTTTTTTTGTGAGTAAATGTTCTATTTTAAAGAAGTTTTGATACTCAATTATCTATTTTTGTGACAATTTAGCTTAACAGATTAATCACACCATGAAACTAACGAATGACATAACAATGCAATAGTGATATAAGCGACACAGGACAAACATAACAAATACCTCGTAGAAGTGCCATACGGCAAGGAGAAACTATGTAGTGTATTTATTTTATAACTTATACTGAATTTTGTAGAGTCAAATATAGGACATATGTATCTCATTTTGAAGTATTTTCTGAACCTGACGCAATAAAGTAAGAATTATAATTTTTACAGTTGCGTAACAAAAGTTATTTGATTTTATAAATTGAATAAAATGATAATAACTATGTCGTTTTGTATTTATTAAGTCAAATAAATGCTTAACACACTTGCATGAGCGGGTTACGTGGCAGCTTACGTGTCATTACCATACGAACTTGGGGGCTTATATGGCATCCCATATGTCAATCTCAAATGTACCACATGGCAAGTTTTAGAAGCGATGTACTGTGTTTTAATAGTAAGGTAATATATATATATAGGTTCAATTCAACTGCCGATCATAATCAAGATGCGAAATATATGAAAAACAGAATACTGTAAAAAAAAAAAAATTCCAACTCCAATTCCAACTCCAACTCCAACTAGTGGTGTATTCAATTCAACTGCGGGTAGTGGCCTATTGTAGACATGTGTCAGCAGGCACAACCCAGTCCCAGGCCAGGGGACGGGATGTGGCCGCTAGCTAAACTAACCTTCCCCCAGCCCATGTTTATTTAACTGAAGTATGAAGTCCTGCTTTTGCTTGGACCGACCGCTGCAAACGCATTCCACTTGTCACAGCCCACAGGAAAGTAAAAGAAAGAGCCTGAGTAATTGCATAAGATATGTGACTGCATCTCCTACCCCTAGTCCCTAGTGAGTTGAGATTTTCTACATTTTATTTGCTTCAATTTCCTAAATAGAGGATTGGATGTCCTTGTCTAATTTTGTCCTTTAAAATTTATTCAATTCACATAATTGGGTAGAAGAAGTTCAAAATCTGTATTTAGAAAAATGAGCCAGTCCTCCATTTTTGTTTAGGAAATGGAGAAGATTTTCACTTGTTCCTAACCTATATTAATTCTCAACTAGGGGTGCAAACGAGCCGATGCACTCGCGAGCAGCTCGTGAACATACTCGGTTAAAGCTCGTTCAATAATAAAGGAGTCGAGCACGAGCACAAATTCAAGGCTCGTTTATTAAACGAGCTGAGCATGAGCACTCCTCAACTCGGCTCGTTTAGTATTTTCATGGGTGATATTGCCTTTAATATTAGTGTGCTCGCGAGCAGCTCGTGAACGGCTCGGTCAAAACTCGGTCAAAGCTCGTTTAAAACTCGCTCGATAAGAAACGAGCCGAGCACGAGCATCAATATGATACTCGTTTAATAAACAAGTCGAGCACGAACACAGAAATACTCGGCTCGACTCGACTCGTTTGCACCCCTATTCTCAACTATCAATACTTATACTATTTTTTTATTTTTTTTTTCCAATTTCACCAAAAATCTGTGTTTCCTGATTGAGGGGATAATCAACAAGAATGAATTGTACCAAATCGAGCATAAAAAGCATTAAGCTAAAAGGTTATGAAACTAAAAAAAAAATAAAATAATAATAATAAGATAAAATAATAAATAAAGAGTATAATAATTGTAGTATTTGCCAAAATCACTAGCCACGCACTTTGAGAATCGATTCGAATGAGTCCCGATAAGGAAAATTAATAATAATAATTAGGTGTCCATTTTCTCAAAGTTGAGAATATCTGATTATATTATTTAGGAATTTTATAACTACTGCGTCTGCTATCATGTTTCTGACCCTCCCCTTATCTGATTGGCCACTGACGGACAAAATATTTCCCCCTCCTTTTATCATTACTTCGCCTTCTTCATTCACTCATCGACAGAGAGAGAGAGAGAGATAGAAATTCCAAAGCACAGACAAAGAAACAGAGCAAGGAGAGAGAAAACATAGAGAACTGTACTACTACTATTACTAATTTTACAATTACTTGAGCTTCAGCATCTTCTTCATCTTCCATTGTACTCAAAACTATGCTACTTTCGCCAATTTTTTTCTCTCTCCTATCAACCTTCTCGATCTACCGATCTCTCTAGATAAGCTTTCTGACAATATATTCCTACTTTCTCGGAAAATACAATTTTCAATTCCAGCTAGCTTCAGTACCTTTCGGCTTCGCTAGGGTTTCAAGCTCGATTTCAAAATCAATTAATCATTTCTTTCTCTTTATTCCATATCTTGATTTCTTTCATTTTTCATATTCAATTTCTTCCATAGATCTATATATTCAAAATTACAAATCGCAGCATTAGACCTTTTTCGGAAGTTCGAGCTTATATGGCGAACTGCAATAGAGTGATGTCAGACGAGATATTGGAATGCATATTACCATATCTTCAAGATCCTAAAGACCGAGCTTCGATTTCATCAGTTTGTCGGCGATGGTATGAGCTAGATCGTCTCACGAGACGCCACGTCACCATCGCTCTGTGTTATACAACAACACCTCAACGGTTATACGATCGGTTTCCAAATATAGAGGAATTGAAGCTCAAAGGAAAACCTAGAGCTGCTATGTTTAATCTAATACCAGATGATTGGGGTGGTTATGTCAAACCTTGGGTTGATATTATTGGTCAATTTCCTCGACTTCATTCGCTTCATTTTCGCCGTATGATTGTTAAAGATGCCGATCTTGAGACTATTGCGCTTGTTAAAGGTCGTTTTCTTCAATCTTTGAAGTTGGATAAGTGCTCTGGATTTACTACTGATGGACTTCTTCATATTACACGCTCTTGCAAGTAAGAATCATTTTAACTCTTGTTTCTTACTAGTATATTCGATATTTGGATTGGATTCTCTATTTTTTTTTTCTTTTTTTTTTCTTTTTACTCTTGAAAAAGACAGTAAAAGAATTGGTTTTGGTCTGCTTGATGCAAGTTGATTGATTATTTTGTGATTACTGATTTTATGGAAACTTTTTGTAAGTCATAATTTTTCTTTATGGTTGATATGGTAGCTACTGCTAGTTTCGTTTATGTATGGCTAATGTCTAATGAGCTAGCAGTATGAATGGGTTTCAGTTGTTGGCCTGTTGTTTTCGTTTTCCAATTGGAAAGAGAATAAAAGGGATGCTTGACTTTTTTCACGTGAAGAGTACGCGTAGCTTACAGTTTATATATAGTATTGTTTGTTGTTGATTATGTAAACTTAATGAACGTCTCACTTAATGAAATAGTTCCCTAATTTGTTCAAAAGGGGAGGATCCCATAACCTTCTTTTTTTCCTAAATAATGTTCGACTGCTTAATTTTGTTAAGTTCGTATAGGGTCATTGCCGAGGGCGTTGGAATTGATGCAAATTAAGCACTCTTGTCACTTTCTTTTGCTATAAATGACTTTTTGGTTATTACTTCCATGTCCCTAGAATTGTTAATTGGAAGTTAATTTTGTGTTTGTATTGAGGTAGTATATGTGATTGCTTGATCTTTGTGTTGTGGGATTTGAGTTTGTTTGAAACTGTCGTGTTGGCCGATTTACAGAGACAGGCACATTGTATTGATTACATGTTTGATAAGTATGATGATGCTCGTGTTTACCTTTGTATGTGATAGCTTTAGTGCTTGTTTTGATGATGCTCGTGTTTACCTTTGTATGTGATAGCTTTAGTGCTTGTTTTGTTGACCATGAGAAGTAAGTTTCCTTGGAAAATATTAATCTATGGAAAGTGTCCAAATTTGTTTAGTTTCACAAATGAACTTTATCTTCATGGGAATTGATGTGGGAAGTTGTACTTACCTATAAGGGCTTGGTAAATAACTTCCTCCAGTTTGGGGTAGTCACTTCTTGTTGAAAGTTAATTCGTGTGGTTTTTTGTCAATCAAAGAATTTACACTTCATAAGAAGTTCTACTTCCTGTAACTTTTTGTTTGTCAACCAACCAATCATTAATTGTCGTTTATTCCCATGTATTAGAATTTCCTAGGTAGTGCAAATAGTTGTTTTTTGAAGTTCCACTTACCTAAACTAGGTAAGCAGCTTCCTTATTTTGTGGGAAGTAGAAGTTTCTCGAAAGTGGAACATCTTGCATTTTATGTTAAGTAAACAACATGACAGTTTGATACTTCCATGTCCCTAGATTTGTTAATTGGAAGTTATTTTTGTGTTTGTATTGAAGTCATATATGTAATTGCTTAGTTTTGTGGGACTTGAGTTTGTTTAAAACTATTGTGTTGGCCGATTTACAGAGACAAAACTTTAAACTGATTACATGTTCGATAAGTATGATGCTCGTGTTTACCTTTATATGAATTACTAATTCATGGGAAATAAAAACTAAAAAAGTTGCTTAAAGGAACTTTAAGTTCATGGGAATTGATTTGGGAAGTTGTATTTAACTAGGGCACCTTGAAAGTTAAATTTACACTTCCTATGCTTCTTGTGTGCCAACCAAGTAAGTATTTAACCCTCTTTGACAAAGAGACTTTTGTGCCAAAAATTAGCTTTTTGGAAACACTTTAGTTGTTTGATTAGGTCAAAATGCTATTTTAGTGGTTTTTTAAACCTTTTGGATGTGCCTGGTGGCCCCAGAAAGCTAATTTTAATAAGGCTCAAGAGATGAGCCTTTTGAAGTTAGCTGTTTGGAAATTGGAATCAAATGATCATTTGGTCCAATACTTGCTTACAATTATAAACAATGTCATTGATTGATAACAAAATGAACTTATGTCCTTAAATGTCATTTTACATATTTAAACAACTAACAACTAATTTACCTGGGCCAAACGTTTCTGCATAACCAATTAAGACAAACAGTTGGTCAAAACCGCTTATAAAAACAATAAACAGCTAATAAAAACAATAAACAACTAATAAAAACAATAAACAGCTAACAACTAATTTCTAAACAGGGCTTTAGTCTTTAGTCTTTGTGGATGTTCCCTGGTGTTTGCAATTGGACTAGGATGTTGTCTCATTCATATTTTTAGAATTGGCGCACTATGTTCGTGCATTCTAATTGTAGATGGGGGGAAAGATGTAGATGAAATATTGAAGTTTCCACTCCGTTTTGGTTTTTCCCCCAACCTTTTTTCCTAAATTGGTTAATTAAACTAGCCATATAAGAAATTTGTGCAATGTGAATAGTACATTTTGGAGTGAGTATAGCTGTTCTCGTACTGAACTGATGCTTTTGTGAGAAGAGTTTGTCCACTGGCCAAACGCAGGTAAAGAGTGAGACTATTATTCATGATGTGAAATCTATGCAAATAGCTGGAAGAAAGCCATTGAGACTTCTGCAAACAATGTTTATGTTATTGGGAACAAGTGTCAGATGCATAATTGTCAGTGTCAGACTATTCGTCTTTTTTGGTCAGGTTTCATTGGGATAGATAAGGTGATCTTTTGATAAGGTCACCCATTGTGAAGTAACAAATCAGCCATTTGCCTTTGGACACCATTAAACATTCATTAGATATTGTTCCCTGTCTTTTACTTTTACTTTTTATTTTTTTGGGCTTGGTGTAAGTAATTTTGTTGAAAGAATGCACTTGATAAAACAAGTATGAAATGTGCAACTATCTTGATCTAATACAACATTGTTGCAGTCATGATGTTAAGTCTTACAACATTGTTGCAGTCATGAATGTTAAGTCTTACACGGTTTTATACCTACTTTCCTTTCTTGCCTCGTAGATAATGTTTTTCAGGATCAGTAAAAGTCTGACTTAGACCACTCACAGCCCTAAATGTGCACTTGGCAATGGCATGACGAGTAAACTAGTATGAAGTCTGCTCCTTTTTTATCTATTGAACATTCTTGAGGTCAAAATTTTTAGAAATTCACAATTATGTATCTAAGTTTTCCTTCCTTTCGTCCCACTTCCTTATTAATGGTTTTCAGGATCAATTAATGTCTCACTAATAGCAGCCAATGCTCTTGGCAAAACCAGTAACTAGATATGAAATCTGCAACTTTTTTTATCTAGCAAAAGTGCTGAGGTCATAACGTTAAGAATACTCTTTACGTTTCTTTCCTCCTAAATAATGCTTTCTAGGTTCTGTAAGATATCTAACTTAGATGAGAGCCTATCAGACTCCCAAGAGACTAGTCTATTCTTAGAAAAATTTGCTGAAAATATGAATGATATTAGGCTTCAGATGTCTAGGATTAAGACTGCTCCCAAATGGTGATAGGCATTGGCCTCCTGTGATCTTGGAATTTGGAGGTACTAAAAGGCAGGACACCCTGTGTTTTGAAAGATGGAATAGTTATATTTTGTCCTTACCAAGATGGAAGCAGTTGTGAAGAAGGATTTGGTAGTGGACAGTGGAGTTGTTAATACTTTGCCTGGGGAATCTTTATCTATGGCACTTTGTGCTATTTTTACAGCCTTCTACTAGTCTTGATGTTGTCTACATCCTGGCTTTCCAGAACCCCAATTGAGGTGAGACATACTGGAAGTAATTGTTATTTTGTGCTCTTCCTGGTTGTATTTCTCTTGGTGCTTTCTGCAGCCCTGTATCTGCAACTAGTCATGATATATGATTTTTGCCATTTTTCTCTCATCATTTACCTGTTGTTTAGTATCAGGATTTAGGACATGTTTATAAGAGGCTACCTTCTTTTATTTTCTTTTTCTCATAATAAAATATGGCTTAGAACTCTAAACTATCTATGTATAATATGCACTTTAGCATGTGTTCGTCTTCTACTTGTTTCTATTATTAATAGACCTGGTTGCTCTTAAACGGATCAATTCTGTTAACTATTCTCGATATCATGCAGGAATGTGAGAACACTGTTTTTAGAAGAAAGCATTATCGAAGAGGAGAGAAGTGATGAATGGTTACACCAGCTGGCATTGAACAATACGGTTCTTGAGACACTAAACTTCTACATGACTTTTATGGAGAAGGTCAGAGTTGAAGATCTTGAACTTCTGGCCAGAAACTGTCCTTTAATCTCTGTCAAAATTGGTGATATTGATCTTGCCCATCTTGCAAACTTTTTTCGTTCAGCAACACTGCTGCAAGAATTCTGTGGGGGTTCTGTTAGTGAAGGACACCAATACGTCAATATTCTATTTCCTGCTCAAATGAATTCTATGGGTCTCATGGATTTGGGGTTACCCCAAGTGCCTATACTCTCTCCTATTGCACAATTGCTGAGGAAGCTGGATCTTGTTTATGCAATGCTTGACTGTGAGGGCCACTGTGACCTGATTCGTAGATGCCCCAATTTGGAAGTTCTAGAGGTATAATCTATTTTTCACTCTCTCTCTCTCTCTCTCTCTCTCTCTCTCTCTCTTAAATGTTATTTTTTTCTTTGTTTTGCATATTTCCTCATGTGCTGCCTTCATATATTGTGCACAATTTTTGGGGTTCCTTGCAATTTAGAGACTGTTTGGGTCCTTTGGGAGTTGGAGAATGGAGGGAAATGAGGGGAAATAAAAAATTCTTATTGTTTGTCAGTTTTTTTAAAGGGAGAAGGAAGGGGAACGAAGGGGAACAATTTTCCTCCGTTAACTCAATTTTTGTTCCCTCCCAATTGGGGGTGAATGGAGGGGAAGGAGAATTTTTAAGTGACATCACTTAGTTCCCCTCCATTCGCCTTACTTGAACTCCCAAACAAAATGAAATATTTCACCTTCATTCTCATCCCCTCCCTTCCCTTCCATTCCGCCTCATTCTCTTTCCTTCTCTTTCCACCCAAAACTTCCAAATAGGCTGTTTGTTAACTTGTTTTCAAGAGTTTTCCTAACCTTCTTAAACTATTGCACATTAAGCCTTCATAGAATGACGAAGTTTCTAGGACCCTGATTGTGCATCAAAGCTCAAATCCTGACTTAATTAGTTTGATATTGCGTTTCCTTACGAAGATTCATTCTGAAGGCGGATTGTGTTGTAGCAGAGAGTATTTTAAATCGCTGGAGCACTAGTTCATAATTGAAGTATTTCAAGTTCCTGTTTTTCCGTTTCGCCCCTGCCATGTGTGTGTGCATGTTTGTGTTAATGTTTTGTTTTGGCTGATTGGTCTGTACCAGGCACTGAACTTAATTTAGCAAGAAAAAACTATTGGAAAGTTGAAAGGTTTGATATAGATACGCGCATACTTGCATTTGGAAAAACAAGTCTTTTTATTTCTGTCAGGACTTGTCAGTTCTGGCGCTCCCTATTTATCTTTTTCGCATTTGGTGATTGTGTTATTGTGTATGTCTCTTTTAAACAGACAACCAATGCAATTGGCGATGACGGTTTGGTGGTTGTATCTTTGACTTGTAAGAGATTGAAGAGGCTTCGTGTTGAACGAGGGGCAGATGGACCAGGTGCAGTTACACAAACAGGACTAAAAGCTGTAGCGCAAGGCTGCCTTGAGCTAGAATACCTAGCTGTTTATGTGACTAATATTACAAATGAAGCTTTAGAATGTATAGGTGCGAACTTGACCAATCTGAATGATTTCCGGCTTGTCTTGCTTGACACAGAAGAAACAATTGCTGATTTGCCACTTGACAATGGAGTAAGAGCTCTTCTGCGGGGTTGTCAGAAGATGCAGAGATTTGGATTTTATGTTAGACAGGGAGGCTTGACTGATGTGGGTCTCAGTTATATCGGCCAGTTCAGTCAAAATGTAAGGTGGATACTTTTAGGTTATGCTGGAGAAAGTGATGCAGGACTTCTAGAATTCTCTAAGGGCTGCCCTAACCTGGAAAAACTTGAGATGAGGGCTTGTTGGTTTACGGAGCGTGCATTGGCTACTGCTGCCAAACAGCTTGCTTCTTTGAGGTACATGTGGGTCCAAGGATACAGAGTATCTCAGTCGGGTATTGTTGATCTCCAAGACATGGCTCGTCCATTCTGGAACATTGAGCTTATTCCTGGGGACCAGTATGATTCTAATGGCGACAATGGCCAACCTGTAAGGGTTGATCATCCATCCCACATTGTGGCTTATTTCTCACTTGCTGGACAGAGAACAGATCATCCGCAGACTGTCTACCCTTGGCCCTTCCCGGAGCCCTAGTTTGTACATATTGTGATTGCATGCAGCTGAGATTTTCTGCTTCTTACACATTCTGTTACACATCCTGTTCATAAAATTTTGATATCTTTCTTCGGTAAGAGATTTTGAATTTTGAGACCAATCTTTTCTGGATTTGTTAGATAGAAGTTTGTATCTGAACCTCTTAACTTGTATTCTTGTTGGCTTGTCTGTATTTTTTATTTTGAATGGTCGGGCTGAGTCCATCTTTTCGGTCGCCGTGCTGAATTTGTGTAGCCTTGAAATTGCCTTGTGAATGTAAAGGCTGCTGGGATTGTCCTTACAAAAATAAAGACTATAATCCTAACAGCTTAATCTTTGTACATTGTGAAATGTAATGTTAATAATTTCAAGGTGCTCAGAATCATTTTGCCGTCTGCTCTGTTACTCATATCCAGAATATCTCACTTTCCTTTTCCGTTTATTGGGTCGCTTTCTGGTCTCTCGTCATGTCACAAGTTTGATCTAATCTAAGTCTGATCTAATCTAAGTTTGCGATTACACTTACAGGTTCTGCATTGATGCATTATATATTTGTTCCATGGGATGCTTAAGGTTCACTTTTTTCGACTTGGAGCAAGTGTGACAGCATATTCTAGCGTTTGGATTGCATCCACCTATATTGTGAGAGAGTGGACCAATGGTTCAGGACCATCCAATAATATCTCGTTTCTGAGGGTCGGAAAGCAGTAATATGTTTTTGCCCGAATGTTTCTGTAATACATCAGAAATCCAGAATAAATCAATTCTTCTACTTCTTCTACCGTATACTTCTGCTGTGAGGTTGACAGTACCACCATTTCGTTTTGCTGCACCTAAACTCCACAGGGTAACCTTACCTCTAAACATACATGTTACTTCCATAATGCAGAATGGAGTTACTCCTAACTAATAGGCTGGCCTTCCTCGAAAGGTACTCAAAACCTTGCACTGTTGCGCTCCTTTCTTCCATAGCATTTTCACTGCATTAGCTAGCAGTTGAGTATTTATTTACCTTTTTTTTCAGGATCAAAAAGCATATGCTATAAGCTGTGTGGAGTTGAACTTTACGGAGTAGTACACTGTACTGTCGTCTAGTCAGATAAGCAGTATATCATAGCAATTTGCAAATACTCATTCTGTTGTATAATTTACATTAATTAAACTTAGCATTTGTAATAACACATTTACAGTAACCAACCATATTGGTACCTTTGATATTGGAAGCAATGAAGATATAGTCATCTATGGATAGTGGTTACTTAGGACATGCTTCTCTGACGTGCCATGCAGGATGCACACATCCAATTATAATAGTTGACTTAAGATTGGGATTACTTAACTGAAATTAAAACCAGTAGGTCCAAGGTAATATTTTTTTAAATCTTTTTTCTGTTGTAGCAAAATGTTAAAAGCACAGAGTTAATTTTAGATTGCCAATTACTGTATTTTTGAAAGCTTATGGTGTAGTCATAATAAAAGTCTACTTTATAAAGGTTCATCAACTATAGAATAAAGTAAAGATCAAAAAAAAAAGAAAACTATAGAATAAAGTTGGGCTAAACTGTACCTTATTCCTTTTTAAGTGCAATTTGCTATTCCATGAAAAGCTTCATGAGAAATAGAATAACTTAACTGCTGTGGTGGGTGATGCTGATGCCTTTGAGCAACTTTCCATCTTGTAGCTTTAATTTGTGTTTTCTTAATTGCCTTCTGCTTATGTTGAGTTGTTTACGACCCCCCCGCCCCCCCTCATCTCACTGTGATTACCCTTTCAGGGTTTCACTTTGATGTTTGATATCTTTCACATTATTACTACTGTATCTTATAGTAATATTTGAATATTGGAAAATATGAAGTTCTGTTTTCTTCGGTAGAATAAATTTTGCACTGAATTGAGATGAACAATCAACTTAATTGGTTTTTTCTACTTGTCCTTGTTAGGGTCATTAGAAAATCAAAAGCTCTCTTATTAGGTATCACTTTTTTTTTTATTATCTTGAGGCATCACTTTTTAGGTACGAACCGTACGTTAGTATCGGTTTTTTGCTCACATGTATCAGGTCCGCCTCACACACGAGGCCGTAATGAAATCTTTCCAACAAAATATATATCTTCGTAAATTTAAATGAAATAAAAATAATATTAAAGTGAATTGCTATTTACCGCCCAAAAATACTCACCACCGCCCTTAGAATTTACGATTTTGCCTTTCACTCGTTTTTTTTTCCAGTTCGTAGTATCGGGCGTCTGCAATTTCCGCCTGACCCATGGGTCGGGCGTCTGCAATTTCCGCCTCACCCATGGGTCAGGCGTCTGCAGATTCCGCCTCACCCATGGGTCAGGCGGAAATTACAGACGCCCGACCCAATTTCTGCGAAAAAAAAATTACCTCGGACGGCGTCGACGGCACTTCTTGGTCGCCGGAAGACATTTGCGGTCGTTCCTTGCTTGCCGGTGAGAGAATGTTGGTGAATGTGGGTGGGTGTTAGAGTGGGTGGGTGTGGGAGAGTTAGAGAGGGAGAGGGAGAGTGGGAGAAAGAAGGGGGGACAATATTGTAATTTCCAAGGGCGGTGATAAGTAATTTTATGGCGGTATATAGTAATACCCTAATTAAATGATATGATATGATCTTACATGAACTAAACTGAATTGGTTTCGCCATCTCTACCGGTGAAATTCTCAAAGATATTAGATTGAGGACAGCTTAATCTGAATGAAAACATTAGATTGGGGATAGTTAAAATTATCCCTACTCAAACCATAATAAACAAGCGAAAAAATTCTAGCACTAGCTGCAGATGCCTGAATCTATCTTAGCCGATGATCTTTTCATAATAATTCTGTTTCAAGAACTGTGACCTTCAACTGTTCAAAATATGATTCTATATGCTTTCCATTATCTATTAAACTTGAATAAGAATCTTGAATAAATCGTGTATTTATCCTGTCGATGGATCAATCCAATCGCAATGCAAAACTCTAGTAAACTAACATTAATTTGGCACCGAAAGTTGTTGCAAGATCCAGTTCTTTCCTTATCTCAACAAATTCAAAGCTCAAAGGGGTGAATTATTCCATTTTAGAAGGTAGAATCTATAAGGCATAAATCAAGATAATGCCAAGTTATTAATAAGTTTCCTAGACCATTTGTAAGGAATAGTCAAGATTTTCTTCTTTATAGGAGTAATTGGAATGCAAAGATGCTTTGTTCCCACAACACAGGGTCTAAATGTAGAATCAGTATTGTTGCTCAAACCCTTTTCTGGAACTCATCGAATCCAAAAGGCAATTATTTGTTGTCCCGACACTTCAATTTGAAGCTCTTCCACTATTAATTCTTATTCAAGGTTAGAGATTATTCCATTGTGGGATAGGGTGACTTTTACTAAAATACGAGAGTTCGAACATGTCGTAGTAAGGGTGCGAGGGGTGTCTCGATTGTCATTCACTTGCTCCCTCTTTTTGACGAGTAAAAAAGAAAAAAGAAATTTCAATGCCAAATTCCTACCTTAGAATCTTACATTGAAGACTCATACATTAGTTATTGTTGTTTGTCTTAACCGACTTATTTATTACTCCCTTTACAAAGCGGATTAGAGTCATTGGATCCAAAGTGTCAGTTAGTGAAAGGTAAAAACTTATACTAGTAAAAGAACTTCTCTCATGGCCTTGTTGATATACTCTAAGTAGAAGGTGGTGTTGGTTCTTAGTGGAATTCAGAGTCACCCCAATGAGTAAGTGATTGAGATGAAGGGTTAGTCAATTTGGCCATGTTGGATGCACTACAAAATCTAACGAATGGCGGAAAGTTCTTTTACATGTATATAAGAGAAGAAGAGAAAAAAGCAAGTGATCAGATCCACAGCAAATTTTCCCAAAGGGTGCCCCCCCCCCCCCCCCCCAATCAGCTATTTTGGTTTCAGCGTTTTGGTGTGACATGGCTGATCACCCTACTTGTCTAGATTCTTCCTTTAAGGTCACAAGGAAAAAGAAAAAGAAAAAAGAAAAAGGTACCCTCCACCTTGAATCATAAGTCTATTGTATGTTTCTCACCTCTACTTTTCCCCCCGAAAGTAACAGTAGAGTTCCATTTAGTAGGGAACAATGCAGTTTGATTGTGATGTGACCGTTAGTGAAAAACCTGTCAGATTAACAGGTAAACTTTTTGCGAAGTTATAATCAAGACTAGGATCGAAAATCCATCTACATGGTATGCTCAAAGGTGTGTTCTTTTTCACTTATCTTAAAATCGGTTCAGTGCAAAAGAACTCACTTGGTCTCTCGTAAACCAGAAGGATTACTATAGTTGCACCCCCGTTGATTAGCATTATGCTATGCCATACTAGAGGTTGAAGTCTTATGGATATAATTGAGAAAGTTGGAATTTGACATGATACCTTTTCAGGTTGATGGCATTGAGCAACATGCCGAATTTTCTGAAACTTGAAGCTAGCCTGAATCATTTATCATGACTTCATGAGGAACAATCTTAGAGATCAAGTTTATGATCTTCAGTTTGAGCATACCAACAATTAACTTCTAAACTGAGCAAGTCGAACTTGACAATATGATCATGACTCCAAAAAGATTTCATATATAATTCTAATATACATCCATAACCCTCGAAAGATTCAGACGCTTTTACATTCTCTTAATGTCTACAAACTATATACTTAGCCTGAGACACATAATGTACCACACAAAAACCACAAGAATTAGTTACCAGTATCCCATGTTTTTGGGGCCTCAGTCTAACTTCGATGCTCTAATTAGATCCTACATAAGCTCCTTGACAAGCAGTGCTGTACAGATTTTGCCTTCCATGAGTAGAATTGAAGACCATAAAAGCTTCATCATTAGAATTGCTCCATTCGAGTAGCATCTTTGGCACTATGCTAATGGATTTTTGCAGCAATGGGTATGAACTAGACTGGTCTATCAGTGACTCGGACTTTTGATCTGTCTCGGACAGTGTTGGCAAAGCATTGGTAAGACTAGTTGTGGTGATATCGTGGATACTGGGTCTCCGTTTATCTTTCCCTCCTGAATTCTGCCGCAGGAAGTACTTTTGAGCATGGCTAGCCACTTGAGTTGGTGTCTTTGAGATCACAAAGTTCCGAGATATGTTTCTCCAGTCCCCTTTCCCGTGCTTCTGGAGACCCAGTAGAAACCGCCTGCAAAATTTTGTTGTTACAACTTTTCGCATGTAGCAATAACAGGACATGAAGATAAAGATCTAAATGTAACTCTTATTCCTATTGAATTTCAATCCAGTAAGTTGATATCCAACTTAGCACGATCATCTGATTCTAATACAGTAACTTATCACTTAGTTGCCCCCTATTCTGATCAAATTTAGAGTGCACACCCATAAAAGCTAGTAGTAAAAATCAAAGAGAAATCATAAATGCAAAGGGATTGGCCTCCCAGACCCTAATATCCCTATATTCTTGACAGATATTGATCAATTATACTGAACAAGGGTTCAATACTAGAATTATCACTTGTCATGAAGATATATAATAATATCACTCATTTTTCCTATTGCAGCCATCAAGGGGATCACCAGGAAATCCAACTTAACATAACCTAAGATTCATATACCAAACAAACAATCACCATAACAATGAAAAAATCTTACCAAAAATCATGGTTTTATTAAACATGGAAAATTAAATCCTAAATCCAAGCTCTCATACCTGTGTTCATCTTCAGTCCAAGGAACCCCCTTTTTCCTCTCTTGTTCAGCAGGCCTAGGCAGAGAAGCTGACCTTTTTCTGAAGGGATCAAAGCTTCTGCTATCAACCCACTCCAATGTGAAGGGAGAGGCCAGATAGCCAGGAATTGGGACCTTACCAGCCTCAATATCACTCACATCCTCTATCAACTCTTCATATTGCTTCATCACATCCCACACAGATTTCCCAGGTATCATATCAGCTATCTTTAGCCATCTATCTGGTGTCTTCTCATCATATATTGCTAGAGCTCTCTCAAATTCCTTGTTCTCTTCCTTTGTCCACATGGTGCTCTTGCTACTTTCTTGTAATAGCCAATTATAACTTGAATTGGAGAACAATGAAGCTGGATATATTGCCCCCATTTTTACCTCTTTTTCTTTTTTCTTTTTTCTTGTTTTTTTTTTTTTTTTTTTTGTGTTTGTTTGTTTTGGGGGCCTCCCTTTCTCTCAAAGGCTCAGGCTTTTTAGATTATAAGAGGGCCCTTTTGAGCTTGAGATTCATGGGTAAGAAAGAGTTGAATTTGGTGAATTTAAAGGGGTGAGTGATGAAAATGCTCCAAACAGAAATGGAAAAGAGGCAAAGGGTTATGGAAGGTGGGGTGATATGGGTAAGAATAGAAATGAAAGGAAAGTAAAGTCTCACAAATACCCAATTTGAAATGACATTGAATTTCGAATCATTTTTAGTAGAATCAGAATAATCCGCACTTAATCAAATTGCACAAAATTAAAGAATCATATAGACTCAACCCTTTTATGAAGAATCAAACAGAACCCACCAAAAAAAAATCACAAAAGCCACCGACTTCAACACTAAAATTTCTGCTAGTGTAGAGTGTAGACCCTACTAAATATACAACTTGCACTGCGAGAGAACAAAAGCAGAGAAATGAGCAAAAACCCAGATGAAATTGATGAATTATAATGGCATGAATTATAAGATGAACAAAAACCCAGATGAAATCGTAAATTATAAGATCTCTGAATTTCAAGATAGAGAAGAGAAAAAGAAGCGGGAGAGAACTTCTTTGACCTTGGGTTTTGGAGCTTGAAATGAGAATGACAGGAAGAAATGTGAGAAAGAAGATTTAGATAAACATTAAAGCTTGAGTTGAAGATATAAATATAAGCTTACCTATAATCCTATGCACAAAACAAAAATGGAGAAAAGAGAAAAGCTTTACATACAATTTTCAATTTTCAATTTTTAATTTTCTTACTAATTTGAAAAAAGAATGAGAGAAAAAAGCTGGGAAAATGGGAGAAGAAAGGAAAGAACGATCGCCAATTGGGTTGTAGAAAAGGCAGCTGACATGGTACCAAGAAAAGCAGTGAGTGTCAATGTGTCATGGCTCACTGGCTTGGCATGATTGGATGCATTGGACACTGTGCCTAAAGGCAAATTACTCCACTAATTGTTAAAAAGAAAGTTGATTATTATGTGTGTTCTTATATTATTAACAAGAAGGAAACTATTTATATTCAAAGGAAAAAATAAATTAATTGCTTAAGAACGATTTTTAGAAAACAGACATTTGGGTTTAGTGGTTGAGAGTGTTTGGCTTTGGTTGCTTTCATTATATTTGATAGGAGTACCAGTCCAAATTCTTTTCATTTCTTTTATTTTCATTTTCTAAATGTAAAGTTAGATTTATTTATTTTTTTATTTATGTAATTTAAAAATTAGCCTAAATGAGATCTCATTCTCTATTTAGGAAATGAAGGCTCTCTAAGAAAATAATAATAATGAAAGCCTCCATCAATAAAAAGAAATGAAAAGTTTTCCAACTCGGTTGAGAGAGTGTTAAGATGGGTAGAGAAAAGCAAGTGAAAATGAGAGGAAAAAAAATCCCCATGATTGATTTTGAAAAGAATTCTCATTTCGCATTTCAAATTTTAGCAACAAGGTCAATTTGGAATGATTTATCACAAGAAGGGATATTTTTGGTTGCATTGTTCTCTATGTTCAAGGCATTTAAATGATTATGTTGAATACCGATGGGGCCTCGAGAGGCAATAACTCCGGGTAAGCTGGAGGTGGTGGCTTAGTTCGTGATCATCATGGGCATATGTTGAGGGCATTCTCAGAAAACTACGGAATTTGCACGGTTATTAGAGCGGAGATCCTTGCACTGTCCAGATGTCTCACATTGGCCAAGGAACTTGGTATTAAAAAACTTCTTGTTCAAATTGATTCACAAGCTGTTGTTCAGATGATAGCTCGAGATGACGTGAGAGCGAGACCTGCAGCGTTTATGGTTAGGAGATGCGGGAGGATGATACAAGAGGAAGGATGTGAGGTGCACTTCTCACATTGTTTTCGTGAAGCTAACCGAGCAGCTGATTGGCTTGCTAATGCCGGTTGTGACCAAGGGGAAATAGTCGTGTTCATGGTTAAAGCTCCACAACAGCTGCGCTCTATCCTTTTTGAAGACATTATAGGAGTGGCTTGGCCACGTAGAATTAGTGCTGCTTAGTTTTATTTTGTTTGTTTTGTTTCCTGTTTTGGGGCTTGCCCCTCTCTGTAGCACAAAAAAAGGCATTTAAATGATTGTTATGTTATGCATCCAATTTTAGTAACTTAATTATTTCAATAAGTATATGTGCCACATGCTATTGCTATAGATATATATATATATATCTAGGGAGTGTGATCATGATACTATTTATCATAGAATTTGTTCCTTACACTAAATTAAACTGAATCAATTATTTAATAAGTGGAAAAAAATACAGCTTAATGAAAACTTCAATCCTTTATCGTATCCAAATTTCTATCTTAAACATTATAATGGTGATGGAAGAAAATGACAATATATAGTAAAAACAACTTTTTGAAATATATTCCTCCTACTTATTTTTTTAAATAAGAAGTCATCTTAGTTTTCAATACAAGACTCACATTTTGACCATTTTTTGTTCTACTCTCTTCCTTGATTTATTTTTTTCTTCAAAGAATCCTTTCTTTATTTTTAAATTCTTCTCAATGGTGTCATTGCATTATTGAATCTAGTCCACTAAGGTTGGTTTTTTTTTTTTTTTAACAACCATGAAACTCTTGGTAGTCTCACTAAAAATACATACACTACATTTATATAATTGATAGTCCATAGGATGGTGATTAAATAAAAAATGGATTATAGGTTGGTCCCCTCCCAAGGCTCTCATTGACTCCTAACCTAGGAGTATGTGGCTTCCATCTTAGTAGTAAGTTAATCCTTGTTGGTTTTCACTTTCATGCTCAGATCGAAAAAAGAATTGAATCGTCAGTTTGCACAAAAAGACTTGGTCAAATGCACATGCAATATAAGTAAGGGGAACACTAAACAAACACAAATTAAAGTTACATGGAATTCTAATTTCTCATTTTACATGAGCGTTTTTTTATTCTTAAACCCATTGCTTAGATTCTGGTTCCTCTCCGTGTGGAATATTCCTTTTCTAGATTCTACGCTTTTTCAAATGTCTAATGGGGTGCATTACAAAAAGGCGCGTAATGATTCTTTTTACTACTTTTTTCTCTGTTTATGTTTTCTGAGCTGAGTACCTGAGACAGGGACACAGGGTTGGCGCGTAATGATTCTTTTTACTACTTGGTCTCTTGCGAGTTGTGACAGGCTATTGGGCATTAGACTTACGATTTATTTCTACAATATAAGTTGTTTAATGTTTTTGCACACGAATTAAGAAAGTTATTAAATAGTCTCAATTTTATCAAAAATAATTAAACTTGACTATTTTATCCCTTGACTTTGTATTTAGCCAAAAAGTGAGTAATTAATGAGGTAATGTGAAAGAAGGGTAGAATAGGCAAACAATAATAAATGCTTTGTTGGAACTCTAAAATGACTTATAATATGGGAAAGAATCAAACCAAGGAGGTGTGGTTGAGTATTAGGGATTCATCCATCCTTAACCAAGGTCGAGGGTTCGAATCTTGCCTTGAGCATGGAGCAGCTTTAAATTCCTTGGCCAGCTGTCCCACCCTTTGAGGTGCCTACAAGCCAGCGCGGGGAAATAGTCATTGTAGTCGACGGTGGATACCCTTGGTCGTGAACCAAAAAAAAAAAGGAAAAGAATCAAAATTTTAAAACGACTTATATTGTGGGACGGAGGGAGTAACATTTTAAAGGAGTACTAGTATAATGATTCTTTTTACTATTTTTTTCTCTGTTTATGTTTTTCTAAGCTGAGTACCTGAGACAGGGATACGGTTAATAACCGTACAACTGATATGAGCTGACATGAAACACCAACCCAGGCCCCAGCTTCTTGGTCTCTTGCGAGTTGCGACAGGCTATTGGGCATTAGACTTACGATCCATTTCCACAATATAAATTGTTTAAGGTTTTTGCACACGAATTGAGAAAGTTATTAAATAGTCTCAATTTTATCAAAAATAATTAAACTTGACTATTTTACCCCTTGACTTTGTATTTAGCCAAAAAGTGAGTAATTAATGAGGTAATGTGAAAGAAGGGTAAAATAGGCAAACAATAATAAATGCTTTGTTGGAACTCTAAAATGACTTATAATATGGGAAAGAATCAAACCAAGGAGGTGTGGTTGAGTAGTAGGGACTCATCCATCCTTAACCAAGGTCGAGGGTTCGAATCTTGCCTTGAGCATGGAGCAGCTTTAAATTCCTTGGCCAGCTGTCCCACCCTTTGAGGTGCCTACAAGCCAGCGTGAGGAAATAGTCACTATAGTCGACGGTGGATACCCTTGGTCGTGAACAAAAAAAAAAAAAGGGGAAAGAATCAATTTTCTAGAACGACTTATATTTTGGGACGGAGGGAGTAACATTTTAAAGGAGTACTAGTATAATATACTAATATTCCCTCCGGTTTAAGTAAATCTTTACATTTGGAGAATGACACAAAGATCAAAGAATACATATTTGGGTACAATAGTTTCAACCCTATCCTTAATAGCATCCCTATGACCTTATCCCTAGCATACTTTAATTTTGATTAAAACACTATTCATTTTGCCACCTCAGTTTAAGCGCACCTCTCCTAAAATAAGCAAACACTCAATTATCCCCATATTGCTTAAAATGCCCCACCTATCTAGCTTACAAGATTTTTATAACATTTTAATCACAAAAAACAAACAAACAAAAAAAAACCAGGAGCATGTGGGGTGGGCCCATACTGGGACACTTGTCACACGTTCAGTGACCTCATTTCAGGCGATATGCTACCCCAAGCGCCTGAATTGAACGCGCCTCAACCGTTCAGTATTCTGTCCCTCACGCGGTCCCAAATGTCTTCTTCTTTCCTGTAGACGCCAAAAAAGCGCCTTCAGATTTCTCCACAAAAGCCCGATGATGAAAGGAGTAATTTATAAACTTGAATTGCTATTTTTGCTTTAATAGTTAAGATAAGGTCTCAGGTTTTTCCTCCAAACGCTCCTTCATTCCATTTCATTCAGAAGCCCCGTTCAAGAGCTTTCCAACGACACGTCTCATGCCTTTTTCCGACCCCCGGTCACCAAGTTGCGATTTAGGGGTAGAACCGTCTTTTACCGTCCAAGGGTAAAACGGTCTTTTCATATTCTTCGGAATACAAAAATTCCTCCGGAAAATAAAAAATGGACTGGATGACTTCATTATGACGACATCCAGCTGGCTGCTGAGAGCTGTCTGCGACCCTGGAATAAGTCCCAGGGCCGCTAGCGGCGCTGACAAGTTTCCCAGGGCCGCTAGCGGCACTGACCCTTCTTCGGGCCCGGCTGATTTTTCAAGTCCGTCTCGTTTTTCAGCTCAATTTCTGCCGTCCAACCCTACTTCCCCACGCCTATATAAACGACCCTTCACCCTCAGTTCAAAACACACAGTCTACAGTTGACACCCTCTATTCTCAGTAGTATTGACTCTGAGCTTCTCCCTCTTTCTTCCAAATTTGAGATCTTGTTTAACTATCCTTGTCAAATATAGCCTACAGTTCAGGTACAAATTCCTGAGGGCTCAAATTAAATTAATTGCCTAATTGTTTATTTTTCAGTAATCATAATGTAGATATCATGCTAGAATAACGCTTTTATTGCTTCCTAAATATCGTCTGTATAGTCGTTGTGCTGCCCAACTTGTCAAATCGAATGCATGTCTAAATAAGGGTTAAAAATAAATGTTGTGATGCTTGTGGTGAACCAATTAATAGTCTAAGTATAAGTTGTTAATCCGATTTTGCATGGGAATTATGTCTTTAAATTATTAAGCAAACTTGAGTTAGTAGAGGCTATCATAATACGGGCGAGTTGGGTGCCTAATACCTTCCCACCTCGTACCTTCGCCCCTGAACCTATTATTCTTCGGTACTCATATGTTCTATATGAGCGGGAGTCTTTCTAAAAACATAATCAGTTCACTTATCGCGCTATTGGGTTGTCCCTTCGGATTGTCCATTCGGTTTGTCCCTTCGATAAAACGCCGATAGCAGATTTGTGACCTCTTTCATGGTTTTTTTATTTAATTTAAGTCTTTATAAAATTTTTTCTAACTCGATGGTCCCTTGAACTTATCTAAACCCCCAACTTACAAATTTTCTATAAGGACGCACTCCGTGGCCCGTAGAAATCTCGGGTCCTTACAGTGGCGACTTCACTGGGGATTTATTTAAGAGGGTGAGACTCGAAAGTCAAGTTTGCTTAATTGTTTAATAACATGTTCCATATTTTGCATCATTTGCATCATTTGCATGTGCTTTGGCACAATTTTTGACCCTTATCAACCCTCGAGTAAGTTTGTGTCGCAACTCGTAGACAACCTGTATATCTAAAGAAATATACAGTTGTCCTATCGTGCAAATCGACGCTTCCTCGTTGATGAAAAGAATTACAATTGATGTGTCGGCCATCCGCCGAACGGAAATTGTAATTTGTCGTGGTAACCTCACAGGAGCCAAAAGCTTCTAACCCACATTCGTGCATTCGCTTGCTTGTTGCGCATGTGTCGTTGTAATGCCCGTCTGATCACATGTTTGCCTGTAAACTGGGTTGTTATTATGCTTGTTTGAATGCATGAATACCGTGACTATGTGTCAACATGTACTTACGTGTTAGGAGTCCTCTCTTTTATTTTTAGCTAATTCCTAATGCCCAAAAAATAGTGCGAGAGTTCAATTCAATGAGCACTCGTTTCCCGGATGATATATTTTTATACAGCGTCGAAGTCATGAACAATTTTCTAGGACCTTTTAGCCAAAAAAAAAAAAAAAGAGTTAGTCTCTTCAATTCCCCTCTCCCACCTTTTTTTTAAATTTTTTTTCTCTTTATTGTCTTGATGTAATTCAGAGTCGGCAAAAAAGAAAAAGAAAAGCAAAAAAAATTGGCGTTACAAATAAAAATGCCAAAAAAAAAAAATTCGGAAAATTAAAAAAATTGCCGAAATTTTCTTTTCTTTTTTTTTTTTATCCCATTTTCCATTTTCTTTGAGTCTAGAAAAATCAAAAAAAAAAAATATATAGGATGGTCTGTCTTTTTTTCTATTTTTCTCATTTTCGTTCATCGACTTAGTTTTTCCTTTGATATGAGGGGAAATAATCGGGCATTTAGGCTTAGGTTGTCATTTTCCATTCCTTTGCATTGCATTACATTACATTATACATATTAAACGCTCCAAAGCTAGGATTCATAACTAGTCGTCATGTTTGCATTGTCGTCATTTTGCATATGCATTTGTACAAAAATCTGAGTGTTGCATTCATCAATGTCTCCATTTGTTCATTACGTCTCATGCACTATAAGTCTAGACAAGTCATTCATTAAGTGCTCTAGGGTCGTTCTAGGAAGCATCCATACATTGTCATACATGTCAAGATCAGTCCGCCATGCATCTTACATATTGTTGTCGTAACTCTGTCATTGCATTTTCATCATCATGCATTCGAGTTCATATAGACGTCCTTAGATTCATTCACCTTAGGAGCTATCGAGTGTCTTCTGAAAATCATGAGTTTTTGTTTTCAAGTCCTTTCTTTGGTGTCTTCCTAAGTTGAGACTTGTGTTCAGGATCGGAGGCTCGAGGAAGAATTACGGAGACAAAGGTTGGGCTCGATCATCCGGAAGATTGGTTCGTGTACAAGCTACCTCCAAGATACCACCACATTCCAAAAGGCCATCACCCCATAATCCATCACCACCCCAAAGCCCGCCACCACTCAATACATCCCTTACCTCACCGATCATACCCCCAAACTCCACCATGGGTAAGACCACCGACGAGGGGCTTGATGATCTCATGAGCGAGTTAGAAAAGGTGTGACTCAAGGTTGAAGATTTGGAAAAGAAGAAAGAGGATGAAGCAATAAGAATCCTCTCTGACTCCAACTCTGAGGAAGAAGGACCAAATGTCAAGCTGGCTAAGATTATTTCTGTGCTCAAAATAGTGGCCTGTTTGCCAACTACCATGCTAATGTTGGTAAAGTCAATCCCAAAGTGAAGGGCAAGCTTCCAGCCAAGTTCTCCATGCCCGAGGTTCCGACATTCACCGGCACTGATAATCCACAAGACCACCTCAAAGCCTTCACTACTGCCATGGGTTTAAAAGGAGTTGACAAAAGTATCTACATTCACTTGTTCCCACAGACTCTTGATGCCCCAACTCGTCGTTGGTTCTACACCTTGAATTTGGAGGACCACGACACTTGGTCAGATTTCACTACAGTCTTCCTTGCACGCTACAAGGAAAATGTTGCTCTACCTATGACCCTTCGAGAGTTAGAGATCACCAAACAAGAACAAGATGAGGGATTCACTGCCTTCCTTAGGCGTTGGAAGCTAAAGATAGCCGAACTGGTTGAGCAACCTTCTCAAACTGATCAAATCCGCCAACTCATCAAAAACCTGCAACCTTCTTACAAGGAACCCCTCAAGTATAAAGCAATTGACTCCTACAACCGGCTCTATGTTGTGGGCATCCTAATTTAAGATAACCTTCTTAAGAATTCCACTTGAGTCGTGAACAACGCGAATATCTACAGGGGGTTGTCCTTCGTGTCCTTGTGAACAGCCTGTGCTCGAGAAGTTGAATAGAGTCGAAGTTTCCTAGTGTGCAAGTCTAGTTGAGTCCAGTCAAGTTTAATGATGTCTAGTTTGTCTTTTAAATTCGTCCATAGAGTCTAGCTTACTTCTCGTGTAATGCTTTTCTTCGATTCAATAAAGATTGCATTTTGATTCCCAATCATTGTTCTTTGTTCAATTCTATGACGAACTTAAGTTGCCTATGACGGAACAACCAAAAAGAAAATAAAAAAAAAATCAAAAGAAAACCTTCATTGTGGAAAACATCAAACAGAAACTCCCTAATGATCATCCCCATAGAGGACATACAGTTGAACCGTCCGTGCTGAGGACAAGAGGCATTCATTTGGCACCTCACATCAATATCCTTTACTACCCTTTACATCATTACCACTTGCAACCCTTTGAGTCTTAAACACATAGCCTTTTATTTCTTAACCACATCATCCTTACCCCGGGAATGGGTGTGTGCAACATGGGAATAGAAGCAACCTTCTAGGCAAGATGGACCGACCTACAAAAAGAGCCACCGAGAGAAATACCAAAAAGAAGAGAGAACTCGAAAGTTCAAGAGCAAAAACAAAAAAAAAACCAAAAGAGAAAAAAAAGTCGAGAGCGATCAAAGATCCAAAAAAGTGCAAACACTTCAAGCACAACCAAACAATGGCCTTACCTAAACATAGGTCTCTTAGCCACCTTGCCTAGATCACAAGCTTCTATACCATCTAGCATACTTCGGGGAGGGAAATTACATTGGGTTTATTTGAGCCTTTATCCTTTGTTTGACACCTCAACCCAGCCTGACATTACAACCCAAAAGCCCTCCAAGAGGTACGACCATTCAATTGTATAGCTCTGAACTACGTTGGTCTGATTCCATAAACTGGATACGTAGGAAACCTCAAGGAGGTCCGGCTACGACAACCACTTTGTCACATGATCATAAGGAGTTTTCCAAAAATTCCACCATTCTCATCTAAGGCTAAAAAAAAAAATGAGCCCGGTAAGTCGAAAACCCGAAAGGGCGGCGTAGGCAAAAGTTAGGGCAACCGAAAAAAAAAAAATAAAACAAATTCAACATCTGAGGCAACTTAAATTTCCGAGGATTTATAACATTGTTTCTCATGTAAGCGCTCTTTGGTCAGTCGTCTAGAGGTCATACTCATCACCTTTCTCGTAGGCTTGTACATGGACTTCTCAACTGGGGGCTTTTTCAGAATGAGTCGGTTCTTTGTCCGTTACGTTCCAAGTCCCCATACCTTAAGTTAGGATATTTTGTACCGCCGCCTCAACACCCATAGCTCCTCGAGTAGGTCATAACCATCAAGAACCGCACATCAAACTGGGGGCTGATTCTTCCTTGACTGCACCCAGTTTTGTCCACTTGTCTCATACTCTGCCAAGATCACCACAGGAATGAAATTCTTGATCACAAAAACTTTTCCCATATGAAGACCCTCTTCAGACCCTATAGGAGAGTCGTGCATGTTAGGCTAGGCTGCATGGAGCTGTGAGTCAATAGAGTCTGCATACATCATATTTGCATGAATACTAGAGTTGCCTTCAAAGGCATGCATGTGTACATAATTTCTTAGTGTCTTGAGTCCCTGTGTGTTTACATGTCAAATCCCCTGTTCCCCGTGCATATTACTATGTCATGTCTTGTGCATCTTGTCATGGTCAGTTGGGCATGTCTATTGCATCTCTTCCCTATGTGCATATTTCCACTGCAGGTTTGAGTCTACCCGCTCTCCATCAAAACTAGCAAGCCCGGAACTCATGATCAAGCCCAAAAGTGACCTTCCGACTACAACCAAGAATAGAGATAACCTTCCAACAACAGCCCTGCGCGTGCGGGCCCCTCTGCTGTCCCACGGCCCCCTTTTCCAGTCCAAAGTTCGTTACTACAGTTCATTTGCGGCAAATATCAGTACCAAGGGCGCGGGAGCAAAGCACTCTAGCCCACAAGTTCAAATTCGACAGTTGACCTATTTTATGGTACCAAATTTCTTAGGTAAAACTAACCCGTCTACTTTTGCGGGTCCCAGATACTGAAGCACGGATCTACACTGCGATGACTCTTACCGCCCAGAGCGCCCAAAAATATTTTAAGCCCGGAAAACCTATTGGCCTTACTAATCATTACAAATTTTTGGGGTCAGTCCCTCTGCGATGTTTACAAATTTTTGGGGTCAGTCCCTCTGTGATGTTTACAAATTTTTGGGGTCAGTCCCTCTACGAGGTTACAAATTTTTGGGGGTTAGCCAAGGACCGCTTAAGCTATTGCGGTTAAACTGTCCCTTCTACGAGGTTACTTATTTTTCTGTCAGTCAATGATTGCTTAAAACTGCTGCGGTTATACTGTCCATTATTTATTTTTTATATGTTTCAGTCAATGATTGCTTAAGCTATTGCATTTAAACTGTTCATATGTCCTAACCATGTTATAGCCGATTATTTTTAATCGCACTTTTCTCGTTGACTTTTTCGTTTCTTATAACAGGGACGGAATCTCGACATCCGCCGAGCGGTGTTTAGTCACTGTTTGTCGAAGCACTCCGCGTTGATCATTCTCAAAGTATTACTAACTTTTTCATTCACTCTGAATACAGACGTTTAGACCATCTACGAGCGGTGTTCTATCCTGCTAACATAACCTTTATTTTCTCTTGTGTTCACAGAGATGAAATCTTAGCACACTACGAGCGTGTCCCAACTCAGGTTTGTCTTCATATGCATGCATACTGTACACTCTCACACACCATGTGCACATCAGCATCCTGCATGTCGCCTTCAGAGTACTTTGATCTTCGCTTTTACTCAAACTCTATCAAAGTGGGGGCTTCTGTAGACGCCAAAAAAGCGCCTTCAGATTTCTCTGCAAAAGCCCAATGATGAAAGGAATAATTTATAAACTTGTACTGCTATTTTTGCTTTAATAGTTGAGATAAGGTCTCAGGTTTTTCCTCCAAACGCTCCTTCATTCCATTTCATTAAGAAGCCCCGTTCAAGAGCTTTCCAACGACACGTCTCATGCCATTTTCCGACCCCCGGTCGCCAAGTTGCGATTTAGGGGTAGAATCGTCTTTTACCGTCCAAGGGTAAAACGGTCTTTTCATATTTTTCGGAATACACAAATTCTTCCGGAAAATAAAAATGGACTGGATGATGTTATTATGACGACATCCAGCTGGCTGTTGAGAGCCGTCAGCGGCCCTGGCCAGGGCCGCTAGCGGCGCTGACCCTTCTTCGGGCCCGGCTGATTTTTCAAGCCCGTCTCGTTTTTCAGCTCAATTTCTGCCGTCGAACCCTACTTCCCCACGCCTATATAAACAACCCTTCACCCTCAGTTCAAAACACACAGTCTACAGTTTACACCCTCTATTCTCAGTAGTATTGACTCTGAGCTTCTCCCTCTTACTTCCAAATTTGAGATCTTGTTTTACTATTCTTGTCAAATATAGCGTACAGTTCAGGTACAAATTCCTGAGGGCTAAAATTAAATTAATTGCCTAATTGTTTATTTTTCAGTAGTCATAATGTAGATATCATGCTGGAATAACGCTTTTATTGCTTCCTAAATATCGTCTGTATAGTTGTTGTGCTGCCCAACTTGTCAAATCGAATGCATGTCTAAATAAGGGTTAAAAATAAATGTTGTGATGCTTGTGGTGAACTAATTAATAGTCTAAGTCTAGGTTGTTAATCCGGTTTTGCATGGGAATTATGTCTTTAAATTATTAAGCAAACTTGAGTTAGTAGAGGCCGTCATAATACGGGCGAGTTGGGTGCCTAACACCTTCCCACCTCGTACCTTCGCCCCCGAACCTCTTATTCTTGGGTACTCATATGTTCTATATGAGCGGGAGTCTTTCTAAAAACATGATCAATTCACTTATCGCGCTATTGGGTTTCCCTTTCGGATTGTCTCTTCGATAAAACGCCGATAGCAGATTTGTGACCTCTTTCATGGTTTTTATTCAATTCAATTCTTTACAAAATCTTTTTTAACTCGATGGTCCCTTAAACTTATCTAAACCCCCAACTTACAAATTTTCTATAAGGACGCACTCCGTGGGCCGTAGAAATCTCGGGTCCTTACATTTTCCCATTTATGTGTGGTCTCATCTTTGTCTCACCTGGTATGCTTATTTAAGTAGTAGCTTAAGAAATTGGAATATCGCAAGCCCAGTGATTTAAGCAGACAACAGTGTTTTGAACCCCCCCTCCCTTTTTTTTTTTATTTGCGATAAGTATGTCCTAAGAGAGCACATGGTTGTTAAAAGAGAGAAAATAAGAGAGATAATGGGTGGGAAAGGGAGGAGAGAGAGTGGGGCTAAGGGAACATGGGCACATGGGAGTGAGAAGTAAGGAGGGGTAAAGTAGAAAATGATTCTCAAACACAATACCATATAAGGACACGTAAAGATTTCTCTGGGCCAAACATAATAATAAAGCGTAAAGATTTACATGGGTCGGAGGGAGTACAAGCCCATATAATGAAGACCTGAATGACTTTATTGCCCCCAAAATAGAGTACAAGGGACACATATGTAGCTGAAGCCTATGCTACTTTGGAAGCATTGAGAATGATTCAGCAGAAGTGCAGGACAACCTGTCCCATGTTAGAATTCCCAGTGATGCAAAAATGGTTGTTCATGATGTTGTGCGTGGTGCTTCCTAGTTCCTACCCATGAAAGACTAGGGAGACTCTTATTGAGTCTACTTTCTCAAATTTAAACTTTGTACGGTTGTACCTAGACTAGCTAACAATTTAGCACATTCTTTTGCAGTTTGGGCGGCATCCGCTTGATTTGTAGTAATTTTGAACTTAGAGGATTTCCCCTGGCCTAAGTGTGGCCTATTGTGTTTATTTTTGGGATCCATGTCAGGCATGTACGACCATTTTAGTAGACACGCACTTTAAAAGTCTCAACACTGGAATCATGGGTGAATGTAGAGTTCGAAAGCCCGGATGGCATATGAGCGACATCAAAGATCGTCTTGGGTCATGAAAGACCCTCCAAAGAAATTTAGGCAAAAATCACGCCCAAAACTTGAAAATCTGAAAACTGAAGGCTATATATATTCCATGTTTGATGGTTTCGGGAAGGCCCCAAAACAAAAGTTGTTATTTTCGCACCATACTGCAAGGGATACGAACTACCTAATATGGGAGGGGTCTCAGGGTCGGTTATCCGGACCCTGTTAGGTTTGGATAACCCTTTAACTGAAAAATAACTTTTAAAGGCTGAACCCCGAATTCATGGGTAAATATGGATAGCCTAAAGTGGGCACCAGGAGTCGTATTGGGTCATAATAACCCCCGGAAAAGTTTGGTCAAAATCACATCCGGGGTGTCGGGGACCAAGAAGCCGAATGTTGGAGTCTTATAATCCACGTTTTTTGGGTTTCGAGAAGGCCCAAAACGAAAGTTGTTTTTTTTCGCATCTTATCGCACGGGTCATCCCTCTGGACATGGTAGAGTCCTGTCGTCGGTTCTCGGACCCTTGTTAGGATTTGGCGGCCGTCTTATTAGTCACCCACTTTAAAAAGCAAAACATTGAAATTATGGGTGAATACGAAATTTGAAGACCCCAGATTGCCTACTGGGGGCTTCGAGGGTCATCTTAAGTCACGATAGTTTCCCCCCCCCAATATGTTTGGCCAAAAATCACATTCAGGCCACGGGAAGCCGAAATTGAAAGTTATATGATAAGTGCTTATTTTATAGCATAATCGTTTGTATTTCATACCTATTACAATGAATATTAGCTACCCATTGCTTGATTTGGATTGGTTTGTGCCCATTTGTTCTATTTTTCGCTCTTTGGTTGTGTTTTGTCATGAATGATAGGTTTGAAGGATGTTTCACGTCTTGTTCGAAGTCGGAGCAAGCATGGAAGGAGCATCAAGATCATAGGCGTGAAGAGAAGAGCATTTAGGGCATGAAGAATGAAGTTCTTGAAGATAAAGTGTGACCCATGGTCTGAGACATGGTCCCAGACACTATCTAGTAGACCATGGGTGCTTGACAGACCTGGTACATGGTCCGAGGCATGGTCCGACCCATGGTTCGGTCACAGCTCAACAGACCATGCCTCACCCGATTTAAACCCCTATATAAGTCCGATTTTGGTCATTTTAGGAGGATCTCATTCTATCTCTTCTCTAACCTAGTATTAGCTCTCTAAAGAGGACTAGCCTCAATTTCTAGGTTTAAGAACTTCCTTGCTTAAGATCATTAGGGTAATTAAACTTTGGTTTGAGAAGATTATTGAAGATCTTTGTGGGTTCTTCTTGACCTTTCTCTCTCCTCTTTCTTTCTATAAATACTTTGCAAGTTCTAATCTTTGTTGTTGATCAATGTTAATGAGTATTGTTATTATGAAGTTTATTTTGTTTAATCACGTGATTAGTGAGTAATTTAATTAGTTCTAGGATTAGGTAGCCCTAATCCATGCTCTTGATTGTTGGTTTGCCCCTTTCCCAAGTTTAATTCCAAATTTCTATCAATGTTAAGCATGTGCTCACCAAGTGTTTGATAAATTGCTTGATCCACATTTTATCTTATTTGTACATATTGTTAAGCATGGAAATGTGTTTGATGATAGTGGTTGCTTGATTATTGATGCTTGAGAGTTAATACCACGAAAGTGGATTACTTCTTTTGTGACCATATAATTAGCTTAGTTTAATATAATCTCATGCCTAATTAGGATCCTAGAAATAGGTTTCTTGGTTTGTGTTTGGGTAAAAATCGCTCCCCTTCGAAAGAAGGTGTTTGTGATACCTTTGCTAATTGTCAAGTGCTTTGTTATTATATTTGGGGGTTGTTTGGGGTTAATTAATGATCAATGTGCATGATTAGTGGTGAGTCATAACCTAGAATTGCTTTTACTATTGTTTCACACCTTTATTAAGCTTTAATTAATTTGTTTGTTTAGGTTAATCAATTCAATCAACTCCTTTAATCGGTTTAGATAGTCGATAATTTAGGAAAATTTAGTACTTTATTAAAGAGTCCTTGTGGATACGATCTTTTTATCACCGCGATAAACTTGTGCACTTACGGGGGCATCATTATATAATCTACATTTTTTGGAATTTGGGAAGGAAGGGAACGAGAGTTGTTATATTTGCATTATATTGCATAGGACATCCCTAGGGCACATGGTAATATGTCGGGGTAGGATATCGGGTCCCTGTAAGGCTTGGATGGTCGTTTTACTAATTGTAACACCCCCGAATTCGCAACGATTTCCTGGAAACTATCAACGTCATGATACATGACTCGACACCGCTGAACCGTCCCAAACCCGAGGGATGCTACTGCAACATTTATCACTAAGGAATAAATGCTAAGCAGAAAGAAAAACTAGATATCAAAGGTAGCATCTAAACAAACTAAACATTAATATCAGAGTTGTCTATCAAATGAACTTAAGTCCATTAAAGTATTATTACAACTTTTGCCTTCAAGGGCACAAACAAAAAATCCCATAATCCACAATAAATAACAAGTCTAGTGGACAAGCCCACAATTAAACTCCAAAGATATCCGTCCTCACTCAGCAACACTTGCACTTTGGTTTCCGTGACGGAAACAAGGTACAGAAGAAAAGAGAAGAAACAAAAGAAAACAAAAATCAGATATGTGATACCCCAATATTGTCTATAATTATATTACCGATTTATAATTCATTTATAAATAGTTTCGGAGATTTAAATCGTATATTTATTTAACGATTCGATTTACTCAAATTAAGCCATAATAATATTAATTATTATTATGGGAATTTCGAGATTTAGAATTATCAAATTGAGGGATTTAATTAAATTGGTTTTGTATAAGAATAAGGTTTATTCATATTGTTTTAATTGGTTTTTATTAGCTTTTAATTAGCTTTAATTATTTTTAATTAGCAATTAAATCAGAAAATAATCCTAGGTCTAGTAGGTTTTGACTTTCTTTGACCAAATACCTATATAAGCTAAGAGATGGGCCAGTTGATCAGTTGCAAAAACTGAGCCAAAAACCCCAATTCTCTCTCTCCTCCCTCACGGTTTCTCTCTCTCTCTCTACCGCACACCTTCTCCCTCTCTCTCCACCCGTTGTCGCCGGCCACCAGGCCAGCCACCGGCCTCCTCTTCCCGCCGGTAATCCCCCTCCCTCTCTCTCTCTCTCTCTCTCTCTCTCTCTCTCTCTCTCTCTCTCTTTCTCTCTCTCTCTCTCTCTTTCTCTCTCTTTCTTTCTCTCTCTTTCATGCTCTGTTTTTCCCCCTCCCCTGTTTTGCTGAGCCGCGACTGTCGCGCCACCGCCGCTCCACAAGGCCGCGCCTAGGTGGTCGCCGACGAGTGGCCGACACGACTGGGCCTGCCTGTCGCTCCTCTCTCTCTCTCTCTCTCTCTCTTTCTCTCTCTCTCTCTCTCTCGATCTCTCGCGCTCTCTCTCTCCTCCGTCGCCGGTGCTCCGGCGAGCTACCGCCGATTATGGTGGTCGGTGGGTGGTGGTCTTGGTGATGGGCTAGGTCGTGGGTCCCCATGCTTGATGTATCACGGCCTAGACTCGAAAAACCGATTAGGGTTTTGTTTAATAATTTTGTTTTAATTAATTTCGTATTTTCAGTATTTTTTGAATTTCTTGTTTTACTTTTTCTGTACTCGTTTGGAGTCCGAATCCGGATTTTCAAGAGCCTAGATTGGTTGGAATAAATCAAGGAATTTAATAAAAATATTAGTTTACAGTTTCATTACTGTTTAGATTTTCGTATTTAATAAACTCAATTTCGATAATTATTTTTAATTAGGACCAAACGGACAAGCGTGATCAGGTTGTGATTAGCAAAGTTACCTATTGCGTAGTGAGCATTTGTTAGGTAAGCGATTGTGCCTACCTCTTTCCAAAGCCCCATCAAAACTATTTTGATGTGTTATGTGCTAAATGGATGATTATTGCGAATTTAATATGCGAAGCATGATTAAATTATATCGTCGTTAATTATGAGAATTAGAAATATATTCTTCGCTGAAAATATGAATTATATTGAGTATGACAAGTTTATGAAGTTTCGTTAATTAATTAGTTCATATGCTAATTATCGAGCATGTATGGCGATGTGAATTTCTAATATTATTATGATATAATATATGTGCTATTTGGAATGGGTTATTATTGAGTGCTAATGAGCACCTATTATACTTGGATGGATTATTTGTTGAAAGTGTAATTTTTGGATATCATGATTTGCTGCCGATGTGCTGCCGAAATTTCGTTAGACATATGTGAAGCACAATTGTGATAATATGCATTTATGTCGTTATCGTTGTTATTATTATTCATTATCATGAGCATGAAATGAAGTAGTAGGTCGTGGTCTCGTTGTACCACTAGGTCAATCAATGCAAGTATGTGAATTGAATTAAATGAGAATAAGACTTCTAATGGATCCCTAGGAGTAGTCGAGCTATCGAGACTCATCTAATTGATGTAGTCTAAGGATGCGTGATTTCCAAGTTACTTTTTATGGACACCTCGTAGTGTGTTCGGGACGGATCATTCCCCATCATTTAATTCTCTACATATCGATTATTATGTTAGAGGCAGTGTGAGTATACACTAGAGTAAGTCCATGGCATGTCTATATCTATCTATATGTACAGTATGGGTAATCGTTGTTCTATTCGCTCTCTTATTTCTCTAATCAAGATGGTTTATCTATTTGTGTTCGAATGATCGCTAAAGCAAGAATTGCGTGTAATTGAATATCGAGTTTGCGTGTGCTTGATTGTATGACTACCTGTGCATGCAAATGAATTTCAATGATTCTTCTAAAACCTAGGTAAGGTTTGCGAAAGTGTTTTTACTGGATATGGACGATGTTTATTCAGTTTATCTGATTTTTGTTTTCTTTTGTTTCTTCTCTTTTCTTCTGTACCTTGTTTCCGTCACGGAAACCAAAGTGCAGGTGTAGCTGAGTGAGGACAGATAACTTGAAGTTTAATTGTGGGCTTGTTCTCTAGACTTATTGTTTATTTTGGTTACTTTGGTTTGTTGAGATTTTTGGTTTGTGCCCTTGAAGGCAAAGTTGTAATAATACTTTAATGGACTTAATTTCACTTGATAGACAACTCTGATATTAACGTTTAGTTTGTTTAGATGCTACCTTTGATACCTAGTTTTTCCTTTCTGCTTAGCATTTATTCCGTAGCGATAAATGTTGCAGTAGGATTCCCTTGGGTTCGTGACGGTTCAGCGGTGTCGAGTCCTGTACAGCGACGTCGGTTGTTCCCTGGAAATCGTTGCGAATTCAGGGGTGTTACAAATGGTATCAGAGCCCTAGGTTTAAAAAGGTTGCATAGGTTTAATAAATGAATTAATAAAGATTAGTTTCATTTTGGGGGAAATAAAATGTAATTAAAGCCGTTGAGCGTAGTAGTCCTAGAAGTTAGGAATTACTTGAAATTACCTTAATTGTATTTTAAATGTTCTTATTGTTTGATTGCCATTTTGTACATGTCAACTTCTCGTTTGACCGCGATGAAGTTGACTAGAGGTAGAAAACCACGAGCGATGATCGTTGCACCTGAGAACGAGGTGGAATATGTGGATATTTCCGATAGCGAGCCAACGCATGACGAGGCCGTACCCGAGCCCGAGGCGCACGGCAATGGCGCGCTCGAGCTCGAGGTGGATCAACCCGCGCATGATGCTCACGATGATGACGTACCGCTTGAGCCTAACCATGACTTGGAAGCTAACGAGGATCCTGAATCTGAAGAGGAACCTACTGAGTCCGAACCTGAGGCTGACGATGCTCCTACTGACGAGCCAAGCGTAGAGCCTAACTCTGTGGATCTAGAGATGCGATTCGAGTATGGAGCTGGAGTTCCTGATTCACCTAGCATGCCAGACTTAGAGGATATTGGTGATGTAAGCGGCAACAACTCTGTACCTCCATAGCCTCCTGCTGATGTGTCTCCTCCTGTGGAGCCTTTCTTTGCCACTGATGCCCAGTTAGATGACATCTGTGCCTACATCGATTGCGCATTCACTACGATCGAGCGATACGAATATGAGAACCGTACGAGGATACACCAAGGTTTCTGGGTAGAAATCTTACTAGCTGGCTTAACCAACCTGCATCCTTGGGGAGCTCTCAGGGAGAAGTATGACGATGTGATACTGAAGAGTGGCTACATCAACGATGTGAAGTACAGCAAAGGCAACTGTTGGGCACTGACTTTTCATGGTGTTGGTAATGAGTTATGCTTGTTTGAGTTCGAATGGAAGGTTAATCACGTCTTGGTGCCTGCTCCGAAGGACATATGTGAGAGCTGCTGGTCCAAGAAGCGCAAGCTTGTGGACAACTTTAGAAGGCTCTTCATGCCTCAGAAGTTCAGAGGTGACGAGCATCCTTACACGCCTTGTAGGGAAGTGAAGCCAAAGTGGGACGATGATGATGACACGTCTCCCGAATCGAAGCAGAACCCAATTGCTGTTTAGCTATTTTATTGACTAGAGTTGGTCGTTTTGTTTAGAAACATTATTCCATTTTTGTGATGACCCGGCGTTGTCAAGATAGGTGTGGTGTGTAGTTGCCTAAGCAACAAATATTTTTGACTCATATTTCTTTTGCAATCTATCTTATTGCAAATCTATTTTATCTGATTATATGAAAGTCGTTGTGATTTATTTATATCACTATCGTTGTCACATATTTGCATGGTTGACCAAAAGCATGAATGCTATCTCTTATCGTCATGACATGATGGGAAATCCATGTCGAAATTATGGCAAAATCGTTGTTGAGCATTATCAACTCTCTTATGAGCCAAGTGCTAAAGCATATCAATATGGTTAAGTGTGATTGTCTATTGCCCTACTAAAATAGTATGGAGCCTCATTATGTGCATTATGAACATCTTTGTCTATTCTTGTGAGACCTATGTGTCTAAAGTGTACTATATGCGTATCGAACTATTATGCATGAGAAATGAGAACAATAAAGCAAGTATGTTGCTTATAGCTACAATGTAAGGTCGATCTTCGAAACTTATATGCTATATGCTAAATGTCAAGAGAAAGGTTTCAATTACAACCTATTTCTCTCAATTAGACCTTAATGGGTCGAGATGTGCAAATTGTGTGAATGGTGTTCATACCATTACTTTTATATTCTCAGATTGCGAAATGACAACCAAAGCCAATAGAATTGCACGACTCGAGGATGGTCTGATCGATGTGGTCGAGATCATGGCACGACAAATGGCACGCCAAGAAGAGATGGAAACCGCACAAGCCTCTGCAGCGCGTAGTTTCCGAGACTTTGACGCTCTTAAACCTCCTACATTCAAAGGTGGTGCTGATCCAACTAAGCTGGAGACTTGGTACATTGAGTTCGAAAAGTTGTTCCTGGCTACGAGTCGACCTAACAACATGAAGGTTAGCTCTGCAACGTACTACCTAAAAGGTGAAGCCAACAAGTGGTGGAACGATGTGCGAACGGACTTGCTTGCAACGCCGAACTATAATTGGGATCGTTTTAAGGAATCCATTCGTGCTAGATTTTATCCAAGTGCTCTACGACGCCTTAAACAGCGTGAGTTTGAAGGGTTAAGCCAAGACATGCTGTCTGTGGCCGAGTATGCTGCCAAGTTCAACGAGCTTGCTATTTTTGCTCCTAATCTGCTGACAACTGAAGCCAAGCGAATCGAAAGGTTCGAGGATGGACTGAAATGGGACATTCAACGTTTTGTCGCTGGACAATCCGTTACTTTTCAGGAATCTTATGACAAAGCCCTGAATCAGGAGAGGATTGTCGGACGTCGTGATACGCATTTGGGAAAGAACAAGCGCGACGAAGGCAATCCATCGCAGTCGAACAATGGTGACAAGAGGCCAAGGCCTAATGGCAACAACAATTACCAAGGTGGTCAGAACCACAATGCAAATAGAAATCGTGACTCAAATAGTCATCGAGCTACGATAATGGCTAGAAGGAATACGCTTTGTACTCGCTGTAACAAGATGCATGCTGGTAAGAACTGCCGAGGTGACGTGTTGCAATGCTATAAGTGCAACAAGCCGGGTCACAAAGCTTCTGAATGTTGGAGCCGAGGTTGGAATGGTAATGGGAAAAACTGCGATAATAACTACAATCGTGGTGGGAATAATAATGGCTATCGTGGTAATGGTGGTAACTACCGTGGAAACACGGGTTACAACAACAACAACAACCACAACAATGCTGCTCCTGCTGTGAACAACCAGGCACAAGCTCCTGCAACTGTTAATCCCGCGCCGAACAACAACAACAACAACAATAGAGGGGTTAATGGAAGAATTTTTGTGATGAATCGCAATGAAGCAGAAGCAAACCCGAACGTGATCGCTGGTACTTTTCTTGTTAATTCTTTCCCCGCTTTTGTTTTGTTTGATAGTGGTGCATCGCATTCTTTTCTCTCTAAGAACTTTGCATCTAAGATAGGCCTAGAACCTAGTTCAGTGTATAGGGCGAACATTACGATGCCAAATGGGGTGAATGTTAATTGTAATTCGTTGTACGAGAAGTGTTCGATTAAGATTGCTGGTTCCGAGCTACCTGCGGACTTGATTCAGTTCGAATTGGGTGATTTTGACGTTATTTTGGGAATGAATTGGTTGTACAAGTATAGGGCTAAGATAGAGTGCTTCGAACAACGCGTTTCTTTACGAGGACCTAAAGGTAAGAGGATCACTTACCATGGAGTTGTGGTCAAGCCTAAGCTGAAGGTGATGGTGACTATGAAGGTCAAAGAGTACGTGACTAAGGGTGAAGCGATTTACCTTTGTCATGTGGTGGATACGAGTCGCGAGACGGAACCTCCGCAGCCTATTCCAGTAGTTTCCGAGTACGCTGACGTTTTTCCCGAAGAGATTCCTGGAATGCCTCCACAACGCATTATCGACTTTACGATGACCTTGCTCCAAGTTCTGCACCAATTTCGAAAGCACCATATCGTATGGCACCTGCTGAGATGAAGGAACTGAAAACACAGCTAGAGGATTTGTTAGAAAAGGGATACATACGTCCGAGTGTATCACCTTGGGGTGCTCCTGTTTTGTTTGTACGGAAGAAGGATGGTAGTATGAGGCTGTGCATTGACTACAGCGAGTTGAACAAGATCACAATCAAGAATCGGTACCCACTTCCCAGAATTGATGATCTGTTTGACCAACTGCGTGGTGCGTCTATTTTCTCAAAGATAGACCTACCATCAGGATACGATCAGTTGAGGATTTCTGAGCCTGATATTGCGAAGACAGCGTTTAAGACGAGGTATAGGCACTACGAGTTCATTGTGATGCCTTTTGGGTTGACGAATGCGCCTGCGAAATTTATGGACTTGATGAACCGTACGTTCCAGCCTTACCTAGACCATTTGTCGTAGTCTTTATTGATGATATTCTGGTTTACTCAAAGAATGCCGAGGAGCATGAGTAACATTTACGTACTGTTTTGGAGATTCTGCGAAGACATCAACTTTACGCCAAGTTATCTAAGTGTGAGTTTTGGTTAGACCCGGTATCTTTCTTAGGGCACGTGGTGTCTAAGGATGGTGTAGCCGTAGATCCAGAGAAGATTCGAGCTATTACAGATTGGCCAAGACCGACGACCGTGACCGAAGTTCAGAGTTTTCTTGGACTAGTTGGATACTATAGACGAATTGTGGAAGGTTTTTCAAAGATTGCGCAACCAATCATGAACTTAATGAAGAAAACGACAAAGTTTGTATGGTCTGACAAGTGTGAGACTGCTTTCCAAGAGTTGAAGAAACGTCTTACGCGTGCACCTATTTTGACATTACCGTCAGGAACGGAAGGATATGAGGTCTACAATGACGCGTCTAAGCATGGCTTAGAGTGTGTTTTGATGCAACATGGAAAGGTCGTGGCTTACGCCTCATGACAATTGAAGAAGTACGAGGATAACTATCCTACGCACGATCTAGAACTTGTTGCGGTCGTATTTGCATCAAAGATTTGGCGACACTACCTGTATGGTTCTGCAGTCAAGATGTTCACTGATCACAAGAGTCTCAAGTACATCTTTATGCAGAAAGAGTTGAACATGAGCCAGAGGAGATGGCTAGAACTTTTGACGGAGTACGACATCGATATCCAGTACCATGAGGGTAAAGCGAACGTAGTCGCTGACGCTTTGAGTAGGAAGACTCGACATACTTTAAACACAGCTTTAGTGCTTCCTATGGAGATCATACGTGACTTGCAAAGTCTCGAGGTGGAAATTGTGTTTCAAGGTGACGTTCAGTGTCCCTTAGCACATATGACTGTTCGACCAACATTGCTAGAAGAGATTAAAGATAGACAGAGTGGTGATGAGGATCTTCAGCGAATTCTAAACCACAAAGACGAGGGTAGGTTCGAGGACTTCACTTTGGGGCAAGATGGAATTTTGAGGTTTCGAGAACGTGTTTGCGTACCCAATGACCCAGTTATCAAAAGTGAAATTTTGGGCGAAGCTCACAATACGCCGTATTCTGTACATCTGGTGGAGACAAGCTTTACAAAGATCTTCGCCAAGTGTTCTGGTGGAAGGGAATGAAACAAGAAGTCGCTGAGCTTGTAGCGAAGTGTTTGACATGTCAGAAAGTCAAGATCGAGCATAAAAGACCAGGTGGAATGGTACAATCATTGGAAGTTCCTACTTGGAAATGGAATTCGATTTTTATGGATTTTGTCATGGGTTTACCTTTGACACAGAAGAAGAACAACGCTATTTGGGTCGTTGTAGACCGTCTTACAAAAGTTGCGAGATTCATCCCAATTCACGACACGTGGAAAATGGAGAAACTAGCTGACGCGTACGTTAAGGAAGTCATGAGACTTCATGGTGTACCTGAAGATATTGTTTCTGATAGAGACTCGAGATTTCTCTCTCACTTCTGGCAGAAATTACAAGAAGGTTTCGGAAGCAAATTGAAGTTTAGTACCACTTTTCATCCTGCAACAGATGGTCAGACGGAAAGAACGATACAGACTCTGGAGGATATGCTACGAGCGTGTGCCCTCGAATACCAAGGTTCGTGGGATAAACACATTTCATTGATCGAATTTTCTCACAACAACAGCTATCACTCGAGCATCGATCGAGCACCATATGAAGCCTTGTATGGTAGGAAGTGTAGATCGCCTGTATGTTGGAACGACATTAGCAAGACTGCAGTTTTGGGTCCTGACATGATCCAGCAGACTGTCGACATTGTGAAGGTGATTCAGACGAAGATGCGAAGTGCACAAGATCGCCAGAAATCGTATGCAGATAAAGGTCGTAGACCTGAAGAATATGAGGTGGGAAGCAAGATACTTTTGCGAGTGTCTCCTACCAAGGGCGTTATGCGTTTTGGTCGTAAGGGAAAATTGAGTCCTCGTTACATTGGACCTTACGAGATCCTAGAGAGAATTGGCGAGGTTGCTTATCGTTTAGCTTTGCCTGTGGAACTTGAAAAACTCCACAATGTGTTTCATGTCTCTCAACTGAAGCGATACGTACATGATCCAACTCATGTCGTTCAACCTGAAACGATCGAACTTGATGAGAGCTTGACGTATGAAGAACGTCCAATCAAGATCACCGACCGCAAAGAGCGCTCGACTCGTACAAAGGCTGTTCTGATTGTGAAAGTTATTTGGTCCCGTCATGGTCAAGAAGAAGCAACATGGGAAGCTGAATCCATGACGCGCGAGAAGTACCCAGAACTTTTTATCGAAGGTACTAATTCCGTTTGAGTTTCGAGACGAAACCCTTTTTAAGGAGGGTAGAAGGTCACACCTAGTAAATTCCTCTTTTGTTTACCGCTTTGCACGAGTTGCATGTTCTAACATTGCAGGCTGCATTGCTAATCGACTTAGATCACAACCGTAGTACACGCATTGCATTATCGTTATCCTAAAATCGTTTTATACCTTCGTATGGGTAAACTCGTTTCGTTAAGAAGTGATTACTTCATGTTTCATGTTTCGAGACGACACTTCTTTTAAGGAGGGTAGAATGTGATACCCCAATATTTTCTATAATTATAATATCGATTTATAATTCATTTATAAATAGCTTCGGAGATTTAAATCGTATATTTATTTAACGATTCGATTTACTCAAATTAAGCCATAATAATTTTATGGGAATTTTGGGATTTAGAATTATCAAATTGAGGGATTTAATTAAATTGGTTTTGTATATGAATAAGGTTTATTCATATTGTATTAATTGGTTTTAATTAGCTTTTAATTATTTTTATTTAGCAATTAAATAAAAAAATAATGGAAAAAATCCTATTGGTGCCCCTCTACTCTTGACTTGTCCGATTGGTGCCCAATGATATTTTTAAATCCAATTGGTGTCCCTTTTCTTCTATTTTGTCCTGCATGTTTCCCCTTTTGCATCTGACATTAATTTTATGTTAACTACTAGATGTTTGCCATACTCACCAGTCACCACTCCATGTCCATGGCCTCTCAGAGCTTTCTCTCTCCTCTCTAAAACCCACCATCCAATGCATCCCCTCCTTCCCCAATACTGCCTGAATTGAACAAAGAATATTAAACGGTAAACTACAATTCTTGATGAAGAAATCCCATTAGGAAATCCAAAGGAATTAGCCCTTCACACTTACTAACTAAATTCTCTATACATCCCCCACTTGACTGGATTTCCTATCACATACTAGTATCATCAAGAGAACTACTCAATTTGGATGGGCACCAATAAAAAATTGAACAAATATCTCAATTGGGAAATTATGAAAGCTACAGTACATGAAAACTACTATAAGATTTTGATGATTTCAGTTAAAATACCCACATAGATCTCAACATAGAATATCAGACTCAATTTTGTAAACAATGCATCATGATTTGGAAGACCCGGATAATCATAGACTAAAGCATCCTGATGATCAGACAAATATTAGATCAGAAAACGAACAAGCCAACATATTCAATTGTCTGTTATTCTAGTCTTTCAATTACATTCAGAAATTATGCTGATAGGAGGAGAGAGAAAAGGGGAGAGACAAAGAGAAAGAACTCAAGGAATCCAGCCTTTTACAACAGTTTTCTCACAAGCTACACAAATCAAAACTTGTGTTGTGCGTGTCTCAATGGATACGGGTTTAGGGAGATGATGGAAGAAAGATGAGAGGCCATGGATATGGAGCCTTTAATTTTTATTTATTTATTTAGTTAACAGAATATTAACGTGAGATGTAAAAGGGGAAACATACAGGAAAAATTGATAAGGAGAGGGGCACTAGTTGGATTTAATAAAAACATTGGGTACCAACTGAACAAGTCAAGAATTGAGGGGCACCAATAGGATTTTCCCAAAAATAATCCTAGGTCTAGTAGGTTTTGACTTTCTTTGACCAAACACCTATATAAGCTAATAGATAGGCCAGTTGATCAGTTGCAAAAACTGAGCCAAAAACCCTAATTCTCTCCCTCTCCTCCCTCACGATTTCTCTCTCTCTTTTCTCTCTCTCTCTCCCCCTGCTGTCGCTGGCCACCAGGCCAGCCACCGGCCTCCTCTTCCCTCCAGTAATCCCCCTCCCTCTCTCTCTCTCTCTCTCTCTCTCTCTCTCTCTCTCTCTCTCTCTCTCTCTCTCTCTCTCTCTCTCTCTCTCTCTCTCTCTCTCTCTCTCTTTCATGCTCTGTTTTCCCCCCTCCCCTGTTTTGCTGAGCCCGACTGTCGCACCACCGCCGCGCCACCAGGCCGCGCCTGGGTTGTCGCCGGCGAGTGGCCGACATGACTAAGCCCTGCCCGTCGCTCCTCTCTCTCTCGCAATCTCTCTCTCTCTCTCTCTCTCTCTCTCTCTCTCTCTCTCTCTCTCTCTCTCTCTCTCTCTCTCTCTCTCTCTCTCTCTCTCTCTCTCTCGATCTCTCGCGCTCTCTCTCTCTCCTCAGTCGCCGGTGCTCCGGCGAGCCATCGCCGATCATGGTGGTCGGTGGGTGGTGGTCTTGGTGATGGGCTAGGTCACGGGTCCCCATGCTTGGTGTATTACAGCCTAGACTCGAAAAACCGATTAGGGTTTTGTTTAATAATTTCGTTTTAATTAATTTTGTATTTTCAGTATTTTTTAGTTTCTTATTTTAATTTTTCTGTACTCGTTTGGAGTCCGAATCCGGATTTTCAAAAGCCTAGATTAGTTGGAATAAATCAAGAAATTTAATATAAATATTATTTTACAGTTTCAGTACTGTTTAGATTTTCGTATTTAATAAACTCAGTTTCGATAATTATTTTTAATTAGGACCAAACGGACAAGCGTGATCGGATTGTGATTAACAAAGTTACCTACTGCGTAGTGAGCGTTTGTTAGGTAAGCGATTGTGCCTACCTCTTTCCAAAGCCCCATCAAAACTATTTTGATGTGTGATATGCTAAATGGATGATTATTGCGAATTTAATATGCGAAGCATGATTAAATTATATCGTCGTTAATTATGAGAATTAGAAATATATTCTTCGCTGAAAATATGAATTATATTGAGTATGACAAGTTTATGAAGTTTCGTTAATTAATTAGTTCATATACTAATTATCGAGCATGTATGGCGATGTGAATTTCTAATATTATTATGATATAATATATGTGCTATTTGGAATGGGTTATTATTGAGTGCTAATGAGCACCTATTATACTTGGATGGATTATTTGTTGAAAGTGTAATTTTTGGATATCATGATTTGCTGCCGAAGTGCTGCCGAAACTTCGTTAGACATATGTGAAGCATGATTGTGATAATATGTATTTATGCCATTATCGTTGTTATTATTATTCATTATCATGAGCATGAATGAAGTAGTAGGTCGTGGTCTCGTTGTACCACTAGGTCAATCAATGCAAGTATGTGAATTGAATTAAATGAGAATAAGACTCCTAAATGGATCCCTAGGAGTAGTCGAGCTATCGAGACTCATCTAATTGATGTAGTCTAGGGATGTGTGATTCCCAAGTTACTTTTTATGGACACCTCGTAGTGTGTTCGGGACGGATCATTCCCCATCGTTTAGTTCTCTACATATCGATTATTCTGTTAGAGGCAGTGTGAGTATACACTAGAGTAAGTCCATGGCATGTCTATATTTATCTATGAATAGTATGGGTAATCGCTGTTCTATTCGCTCTCTTATTTCTCTAATCAAGATGGTTTATCTATTTTTGTTCGAATGATTGCTAAAGCAAGAATTGCGTGTAATTGAATATCGAGTTTGCGTGTGCTTGATTGTATGACTACCTGTGCATGCAAATGAATTTCAATGATTCTTCTAAAACCCAGGTAAGGTTTGCGAAAGTGTTTTTACTGGGTATGGACGACGTTTATTCAGTTTATCTGATTTTTGTTTTCTTTTGTTTCTTCTCTTTTCTTCTGTACCTTGTTTCCGTCACGGAAACCAAAGTGCAGGTGTAGCTGAGTGAGGACGGATAGCTTGAAGTTTAATTGTGGGCTTGTTCTCTAGACTTATTATTTATTTTGGTTACTTTGGTTTGTTGGGATTTTTGGTTTGTGCCCTTGAAGGCAAAGTTGTAATAATACTTTAATGGACTTAAGTTCACTTGATAGACAACTCTGATATTAACGTTTAGTTTGTTTAGATGCTACCTTTGATACCTAGTTTTTCCTTTTTGCTTAGCATTTATTCCTTAGCGATAAATGTTGCAGTAGCATTCCCTTGGGTTCGTGACGGTTCGGCGGTGTCGAGTCGTGTACAGCAACGTCGATAGTTCCCTGGAAATCGTTGCGAATTCCAGGGTGTTACAAGATAAACTCAATATTCAATTACATGCAATTCTTGATTTAGTGATCATTCGAACACAAATAGACAAACCATTTTGATTAGAGAAATAAGAGAGCGAATAGAACTGCGATTACCCATATTGTTCATAGGTAGATATAGACATGCCATGGACTTGCTCTAGTGTATATTCACACTATCTCTAACATAATAATCGATACGTAAACAATTAACAATGGAGAATGATCCAACCCGAACAGACTACGAGGTGTCCATAAGTAACTTGGGAATCACGCATCCCTAGACTACATCAATTAGATAAGTCTCGATTGCTCGACTACTCCTAAGGATCCATTAGGAGTCTTATTCTCATTTACAATTCAATTCACATACTTGCATTGATTGACTTAGCGGTACAACGAGACCACGACATACTACTTCATTTCATGCTCATGATAATGAATAATAATAACGACGATAACGACATAAATGCATATTATCATAATCATGCTTCACATATGTCTAATGAAATTTCGGCAGCACTTCAGCAGTAAGACATGATATCCAAAAATTACACTTTCACAAATAAACCATCAAAGTATATTAGGTGCTCATTAGCACTCAATAATATCCCATTCCAAATAGCACGTATATTATATCATAATAATATTAGAAATTCAACATCGCCATACATGCTCAATAATTAGCATATGAACTAATTAATTCAAGAAACTTCATAATCTCAACATACTCAATATATTTCATAATTACAGCGAAGAGTATATTTCTTATTCTCATAATTAGCGATGATATAATTTAATCATGCTTCGCATATTAAATTCACAATAAATAGGCGATTAGCACATAACAAGTCAAAATCTTTTTATGGGTTTTGGAAAGAGGTAGGCACAATCACTTACCTAATAAACGCTCACTATGCAGTAGGTAACCTTGCAAATTACAACCTGATCACGCTTGTCCGTTAGGTCCTAATTAAAAACAATTACCGAGACATAATCAGTAAATACGAAAATACAAAAAAAAATAAAATATTAATCTAATATTTTATTTAAATTCCTTGATTTATTTCAATAAATCTAGGCTTTTGAAAATCCGGATTCGGACTCCAAACGACTACAGAAAAATAAAAACAATATTGAAAAATACTGAAAAATACGAATTTAATTAAAACGAAATTATTAAAACGAAACCCTAACTTATTGTGCAAGTCTCGACCATGGTCATCCACAAGGGGACCCATGGTCCGACCCATCACCACCACCGACCACCATGATCGGCGGTGGTGGCTCGCCCGTGGGTCGGCCCACGACGGTCGACCGCTCGGCCAGGCCGCCGGCGAGCAAAACAGGGGAGAGAGAGAGAGTTATCGCGAGGGAGAAAGAGAGAAAGAGAGAGAAAGGAAGAGAGAGAAGAGGAGGCGGCTCACCTCGGTGGTGGCCCTGGTGTTCCGGTGACTGGCGGCCGACCAAGGGGGAAAGGGGAGGCCGGTCGAGTGAAGAGAGAGGAGAGAGAAAGTGTGTGTGCCGTGAGAGAGAGAGAAGAGAATTGTGAGGTTTTGGCTCAGTTTTTTGTAAACTGATCAATTGGCCCATCTCTTAGCTTATATAGGTCCACAGTCAAAGAAAGTCAAAACCTACTAGACCTAGGATTAATTTTCTGATTTAATTGCTAATTAAAAATAATTAAAACCAGTTAAATGCTAATTAAAACTAATTAAAATAATATGAATAAGCCTTATTCATATACAAAACAATTTTAATTAAATCCCTCAAATTTGATAATTATAAATCACGAAATTCCCATAATAATAGTTAATATTATTATGACTTTATTTGAATAAATCGAATCGTTATATAAATATACGATTTAAATCTCCGAAACTATTTATAAATGAATTATTTATCGATATTATAATTATAGAAAATATTGGGGTATCACATTCTACCCTCCTTAAAAGAAGTTTCGTCCCGAAACTTGAAACATGAAGTAATCACTTCTCAAAATGAAACGAGTTTACCCATGCGAAGGTATAAAACGATTTTAGGACTACGACAATGCAATGCATGTACTACGGTCGTGATCTAAGTTGATTAGCCATGCAACATGCAATGCTAGAACATGCAACTCGTGCAAAGCGGTAAACAAAACACGAATTTACTAGGTGTGACATTCTACCCTCCTTAAAAAGGGTTTCGTCCCGAAACTCAAATGGAATTAGTACATTCGATAAAAAGTTCTGGGTTCTTCTCACGCATCATGGATTCAGCTTCCCATGTTGCTTCTTCTTGACCATGACGGGACCAAATAACTTTCACAATCGGAATGGTCTTTGTACAAGTCGAGCGCTCTTATCGGTCGGTGATCTTGATTGGACGTTCTTCATACGTCAAACTCTCATCAAGTTTGATCGTTTCAGGTTGAACGACATGAGTTGGATCATGTACGTATCGCTTCAGTTAAGAGACATGAAACACATTGTGGACTTTTTCAAGTTCCACAGGCAAAGCTAAACGATACGCAACCTCGCCAATCCTTTCTAGGATCTCGTAAGGTCCAATGTAACGAAGACTCAATTTCCCTTTACGAACAAAACGCATAATGCCCTTGGTAGGAGATACTCGCAAAAGTATCTTGCTTCCCACCTCAAATTCTTCAGGTCTACGACCTTTATCTGCATACGATTTCTGGCGATCTTGTGCACTTCGCATCTTCGTTTGAATCACCTTCACAATGTCAACAGTCTGCTGGATCATGTCAGGACCCAAGATTGCAGTCTCACTAATATCGTTCCAACACACAAGCGATCTACATTTCCTACCATACAAGGCTTCATATGGGGCTCGATCGATGCTCGAATGATAGTTGTTGTTGTAAGAAAATTCGATCAACGGAATGTGCTTGTCCCACGAACTTTGATATTCGAGGGCACTTGTCGAAGCATATCCTCTAGAGTCTGGATTGTTCGTTCCGTCTGGCCATCTGTTGCAAGATGAAAAGCGATACTAAACTTCAATTTGCTTTCGAAAGCTTCTTGTAGTTTCTGCCAGAAGTTAGAGAGAAATCTCGAGTCTCTATCAGAAACAATATCTTCAGGTACACCATGAAGTCTCATGACTTCCTTGACGTACGCGTCAGCCAGCTTCTCCATCTCCCACGTGTCATGCATAGGGATGAATCTCGCGACCTTCGTCAAACGATCCACAACCACCCAAATGGCGTTCTTCTTCTTCTGTGTCAAAGGTAAACACATGACAAAATCCATAGAAATCGAATTCCATTTCCACGTTGGAACTTCCAGTGATTGTACCATTCCCCCAGGTCTCTTATGCTCGATTTTGACTTTTTGACATGTCAAACATTTCGCTACAAACTCAGCTACATCTTGTTTCATTCCCTTCCACCAGAACACTTGGCGAAGATCTTTGTAAAGCTTGTCTCCACCAGGATGTACATAATATGGTGTATTATGAGCTTCACCCAGAATCTGACTTTCGATATTTGGGTCATTGGGTACCCAAACACGTTCTCAAAACCTCAAAATTCCATCTTGGCCCAAGGTGAAGTCCTCGGACCTACCCTCGTCTTTGTGGCTTCGAATCCGCTGAAGATCCTCATCACCACTCTGTCTATCTTTGATTTCCTCGAGTAACGTTGGTCGAACAGTCATATGTGCTAAGGTACATTGAACGTCACCTTGAAACACAATCTCCACCTCGAGACTTTGCAAGTCACGTATGATCTCCTTTGGAAGTACTAAAGTAGTGTTTAAGGTATGTCGAGTCTTCCTACCCAAAGCATCAGCGACCACGTTCGCTTTACCCTCATGGTACTGGATATCAATGTCGTACTCTGTCAGAAGTTCTAGCCATCTCCTTAGGCGCATGTTCAACTCTTTCTACGTAAAGATGTACTTGAGACTCTTGTGATCAGTGAACATCTTGACCGCGGAACCATACAGATAGTATCGCCAAATCTTCAATGCGAATACGACAGCACAAGTTCTAGATCGTGCGCAGGATAGTTATCCTCGTGCTTCTTCAATTGTCGTGAGGCGTAAGCCACGACTTTTCCATGTTGCATCAAAACACATCCTAAGCCGTGCTTAGACGCGTCACTACAGACCTTATATCCTTCTGCTCCTGACGGCAATGTCAAGATAGGTGTACTCGTAAGACGTTTCTTCAACTCTTGGAAACCAGTCTCACGCTTGTCAGACAATACAAACTTTGACATTTTCTTCATTAGGTTCGTGATAGGCTGTGCGATCTTTGAAAAACCTTCCACAAATCGTCTATAGTAGCCAGCGAGTCCAAGAAAACTCCGAACTTCGATCATGGTCGTTGGTCTTGGCCAATCTGTAACAGCTCGAATCTTCTCTGGATCTACGGCTACACCATCCTTAGACACCACGTGTCCTAGGAAAGATACCGTGTCTAACCAAAACTCACACTTCGACAACTTGGCGTAAAGTTGATGTCTTCGCAGAATCTGCAAGATAGTATGTAAGTGTTGCTCATGCTCTTCGGCGTTCTTCGAGTAAACCAGAATATCATCGATAAAGACTACAAAAAACTGGTCTAGGTAAGGCTGGAACGTGCGGTTCATCAAGTCCATAAATTTTGCAGGCGCATTCGTCAACCCAAAAGGCATCACAGTGAACTCGTAGTGCCCATACCTCGTCCTAAGCGCGGTCTTCGCAATATCAGGCTCGGAAATCCTCAACTGATGGTATCCTGATCGTAGGTCTATCTTTGAGAAAATAGACGCTCCACGCAGTTGGTCAAACAGATCGTCGATTCTGGGAAGTGGGTATCTATTCTTGATCGTGATCTTGTTTAACTCGCGGTAGTCAATGCACAGTCTCATACTACCATCCTTCTTTCGGACAAATAAAACAGGAGCACCCCAAGGCTATCCCTTTTCCAACAAATCCTTTAGTTGTGTTTTCACTTCCTTCATCTCAGCAGGTGCCATACGATACGGTGCCTTCAAAATTGGTGCAGAACCTGGAGCTAGGTTGATCGTAAAGTCGATAATGCGTTGCGGAGGCATTCCAGAAATCTCTTCGGGAAATACATCAGCGTACTCAGAAACTACAGGAATAGGCTGTGGAGCTTCCGTCTCGCGACTCGTAACCACCACATGACAAAGGTAAATCGCTTCACTCTTAGTCACGCACTCTTTGACTTTCATAGTCGCCATCACCTTGAGCTTAGGCTTGGCCACAACTCCTCGGTATGTGATCTTCTTACCTTTAGGTCCTCGCAAAGAAACTCGTTGCTCGAAGCGCTCTATCTTAGCCCTATACTTGTACAACCAATTCAGTCTGCAGATAGCTCGGAACCAGTTATTCTTATCGAAAACTTCATTCTCATACAATGAATTACAACTAACATTCGATCCATCAGGCATTGTAATGTTCGCCCTATACACAGAACTAGGTTCTAGGCCTATCTTAGATGCAAAGTTCTTAGAAAGAAAAGAATGCGATGCACCACTATCAAACAAAACAAAAGCGGGAAAAGAATTAACAAGAAAAGTACCTGCAATCACATTCGGGTTTGCTTCTGTCTCATTGCGATTCATCACAAAAATTCTGCCATTAACCCCTCTATTGTTGTTGTTGTTGTTCGGCGCGAGATTAGCAGTTGCAGGAGCTTGTGTTTGGTTGTTCACAGCAGGAGCAACGTTGTTGCGGTTATTGTTGTTGTTGTAAACTTGTAACCCCCGTTTCCACGGTAGTTACCACCATTACCACGATAGCCATTATTATTCCCACCACGATTGTAGTTGTTATCGCGGTTCTGCCCATTACCCTTCCTACCTCAGCTCCAACATTCAGAAGCTTTGTGACCGGGCTTGTTGCATTCATAGAACTTTAGCACGTCACCACGACATTTCTTACCAGCATGCGTCTTGTTACAGTGAGTACAAGGCGTATTCCTTCTAGCCATTATCGTAGCTCGATGACTATTCGAGTCACGATTTCTATTCGCATTGTGGTTCTGGCCACCTTGGTAATTATTGTTGCCATTAGGTCTTGGCCTCTTGCTACCATTGTTCATGTGCGATAGATTGCTTTCGTCGCGCTTGTTCTTACCCAGATGCGTGTCACGACGTCCTACAATCCTTTCCTGATTCAGGGCCTTGTCATGAGATTCCTGAAAAGTGACGGATTGTCCAGCGACAAAACGTTGAATGTCCCATTTCAGTCCATCCTCGAACCTTTCGATTCGCTCAACTTCATTTGTCAGCAGATTGGGAGCAAAAATAGCAAGCTCGTTTAACTTGGCAGCATACTCAGCCACAAACAGCTTGTCTTGGCTTAACCCTTCAAACTCACGATGCTTAAGGCGTCGTAGAGAACTAGGATAAAATCTAGCATGAATGGATTCCTTGAAATGATCCTAGTTATAGTTCGGTGTTGCAAGCAAGTCCGTTCGCACATCGTTCCACCACTTATTGGCCTCGCCCTTCAGGTAATACGTCGCAGAGCTAATCTTCATGTTGTTAGGCTGACTCGTAGCCAGGAACAACTTCTCGAACTCAATGATCCAAGTCTCCAGCTTAGTTGGATCAGCACCACCTTCGAATGTAGGAGGTTTAAGAGCGTCAAAGTCTCGGAAACTACGCGCTGCAGAGGCTTGTGGGTTTCCATCCCTTCTTGGCGTGCCATTTGTCGTGCCATGATCTCGACCACATCGGTCAGACCATCCTCGAGTCGTGCAATTCTATCGGCGTTGGTTGTCATTTTGCGATCTGAGAATATAAAAGTAATGGTATGAACACTATTCACACAATTTGCACATCTCGACCCATTAAGGTCTATTTGAGAGAAATAGGTTGTAATTGAAACCTTTCTCTTGACATTTAGCATATAGCATATAAGTTTCGAAGATCGACCTTACATTGTAGCTATAAGCAACATACTTGCTTTATTGTTCTCAGTTCTCATGCATAATAGTTCGATAGGCATATAATACGCCTTAGACACATTGGTCTCACAAGAATAGACAAAGATGTTCATAATGCACATAATGAGGCTCCATACTATTTTAGTAGGGCAATAGACAATCACACTTAATCATATTGATATGCTTTAGCACTTGGCTCACCAAAGAGTTGATAATGCTCAACAAAAATTTTGCCATAAATTCGACATGGATTTCCCATCATGTCATGACGATAAGAGATAGCATTCATGCTTTTAGTCAATCATGCAAATATGTAACACAACAATGATGTAAACAAATCACAAAGACTTTTATATAATCAAATGAAATAGTTTTGCAATAAGATAGATTGCAAAATAAATAAGAGTCACAAAATATATGTTGCTTAGGCAACTACACACCACACCAATCCTGACCACACAGGGTCATCACAAAAATGAAATAATGTTTCTAAACGAAACGACTAACTCTAGTCAATAAAATAGCTAAACAGCAACTGGGTTTTGCTTCGATCCAGGAGGCGTATCATCATCATCTTTCCTCCTTGGCTTCACTTCCCTACATGGCGTGTAAGGATGCTCATCACCTCTGAACTTTTGAGGCATGAAGCGCCTTCTAAATTTGTCCACAAGCTTGCGCTTCTTTGACCAGCAGCTCTCACAGATGTCCTTCGGAGCAGGCACTAAGACGTGATTAACCTTCCACTCAAACTCGGACAAGCATAACTCGTTGCCAACACCCTGAAAACTCAGCGTCCAACGATTGCCTTTGCCATACTTCTCGTCATTGATGTAGCCACTCTTCAGTACCACATCGTCATATTTCTCCTTGAGACCTCTCCAAGGATGCATGTTGGGTAAGCCAGCTAGTAAGAGTTCTACCCAGAAACCTTGGTGTATCCTCGTACGGTTCTCATATTCATAACGCTCGATCGTAGTGTATGCGCGATCGATGTAGGCACGGATGTCATCCAGCTCGGCATCAGTGGTGAAGAATGGCTCCACAGGAGGAGACACATCAGCAGGAGGCGAAGGAGGTACAGAGTTGTTGTCTCTTGCATCGCCATTATCCTCTAAGTCTGGCATGCTAGGTGAATCAGGGAATCCAACTCCATACTCAAAACGCATCTCGAGATCCACAGAGTTGGGCTCAACGCTTGGCTCGTCAGCAGGAGCATCATCAGCCTCAGGTTCGGACTCCGTAGGTTCCTCCTCAGAATCAGGATCCTCGTTAGCTTCCAAGTCATGGTTAGGTTCGATTAGAACGTCATCGTAACGATCATCATGCGCGGGCTGTTCCACCTCGAGCTCGTGCGCGCCATTTCCATGCGCCATAGGCTCTTGTGCGGCCTCGTCGTGCGTAGGTTCGCTATCGAAGATGTCTACGTATTCCACCTCGTTCTCGGGTGCAACGATCATCGCTCGCGGTTTTCTACCTCTGGTCGAGTTCATCGCGGTCAAACGAGTAAATGTCATCTACAAAAGAGCAATCAAACGATAAGAACATTTAAATCACAATTAAGGTGATTTCAAGTAATTCCTAACTTTTAGGACTACTACGCTCAACGGCTTTAATTACATTTTATTTTCCCCAAAATGAAACTAATCTTTATCAATTAGTTCATTTATTAACCTATGCAACCTTTTCAACCTAGGGCTCTGACACCATTTGTAACACCCCCGAATTTACAATGATTTCCTGGGAGCTATCGACGTCATTATACATGACTCGACACCGATGAACCGTCCCAAACCCGAGGGATGCTACTGCAACATTTATCACTAAGGAATAAATGCTAAGGAGAAAGAAAAACTAGGTATCAAAGGTAGCATCTAAACAAACTAAACATTAATATCATAGTTGTCTATCAAGTGAACTTAAGTCCATTAAAGTATTATTACAACTTTGCCTTCAAGGGAACAAACCAAAAATCCCATAATCCATAATAAATAACAAGTCTAGAGGACAAGCCCACAATTAAACTTCAGAGCTATCCGTCCTCACTCAGCAACACCTGCACTTTGGTTTCCGTGACGAAAACAAGGTACAGAAGAAAAGAGAAGAAACAAAAGAAAACAAAAATCAGATAAACTGAATAAACGTCTTCCATACCCAGTAAAAACACTTTCGCAAACCTTTACCTGGGTTTTAGAAGAATCATTGAAATTCATTTGCATGCACAAGTAGTCACACAGTCAAGCACACGCATACTCAATATTCAATTACATGCAATTCTTGCTTTAGTGATCATTCGAACACAAATAGACAAACCATCTTGATTAGAGAAATAAGAAAGCGAATAGAACAGCGATTACCCATACTGTTCATAGATAGATATAGACATGCCATGGACTTACTCTAGTGTATATTCACACTATCTCTAACATAATAATCGATACATAGAGAATTAATAATGGGGAATGATCCGTCCCGAACACACTACGAGGTGTCCATAAGTAACTTGGAAATCACGCATCCCTAGACTACATCAATTAGATAAGTCTCGATTGCTCGACTACTCCTAAGGATCCATTAGGAGTCTTATTCTCATTTACAATTCAATTCACATACTTGCATTGATTGACTTAGAGGTACAACGAGATCACGACATACTACTTCATTTCATGCTCATGATAATGAATAATAATAACGACGATCACGACATACTACTTCATTTCATGCTCATGATAATGAATAATAATAACGACGATAACGACATAAATGCATATTTTCATAATCATGCTTCACATATCTCTAATGAAATTTCGGCAACACTTTGGCAGTAAGACATGATATCCAAAAATTACACTTTCACAAAGAAACCATCAAAGTATATTAGGTGCTCATTAGCACTCAATAATATCCCATTCCAAATAGCACGTATATTATATCATAATAATATTAGAAATTCATCAACATCGCCATACATGCTCAATAATTAGCATATGAACTAATTAATTCAAGAAACTTCATAATCTCAACATACTCAATATATTTCATAATTACAGCGAAGAAAATATTTCTTATTCTCATAATTAGTGACGAATAACTTAATCATGCTTCGCATATTAAATTCACAACAAAAAGGCAATTAGCACATAACAAGTCAAAACCTTTTTATGGGTTTTGAAAAGAGGTAGGCACAATCGCTTACCAAACAAATGCTCACTACACAGTAGGTAACCTTGCAAATCACAATGTGATCACGCTTGTCCGTTAGGTCCTAATTAAAAATAATTACCGAGACATAATCAGTAAATACGAAAATCTGAACAGTAATAAAATATTAATCTACTATTATATTTAAATTTCTTGATTTATTTCAATCAATCTAGGCTTTCGAAAATCCGGATTCGGGCTCCAAACAAGTACAGAAAAATAACAACAATTATTAAAAAATACTGAAAAATCCGAAATTAATTAAAACGAAACCCTAACTTATTGTGCAAGTCTCGACCACGGTCACCCACAAGGGGACCCATGGTCGGACCCATCACCACTATCACCACCCACCGACCACCATGGTCGGCGGTGGTGGCTCGCCGGTGACCGGCGGCCAAGAGAGAGAAAGAGAGAGTGTGTTTGCGAGAGAGGGAGAGAAAGAGAACGAGAGAGAGAGAACGACTGAGCGAGAGGGAAGGGGAAAAAGATAACCGGTGGTTCAGCCCACGCCGGTCGACCGCTCGGCCAGGCCGCCGGCAAGCAAAACAGGGGAGAGAGAGAGAGAGAGTTGTCGCGAGGGAGAAAGAGAGAAAGAGAGAGAAAGGAAGAGAGAGAAGAGGAGGCGGCTCACCTCGGTGGTGGCCCTGGTGTTCCGGTGACTGGCGGCCGAGCAAGGGGGAAGGGGGGAGGCCAGTCGAGTGAAGAGAGAGGAGAGAGAAAGTGTGTTTGCCGTGAGAGAGAGAGAGGAGAATTGTGAGGTTTTGGCTCAGTTTTTTGTAAACTGATCAATTGGCCCATCTCTTAGCATATATAGGTCCCCAGTCAAAGAAAGTCAAAACGTACTAGACTTAGGATTAATTTTCTGATTCAATTGCTAATTAAAAACAATTAAAACCAGTTAAATGCTAATTAAAACTAATTAAAACAATATGAATAAGCGTTATTCATATACAAAACAATTTCAATTAAATCCCTCAAATTTGATAATTATAAATCACGAAATTCCCATAATAATAATTAATATTATTATGGATTTATTTGAATAAATCGAATCGTTATATAAATATACGATTTAAATCTCCGAAACTATTTATAAATGAATTATAAATCGATATTATAATTATAGAAAATATTGGGGTATCACATTCTACCCTCCTTAAAAGAAGTTTCGTCCCGAAACTTGAAACATGAAGTAATCACTTCTCAAAATGTAACGAGTTTACCCATGCGAAGGTATAAAACGATTTTAGGACTACGACAATGCAATGTGTCACGGTCCGCCTTTTCAAGTTGCGGGACGTGCGGCGCGCTCATGTCTCCTAGCGGCAAGAGTGTCAGCCGTACACAAGGAACGTCTTCGGGGTGTCCGTGGACACAAGAGAGTGAGGGAGGGACGGAGTTTGAGAGAGGAGTTGGATGATGAAAGCAATCAATACAGTTTAACAACAACAAGCATTGACATCAATACATCGATATGGAGGACTGATTCCCCCATAAAGAGTCCTTAGAGCTTTATTCATTCTGACAGGAGTAGACATCAAGAGTGGATAACTTTCATACTCAACATCTATTACTAAAAGTAAAAAGACTAGAAAGCTTAAAGACATGTCCAAGGGTCGACACGCAGGAAGCGCTTTAGAGACATGTTAGGAAAGAACTAGAAAGCTTAAAGGCATGTCCAAGGGTCAACACGCAGGAAGCGCCTTAGAGATATGTTACATTACAAGGAAAGTAAAGCAAAGCAGTAAATTACAAGGTGTAAAGGGCGGAACCTAAAATTCTCCCCCACTAAAGTTGTCGATGTCCTCGGCGACGTGATTCAGTCATCAAGTGTCGGGGACGGCTTGGTGCGGATATTGGCCCGGTGTGACTTGTTGCGGGCGGAGTCCTCTAGATCTGCATGGTACGGCTTCAAGCGACTCACATGAAAGACAGGGTGTACTTTCATCCAAGTCGGGGGTTCCACTTTGTAAGCCGTCTTGCCCAACCTTTTTGTGATAAGGATAGAGCCTTCATATTTGCAGACCAACCGCTTGTCACTTCCTCTAAGGAACCGCATCTGCTCTCGGAGGATCTTCACCATCACTAGGTCTCCCACTTCGAACTCTAGTGGCCTTCTCTTCTGATCAGCCCATTTCTTCATGTGTTTTGAAGCCTTTTCTAAGTAACTCCGAGCAATGTCAGTGTTTTGCTTCCATTCTCTGGTAAAATCATAGGCTTTCTTGCTTCGGCCCTTGTAGTGATCATCCACTGTGTGTGGTAGGAGAGGTTGTTGTCCTGTGACAACTTCGAAGGGACTTCGGTTGGATGAGGAGCTCTTCTGAGAATTGAAACAGAGTTGGGCTACATCTAGCAGTCTCACCCATTCTCTCTGGTTGGCGCTCACGAAGTGTCGAAGGTATTCTTCGAGGAGCCCGTTGAACCTTTCTGTCTGTCCATCCGTCTGGGGATGGTACGCTGAAGACATGTTTACCTCTGACCCAAGAAGCTTGAAGAGTTCACCCTAAAAGATGCCTGTGAACCGAGGGTCTCGGTCACTCACAATGCTCCTCGGCAGCCCCCAGTACTTGACAATGTGTTTGAAGAAGAGGACGGCGGTCTCTTCTGCCCCGGTCGCTTTCGGCATCGGGATGAATGTGGCATACTTCGAGAACCGATCCACTATCACCATGATCACCGACAAGGGTCCGACCTTCGGTAAACAATTAATGAAGTCCATGGAGACACTCTCCCATGGCCTAGTCGGCACTGCGAGCGGGTTTAGCAAGCCGCCCGGCTTGAATCGATCTGGCTTGTCTTGCTGACACACGAGACACGTCCGAGTGTAGCTCATCACATCATCCTTCATTTGGGTCCAGAAATACTGTTGCTTTAACAAGCTCAAGGTTCGTTGCCACCCTGGATGTCTTGCCGAGAGGGTGTCATGACATTCACTCAGCAATTTTCTATGAAGGCCCTCGGGCCTGGGAACATACAATCTATGTCTCTTTGTGAAGATGAGGCCATCTTCTATCCAGAATCGTCATGTCTTCCCTTCTTTAATGAGTTGTTCGATGGTCTTCGCCATCGTATCTTGACCCAGATGCTGCTTGATCTGGTCACGGATTGTAGTGGCCACATGACTTGCCGACAAGTGAGCCATCTGCTTCAATGTAGCGAAGTCGGCGCGACGACTGAGAGCGTCCGCAACCTTGTTGTTGACCCCTGGTCTGTATGTGAACTCCACATCAAATTCCGCAAGAGATTCTTGCCACCGAGCCTGTCGACCAGTGAGTCTCGGTTGGGTTAAGAAATGCCTCGCCGCGGTGTTGTCTGTGAGAACGAGGAATTTCGAACCCAGAAGATAGTGTCTCCAGACCCTTAAGCAATGCACAATTGCCAGTAACTCCTGCTCTTGAGCGGCATACCGCCTCTCGGCCCCATTCAGCTTGCGGCTCTCAAAAGCAACTGGGTTCCCTTCTTGAAGTAGAACTCCCCCGAGGGCAAAGTCTAAGGCATCAGTCTCGACCTCGAAAGGTTTTGTGACATCAGGGAGAGTCAACACTGGTTCCCTGGTTACCATATTCTTCAAATTCTCGAACGCCTCATTCTGTGATTCGGCCTAATTCCAACCTTCACACTTCTTGAGCAAGTCTGTGAGGGGAGCCACAATACCAGAATACCCTGCAATGAAACGCCGATAGTAATTAGCAAGGCCAAGGAAGGAACGGAGCTCAGAGACATTCTTCGGAGGCTGCCACTCCTTAATGGCTGAGACTTTCTTAGGATCCATGCGCATCTTCCCATTTCCTACAAAGTGACCAAGGAAACTAATTTCTTCCTGTGCAAACGAACACTTCTCAGACTTCACGAACAGGTGGTGCTCGCGCAACTTCTCGAACACAAGTCTTAAGTGTTCCAGGTGTTCACTCATGGTCTTGCTGTAGATCACAATATCATCGAGGTATACCACCACGAACTTATCCAAGTACCCATGGAAGACATGGTTCATCAAAGTGCAAAACGTTGCAGGAGCGTTCGTCAATCCAAAGGGCATCACTAACCACTCAAAAGCCCCATATCTCATCACACAAGATGTCTTCGGCTCGTCCCCTTCTGATATACGAACTTGATGGTACCCCGATCTCAAATCAAGCTTCGTAAAGTACACAGCATCGCCAAGTTGATCGAACAAGTCAGCAATCAACGGAATAGGATAGTGATTCCTCGCCGTCTCAACTTGTTGAGTGCCCGATAGTCAATACACAGCCGGAGAGTTCCATCTTGCTTCTTCTAAAACAACACCGGAGCCCCATAGGGCGCTTTGGACGGCCGGATGAATCCTCCCTTCAATAGACCATCCAACTGTTTCCTCAGTTCAGCCAGCTCGGGAGGTGTCATCCTGTAAGGGCTATGAGCGGGTGGCACGACTCCTGGGATCAACTCGATCTGATGATCGACGGATCGGCGAGGGGGGAGGACTTGGGGAAGATCATCGGGCAAGATGTCCTTGAATCCCTCAAGCAGTTTCACTACCTCCGAAGGCGTGTTCTCATCTCTACAATCTTCCTTCATCGACAAAGTGGCCAGGAACGACGGTTCACATCTTCTAAGTCCCTTCTCAAACTGCATTGACGAGAGCATCTATCCCCGTCTATTCTCAACCTTCACGTTCGACGCTTTCACAAGACATGGGCTGTCACCCATCACCAACAAGGAACTCAAATGGGGCATGGGCGCCGCTTTAGACGTGCGGAGGAAGTCCATACTCAATACCATCTTAAAATCATCTAGTGGAGTCACAGTAAGGTCCAATCGACCACTCCACTCCCCTATCCGTGTGAGGACTCCCTTGGAAATCCCATGAATAGGTCTTTCTGTCGAGTTCACGGCCTTCATGCTGCCGCCAGCGCGGTCCAGCTTCAGTCCCAATCTCTCTGCTTCCATGCCGGCCACGAAGTTATGGGTGGCACCCATGTCAATCATTGCTCGAGTGTTACGTCCATTGATCACTACGTTGACGTACATGAGCTCAGTCGACTTGGGTTTTAGAGAGGTCTCATCTAGTAAATAAACAGCTCCCATGTGTGGTATCTCATCCTCATCCATTTCATTGTTTCTGCTTGTCTCTCCTTCGTTGGTGCCATCAGACTCCACAGACATCTTAGATAGATTCTGTTGGAGGGCACTCAAGTCTCGATGAGGGCACTCGGTGTGTTTGTGTGGCCCTTTGCAGTTGTAGCAACTCAACTTTGACGGCCATCTTGCCGTGGACGTTTCTGTCCGATTGAACGACGAGGTTGAACCTGGGGGCCGGTAGGGTGCTGGTCTAGGAGATCCTCTTCCAATGTTCCCATATCTATTATTTCCACCACTGTAATTACCCCCATTGTAGTTTCGAGCATTGTTCGAGCCTGTCTGGGAGCCCGTTGACGCTGCTCGGTTCACAATCGAACTCGGCCCTGTTGGCCCTTTCTTCGGTGGGATCTCTTTCCCTAGTTGGTTGTCAAAGAGCCGTTTGGCCACGCTTATAGCAGCCGACAAGGTATCTAGCTTCTGTCTGTTTAACTCACGTTGAGCCCACTCTTTCAGCCCATTGATGAAATTGAACATACGATCCTTGTCGCTCATGTCCCTGATCTCCAGCATGCACGCCGAAGTACTCCTTCACATAGTCTCGAATGGTCCCCGTGTGCTTGATGGTCTTTAACTTCCTTCGGGCAATGAACTCAGTGTTCTCCAGGTAGAACTGGTCGTTGAGTTCCTTCTTGAACTCTTCCCATGTGTCTATTTTCAAAGTTTTGGCTTCGATCTCGGCATACTTCGAACGCCACCACAATTTCGCGTCATCCACTAGGTACATGACCGCGGTGTCAACCTTCTGGTCCTCTTCCAGTCCACTGATTCGGAAGTATTGTTCTAGGTCGAAGACAAAATTGTCTACTTCCTTGGAGTCTCTGGCTCCACTGTAGGTCCGGGGCTGAGGGGGTTTCACCCGTCTCGACCCTGATCCACCACTACCGCTAGCAATGACCCGGTTGATCGTAGCACACTGATCCCACAACGCTTGGAGTTGATTGTGGATGTGGTCAAGCTCCTCCCACAAGCTTGTGGAAGATATATCATGCACTTGGGCCTCCAATGCATCGATCTGTGCATCCGACCCGATCACAAGTTTCTCTAGCTCTTCCATGGTCACCATGGTTTCGAATTCAATCTAGCAACCTTTCACTGAGCGTGCTTCTCTCGCTGCGCTCTGATACTAACTGTCACGGTCCGCCTTTTCAAGTTGCGGGACGTGCGGCGCGCTCTTGTCTCCTAGCGGCAAGAGTGCCAGCCGTACACAAGGAACGTCTTCGGGGTGTCCGTGGACACAAGAGAGTGAGGGAGGGACGCAGTTTAAGAGAGGGATTGGATGATGAAAGCAATCAATACAATTTAACAACAACAAGCATTGACATCAATACATCGATATGGAGGACTGATTCCCCCATAAAGAGTCCTTAGAGCTTTATTCATTTTGACAGGAGTAGACATCAAGAGTGCATAACTTTCATACTCAACATCTACTCCTAAAAGTAAAAAGACTAGAAAGCTTAAAGACATGTCCAAGGGTCGACATGCAGGAAGCACCTTAGAGACATGTTATGAAAAAACTAGAAAGCTTAAAGATATGTCCAAGGGTCAACACGCAGGAAGCGCCTTAGAGACATGTTACATTACAAGGAAAGTAAAGGAAAGCAGTAAATTACAAGGTGTAAAGGGCGGAACCTAACAAAATGCGTGTACTACGGTCGTGATCTAAGTCGACTAGCAATGCTAGAACATGCAACTCGTGCAAAGCGGTAAACAAAACACGAATTTACTAGGTGTGACACTAATACCCACTTTGAAAGGCCTAACACCGGAATCGTGGGTGAATACTGAGATCAAAAGCCCCGGATGACTTACCGGGGCCACCATGGACCATCTTATGTCATGATTGACCCCCTTGAACAAGTTTGGCCAAAATCACATCCAGTCTCCATGACGCCGAAAATTGAAGCCGATAATACATGTTTTTTGGGGTTCAGGAAGGCCTAGGCATGAAAGTTCTTCTTTTCGCACCATATTGCACGGGAAACCCTATGGGATATGGGAGGGTTTAAGGGTCGGTTATCGGGTTCTTGTTATGTTTTGGACTACTGTTTTACTGGACACCCATTTTAAAAGGTCGAACGCTGAAATCATAGGTGAATACGGAGTTCGAATACCTCGGATGACCTATTGACGACACCGAGGTCGTCTTGGTCATGGTATACCCCAGAAAAATTTGGGCAAAAATCATATTTGAGTCCTGAGATGCCGAAAATTGGAGGTTAGCTATTCGCATGGCCAAATTTAAAAAGGAGAGAGAGTTGGGCCATATTTAAAGAGGAGAAAGAGTTGGGCGTGTGAATAATTGTGAGGAGAGAGAGTAGCTAACGAAGAATTTGCGCTTTCTTTTTGGGATTTTTTTATTGCTGTATTTTACCATGGTGGAGTTTTAAGGATCTACCGCTTTCAACCACGTATATTTATATGTATGTTTCTTTCTTTAAAAAACGATTTTTTTAAGTTCTTTAAACAAAAAAAAAAAAGAGTTTTCCTCACGGCACTTGATTAAATGTGTAATTTTTTTTTTTTAAAACCTTGATTGGTCTCAACTCTCAAGTCTCAATTTACAAGGTCTTTATTCATTTGCAAACACTGAACATAAACTTTGGTGACTAAACCATAGAATAATCAGCGGTTCCAGGTAAAAAAAAAAAATGCATAAACATAAGTTACAGGAAATAATGGAAAATAACATTGTGAAGACTCTACAAAACAGTGATTTCCAGTCTGAATTCTGAAAAATGAGCAAAGCCAAGTAAATCATTGATTGGTTCAATGATTATATGTTCCCTTTCTCAACCGGAATAGGATCCTCTCCATTTACCCAAGTATACACGTACCTCAAGAATCTTTGCAGAATCTTCTCCAGAATCCAATATACGGCGATGGAATTTGTCAGGAGGGAGTGATTATCACTTCAACAAGCAAGGTAGAAACTTAGCATCTGGGGAAATCCTTTGGAGGTGGTAAGATAGACTCGTTAGGGCCATTGCCATTGTCTACTAGAAATGCCATCTTTAGTCCCCATGAGGTGTGTACTTCTAGATGGCAATGCAGAAACCAAACACCTGCATTATTCGTCATTCGAAATCCATTTTGGTTAAGGTTGCAAGATTTGAACTAGTTCCAATCAAACTTCCAATTCAAGAGCAAATAAGTAAGGAAGTTCGAGAAAACTTCAGAGCAATAATGTGCAGAGAGTAAGACTATGATATGATGATATGAGTGAAGTCTTATAAGACCGTCCCATGGTGGCATGGGGTGACTTTTATGAAGAATAAGACCACTTCTTGTCCACAAGAACGGTCCTATACAAGTTGTTGTGATCTTCAATTTTTACTCGAAGATGTTTAAGCAATTAGGATTCTTGTAACTTAACCGTGAATTTGAAGGTTTGATTCTTCCCGGCCTTTGTGCCTCCTAGCACGCACTCACAACTCCATGACTAAAACTCTTATGTATGACTATTTAAATTTCATCTATTATCACATTCATTGCCATATAAGTATTTGTAAAGGTGATCATTATTGATCTCTAGTATCACATATACCTGGATTATCTGCTTGGAACCTGATTGCAGTCCAGCCACCAGTAGGCACGTCGATTGTGTTGCGCTCAACAGGATCAACAAGATTGAAATTCTCTAAATCCTTACTTTCATCATAATTCCCTTGCCCTGTACCAACGACGAAGAAATTGAACCCATGCAAATGCGTTGGGTGACTTTCAGGCGCAATGATTGTAGTGTCTTGAAGTACAAGTTGGACTGTGGCATTATAAGGTAGCCTATAAACTTTAGTACCATTCTTGGTAACTAAGCCACCGGTATAATTCCCAGTATAGTTAAAACTTATAGGAGGTTTAGCTGGAAAATCATCTGTAAAAACTCCACTTATGTTGTAATAATGAGCTTGAAGAAGGGAAATTGTAGGCATGATAAACGTGACATTGTTGAAATCTCCTACGAGCCTACTACCATTAAGACAAGAGGAGCAAAGGTCTACCCCTACACTCATGGTGAAAAATAGGGAATGATCAACAATTAAGGGTACTTTGGCCGGGTATTGCTTCGAGTTTAGGCTACGAAGGGACTTGGTGAAATTAAGTTGAGAAATGGTAGCGTTTATAGATGGCATGGCGGTAATGACAAGGGGGGAGTTAGCTTGGCGGCCCTTGTAGCGTAAAAGGCCATAGTTGGTAATGTTGTCTACGGCCACAGGAGCATCCATAAAGGAGGAAAAGGCTATTAAGTATTTGCCCGGTGTTTGATCAGCCTTTAGAAGGGCATTTGTTGTTTGGCCAGGGGCAATGTAAATGGTGTCTGTTATGAAAGTTTTGGTGTAGCTTGCATCAACTTCAACTACTGTGAACAAATGACCTCCTATTTTGAAGAAGAGCTCATCGTTGACTGCAGCGTTGACTATACGGAGTAAGTATGTTTTGTTGTGTTCAACATGTAAAGTAAAAGTACCTGAAAAAATCATCTCTAAACTTAATACAAATTATATGTACAAGTTCATACCATACAGCTGTTTCACCAATAATAAATGGATTTCTGAACGGAATTTGAGAAAGGGAAACCCATGCAATGCCTCATATATGTAGTACATATAAGTGCGCCAAGCAAAAAATAAAATAAAAAGTAGTACAGTGCAGATTTGTATACCCTGAGAAGAAATTGAACAATTCCGAATTGGTCCAATGCGGCCGTTGATGGTATGAGCATCTGACACATTTGGCGGGAAACCAGATTTCGTAGCTTGATTTATCACAGTTTCAGTGTCTGCTTTCCACCATTCGCCTGATAATGGATGTTAGATACAACATTTAATTTGTTGGCATTATTCTTAAAGCAAGCTTGGTTAATTTAGCAAATAGCAATAATGTTCTTAAAGCCTCCACCTAAGACAATTAGTTTTTCTTTGTCAGGCTTAGGAAATGGGTAGGGGGTGCCTTTCTTCGGTAAAATGACAATTGGTCCATGTACCGTGGCCCTTAGCCATGAAATGTGCGCATGCCAAAGAAGTGTGCCTCTCTGTCCTGTGATGGTGAAGTTATAAAGATAGCTTTGCCCTGGCTGTATTGGACATTGTGCTATGTATGCTGGACCATCTGACCACCCAGTTCGAAGCTGTCGAATACCATGCCTGTGATCGACAAGTGAATTATGTGGTTACTCCAATAAAATCTCTAAGACATGATCGAGTTAAAGTTGTAGTGATTAAATAGGTATACTGGATGTACATATATATGTAACTACTTACACAAATTGACTTGGGTTTCACAAAATTCGTTAGTTAGTCTATGCTTGTATTTTAGCCCTATTTGTCCTATTTCTTTGGAAGAAAATGGCTTCAAAATTCAAAGTCTCACCAATGTATAGTGACATTGTAATTGACATGGTTGATAACCCTGACAAGAACTGTATCATCCTCCCTAGCGCGGAGAGTTGGCCCAGGAAACTTGCCATTGACGGTCACAATAGGCTTGGTAGAGCAGAGCTTTGTGAAGTTATTCACTACCACCTGAATGCATGATACCACACAGGTCATTGTTTCAAACTAGTTTACAGTTTATATACTTTGTGCGAAACCGTCAATCATATATATAAGAAAAAACAAATAGTAATGTCCAAGGCATCTACTTCCAACGCGATACTAAAATGGGAACCGGTAGTAAAATATTCAGCCAGGGATGAATGTCATATACCTTGAATTCGTAATGTCTAACCATAGCCTCGGCTAATGCTGGAAATAAAACAAGAGCAACCATTGCCCGAAGCCAAGGCCCCATCTTCACTCTTAGGTCTACCTTACTTACGATGTCTCTCATATGGTTGCTATTTGTTTTTGCTTTTCCTCCTTTAGGCACTTAGTTGAATGACCGGACCATTGCACACTTATTTAAGTATAAGATCTTAATCACTGATGCTGCAATGTCATTTTACTTGGTTAGGTGAGTGAAGAAGCCATATAATGTGTAGGCTTTCTGGCCATTTGAGTTTTCTTGTATTTTACATAAAGTTGATATCCATCGTGTTACATGTTTAGATGTTAAAGAGTAAGCTATAGGGGAGGGTTTACATCCTGTTGCCATCCTCATCCAGTCCAGGGTAACTGTCAAGTCTTCGATATATAGACTTAGACCTAGAGGTCTGCAATCATCACATTTGATTATTGTTCGAATATGATTAGAAAAAAACAAAGGATTAGCGGTACACTTAATTTAGTCAGAAAACCACCAAGTTCCATGCTTCGAGAGACGGGAGACCAAGGGCAGAACAGTAGTTGATCAATCTGGAAAGTGGAAATCATAACACTCCAGAAGAAGGGTTGTGTGGCAACTTAGTATACAATCCACAATTGTAGTTGATAGTTAAGTCAGATTAGAATTATTAGTAAACCCAGTTAATTTCTGTTGAACAACATTTTTCATGATGTGCTAATTCTGTTTGATGGCTAAATGAAGCTTGAATAAGATTAAGAGGGCGTAATTAGCAAAATAAGCTACCGTTGATCTCTCAATGCTAAGTGTTTAATCTTCTTTGGACTGGCTATCCTCAATAGGAGGGAGATGTGGTGCACAGTTTACTTAGAAGGTTGGGGGGTAGTTTTCAATCCAAAGAAAAGATTAAACAGGCCTGTTGATTTTGTTGGACCTTTGCATTTCCATCGTGCTTCATTCTTGTTTGCATTACCTGTTTGAAGTTAACAGCTTATCTTCCTCATGAATCAGTTTCAAGTTCTGTATGATCTCAGTTCTCAACTAATTTCTGTTCTGCCTAGGACAAACAAAAGATAAATAATGAACGAAAAAGAAAGTTTGTTGACAACAAAATAAAATGGACTAGTGGAATATAATAATAAGTCAAGTTCTCAACAAACATTATCCAAAATACTCAACACTTAAGTGTGTGTAATGTATATGAATAGCTGGTGTAATCTGGACCTTAGTCGTCTTCATATGTCAAAAAAGAATATATATTGGTGTGAGGGAATCATTTGAGAAGTATGGGGCATTTTGGATGATTTGCATGCTCTTATTGCAGTTTCGTCTAGCTCTGTGATGTTTATTTCTCGCAGCAACAATGGTCTAGCTCATTCCTTTGCTTCGTGTGCGGCATCCTCTGGTTTTTCGGGCACCCTTTTGCCCGAGGAATTCTGTTCCGAATGCGGGCTTAAAGTTGTATGATTGTCATTTTGGGTTTCTTTAATACAACCCACAATCTTTATCGAGCTAAAAAAGGAATCATTTGAGAATTTTGGGGGCTTGGGGTACTACATTCTACTGACTGCCTGACATAACCCTTCTGCTGGACCCAAAATCTTTAAAAAGGCCTGGTGATTATTGAATTTATGCATAGATTATACCCTCGTTTCCTTCACGCAATGAATTTTCCTTCGTATTTCCATTATCATGGAGTTCCGGGATAAAACCATATATGCAATAAGGAAAACAAACCTGACTTGAAAATACTCAGGTCACAAAAATAAAGGGCACATGATAAAGAATTTAAAACTAAGCTTGATTTTAAGCTGTTGCTCCAACAGGAACAGGTCCCTCTAGCCTAGAGCTTCCATATAGTGTCTTCTCAAACCGGATGATCTCGTCCTTGGATCCGTAAGCGACTTGGGTTCTGTCATCAAGATTGACGATCATCTTGTCCAACACAGATTGAGTACCATCACTGCTGTAACCTCCAGCCTTCTCAATCAGGAACCCAAGAGGTGCAACCTCAAATAGCAGCCTCAATTTTGCCTTGGCAGATGGTGATGCTACATTTGTGAATATACCTTTCTCCTTCACCAGGATCTATATAATTTCAAAATGAGTAACTTCAGAAAATGTGATCTTATCTTAATCTAATGTAGGATAGCAATGCACTTGAGTGTCCTTAAAAAAAACTATTCCAAACCTGGTTAACATCTGGCACCATGCCTCCTGTGTATCTCAATGTGTATTTCTCTGTCACGTAATGTTGAATCAACTGTCGCAGAAAATCAAAGAACAGGGTCAAATAACGACATCGAAAACGGAAATTTTAACTAGAGTCAAAGTTCAGTAATACTTAATATCAATACATGATTAAGGGTTTAACCAAAACCTTTTCATAGTTAGCATTGTCAGATGTGGCTCTTAAGTTCCCAGGGCAGAACAGTTTTCCTTCATTGATTTCCGTTGTTTCCTTCACATGTTGCCACTTACCTAATTCGTAAACAACAAAATAACCTCAAAATGTATAAACAGAAAAAAAAACAGGGGTGGTGACATCTTTCAATCTTCAAACCATTACAGTAATCTAATAGCTGTTGGAATTTTATTAAGTATAAGATGCAAACCTTCATCAAGAAGAAGAAATTCATGGGTGCCAGGGAAGTCCTTGAGGGCCAAGACATAAGTAGTCCTAGGACCATAAATTCCCATGGCTGCAGCCACTTGGTCTCCACCTGTTACTCCAGTTAACTTGTCACCTGGCCAGACTCCAAATATGGTACCCACTGAGAAATTTGTGTCGATAATGCTGGAGCCATCGAGGGGGTCGAATGCAACACTGAATCCACCTATTGTTTTTGTTTTACAAAATTAGAGAAATATGTAAGTTTATGAAGAAGTTCATTTCAAAGATATGGTTGAGGGCTTGGACAAACCTTCAACTGGCCCTCCCATATCTTGAAGCTCAGGGACTTCTTCTGAGCAAGCATACTTGCAGAAGTGTGAGTAATTTAAGGCCTGTAGTTATCAAGATTACACTATTAGCTTCATGACATACTATTCTTCAGAATTCTTTTGACAAACAACAATTTAACATTTCTTTTATTTTGATCACACCCCGAAAAGATGCAGTGTCATTTGATATTACTAACCAGCCTGAGTAGCTGACTATGTACGCGTTTTGCTCCAGATTGAATCAAGAATCAGCGCAAGGATCAGAATTTTTATTATTATTAGGTTCTACATTGGCTATTAGGCATTAGCTACCTAACATAACCCTCCCTCTGGAGAGACGATATCATTAAACATTTACAAAATTTGTGGTTCAAGTACTAGGCAATGAAGCACATTGAGCGGTCTGAACTCATTGTTTTGGAAATCGTATTTAGAATTGCTCATAGGTTATGCATATAATTTCTATTTATCGGTTTTTCAAATGGGAGAAAGAAGATCATGACAACAATCAGTTACAAGTGACTGGGAAGCCAAAATAATAACCTCAAAAAGAAGCTTGTCGGCGAGCACATCCACAGCCAGCTGTTCATCCCCAAAGGAGTTGACACATGCAATTCCACCACAAGAAGCTGTCCTGACTTTGAAAGCAATGGTCCTTAATGCTTCCCCCATGCACATCAGCAACCTAATCAGACCTTTGTCAGGGGTTGCCTTAGCTAGGAACTCCTCCTGCATTCATAGTCCAATGAATAACACATGCATAATTGCCAATTTAGATAGTTGTTGAGCACAACATTCAAATTGGATATCCAAATCCAATAATTGCCTTCTTGCTATATATACACTTACCAAACTGTCACCAATTTCACACCGGGTTACAAGGGCAGAGTTGTTCTTCGCCTTGGTGAGCCTAAGGGATGACTTGGTTGTCATCCGCAATGATTCTCCAAAGAGCGAGCTTGATTTTAAACTCTACAAAACAGTTTGCCTCAATGTCAATACGCTTGCTGTATTCGCCTATAGTATCGAGTATCATATTCAATTTGTATTAGTTTAGAATGTCTTCATATACATATATCCATACTTCTACACAATCTACTTGAGCTAATGTATATATACATGTAACCAAAGCTCATGTATTATGTGCAAATATATATTTAGATAATTATACCTTGGGGTTGAAAGATGGAGAGATTGATGATGGAGGCAAAAGAGAAGTTGAGTGCTGAGAAGAGATTCTAGGGAGCAGCATGCTCTTAGAACAGCAAGCCATGCTGGTCTCCATTGCTTGCTGAGAAGAGATTTGCTTGGCCTTCTGCTTTGTTTCAGTGATTAAGTCTAGTGGCTTGACTTGAGCTTGGAGGGATGAGAGTGGACAGTGGAGAGTAGGAATGTAGATAAGCAATTAATAGGCTTCTGCCACGTGGCTTTCTCTTGAAGGATAGACTGCTGCTCAGATGAATATCCATCTCTCAAATATTATGTGGTTATCTTATGGCCCTCTGCTTTAGATTTGTTATTATGTTAGTTTCTGACAGGCTCTGACTGTATGTGTGGCACTGGCCCCTTTTAGATCTTTCTCATCTCTATACTTTTTTGTTTCTTTACCTTTTTAAGGTATACTCGAAGCTTTACTTAGCTACATTAAAGGTTCATTTCCATAACTTTTCTGTATTTATGTAAGGATAACAATCCCTAAATTTCAAACACAAAAGTAATTTTGAGAAACACCCAGGATATATAATACATATACTCCCTCCGTCCCATGATTACGTTGTCAATTACTTTATCGGGGTCTCCAATGTACAACTTTGACTATAAATAACTATAACTCTATGAATATAAAAATTATAAAATATAATTTTTCAAAAGTACTATTAAAAACGAATCTAACAATAAATTTTGTGAATTGCTAAATACCGCCCCAAATTACTACCTACCGCCCCCCCAAATTCCCTCTTTGCCCTTCACTCATCCTCACTCATCCTCACTCATCACTCATCCTCCCTCAAACTCATCCTCACTCAAAGCACCACCACCACCACCACCACTCACCACCACTCGAAAAACCACTACCACCACCACCACCACCACTCACCACCACTCGAAAAACCACTCACCACCACTCAAACTCATCCTCACTCAAAGCAAAACCACCACTCACCACCACCACTCACGGATTCGAATTTTTTTTGCTTTATTTACTCTAATTTACTTATTTTCGAGTTCGTCGGAGTAGTCGGGCGTCTGAAACAGGCGACTCACCCATGGGTGAGTCTTGGGTGAGTCGCCTGTAGAAGACGACTCACCCATGGGTGAGTCACCTGTAGCAGACGACTCACCCATGGGTGAGTCGCCAGTCGCAGACGACTCACCCTTGGGTGAGTCAAGATCGGCAGACGACCGACACAAAAAAAAAAATATTATTATTTATTATTATTATTATTATTATTATTATTATTATTATTATTATTATTTATTGTTATTATTATTAATATTATTATTGTTATTATTATTATTATTATTATTATTATTAATATTATTATTGTTATTATTATTTATTTTTATTATTATTATTATTAATATTATTATTGTTATTATTATTTATTATTATAATTATTAATATTATTATTTATCGTCTAGCCGTCGCAGCTGAGTCTTTCATTAGTTTGATTCCTCCGGAGCAAGCGGAAGGTTTTCGATCGATTATGGAGGAGTATATGAGAGATTGGCGGGCTGCCAAATGATGTATTGACCCTAGATGAATTTGTTATATATTTATATAAGAGTTTCATTGTTATTGTTATTTATTTGTGTTATTGTAATTTGTTGTTTCTTATTTATCTTTTTTGTTTTATTGTAATTTGTTGTTTTATTTACCTCCAATAATCACGAAAAAAATATAACATGCAAAATATAACAATCACACAAAAATGTGACAATGATATAAGTAGAAAAATATAACAATCACGCAAAACATTCAATTACGTCGACCTCGCTAAACGATCCCGATGTGCTCTTCGCCTAACATACATTTGCTCCCAACCAGTGACACTATCAGAACGGGAAGTAAATCATGCTGCGCATATCGGAGGAACAGGGAAATCTGAGGCTAAATTCAGACGGATATAATGCATGTACGAATCACCTAAATGAGCTATGGATAAGGCCGAGTGCCTTCAAACCTTGCTACAGAGTTCCCTCCAGGGGAGCAACCGCGCTGATGACCAAGGTAGGCACCGTAAATAGCCCAATTTGTTTGGACTCGTTAGGTGATCTACGACCACCCTTGCCCCAGCAGAACGAACTAAGATATCTCGAATGAGGATATAGAATAGAACAAGGTAATCCGCAAGTGTCGAAAGAGTGGGTAATTCCATGTAAGGATGACAAAGGTAGGGCATTTCCCATTTTTATAGGATGACAAATCTTTCTGATTTTACGGTATAGACGCTTATGACCTCCCCCTCTATGCCTTGCGATAATGATTCCTCTGGCATTACGGCCTTTACCACAATGACGCTGTCCATAGATCAAATTATTTCGTGGATTGGATTTCACTTGATTGTCTACGGCTCCATTGCGTGTGCTCGGGGTAGAAGTTTTGTATAAATGTATCGCCATGCTATTAAGTATTTTGATTTAAGTTCTTTTCTTTCTAAGAGGTGGAATAGAATAACCCGATAGTAAGGGCAATTTGTTTTGCCCAATTAATTGCATCTGTATCACTATCAAATAACTCATCAGTGACGAAATGCGTACTGTAATCAACACCATCACCACCGAACCGCTCCAAAGGAACCTAACGAAAACAACGAAAACAATGTTAGCTTAATCTTAAATTCAAACGTCTATCAAAACCGACTGAACCAAGGGACAGGCGTCTGAAATTTCCGTTTGGACCATGGAAGAAACAATATTAATAATAACAATAAATAATAATAATAATAATAATAATAATAATAATAATAAATAATAATAATAATAATAATAATAAATAATAATAATTTCATTTTTAATTAATTAAACAATAATCAGTAATAATAATAATAATAATAATAATAATAATATTAATAATAATAACAATAAATAATAATAATAATAATAATATTAATAATAATAACAATAACAATAAATAATAATAATAATAATAATAAATAATAATAATAATAATATTTTTTTTGCACAGTCGTCTGAAATTTCCGACTCACCCAAGGTTGAGTCGCCTGTAGCAGACGACTCACCCAAGGGTGAGTCGCCTTTAGCAGACGACTGTGCAAAAAAAATGCGCAAAAAAAAAAATTTACCTCCGCCACCGTCGACGGCACTTCCTGGTCGCCGGCAGACATCCGCGGCCGTTGCTTGAGTGAATGTTGATGAAGGTTGGGTATGAGAGTAGGTGGTAGAGAGTGGGTGGTAGAGAGGGAGAGGATGAGTGAAAATTTAAAAAAGGGCAAAATTGGAATTTGGGGGGGCGGTAGGTAGTAATTTGGGGGCGGTATTTAGTAACACCCTAAATTTTTTACATTGTTAATCTTTATATTTTTTCATATATTAACAGTCAAAGTTTATAAAGTTTGACCTCCAAAAAGCAATTGACAACGTAATCACAGGACGGAGGGAGTATGTGTCATTCGGGTCGAATATTGTGATTATCTTATCTAAAGATGCCTTTATGCCGTACTTGAGCCGTGCTTTCGTATTTTGTAATAGTATCGTATCGTGACGACTCTTTCAAAATGTAGGCCCAGGTCGTGCCCGTGCTTGTGTCGTGTCGTGCATGCTGTGCCCATACTTTTTTCAAATACTCCCTCCGTCCCAGACAAATACTTACAGTTGCTTTTTCATGGTCTTCAATGCACCATTTTGACCTTAAATAATTATAATTATATGAATATATAAATTATAAAATTATGATTTTCCAAAAGTACTATTTAAGATGCATCTAACAATAGTATTTTTACATTATAAATCTTTGTATTTTTCACAAATTTATGGTCAAAGTTTGTGAACTTTGACCTTGAAAAAGCAACCGTAAGCATTTGTCTGGGACGGAGGGAGTAATATTTAAATTTTCGTCGTGTCATGTCGTTCCGTACCTTACCTGACCGTGCCCCCCAATGCTTTCTTTTTAAAATCCAAGTCCGGTCATTCACGCTTGTCCTCCATGCCCGTGCCCGTATCATGTCGTGCCATGCCTCGTGCTAATCGTACCTAGTGTCATCTCATTCTTACCTCTTACATAAATTTTATGGATAACTTTAGTGTATTTGTAAATGTAAAATTCACATCAAATTGAACACAAACACAATAGAGTAGGACACAATCACACAACCCATTGTAAAATGTTACTCCATTGGGCCTTGTTGAAAGCCCTAGGAGGGGGAACGGCACTTGGGCACTGGTGTGGGACCTGGGGTGTTGAAAATTATCCCGTACTTTTTTTTATTAGGCCTTTGAGAAAAGCCTCAAAATAAAAGGAGCGAAAAAGAAATTTCATTTCCTACCCCGTAAATTAATTGATGCAAAGAGAGCGAAAAAGTTTTTGAAAATGTCGAAAACCTTCTCAGAATTTGGTCACCAGCAACTCACTCAGTAAGCTCTCTCCAATTTACCTCCATTTTCTTCTTCCTATTCTTATTCTTTCTCTCTCCTATGAATACTCAATTGATTATCTCTTCTAATGTCACAGATTATCTCAACCAATTCGAGATTTACTCTCAAGAACGTTTTACAATCCCCCAGAATCCCACGATGTTTCAATCAAAACCCTACTTGAATCTCTTCTCTCTCCAAAAATCCCCGACAATCACGATATTCGCTCTCGAATTAGGGATTTCTCTCTGTGTTGCGCATTACTCTCATCTGCGAACTCATCAACATCGCTTTATGTTAACTGGATAACAGAAGAGCTTTCAATAGCCGCGAATTCGGCTTTTCGAGCGATTTACGGCGATTCTGGTTGGGGGGAGAAGAAATTGGTGATTGAATTGATGCCTGAAGTGCTCCCTTTGATTAAGAATACGATAAAGGAGAGCTCCATTGATGGTTCTGATGAAGGTGATGAGATTTCGGCTGCGTGTGCTAGGGCTCCCCTTGGTTACGCCATTGTTGCCGCTTATCAGCTTAGATGGTTTGTCACACAGGTTTTGTGCATTTTCTTTGCGGTTTTTGTTTAGAAGATTTATTTTAGGGTATAAGCTTGTTTTGTGAATTTAATTTGGTGAACTGTGTGTTTCAGGTTGAGAATCCGCATTTGGGAAAACTGTGTGGTCTGGTTGTTCCGTGTGGTCTCACAGCTCTTGATCACTGGTCTTCTGAAGTTAAAGTATGTTACTTGGAAATTTTCATATTATATGGTTTTTTATTTGGCGCATTGTGCCTTGTTCAATGGTACTTGTTTGTTTAATAGCAAAATCTCAACCTGTGTTGTGGATTGCTTATTTCTCTATGTATGCGATGTTCATAGAAGGGCATTCTGCTGTGACGTAGGAATTGGCTCACGTAGTGTCAAAGGCTCAAACTCAAACCCATTTATGTTTGTTCTTTGGGACATTAGAAATGTTGGACATTGAAAATCTTCTTATTCAATTTGGATATTATAGTAAAATGTACTCTTCTTTCCATAAGATTAATGATATCAACAAGAGTTTAATGACTTGAAATATGCAGTTATGAAATCTAATCTGTTTTTGCTTTAGTGAATCAAATGTGAGATGTTCTGAGTTCAGGTTTTGGATATTGGAAAAAGGTATCAAAGAGAAATAAAATGCGAAATTAGTTCCCCGGTAATAACTTAAGACAACTTTCCCATTTAGTACTTTCCTGTTGCTCCCTTCATTATGGCGAGGCCGAGTATGCAAAGTGTGAATTTGTTGCAGATAAGTAATGGAGTGCTCTGTCCTTGGTATTGTATAGCTGGAACACAAGGAGCATGACAATGTAATATACTGTCGTTATATGTGCACTTGGATAAACAAAGTTTCTTGTTGTTAATTGTTATTGAAGAAAGAACATTCATGCCTACTTGTTGCTTTGTAATATCCGTGTTTAACATTCCCCATCAGTGTCTTTTTGCTTGTAAATGATGAGTTAAATAGTGTAGTCATTTTTTCTAATTCTTGTTCTAGATCACTTTGCCTGGAATTTTTCGCATGTAGGTACTGTTCCTTAGTTTATATTCATTCTTGTTTCTCATGTGAGCATCATCTATTTCTGTTGAATTCTAGGAGCAAGGAATGATTAGCTTCATACATCTCGCTAAAAATGTTAGTGCTGTCGAGCTAAGTTGCTATGGGGATGTGATTCTTGATGCCTGCCAACACAATATCGTCTCCAGTGATGAAATATGGCATTCTGCTGTTGAAATGACAGTAATTCTTGTTACTTGTTTACAGAGAAACAACCCTCGTAGCCCATGGTGTGTAATCTTCCAGTCTGACTTGCAGTATTATTACATGTATTTTTTATGACTTATACTATGCAGAACAACATGATTGAAGCATGGAAAAATATGAATGTGATCAGTTTCATTCTTGACTGGAATCATGTTTGATGTTGGCATGTTGATGGTTGCTACCTTGGGTTGGATTATTGTCTGTGGAGCAATTTTCTTCTAAAACAAAGCTTATCTGATTACTGCTTTTTGTTTTATGAAACAGACAATACATCATGCTTTTGTTGAAGTGGAATAAATGTTGTCCCTCAAATTTTCTTTTCTTAACAATGTTTAGCGTAAAATCTGCTGTATCAGAAGACCGCCATTCAATGCATGTCTAGGATATTGGAGGCTTGTTGCATGCTAGTTGCCTTGTATTATCTATATATGCTCCGTGCTAGGAAACTAGCCCTTTAATGGTGAAGAGAGTTAATTAGAAGTTGGCTCGTCAATTGCCTAGATCAATATAAGTTCTTACGAATTTTTGGTTGTGTAGTTTTGCTATCTATGAATATGCTACTGTGTTTATGAATATGCAATAAAGTGGTCTGTTCCTGTTTTAAGTTGATAATTTGAATTTAATATATGCCCATTGTTGTCTGCATCATTTAGATCAATGTCTTATATTAACAGGGCTGTGGATGCTTTCTGACTTTACGTGTTTATTCATAGTTAAAATGTTACATTACCTGATAATACACAGTAGTTACAAACCTAATACCATTGTTTGTAGGTTTGAGAAGCTGCTAAATGAGATGTTAGGTCACTTGGAGCGCCAACCTAGGAACAAGGAGCGCCGTATTGCATGGCTCAAACTTATTGAACCACTGTTCAGCTGTGTTGGTCTCGTACTGCTAGCTCAATTCAGACGTTTGTTTCCCCTTTTCTTCAAATGGATGCATGCTGATGATGATGGAACTGTTTTGTTGGTAAGGACTCAATGCTTAACTCTCGGCTTTTAATATCTCTCTAGATTCACGTTATCATTATTGCCTGACAATGCGAATTTTGAGGGGGTGCCATAATTGGTATAGGTTCTCAACAGGATCCTTGCGGTTGTTAAATTGACATGGATAAGTAGCAGCCCTCATTTTGTCAGGTGAGCTTGAATTATTGCGCTAAGTTGTGCATTTATGCCATCCTTGTATGAATTATGTTGTCCAATGTAGTTATATAGGTAAATCCTTGTGGTTAATTTCTTATTATAACGGAACTTGTATAGATTGTCTGACCTGTGAGCCATCCTATGTTTATCTCTTGCTCTTTTTTCAAGTTTCTTCACATCTGATCTCAGGTTGGTGGATGAATTGGCCATTTTATACAAAGAGGCTGCTTTAAGAACTGTTAGGGAGGAGATTAGAATATGTATTTGTCAGATATTAGTCCTGCTTCAGCAGTAAGGACTGACTATTTTATTTCTGCTTACTTTAGTAGTCTGGAGTCCTCGAGGAGAAAGTATTTGTTAACTTTGGTTTTCTTCTCTGAATCGTAGGTGCAAAGCACTGCAATTTGAATCAACTTGGGAAAAATACAAGGATGACCCTAACCTAGGGGCTCTTGCCCAGTCAATTGCTGGAAACACCACAACTGTAAGAATTCTAGCTCCTGCAGTTCTTTTCCTTCTTTTTCCTGAACAGTCCTTCAGTTCGTTAATTTTCTTTACTTGTCTGAAACATTCTGCTCCCTATCCCAAAGTGATTGTATGCCTTCCACGTGTCAATTGTTTTCTTTGAAAGCTGTTGATTAAGTACAGGAGGAGAAAGTGGAAAAGAAAATTGCTATTATGGAACTGTAGTTATATAAGAATGCATTACTTGACTATGGATATTTTTAAGATCTATCCATTGTGTTAATTTTCTTTACTTGTCTGAAACATTCTGCTCCCTATCCCAAAGTGATTGTATGCCTTCCACGTGTCAATTGTTTTCTTTGAAAGCTGTTGATTAAGTACAGGAGGAGAAAGTGGAAAAGAAAATTGCTATTAGGGAACTGTAGTTATATAAGAATGCATTACTTGACTATGGATATTTTCAAGATCTATCCATTGTGTTAAAAAAATATAAAGCCTCAGATGTATTTGAATGGAACATCCATGGTAGAACATGCTCGGAATTCAGTCCTCATAGACCAGTGCCAACTGCTAAGTAGAAGGTTATGATATGTGTACAGACAGTTTTGAGAGTAGCTAACACCTGATTCGATCATCACCAGTCTTCCTAACTTGATGAATGCTCCATGGTACATGCTGCTGCTTGCTGTATGATTCAAGGGTGCAATGACAGAGTGAACTATGTGCTAGAAGTTGGTAATTCTTTTCTTTCGAGTGTCGCCAGGTGGTGGGGTGGTTTAGTGGCATGGTGTGTTGCTATGAAGTTCTTCATATCCTTGATTTACATAACCAAGACGTCTGAATCCAAAATTATTTGACCAAATTGATCTGCCTTTAATTCATGGTCAAGGGTTGTTGTGGTTTAATTTTTGGCTAAGCGCTATCAGCCTACCACATCATATGCTAGGTTTATTTGAAAATTTGTTGGAATAAGAATTCTTCGCAGTATGTTTCCTCCTTGCCTAAGCTTGTTTGTTTCCTGCTGGCCTGACACGGGCTAAGAAGATACTGCAGTTTGTGAGCTTATTGCTTGTCTATCATTCCCATCATTGTCTTTCATGCTTTATTCTTCAGACTATCCTGACCCTGCATCTATGTTGACACCATGCAGGTGGTCCAGTAAACACTGGGAGGGTTCTTTTGCCGTTTGTGGGGGGCGGCAGTGAGGCTTCTAGGATTGCCATACAACGGCTATGCACCAAGAACAATATCAAACTATTGGATTCCAAACCCCAAAGAACGAGCAAAAAAAAAAAAAAAACCAAAGATGATGCTTTTCATTTCAAACATTCTGGCTTAGCGACGTAGCCATCTGAAAGTTATACTGAAGCTTACCCGTAGCTAGTAGTCGCTAGTACTTTGTATATTAAGTTGACTAGGGTCTATGATGTAGTAAATTTTGTCTTTTTGTTTATAAATTGTCAAGTTGTCATTGTTTAGAATTTTTTTCCCCCTCATCCAAGTTGTCATTATGTAGATAAACGGTGATTGTTATTGCTAGTTTGTACTTTGTATATTTATATGACTATGAGGGTCAAGTTTTTTGACGCGTAAGTCGTGACATCTACACAATTAGATTAAAACGTAATAATTAATTCAGAGCTCGTCACATCGGTCACTGAATTGCCGAATGATGTATCAATTTATTTATAACTAGTTTTTTGCCGGTGCTATGCATGGATTATTATAAATTTGATGTATGGTAGAAGTGAATATTTATGATTTTATTACAAAATGATCAATTCTTATAATATAAAATAAATCTTTCTCATGTATTCAATATTAAATATAATGTAAAACAAAGTATTCAAAAACAAAGGCACTCATTCGTCCATCTAACATAGTCGGTGTGTTCAACTCCTCTTAATATCGTCCAACAAATAAAGGAACTCTTCCTCCCATACAGGTGGGATTATTAGCTAAATATCATCAACATCATATACACTTTGAGAAGCTTTTAGGATAAAAATCCATGACTTCATTGTTTGTTTTTCCAAATACTGTATAAATTCATTGGTCCCATTTTTTTCATCCTGCATGCAATTGAGGAAGGGTATCATGATGAAAACCAAATCATATATCAAACGTGGAAATATGCGCGAATTTTTTCTTACACCAATATGCACAAATTTTTTCTTACCTCAAATTTTTTCTTACCTCATCCAAGTTGTCATTATGTAGATAAACCGTGATTGTTATTGCTAGTTTGTACTTTGTATATTTATATGACTATGAGGGTCAATTTTTTTTGACGCGTAAGTCATGACATCTACACAATTAGATTAAAATATAATAATTAAATCAGAGCTCGCCACATCGGTCGCTGAATTGTCAAATGATGTGTCAATTTATTTATAATGTGTCTATGAACAGTTTTACCAACTTGATTGTTTAAAATTATTTAATTAAATTAAATTTTTAATTTAAAAGTTACGCTGAAAAAAGAGAAAAAAAAATATAAAAATAAAAAATAAAAATCGCTTCAAAAAAATTGGAAAAAATTATGAGAAGTCACTATAATAGTAGAGAGGGCTTGAGGGTAATTTTGGTGGCACAGGGTGGTGAGAGCCATGCTAGGTACTCAAAAACCGTGGAGTACGTAGACATGCTCAGTGCATAACTTTCATAATGGTAGGTGTTTCATGTCGCGTCACTTACCTTCCTTCACCCACAAGCCCTCTCTCAATCAGCTATCCACTAAAGAGTCTTATAAGATTTATTGGTTCTAACAGGAGTATACATGCGTTATGCATAACTTTCATATTGGGGTTTTGAGAGTTTGGATAATTATTTTCCAAAAGTTTCATCTCAAATTTTCAAGTATATTATTAAGTTACGAAAAAATATATTTTTAAAATTTTTCATAGATTGTAGCTATTTAATTTAATTTTTAATTAAAAAATACGCTGAAAAATGGAAAAAATATAAAAAAAAAATTAGAAATCACATCAAAAAAAATTGAGAAAAAAAATATTTGACCTCACTATAATAGTAGAGAGGGCTTGGAGGTAGGTTTGGCGGCATGCGGTGGTGGGGAGCCATGCTCGGTACCCAAAAACGGTGGATTAGCCTCCGATAGAGTAAGAGGTCATTCAAGCCTACCAAGAACCCGATAACCTACCCAGGGGGTCTCCCATGTCCCCTAGGGGTATCCCGTGCGATGTGGTGCAAATATATCCACCTTCGTTCTAGGGCCTTCAGAAAGCTCAAAAAAGGTGGATTATAGCCTTCATTTTCGGCTTCCCGGGGCTCGGGTATCATATTTGCCCAAACTTGTCCGGGGGATCTACTATGACCCTAGATTACCCTTGTTGCCTCGGGAGGGTCATCTGGATCCCCAAACTTCGATATCACCCATGTCTTTGGTGTTCCAACTCTTACACAAATGTCCCGTAAAACACCCTTTCAAGCCTATCCGGGACTGGATCAGCAAACCCAAGGACCTCGCATATCCACTAGGGGTGTTCTGTGCGATGTGGTGCGAAAATATCCACCTTCGTTACGGGACCTCTGGGAAGCCCAAAAAAAGTGGATTATATAGCCTTCGTTTTCGGCTTCCCGAGACCCGGGTGTCATTTTTGCCCAAACTTTTCCGGGGGGTCTATCATGACCCTAGAGGACCTTCGGTATCCAAGGAAGTCATTTGCATCCCCGAACTTTGCTATCACTCATGCCTTTGTCGTTCTAGCTCTTATAACAATGTCCCTAAAACGCTCTTACAAGCCTAGCCTATTGGGGATCGGATAAGCGACCACGAGTGCCTCCCATGTCCCCTAGGGGTGTTCCATTTGATGTGATGCAAAAATGTTCACCTTCGTTACGGGGCTTTCCGAAAGCCCAAAAAACGTGGATTGTAGCCTTCGTTTTTGGCTTCCAGGGGCCCGAGTGTCATTTTTGCCCAAACTTGTCCGGCGGGGTCTATCATGACCCTAGAGTACCCTCGGTGCCCCAGGAGGTTCATTCGGATCCTCAAATTTTGATATCAGCCACGCATTCGATGTTGCGGCCCTTACATTGGTGTTCTGTAAAAACGCCCTTACAAGCCTATTAGGGACCCGATAATTGACCCCGAGGGCCTCCCATGTCCCATAGGGGTATTCCGTGCAATATGGTGCGAATATTTTACCTTCGTTCCGGGGCCTCTTTGAAGTCCAGAAAACGTTGATTATAGCTTTCGTTTTAAGGCTTTCGGGGGCCCGGGTGTCATTTTTTACCAAACCTCTCCGAGGGTCTATCATGACCCTAGAGAACCCCCAGTGCCCCGAGAGAGTCACCCGGATACCTAAATATCGATATCACCCATGCATTTGATATTCCGGTCCTTACATTGGTGTTCCGTAAAAACGCTCTTACAAGCCTATTAGGGACCCGATAATGGAGTTCGGGGGCCTCTTATCTTACCTAAGGGTGTCCCATGCGATGTGATGCGGAAATATCCACCTTCGTTTCGGGGCCTCCCGAAAGCCCAAAAAACGTGGATTATACAGCCTTTAATTTTCGGCTTCTTGGGTTCCAGTTTCTGTTTTTGCCCAAAGTTCTCTTGGGGTCTATCATCACCCTATAGGACCTCCAGTGCCTTAGGAAGGCCATCCGGGTCCCCGGACTCCGATTCCACTCATGTAACATGGGAGATGGGACATGTGCGCTAGGGACATGGCGCTCGCTGGGCAATAGGATATGGGACATGAGACGTGGGCCACCCAAATTTTATTTCAACAAATTTTTGATGTATTTAATCATTTCGATCCATTGTCTACTATCTTTAGTAGAAGAACTTTATAACAGTATTCTCAAGTTTGTTAATAAAAGACTAATAATCGTTTACTTAGCACTCGCTCAAATATCAATCAAAGTTTACAGTATGATTAATCATAATAAGTAGAACTAATGCAACAAACAATGTCATTTAGGTAATCCTCTAACTTTTATAGAGGCAGCACAAGCCAATGAATGGCTTTTTTTTTTTGTCAAAGGCTAGTACACGGTCAGTGAGTGAATATTACCACGACTTGAGGGTATCCATCTCCAAATCCCGTCTTGATGGGTTGGTGTAGTGGTTCAACACTTCATCCCTTAAACAAGTGGTTGGAGGTTCGAATCTCAACTCTTGCGAATGGAAAAAATCCCTTGGCCAACCCCCTAACGGTTAGTGCGCTGACAGTTGGGGCGAGGGGATTAGTCACTGTGGTCGAAGGTGGATATCCTCGGCAAAGACCAAAAAATCCCATCTTGATGGTGTTTTAGTTTTATTTACCAGTTAATCACAAAATTAGCACACAAAAAAAGAAAAAAAAAATTATTACAACAAAGTTAGAAGCAGGCAACCCATTATAAAACTTTATTTTTATTTTTAAAAAGAGTTGAAATATCTTGTATATCGCACGAACATGCATACTAGTTAGTACTTCTAATCCGTTGGGTGCATATTTGTCATCTACGGTTAACTCATAACTGATTAGGGATCATTTCAAAGCCTTCCTCTTCCATCCATTTCTGTTGCAAAATTTCCGTTCCCTTTTTTCTTTAACCTATTGGTCTCTTAATGGTGCCCATCTTTGATACAGAAACACTCTTGCAAGAGTTGCATCAAAAACAAAATTTGTTCCTTGAATTACAACATCTACTAGCTCTTTCAAGTTTTTAATTGAGCTCAATAAGATAATGAGCAAAAACAAAAATTGAGCTCAATAAATAATGCAAAATAAAATTAAATGAACAAATTTCAAAATTTTTATTTATAAACTCATATTTTTAAAATGAAAAATAAATTATTCCGTAGCAGAGAATGGAGTATCTGTTATAATATTTTCTGTTATAATATTCCCCGGAACTACCCAGCTAAAATGAACCTTCCCAATCAGTGTCAGTCAATCACCATGTAATAAACCCAATCCGTTACCATATTCAATTGTTCACCCACAACTTTAATCCATCCCCAATCTCCACCCTCGATTCATCGATCGCCCATCTTTCTCATCAATCTAACCGTCCAGTTTATACCAACTACCATTCTACCATACACCGCGTCACACCCTAGCAAGATTCTCTTCTGTAACTCTAACCGCCAAACCCACTCTCTTCTTTCTCTCTCCTCTCTAACCTCCTTTTAAACCCAAAACCCCCCTCCAAAAATCACCAATCATTTCATTTCCCAGTTTTCCACTCACATTTTCTCTCTCTTACCGAACTCTCTCTCTCTCTCTCTCGAGCTTCACAACAATGGCGTCCTTCTATTTTCTCCTCACCATTGTCACGACTTTCTCTCTCCTAACCTTCACAACCTCAACTCCAATAATCGGAATCACATACACACACCCGTCACTCTCAAATTCCCCACCAGAAACCATAGCCACAACTCTCCAATCTCTCAAAATCACCTCCATTCGTCTCCCAGATCCTCAACCATCCTTAATCAGAGCATTCTCTTACACTTCAATCTCTCTCCTCCTCTCCATCCCAAACGCCTTAATCTCTTCCCTCGCCAGCAACCGCTCTAACGCCGCCATGTGGCTCTACACTAACGTCGTCCCTTTCTACCCCCGGGCCCACATCTCCGCCATTTCCGTCGGTTCCGGCGTCCTCTCCACTCAACCCAACCTCTACTCCGATGTCCTCTCTGCTATCCGCAACCTCCACGTTGTCCTCCATGAGCTCGGCATTCGTCATATCTCTGTTTCCACAACACTCTCTCTCTCCTCATCTCTTACCACTGCCTTCCCGCCATCTTCAGCTGAGTTTCAAGAACCCATCAGTGACCTCTTTATTCGCCCTTTGCTTGATTTCTTACAGGAGGCGAATTCTTGTTTTCTCATTAATATCCACCCTTATAATGTTTACCGTATGGCGACTGATATTCCAGTGGGTTTTGCTCTGTTTCAAGAAGGGGCGTTTAATTTCAGAGATGATTTCACTACTGGAGTTCGATACAGGAACTTGTTTGACACCATGGTGGATGCTGTTCTATGCGCAATGGCGGTTGCTGGTCATGAGAATATTCCGGTGATCGTTACCGAGACCGGCTGGCCAAGCTCTCCCGGACCTGATGCAGGGGAGGAAACTGATGCTAATAAGGTTTTTGCTGAAATGTATTTGAATGGACTTGTTAAGCATCTGAGGCCTGGTGTTGGAACTCCATTGAAGAAAGAAGGTGTTTCTGAGGTTTATATTTTTGAGCTTTTTGATGGGAAGGTCAATCAGACTAGTGTTGGGCCTGTTAGGCAATGGGGGATTCTGAACCCTAATTTGACATCTAAGTATAAGCTTGATTTCAGTGGGTCGTCAAGGAACTATGTGGGGTTCAGCGAATTTTGGCTGCCTCTGTTTCTGACTTTGGCTTATGGATTCTTCACTTTGCTATTCACTGGAGCGTTTAATCGCAGTAAGTGTTCCAGTTTCATTTCATATTATTACTCTTACTTTGCTTCTGGTTGAATCTGTTGAATGTTTTAAGAGATTCTGGGTATTGGTTCTTGATGTTGTGTTGTTTACAATTTGGTTTATGTTTTTGGGGTTAGATTAGATGAACCAGAATAAGTTTTCAAAGTGATAAAATGATAGATAGTATGGGGGTATTGATCTAGAATTACTGATTGAATAAATGTTTGGAGGGCTTCTGATATTGTGGTTCTTGATGTTTTATTATGTGCAATTTGCAACGATTGATAGTTTGGAGCAAAATGTTGTTTAATTCTATGGGTATTGCTGTTTGTGTTGATTTTTGATGTTTTGCTACAATGAGAAATAATGACATGCGTTCTTCAGAAACTTTGAGTGATTGATTCAAAAGCTTAATTTCAGTTCTTTGATTATCTGCCACATATATTTATTTGCGTGAGTTTGAATGTAATTCTTGAATTCCTTATCTATATTATCTTTTCTTAGGCTGTTTCATCATTGATTATTGAATGGTAAAAGTGTGCTTATCCTTTAGAAATGATTAGGGCAGTGACATCCTTCTTGAGAAACTGTTGTTTCAAAAGTTTGATTTCATCAAAACTGTTGTTTCAAAAGTTTGATTTCATCAAAACTGTTGGGTTGATACTTGGAGATCATATTCTTAGGTTTTCCAGGACTGTGTCTGTTCTGTTAGGCTGGCCCTTTCCTTCTTTTGGGTTTGTTTCTTATTTCTGTTATGTGACTTTGCACTTGGATGAACTATCAAAGATGTTCAGAGCGGACATTAGGGAATGGCTATTCAATTGATGTCAGGTCAATGTATTTGCTGAATGTAGGGGAAGGATGCATGTTTGGTGGTAAACTGGTCACGAACTCAAAATTGACGTTACTTAGGCTTGAGCAGATGTTCCATTGTGCTGTCCGCTTTGTGCCACATATTTGATTGTTCTATCATTTCTGTTTCGTTTTTCTCTTAAGTTGATTATGAAATCAGTTTTAGTAAGAAAATTTGTTCCTGTCATCCTGTTTGTCATATTAGTCTGCTGCAGTAATATATGTATATCTGAACATAAGATAGGTAGTCTAAACCAATAGCCGATACATAGAGCAGACTTGAGATGTTTTAGCATTGAAATAATTGACAGTCTGAGTATTTGATAATCTGAATTTGTTTGTGCAGCTGATCTTCTTTGAGCTGGCCGAGGAAGCTATCATCGCTGGTGCCATTGGAGCCTCTTTGTGCTTGCTGCCAATGGACCCTTAGAAATGTGAAGAATCTGCGCTTGGAACTGGAAATCATCATCTTATTCCCTTCCTTTTTGAGCATAAGAATAATTGTAATCAAATGTTAAATACTCTTGTAGAGTAAACAGTTTGTTTTGTGTTTGTGTTTTAGGGGTAAGAGTAGCTTACTATAACAGGTGGAGAAAGAGTAACTGATGAAGTTGATCTATTCCTTCATTGGTGCTGATATCAATGATTGTGAAGTCTCAGTACAGTCAGAAACGAATTAAGCAATGACATCCATGCATTTTTGAGATCTCTGGTTATTTTATCTGATTGCTTTGGATGATACTTGTGCTGTTAGTCTTTTCCCAGTTGTTTCGGCATCAACAATGACTAGTGATGATATTTAGTCATCATGTCTGCAGGTGCATTGATGGTGTATTACATATTTAGGCTTTACATTACTGGTTGTACTGTTTGTGGGTTTCAGCTTGATGATAAAGTAAAGGTTAATTGTAAAGAGTGAATGTATTGAGGAATGACCACAGCATTTTCTGCTGCTCATTATGGTGCAATCATGTTCAAAGTTTTGTTGGATAGAATATGGAACCAGTGATCTGGTAACTCTGCTTATGAATTTGCATAAGAGTTCCATGCCAATGTGCTCATAGGATTGTGTCAGAAACTAAAATATACTATTAGCAATTTACCACATATGGTTTATGGCAAGTTTCGGCATTGAAGTATCTGAGAATGTCATCTGCGTTTTTATAAAAATATTCATTGATAATTTACCACAGGATTGTGTTTTCACAAACAATATTTGTTTCTTGCAAAATGATTCCTTTTGTATGAACAAAGGTTTTAACAGGTATCTTTACTCTCTAGGGTTTCAAGATTATACTAGGCATTTGATCCCAAAAAAGGAACACAAGTGAAAAGAAAAAAGTTTACAAGGCAGTGTCAGTGTGATCTCTTCCAAGTTTCTGTGCACTATTTATTCAGATGGCTTGTTCTCTTTTCCAGGGGAATCAGAACTAAATAACAATCCTATAATATGTCGTAAAAACTAAAGCATAGATAAAATCATCTTTGCTAAATATTTACAACTCAAATAGACAATAGCACATAATATGACTATATGAGGCTGCCTTCTAACGCAATATAGCTACTCTTTGTAGCCTTTTCAACCATGCAATCTTAATAGTAGGCTTCTTCAGTTGCAAAAATATCTCCCTATATTCCTTTCTTAAGAAAATATCCAATGCAAACAGGTAAAGGTTGCCTCCTTGCTCCACCTCCTCCATTGCATCCAAGCACTCAATGCATTCACCAATATTGTAACTTCTCTCTCCCTGCATAGATTGAATCGTCACGGCACTCCTTGACTCAACAGCATCACATTGACGCTGTTCAACCTTCTCTGGCTGTGTATCTATGGGCCTTGATTCAATGGCATCACATCCACGCTCGATCACCTTGGGTTGTATGCCTATCGGATTCAATTCGACTGGCTCATATAGATTCACAATCCTCTTGGGTTGTATGTCTCTCGGCCTCAATTCAACAGCCTCGTATAGATGCTCAATCCTATTCGGCTGCATTGTAATTGGTGTAAATTCGACAGCTTCAAATCTATGCTCAATCCCTTTGGGCTGCACGTCTGTGGGCTTCAATACAGTAGTGTCATGTCGCTCAATATCATCAGACAGCAATCTTTTGGTCTCATCTGTATCCTTCTCCTCTGCCCACAAAATGGAGGGGGTGGGACTGTCATCTAATCTCCTACGCTGAGCAGCAGGTTCTGCAACCTCAGCTTCAGTGGCAGGTGTTATCGCAGGGAAAACAACCTCCAACTTGTCAGCAAACTCAAGCTCCTTGTGTCGAAATCCAGCTGCTTCAGGGTTAAACTAAAACAGCAAAGAAAGACAATCATGAGCAACCTCCTTGATTTACAGCTTATTCAAATATAGTGATGATTATGCAGAGGAAGCCAATACATTTGAGGGGTTCTCCTAAGCAAGCTGTCAGCACTCAGCAGTCAGTACTACGTGATATATGCTCACGGGAAAAGATTCAAATACCTTTATATAGTTCGCCCAATCTTCTTGACTAGCACCAAATTGTCGCATATTAGGGTCCCATTTCATGCTGCTTGTGCCTATTAGTTTGCACCAGGTCTTCCATTTTCCTCTGGTATGATCCCAGTGATTCTTTAACTGCTTCCTATTGACCTCGTAGTCTGGCTTCCTATTCAATGATTCAAGAACATTCCTCCATCCTTCTCTAGTGAAGGATGTTCCAGGCATATTACCATTTAATTTCTCTCGGATGCATAAACCAACGAAGTATTCATGCATTGAAGGTGACCATATCTTTCTGGACGATGACCCATTCTCTCTCTCCATTTCATCTGTAATTAGGTGAAGGTGCAGTATAAATGACTTAAGTGGGAGCAACTTCAATGAACATATGAACTAATGCTTAAAACTGTACAATCTAAACACTAGAAGCAGAACACAGTAAAACACTGATCAAATAAATTCAGTCCATACAAGGTGTTTAGCGAAAGGAAAGCCAGCTCGAAAAAGGGATTTGTAATAAACAAGAAGCACAATCACAGAGGATTCTTTATACAGGGTCATAACTTTACAGCTCAACTGACAACACATAGCCACATAGCAGACCCGTGGACTTTTGAGTAGAATAGATTTAATTATTTCTGCTTGTCATGTAAACATTATATATGTACCTAGACGTAACAATTTAGCTGCGCACTCTTTAGCTGCTTGGGCGGCCTCCTTCCACTTTACGGGTGTCATGTACCCGGAGGAGTTCCGACCCGAATGTGGCCTTTAGGTTGTTTGTTTGTCTTTTTAGGTTCACTTAATACAACCACGCAACTGTTGGCCAAGCAAAAAAAAAAAAAAAACTGACAACACATAGCCACATAACTACTCTTTACTGAAACAAGTATAATAGCATATATGCAGCCAAAAAAAAGAAGTTGCAGACAAATCCTAGGTTTCTAGCAGACAACACAATAAACCACCAGAGCTAGCAGCTTCATAGAGTAAGTTACTCGGAAAATCCATTCCAACTTAAGCCACTCATGTTTGAAGGACAATGGAGACTGAGATACGATATGAAACTTCGGTACTTCAAATTAGACCAAACTCCAAAGAGGACACAAAACCCCCAAGTCCCAATCAGCCAGGTCCAACCCCAGAAGCCAGAATTGTACCTTTTCTAGATTATTGTCTAACATACAGTCTCTCTACTAGGTGACTAGTTAGGGGTAAGACTGCGTACATCTGGACCTCCCCAGACCCCGCCCTAGGCGGGATACTTGTTGTATATCAGATAAAGCCACATTAACAATGATCCACACTAACTCCCTAGGTTACTATGCTGACAAATGGAGACATAAACAAAATAGCTAGACACAATCATATATCTCAATCTTATACTCCTATCCACTGATGCAACATTTTGCTGATCCTAATGCAACTCACAAATAAGTAGGCATACTAGTGAATATGATCTTCTCAATTTCTCAACATGAAACTGTATCATTGATACAACAGTGGGAGAAAGAAATTGTAAACACAACAACATGAGATCCAAAATGAACCACCTTTAATATCATCAAATTTTGGGAGCTACATTGATGAAATCTGACAAAATCTGACAAAATTCAACTACCCAACAAATGAAATACGGGATTGCAAACGGAAATGTTTAAAGAGGTAAGTAATGCATCAATTACAAAGAAACTTAACCCGCGATATTGGCATCAAAATTGTTCATGACTACACAAAATGTCATCTCATAAGATTATTCTGTTTCATTGTGGCAAATTAGAGATATCATAAAAAATAAAAAATAATAAAAATAATAATAAAAAGGGGGCAATGAACAGATATTAATGGAAAATTAGGGGAATTAAATTAGTGATTGGGGGAATTAAAAATGCAGAAAATTACCTCTAGGAATTAAGAGAGCTTCTTCTTTCTTCTACCCCTTTGACCTCTCAATTCCTGCTTCAGTTTTCTCCACAGGGAAAAAGTTTCGGGTGAAAATTACAGTCGCAAAATTGACCGATTTGAGAAAGGTTTAACGGGTTGGGTTTTCCGCCAATTAACCTTAGTCAGGTGGACCAATGGACTGGGTTGCTTACCCTAATAAATTTTGGGTTAGGTATAGGGTACGAGCCCAAACAAGGAGGCCCATTTAAGCTTGAAGCTTCAAGTGTTGGGTAGGGGTGTTCATGGTAGGTTAACCGAACGAAAGGTTGACTCGGTTCGATTAACCGATATTTCGGTTCGCCAGTTTCGTGAACCGTAACCTTAACCGAAAATACAGGTTAACCGATTTTTCCGGTTCTGTTATAAGATTAACCGAAAACCGTATTTATATGATTTTTATAGTACAATTAGCTACTTTTAGACACATTTCAAAAAAAAAGATAAGCTAAATTTACAATTTAGATTCGATAAAACATAGTCAAAATAATAAAGAAATATAAAAAGTATGAATTCTTAGTTGTTAAACATTACATACCAACTTTATATTTAAAGTTTGTATTAAAAATATTATAAAATATAAATAAAAAAGATTAAAATATACTTTTCGGTTTTTCGGTTAACCGAAATCTCTAAAATCGTGAACCTAAACCGAACCGAGAAACCGAAAAAATATTCGGTTCGGTTAACCGAACCGCTTTAAACGAAAAAATAGGTTCGGTTCACCGAATTTTCGGTGCGGTTTTTTCGTTTTACGGTTCGGTTTTTCGGTTACGGTTTTTTTTGGACACCCCTAGTGTTGGGTCACTGTGAAGATTGATGGTGTCGGGTATAACTGACGGGTAAGACTTGAGAGATGACGGAGCTGGGTATTACTCTATGAGTTGGGATCCTCTCCATTTGCTAAAAGAAATGGAGATCTCCATTTATTAAATGGAGGGGGAGATCTTCCTCTAACCAATTTTTAAATTAAATAAATTTAAAAAGGCAAAATAAGAGATGGAGATCCAATCCTTCATTTAGGAAATGAAGAGAGAAGAATGGAGGATCTCAATCCTTACTCTATATAACGAAGAGTGATGACATTATTAATTTGTTATCGATCGCAAGACAAAGGAAACCATTGGGGTAGGGGACTAGGGGTAAAGCCGTAAAGTAAAAAAAAAAAAACTTTGAAGAGGGTCTAAGAAATAAAACTTTGAACAGGCCACTTCTGACGTCATTTATGCTGATGTGGCATCTTCTCATTAAGTTATTTCCCGCCCAAACGCCCCTAACCCTCTTCGTCTCTTGCTCCCTTTTTTCCTTCTCCTGGAAGACTCTGGAAAATCTCGGAAATATTGCCAGGAAAGCGTGTCAATCAAGCCCAACCTCACTTTTCTCTCTCTAATTTTCACTTTCCCAAGTTTCCCTGCTTCCTTATTTCCCAGGCTCCACCATCGCCACTCCTTCGCCCTCTTCATCTTTATCCCAGATCTCAATTCTGCAATTGATAATTCTGCAATTAACAGCATGTCGCTTTTAGTGTCATTTAAGTTTGTTCCTTAAAACTCTATTTAGTTGGGTGGTTATGTGTATCATTTCATTGTTTTCACATCGCAACAAAAAAAGCTGTACTATATAGTTTGCCTTTGGCAGAGAAGTTTGCCAAGAATTTGCTTAAGAATTGATTTGTGTGAATGTCAGTATGTTGAACACAGTTTGCTACACTTAAGATGTTCCTTGCCACGTAGGGGGAGAGATAATATGATATTGTCTGTTGTTACTATCATTTTATGATCTTTGATATTGATTGAATTATATATATATACTGACTGAATTAGCTCTTCATACACTTTGTATAAGTTGTATCATAATTCATATGTAGGCATGTAGCTGAAAATTGTTTTATTTACTGAATTTATGTTGTATCTAGATCTACTGAAATCATGTTCATTTCTTATTTTGTAATGAGGTTTTTGAGAGCTTTTGATGGATACCTGTCTCTTGAAGCTACTGTCTAACTATTTGATTTTGGGAGGCTGCTATAGTATGCAAAAATTACAGGTGCTATGTAACATCTGTTTTAGAGTTGCCCACAGTTTGCAGCGACGAAGAGAAAGAGATTGAAACTCCTCCATTGTTAGTTTAGTTGGTATGGGCCACCATATCTCCTACTATAATCATATAATTTGAAATAGCCTATCACATATCAGGTCATTTCCTGAAATTTTCACAGAATAGGGAGATCATCTGAATGATGAGTATAAGACAAATATGCCATGAGCCTGGACAATGGAGATTACAGTTGAGCATTGAAACTATAATTATTTGCTTTTGATTCTTGGTCTTCTTTGTTACGTGACTTTCTTGGCAGATATATCATTTTACGAGGGTTAGAATAGATTTTTGTCCAGTCCTATTTGCATGAAAAAATATATTGTGGTTATGTGGAATCTTAAGATACCAATCATGACATGTAACACATGTCTTTTCAACTGGTTTTTATTTTTGCCCAATTTTGTCCGGTTACAAGTTATAAAATCCAATTTTGCGCAACTTTAATAATAATAATAACAACAACAACTACAACAACAATAATAATAATAATAATAATAATAATAAATAATAAAAAATAATATGTATTAATAATTATAATAAAAATAAATATAATTTTTTTTTATTTTTTATTTTTTTTATTATTTGAATTATTATTATTATTAACATTGAAAATTAAACAATTTTCAGTTTTTCCCAGTTTTTTCCAGTTTTTCCCAGTTTGACCCAGTTTTTCTCAGTTATCAATTAGACTTTCCAGTTTTTACCAGTTTTGTCCAATTTCTCTCAGTTATCAGTTCCAGTTTCCAGTTGAAAAGAACGAGCCCTCAGTTGTAGTGGACACTTTAAGTGCTTGGTATTGACTACTATTATCCTCGAAAATATTTACAATGACTACTACTTTTGAGATGCCTATGTTGCTGTTTCCGTGTATTGATTGTTTGCTTTTGAATTTCAACCAGATACCAACGCAGATCTGGGTGATAAGCTCTAAGTTTCAGCAGAAAATTTACAGAACTTCATTTGCTGACAGTAGATATGTTTGTTGCAGCGTGGAGGTTCTCCTAGGTAAGGTTGAATCCTTTTCTTTTCTTTTTTTTTTTTCCGTTCTTTTACTACTATCATCACATGAACTTTTATTTAGATTGATGATCTACCCCTGTTGCTTTGTGTGTGTTTGATTCTTTGATATGGGTTCATTCGATACTCCAAATTATTTGGAACAACAAAAATTTCTTTCTCCACATTGAATCATTGCTTAAGTTAAAGGTCCTTAGAGATTGCTGAATCATGCAATCTACTTTTTCCATTCCCCAAAAGAGGTTTTAGGTGTTATCGTGCTGATGTCCTGCTTGCTTTAAGATTTTTCTTAGTCTCTGTTTTAGGGCTCTACAAGTACAGTGTCAGTACCCCTAAAAAAAATACATTGTCAATATGTGTTTTGAGTTTCGAATATCAAATTTGTGAGGAACACATTCAGAGTCCTTCTCACTTCATGTCAGTGCTTAACAGTATCAGGCTTTAAAAAGCCATGAGTTCTGGATTACGATGCTTAACATTATGACATTGAATAATGTTTGTTGTATAAAACTGTCAATTTGTCCTTTACGTACTAACAATAATCAAACGTATTTGTTTTAGTTCTTGGTCGTCATCAGAATATCACATTATTTCAGAAAATTGCTGAGCATACTTTTAATCCATCAATATTGGTCAGTTTCGTCAAAAGTACTTGAAACTTGATATGATATATGAAATTGGACGGCCTTTAGTATCTTTATTGTATTATTTTTGGCTTCTTGGATCTTTTGAATATATTAACTTTTGGGTGCCCGTAGTTCGATTGATTCTTTGTTTTGATGTTTGCACACCCAATATGTTTGAAAATGGTTGATGTGGTGTTGAGCTAATCTATGACTGTGAGGTTTCTGAAATTGCTGATGACAGGTTAAGCTCACCCAATTCTTATACCATTGTTTAAAACGTTCGATCAACTTGAACTTCATATTTATTTATGATATGAAGGGAGTTCTTGCTATGTATTTGCTTTTGACATGCATAGTTACAGAATAATGGAATTCTTGGTGTAGTTAACTCTTGCATTGAAGTCAATATTGTTACAATAGTTGATGAAATTCTGATCATTTGTGTCAATATAATCCACCCTTTGCCATCAATCAAAACTCTAATTACCAGCAAAACAATAGAATCAATCTAGAGAGTGTATTTTGTTACAATGTTATTGTTTCTTGGTCTGTCTGTGTATATAATATTAGGCAGCAGCAGCAAATATTTAAGTGAAGGAGGTGTTGCTGGACTGAAGGGCAGAAATGAAAGGGACTTTGGTCAAATGGTGTAACTAACCTGTAAGCAACAGAAGTGGGGAAAGCACTTAATAGAGCCATGACAGGCTGACGACCAGTTTTCTAAAGTATTATCACATATGGCTGCATCTGATTGCTTGCGGAGATTGTTGTCGTAGTCCCGGTATGTTTGCGGAGGGGATAGGCACAACTTTTGCACAAACTTGGGTGTGTTGTGTGCATATTGTATGGGGCAAAATTAAGCATGTTGTAATCTGTTTGCTTTGGGGAATGTGGACTAATCTCTTAGTGAATTATTTGTGTTTTTTTCGTGGCGCTTTAATACGACATATGTAATTTGTAAGTCTGTAACAGAACAATTTATCACAGTTGGCTGGCAATCAAAAAAGAAATAAATCATAGGGTTGAGAATTGATCTTATAGTGTTGTTGGAATTGAATTTCAATATATTTGTCTTTATGTTGAATGTGACTAGATAATTCATTTGTATATATATATTTTTTTGACAAGTAACTATTTAATCTTATTTTGTTAAAGGTAAAAGTTATATTGTTCTTTTAGGAAGATGTCAAAGGCAATACATTGTTTATTGATAAACTCCCGTAATATATTCATTCAAAAAAAAAATTCTATAAATACTACTTCCAACACAATTGGTACTTGATTAATAGTTATTTTGTTTAAGTCGTGCATCGTACGGGTATTAAACTAGTTAGTCTATATAACGAAGAGTGATGACATTATTAATTTGTTAACGATCGCAAGACAAAGGAAACCAATGGGGTATGGGACTAGGGGTAAAGCCGTAAAGTAAAAAAAGAACTTTGAAGAGGGTCTAAGAAATAAATAGGTACCATACAATAAAATTTTGTGAATCTTAATTCTTAAGAATGTGTCCTTTTAACTAAAATGAATTAAACTGAAGTGAACTAAACTGAATTAAATTGGACAGAACTAAGTTGATTTTTGTCTCATATTGATGAGCCAAAAAAAAAAGGTAATTCCTCTCTCATGAATAGATGATGGAATCACACACCATCAATTCATCTCCTACCTTCCCATGTGTTCAACGTTCGATTCTGGATTCCATCGCCGTCGTCTGCCATCTTTCCAGCATCGTGTACCACCAATGCCCATTTTGGTAAGGTTATTCGTATTTCTCTTTGCGATTGCTAATAGTCTTTTGGTATCTACACCTGCTCTCTTTGCAAGATAACCCCTTTAATTGCATTAAGCTTAGTACCATATATTGCTTTAAATTGTTTTCTCTGAACAGTTATACCAACTTGAATGTTTGAAACTATTTAATTAAATTTTTAGTTAAAAAGTTACGCTGAAAAAGAGAAAAAAGAATCAAAAAATATTAGAAATCCCTTTAAAAAATTGGGAAAAATTATGAGACCCCACTATAATAGTGGAGAGGGCATGAGGGTAGGTTTGGTGGCAGTGGCACAAGATGGTGGGAAACCATGCTCGTTACCCAAAAACTGTGGAATAGACACGCCTAGTGCATAACTTTCATAATGTCGTGTCGTTTGCCTTCCTTCGCCCACAAGCCCTCTCTCAAACAACTACCCACTAAATAGTCTTATAAGGTTTAGTGGTTTAAACTGAAGTAGACATGCCTAGTGCATAACTTTCATAATGAGGTTTTGAGGGTTTGGAGAATTATTTTTCAAAAGTTTCATCTCAAACTTTTCAAGTATATTATTAAATTACGGGAAAAAAAATCCACAAAATGTAGCTATTTAATATAATTTTTAATTTAAAAAGGCTGAAAAATATCAAAAAAAATATTAAAAAAAAATTAGAAATTACTTCAACAATTTGGGAAGAATTATGAGACTTCACTATAATAGTGGAGAGGGCTTGGGGGTAGGTTTGGTGGCACGAGATAGTTGGGAACCATGCTCGGCACCCAAAAACCATGGACTACCCTTAAGGTTGCCTCGTGCGATGTGGTGCGAAAATATCCAATTTTGTTTCGGGGCCACCTGAAAGCTCAAAAGACGTGGATTATAGCCTTCGTTTTGGGCTTCCCGGGCTCGGGTGTCATAATTTTCTCAAATTTTTCCTGGGGGGGTTCTATCATGACCCTAGAGGACCCTCGATGCTCCGAGAGGATCATTCGAATCCCTGAACTTTGATATCACCTATGCCTTTGGTGTTTCGACTCTTACACTAGTGTCCCGTAAAATGTCCTTCCAAGCCTATCAGGGAGCAGATAATCAACCCTGAGGGCCTCCAATGTTCCCTAGGGTTGTGTCGTGCAGTGTGGTGCGAAAATATCCAACTTCGTTTCGGGGCCTCGCGTAAGCCCAAAAAAACATGGATTACAGCCTTCGTTTTCGGCTTCCCGGGGCCCGAGTGTTATTTTTTTCGAAACTTCTCCAGGGGGTCTGTCATGAGCCTAGAGGACCCTCGGTGTCTCGGGAGGATCATACGGATCCCCGAACTTTGATATCACCCATGCCTTTGGTGTTTCGTCCCTTACATTAGTGTCCCTTAAAAGGCCATTCTAAGCCTATCAGCGACCGAGTAAGCGACTCCGAGGGCCTCCCATGTCCCCTAGGGGTATTCCGTTCGATGTGGTGCGAAAATATCTGCCTTCGTTCCAGGGCCTCCGGGAAACCCAAAAAATATGGATTATAACCTTCGTTTTCGGCTTCCGGGGGCGCAGGTGTAATTTTTGCCCAAATTTTCTCCGGGTGTCTAGTATGACCCATAAGTACCCTCGGTGCTTCTCGAGGGCCATCCGGATCCACGAACTTCGATATCACTCATGTCTTTGGTGTTCTGGCCCTTACATTGGTGTTCTGTAAAAACGCTCTTACAAGCCTATCAGGGACCTGATAATGAACCCCGGGGGCCTCTTATATTCCTTAAGGATGTCCCATGCGATGTGGTGAGAAAAAATACTCCTTCGTTCCGTAGCCCAAAAAACGTGGATTATAACCTTTGATTTTCGGCTTTCTGGGGCCCGGTTTTCATTTTTACCCAAACTTCTCCGGGGGGTCTATCGTCACCCTAGAGGACCTCCGATGAGTCGAGATGGTTCCCAAACTTTGATTTCACCCATGGGACATGGAACATGGAACATGGGCGTTGGGACATGGGACATGACGCTTGTTAGGCGCTGGGTCATGGGACATGGGCCACCCATATTTTGTTTCAATTGATTTTTGATGTACTTAGTTCATTTCGATCCATTGTCTACTAGCTTTGGTTGAAGAACTGTATAATAGAGTATTATAAAGTTTGTTAATAAATGGCTAATATCGTTTACTAAGCACTCTGTCAAATATAGATCAAAGTTTACAGTATGACTAATCATAATAAATAGAACTATAATGCAACAAACAATGTCATTTATTGGTAGATAACTCTAACTTTCATAGAGGCACTGCAAGTCAATGAATGACTTTTAATTTTTTTTTTTGTCAAAGGCTAATACACGGCCAGTGAATGACTATTATCATGACTTGAGGGCATCCCTCCACCCACCATTTTAATATTTACCCTAAACAAATTACGAGTCAGGCTGCCGATAAACCTCTCCAAATTCCGTCTTGGGGTTGTTTTAGATTTATTTACATGTTAATCAGAAAATTAGCACCAAAAAAGAAAAGAAAAATAGTTAAAATAAAGTTAGAAGGAAGGGAACCCATCAGAAAATATTAAATTAAAAAAAAAAGCCGAAACATTTGTGTATCGCACGGGCATGCACACTAGTTATGTGGTAATATAACATATTTGCTAGTATGATTTAACCCTTATGACATATAAACAATATGGCATTAACATTTTCAAACAGATGCACTTGAGTCATACTTTATGCAGTAGCATGCTTAAATATATTAAATCTAGGCCGTACACACTATACAAGCTCAGTGGGGGTCAATCGTAAAATCAATTGGTGTTAGGTGGAGTAACCCACCAATTTATATATAGTCCAACTCTCTCCAACTATTCCAATATGAAACACTTACATGTGGGTTATACTCTTAACAAACTATCAACGACATTGCACTTATCTTTATGATGCTTTAATGCTTTGTTCAAGCTCAAGGTAAAATTTACTAAGGGATAAACAAGAGATGTTGGGTACTCTTTTACTAATAGTATGGTCATTTTCATCTGCTAATCAAGTTGAATTAACCAACACTCTTAATTTCTACCTGAATAATTGACATACATTGATTGTTCATGCTGACAGTAAGTTTTTTGAAAATTGAGTCATGTTATTTAAGCATTAAGAACAACTTCTAACAACATAGTTTTATCAATAGACTAAACTTGAGCAAGTTTAGCGAATATTCCGAACCAATTCAAGAATATTTATACATATTAATGTTAATGCCGAAGAAAATGAATAAGTGATAAGAAATCAGAAATGCAACAAAATTGAATAAGCATGTGGCATGGAACACATGTCACACCCCATTACAGACAAGTAAATAGGCTTGACATAACAAATGCCTAATCATCAATCGTCTGCTTAGGGCACCCTTATTGGTGTGCTTAGAGAGTAAAGAGGGTGTGGTAAGGATGTGCTTAACCAATATCGAGAATTCTTAGGCACACTCTCAAGTCTCAAATAAGCATAGTGCTTATTTAAGCACACATGTTTAGAGAGAAATGTTGGGAATCACAAAGGGTCTTTTTAGCATGATACATAATATTTGAGTGTGTAGGACTGTGGGTGAGGCCTTTTAAACAATATAGAGATAATTGAGTATGTGCTTATTTTGGGGGATGTGTGCTTAAAAGTGAGTTGTCAACTTGAATAGTGTTTTAAGCAACATTTGGTAGTGCTACCAATAAGGATGCTCTTAAATGCCCAACTTGATAGCCCACCCAGGCACCCACCCCACCTCGGACCCCCACCCTCACCCTCACCCTCACCCTCACCCTGATTTGTTGGGGAGAACTGTTTTTATGGCTCTAGTTTGATTTGCTTCTTAGGTATTAGAGCATCAATATCAATGATCCCAAATAGGATTATAGGAGGAGAGAGACTGCCATGAACTCAAAAATAGGTTTATCAATGATCCTATAAAGGGAAAAAAAAGAGAAGAGACGAGTTGGGATCGTACGTGAGCCCCACTCCATTGGCTGATAAGAGTATTGTGGGAGTATATTATTGACCAATGAGAAATTGAATGACAAACTTTTTTTTTGGCAACTGGAAATTCATATATTATACAAACATTTACATCTTAAAGTTACGGCTGTCAAAGCCCGAGCTAGTACAAGCAGAAGCTGAACACCTAAACTTCTTCCTATTACTACCATCAACATAAGTGGATCCTAAAAAATACTTGCCTTTGGGATAACTCTGATTCTTGTTAACTAGGGGTGGCAATGGGTCGGGTGAAGCATCACCCGCATCCACCTGAATAATTTTCCTCTCTACCCGTCACCCGCGAAACAATCTACCCGAATTCAATCCATCCATTATCCACGGGTGAAACGGGTGAATCGGGTGCTTAACGGGTGATATATAACAATAAATAAAATAAGAATGTCTACTTGAAACGAGATGAGACAGTCCAACATAGTAACTATTTTGATAGCGGTGAAGATGAGAGGTGAAATGATAATGCTCTGTACTTACTAATTGAATGGACTAAGCAAAATGTAGAGATGGACAGAGGGTTATCAATGGAAAAAAAAAAAGCTTCAACAGAATGATAAAATTTTGAGGAGTTGGGGTTTGAACACTACTGGAGTAACCATGGTAAATTAAAATGGGAGAAAGTTGTAGAATCAAACAAAGCCCAAGATATTTTGGATATAATATGGAGTATTATCAACACATAAATGTCTATTTTATATGTATATTCAACATACTATATAATTAAAATAAACTATACGGGTGACGGGTGAATGAATGGGTGGATTCGCGGGTGAAAAATAATCACTCGAATCCTATCCGACCCATCACCCAATCCACCCGTCACCCGCTTAATTACTAATTTAGTCAGATTTTCACTTATTTATTTGGGTCTGGTGAAGTGGGTATCCGTAGATGCGGGTGACATTGCCAGCCCTACTGGTTAACTACTCTAACATGTGTGCAAAGATTACGAGTACAATAATTGATCAGAAAGGATTTGTCACAATTCATGATCTCAATTGTTTCAAGGGGCAGCTAGGTACAATGTCGGTGGGTCCGTCTTCGGGTGGCAATACACGTCACCTGCAAGGTTAGGCAAACTACCCTTGGGGGTGGGTGAGGAAATCCCCCCTCCAAAGGTTAAGTTAGCTCTTGGTAGTGAGAGTAAGACAAATGATATGTAATAAATGTGTGAGAGAGAAGAGTCAGTTACCTTAGTGTGTGTCTTGTATTTATAGTTAAGTGTCTCTAGGTCATTTATTGGGCCTAGGGATGTGGGTCGTTTCTATTATATGGGCTCCCCTCTATGTATGACACGTGTAGTTAGGTGTTTATAAGCTCCCAATCATTTGTCCCTAAGTTCATGAGGTTATTATGTATAATGACTTCGTGGACTTACTGTTATATGTAGCTGAGGTGTCCCGATCATTTGTCCCTAAGTTTATGGAGTTATTATGTATAATGACAGCATGAACTTACTGTTCCATGCAATTGAGGTGTCCCGATCATTTGTCCCTATGTTTATGGGGTTATTATGTATAATGACAACATGAACTTGACATTTCGTGGAATGACCATAACATAATAATTATGGTAGCCGACAAACGTATTGGCCGCCATGTTGCTTTCCATTACTACTGAATGACTATTTTTGATGTTAAATAAATAAATAACTTTGAGCTCTCCTTTTGTCACCTTAGGTTGTCCGGTATGTGTACCCCTTTATTTGATTGTCCCTTGTTCATTGGTGGCCTTTTCTATAGTAAGTGGCGGTTGATTTTAGGGATTTTATGTTTCTTCGTATTTTCCATATTATTTTGCATCCTTTTTGAATTTTCAATTTTCAAAATTGAGGATCGAATGCATTTAGACATCTATCTGCTCTCCCGACACGCGTCGCGATGCACTTTAGTGGCGGTTTCTCTTCTCCGCCTCCTTTATTAGGGCTATTTCTGTTCCACCTATTTCTTATCAATCTCAGCCTCTTTCACTAAATCCTTCTAAGCTCTTTGTCCGTCCTTCTGGTTATTCCCTCGACCTTAGCCTCTTGTTGATAGGTCCTTGTTGGCCGTTTGGTGGGGCGTTCGTTGGCCGTCTAATAGGTATGCCTTCCTTCCTTTCCTTGCTTTATCCTTTTCGTTCGTCACATTGTTTGCTATCTTCCATTTCGTTTCTGCTTTAATCCTCCTAATTTAAAGTGCTCGATCGCCCTAGAAGATTCTTTTCTGGGTGGTCGACATAACTGGTGGTGGTTGTGGGTTTTAATGGTGTTGGGGTGTATCCCCTTCCCTGATTTTGGCGAGCCTGACCTTAATGTCTACCCTATCACTTTTGCCGGTGTTGCCGCCGACCTTGACTGGGATAAGGTTATCACTGAAGTGGGCGTTGTGTACGCTCTAGGTCGCGATGGAGGTGGTTGTTGTCGTGATATAGATGAGTGTTTAGCCACTGCGGGTTGTTTGACTAGTGCCCTCCGTCAGTATCATTTGTCAATGGCCGGCAATGATGTTCAACCGTCTGATCATCAAGCATTCAGGGATGGGGGCGGTTCTAGTGGTCCTATTTTGTCTCTTATTCTTGAGGTTCCCCTTGATGAGGCTATAGACCAGTCACTTGGTGGGTATGGTGGTTCTGTTGAACCTGGTGATGAAGAGGACACTCTCACTGAGAGTTCCTCTGGCCATGATGACGATGAGAGTGTTGACATAGATGTTAGTCAAGATTTCTCTCTTATAGAGTATTATAAGTATCATAATTGTTTGGAGGAATTTTATGGGCCTCCTTATGACTACTTTGATGGGGTTGAAGTTACCAAAAAATTGACAGTGTGTCCTAGTTGGTTTTGCCGGACGGCAAGCCCCAAAGAGTTGGCTGCTTTTGGTCAGTCGTTCTATCGTTTCTCGGCCGATTACGTTCTCATTCTGCCTAAGAAGGGTGATACATATTTTGATCCTCCTGAGGGTCGTATCACCGTTCCCTTAAAAACTTTGGAGTTTGGCTTACGGTTTCCTTTAGATCCCTTTATCGTTCGCATTCTACGCTCATTTAATCTTTGTGTTGGGCAACTAACCCCTTTATCTTGGCGGACCCTGGTAGCTTTTGTGTGGACTTGCAGGTATTTACATTTTCCCGAGTCAATCACTTTATTCATGGTTTTACATTTAGTGAAATCTGATGGATCCTCAGCCGAGCCGGGATTTTTTTCTTTTATGAATCGTTGGGATTTTGCTACTGTGTATCCTAAGCTGTCCTCTCTTAAGAAATGGCATAGTCGTTTCTTCTATGTTAGGGTTCCTTACAGATTTCCCGGTCAGACGAGATTGGGGACTTCCCCGTCGTTTTGTGAATGATGATGTGACTTACCGGAGGGGTAGTGAGGTGGCTTTGGCTGTAGAGTATTTTGATTCAACCAAGAATGGTGATACGATTGTGCCTGTCAATTGGTTTCCCCCTGCAGAGGTTCTGGTAAAGGAGCCATTTCTATCTGCCTTCGGGCTAGGTCCTGCTGACCCTCTTGGTAGACTTTCGCCTATCTATTCATATCTATTATCGGTGTGAAATATTTAGAACGATCTGTCTCATTTGATTTATTCTGTTTTCTTGCAGAGGTTGTTGGGGTGATCTTGACCTATCGGTCATGGGAATTATGGAAAATGACGGTCGTGTTGAACGCGTGTTGACTAACCCTCAGACCAAAAGTAATCGTCTGGACTTAGCTGCTGCTAAGCGAAAACAAGAGCCTGCCGGTCATGGCCGTGGTGGGCAGGCCAAAAAACCGCTTATTGCGAGGAAGACTCTTGGTCGTGGTCATGGAGGTCAGACAGATACTGCTGATCTCCCAGAGATTCCCTCGCAATCCTGCTACCAGTGTCATTATTACTAATCCCTCTTTGGTTACTGATGTTTAACCTGATGTGGCTCTTGGGCGTGGTAGCTGTCCTACCTTGCGGCCTAGACCTGTGTCTACGCACGGCCATGGGAAACCTGCAACTAGTGGTAATTCCGTGATCGCTCCTGGGGTCAAGGTTAAGGATGTTGGCTCTAGTGAGGTTCAATCTTCTGGTATGTCAAAACGATCTCGTCCAGACAATGATGACTCAGGGAAAGCTGCCAAACAGACTAGAACTGATGAGTCCAATATTCCCGTCAACTCCTTTGGTGATTTTCCTCCTTTACCCGATAATCTTTCCCAAATTCCATTCGAAAATGTTCCTTCAGGCTCAGATTTGACTTGGCGTACAGAAGCTTGGTCTTGCTTGTTGGGGAAAGGAATTAGTGAAAATCGTGAAGTACTGCTTCCTCCTGACCTAATTGAGAGGTTTCGCGTGTTATCGGTCAAGGAGTCTGACCATGTGAAGCACCGTCCCTTGGATATGCATGCATCTGAGTCCCTAGATGTCGATCCTGTGAGGGACGGTGAAGATCTTGGTGTTCGCCTTGCTAAACATCTTTGGCTGGATCATGAGCTGGATGCTCTGTTGACTACTCCAGTGGTATCTCCCTTTGCGACCGCAGCTCAGGATGTGATTAAGGTGATTTTCCAGTGAATTGTATTGCTTTTTACTTTATTTCTTTCTGTTTGCCTGATATGTGTTTTTTGTTGTTCAGGCCGCTAAGTCTGTTGTTGTGGCTGTCGAGCTGGGTAAACATTACCAACGCCAGGCTGAGTCTGCTTCCCCTGTGGTCGTTCGCGATCTTAAAGCAGATGTTTCTCGGTTGAATGAGTCGGTTGGCTCGTTGACTGCTAAATTGCAGAGTTGTCATTCACATCTAGAGTCCTCCAAGCGTGATTTGGCCAAAGCTATAGAGGAGAAAGTTGCCAGCCCGGTGACTTTTTTGAAGTTTGGTGAGGCTTTGGATCTCTGTAGGGCTAAGACAGAGAAGGAGAGAAAGAAAGTTGCTGAGTTGGAGGGAGAACTTATTGTCCGTGACCGGGAACTGTCTAAGCCTCGCGAGCAACTCTCCAAGGCCGAGTCTGATTTGTCTGGGAAAGTGGAGGCCCTTAAGAGCCAAATGACTGCTGAGGCTATCCAGCAAGTTGAGGCTGCCAAGATCCAGGCAGTTGCTGATTTTCTGAAGTCTGATAAGATGGCGGCTCAGATTGCTAGCCAGGTTGAAGCTGCCAAGAATAGTGTTGTGTCCAACTTTTTAAAGTCTGAGAAGTACACCAAACTTAGGCTTCAATCAGAGATGGATGGTTGGGAGATGGCGGAGGCCTGCGTTGAATACGTCACTCCTGGTTATGACTTTCGGCCTTGTGTGGCTGCCTTTAATGATGGCGTTCGTCCTTCCCGCATGGTCATTGGGTCTGCTGCTGGTGATGGCGGTGTAGGAGATGGTACTGAAGTTGCTGCTAATCCTGACGCCGTTCAGTCGCTAGAAGGTCAGGATTAGCAGGTTTCGCGGCCAATCTCACCATGTACTGGCTCCAGTGAACTGTTTTCTTAGTCTCTTTGGTGTTGGGTTTGTGATGATCATTCTTTGGGGGGGGGGACTCTATCTATTTCCGTTTCTTTTTGTGTAGCTGCTTTTATCGTCGTTTTCGCGGCCAATTTCTCCCTCTCGTTTTATGGGGTTGGCCATATGGTTCCGTAAGTTTCGATGGTTGGGTATAGCCTTAGCTATGTGTACACGATATTTACTTGCTATTTGTGTTATAACTATGTGCCCTTCTCCTTTTGATTATTTCTTTGCGATTTCCCGGTTATCGTCCTCTTTTTGAGCATTTTATGGTGGATATCCTAGTCGTATTTGTTTAATCAATGTCTTTATTTATTGTTGGGTTGTTGACAATCAGGGCATAACTCTTGATTTTAATGATCCCTTAAAAGCTTTTTCCATTTCACTTTGGATTAAATTCCTGGTGGTTACAATTGCATTAAGTGCTCAACTGCTTATCATTAATGCAGTTACCTTTTTGGGGTCTATTTAAGGGTGAGCTTAAACTGACTTATGGCTCATTCCTCATACTTCTTTCCTTTTGAGGTATTTTCCCTTTGTTTTCTCCTGTCTCCTATTTTCTCTTGTCTCGCTTTCTTTACATACCATGTCTCGTTGAAGGTATCCTATGCTGCTGCCCAATCCGAATTGGCGGCCGTCCGAGATGAGTTGGCGGCTTTGAAATCTGGTGAGGATTTTGTTGATTTGTCGGAGTTGGAGCATTTAGTGCGCCAAAAGGAGAATCTTAGTAGTCTGGTGAGAAAGACTCGCTTTGAGTTACGTTGTGAAAGGTTGTTTTCACAACGTCTCCTTGAAGGGGCTATGTCAGTCGCTGCCACTCAGTTTGAAGTCGTCTATCCTGGTCACTCATGGGCGCCTATTGAGCATGCTTTTAACGAGTATATTCGCCTTAACCATGGTGAGTATGCCGGGACCACCAATGAGAAGCTTAGGCATGTTTTTTTATTCTCTTCAGGAGAAAGATGCGCAATTGGCGGCCATCCGCCATGACACTGATGTTGCTTTTGAGTCAGCTTTGAAAGCAGCTCGAAGTCAATTTGAGGCTATATTCCCCGGCCGTCCTTGGGCTCCTATTGAGTGTGCTTTCCGTCAAGGCTTGCGCAGGGAGACGACGTCTACTTCTCATGGCCCTGCCTAACTCGATCTGAACAGTCTCTTGGGCACGTGTCCATTTTGCTGGTGGGACATGCTGTTTGCCCTTTTGTGCTCTATAAAAGGCTTCTTGTGTTGTGCTTTATGTTAGTGTTAGATTGTCCCTTTGGTTATATTGTCTTTTCCTAGTGTTACTCAATGTCTGCTCCTAGTTTTGCTCCCCTGCGCCTGTCTGTAAATGACCTTGTTACTCAACTGATGGCGGTTGAGGATTATGTGGAGGATTTGAAGAAAGCGCGGCTGTCCGTTGAAAAGGAGTTGGTTGAAGCCAAGGCGCGTATTCGTGTTCTTGAGAGTGAGTGGTTCACTGCTCGCGCTGAGATCACGGTTGATCGTGCTCGTAGGGAGTCTTTTCGTGAAGCTTTTGAGTCGGAGAGTCGTGCTCGTCTGGAGTATTTGTTCTCTGCTGGTGGTGACACTGGCCTTTTTCCCACTGTTGTGGTCCCCAAACATGCTGCCTCCTCTACCGGTCGTTCCAACCAGGACTAATTAGCTGCCTCTTTTCTTTTGTTTTGTTTTATGGTCATTTATTATGCGTACTCAGCTGTACTATTTTAATTATGCCTCTAGTTGTTGTGGTGGTTGAACGCTTTTAATGCCAGTGTGCTTTTTATGACTTTAAAAGGGGGCTTACTATTTGTTATCTTGTGTTCATTTCACCTTGCTCTTTTCCTTGCCTCTTTCTCTATTCGTTGCTCCTTTGTGTTTCTGTTGCTTTTTTCCCTTAGTTTCTTACAGGTGTTGTGATAACTAGGCCTACTCGCGGTCAACTACAAGCGGCCTATAACTTTATGGTTTTTGAGTATGCCGATCTAGAGGTGAAAAACCAAGATCTTGAGGCAGTGCTTGCGTTGCTTCTCCGCGAGCGTGATGAGGCGTTGTCAGCCTTGGCTGCTTCTGAGAAAACGTCCGTTGAACGTGCTGACTGGGAATCTGCCTTGGAGGGGGCCTTGGTGGCTGCTCACGCTCGTTTTGATGACCTTATCCCTCACCAACTGTGGGGTAGGGTTATTAGTGCTTTCAGAGTTGCCTTCGCTCAAGGAGAAGACGAGATTCAAGCTGTCCGTCTTTGGGAGATGCAGGCTGTTGAGGCTACTGGCGTTGATTTGCCTGCCCGTGATCTTTGAATGTAGTGGGGAGTGCTATTTGCGAGAATTGAATTCATGTAGGGTGTGGGTGTGGGTCTTATGTAAAACCTATCTGTTGTTTGTATGATCAACGTCTGTTAGGTGTTAGGAACCTTTGAAGGTGTTTGTCCTGGTCTACCTGCCAGTCAAATTACCATTTTTCTGTGTTTTTCCCTGCCTGTTTAATTATCTATTTTTGTTTGTTGTTTTTGACTGTTGGCTATCTTCCTTTTATTAATTTGTTTTAGCTTTGTTGAGCTATCAGGCCGCGTATTATTGAGCCGCTTTTTGAGTATTGTTCTGGAATTGCGTATTTTCCTGTATTATTTTTCTTATGACCCATCTTTCGACTTGTGGCCCTTTCTATGAAGGCTTTTGTAATCTCTTCGATTGTCTTTTCGCGATCCCTTTCGATCGACTTTCTGCGATCCCTTTCGATCGTCTTTCCGCGATCCCTTTTGGTCGACTTTCTGCGATCCCTTTCGATTGTCTTTCGGGCGGCCTTTGGCCTTTTTTCTGCGATCCCTTTCGATCGTCTTATACGTCTTATCTGTTTTTTTTCTACCCTGCTGCGTATCGCTTTGTCCCTTTGTAGGGGTTGTGTTGTTTTGTCCGGTACTTTGTAAGTTTTAATACTAAATAAACGACTAAACTTTAAATCGCCTTGGTAATATATCAGCGTGTGGTCTTGCCACTTACAAAATAAGACATAAGTACGAAGTGTTAATAGCGGCGCTTTCACCTACCTTCCAGCCTTAGTGTGGCCATTCTGTCTCACCAGAAGTACTTCTTGAGGACGTCCGCATTCCACGTCCTTTTGATTTTCTTTCCGTTGGTGTATTCCAACTCATATGTCCCCTTTCTGACCTCTTTGCTTACCCTGTAGGGTCCTTCCCAGTTGGCCGACAACTTTCCATGTTCCTTGTCATTTGCTGTTGTCTCTGTTTTTCTCAGCACCAGGTCGCCAACTCTGAGGGGTCTCATCCGGACTTTTCTATTGTAAGATCTTGCCATCCTCTGTTGGTAGACCGCCAACCTCTCTCTGGCCTCCTCTCTTTTTTCTTCCCTTAGATCGAGAGCTGCTCGCATGCCAGCTTCATTGTCTGAATCCTCAAAAGTTTCCACCCTTAGGCTGGTGAGTCCAATCTCAACGGGGAGTACTGCCTCTGCGCCGAAAGCCAACCCGAAGGGTGTTTCTCCTGTTGCCCCCTTTTCTGTGGTTCTAGCGGCCCATAGCGCTCTTGGCAACTCCTCTACCCATTGTTTCTTGGCTGCGTCCAACCTCTTTTTAATTGCGTTTAAGATTATCTTGTTGGCTGCTTCTACTTGGTCGTTACCTTGTGGCCTTCCTACAGATGAGTTTCTTAGTTTGATTGAGAATTTCGCACAATACTCCTGCATGGGCTGGCTGACGAATTGTGTCCCATTATCAGTCACCAGTATCATTGGGATCCCGAACCGTGTAATTATGTTCCGCCAGACGAACTTCATCACCTGCTTGTTCGTTATTGTGGCTAGTGGTTCTGCTTCCACCCATTTGGTGAAGTAGTCGACTGCTACTATGGGGAACTTCTTTTTCCCGGTGGCAATTGGGAAAGGGCCCATTAAATCCATCCCCCACTGAGCAAATGGTATCGGATTTGTTACCGGACACATCTCATGTGCAGGTGTGTGGATGCTAGGGGCAAACCTTTGTCATTTATCGCATTTTTGGGTGAATTCCCTGCTGTCCTTTTCCATTGTTGGCCAAAAGTAACCGACCCTTGAGATATTGACCGCCAATGTTTTTCCTCCAATGTGATTTCCGCATATTCCTTCGTGTATTTCTCTCATTGCATAGTCTGCCTCATAGGGGGTTAGACATTTAAGTAGTGGCAGGGAAAATGATTTTTTGTACAACTCGCCCTCTATCAAACAGTACCATGCCGCCTTTCTCCTGACATGTCCCGCCTCTGTCTTATCCTCTGGTAGGGCCCCTTCCTGTTTATAGGCTATGATTTCGTCTTGCCAACTAGGCTCTTTTGGATTCATGTCGCTTTCTATCTCAATGTCCAAGATGGCAATGCTGTCTGTGCTCCTAGTTGGCAAGATTTCCACGAACACTGTCCGCCTCATCTCGTTGATGCTTGAGCTGGCCAGTTTTGACAATATATATGCTCTGCTAGCTTTCTCTAGGTATCTGTGTGATCTTGAATGACTCTAGCTTCTTGATTAACAGTTGTACCTTTTGCAAATATTTTGCCATAGATTCATCTCGGGCCTCGTATTCGCCCTTCACCTGGCACACCACCAACCGGGAATCACTGTATGCTCTTATCCTCTCTGCTCTGGTATCAATGGCGGTGTCTACCCTCGTATGAGAGCTTCGTATTCTGCCTCATTATCGGATGCTTTGAAGTTGAATTTGATAGCGTACTCGAAAGCGTGGCCCTCTGGTGAGATGATAACTAGGCCGACACCTGATCCTTGAGCTATAGAGGATCCGTCAACATGTAGCTCCCATATTCCTTTGAGTGGCTTTGGTTTCAACTCTTCTATCGTTTGCGTTTCAACTGGGAAGTTGCACTCTGTGAAGAAGTCGGCCAACACTTGTGCTTTCATTGATGGTCTTGGTTTGAAGAGTACGTCGAATTGTGAGAGCTCTATGGTCCATTTTAGCAGTCTTCCTGATGTCTTGCTCTGATGCATGATTTGGCTCAGCGGTTGACTGGTGAGTACTATAATTTGGTGGGCGTCAAAGTATGGCCGGAGTTTTCTGCCGGCAAGCATCAGTGCGAATGCCGCCTTTTCTGCAGTAGGGTAGTTCTTTTCCGACATGTTTAATGCGTGGCTGATGAAGTAGACCGGTAAGTGCTCCTTGTTCTCCTCCCGTACTAATACGCCGTTGACTGCTTCCTCTGAGACTGCCAGGTACATGTATAGCGTATCACCTCTCTTTGGGCTGCTGATGGGTGGTATGACCGCCAAATGATTTTTGAGGTCTTTGAAGGCCTGCTTTTGTTCCTCTCCCCAACAGAACTCTTTGTTGTTCTTCAACACCTTAAAGAAAGGTAAGCATTTCTCGGCTGATTTACTGATGAATCTGGCTAACGCTGCCATGCAGCCTGTCAGTTTCTGAACGTCCTTCACCGTTCTCGGCTCGGGTAGGTCCATGAGGGCTTGTACTTTGTCAGGGTTTGCTTCGATGCCTCTCTGGTCCACTAGAAATCCTAGGAACTTGCCGGCCTCCACGCCAAAAGCGCATTTCTTCGGGTTCAATTTCATGTTAAACTTTTTCAAAGTGTCGAAAGTTTCTCGAAGATCAGTGACATGTTGGTCCGCCAACTTGCTTTTAACGATCATGTCATCCACGTAAGCCTCTACGTTCCTTCCTTTCTGGGTCGCGAACACCCTGTCTACCAGCCTTTGATACGTAGCTCCATAGTTCTTTAAACCGAACGGCATCATCTTGTAACCATATGTTCCTCCGTTGGTGATGAAGGCTACTCTCTTTTGGACGTCTGGGTTCATGAAGATTTGGTGATAGCCGGAGAAAGCGTCCATGAAACTTAGCATTTTGTGTCCGCACGTGGCGTCCACTCGCTGGTCGATCCTTGGGAGCGGATAGCAATCCTTGGGGCAAGCTTTGTTTAGATATGTGAAGTCAACGCACATCCGCCAGCTGCCATTCGCTTTTTTGACCATTACCACATTTGCCAGCCACTCTGGGTATTGACATTCTTTGATGAAGCCTGCTTTCAAAAGTTTCTCTACCTCCTCTGCTATGGCTTTGTTCTTCTCTACGGAGAATCCCCTCTTTTTCTGGAGCACCGGTTTCTTGGCAGTGTTGGTTGTTAAGCTATGCTCTATCACTGATCTGCTAATGCCTGGCATATCTGCTGCTGAGAGTGCGAAGATGTCTTTGTACTCCTGAAGGAGGCTAATCGTGTTAACCTTTTCCGCAGCTGGCAATTCTTTCCCAACTTGGACCATTCTGGTAGGGTCACCTTCTACTAGCTCGATCTCCTCTAAGTCACCGCTGGGTTTTGGCCTTTCCGTAAACTCCTTTCTTGCGTCAATGTCTGCTAAATTAACAGAACTTTGTTCCTTTTTGGACACTTTTCTTTCTGGTTGGGCTATTGGATCCTCTTGCAGCATTTTTCTTGGTGGTTGTGATATCTCGGCCAAATAACATTTCTTGGCTGTGCTCTGGTTGCCACGTAATCTACCTACTAACCCTATGTCAGCTATGAACAGCATCATCTGGTGATATGTGGAGACTATACCCTGGATTCTGTGTATCAATGGCCGGCCGATGACTCCGTTGTATGATGACGACACTCTTATGACTAACCACTTGACCATGATGCTCCATTGATTTGGGCCTCCTCTAATAGTTATGGGCAGCTCGATTTCCCCCAACGGGCATACGGTATCTCCTGTGAATCCGGCAATTAGGAATGTGGCCGAGACCAACTTTGACTTGTCTAAGCCCATCCTGATGAATGTGCTCACAAATAATATGTCTGCCGCGCTTCCGCCATCTACCAGTATCTTCTGGATGACACAGTCAGCTGTTCCGATTGATATGACCAGAGGATCTTCATGTGGAAAATGTACGCCTACCAGGTCGTCAGCCATGAAACTCATTGTAGGTGGAGGTTCCCTTGTTACCCCCACACTCATAGTCTGGTGCTGCATGCCTTTGAAGTAGTTGAATTCTCCTACCGGTGCGTTTGGCGGCTTGCCTCCTGGTATCACATCAATCACTTTTTTTCTTGGGTTATCTTCCCTTTGATTTGGTTCCCTTATTCTCACATTCTGTCTTTCCCGATTGACTTTGATGTATCGGCCTAGAAAACCTCGACGCAGCAGTTGACACAACCGCAAGTACACGGTGTATGTCGAAGTAATAATCAAGTTCGTACCACAGAGACTCGTTGATAAAGTACTAAATATCCCTAAATTATTGACTATCTAGACCGGTTAAATGAGTTGATTGAATTGACTAACCTAAACAAACTAATTTAATTAAAACTTAATAAGGGTGTGAAACAATAATAAAGGTGATTCTAGGATAGGAATCACCGCTAATCATGCTCATTGATCATTGATTAACCCCAAACAACCCCCAAGCTTATTAACAAACCACTTGACAATTAACAAAGGTATTACAAACACCTTCTTTCGAAGGGGAGTGATTTTTACCCAAACACAAACCAAGAGACCTATTTCTAGGATCCTAATTAGGTACGAGTTATATTAAACTAAGCTAATCAAATGGTCACAAGAGAAGTAATCCACTTTCGTGGTATTAACTCTCAAGCATCAATAATCAAACAACCACTATCATCAAACACATTTCCATGCTTAACAATAGGTACAAATAAGATAAAATGTGGATCATGCAATTTATCAAACACTTGGTGAGCACATGCTTAACATTGATAGAAATTTGGAATTAAACTTGGGGAAGAGGCAAACCAATAATCAAGAGCATGGATTAGGGCTACCTAATCCTAGAACTAATTAAACTACTCACTAATAATAGGATTAAGCAAAATAAACTTCATAATAACAAAACCCATTAACATTCAAGAACAAAGCTTCAAACTTGCAATATTGATAGAAGAGAGAGAGAGAGAGAGGAGAGAAAACTTACAACCAAAATGTTAAGGATTAAAGAGTTGATTAACACTAATTACCAAAGTTTATCACTTTCTAAGAATACTAAGCTCACTATTTGAGAGAACTATCAAGAACCCTAAGTAAAATACGGCTAAAATGAGATCTCCCCGAAAAAAATAAGAAAAGAGGCTATTTATAGGCGGAGGAGCTCGGGACCAAAAAGCCCCAGAAAAATGCCCCACCCTCCAGAAAAACGGGGTGGCCGTTTTTCTGAAGAGGGTCGTTTTTTTGGACGGGCGACAGCTCTTCAGTTCACTGGATGACCCGTTTTTTTTCCTGGCAGGGACGTTTTTCATCTTCAAACGCATATTTGATAGCCTTCCGCTCTGAATTTGTAAAAATGTAAAGCATAAAAGTTGTAGCCCTATTTGTTAGCTTTCCGTAGAACTTTGAATCGATTCATTTGGACCACATATGATGAAGTTATGTCCAAAATACTGAATCGTTGTCTGGAAAGGCAAAAATACCTATAAAATCATGCAAAAGCACACAAAACAAAGAAAAGCATATTCTAGAAAATATGGGGTAAAATCACTACACTAAATGCAAGTAACATCCTACAAATTATCTAAAACCAATGCAAATGTACCCTAAAAACATGCACAAATACTTGTGCATCAAACTTCCCCATGCTAAACCCGTGCTTGTGCTCAAGCAAACACAAACCAACAAGACACACAAGATCAAGAGTAAACACAAGAGGGTTGAGAGATCGCCCTCTAAACCGTGATACCAAAGATGAGCACTAAACAAGGGTATCAAGAGCATGAAAATCCATCGAGGAAACAAATACACCAAAAGATCACATAATCTCCATAATCCGACGATAATTCAATTAGTCACGAAGCATGCAAGCACTCAATCAACTCGATGATCCCACTCAAAACGTGAAACAAATTAGTCCGATAGATCCTCACTTTAGGAAGTGTGGATCACTCAAACTCAAATGTGTTTGGGGAAAATAATCAATTGACACTCAAGATTAAAACATCGGTGGTATCTTACCATAAGCTTGCCTATCTTCTAAAATCTCTACCGTTAGATGACAACTCCACATGCAAAGATCGGGAGGACTTTTGGGTTGTAATGAGGCTTAGGGTAAGGTGGGGATACATTTCGGATGTGGGCTTAGAGTCAAAAAGACTTAGTGAAAATACAAACATCCTCTCAATCCTTGCGAAAGATCAAGGGGGTGCAAAAACATCTCCACAAATCAAAAACACCAATTTCAGCCTTATGTACCAACCATTAAACCAACCTTTTTCACAAAACTAAAAAAATCAAACATTAGAAGTATCGGGGCAAGATAATTTCGATTAAATGAGATATAAGCCCTTCTTCTACCTCTAGAAGGTTCATTTAACTCTTCTTATTTTTTCTTTTTTCTTTTTTTTACAAAGCATATTCAAGCTCAAAGTTAACCATCATCCCTCCATTCTTCACCAAAAGCACCCCCATACTCATCTTTTACTCCATTTCACAATTCAATACTCAACCCAATGAGGGAGACAAGTTACACTAGTCTTAGACTCGGGAGAGGGAAAACGTGTTTGGGAAAAGAGGGCATATAACCTAGTTCATCAAGAAAAGGCATAAGCTCAAAGGGGCTCCAAAATGATAAAATGATGCGTTAGGTAGGCAATTTTGGCTTAAAGTAGCTTAAGAACAAGTAACAAATGAATGCCTCCGTCCTACCAATGCAAAAAGTGGGTGCCAAGCACAATTTTGGCCAAGAATTAAGGCAAGTTCTAGAAGATTAACCACCAATGTGAATCCAAAACACTCATGAAAGACAAACAACCGAAATAGATGTGTCGGTTTTTAAGGCTTAAGATCTCACCGGTTAAATGTCTATCACACCAATTATTTCACGATTATAAGTGAGATTATCAAGTGATTGAGAAAATGTTTACATACAAAGGGCCAAGAGAATAAAAGCCAAACGAGAAACCATGCCAAACTTTGGGGATTGCATCTCAAAAGTATCATGCTCTCTCTACCACAAGTCGAATGTCGACCAAGAGTATCACAAATAATCATAAAGGGATCATCTCTCTATTTTTGGTATTTTTCGGTTTTTTCATTTTTTGTGATTTTTCCATTTTTTTTTTTTTTTTTTTTTTTTTTTTTGAATTTTCATTTGAAATGCAACCTAGATGATATCCAAGCCTAAACATGCTCAATGCAATCTAAATGACCATTTCTACAAAGTCATGCAACTAAATGAACTAACATGCTTCTACACTAAACTAGCACATCTCCAATTACCAACCATAATCATAACACCATCATCACATCCACCAAATCACAATTCATCAAGCATCACCACAAAATCACAATATCTCACCACCACAACATATCACCAACAAGAACAATAATAAGATATCAATCCCCTCCATGCTTAAACTTTTCATTGTCCTCAATGTAAAGGAAATAAAGTGAGAGGGGAGGGGAGTACTTACATAGCAATTGGGGTGGGCCGGGTGGGAAGAAGAAGCGTCTCCCCGAGAAGTTTTTCATACCCTCTTAGGTGCTATTGAAGAACCTTGGTGGTGCTTGAAGTCGAAGGATTGAGACGGGAGATTGAAAGTTTGCCATTCCTTCCAAATATGTTTGGTTGTTCGAAACTTTTGGGGCGGTGGTATATGATCCAATGGTGACTTTGCTTCTTTTCTCATTCATCATATTCTTCTTTAATCCATCATTATAAAAAGTCAAGGCCCGTAACAACTTATCAAAATCACTTGCCCACATCTCAAAAGGACACAAATAAGAGATCCTTGTCATAAAAATATAATCAAGAATCGTAGATCTCTTGAATTTGTCATATGCCCATGAAAAGTCAAAAGAGGGACGAGAAGAAGCTTTCCACCCAATTGGCTTATGATGGTCCTCATGCCTCCCTTTAGGCATTTCATTCACTATAGGCTCATCGAGCCGAAAGGTGGAAGAATCATAAATCACAAGTGCACTATCGGGATTTACAAGGACAACTCCAAAAGACATGTGAGGAGGGGAATCATTAAGAGGATATAAGATCGGAGAAGAGACCATATCAATGCATCCGGTTGAGAATGGATCTTGATACTCGATATCACAAAACTCATTTTCTCCCGACTCAACAACGATTTTTTCTTCAATGCAATCCCCATTTGTAGACAAGCTAGCCACTGGAGCTAGTTGGGTCTCGTACTTCTCAATGTAAAGGGGAAATGTTTCAACTTTAGAGCTCATTTTTCTTATGAATTCTCCCAACTCCTCATTCATCATTTGTAACTCCTTGGTATCCTTTTGCGTCTCCTCGATATTCTTTTGTGTTTTTTCAATGTAATGTTCAAAAAGACTCTCCAAGTATGACTTAGGTGGATGAAAATCATGACCATTTTGGTTACCTTGGTATAAGGTATTGCCATAATTATCATTTTCATGACTAAATTGATGCATATTATCCTCATGTCCAAAATAACCATAACAACCATAAGAAGAAATAAGCATATAATATCCATTCACATTCATATAATCATAATATTGGTTGTTATTTCCATAATCATAAGCATATGAATTCGAATGATGATCACCATAACCCTCTTGAGGCCATAAAGTTTCCATGTCACTATTGTTATATGCCATAGTAACTTAAACCAAGTGACAAAAAAGAGAAAAAATGAAATGGTCTAATCTAGCAAAATTCAAGGATTTCTAATATCTATCGCCGAGTCCCCGGCAACGGCGCCAAAAACTTGACACAACCGCAAGTGCACGGTGTATATTGAAGTAATAATCAAGTTCGTACCACGGAGACTCGTTGATAGATTACTAAATATCCCTAAATTATCAACTATGTAGACCGATTAATTGAATTGATTGGATTGACTAACCTAAACAAACTAATTAATTAAAACTTAATAAGGGTGTGAAACAATAATAAAGGTAATTCTATGATAGGAATCACCGCTAATCATGCTCATTGATCATTGATTAACCCCAAACAACCCCCAAGCTTATTAACAAACCACTTGACAATTAGCAAAGGTATCACAAACACCTTCTTTCGAAGGGGAGTGATTTTTACCCAAACACAAACAAAGAGACCTATTTCTAGAATCCTAATTAGGCATGAGTTATATTAAACTAAGCTAATTAAATGGTCACAAGAGAAGTAATCCACTTTCGTGTTATTAACTCTCAAGCATCAATAATCAAACAACCACTATCATCAAACACATTTCCATGCTTAACAATAGGTACAAATAAGATAAAATGTGGATCATGCAATTTATCAAACACTTGGTGAGCACATGCTTAACATTGATAGAAATTTGGAATTAAACTTGGGGAAGGGGCAAACCAATAATCAAGAGCATGGATTAAGGCTACCTAATCCTAGAACTAAATAAACTACTCACTAATCATGGGATTAAGCAAAATAAACTTCATAATAACAAAACTCAATAACATTCAAGAACAAAGCTTCAAACTTGCAATATTGATAGAAGAGATAGAGAGAGGAGAGAAAACTTACAACCAAAATGTTAAGGATTAAAGAGTTGATTAACACTAATTATCAAAGATTATCACTTTCTAAAAATACTAAGCTCATTATTTGAGAGAATTATCAAGAATCCTAAGTAAAATACGGCTAAAATGAGATCTCCCCGAAAAAAATAAGAAAAGAGGCTATTTATAGGCGGAGGAGCTCGGCACCAAAAAGGCCCAGAAAAACGCCCCACCCTCCAGAAAAATGGGGTGGCCGTTTTTCTGAAGAGGCCCGTTTTTTTGGACGGGCGACAGCTCTTCAGTTTACTGGATGATCCGTTTTTTTTCCTGGCAGGGCCTTTTTCATCTTAAAACACATATTTGACAGCCTTCCGCTCTGAATTTACAAAAACGTAAAACATGAAAGTTGTAGCCCTATTTGTTATCTTTCCTTAGCACTTTGAATATATTGATTTGGACCAGATATGATGAAATTATGGCCAAAATACTGAATCACTGTCTAGGAAGGCCAAAATACCTATAAAATCATGCAAAAGCACACAAAACAAAGAAAAGAATAATCTAGAAAATATGGGGTAAAATCACTACACTAAATGCAAGTAACATCCTACAAATTATCTAAAACCAATGCAAATGTATCCTAAAAACATGCACAAATACTTGAGCATCAGTAGTCCCTCTACTTCATCCCTCAGGTTGGTGCATTCCTCTGTCGTGTGGACGTGATCGTTGTGGTAGTCTCTGTTCTGGGTAAACATCTTTGGGGGCCTGCTCCAAAATTGTTCGCCTCTGTGGGTATGAAAGATATCAGCTCTTGTTTGGGTTAGGGGGGCGTAGTAGTCAAACTGGGAGGCTTTCGCCTTCCCTTTGTCTGGCCGCCTCCCGGAGTTATCCGCTCTTGCTAACTCTGCTCTTCTTTCTATTCTAATTTCTCTGATGATTGGCTGAGAAACAGCCGACAGTTGTCGCGGCTCTCTTCGTGCCGGTGGTGGTGGATCTCTTTGGGCATTGAGCCTGTTTGCCATCCTGTTGAAGTCATCCTTTCTGATATATGAATTTGCGATGGCTAGGGCAACCCCTAGCGTTCTTGGCATGTTTTTGGCTAGCTCGTCTTTGTACGTGCTTTCATCACAACCGTTCATTAGGGCCAAGACCGCCACTTCCTGCTGTAAGTTAGGTATTTCGCCTGCCCCGACATTAAAATGCCCGACAAACTCTTTTAAGCTCTCATCTCTCCTCTGCCTGACGCTCATTAGCTCCATTGGGAGCCTTTCTCTCCTCTTGCTACTGATGAATCTGTCTGTGAACAGTTTTATGACTTCGCTGAAGCTGTCGATCGACTTGGCCGGTAAGTTGTTGAACCAGTCAAGTGTTGTTCCTTCCAGCATGGAAGGGAACACCTTGCACCATGCACCATCCTCAGCCTCGTTCAGCCACATTCTCGTCTTAAAGTTGCTCAAGTGGTCTGTGGGGTCTTTTGTTCCATTGTAAGAGATGTTGGGTATCTGTAGCTTTCTGGGTATGGGAACTGCCAAGACTCTCTCTGTGAAGGGACTATTATCGGCCGCGACGATGGCGGTTGGTGCCTTGGCTTCCCTCAGCCTTCTCTTCAGCGCTTGTTTGGCCAAAATCCGTTTTATTTCAGCCTCTTCCTCATCTTCCTCCATTTTAGGTTCCCCTTCTGTTTGCTCATTAGCTTCCCATTCTTTCTCGGCCTCCAGAATTTTTTGTAATTCCTCTCTTTTCCTCTTCACAATGGCAGACATTGGACTGGTTCTTTGTCCTGTCGGGCTCTTCCCCTTTGCGGTCGGTCCGCCCATCCATAGAGGGAGTGGTTGGTTGTTCTCTTGATGGGCCGTCATCGCTTGGTCACTGGCCGCTTGATTCCTTCTTCTGAATTCCCGTCCGTGAACGACAACCTCCTAGATATGTCGTCCTTCTTTTTGTTTAACTCCGTTACGATTCCACCCTCGTTTTCTGGTGTCTTTTCCTTAGACCTTTCCCTGGTGGGGGTGTTGTCGGCCAGGTATTCCCGACCTTCTAGGATGGCCAACCTCTGCCTTAGCATAATGATCTCCTCTCTTGCCTTGACGATTTCGTCGGGGTGTGGCTGGGTTATCTCAGGGACTTGCCTGTCGACGATGGCTGTCGCGCCATCCCCCCTCCCTGGTTGGAGGGGTCAACTCTCGTATTTTCTTCCGTGGGGAGGGTAATTCTCGGACTGGTTCCATCTTCGTTCTCATTCTCCACAAATCCATCTACCGCTTCCATCCCGGACATTCCCACCTAGTGCAATGTTTCACGTCGGGTTCACCAATGTTTCAGGGGGCAGCTAGGTACAATGCCGGTGGGTCTGTCTTCGGGTGACAATACTTGTCACCTGCAAGGTTAGGCAAACTACCCTCGGGGATTGGTGAGGAAATCTCCCCTCCAAAAGTTAAGTTAGTTCTTGGTAGTGAGAGTAAGACAAATGATATGTAATAAATGTGAGAGAGAGAAGAGTCAATTACCTTAGTGTGTGTCTTATATTTATAATTAAGTGTCTCCAGGTCATTTATTGGGCCTGGGAATGTGGGTCGTTCCTACTATATAGGCTCCCCTCTATGCATGACACATGTAGTTAGGTGTTTATAAGCCCCCAATCATCAATTATAACTATTACTACTAGATTAGACTATAGAAGATGTAAATCAATCCAACAAATAAAAATCCACAACAACTTTGGGTTCCATTATGTTCACCGAATATAATTACTACCAGCCTATAATTATGAATCCTCTCATGGAATTCTAAGATAAGAATTCAAAGAATATAATGGGCTGTCTAGAAAGTGAATAACAAGTGGGCCATTCCCCGGAAATCGAAAGATACCAAAAAAAATGGTAAAATGCCGCGCACTAACAACAGGCCGATTAAAAATTAAACTAAAAAAAAAAAAAGTATACAGTGGAGCCAACCAAGGTCCAACCTTGCCCAGATATTTATCTCCCTTTCTTTCTCTGTCATTCTCTTCCTGTCTCTTTCCCTTTCCCTTTCCTTTATTTCTCTCTGCTGTTGTTTCACCTATTCTCAATTTCTCATCATCATTATTCATCATCATCCTTGTGCTGCACTTCCCCTCCATTTCAAGCCCTCTACCTTTCTCTCTCCTCCCCTAAATCTTCCAACCCCTCTTTCAAGTCCATTCAAGGTCTGCATTTGAATAAGCAAAATTTGTAGTAGTTGCCTTTTGATTTATTATTTATTTCCCACCTTTTTATATAATTGATCAAGTTTTGATTTTTCTGGGTTTCTGTTAGATTTGGTGTATTGGGTTTTTATATTTTTCTTCTGGGTTTTCTTGCAGATCGCTGGTTGTTAGCTTGTGATTGAAAGAAGAGGGAAAGGGGGTAGAGAGAGAAAGAGAGGTAGAGAAAGAAAGAGAAAGAAAGCGTTGTGGTGGGTGATAGAAAGGGGGTTTTGTAGATCTGATAAAAGAGAAGATAAAAGAAGAAAACGATGTCGTTTACAGGGACCCAACAGAAATGCAAGGTTTGTGATAAGACTGTTTATGTGATGGATCAGCTTTCTGCCGATGGTAATTCTTATCATAAGGCTTGCTTCAAATGCCACCACTGCAAAAGCCGCCTTCAGGTATAATTCATTCATTCATTTTTTTCTTTCTTTCTTGTGAGCCTGATTTGAATGTCTAGATGGGTTTTATGTTAACAGTTTTTTCAAATTGCTGGTATTTCAAGCTTTTAGCTTTATAGGATTATATAGATTGTTTGACATTGTTGCTCAATTTTATGTGTTGATGTGTTCTGTCTGCTTATTTGGGGCATATAGTGCGTTTTTATGTGCTGATGTTGACTGGACTTATCTATGGAGATCCTGCAGAGAGGCTTTTTTTTTTTGTTGGACTTTTGTGAGCTTGATCAGAATCCTTAAGATGGTTCATGTTCCTAAAGGAACAGATAAAGAAAAAATGCAAATTTGGTCAAGTTTTGTACTTATTTACATGGGTTGTTTGTGTTTGTGAGTTGTGACTCAAATACATGTTTATGTTTGTTGCTGGCTTTAATTCAGGGCTTTGTACTTCATGTTTGCGTAGGTGACTTATTTTGGATAAAACTTGAACTCCAAATTAAATTAATTTTGCATAGTTGACTTGGTGTTGATTAGATTAATCTTTCTTGTTCCTGGCTTTCTGCAAAAAGGACTGAGTGGTTCAATTCCATCTCCATAGGACATTGTTTTACTTATCAGATAATTTGAACTTTACTGAAGAAGAGGTGTTTTTTTTTTTTTTTTTTTTTTTTGGGGGGGGGGGGGGGGAGGCAGGGGGAGAACAATTTACATTATAAGGGCCACACATTGGGGCAGTTCTTCAGGGACTTTTGATAGTTGTACATGGTTACGAGAATCGAGAAATTCTTTTGTTAGGCGACACACAACATAATTGTCGATCATATTCAAGCATCAATTGCAGCCTTTTCTTTGAATTGTAAGCCTGTTAGCATGGGCCTTTTCTACAAGAGTTTGAGCTTCTATATCTATGTATATGTATATTCTGGTTAAATCCTCTGTTTAGTTGGAAGAGCTCTAAATACATACTATCAAAACCATGTGAAGGGAACAGTTTTATATCACTTTTCCACTGAATACTTGCTGTTGGGTGTGTATTAACTGTGCATGGGTTATATAGTTAGGTGGCTAATGTATGTGGCATCTTGTTTGCAGCTGCATAGTTTTTCTTCGATGGAGGGTGTTCTGTACTGCAAGCCTCATTTTGAGCAGTTGTTCAAAGAGACAGGAAACTTCAACAAGAACTTTCAGTCACGTATATACTTCACATCTCCAGACCACAAATCAAGATATTTTTGTTTTGTTTCTATCCACAAATCAAGATGTTCTTTTTGTTTCTAACGATTTATTTAATTGTATTTACTTTCAACAGCTACAAGACTGGCTGAAAAGTCACCAGATGTGAAGCCTGAGCTGGTAAAATTTCCCCTACTATCATGGCCCCTTGACAACATCTGGGCAACCTAGTTTTTTCTTCTCTGATACCCTATTATGCAATTTGGTCTCAGACAAGGTCACCAAGCAGAGCTGCGAGCATGTTCTCTGGGACTCAAGAAAAATGTTCAACTTGCTCTAAAACCGTTTATCCTATTGAAAAGGTGAGTAATTTATACTTAGCTTGGGTGGGCCACCTTTAGTTTTACTGCTTAGAGTAAAGATTCCCATGTCTTCTCCACAAGGCAAGAGAGGAGAGTAAAGGAGTGGGGTTTTAGGAAGGTTTTGGGGTTTATCACGCAAAATTGGATTTTATTTAACTGGACTCAACACGACATAGTATGGATATTGTGGAGTATCTAATGATCCAACAAGCATCTAGTTGTTTTTCTTTTATTGTTTAAACAAGATAATAGCATCTAATTACATATCCATCAAATATCTACATGTACGGTGTGTCCTTCGCGTATTGAATAGTATAAGTTTGAGATACGTTCCAATACGCTTTTTGCTTGCTAAGTGAAGTATTTGTGCAACGTAGTTGGGTGACATAGGTGTAGGATGAAATGTGAATCACAATTGCTTGCAGCTTTGCACATAGATTCTCTTCCCCACTAATGCTGTTGCTCAGCCATATTCAGTGCTATATAAGCCCCTTCATGATTTCCTCCCAAAAATGTTAATTGGATACTGTCCCAACTCCGGATGGGGTGTTTGCTCTAGATATTGAAAATTGCACTTGATTATACTGTTTTTGCCTTTATGATCTCTGTTGTCTTCTCTAGTTGTCTTTACCTTCATGAATATGGAATATCTATCTTTTTTTTTAGATAAAGGAAACATCTATGATTTTAATGTGAGTAGACTTGTATCGGAAACCATCTCTCCCCTTTGCTTAGATGTATGTTGGCTATGAACAAAGGGGACAAAGAAATAACAGTTTTGGTTTGCTTGCTATCCATCTATGTGTTTTTGCCGTTTCTTGATTACTAAATTCTATTTGCATACACCCATTAGGTGACAGTGGAAGGTCAATTCTATCACAAGTTTTGTTTCAAGTGCTCTCATGGTGGCTGCTCTATCACCCCTTCAAATTATGCTGCACTTGACGGAGTATTATACTGTAAGCACCATTTCTCTCAGCTCTTCAGGGAGAAAGGCAGCTATGCGCATATTATGAAGTCTGCCTCGATGAAGCGGGGAGCTGCCCCTGTTCCTGAAGTTGTTGAAGCTCCAGCTCCAGAAGCTTAAGCTCCTGATCTTTTTGATTATTGGATAGTATGGCCATTCTTACTGCTTGATATCTGTGACAAGAAGCTAACAGAAAGACCCGTACTTGTCTGTTTTGTGTTTTATCATTTATATTGGCTGTTCCTGGTGTTTGTTTCTGTGTATTGAAAAATATTCTCTTTAAACTAATGTGAGAAAATTCTTGTCTTGGTAATTATATGAGAAACTACTTTATCCTCATCACGGGCATTTTAGACGTGTTGCCGTATCATCCAAGATGAGGGCTTTGTCCAGATGGGAAGGTCTAACGATGTTGTGAGAATAATGCAGTCAGGATAAACGAATGCAAATGCAAATACACAGGCCGTATTCTAGCTTGGAGTTTAAGTGTCGACTTGTTGTACAATTAGCCAAACCAGAAATGGTTGAAACCCAAAACAACCGGAAATGGCATTTCAGTTCAGTTTATTTCAGAAATGCTGTAGAAGAAACTTGCTTCTGCCTATCGTTGTAATAATGTAAGAATCAATTAGAGAAAAAATATCTTAAAAACGAAATAAAATATGGCAAATGGACTGAGGAGTGAGGACTGAAGTAATCTTCTGCTTAGGGATGACATAAGTAAAACATAAAGGCGAAGCTACTGTACAGTGTATTTGAGTATTGACGCTACTTTCCATCAAGTTCTTCACTCTATCCAACTCAGAAAAATTGTACGAAGATAGAAGATCCCAATTTATGAGTTCAATTTGTTATTTAAGGTTCTACAACAGCAAATCCATCAAAAGAACCTTTTTACATCTTATATATACCGGTCATTTCAAAAAATGAATACCTCATGTAAATACAAAATTTCTGTTTACCAATCAAATAGGCAAAACTCTCTCATCTTTGTCCTCTATGGCTGTTTCCATTTTTTCACCAACAAACTGTTTTTCTTCCTGCCTTCTTCCTTTTGATCTTCCTTTAAGGTTTCCCCTCGTAGAAACAGATTCTTTTCCCCCTATAATCACTCCAGTTCATATTGAAGAGTATACTCGAGCCAATCCTGGAAATTGAATTAAATTACCATATATTCTCTGGTCCTTTTGACCATCAAATATATGTTGTGCTCTCAGAAGAAGAGGACCCATGTCATACACAAATCAGGGTCTACAGTACTATCAAATAGTACACGTACTCTCACCGAAGAAGAGGACTGCTCCCTCTGCTATCGAGCTCAAAGGACGCACTGCTGTTGCTGCAAGGATAACGATCATCACTAGCTCCTCCATAGGTCGCTGAGGTTGAGGATGAATCGACATTGATGTGCAGATAACTTGCCTGAATGATAATCTCAATTTCTTTCACTACTTCACCCATAGAGGGCCGATTTTCTCTCGAGTCCTGAAGACACCTGATTGCTAAATTCACAATTTCCTTCACGCCAGTCAGTGTGTCCGGACTAATGGCTGGGTCCACAATGTCGTATATATTCCCACCCTCTCTCATCATCTTCTTAACCTCTCTTACGATGTAGTAATTGTTTTTCTCTATTGGCAGCTTTCCTGTTACCAGCTCCAGAATCACCACCCCGAAACTATAGACGTCACTCTTCTCAGTTAACAGTTGGGTCATGTAGTATTCAGGATCCAAGTACCCCTGCAGGATAAAGAAAAGCTCATTGACATGGCATAGCAGTAGTTACTAGTTAGAACAAGTAGTGCAATGAACACTTGAATCTACAACTGACCCATTATTAGATTAGCAATAATGGAGGAAAGGGAGGGCAATGGAGGGTCGTAATTCGTAAATACACCCCAACCCTGACTGATAGCCTTTCAGAAGAGGAGACAATTAAAGGTATTGCCATCCAAAGCCCCAGTCACCTTTTTCTTCTTCCTTCTCTCTCCTACAGTCCCCTCGTTCCTTCATCGACATAATATCCAAAAAATCAAAGATAAATAGTGTAGGCATCAACTAACCATTGTCCCCTTAACTTGAGTGGTAACATGATCTCGGTCATTACTTAAAGATACTGATAAACCAAAATCAGCAACTTTTGCATTTAAATGATCATCCAACAAGATGTTGTCAGATTTAATGTCCCTGTGTATGATGGGTGGGTCAGCAAGCTCATGCAAATATGCCAGACCTCTAGCCGCGCCAAGGGCTAACTTTACCCTCCCCTGCCAATTTAACCAAACTCCAGATTTCCCTGTAATGTATGATCAGTAAATGAGTAGCTTCATACAAGGCAATGTAAATCCAAACATGACCACAGCAATGTCTGTCAGAGTAGTGAACAACAATGGAAACAACGGATTTCAAATTTTCTGCATCACTGGCCACCTGTGACCTGAGGCAGTTGTCTTAGTAGTTCAGTAATCAGTACAGTACTAAATTCTTGGGATTCAGGGTTCACATACCTTGTCACTTTGTGTCCAATAAGTGAAATGATGCATCATTCATGGGTTAACAAATGTAGTCATAAGCAACTACCTTATGTTGATTTCTAGAACTTTTCAATATAGTTCTGATAAATAAATAATAATAAAACTATTCCATATAGTTGACCATACTACTGTAAATAAAAGCGAGTCATGCAACCCAACTAAGAGACTATCTTCTATATAAAAATGCTTCTGCAGATAAAACAAGTTCATTTCATTTTCTCCCACCTCTCCCATTTGGGTGCGAAGGAGAGGGATTTCATTTCTCAATATGACTAACTGATTTTAGTTAAATATCCATAGTGGTATTCTTTGAACATGATATAGATATTATGGCATGTCCTCATGTGCATTCTGAGTCACTGTTGCATACTGGGTACCCAAGCAAATAAATGTTTCGCTTCTAGGGTAGGATGAGAAAGATAAAAGGTCTAGAAAGGAAAGAGAATGTTTTTGGGGCATCCTGAAATGAGAAGTTAAGTGTGTATGCAGATCACCAGACACTGCTACATGCCTCTGCTTTTAAATACAGTCTAGCAGCAGTGCAGCACTCAGGTGTGGAGTAGTAACAACATATGATGAGATCTATGCATGAAACATCATCATATCTCATGAGCGAAGAATAGAATTAAGCATTACTTCTTTAACATCTCTGCCTCAGGTGTACAAGCAAAGAAGTACGTACCTGAAAGAGCTGCCCTTAGGCTTCTATTTGCAACATATTCATAAATCAGCATCTGTTCACCTTTATCATAACAGAAGCCAACCAGATTGACTACATTCTTGTGGTGAACCCTTGATAAAAGCTCAATCTCGGTTTTAAACTCAAGGGCTCCCTGCAATGATCCTCGTTGAGCTCTTTTAATTGCAACTAGTTGCCGGCTGTCAAGTTTACCCTTATAAACCTGAACAGAGTTACATATATTTCAATAACAAAGCACTTGGAGAAGGAAAGCTTCCAGCAGGATGACAACTTGAAATATTGAAGAGAGCTACTAAATCAACCATGGAATTGAACTGCACAAGACAAAAGAAAATTCTATGTATTCAAGTCGATTTACTACACAAGAAAAAGAAACAATAAAAAAAACTTTTTAAATGGTCCAGTTATGATTTTTGAGTAATAGTTCACCATTTGATGCAATATTTGCAGGACAATACTAATTTCCATAATCATCCCTTCACCAACATTAAATACCCAACAGCACAGAGTCGAACAGTCAGAAGCAACTATTGATTCATTTTCCCTGTAATGAATAAGTATGATTCCATTTAAACCATGTTATCAGAAAAGAGTGAATCAACCACAATGATCTTTATACCTACATCGTTGATAATAAGAATATAAGAATGCACCATTGATACTAGAATACATTTACACTACGTTTGTATGCCACCTATGTACTTTCAACCGACATTAATAGAACCTTGACAAGTTCTGTGAGTAGACCAGTGATTATAAGATTATGACAGGGGGAAAAACTTCCAAGTTTCAGAACCTGTTTAGCCTAGCACCTTCAAACGTCTACTTCTCTCACATTTCTCCTTGTCTACCCTCTCATCATACAAGGATACACCCAACTTCAAGGGCTACAATTGAAATAAAGCTACAATTTGTAACTTCTACTTCAAGCTTTATTTCAACGTCTAAGGAGTTGGAGGTGGGAGTGGATGAAGAGGGGGTGAAAAAGAGAAATGTGAGAGGACAAGTTGAAATTGGAAGGAGGTAGGCCAAACGTTAGAAATATTCTAATATATAAGCTTCACCAACCCCACCCCCCACCCCCCCGAAAAAAAGATTCTGCAATTTTAAGATATGTAATTAATCCAGTGTCAAAATTTATATAAGTTGTCTATATTATCCCAAAAACCAAATTTAGTAATGAAAGTTCAATACGCGAGTTGCAATAATGAAGGGCATTGTAGAGAAAAAAAAAGAGAACTTAGCGTTAACAGCTAGTTAGGTCACTCAACTGGAATATTCCAAAGAGTGGAAAAACATCATGAAACAGAGGGAGTACTAATTTAGCGTAGTAGATCATTTCAAAAGGTCCTACTTAGCTGAGAAAGAACCACAGACAAGCACTAGTCGCGTCATGTGAGTCAAGCCAATCCATTACTTAGAGATTTTCCCTGACATATAGGATGACAAAACTTACCTTTCCGTAGCCCCCAACTCCAATCTCACTTGTATCTGAAAAGTTGTTGGTGCACTTTCTAACATCTTCAAATGAGAACCATCTGGCTCCCTTCAATTGAGGGAGGTTTCCTTGATTCCAGGATGCTGCATTAACATAAATATGATGATTGAACACAAACAGGCAAATCAAAATGATAGGATTAGCTAAGCCTTGAGTGCTGATCTTACAGAAAGGATAATTCATTTTAGTAGCTTTGTTAGCTATCTTCCGTTGACGATAACCATACACTCCAGCAGAGATTGTTAGCAGCACAAGCACAAATCCACATATAGTTATTCCGATAATAAGGCCGGTGTTTTTGCTTCGCCCTGCAAATTATTCCAGGCATGCATGAGAGAAGAAAAGCAAGAAAACATATTGCATGAAAATAAACCTAAAGCTTGTAAAATATATTCATTTATATTAAACAAGATTTGTAATTACCTGGAAAGCCATCATAAGCCAAGTCAATGAAGACATAAGGTCCATAAGGCGATTTAAAATTATGGTAATTAAGGACATTTCCAATTGTAGACACGTCTGTTCGATTAAAATAAGCTCCACCAGAAGGAAAGAATGATATATTTAGCACGAGATAACCATGTGTGCTTATCACTGAACTAACTAAACAGACTTTATCAATCGGTACTTGGAGAGATGTAACATAAGGCTGCAAAGAGCTGGTTAGAAAGGTGTAGTATAATAAGTTCTCCACATCAGAAAAGTTAAAGGTACTGAAGATCAGACTTCCTAGGTATGGGCGTTTGCAATCGGATCCAAGTGTTTGATCTGAAAAGCAAGATAGAGGAGCACAATTATTTTGTGGTATGAAAGTCGAAAAATCTGGTGGTTGGGCAGTCTTGCAGATTCCTGCTGCTTCTGGCTTTGTACAGAATGGATTGCCATCAAGTCTGCATGCATTTTCCAACTCATTTCAGTATTTCATTGAAACAAAGCTTATCATGTTACCAAATTACAGAAAGTTAACATGAATAACATATAGGATATTAGGATACAAATGGCAAACAACAACAACCACCACCCAGGAAGGATCCCGCTGAGGTGGAGATAAAAGGATACAAATGGAAAAGAGACAAACAAAAAGAAAAATACTTACAGAATGGTGCGCTTGTAGTCGCCTGAATTAAATTCATCAATGGAATTATGCCGCAAATCTATACGCTGAAGATCACTGCTGTGTCTGGTGCCGATATTCACAGTGCCATTAAGTTGATTGTTTCTTAGTATCCTATTGTCAGATAATAAAGTTGGGATTTCTCAGATTGTCAAATATAGAATGAATTCATAATCATCCTAGAGCATAATAGTATAATACACTGAAGTACATCTTATATGTACATTTCTGAAACAATTAGTCTCGAGACAGAAGAATATAAAAAAGTAGAAGAGAATGAAATCATACAGAGTTTGTAATTGAGGCAGGCTGAACAGTTCTTCCGGTATTCGCCCCTTTAGTCCAGTGTTTTCCATCCTTCTGTAGATGCCACAAATAAGTTGCACACTCAGATCACTGACACAGCAATATGAATATTAAGCCAATACAGGCTACATGACCAAAACCTTGACAATTATGCAGAAAGAAACAAGAGTCTTAGCCCTCAATATTACAGGGTTTAACAGAAGGCTACATTAGAATGTCTAGACAGTTTGCTACCAACAGGCAAGCTTACGGAAAGATTTCAAGCACATTCTCGCAATAATTTTTATTTCCTTGTGGAAGGTACGCAAATTCACTCACAAGAATACTCTTCTTACAACTTGACAGAGATAAGTTCAATATAAAGACAAATGATGAAACTCAGAACTAACAGTCCAAAATGCAAAAGTAATAAATTTTCTACATCCATTGAATAACTTAACCAGGTCTTTCCCAAGTAAACAGGCATAGCAGATGCAATAGAGAAAAGGATACAGAAAAACATACATTGTAGTGAGACTTGGCAACAACTTCAACCACTGGGGAACAGATGCACTGAAATTATTATTACTCATGTCTCTGCATGTAAAACATAGCTGGTGACCAATCACAAAGAGTATACAGATGTTCAGCTTTATATTATGAAAGAAAAACTAAATCTAGGAAGTAGGAGAGCTATTAAGGATACAAGTCAATGTGCTGTATTACAAAAAGAAAGAATGAAAGAAAAAAAAAGGGTGCTGGCAAGTGGCAACAATAAAAGATGATGATAAAAATAAATAATTTTTTGCTACTCACATATACGTAAGGATGTCCATTCCTGTAAGATCAGGTATTGGACCACTCAAATTGTTGTTTGACAAATAACTGCAAAGTCATAACCTCAAAATATTAGAAGGAACAGCAAATTGGTTCAACTTGTGAATTATATGCTAAGGCTGGTTAAATGTTTGTTGTTCTTACAGTTCTGACACATGTATGAGTGTGTTCAAATTCTGGGGCACAAGGCCACTTAAGAAGTTACTATCCAAACGACTGCAAGCCATGGAAACAAGATTAATCCCGTGAATGGGAGAAATTCACATCAGCAGAACATACTTGTAGTAAGCACTCACATGGACTCCAACTTTTGCAAGGATTTTAATGTGTCTGGGATACTTCCATTCAGCTGATTGTCATTGAAAATGCTGTCAAAATGATAAAGTAGATGATAAATATTTAACCATGAAATCATAATAGTAAAGTTCACTTGGAAGTTGGGAGTATTACAAATTTGGTAAATTAGGGATAAGCACCGCTGATTAGTAGATTTGCGTGGTCAGAGTACACGGATTCAGAAAAGGACCTTACTAATTAGGCAAGTATGAGGGAATAGTTTGTGAAGGCAGAAAAACAACAAACGAGGCAGAATAGTTAGCTAACTTTAAGAATATTGGCATGGCAACTGGATAGTGGATAAGGCTTTTATTTAAAGAGGATAAATCCCCAAATCTAGCTTCAGCTACCGACTTCAAGTATTTCTTGACTACAGAGAAGGATTGAGGAGTTCAGTTCACATCAAATATTGTATTTGGCCTAGTATATGTATCCTGTCTATACCACAAGGAAAACGTCTCACTTTCTATTTTGATGCCTCAAAATAAATGCTTACTCTCACTTATTGTAAGTTCACAACATTTGTTCTGAATTTCTTTTGCAATTAGGCTTTTCTTTGAATGTCTTTATGAAGTGATAAATATATATTGGGAATTTGGGACGGCGGAAGTGTTATCTTAGGAGAAAGAGATCCCCACAAAAATACATACTTCATCTGGCCATATAGTTAGTGAATATTCCCCACAAAAAAGAACTTACACATGTCTTAGAGCCATCTTTGAGCTGAAAAGTTTAAGTGGAATTGCACCAGAGAGCTTATTCTTTCCAAAGTGACTGCACATAGAACACCGTCATTGGTTTACATATGAGCAAGAAGAGAAGGAAGCATTCAGAAGTAGAGTCTGCAGCAAAGATGGCATACAAGTGCTGGGCATTTAGCAGCATATCCAGGCCAGGTACAGTCTTGTTGGAAACTGGAATTGTTCCATCCAGCTGGTTGTGAGTAAGATCAAGCCAGATAAGACGTACGAGATTACCCATAGAATGTGGTATAGGTCCAGTGAAATGATTAGAATTGAGAAACCTACAAAGGATCATGTAACCAGTGTCAAATTGACAATATCGTTAATGTTGTTCACAGATGTCTACAGTCACTAAGGCAATGATGCACTAAGCCAAACTCCAAATGATGAATATCTTTTCAAACACATTCTTGTATAGTCGATCCTTCCCCATGGGAATCTCAAAAGAGAAAATTACAACAGCATATAGTATTGGTATGCCACTGATGGGGGCTGTGGAGGTCAATATGTATGCAGCTATATTCCTGACAAGTGGGAACCAGCAGAGAGTGACATGGCCTTGTTTGGTTGGATGTAAGATAGCATAGGAAGTGCAAGTTCCATGTAAGTTTAAAGTCCATTGTTTGGTTCATCAACTTCCTTGGAAGTGGAACTTCTCTATGTAACTTACTTCCCATGAAACATGGGAAGTTGCTTACCTAGGGGAGCTAGGTAAGTGGAACTTCCCCTGCTTCCCCACCCAAATTACACATTTGTCCATAAAAGCTCATACCTATGTAAATAAATGAGGATACCTATGTCATTTTGCATTTCTTCCAAGGAACTCCATTTTATCAACCAAACAATATGAATTTTTAACTTACCTAAGTAACTTCAATTTCCATGGATTTACAACTTCCATAGGAAGTTTACTCACATGAACCAAACAAGGCCCTAAACAGCAAATCCACAAATACAGGTGAAAGTACAAAGAAAGAAAGAAGAGAACCAATGGAGGTCATTACAGATGAGTAAGCTGCCTGAGAGTCCCAATTGACTCAGGAATGGGACCGGAGAAATTACAGCCTGTGACAGCACTGCAGTTAACAAAAAAAAAGGCCATGAAACAGATTACATTAAAGTGCCAGACAGGCAATATTCTATGAGGATGGAAAGGATGAGTTTCTTTACAGGCATACTAAATTCTTCAGACGTCCAATATTTGGTGGAAGAGGGCCTGTCAGACCTTTGTTGTTTGATAGATCCCTGAGTGCAGAGAGTTATAATTCTATAAGTCAAGAGAAATTTTGTAATATCATTGTGTGGAAAACAGGTGAAGGTAGGAAGCCATGAGAAAATAATTAGTTTGCATGCAGTGACCATGAGCATAATCAGAATTTCATGGTGCACATGAAAATGACTAGACATTTAAGACAATTATGTTAGAGCTACAGCAGCACTTTCATTCAGACAGAACTAGAAGTGCAATTTATACTTTATTACCAAGATTATCAATAATACAAAAACTATTAGACAACAGAACTCTAAGCAGTTATGAGGAAGTAACCCAATGGCCAATGCTATTCATCTTCAAGACGTTTGCTATCATCACGTGGTATCTTTTGGAACTTTTTTTCAAATGACATCTTCACATCACTTAGATAATAATAATATTAAAAAGAGAAAAATCTAGCTAATTGTTATAAGCACCACTGTACTAGACGGTCATTGCATTCTGATCAACGGTCGAACGAAAACAGGATCCGTAATTGCTGGATTGAGCCTACGTCTATGTGACTGCCCCTACCTTTCCCTAAGCGGGAGCCTCCAAGAGGCACTAGGGTTATGGTATGGTATGGTAAGATTTCCTACGTTGTAATACACCATCATATAGGATTTTACCTCATATTGATTTATTTAGATACTCCCTCCGTCCCAAATTGTTTGTCCACTTTTTTTCCGTGACTCACATTATTGTGAGTCACTAATGCCAAGGAAGACAAACAATTTGGGATGGAGGGAGTAGTAAATTTGACCTTTTCACTCAATAAAAAACAATCAAGCTCAAATAGTTTGGAAGAATGCATGATCTGTCTGTTTTTGGAGCCTTCGATGGTGTCAAGATTAGGCCAATTCAAATGCATGCATCATAATTTTTTGGCTGGCCTTTCTACATAGGCTATATAAATACCCAAGTCTTTTGGCATTATATTCACTCATAAGATTTTGCATCCTACCAAATCAGTGATGATTGCATTGCTAGAATGTTTAGAGATCCCTTTACACTTGGCACATAATGGGGGAGGGGGGGGGTAAGGTGAGATTTGCATCATTATTATCATCTATATCAAACAAAATGCAGATTAGCCTGAAGTGTGTTAATGTTACTAACATCACATTAAAAACAACTTACAGACTCTGCAATTTAGCTAATGACAGGATTTCTTCTGGCAGTGGGCCTGTCAATTTTGTTCCTGATAATTTGCTGCAACATTGAGAAAGCAGGTTTAATACACAAAGCCTTCTGAATTTATCAAGCAACAGACTAACAACTTACTAGGATACTCACATAGCAGTCACACTTGAGTTAGTGCAGAAAATGCCCTCCCATCCATGACCACATGGGTCACGTCTGGCCCAATTGGGTGGGGTGTTTTGCCATTTTCTCTTGAGAGATTTTAACACAGCCACTGCATCAATCATAAAATTCGTTACCAACATAATTGGTCTGAATCAGATCTACCATTCAGGAAGTGTCAAGCTCAAAAGAAAGTAGAGAAACAACAAACATCAAGACACACAAGTCCCACTGAGTGAGGTTGCTAAGATAATGATTTGGACCAACTTACAGTCTGTTGAATTTGTTTTTGCAGCCACAATCCAGAAATTAAAGAATATAAGCAGCAGATAAACCAAGATGCTTGAAATCAAATTCATAATGCCAAAGCACAGCCTTTGGTGCTTCCCAACAATTAGAAGCACTCAAATTGACCAAGAAAAACCCATACAAAATCCCCAACTTTTAACAGCAGCCATTTTTTATTTTTTATTTTCCTTTTTCTAGGCTATAGTTTCCTTGATCCTTTCCCTTTCTCCCTACTTTAAGGAAACAAAAATTTGAAGAAAATGATGGTGTTGATTAACTGGATCTTCCGATAATTTCCATCATCTTAAGTGTTCAAACAAACGAAATGGGTTAAATTTGGATCACATACTAAATGAAAAGTCAAGGCGGCATTGATGTCCAAGACAGTGACAGTAGTCAGTAGATAGTATAATTAACAGTACTTGCTCTAACTGAAAATTAACTAATTGAAGCTGAAAGTGTCTAAAGATAATTACCTTATAAAATTGGCTAAAATAAGCGGAGAAATCGATCGTATGAAAGGTTCAGCCGCCATTTTTTGAAGTTGAAGCCACGAACTGAATATCTGTATACCTACCAGAACTGAAGTCTGAAGGGGATGATCAACTTCGTCTTTCACTAATCAAAGGCGGGCCTGGCCGGAATAAAATACGAGTATTTTTCCTACGTGCGGGCATCAATAATCATTTCAGGACGAGCAAAAATCAAAAATCATTAATCATCTCAAAAAGATAGAAATAGGAAGGGTGGTTTGATGCCCATTGTTAGGTTGTGGCATCGTGGGTTTGGATTTTATGGAAAGATTATGGATTTAATTCTAACTAAATTTGCTTAGGAAACAATATTAGCCTTTTATTAACAAATTTGAAAATACTTTATTATACAATTCTTCTTCTACCAAAGCTATAAGGCAAAAACTCGCTTGCGGCGCCCTCAGCGTGAGGCCTGCCTTCTGACGTCATGATGACGTCATCAATTTTTATTTTTTATTTTTGTTTTGGCTTCTTGCATCTTCTCCGTTAGAAAACTCACTTACCAGATATTGCTATAGCCTAGAGAACCCGACAACCGCTTGTTTTCTCCACTCCCTCCCAATCTATTCTCTCTCCTTTGTAATCCATGGCCAACTGTTGCGGTTTCTCTCTCCTCCGTAATCCATGGCGCCATCTCCACGAATATTGCGCTTTTTCTCTCCTCCATACTTAGATCTAAGGTTCTGTGGACTGTGAATCAATTTTTTTCGAGATAGGTTGTTCTGAATTTTCGTAGTTTGAGTTTAGATTGTCTTGTAATTTTTTGGTCTTTCTTTGGATGGATTTTGCTTCATTAATAGAGTATTGAGTTCGGATTGATTTTCTATTGCCTAATGGCGATGATGATGTTGTTGTAGTGGTGGCGGTTGAGAGTTTCAACTATTTCTAACTTGTTTTGTTGTATCAACCATTTCTATTTTCATGTTGATTGATGTTCAAATAAATTGGGGTCTTTTTTTAATTTTATGTTGATTGTTGCCCAATCTAATTATCTACCCTCCACATAGCTAGGTTGTTGTTCTTGTTATATCTCTGGATGTTAAGTCTTGCTTGATTTTGATGTAGAGGTAAAACCACGTTTGTGCCTTAAACTAATGAGTAAGGAAAATTACATTTGTGAAGGAAGAGGCATCTTTCGGGAAATTTGATAGCCAACTATGGGAGAATGAGTCGCTATCTGAACTTTTGTTTTGCTAATTTAACTATGTGGATGATAGATATTTTTGGCACCAAATTCAACTGAAAGATGCAATGACACTATTAATGGTGAAATCAAAGTATCATTTTTAAATTTAGAAGTATCCATTTTTAAAAAAAAGGTATCACTTTAATACTGCGGAGTATTAGTTTTTAATCCTAAGGTATCACTTTTGAAAAAACTATTTACTTTCTCACCACCAAAACAAAATATATTAAGTATCACTTTAAATACTATAGTATTAGTTTTTACCTCAATAGTATTACTTTTTAAAAACAAGTAGTCAAGTACAACATTTCGATTTTTCTTTTGTTAAAATAATAATAATATCGCTCAAAGACTACAATATAATACTTCAGGAATAAAAAGTAATAACGGTGAACCAGAAATTGATACTTCGGAGCTAAAAAGTGATACTTTAAAGAAAAAGACAAAACTGATACTAGATGAAATAAAAGTGATACCCCATATTAAAAAAGTGATACAGGGAAAAATAAAAGTGATATTTTATGAACCAAAAGTAATACTCCGAGAACAAAAAGTGATACTTTATAATAGAATTACGATACTAGAATAAATAAAAAAATAAATAGTAAATGATATTGTGATATAAGTGATTACATCGTTGCTTATACTATCTGATTGTCGTGTTTCTCATTGGCTTCAAAAATTTTTGCACTATCTCCACATACGTATTGCTATACACAAAGTTGCATACTGCTTGAAAATAAATCGATAATTGATACCTGAGAATAAATAATCGATACTTTTGACGCAAAAGTTGATACTGAAAAGATTCGATGTTTTTTTTTTTTTTTGTATAAAAAGATATATATTACAAAAAGGACAACCAATAAACATACATACAAATTACAAAGCATGAAGGGAGATCCTCATAGTCAAGGCACCCTCTAAGAAAGGGTACTTGAACTATGATTCTCTAGCCTTCAAGCTGCTTAACAAACACAGTGAAAAAGATAACGAGCATCAGCCTTTATAGAATGAAGCTTTACAATATTGAATCTAATCTTTATTACTCTCTTAATTTGCTCTGCATTAGCATTCGTATCACATCTCTGATCAACAAAGATGACTTTGTTCCACGCCAACCATTTGTAATATATTGTAGCAACTGCATTTGCATACAGAATCTGCCTCTTTTGTTTACTTCCCTTCTTGTTTCGCAGCCAAGTGAGTAATTTGCTTCTTTCTTTTGACCAATTACACTGATTGATCCATACTTTCACCTCTTCTAAACCATCAACCAAAAGAAGATGGCATGTATTGGAACTGAATATCCACCCCAAACCATAGCATTCTCTGTGAACTGATTATCAGTACCAATACACAATTGGTACCCCAACTTGATTGCGTAATCCCCCCTATGGTTCACAAGTCAGGCATTATGACCACACAAACCACCTGCATCTCCCCTCAATTTCAATAATTTCTTCCAACACCAGCTGCAATCAGTCGGTATCATGTATTCATACAGTTCTTCATCCTTCAAACAAGTAAAAACAAAACTAATACTTCAACTAACAAAATTGATACATTATCACAAAAAACTAATACGCCAAACAATATGCATTTCTTTTAGTATGTGAAATAATAGGCAACAGAAATATATTAAGAAACAAAATAAATTAATACCTGTGAGTCAAAAAGTGATACCTCATAGACTAAGAACTGATACTTAAAGTAATCACTTTGACAATATTGAGCCTGATAATAGATATGATACATCTAAGCGAAAAACTGATACTGTTAATACAAAAACTAATACTGATAGTGAAATTCATAGTACATGAGCATATTTCGACCAAAAATAAAAATCGAGGCATAGCTTTAACTAAATTTGTGATGATAGGGATCTTAGCAGTTGGCTGCTGCCCATGCCAGAAAGACAGAAATCTGATACTAAGGAAAATAAAGACAAATAAAAACTGATACAACACATAAGAAATCTTATACTATACATAAGAAATCTGATACAAATATTTAAAATTTGTATAGTTAAGCGACAAGATGATACCACATAAAAAAAAAATTGATACAACACTTCTCATGAAAACTAATACTATAAAGAAAATTGATACAAAATAGACGAAATCAATTAAGAAACTCAATACACATCATAGCTATATCCTGTGAAGATACCCACCAATTCCATTCATGTTATAGAAAATTGTTTAAAGTGGAATTAAGTCATTTATATTAACACAAAAAGGACTAAGCAGAAAATTAACCGGGACTATTTGAGTTGATTACATGACTTAAGAAATTTAGTTTTGCTGTTATATATATAAAGCATCAATCAAAATACCTTCACGGATTAGGAAGAATTTCCTATGGTTGGGAACTAGTCATCCTTTTTTCTAGGAGTATCAAGTACTAGAGCCTAGAGGCCTGTAAATAGTTACTTATCAGTCTTCTTTTCAGAATGTTGATGATTGACTATTATAGTTAAATCATCAATACCTATTTTTCCTTTTCCCTGTTCTACATCAAAACAGTATGTAAATTAGAATAGATGAGTGTAAAAGGTGTCCTATATCAATTAGCACTATCCTCCTACGAGGCATGATCACCCAAAAGACAGACATAGTACATTAGATAATGCACATTCCAATATCAAACACAGTAAGACCACATTAGATAGAGCAACAAGAAACACTATCATAATTCATACGAGAAACAAAATAACTGATACCTCAGACATGGAAACTAATACAACATACAAGAAAATTCATACTATACAAACAAATTACTTATTTACTTGTAAAACACAAATTATGGTTAGCATCAATAACAAAAATCAATACCAGAACTCAAATAAGTGAAAATGATACTTGTAAGCTAAAACCTAGATACTGATACTCCTGATAATAGATCTACATAAACGCATGACCTAGTACCTCACAATTTCGAAAAAATAATTGATTTATAAGTAAAATTTGATGGAATTTAAAATAACAAAATACTGATACCTTTCGTTTTTCTTTGTCTTGTATTTGGCTTCTTCGCAACATGTTTTTCCTTCACCATTGATGCTAAACAGTTGAGCTCAAAAAATAGACCAAATCCAGGTCAAAATTTGAGTTTTCGTGGAAATTTAAACACGAAATTGAGCTTGAAACCGATATTTTGCTCGGAAGTAGCTACTTTTGCGAATTTGAACAGCGAAATCGCCTGAGAAATCGCGATTTTGAGGAGAGAGAGAGAGTGACAGAGAGCTTGTGGTGCGGTTTTGAGGCAAGAGAGTGTGAGCGTAACCGTTTGAGGCCCCAAATGACCAGATTGGCCTTTTAAGTGAACCCATTTGGACATATTGGTCTATTTAAAATCAGTTAAGACATTAGGGTATTTAAAAGTAAAAAAAGTGGCATAAAGGCCCTCTAAACCGGAATCTAGAATTTTAAGTAAGAATCTTCTTATTTAATAATAATGAAAAAAAATAAAATTATCCCCCTTTTATTCCTTTTCCCCCATTTTCTTATTTCTTCCACCTTTATATTTTCTTTTCCCATTTCCCCTTTTCTCATCCCTCTCTCCTTCATTCTCTCTCCTCCCTTAATTCCAAATTCAGCTAAGAATGACTCTCCTTACCAAGTTTTATATTACCAGAATCAGCAAAAACATAAATAAAGAGGCCATAGTTAGAACAATCAAATGTAAACCCTTCGAATCTCATCAGATGAAACATATACAACGCATTTTTAACCAACCCATGATTTTTTTCTTTTATCACCTCAACCAACACATGTTGGATATAACAGGAAATGATCAAATTCCAAGTAACTGCATCCTTCTCCACCATCCTTGAGAAAACTGATTCAGCATCATTAATACAACCAAGGTTAGAGTAGAAGTTAATCATAGAACTTCCCAAAATAATACCCAGCTCTAAACCATACTTATGTGCAAGAGCATGCATGTATGCCCTCTCCTCCCTTCTTCTACTGCCCCCAAATTGCCCGACGCTGAAAGCAAACTGGATATAGTGACCACAGTTGGTTCAACTCCTTCAACCCTCATGTCATAAAAAAGTTGGATCGCCTCTTCATCCATCCCATTTTGTACATAACCCACAATCATCTAATTCCAATCCGTACCACGTCATTTCTCTTAGACATTTTATCAAACACCTTCTTTGCATCCTCAAGTACTCCAAATTTTCCACATATCAACCAAACTACTTACAACATACACACACCCCTCAAAATCCACCTTAAGATCATACCCATGAATTCCCCTCCCAAATTCAATACAATGAGCTACACCACATCAGGTCTTCAATGCAATAGGGACCACAAAATTATTAGGAAAAATCCCACTTTTAAGCATTTCACAGTAACCATCTAAAGCTCTGGATGAGAGTGTGGCTAACAATGTAGCTGGTCCGAGGAGAGAGAATGAAGGACAGAGGGAACAGGGAAGGGAATGAAAGACATAGAAAAAAGAAATGGGGAATTGGGGAAAAGAAATACAAGAAAAAAGTTGGAAGAAATAAGAAAATGGGGGAAAAGGAATAAAAAGGGGGATAAAATTAAAAAAATATTGATTAAATAAGAAGATTCTTACTTAAAATTTTAAGATTCCGGTTTAGAGGACCTTTATGCCACTTTTTTCACTTTTTAATACTCTAATGGCTTAAATGATTTTTAATAGACCAATATGTCCAAATGGGTTCACTTAAAAGGCCAATCTGGTCATTTGGGGTCGTTTGAGGAGAGATTGTGTGTGTTTAACTGTTTACTGCTCCAATTAATTTGTCGGCGTTTTTTATTTTGTTTGTGCTAGGTGGGACGCGCGTTTTTGTTTCTGTTTGGGTTGGGTGGAGTGATTCCTAGGGTCTGGGCTTCTAGCCTTTTAGTTCACTAGGAGGCCTCACCTTGAGGCGGCCTCACAGAAGACAGATTGAAGCTATAATCATAGTAGACAATGGATTGAAATGAACGAAGTACATAAAAAATTTATTTAAAAAAAATCTGAGTGGCCCATGTTCCATATCCCATGTCTCAGTTCTTAGTGAGCGCCATGTCTCAACGCCCATGTCTCATGTCTAGGCCCGTCTCTAAGCATAGGCCTCGAAGGCGACCGCCTAGGGCCCAGCAATTAAAGGGGGCCAATGACGCAAAAAAAAATAATATTATACAATTGTTATAATATCTTTACATGACAATAATTCTAGCTCGCTGGTTTGAAGTGGTAAAGCATAGAGTTGTAGGCGCTGACTTAGCCTAAGTTCAAGTCTTGCTTCGCCTTATTCTATTCAACTAGATATGAAATCCGTGCGTTGTAAGAATTAGGTGTTAATATTTTAAAATAAATACACTCATATGATGTTAGTAAATGATATCGAGGATCGAAGTATATTATGTTGGAAATTTCACTTCAATAATTTGGATTCGTGTTAGATATGAAGGTAATCTTGTGCATTGCAAGGTTTAGTGAAAAGTTTGCATTCAATATTTTCAGTAGTATGCATATATGCACCAATAGAAAAACAAAAAAAAATTACGACAATCTCTTTGTTTTTCTTATGTATTTGTCTATTTTTTTAAAAAACATTTTAAGAAATCTTTTCTCTTACGTGATGCTCTGTTGGACTTTTAAACTCTGTTAAAACTCTAAAACTTATAAGTCAAACTCTTTTTGCCATCCTAAACTTTAATTATTTGTGAGCTTTACATGTTCTACGCCTTATATGCTTGAGGAAGCTAAGTAGTTCTTCATATATTGAAATAATTTGTCAGAATGACATAAATTGTATTATATATATGTGCTATTTTGTATATTAGTTTTATACTTGTATATAATATTTAGTGGAATGAATTATTAGCGTTGCATATAGGCACAAGAATTCTAGTTTCTAAGCATCATTCCGTATCAAAGTTAGAACTATAATATAAGACAGGTTCAATCATACACGAAGACGATGTTGCGTTCTCCGAAGCTTATTTTTAGTCCACTTCAGTTTTGCTTAACCTAATTCACTTCAGTTTAGTTCATGCGAAAACTTATCATTCAAATAATTAATTATTCAAAGATAAATTCATGAGAATACGTGTGTTCGTCGATCAAGGGAGGGTTTCAACGCGTACTTTCAAATGAATCCAATATTGAATATATTTGGACATTCAAATTGTAAATGGTTATCGCTCCCTATGCTCCTGTAAAACGCCAATGCATAAGATATATGACAAACGGGTCTTATTTTAAAGTGCTTTCCGTGCTCTTTCTATTAGTGTAAGATTTTTGAATTTTTGAAGCGTGAAACAACAGTTATACGTTGCTTAACATTTTGTTATCTCAAATAATTTACTGCTATAACTTTAATATTCTCACTTTCCAAACTTCTATTTATGGTTTATTATTGTTATTATATTTTATTATATTTTATTTTAAAAAGTTAATTTAAAAAGGCTCGCTTAGGTGGCATGCTTAGGTGGACACGTCCGATGCTGTCAGAAAATGCCTCTAATATATAGATATTAATGATTTTTAAACATTTTTTATGTTCCTTCTCCCGTGTTTTCTCATAATCTTCATATCTCTTATCTCTGCCGTTCCCTGCTTCCCTCCCTTAATGCTTTCAGTTTTTTTTTTTTTTTTTTTTTTTTTTTTGGTTTTTTTTTTTTTGAAAAAGCAAGGAAGCCGATCAAACATGACCACGAGTACAATGACTCAAATATAATGGTAATAATAGAACAACATGAAAGCCATAAATCTAATAACCAAAGAAGAGCTTGATGACGGTCTCATCTTTCAATTACCACATCTTAAATCCTGCAAAGGAACATTGTCACGGCGAGATCCAGCAACATAAGCTCCGCCACCTCCACCGCCAGGACAACCACCCGCTTCACCATCGTCAATAAACCAACTCATTAATGGTGGCCAGTGGTTTCAAAGAAAGAGCAATCATCAACAAAATAAGAACCAAAAAATCTGATCCAAACAAGCAAGGACCAGCAGCAACAACTTTTGAATCTTCTAATTCACTCTCTAATTGCATCAACTTTTGGGGATGGTGGCTGAGCCAAAAGAGACAACTTTAGGATTTAGAGAGGAAAACCTCCTTTATCTCCAAAATCCCCTAAAGTATTCCTCACTTCACAGGATAACACCACAAACAGGGCTGGAAACAACAACTTGCAAATGTAAAATAACATCAACGAAATAACCGAAGAGATCGAGGCCAAAAGGCACAAAATTTCATCATCACACAAGAACTGAGACCAAATTCGAAGAATTAGGGATTACAGTCTGATGTAGGGATTGACAAAAAACTTCGAAATTGATCTTGAAACTGACTTTTTAGGCTTGAAAATAAGCCAATTTAAGACTAAGCAAGACTAATTGTGGGTCTAAAAGGGAAAATTGATGAAAAATACGGGATGATTCATTTTTCTCCTCTTTCTCTCTCTTCTATATCTCACCCAACATTTCTTTAGCTAGATCTGAATTATCCATAAAAGGGCTAAAACCATAGAAAAAAGATGAAAGAAGGTTTAAAAAATGAAGTTTGAAGGAGGATGGAGGCTTGGAGATGATGGCTGAGAGGCAAAACTAGGATTTAGTTCTTTTATTTTTATTTTTCTTAAGGGTGGCTTTCTAGAGAGAAGGCAGAGCGCCTCTCTCTAGAGCCCATGATCTAAACACATTTGTTGTTGTATTTTAATGCTTTTAGTTTGTGAATGTTGTGATCAATCAATTATGATGACCTTTTTATCTTAAAAAAAATAATTCATTCCTCACTCCAACTTTTTTTTAGTATATGTACTATATGCACATTAAAATGAAGTCGAATCCTTAAATATGCACTTACCAAGTATACTTACTTTAACAAATAGTTCTTTTGATCAATCGTATATAGTAAATTAGTAATTAATATTTGGAATCATCCAAAATGTATTTTAGGAAAAATAATGAAAGAAATAATATAGGAAATTATGTAAATCTTGTAGGAAGTGGGCTTTGAGGTCGAATAACTAGTAAATTGTAATTCTAATTAAACAAAATTTCTACGTACATAATTTCTATTGTATACCACTTTAATTTCGATATTAATACCAATAATACCTATCTTTACATGTGAGCCAAATGATTTTTTTTCTTTCGTGAGTGCATGTGGAGGGTATATATATGAGATGTTTTCTTTGCTTTTTTAAAACTTTCTTGTAGTTTCAAGTCAGGTTTAACATACACCAAATACAACAGTTTTTCCTTCTTTTTTTTTTTTTTTTTTTTTTTTGCGTAAGGGCCCTCATTTTTATTTCGCCCTAGGGCCTCTAAAACGTTTGGGACGGCGCTGCTCATGTCCTATGGGTGAAACCGGAGTTCGGAGACCCGGATGACTGTCCCGAGATACTGTAGGTCCTCTAGGGTGACGATAGACTCCCGAGAGAAGTTTGGCAAAAACGAAAACCGGGCCCCGTGAAGCCGAAAATCAAAGGCTATAATCCACGTTTTTCGGGCTTTCGGAAAGCCCCATAATGAAGGTGGATATTTTCGCACCACATCGCACGGGACACCCTTAGTGAACATAAGAGGCCTCCGGGGTCCGTCATCGGGTCCATGATAGGCTTGTACGGGCGTTTTTACGGGACACCAATGTAAGGGTCGGAAGACCGAATGCATGGGTGATATCGAAGTTCGGGGATTCGCATGACCCTCCCGTGGCATCGAGTGTCCTCTAGGGTCATAATAGACCCCCGGAGAAGTTTGGGCAAAAATGACACCGGGGCCCCCATAAGCCAAAAACGAAGGCTATAATCTACATTTTTTGGGCTTGCAGAAGGCCCCGAAACGAAGGTGTATATTTTCACACCACATCGCATGGGTCACCCTTAGGGAACATAAGAAGCCCCCGAGTTCCGCTATCGGGTCCCTGATAGGCTTGTAAGGGCGTTTTTATGGGACACCAATGTAAAGGCCGGAGTAGCGAAGGCATGGGTGATATCAAAGTTTGGGGATCCGGCATGCTCCTGGGGCACCAAGATTCCTCTAGGGTCATGATAGACCACCTGGAGAAGTTTGGGCAAAAATGACACCCTGTCCCCCGAAAGCCAAAAATGAAGGTTATAATCCATGTTTTTTGGGCTTCCGGCTGACCCCGACACGAAGGTGGATATTTAAGCCTTGTTTAGGCACGAAACACCCCTAGGAGACATGAGAGGCACTCGTGGTCGCTTGTCTGGTCCCTGATAGGCTTAGAAGGGTGTTTTACGGCACACTGGTGTAAGAGTTGGAACACCAAAGACATGGGTGATATCAAAGTTCGGGGATCCGGATGACCCTCCCGGGACAGCTAGGGCCCTCTAGGGTCATGATAGACCCCCGAGAAAAGTGTGGGCAAAAATGACACCCGGGCCTCGGGAAGCCGAAAACGAAAGCTATAATCCCCGTTTTTTGTGCTTCCATGAGGCCCCAGAACGAACATATATATTTTTGCACCACATCACACGGAACACCCCTAGGGGACATGGGAGGCCCTTGGGATCGCTTATCCGGTCCCTGATAGGCTTGGAAGGGCGTTGTACGGGACACTGGTGTAAGAGCCGGAATACCAAAGACATGGGTGATATCGAAGCTCGGGGATCAGGATGACCCGCCAGGGGCACCGAGCCTTATGTAGGGTCATGGTAGACCCCACTGAGAAGTTTGGGGGAAAATGACAGCTAAGGCTATAATCCACTTTTTTGAGCTTCTAGGAGGCCCTAGAATGAAGGTGGATATAATCACACTACGTCGCACGAGACACTCTTAAGGGAGCTGGGAGGCCACCGGGGTAAGTTATCGGGTCCTTGGTAGGCTTGAACGGCCTCTTATTGGACATCGCAAGATAATCCACCATTTTTGAGTACCAAGCATGGCTCCCACCACCCAGTGCCGCCATTTCCCCAAGCTCCCTCTATTATTATAGTGAGGTCTCATAATTTTTTTCAATTTTTTGAAGTGATTTCTATTTAATTTTTTGATATTTTGTCTACAGTATTTTTCAGCGTACTTTTTGAAGAAAATTAAACTAAATAGCTACAATATGTGAAAAAATAAAATGTTTTTCCGTAACTTAATAATATACTTGAAAAGTTTGAGGTGAAAGTTTTGGAAAATAATTCTCCGAACTCTCAAAACTCCAGTACTAAAGTTATACATTGGGCATGTCTACTCTAGTTATTAGAACCACTAAACCTTATAAGAATCTTTAGTGGATAGTTGCTTGAGAAAGGACTTGTGGAAGAAGGAAGGCAAGCGACGCGACATGAAGCGCTTACCAAAATGAAAGTTATGCATTGGGCATGTCTACTCCACGATTTTTAGGTACCGACATGGCTTCCCACCACCCTGTGCCACCAAACCTACCCCCACACCCTCTCTACTATTATAGTGAGGTCTTATAATTTTTTCCAAATTTTTTGAAGCGATTTGTAATTATTATTTTTTTTTGATATTTTTTCTATTTTTCAGCATAACTTTTTAATTAGAAGTTAAATTAAATAGTTTTAAACATTCAAGTTGATATAACTTGTAAGTGTAATGTAGCAAAAATAGTAAAGACAAGATCTCAAGTTTGGAAGAAAGAGGGGGAAGCTCGGTATCAATATTCCCGAGAATAGAGGTTGTCAACTGTATACTGTGTGTTTTTGAATGAGGGTCGAGGGTCATATTTATAGGCGCAGGAAGTAGGGTTGGACGGGTGAAGAGGAGCCAAACTTCGGATTTTGGGCTGAAAAATAGTCGGGCCTGGAGACTTAGCGAGCGCCGCTGACGGCACTGGCGAGGGCAGCCAGCGGCTCTGACTGTTAATCCAGGGCCGCTGACGGCTGTCAGCTTGCCAGCTGGATGTCGTCAGACATCATAATGACGACATCCAGTCTATTTTAATTTTCGGAGGAATTTTAGTATTCCGAAAATGTGAAAACACCGTTTTACCCTTCTGCGGTAAAAGACGGTTTTACCCTCGGTTCGCAACTTGGCGACCGGGAGTCGGAAAAAGACATGAGAGGTGTCATTGGAAAGCGCTTGAACGAGGCTTTTGAATGGGGCCGGAATGAAGGAGTGATCGAGGAAAAACCTTAGACCTTATTTGACCTATTAAAGCAAAAATAGCATTCAAGTTTATAAATTACTACTTTCATCATCGGGCTTTTGCGGAGAAATCTGAAAGCGCTTTTTTGGCGTCTACAACTTGTTGACTTCAATTAGGTTTTGGAAAGTTTCCTAATTTAGTTTATATAAATTTTGTTTTGGAAACTTTTGAGCATGCATGAGTAATTAAAATTCCAACAACTTAATTATTTTAATTAAGTGTACTAAATCATCTTTAAAGTGTAATTAAGAGGTTTAGAAGTCAAAGTATTGACTATTGGTTTATTGTGGATTTGTTAGGACCCGTTGACCGCACTTGAACGTAAGGAGCTTACGTTGTTTGATAGTCGTAATTGCCTTATTCTAAAGGTAATTCATGTCTAGACGAATTATGTAATTCATTGTCGTAATTTCATGTCTTGTGGAATTTGTATATTCATGTCTAGTATTGGATTGAGAATGATAATTCATATTTGGACTTGTGAATACTTTGGTAAAGGGATAATTGTTATTTATTACTTGTGATAATTCGTATAGAATTATATGTTAAGTGAATGCATGTGATCAATGTTGGAAATTCACTTTTGTGTGGCAATGTCTACTTGTTGGGATTCATGTTATATGATAATACATGTTAATCTTTGTAATTACGTGGAGTAATTATTTGTGATGTTGGACTAAAAATATATTAATATTTGTTCAATTGGATATAGCCTATCGCTATTTGGATCATGTTTGTAAGCATGTTGTGTCGATAAGTTAATGTGATTTTGACTAATGATTTGGTAAACAATATTGGAATCCTATAAAAGGTATATTGTTAGGTGGTTGTGAATAGGGTGTTGATGCTAATTCATGTGAAATTTGCCATCGGAATTGTGAACTTAATTTGTTCATTGGTAACTGTGGAGTAGTTACTTGAGATGTCAAGATATGTATATTGCTTGTTATGTGATCACCATATTAAAATGAATTGAGAGTTAAGATTTCTTTGGTAATTGATCCACCGAAGGATGCGAATGGGAATTGTTATTGAGATATATTGGGCAGGTCTATACCTGCGTGTCGTAGCCCCAATGTAGTACTTGTATCCCTATATGATGATTGGGAAGTAAGTTTTGTAGATGAAACTGTTCTTCTTGTAAATCTAAGGGTTTGAGAGAGGGTATGCATACTTAGGATGGGCCTATGATGGGACGGTTGATCCTTCTTTGCCAATGTGCACAGGACTAAGATCCTATTGAATCGACTGCGGTTGGTTTGACAATTAATGCGATTCTCTTCTCTCTAATGAAATTGGCTAATGGATAATAGTAAATATTGGATTTATTACTTGGTGTTTATACGTGTTTTTAATTTAAAGCATGTCGTCTTTTATTTTCTTAAAGCATGATTATTTATTTTATTAAGCATGTTGGCTTGACTTGGAGATTTAAATGGAGTATGTGGTTATGAACTATTCAGCGTAGCTGATTGGCTGTTTTTCTTTTTACTTGTGTTTGTTGTCCATTTCTCTTCAATGATGGGCCTATGATGAACCTATATGGAATTCGTCTATATTGGGGAGTAAATTGACAGGATTGTAGCTCGTGGAGTGAGGTAGAGGAAGGCGACTCAAGAAGATAGTATATCTTCTAAAAACATTTATCTTATTTGTTTAGACTTTGGGTTTTGTTTTATTAAGACTTGTATTGTAATGAGATTAATTTTCTTGCATGAGGATTAATAGTTTAATACATATTAATTCATTTGGATTACTTGTTTTGAGCTTAGTTTGAAAGATAGTTATTATTAAATAATCAAGTACGTGTGTTTGGAATATAAACATTTGGTTTCTTTCTAGCCTTGAATTTAATTTGAACATTAAATACGGCGGTGACGCTTCGAATTTCTAGGGTTTTTCCGCTGCAACTCGTGATTTTAAATGGTTTTAAATTAGACGGAAATTCAAGGTGTTACATAACTATTCAAAGAAAACAATGTAATATTATATAAAACAATATATGGTACTAAGCTTAATGAAGTTGGACGAGTTATCTTGCAAAGAGAGGAGATGTAGATACTGAATGCATATTAGCAATCGCAAAGAGAGATACAATAAAACTTACCAAAATGGGGATTGGTTGTACACGATGTCGGAAAGATGGCAGACGACGGTGATGAAATCCACATACGAACGTTGAACATATGGAAAGGTAGGAGATGAATTGATAGTGTGTGGTTCCATCATTTATTCAAGAGAGAGGATTTTTTTTTTTTTTTTTGGCTCATCAATATGTGAGATAAATTAGCTACAACTCAATTTCTTGGATTTGTAACGTCTGACAACTTGTGAGAATGAAGGGAAGGGGATGAAAAAGTCACTAAACTACATTATGTTTTTGTAACGTCTGATTGTTGGTACTTTCTCTCTTTTTTTTTTTCCTGGTCATGAGTCACATGACATGGCATAAGTAAATTGACACGTCATTCGGCAATTCAGTGGTTGATATGCCGAGCTTTGGATTAATCATTGCGTTTTAATATAATTATATAGATGAATTGTTTTTTTTTTTTCTTTATTTACTTTGACCTAGTGTGAGAAATGTGTGAAAGTACAACTTACACTTGCAAATAAGAGTGTTATATATCACCCCTCAATTTCAAATGTTTCTATCAAATTCTTAACTCATAGCTCTTTAACTAAAACAATTGTACAACGATGGCTGATGCAAATTTGTCAAAAGCAGTTTGTTGAACTCGATCGCTTTAGCTATTTTATAGTCAATTATCAACATTATTCGATGTTAAAAATAACAACTTCCATCAAAAAATTCATGAATAAATTAAATTTCTAAATATAACAGCTAATCCATCAAAAGAACACTAATTGAATAACTCGAATAATCAAAAATTCCATTTCCAAACATATACAATAGTTAGACTCTTATCATATTTGTCCTCTATGTTCATCACGACCCGTCCACCCGTCCACCCGTCCCCCCGTCCCCGTCCCCGCCCCCCCCCCCCCCCCCCCCCTAATTCTCCTTTCTAATCTTCCTCTAAGGTTTCGCCATGTACATCCATTTCCACAATCACTTAAATTCACATTGAAGAGCAGACTGGAGCAGGTCCTGAATAATTGAATTGACATCTCTTAATTCTCTTCACCCTTTCACTATCAAAGATATGCTCTCTGAAGAAAAGGACTACAGTCGTATAACAAATCAGAGTCCATAGAACTATCAAATAGTATACTTGCTCAGTGTTGCTCCACAGGTTCTCTCACCTAAGAAGAGGTCTGCTCCCTTTACTATCAAGTTCAAATGATACACTGCTGTAAGGATCACCACTGTCACTAGCTCCTTCGTAGATCGCTGAGGAGGAAGTTGATTCGACACTGATGTTCAGATCGCTTGCCTGAATGATGTTCTCAATTTCTTTCACCACTTCACCCATTGAGGGTCGATCTTCTCCCGAGTCCTGAAGACACCTGATTGCCAAATTTACAAATTCCGTCAAGCCAGTCAGTGTGTCCGGACTAATGGCTGGGTCCACAACGTTGTATATATTCTCATCCTTGTTTATCATCTCCTTAACCACTCTGACGATGTAGTACTTGTTTTTCTCTATTGGCAGCCTTCCTGTTACCAGCTCCAGCATCACCACTCCAAAGCTATAGACGTCACTCTTCTCAGTTAACAGTTGGGTCATGTAGTATTCAGGATCCAAGTACCCCTGCATAAGATAAGGAAAAGCTCATTAAATGGAATAGCAGTAGTTAGGACAACTAGTGCAATAACACTTGATTCTATGACTGACCCCATATTAGAATTAGTAATATGTAGGGAAATGGAGGGGCGGGAGGGCAATGAAGGGTTGTATATCCCTCACAAACCCTCACTGATAGCCTTCAGAAGAGGAGATAATTGGAGGAATAGTCACCCAAAGCCCCAGTCGTTTTTCTTCTTCCCTCTCTCTCCTACACAGTTCCCTCATTCCTTCATTACAATAATTTCCAAATAAAAGATAAAAAAAAATTAAATGAATAAAAAAGTAACGGGATCTACTAACCATTGTCCCCTTAACTTGGGTGGCAACATGATCTTGATTGTTACTTAAAGGTATTGATAGACCGAAATCAGCCACTTTGGCATTTAAATGATCATCCAATAAGATGTTGTCTGATTTAATGTCCCTGTGTATGATGGGTGGGTCAGCAAGCTCATGCAAATATGCTAGACCTCTAGCCGCACCAAGAGCTACCCTTAACCTCCTCTTCCAGTTTAACCAAACTCCAGATTTCCCTGCAATATATCATCAGTAAATGAATTGCTTCATCTAAGGCAACGCAAAAGCAAAATGCAAACATGACCACAGCAATATAGGTCGGAGTAGTGAACCACAATGGAAATAACAGATTCCAATATTCTACACCACCAGTCAGCTGAGGGCTGAGGGGGTTGTCTTGCAGTTCAGTCAGTACTAAATTCTTGGGCTTCAGGGGTCACATAGCCCTTTGAGTTCATCAAGGAGTAAATCATAAGCAGCTATATTATGTTAATTCTATAACAACTTTGTCAATAAATTTGATCATATTTTTGGAATTGGAGTGAGTCATGCAACCCGGCTAAGAGACTATCTTCTAAATAAAAATGCTTCTGCAGATAAGAAGTTCACCCCCCCTTCCCAACCTATCTGTTTGGGTATGAAGGAGCGGGATATGGCTTCTCATTATGTCTAACTGAATATAGTTATTAACCATGATATGTAGATATTATGCATGCCTTCATTTGCCCTGAGACATTGTTGCATCTTCAGCCTTCAGGTACCCAAGAAAATAAAAGTCTCGGTTCTTTTTTAGATAAACATGCATATCTGGGCTTTGCCCAACTAATCCTATGGGCCCTGAAGTTAACGACCAGGAAAACCTTCCGTGGCCCTGAAGTTAACGACCAGGAAAACCTTCCGTGGCCCTGAAGAGACTCGAACCTGGAACCTCTGGAACAAATCTCAGAGGTTTTACCAGCTGAGCTACCCACTCAGGTTAGAAAAGAAATGTCTCGGTTCTAGATAGCGATTGAACAAATGATTCAATGGAGGGTAGAATGAGAAGTTCAAAGTCTATAAAGGGAAGAGAAAATTTATTGAGCATGTCTCTGCTTTGTGTAGTGTCACAATATGCAAGAATATCATCATAGCTCATGAGTGAATATTGGAATCAAGCATACTTCTTTAGCATCTTTGCCTCGTATGTATAAGCAAAGAAGTACCTGAAAGAGCTGCTCTTAGACTGCCATTTGGAACATATTCATAAATCAGCATCTGTTCACCTTTATCATAACAGAAGCCAACCAGGTTGACTACATTCTTGTGGTGTACCCTTGATAAAAGCTCAATCTCAGTTTTGAACTCAAGGGCTCCCTGCAATGATCCTTGTTGAGCTCTTTTGATAGCAACGAGTTGTCCGCTGTCAAGTTTACCCTTATAAACCTGAACAGAGTTACGAACATTTCAACAACAAAGAATTTGGAGAAGCAAAGCTTCTAGTAGGTTGACCGGTTACAACTTGAAAATATTAAAGAGAATTGCTAAATCAACCATGGAATAGAACTGCGCAAAAACACTGATAATTCTATATAATAATTTGAAATTGAGATAGCCATAAAATGTACTGAGAAATAAACAACTACACAGGAAAAAGAATGGCAATAGAAGAGCTCTTTTTTTATATGGAAGGGTCAAAAGAAAATGATTTCATTAACCAAATAGGAATGATGAGTGCACTGATTTGCTGGAGAATTCAAATCAGATCACAATACAAGCAACTGCTACCTATAGACTATAGTTATGCATCGCTAGATTCACCATCAGCCCTCCTCACTTTGCCACCTTCAAGGAACTAGGAAGGGTTCAGGGGGTAGTGAGTAGATCATCACTTAAGAGCACAGCCATTTACATGAATCTAGAGGGAATAACTGTTTAAACATAAAACAACAGAAGAGCTTTTTCAAATAATCCTATTACGATTTTTGGGTAATAGTTCACTATTTGCTAGGTCAGACAAGGACTGAGTTGCGTCATATGAGTCAAGCCAATCCAATACTTACGACATTTCCCAGACATATAGAATGACAAAACATACCTTTCCATATCCCCCAACTCCAATCTCGCTTGTATCGGAAAAGTTGTTGGTGCTCTTATTGACATCTTCAAATGAGAACCATCTGGCTCCCTTCATTTGAGGGAGGTTACCTTGATTCCAGGATGCTGCATTTACATAAAATAGAAGTTTGAACACACATAAACAAAATCAAAATGATAGGATTAGCTTAGCCTCTGGTGCTGATCTTACAGAAAGGATAAGCTAATTTAGTTGCCCTGTTAGCTATCTTCCGTTGACGATAAGCATACACTCCAGCAAGGATTGTTAGAAGCACAAGCACAAATCCACATATAGTTATTCCAATAATAAGCCCGGTGTTTTTGCTTTGTCCTGCAGATTGTTCCAGGCACGCATGAGAGAAGAAAAGCAAGAAAACATATCGCATGAAATAAACCTAAAACTTGTAATAATATTTTTCTTTTATGTTAAATAAGCTTTTAATTACCTGGAAATCCAGCATAAGTCAAGTCAACGAAGTAATAAGGTCCATAAGGCGATGTGAAATAATGGTTATTAAGGACGTTCCCAATTGTAGAAACTCCCGTTCGATTAAAATAAGCTCCCTCAGAAGGAAAGAATGATATGTTTAGCACGAGATTACCAAGTGTGTCTAACGTTGAACTAACTAAACAAACTTTATCAATCGGTACTTGGAGAGATGTAATATAAGGCTGCAAAGAGTTGGTCAGAAAGGTGTAGTATAATAAGTTCTCCAGATCAGAGAAGTTGAATGATCTGAAGACCAGGCTTCCAAGGTAAGGACGTTTGCAGTTGGATCCAAGAGTTTGGTCTGAAAAGCAAGATACAGGAGCACAATTTATTTGTGGTATGAAATTTGAAAAATCAGGTGGCTGGGCAGTTGTTGTTGTTGTTGTAGGTGGCTGGGCAGTCTTGCAGATTCCTGCTGCTTCTGGCTTTGTACAGAATGGATTGTCGTCAAGTCTGCATACATGTTCCAACTCATTTCAGTATTTTTTTGGCACCACCCAGGAAGGATCTAGCTGAGGGGGGGGGGGGTAAGAGGATACAAATGGTAATGAGACAAAACAATAAGAAAAATGCTTACAGGATGGTGCGCATGTAGTCTCCTGAATTAAATTCACCAATGGAATTATTCCGCAAATCTATACGTTGAAGATCACTGCTGAGTGTGGTGCCGATATTCACAGTGCCATTAAGTTGGTTGTTTCTCAGTATCCTATTGTCAGATAATAAGGTTGGTTATTTCTTAGCTTGTCAAATCTAGAAATGCATTCATAATCATTTTCGACCATTGTACACTTAAGTGTATTTCATATGTACATTTCTGAAATAGTCTGGTCAGACAGAAGAATATAGAAAAGTAGAATAGAAGAAAAGGAAAAAGAAAAAAAAAGCATACAAAGTTTGTAATTGAGGTAGGCTGAACAGTTCTTTCGGTATTTGCCCTTTTAGTCCAGTGTTTTCCATCCTTCTGTAAATGCCACAATTCCACCCAAATCACTGACATAACAAAATGAATATTATGCCAATACATGCTAGTTATCCTGTATCCATGAGGACCATGACCAAAACCTTGAGATAATTACAATGATGCAGGAAGAAATAAGGGTCTAAGCTCTCAATATTATAGGACCTAACAGAAGGCTAAATTAGAATGTCCAGAAAGTTTGCTACTACTAGACTGAAGCTTCCAACCCTTCAAGCCGTAGCAGAATATCTGAAGCACATTCTTCACTATAATTTTTTGCTTTCCTGGTGGCAGGTATGCAAAATTCACTCACAAGGACACTTATCTTACAACTTGGCATTAATAAATTCACGTGAAAGGCAAATGATAAAACTCTGAACTAACTATCCAAAATAGAGTACTTAAGTAATATACTTTCCCAGCCATAGAATAATCTAACTTCCATTAGGTCTTTTATGTAAGCATGCATTCCAATTACTTTGGTATGTCACTGTTAGCACGCCGTGAACCTTCATACCACCTATCTTTTTCCTATTTATGATTGGCCGGTGATGCAACATGCAATAAAGAAAAAGATGGAGAGAAACATACAACGTAGTTAGACTTGGCAACATCTTGAACCACAGAGGAACAGATGGACTGAAATTATTATTACTCATGTCTCTGCATGTACAAAAAAAGAGGTGAGCCAATCACAAATGTATACAGATGTTCAATATTATAATGTGAAAGAGAAACTAAATCTATGAAGTACAAGAGCTATTAGGATACAAGCCAATGTGCTGTATTACTAAACACAGAAAAATATAGATGGTGCTGCTGGCACCAATTAAAGATTTTAATAAAGTACATAAATAAATAAATTCATGCTACTCACACATATGAAAGGAGGTTCATTCCTGTAAGATCAGGTATTGGACCACTCAAATTGTTGTCTGCCAAATAACTGCAAAGTCATGCCTCAAAGTATTAAAAGGAACTGCAGCAATGTGGTTCAACTCGCAAATTATATATGCTAAAGCTGGTTAAATGTTTTGTTGCTCTTACAGTTCCGACACATTTGTTAGTGTATTCAAATTCTGCGGCACAAGGCCACTAAAGAAGTTCCTATCCAAACGGCTGCAAGCAACGGAAACAAGATTAATGCCTCGAACGAGAGAAATTCACATCACCAAAAAGTTGCTTGAAAAAAACACTCACATGACCTCTAACGTTTGCATAAGCTCTAATGTGTCTGGGATACTTCCATTCAGCTGGTTGTCATTGAAAATGCTGCCAAAATGATAAAGCAGATGATAAATCTTCTAACCATAAAATCAATAATTGGAAAGTTCACTTGGAGTTTCACAAATTTGGTAAATTAGGGATTCTGTTAAGCACTGAGTCTCTAACTAATACATTATCCTGTTAGCATATACGGATTCAGAAAAGGAACTCACTAAGGAGGTAAGCATGACCGAACAGTTTGTGAAAATCCGAAAAAATAAAAAATAAAGAAAGAAAAGAAAAAAAAAAAAAAAAAAAAAGGCAGAATGATTAGCTAACTTTCAGAATATAGGCGTAGCTCGGATAAGGCTTTCAGTTAGAGGAAAAATCCCCTAAATCTTGCTTCAATTACCGACTTCAAGTCTTTATTGCCTACAGGCAAGGATTGAGAAGTTCACTTCGCATGTTGTATTTGGCCTAGCATAAGTATCCTGTCTACACCAACATGAATACATCTCACTTTCTATTTTTTAGTTCTTCAAAATAAATGCTTTCTTTTTCAGCAATGGTAACATTTGTTCTGAATTTCTCTAGCAATCCTTTTTTTTAGATAACATGGGTATCCAGAGCTTTGCTTGACTAATCCCGTGGGCCCTGAAGTTCATGACCAAAAAAACCTCCAGTGACCCTGAGAGGACTCAAACTTTGCAGTCCTTTCAACAAGGCTTTTCTTTTTATGTCCTTACAAAGTGACAAATATTAGCTTGTCTTGTGTGGACTTGGTCCACGGTGGACCAAGAACACTAGTGCAAATATTTTAGGACATGGAGGGTATTTTAAAAATGTTTTAGTCTATTGGTCCACCATGGACCAAGTCCACAAAAGTTTTTTTCGATATATATATATATATATATATATATATATATATATATATATATATATATATATATATATATATATATATATATATATATATATATTAGGACAGAGGAAGTAATACCTTAGGAGAACGAGACCCCCGTAAATATACATACTTCGTCTGGCAATACAGCGCACAGTAGATGAATATTTGAGCAATTTGAAAAGAACTTACACATGTATGAGAGCCATCGTTGAGTTGAAAAGTCGACGTGGAATTGCACCAGAGAGCTTATTATGTCCAAGATGACTGCACATGAGCATCATCATTGGTTTACATATGAGGAAGAAGAGAAGAGGAAGCATTAAGAAGTAGACTAGTAGAGTTTACGGAAAAGATGACATACAAGTGCTGGGCATTTAGCAGCATATCCAGGCCAGGTGTAGTCTTGTTGGAAACTGGAACTGTTCCATCCAGCTGGTTGGAACTAAGATCAAGCCAAATAAGATTTGCGAGATTACCTATAGAATGTGGTATAGGTCCGGTAAAATGATTATTATTGAGAAATCTACAAAAAGATCATGTAACCAGAGTCAAATAGGATGAAAGTGATGCTTTCATCAATACCTCATAAACAACTTAGTTAATGCTTGGTTATGAAGTAGGAATATAGCTATGGACCTATGGTTCAAGTCAATCTCCAAATTGTCTAAAATCAATGCAAAAAGCGTGATCACCAATCTTGTATCCCTTTTCCATGACCATAGTGCAGGGTAAACATCGTCTTTTTGGAAAGGAGTATGGAAAGAAAAAGAAGAGATGGAAAAAACATACAAACTCGTAAGTTTCTGGAGAGATCCTATTGACTCTGGAATGGGACCAGAGAAATCACAGCCGACGAGAGCACTGCAATAAGAGAAAGCAGTGGGATTAATCACATTTATGTAATAGCTGAACAGGTGATATTTAATGGGGTTGAAGAGAACGAAATTCAAATCCTCACAGGCTTACTAAATTCTCCAGCCTCCCAATATTTGATGGAAGATATCCCATCATACCTCTGTTGTTTGATAGATCCCTATATGTAGGAACCATTTAGTAATAGACAGAAAGACTGAGAAGGTGGAAGGCTGTGAAGAACAAGTACAACATCAAGGGGATTATATCAAAATTGGTGTGCCAACAGGACGATCGACATTGTCAGGTTTAAGTGAGCAAATTTATGTATGAGCTGTAACTGCATGCACTTGTAAGATAGAAAAATCTGCAGAGTCTAATATAGTTGGATGATGATATGCAAATAAAAATAGCAAAACAGTGAAACACCAACTCACATGGCAGCTAAAAGAAGTAACCCAAAGCTGTCGATCTTCAGGTTTAAAAAAATCCATCTCAAGATTTGCTATTATAATTGAGGAATCATTAGATGTCTGATGTTCTAATTTGTGTGTGAAAGCATATGTTATGAGAACACCTCCTTTAACCTTGATTTGAGAAAATAGGTTTATCGACCTTTCATGATTTAGTACACCAACTCACATCCATATGACTAAAATATTAATATTGCAAGGAACTGTTATGCTGTAAACTTTCCTAATATTGCAGACATGTGTATACTTTGTTGTGCTAGTACTAGTAATGAGTTCTGTTTGTGTACGTTCCTTGCGGTGTGACATGGCATGGTCCATTTGATATATTCTAGGTGAGGACTGGGTGTATCCGGCTATTGTTTCTGAGATTACGCAGATCACTTGCGGTTTTGGGAGAGAGATGGAAAAGAAGTTATTGTGGCGTAACACTATTATTGAATCTTGTGGTGTACTTGGTTGGCAAGGAATGCCATAGTATTTTCATGGGGTACCATGTCACCTGAGCTTGTGTGGACTCAAGTGACTTATATAAGCTTCTTTGTAGGCTAGGGCAGAGGAGCCTTTAGTAGCTACTCAAATTCTGATGTCCAGAGAAACAGAGCTCATCAGCAAATGTAATTTTTTTTGTGAGAACAGCTTGTCCTCCCTAACTTTTTTCACAGCTTCATTAATACCATTTCTTTTTTATCTAAAAACCTTCCTAATAATGCTAGATTTATTATAAAGAGTTTCCTTGCATAGATAAAAGAATCGAAATTACCTCCTGGTTACTTCATAGCCTGTGGGATTAGTCGGGCAAAGCATGGATACAGGCGTTATCTAAGAAAATAATACTAACAATATTAAATGTGAATCAAAATTCGTGACTACCACTTGCACCTAGGCTATCACAACTCAGAAGTGCCTTTTTGTTTTTTCATGCAAGGTGTTGCCCTCTGTTGAATCAGGAACCAGGGATTTACAGCATTATTAAGTGATGCAGAATCCCGGAAGCATGGTTAGATTTTAGATATCAATAACATGCCTTCAGAATTCTGTAGAATATATAAGATAAGTACGACTTACAAATTCTGCAGCTTAGATAATGACATGATGTCTTCAGACAGTGATCCTGTTAAATCTGTGCCTGCTAATATGCTGCAAAGTATAATAAACAGGGTTTAGTTTGCAAAACAGGTGTTTATCAAGCAGCAGAATGTGGAACAACTGAGCAAGAATTGTTAAGAACATTGTCTCAAGAGACTTACATAGCAGTCACGCGTGAGCCATTGCAGATAACTCCCTCCCATTTATGACCACATGGATCCTTTCTGACGACCCAGTTGGGTGGTGTGTTTTGCCACCGTCTCTTAAGAGATTTCAATGCAGCAACTGCATGAGTTATTGAAGAAAAATATACCATCAATTGCCTGGATCTGACAGCCCAAGCAGAAATTCCCTAATTAACTTCATGAGAAGGAGATAGAAAAACAAGAAGCACCCATACGCCCTTCCTACTTAACGGAATAGCTCAGATGTCTTTATCTTCTGGCATTCTGCTCGCTCGAAGAAGATAAGGTACAATATATAGCTATTATAGCATACTCAAGTTTTGAATGTATCTTCAGCGATATAGAATGAGGAATTATAAGCAACACCAAAAAGAAACCCCTTTAACCAGACGAGAACGTGACTGGCTGTGAGAAACAAAAGTTAAAAACCGATACTACTAAATTATGAAATCAATATGTGTTTATAAGGGCGTTTACGACCTTAGAAATTAAAATGCAAGTCTGAAAAACTAAATCAAAATCAGAATTGGGCAAAGCTTGACGCTTCATCACCAATTTACCATATACTCCGTACAAATTAGCCCCAGGAAGCTGCCATATCAATCAGGATTCGTTTTTCCTTTTTTTGATAGATTTATCAATCAAGATTTGTTTCATAATGAATTTCAAGGTTGCCTAGTATTTGTGTACTATATAAGTCTAAACATCACTAGACTTTCAGATGTAAATAAAATTCAGAAAATTAAGATCAACAACAACAACAACATAATAATAATGATGATCAAGCCACATTTTCTAGAGAGGTTCAAGGATGCATCTGTAAGTTGATTTACTGAAACTCGTAAAATTACAAACTACTCATAATAGCTTTGCACATGGACTCTGCTAAGTTTTCCAACACCTTTATCAATAAACACAGACAAGGTTTCTACTTTTTTTTCTGGTGATTAGTTTGAGTGAATCGAAAGTATCACCCTTGTTTGCCTAAGATTGGAATTTTTAGAATTAAATTATTGATATAAGCCCTATGGTCATCTTTCAAGCAAGAAGGAAACATGTTGAAAGCCTTTGATTAATGGTCGTGAGCATCTTCAAACACACCACATATCACAAGTTGACACAGCAAGCCCATCAGGCTGCAAACACAATCTTCTTTTTTTTAAGATAAAGAGAAAGTATATATTGATGTAGTAAGAAATACAGTACAAGAGGACAAGTTGTCCTCCAAAACAGTATTTGTTTACAGATTTGTCCAGTTATACTGGATCAGTGATAGAATAATTCCTGGAGCGCAGCTCTAGCCTGTAAGGTTGCTAGATAAGTGACCCTATCCCATATTAAGTCAACCGACAAGGCCACCCCGTTGAAGCAAACATAAACTCTTCTTTGCAGCAGCAACATTTATATCTTTTATTTCAAGTATGCAACCACTAGACAAGATCAATAAACCCACAGTAAAATGCAACAGAATGGCTCACAAAAGTAGAACATCTTCACAAATAAATATTGAATTTCCACTTTGTTTCATGTAAAAATATAGAGGGTTGGTAATCATTATAACAGGAAATCATCAGAACAAGAGGAATAATCAGAATCGGACCATATTCCACTCAAAACTTCATCTTTCCAGAAAACCTTCTTAGCCGTCTTTAACTTCGAGCAACTCAACTACCACATGAGAAATATGAAAAACAATAAAAGAAAGCCACATATTATATTTGAACTACATATGTTTACTCATACCCTAATAAGAAAACATGGAAATCATCAGTCAACAATACTGGTAATTAAGTAAAGAGAAAGCAAACTGTGCTAATATGAAATATGATCAGGGTACAGCCGGTACACAACATAAAAGAAACAAGAACTAAATGGACCAACTTACAATCATGAGAATTCGTTTTTGCTATCACAACCCAGCAATGAATGAATATAAGCAACAAATAGACCAAGATGCTTGATTTCATCACTTGCTTTCCAAATATACTGAGACCCCCAAAAACTGGAATAAAAACTAAAATCAAATTTATGCTTTCCAGGCTATATAAAATGACTTCAAATGAAGATTTGATGACAATTCTTTTGATATTTCCCCACACGCACCCAAAACAAAAGAAAAGAAAAGAAAAGAAAACTTGCTGGGTTTTCCTTTCTCTCTCTCTCTCTCTCTCGCCTCCTCTTCTTCTTCTTCTTTTGGCCCACACTCCACAGTAATGAAAAATGAAAATGAAATTGCTGATTAAAAGGAAAAGGGGTAAATGAAGGTTTGAGCAGTAATTGATAGTATTATCTAGTTATTCCAACCACTATGTAGGAAAAAAGGATAATTGAATGAAAGACAACCGACCCATTTTGACAAATTCAAATAGGGAAATGGGTCTTACTTTGATCATAAAGTTTGTGACGAAATATAATTAAAAGGAGTCAAATTTCACATTTAATAACTAATTAATAATCTTAGCAAGTTAGCAACACGGCAATATAATAAGGCATCCATCTAGGGCATCTTCAACTCCAAATTACTAGTACTAGGTGTAGCTAAGCCAAGGGTTGACTGCTGATGAGTGTGCTGAGAGCATAAGAGAGAAAATGGAAAGGAATGTGGTTGAATAGATAACATTACCTAAAACACGCGGGAGAATAACCCACTTTGAATATGTCAGCCGCTTTTTTGCTTCTTCCTACTTCTACCATTTTGCTTCTCGTGTCAATCAAGATTGGGACATCTCATCGTTTTTTTCCCCTGAATATTTTTTTTTTTTTCACAATAAATACGTGGAAGAATGATTAAACACAAAATTGAGTTCAACAGGCAGGTATTTTTGCCCAATCTACATACCCTAATCGGAAAATAATCAATACGAATTTGTTAGGGTTACAACAAGAAGGTCATAATTAATAATAAATATGGGTTTTGTATTGAATTTGACTTAAATCAAAACTAGGGAGACAATTATGGAGAGAGATAGAGAAGGGTTTACCTGAGGCGCAGTAGACGAATGGACGAAAGACTCATCCACAACCGCCGCAACCGCCGCCGTTGTGGGCCTCGTAGTTGAATGGGCCCCACACTGGTTAATTGTAATCTTTTCGCGTTTTGATATACTTCTGATGATGTCGTTGCCCCGACTCCATTGTTACCTGCTACCACTCCCTCCATTATCGCAATGCACTCTCTCTCCAAAAAATATTATATAGAAGAAGCAAGATGATGTTTATTGATAATGGTGATTGATGATGGTATTTGGTTTTGCACCGTTTGTGTGTTTACGGGCAGTAAGGAAAAGAAAAAGAAGAAAATGTATATAATAGGACAAAAACAGTTTGCTGCAGCCAGGATTTGAACCTGGAACCTCATAACATTTGAAGATTTAACCAGTGTGCTACTGCAGCTTGTTTGTTATTTCTATAATTTAATTAGTTTATAACGTTTCAAGTACATTCCTGTTTTTAGCTTTCTACTCAATAAACGAAAGGGAAAATTTACACAAAATCACCTAAAAGAATCAATTTTTCCGGAATAACCATTTGTTCCAAACAAATCTTATTATTTATTTTTATAAATGTTAATGTGTGAAAAATTATAAAGATTGACAATGTAATAACTCTCAACTATCAAATAGTTGTCAGATTATTTTCAATTTGTAGCTACATCCACACTAATTTTGTAAACCTCGTCAAATTAACTTTCAACTTGCAGCTATAGTTACAGGTAATTTATTATTTTGCGTAGCAACTTTCAACCGTTTTTCTACTAATTTCTTCCTCTTTTAACCTTTCATAGCTACAACAATACTCTAATACTTTTGTTAAATTGATTTTCAATAGTGCTTTCAAAAATCATATTTTTACAATTAATTATGGTCAAAACGGTGTATTGGAGATCGTGAAAAAACAAATGACAATAGTTGTTTAGAACGAAAAGGAGTATATTTTTATTTCGTTTGCCCCACAATATTTTGTTTTTCCCCTTCCTTAACAACCCTATATGCCTCTCTCTCATTCTATGTCTCTCTTGAGCTCTCTGAATTGGCACCCACGAAGAAGTGTGAGAAGATGCCATGCGGTGAAACTCGTTAGCAATTGGTACCCACAATGTGCTTGCAAAAGTCCGACATATATATATATATATAGAGAGAGAGAGAGAGAGAGAGAGAGAAACACTTTTAAGACATAATTTGCAATTGACTATAAGGGGTCTGAGTTAGGTCAAGTGAAATTTTCTTTTTAGGTTTAGGAGGTAATTTTTCGAAATGCGAGAGGGAAGAACTGAGGTTGAGTGACAGAAGATAATGGGTCAAAATCAAAAGATACATAAAGGAGGGGCAACTTATGGAAAAAAAAAACATAGTATATAAAGTTCACAGGAAAATAACCTTAGATGGTGATCTGAAAGAATATTTGCTTATTATTAGGTGGTTAATTTGAATTTTTTTATTAGGTAGTAAAAAAAATATACTTTCATTTAAACTTGCATGAGTAACATAAAACTAAAATTAAACCTTTCCCCATTTATCTCACATCTCTATCACATTCAATATTTTAGTACATAGTAAAATAATTGATTTTTTTTTTATAATATCTTATTAAATTATTTACACCACTAGCTAGGAGTGAGCGCAATCTTGTACCCACCAGGTATTACATTACCCGGAATTGGAATTGGATCCATCGGTTCCTAATTCCTAGAAATTGGAATTGAAATTGGTTGTACCGGTTCCTAATTTCTAGAAATTGAAATTAGATCCACCGAGTACACACCGATTCCTGGGTACCACCGGTTCCATATTAGATCTAAATTTTGTATTTTTAAAATCAAAAAATTATATATTAAATAATAAAAAACAACAATTTAATAAGAGTAACAAATGTCAAGTATAAAGAGTAAAAGTTGCAACAAATGCTCAAAGGGCTGCTGGCACTCCATGCCTCCATCAATCCATCTTATTTCACTTTTTTTTTTTTTTTTTTGGTGTCTTCGTTTCTCAAAATAGAAGTCCATTGTGTGTTTACTAGTGACTATAAGCACTGACAGTAATAAAAGGAGGTATTTTAAATTCATTTCAGTTTTAATTCCGGTTTTGATTTCGGGTATCTGAAATTGGATTTGGTTTTGTACCGGGTTTCCAACCGGTTTTGGTTCCTAAACGTCAGGAATCGGAATTAGAATTGGTTGGTACCGGTTTCCATTTTTAAGATTTGAAATTGGTTGACCGATTCCGATTTTGGAACCGATTTCGATATTGAATACCCGGATTTTCTGCTCACCCCTACACACTAGTATTATATTTTACTCCATAGCTTTTAACTTTTTAAAAAATTGTTTTCGCTGATGTCGTAGTTTAGGAAAGAAAGTTTTTACCCTATGTACCCGGGATTTTAAAAACAAAAATCACCACGATGTTTCTTTGGCGGTAATATTTTGGCGGGTTAAGCCATTTTATTCCCGCCATTTTGCTCCTCTCTCTCATAAATACAGAGCACAAACAGAACCAGGGTTCCCACTCACCAGTCACCACCCACAGACATTCTCTCTCATCCTGTCTCTAAACGTCCCTCTCTCCATTCCTTTCCTGCTGCTCAAAGAAAATTCCCGAAATCCCCAAAAGATGTTTGAATTAAGACTATTACAAGGGAGTCTATTGAAGAAGGTGATAGACGCAATCAAAGATCTCGTCACTGATGCCAACTTCGATTGTTCTTCCACCGGTTTCTCTCTCCAGGCCATGGATTCTAGCCATGTGGCGCTCGTCTCACTCCTCCTTCGATCTGAGGGCTTCGAGCATTTTCGCTGTGACCGGAGCATTTCAATGGGTATGAGTATCGCTAACTTGGCCAAGATGTTAAAGTGTGCTGGTATGGATGACATCATCACCATCAAGGCTGATGACGGCACTGATACCGTCACCTTCATGTTCGAAAGCCCTTGTAAGTAACTGTTCATTTTATGGGTTTCGTTTGATTTTTGGGTTTATGTTCATTTGTGGGTCGTGTATGGTTGCAAATTTGTGGAATTGGGTTTTCTGTTGTTGAGCTGGTGAAGAAACGGTGGAATTAGGGTTTTAATGGGTTTAATTTTTGGGTGTGTATATTTGCATTTATTTGAATCATGAAAGGAAATACATTGCATCTTTGGTTTGTTGGTCTGCTTCTTTTACTTTTGCTCTATGATTTGGGTTTGTGTTTCCACATTTTGATGTGATTTGGTTTATGGGTTCTTGATGTTCCGTATCCTTAAAACGACGATATCTTTAGGGTTAGGGTTAGGGTAAGATAGGCTGTTATGATGTTAAGGGAATGAGAATATAATTCAGATTCGCTTGAGTTTTTATTCTTTTTAAGTTTTAACATGGTATCTTGAATTCAAATGAACAGAATCTTTTGGTTAAGTGATTGCTGTAGATTCCTATGTTGGTGAGGGAACAAAAGAATGGATATTAGGTTTTCATGGGTGTTATTCATTGGGATTTTGTGAAATTTTGGATTATTTTCAAAGTGGATGGGCAAATCTTGGATGATAAATGACTTGAAGTTGAATTGAAACAGAATGAGGGTTTTCTGGGTTTTATTGTTCGCTTAGTAAGCATCTTTGGGTTTTGAAGAAGTGTTGTAGTCAGAGATGTGCTATAATGTCACAATTATTTGCATTTCAAAAGAAATGGTGAATTAATCATATCATGCTGAATGGTTATCAACATTCATAATTTGGAATTGGTTTTTGGGATGTTCATTTCCTGGTCCAATTCTATTTATTTTTTCGTTTGCTTTTTTGCATCGACTATTAGGTTTCGTAGACTTATTGATTCTTGTGAGCATGTCTTGTCCTCATACATATAATTGATGTTATGAGAAAGTGCTTAGTATGTGCATTGAGCACTCTGCTCTAATGAATTAGTACATGGTGTTTATGTGCTTCTCTTCTGCAAACTGCTCAGTATTGATTCTATTGCCATTTTTATGTGAAGCTCAAGATAAGATATCAGACATTGAGATGAAACTGATGGACATAGACAGTGATCACCTTGGAATCCCTGACGTTGAGTATGATGCAATTGTAAGGATGCCATCTTCGGAGTTTGCTACCATATGTTCAAGCCTTGCAACAATTGGGGATACTGGTATTATACTTTAACTGATGATGCCTCATCATATATTCCCCCCCCCCCCCCTTTTCTTCCTCTTTCCTAACCAACTAAGAACTATAACAAGAAAAAGAGAAATTATCTTTGAAAGTACTGATTATGGGGACCATTGTGTTATTGTAGTTACAATCTCTGTGTCAAAGCAAGGCGTGACCTTCTCTACCAAAGGTGACATCGGAAGTGGAAATATTACCTGTAGGCAGAACTCCTCAACTGAGAAGGTTTGTTCTTTCTTTATTCAGGCAAAAGAGTTAATATATGATTGATTAAACATCTTGCTCTCTTTATTGTTTAGGCTCTGTTAATTCCTAGAATATAGACACACAAGAAGAGTCTTGTTTTCTTAACATTGCCACTAGTATGCCTGAAACCATTATTATTACCCAGTGCCTCTCACAAGGCTCCGACCTTGGGCATGTTAAATGTTATCAGCTTCATGCTTATATTCATTTCATTGGGAACTGGCATGTTTTTGTATTGACTTTTAAGTTATTCTGCTCACCTTTGGATATAGTTTGTCATTGCTTTATCACTTTTTGTTCTCATATCCTTTTCATATGCATCCTATTGTTTCATGGCTAGTTTGATGTATTAAATTTGGATGGTTAATGTAAGATGAAAGAATTGAGTCCCTAAGTCAGAGATAACTTAGGATACTGGTTTGTACTTTGCAGCCGGAGGACGCCACCATCATTGAGATGAAGGAGCCAATTGTCTTGACCTTTGCTCTGAAATACATCACTACCTTCACCAAAGCAACCTCTTTGTCGAGCCAAGTTACCGTCAGCTTATCCTCGGATATGCCCATGGTAATGGAGTACAAAATTGCTGAAATAGGTTACATAAGGTACTACCTGGCTCCCAAGGTAGAGGAAGAGGAGTACGAAACCAACCAGCAGCCCGAAACCAGGTCTAGAATGGAGACCCAGGCTGAACCACAGGCTGAAGAAGCGATGCCTTTGACCATAGTGGACACTAAGGAAGAAAATGGGGCTGGGGCTGAGGCTGAGGCTGAGGAGGGAAGAGATTCCCAGGTGAAGATGGAAACTGAATCTGACGCAGACGTGAAGCCTAAAGTGGAGGAAACGCCAGTGAAGGCAGAATTCGAAGCTATGGAGCACGAGTTTAAGACGGAGAATTGAGTCTGAAGCAGAATGAAGCCTAAGATGGAGGCAACACCATTGAAGGCTGAAGTTGAAGTCATGGACATTGAATAATCTTAGTGAACTAACAATCAACTAGCGTTTTCTTTTAAAGCATGTTAATAGTAGTCTTACTAGAGGTTTAGGCAGCATTTTATCTGTGGGATTCTCAGGACCATTTTGGAAATTGATGGTTTTGGTCCTGGAATCGTTTGCTGTACATCACTTAGCAGCAGTTTTGCTAGGCACCCTTTTGGAGAAGTTATTCACTATTGTAATCACCCAGAGGAGCATGGATATGCCATGTATTAGCACAGGAGAGTGTGCAATATTGAATGAACAATTCATTGGTTTCTTTCTCTTTCCTCCTAATATTGTACGTTATTGTTCCTGTATTATGCAGATGTATTTTAACTCAGGCTGCTATTGTCATCACAAATGAAAGGCTTAGGCTCACCCATGTAATGGGAAATGGGCATAGCTCGTAACCTATTTACTTCCATTTTTTTCTCCTTGGTGACTTAGCCTAGGAAATAATGTTCTTGAATCAATTCAGTGGCAAATCTACAAATTCTTCAGCTGGGTTTCCAGATTACTAAACTAATGAATCATGCTTTAGAGGACTTGGGATTTCAGCAGATAGAGAAATGTTTGCTACTTTTCTGGCTTCACTGCAGAAGCCCATTCTGATTACTGTAAATTAGTTTATGGACACGATCGGGTTCTTCAATATTGACATCGGTGAACGAAAGCGCAACATTTGCGAGTCTAGTAGTGGTAACTGGTAATGTGGAGTATAGCGTGATAATTGTAGGGTTATACTTATAATGACCCACCAGCAACCACAAGTGAGACCAAAGAATGTTTCAATGTGTATAATGATCAAAACCTTGAACACAATCACAAGTAGACAGCAATACCAGCATAGTTATCCAAAAAGAGAGCAAAACCAACTATCTTTCACTGATCAATTAATATTTTCCACTAATTACTCAATTTTAGAACTATAAAAAAGAACAGATTGTATGAGGATGCAATTCTACAATCCTCCGCTAAAAGAATACAAAATATTTCCCCCAATATTAACCCTTTTTGTGAAGAATAAAGAGAGTTCAATTACTTATTTTTCAATTTTTTCCTTTTTCTTTTTTGCAACTCAATTTGATGATGTTGCTGGTACATGCATCCCCTAGCCTTACAGGGGAAAAATCAGAGATACAAAATGCAGAACCTATGACACTGACTTCAGGTGCATTGTCAAGGCTGTGCTCCAACCACAAGTTGATTTTGTTCCTTTGGACAAAGCCGAGTCAAATAAAGATTGTTGTCTAGCAGTCTAGCACTTCCCTGGACTTGTTCATTTGCTTCTTTTCTTCGCTTCACTATATAGGATTACCCCAAGTACCGTAAGTGAATAACCAAGCATCCCTGTAACTGAGACGGGATTTTTAAAGATCAAAATCGAGATTACAACAGCAACAGCACCCTTTGCGTTTCCAAGGACCTGGAATAAACAAAATATTAGATTCGAATAGTGGTATCCTGGCAGGTATATAGAACAAGATGATGTAGCCACAAACAGCCTTTGACAAAAACAAAATTGAGTCACTGACTTGAAGCCACGCACACACACCAGGGGGGGGGGGGAACCTACTTCCCAAGTGCAAATAATCAAGCAGGAAATGAAATACCAGATAGACAAAAATTCATCTCACAACCCCAAACTTAAAAATAATGCCTAGTTTATCTAAACTGGATTTATAAAAAGACATTCTCAAACAAGTTACATAATCAATAGACATCTTTGATCAAAATGTGTAGCACTTCCAATTCCAAGGTAGTTCTCTGTTTATAACACATTAAGCATATAATGCTGACAATAAGTAGCAAGCAATACCAATCAAATACCAGAATCAAAAAACGCCAAACAAGTACCGAGCCACATGTTCACCTTATTACAGTTTAAAATCAGTTATTTGATCCATGTTCATTCAATATGGAGAGGCACCCTACCAAATGCCTGTATGGCTAGACTGAAACTTTTGCAGATTGAATAGTCAGTCTGTTCATAAACCAGTAAATGATGGTTTCTATTTCTTTCTTTCAACCACTTCCAGCTACTAACTCTGGTACGACAAGGCCTCGCATCCATGAATTCATAAATCATAAATTAAGATCTCAAAACCAAGGAAAGCCTAAGCAGTGTCATTTTGGTCAAGGTTGATGCTATTCAATTCATGTTGCAAGTTTTAACAAAAAAAAAATTCAAAGCAAGATCAAAACAGCGGAATTTTTTTTCCTGCATCTAACCATATTGGTTGAACCAGAATGATCTGATTTCAGAAAGAATGCCCTCGTTCTGAGTTTTAAGTAATTAATGACCTAAGAAATAAGAATGAACTTTTGTAGTGTTTATACAGCGGATAATAAAAGAGTGAGAGCTTTAGCCCAATGGCTTTTGTTGCAGCCACAATATCGTAAGTGATGTCGGGTATGCCCCTCTTTTACAATGTAATAACTATGATTCTTTTAATAGTTCTTTCTGCCCAACAAAGAGAAAGATTCTCAAAGCAAGTTCTTGTGCAGGAAAAAGAGAAATGTAGGTGTAAGGTCTAAAACGGAAAAGGAAAGCCATGCACAATTGCTCGCAAACTAAACATTCCACAGCCCACAGTCACTCTGATTCACAACGAAACAAACACATCATTTTAGCTACTCTGCCAAAGTTAAAAGGGAAGCCTGCAAAAGACCTAAGTTCCATGATAGAACCATTTGTCACATAAATTTATCAAATATTGCAGTGAAGTTATGTTGATGATGGTGATGTAAATAACTAACGATGCTGATCAACTTCCAGGCATGACTTTGATTAGTGAACACCCAAACAAATTAGTCCTCACAATACAGGACCTTTTTATTGATTGTTTGCATAGGTAAATATAAGGGAAAGGAGAGATGAAAAGGAAGCAGAAGAGAAAAGGAGAAAAACGAAAAAGAAAGTTGTTTACAAAATAAGATTATTATGAGACAATTTACTTATCTATTTCATATATACCCACTTCTATCCAAAAAGTGTCTCACTTGTGAGATCTCAGTCTCATCCGCACTTCAATTTCTGAAGGAAAGTGTGGTTGACCCAAAAAAAAGGCTGAGATTAGATCCATAGTGAGGGAAGCAAAAATAACCCAACACAGCCAAAAAAAGACATTTAAAATGCCTTTAGAGAATCCTGATCACTATCCCCCATAGCACTTAAGAATTGCTGCAGAATGTATCGTAGCACTTTGAGGTAGGTAATGTTGAAAATTATAGTCCGACTGTAATCGAATTCAAACTCTGATCTTTAATATGTCTTAAGTTCAAGCTTGATGATTAAAATAAAATTTTAAATGACAACCGCCTAAAATCTCAAGAGTCAAATAACATATAAAAATTGAAGAAGTCTATAACATAAATACATAGCCAGATATCCATAGTTGATGTCCTTAAATTACTAAACAGGACTGGAACTCGATATTCTATTAGTTCCAATGGACCAATATCAGAATAATACAAGTTCATATTTCATTCCATGAAATTATTGAGAACAACCAACTAGTGGAGCTCATGAAAGCTAAAATGCTAGTATTTCACTGCTTCAAATATTAGATAAGTAAAATGATCAGAAATGTAACTACACTAAAACCCCCTTTACGTGCCATAATGCGTATTATTCTAATCTCTAATGACTAATGAGTTACAAACTTACAATCACTTCTCATAGTCTTCCTTAAAACCAAGAAAAGCAAAATTTACGTAAATATCTGCTTGAAATCTGATACTAACACTGATAAAAACTGACCTGTCAAGTGAGTGACACTTTTATAGTCTACTGATACATACACATGCTTCGGTCCCATAAAGACATGTAATACTATATACTGTTTCCATGCCATATTGTCCTCGTTGTCTGGTTTTCAAATGGTAATTGATGATTCTTATTTCCTTTAAAGTTGAATTGGAGGCTAAAATTGCTAATTCACAAACAAATACCTTCAACAAGAGATTCTGGGAAAGTTGTATTGGGATGATCCACAATGGGAAGGGGGCAATCATGATGGGACAAGGAGAGTGATTGACAAACACATACATACTGATCACAAAACACAGGACGATATATTATCTACCAGATAAACACTTACAAATACTCGTTGCTAGCCTCAAATCAATAATTTTAATGGTGGAAAGGGGGCAAATATTACTGCAGGAAGAGAAATGGTAAATAAGTACCAGAAAAACAACAAAAGAAATCATGTTATGCGTATCCTATCAAACCATATGCTATCAAACAAGGAGAACACAAGCTTATTGACATACCTGGAGAGTCAAAGCACTGGTGTGTTTGGTGACCAGGAAGTTAGTCAAGTTCACAAAATACGCCAACGCTGAATTGAAAATTAGATACCAAACAATCTTGACATCCTCCCTCGCAAGTGCCAGTGTAATACCAACCACATTTTCTTCCATAAAAAGTGTTGCAGGGAGAAGAAATACAACAGCTATTGGAGCCATGTAGAGTAGGAGGTTCATAGAATTTAGCTTCTCCCTGAACAAGAGCAAGTCACAATAAGTTCCCCATACAGAACATAACAAATGAAGGACTGTTTCATTTTACTTCAACCAAACAAAATTACAAGGGATAGGAAAGATAAAATCCTACCCTTCAGAGGACAACAGAATACCCTGAACCACAGACTTAAGAGCCCGAGCAGCTGTTGCACCTACACACATTATAAACCCGAAGAGGTGGAAACTTGGTTCACCCTACAGTAATGGATTAAAAACGATATTAGCCCCCATAACACTTCCAGTTATATGTCAATCAATTTTGGTAATAGAAAAATTAACACATCTAAACATTGACAAGCAACAATAACATCCATAAAACAATCATACTAAAAACTAAAATGCAGAATCTCTTCATAGTTCCAGCCATCAAGATCCTAAAAGCTAAAACACCCCCACCCCTACAACCAAATGTCATCGTAATACCCGCAAACTCATCAGCTAAGTCACTACTAAAGCAAAGCCTATTACCTCCTCAGAACTTCCAGGGGTGGAAATTAAGTATTTACTGACTAAAAAAGGCCTAACCTGAAAGCATTAGTACTACTTTTATCATCAATAAGGCACCTTAGACAAAGGATAATGTTACCCTAAGAGTAAAAATCTTTGTTTGACTTATCTTTATACCCTTACTCGTCCTTTTTCCAGCTTAACCAACCAATCTCTATATTGGTCTCACTCAATCACTTGCTAATGATAATTCTGACAAATTACACATACCCTTTTAATTCCATCCACAAATATAAAGCGACATTTTCCTAGAACAAATCCCACCCAAGCTTGACCATATATGATATATTCACAATGTAACATAAAAATTCCAAACTACCAAAACAAACCCCAAATTCAGAATCCAAATTTTACCATATACCATAAAAATGCATTTCAATATAAAGGTCAAAGCACATTACCCCGCTAGCAATAACAACGCCGGTAACAACAGGAACAAGAGTAGCATAAGTGAGCCAAGCCTCTCTCTTGAAGGTCATAAGGTACGCAAAAACCGCAGTAAAAAACGGCGTAGTAGCACCAATAGCTTGATTAAACGAAACCGGAAGATATTTGAGAGAAATGTTGCCACTAACAACAGAAGCACAGAAAATGAGGCTAAGAGCAGTGATCTTAAAGAATTGAACCCTAGATCGAATAGTTTGCATAGGAACCATCTTCAACCAAGCTATAGCGATGTAGCTAAGCAAAGAACAAGCTGTCATATGACACATGGTGAGAAAGATCGGGTACTTGAAACCATAATTGCTTAACAAGTATTTGTTTAGCAATAATACACCTATGTTTGATGAATACCATGACGTTACTAGCCCGATCGTGAAGAATCTGCTGGTGTTCTTCATTACTGTTTGGTGTTTAATTTTCTCTCTCCTCCTCGTTTGCCCTAATTTGTTGACCGTGATGTCGGTAATTAGGGCTTGCGAATGGAGAGGCTAAATCTAAGTTTTTGTTGTGGATCTGTGGAAATTGGGGAGAAAAAACAGCATTTGCGAAATGGAAGATGAAAATGGATTAATCAAAATGAAGGAAATCGAAGGTGGGTTAAGGATGTAAATGGTGTGGGTGGTGTGAAGAGAATATCCGATTGTGGGGATCTCATAATAAAATTATGAAATGAGGACAGGAAACATAAAACTGGGGAGGAGAGAGAAAGGGATTGATGGAGAGAGAGAATGGTAATGGTGGGTGTGGTTATTGTTTGTGAGGAGCAGTAAGGTAAATTTAAGAGAGAGGATTGGGATTTGGGGGTACGACCGACGATAACGTATTTGGGTCTGTAAAGGACAATGTAATGTGAGAGAGGGAGAAGACAAGAGGAGAGAGAAAAATGAGGTCAGGTAAAAACGCGTAGTAATAGTGTGATAGTAGTGGGATTGTGGGAAGGAGGGAACTACGAAGCTAGGGAGAAGAATGGCGATGGCGGATCGGTCGTCGCCTCCTTTTATAATAGGACCTATAAAATAAAAATAAAAATAAAAATAAAATATGAGACTCCTATAAATGATTTCCGTATCTATTTTATTTATTTATTTTCTGGTTGTCGCTGTATGAGAGTGAGTTTCAACCTAATTTTTTGGTCTTTTAGTAAGTCTATGCCTAATCTATATTAATAAGACTAAGAGACAATGATTCAATTATAGTATGTCTGCAAGTTTTATTTTGTTTGCTTACCTGGTGTGTGTGATTTGCAGGCTATTGCATACACTTGGGGTTTATCCAGCGCACACTTTAAGAGTAGTGGTTGCGAGTTCCTTGTATAAAAATTAAGAGCTTAACAAATCAGTCGGTAAGGTGTACTGAGTTGTCATTTACAAGAGGCATGTCATTTACTTGTAATTGTACTATGCTTAATTTTAAATTTTGGAAGAGATACAGATGCTGATAATAAACTCTATATAAAAAAGAAATATCGAAGCATACTATTGAGAGAAAAGGCAAACATGTACTTTGTGATTTGTATACTCCAGAAGGAACTATGAGCGAATAAGCTTCATTATTAACTAGGAGAATATTGGTTGGTTCAACAGTAAGTTTCATTTTAATTTAGCGAGGGATTATGTAGTAAAAAGAAATCAATCATAAAATGTCGTTATTGACAAATTTTACCATTTCTTGCTTGGCTTATTGAAAAGAGAATGAAACCTTGTATTTTAGACTAAATCTCAACTCCTTTTCTTTGAGTTTGTGCGATGCACACACACCAAAACACAATTATATTCAGCAAGAAAGGAAAAATTGGACCCGTTAAACATTAAACAATGACTTTTTTGATAAATCAAACATGTTTAAACACGCTGCTTTTTTTCCTTTTCCCCTTGGCGCAAAGGGGGTAGAATCATAGAAGCTCTTGGCTAATGTTAAATTAGGCGCCCACAACTTCACAATTAGAACATTGGAGTATGTTTTGATTTTTGTTTGAGAACACTACTATAACAACTAAGAACTCCCTAGCACATGGTGTAGTGAGTATTAAGGCTCTTTTTGATTCATCTTAATTTTACTTAAATTCAGTTCAGTTCAGTCCAGTTCAGTTCTTGTGTAACTATATCACTCATATAACCTTTTATTCCGAAATAATTTCATGATGATAATTATGTCATCGGAAAGATCTCAAAGCATACTTTCACCTGAGTCCAATATTGAATATATTTGGACGAATTTTAAATGATTAACGGTCAAGTTTAAAAAATCAGTTCAGTTCAGTTCAGATCAGTTTTATCCAGATGAATCAAACGGAGCCTAAGTTTAACGACAAATTGATATGCAACTTGTTTTAGTAGTAGTGAACAAAAACGCTGAGGTTCCATGATATATGGAGGACACATTTGACCTTTTATTGGTTCGATGACAAAATCATGGTAGGGTAAAATGGCACATGGAAGATTACCAATAATATACGCCTTTGTTTACTTTTAGTTTCAGCTCACCAGATTTTACATTTTCGATTCGATAACCCCTAACTAAGGCCCTAATACGTAGAGGATTCAATAGATATTTAGATGTATATACGTCCCAAAGTCATGCTTATATTTTTTTATTCTGTCAAAAAAAGAGAAAGCATGACTTTCGCAAGGAGACTATTCTCTTGAAAATGAGGCTTCAATTCATGCTGCACCATGACGATATTGAGTAGTACTTTGCCAACCTAACACCACCAAGTGACAAAGACATGTACAGCATGCAAATACTTAATCTTGATGGTGTCTGCCCACCTTATATATCTTTATGTGAAAAACAAGAGAAGAAAACCAGGCTACAATATACAACTTCCATCATATATGAAGGCTCAGGGTGTATTTAGAGTTTCGATTTCACGCAGAATGGGATATCCAGTGCACTGTGGTTACATGATACATCCATCAGCGTCGGCTTCCGGTTAGCTATACACACACAAATTGGAGGATTGAGATGGTGAATGCCTAACCAAAAAACTGCCAAAAACCGACTTAAATGTGTGACCTGAGATATGGGGCAATTACCCACTTACAAAGTTTCAATAGGTGGGTAGCTTTCCTAACCAAAGAATTTGATCATGAGAATGAATGGATCACTGTAGGAGAACCCATCATTTTAACACAAATGTGGGACAAGCAGCAGCAGCATATCACTAGCTTGAACTTGGATAAGTATGCACTCTAAACATTAACAAAAAACCAGCAGTATACTTAACAAGTCAAGATTTGATCCAACAAAAAATCTAAATGGAAAATGATGTACATTACAAAACTATCTATGAGTCTTCAATCTCCAGTAAACAGACTTCTGGGCCTTCACTAGACATCCGAGCTTCTGCAACAGAAATATTTCATTAAAGATTAGCTTTCATTTCACATCGAGACTTTTTAAATTTCTTGGTCAAGGGGGATAAAATGTAACAGGGATCAATAATTTCAGTGGTAGAGAAATACATTCATTCCATGCACTCTGAAAATCTAGTTGATCCTCATCTCTTGCTTTTTTTTTCTTTTGCTAAACTATCATCTCTTGCTTAAATAATATAACCATGTCCACAAATTGCACAGATGAATTAGAATTTACAGGAACCTGTGAACAATGTAGACAACACGAAATCCTATGACTACTGAAGGGTTGATAAAAACATCCAAGACGTTCATCACCAAGTTACCCACAACAGTTAATTGATTCAATCATTGCTTGTTAAAGAAAAGCATCAAAATGGGACATTTTTGAAGACTGAACAAGAGCCTTAACCAACTTAACAAAAAGAAGAGACTTAACCAACTAACAACAAGAAGAGACTTGACCAACTAACAAAACTGAGAACCAAAAAAAGCGCTACATGCATTCACCCAGTCATTCCATTAGAGAAAAGTAGCAAAAAGCTCTACCAGAGCACGTCACGGAACATAACAGTGTCTTACCCCCCACTACATGTCATCAGTTCAATTTCCCATGCTTTTTTTTTTTTGCAAAGATTGATTTCTAAAAGAGGCTCCACATGAATGAAAAATAGAAGCACGAATAACTCAAAGTGTTCTTTGCAGGTAAAGCAAATTGTTAAGAATTAGCGCTTTGCCAGAGGTAACTTTTCCAAAGATACAAGAACAGTTGCAAGCTAGCCTAATTATGGTACTGTGGTAGTAATCCCTTTCACCAAAAACAAGAGTAGTGTGGCACCCAAGGATTGAACAACTGGTGAGGCCATTAAGGGCAGCATTGACATCACTAAAGCCTTGACAACACACCTGTGACTCTTCTCTATTGAATACCCAATGTCCAGCAACTTGATCACTACCTTATTATCCTACCGACTCACACTATCATTATGAAAACTTGAGGCTTGAGTGGTACACTTTCAAACATAGCATAACAATTCACCCATACCCCGCCAAAAATACACATGACACAGCAAACAATTTCTCATTTACTGTAAGATCCAATCCAACTATGGACCACAATTTCACCTGGATCCCAAGCCCCAATAAGCCACTAACAGAGTCCACTATTAATCAAATTACAAAGCAACTTCAAGCTTCTTCACCAAATTGAAACTATAATTCAATACATCTTCCATATGTTCCAGCATCACCACATATAAAGAAACATAACAAATATATGCTCAATAATAACATGTCACAAGTCAGCACATTGCAATTGAACCTAACCATTCACAAGTTGAAGCTGACATGTACCTCAGATGTTGCTTGGGTACATGAACACCCTAACCTTAGCTCCCTGCAACACATAAAGAATCACTATATAAATATACACAACTTACCATAACAAAATGAAATCAACAAACCAATGAAATTGACAAATTACCATGGATTTGGGGGGAAGGTTGGATGTGAACTTAGCACGAACAACACCGGTGTTACCGTGAGGCCTGCAGACCTTGCCCCAAATACAGCGGTAGTGTGAACCATTCTTCTTGATGTTGGCCTTGTAGACGTAAGCAATCTTCTTTCCCAGGTACCACGAAACCTCTTCTTGGGTGTTCACTCCCTCGATCTGAACCAATGAAGTGTTTGGGTACTGGTTCGACTTGGACCTAATTCAATTAAATTATCAACAAGAACTAATTCCACGTTTTTAGAAACCCTTGAGCCAAAATAATCACAAAACTACTACTAACTAGTAACTATCATTTACGGATGTCAAATGACAACAAAAGACCCTTCATTAACCCACCCCTGACATAAACCCGTTTCACTTAAAAATTGTATTTTTTTTTAACAGATATATGCGTTCGCTCCTAGTCAAATGAGCTAGAAATGTAAAACATAAATCTAGGGTTTTGATCACATATTATCCCATAATCATCATATATAAACATCATCACTCAAGAGTCAAGACATCATATATTTCAATCTGCCAACATATAACCTAAGCTAAACCAAAAATACGAGTGGAAGTTTGAAAAATGGAGAAAAGTAAAGCATTTACCTCTTGTAGCCCAGGATTGAGCCTCTGACATAGAGTCTGAATGAAAAAAAAAAAAAAAAAAAGAAACAAAAAAAAACAGACATCAGAACAATGTAGAAGAGCAATGAGAAAGAAAGAACGAGAGAGAGAGAGAGAGAGAGAGAGAGAGAGAGAGAGAGAGAGAGAGAGAGAGAGAGACCTGACGCGTTCTCCTTGACGACCCTTCACCATTTTTGGGTTTTTTCTGTGAGAATGGGGGGATGGGGAATGGAGGCTGCTCTGTGAAGTGGGGGGAGCTCAAAACCCTGATAGGAGGAAGGAGATGACGGGGGGACCTTTATTTACATCAATTCTTATTGGGCTTGGACCTGGGGGCCCATACATTTCTGTGGACATCTGGGTCCAAGGCCCATTAATCTTCTTCACGCTAGTCTAGACTAGAGCTGTTAAAAGCTGACACGACACGATAACACGACACGAACCGGACACGAATGTAGTGGGTTAGTGTTGAGAGGTTTCGACCCGTTTAGTTAAATGGGTTGACACGAGCAACACGTTTAGTTAAATGGGTTAGGTTAAGGTTGAGATTTCCAACACGAAAGCAACCTGCTTACGACCCGTTTAATTAGAATTGTCAAATTTAAGTTCAAATAATTTGTAACAAGTAAATAATGTAATAGAATCTCACCTATCTTGAGCATTTTAATACTTTTAGACTTTGAATGTACACTATATATGGTTAGAATTTTTAATTTAGGTAAATTTTTATGTTTTTTGCCATATTTCAATTGGTTTAAAATATAAGTAAAGATAAATGGGTTAACAGGTCATTAAACATGTAACACGATTATTAAACATGTCAGGTGCAGGTCAAGGATTTTCGACACGATTAATAAATAGATTAGGTTTGGATCAAGACATTCTCGACACGTTTAACCTTGACACAAACACGAACACGAACACGATCCGACCTGACCTATTTGACAATTCTAGTCTAGACTGTAGACCCGCGCGTTTTAGACATCTAAGATCTAACGGAAAATAAAAAGAAAATAAAAAATAAAAAATAAACCGCCTTTCAGTTGCAGTTCATTCTCACGCTAGATGCTACTCTCCTTACTCTCTCTGTCTCTCACTACGAGTTCGTCCGTCAAATCGCCATTATTGTCTAGAAGATTATTTTCTTCCATTTTCTGCAATATGCCATAGGTTAGTTTTCCTCCTCGATTTAATTTTTTTAAAATTTTTATTTTTACATTGCTTAAATTCCGATTTGATTGTGTTTAGTTTTGTTTTGTAATTGCAATTGCAATTTGATTTCTTGGATTTAAGCAATGTTAGTGTAGTTCAACGCTGTGTGAAAATCCAAATAGGTGAATAAATGGGACAATGCTTGGTCTTGCTAGGGTTTTGGAGTAATTTTGATGGAATTTTAAAAGAAAAACCAGTGGGACTAGAACTTCATTGAAGAATTGTTAAGCGAGTTCCAAAAAAACAAGTGAATACTAGTAGTAATTCCAATGACACTGCTGCATAGGGAACTCATTTTTCCAATTTTAGTTCATAGGGAATTATCATTTTTCCCTATGAAAATCCATATTATTGGTCAAGTAATTGGATTAATTAAGGTAGAGTAGTTAATTGTTGAGCATTAATACGAGTATCGTTTTTCTCTCCAATACCCTATATAAACCAACCTCATAAGCCAAATGCATATATCAAGCTACAATCTTTCCCTAACTAATTTTTCTGAGGGTACTTGAGAGCTCCGGCTTCCCGCCAAATACACCACCACCACCACAATGGAAGATGAGATTCAGACCAACACCAAAGTGTCGCTTAAGCTGCTTATTGATACAAAGGCCAATAAAGTCCTGTTTGCTGAAGCCAGTAAAGATTTCGTGGATTTCCTGTTCCACATCTTATCATTGCCTGTTGGAATGGTTGTGAAACTCCTCACGGAGAAAGAAGGCATGGTGGGTTGCCTTGGTGATCTTTACAAAAGCGTCGGGGCTCTGAGTACTGACTACTTGCAACGCAACCTGGACAAAGAGTCTGTCCTGAAACCAACAACTGCAGTTGCTGTCCCTTTGTTGTCGCTCAACGTCGCTCCAGCTACCAGGACATTCTATTCATGTCCTTGTGGCCATAAGTATATGACTGATGCTGCAGGGCAAATTTGTCCTGATAACAATTGTCGTCGTGCCATGGCGACCACTATGGGCTACACATATGTTCCCCCGAAAGGTCCAGCAGACGTTGCAACATCGTCGATCAGTGGAGGTGGTGGGTATGTAAAGGGAGTTGTTACATACATGATCATGGATAATTTGGAGGTTAAGCCCATGAGTACCATCTCTGGAATCACTCTCATCAACAGGTTCCATGTTCAGGACATCGGTGCTTTGATTGAGAAAGAGGTTCAACTTGGTCTCAATGAGGTAATTCTAGTGTACTGTTGTAGACATTCTTTATTGATTTGGCTTTGGTGACAAAGGAAAGGAGTGTTACATTGACTGTCATGTTGTGTTTTTGCAGGGATTTGGAATGTTGAAAGCGTCCTTGGAGACCCAAGCTGTGCTAACTACTGTCTTTCTTGGACGGAAGATCTAGTGTCCTAGATGGACTTTTATGCTTCAGTTATTTGACACATGGCTTACAAGCCTAGGTTTACATTTATGTTTTCGTTTAATTATCTAAGAGTTTGTACTCTCTTTTGGTCACCTCATGGTGTTTATGTTTTGCCCAAGTACCTTTTACCCTTACTAATGTCAAGTTTGACGTTTTGAGGATTTCAATTAGCCTCTTTTATCTTTGTCCTGGACAAATTTTAAAGATGTGATGATTGTTCAATCCAAGTCATCTATGCAATGTGCAACTTAAATTGAATGGTTCGTATATTGAACAACTGTGCCCATCTTGCACCCAAATGTTCTCATTTCCTTTTTTTTATCTTTTTGAATCTGATTAGCTAATTATCTGACACATGACGATCTGATGCATGATTTTGGAGAATCTTAAATGAGATTGGCCAAGGACTCTTAAACTTCTGGAAGTACGTACAGAATTAATCAACTGTGGGAGCTAGAACTCAACAGATTGAGTAACACGCAAGTGACGAATTAAAAGGAAGCCTTTTCATATTCCTCATGAATTAATGGAGGGACCATACCATTAGTATATAAACCAATCAAGCCCAATAGCTACTCGCAATTCATGTTGAAGCTCCAAAAATAACAAAATTAAATAGTAAATATTAGACGGACTGTCAGAGATGGCAGAGAGCAAGGTTAGTCTGAAGCTCCTAGTGGACACAAAGGCTAAGAAGGTCCTCTTTGCTGAAGCTGGTAAAGATTTTGTCGATTTCCTCTTTCATATCTTGTCACTGCCAGTCGGGACTGTTGTTGAGCTTCTCACAAAGAAAGGCATGGCGGGTTGCCTAGGAGATCTTTGTGGAAGCATCGAGGCTTTGAATAGTGACTATATGCAGGCGGGTGTGACCAAATACTCTGTGCTGAAACCAATGGTTGCTTTTAATGTACCCCTTTTGTCCCTCGAAAATAATGCTGCACCTAGTACAATCAAGAATTTTTATGGCTGCCCTTATGGAAACTGTTCTAGTACCTGTAGCATCTATGTCACTGATAGAACAGGAGAGTTTTGTCCCAGTTGCAATCACCAAATGACTTCTTCAATGAACTATATTAGCTCGAATGATTCAATGGGGACAGCACCACCAAGCGGTGTTACCGTTGGAGGATATGTGACGGGAGTGGTGACTTACATGGTGATGGATAATCTGGAGGTCAAACCCATGTCTACTATATCTGGCATCACTCTGATCAACAAGTTCAATGTCAAGGATGTTGCTGCTTTGGTGGAGAAACAGGTCGAAATTGGTCTCACTGAGGTTGTATATACTTATTAGCTGATCTTCCATTTTCGCATCCTAAGTAATACTGATATTTATGTCTACGCAATTTTGATTACTTATTGGTGGTACTTTGCTTTTGCAGGGTGTTGCATTGCTGAAGGCTTCCTTGCAGACCAAAGCTGTGATGACTACTGTTTTCCTCTGAATCTAGGAGGTCACAGACATTGATGAATTCTTAAGTTGCTGTATGTTCTGTTCATGTTTGCATTATGTTTTTGTGGTTTTGGAATAACTAAAGTCTATCTTTTGTGTTATTGTCGTAATTCAATCAAGTCTACCTCCAAGTACTATATTATATCCTACATTAGCAATAATCATAATTAAGCACATTCACTGCTGCAAAACCTCAGGGGATAAAAGCGTACAGATCCTATGAACATCTTCATACAGTCAACATAATAATAATTCCAAATTTTTGTAGTCAATGGTGCATCTACTGATCTACAAGGCACTAGGGCAGTAGGGACTTGATAAATAATCATCCTTTTATATATATACTCCCAAATAAGGTGAACTCCTTATTATTCCATTCCATTCTTCGGATAAAATTTATGTTCATATTACTGCTTCACTAATTTCGTAATGGTTGGATTTTGTATTTACGGAAGGGAAAGAAAACTTTTGATACGAAAAACTTAGCTTCTTGCTCAAGAATGGAACTTCAAATCATAGGAGACATTTTAGGGTAAAGAATTAAAGTAGTAACTATAACTACCGTATAGAACAATGGATTAGTTTGCTTATTATGTGTAAATTTCTTATTTGATCAATATATGTTTTCATAATTTTCCACCTCTCAATATTAATACACTGCGTACCTACCAAAATTTGAGAATTGACATTAGAAATACCTACACATACATACATACATTTCACTTACTAAAAGTTGCTACCTTTTTCCTCAACATCTTAAATTAGTGCCATGCATATTGACCATTAATTTTGTCTGAAAGGAGTACAATTTATGAGTTTGTTCTTGTCAGGGAAATGTGTATTGATATACATTCAAACACAGAAGAGCTAACATGAAATCTTCCAATAAAGTGCTTTTAATTATTTGACTCTTGATACGATTGTCGATTACAACAGTAGTAATAGTTGAAGCAGAGGCTGGTTTCGGTCAGCATCCGTGGGTGATAGGTGGACAAGCTTGAATTTGACTCTTGATATATTGCCGTTGCTTGATTTCCTTAATGCCATGCTCTGATGCTAGTTAACATTTTGCAACTAGAGCATTATTGGCGCGCAGTGCCAAGTGCAGGTGAGCAATAACATGCTGTATAAGATGCTCACATAGTAAAAAAACATAGAGCTTGAGAGTATAGTATCCGATCGAAAGTAAACAATCTCTGGTGAAGATACAGATGTAGATTGTTGTTAGTGAAATTCCCATTTATACAGTGCAGATTTTTGTGAAATGTGGTCAAGTCCCCTGCTCTCTGCGTCACTGAAAGTTCTCCACATAAATATTTGTGTCAAATTTATTTTATCTCTTGGTAATTTTGTTAGCCAATTTAACTTACACAAATTAAAGAAGGAAAAGGGTTTATGCTTTCGCTGTGCATTTGAGGCATTTTCCCAACAATACATTGCATTCTCATAATAGCAACATTTACCTTAATTCCCAAATACTAGTACTTACATTAGGCTGATAGTAGCAGATTATTAATACATCTCTCTCTTTCACATATGTTTCTAATCAACCTTATTGCTAGAGCGTATCTCCGAACAATGGCAGATGAGGCTCCTCAGATGAAGGTGAATTTGAAACTGCTAGTCGATTCAATGGCCAACAAGGTTCTGTTTGCTGAAGCCGACAAGGAATTCGTGGATTTCCTCTTCCACATATTTTGCTTGCCAGTTGGAAAAGTTGTCAAACTCCTCTTTTCTGGAGGCATGATGGGTTCGCTTGGGGACCTTTAAAAGAGCATCGGAGACCTGAATACTGATTACTTGCAGCCAGACCTACAGAACGAAAGACATAGTGCTGAAACCAAAATGTGCTGTGACTGTTCCTTTGTTGTCAATAAATGATGCCCCAACTGATAAGAAATTCTACAGGTGCTCCAACCATAACAATATAGCTGATTCCCCAGATGCAGTTTGTCCCAATTGTGAACGCACAATGTCGTGTGAGATGAGCTATGTTGCCCCAAAAGTTCCAGGGAATATAACAACATCAGGCAGAGGCGCTACTGGTGGGTATGTGAAGGGTTTAGTGACTTATATGATAACGGATAATTTGCAAGTGAAACCAATGTCTACAATTTCTTGCCTCACTATCATCAACAAGTTCCACGTCCAGGATGTCTCTTCTTTGGAGGAGCGAGAGGTTCAAGTTGGGCTCAATGAGGTAATACTACTACTATTGTACTACTTCTTTGCGTATGTGTATGTACGTGCGTGTGTGTGATGAACACGTGATTTTGACTTGCTGCTGATTTGTTTTGACAGGGATTGGCAATTGTAAAAGCGTCCTTGGAGACCCGAGCTGTATTGACTACTGTCTTCCTAGGAGTCAAAGAAGTGAAGAGTAGTCTTAACTAGACATTCTTGGCATTCAACCTATTTTGCTTGAAGTCTATTAGGGCCACATACATATATATGCTTTTGATCATATTGCTAAGTTGGTTGTATTTTGGTTTTCTCCTTCTGATTCCCATAAGAACTAGGAGTAGCTTCTTTTTGTGTTTTCAACTTTGAACTTCATGGAGTGATCATAATTATTGTGATGTGTAGTAATTCTGTGGGATTTCATTTATGGTTTCCTTTCTCCTTTTGGCTCCCCTCTCAGTTTTTTTTTAATGGCTTTCTTCCTACTTTGAATTCCAACTTCAATTTTACCAAAATTAACCCACAGCATAAATTTCACGTACGGAGTAAGGTATAATTTTAAAGAGTACGGTATAGCTTTCTTGGCTTAATCTTTCAAAGCGGATAGTTGATTTACATATGCACCTAACGATAACTTATATGATGAAATAATTTAGAGGCTAAAATCATTGTCTACATTTCTGATATCATTTTTAATGAGTCCATGTTCAGCCTTCAAGTGTTTTCGAGAAAGAGGTTCAAGCTGGCCTTAGTAGTTTTGTTTGAGAGTGTATGCGGTGATGGAAATGTAAAATAATATGTGATCTAATTTTGAGTTGCCCCTGTTACATTTTTACAGGGGTTAGAATGCTGAAAGTGAAAATGCAACTTACCTGAAAAACAAAAACAAATATTTATTCGTTTCTTAGAATGAGCAAGTTTGTGTGAGACCAAAGCATGACAACCGAGCTACTGTCTAGTGACTATGTTTCTAGGAATTGAAGACAAGAGAGCTGGTGCCGGTTACTCGGGTACGTAGATATGATTGTCGATTAGTTACTGTAGGGTGATATATGCTTTGATCATCTTACTAGGGAACTCTACAGGTGGGCACTGATCGGTATTCTGATGGCCGTGCATGAACTTGAAAAGTTAAAATATCGAGATAGCAGTTGGCCATTCAGTATAGAAAATTTTCCTTGTTTGTAAACAATCACTGAAGTATCTCAACAGGTTTTTACACCAAAAAGAAAAGTAGCTCAACAGGTTTGCACTTAATAACTCCGCACTTCTTGGAGTGGCCTTAGATAATTAATTTCCTGCCTGTTCATATCTTATGATTGAATGATGAACGGACCTCTCCAAGGACTTCCTGTTCCACATATTCTCCTTACCAATTGGGACTATCGTGAAGCTCCTTACAAAGAAAGGCATGGTGGGTACCTTGGGAAATCTTTATGCTAGTATTGAAGTGCTCAGCAATGACTATATACAACCGAACTTGACCAAAAAAATCTGTGCTCTTGCCTGAAGTTCAAAGCAGAACAGCTGTTAAGGTCCCTCTGTTGTATGTCCCTGATCCAAACAGTGGTGGTGGTGGTGGTGGTGGTGGAGGGTATGTGAAAGGGGTTGTGACTTATATGGTGATGGACAATCTAGAGGTGAAACCAATGTCAACTATTTCAGGAATAACTGTTATCAACAAATTCAATGTCAAGGATGTGGCTGCTTTGGTTGAGAAAGAGGTTCAACTTGGACTCAACGAGGTATCAATCAATTAACTTACCATACGCTTCCTTCTGTGCTTACTGTTTTGCAGTGGCCCTGTTACCTGTAAGTAAGTAACACTAAGCTAATATAATCTGATTAGTTGCTTGTTTATATTTTCAGGGAGTGACATTGCTGAAGGCTTCCCTGACGACTGAAGCCGTGCTGACAAGCGTATTCCTGAGTACCAAGAAAGAGTTGTAGTGCTCTTTAATTGCTTTGCAAAGCATATATCTGGATATCATGAGATGCATTGTCAAGACTCAAGAAGAATGCTGTTACGTTTTCTAGTTTTGACACACAACTTTTCAATAAATATCTTTTTGATGAGATGCATTTCGCGGGGAAGGAAAGCATAAGCTTGTTGTTGTATCCACATCACTTTATTTTATGTCTTGGTAGCATGATTACCATTTTCAAATTGATTAAGTGAAAATTGAAGTTTTTCATTTTGGTGGGGTGAGGGCGAGGGTGAGGGTGCGTGGGGCAGACAGGGTAGTGTGCAAAAAGGAGGATTTTAATGTTGGGGTGTGTTCCCTCGATATATAACCGTACCGTGCCCTGTGGAGCACTCAAATGTAATGTGACTAAAAGGTCCCCAGAATGGAAGAAAAGACTTTAACACATGAATACGAGTATAATTTAAAATTTCAATGCCCTGGATTCTTTTTTTTCTTTTTTTGGCAGAAAATGCCTTGGATTCTGACTAGCTAAGTCCTTCGTTTCACATTTCTTTGACTTCTTAGGCTTTTGACTTTCCTGCCCTACAGCCACATTAACAATTGTTTCCACACCTTTAATCTCTATCACAGGGATTCCTTATATGAAAACTGTAATATAAGTCAATGGATGGATGAATTCCAAGATGAGGTTGATTATCGATCCGATGTGTTATTTTCCACGAAATTAAATTGAACTCAACTAAATCGAATTAACTAGTATTAAATATAATGATCTCTCCATGTTAAAAAAAAAAAAAAGTAATATAAAAGAAAAAAGTTTTATATGAATTTGATAAAATAGAGCACAATTTAATTAGCTTGCAACATTGATGTTCAATTTTGTTCATTATCACACATTTTATCATTTTTTTTTATTGATTCACGACCAAGGATATCCACCGTCGACCACAGTGACTATTTCCCCGCGCTGGCTTGTAGGCACCTCAAAGGGTGAGACAGCTGGCCAAGGAATTTAAAGCTGCTCCATGCCCAAGGCGAGATTCGAACACTCGACCTTGATTGAGAATAGGTGAGTCTCTACCACTCAACCACACCTCCTTGATTACATTTAATCATTTATTAGTACGGAGAAATACTACTTTATGTAGCAACACTAGCTACTTTCACCTCAAGCGTGAAGGATAAATAGCAATGATAATGTGTAATTTTGTACGCAGTACTAGTAGTACATAAGTAAGGAGTACCCGCCATATCTATGGATATCTAAATGGATGGATGAAATTGAGGTAAATTGCGATATATATGGATATGAATATGGATAGAGCACAAATAAATGAATATGAATATAAATATGGATATGGCTCCACGCACTCTATATCCAATCCATTGTCATCCCTAAATACTGCTTATACTAGTACTAGTGTAAAGACTCACAAGTCACAACTTGGCAATATTAGGTCGAGTACAAAATTATAGGCCAGGGTCATACTCATGCATGTTGTATTCTGGGCTAAAAAACAATTGAAAACAATAATTAAAGAGTAATTGGAAGCGATGATTATGGAACCGAAACACGTGGTGTATTTTAAAAGTCAAATTCCTTATTACAAAAACAAATTGTAAATTCCTGCTGGCCAGCTGTTTTATTATTGGATATATTTCAATAGCATATATATGAGTAGATATTAATTGATTTGCATGGGCACGCAGCTCAGCTCATGTAATGACAGCTTTATTTTTAGTTCGTTCAAAATTAGGTGAAAACATAGAGTACATACTACTGTAATCATCATTAATAAAGTGGTGATTATTGCATATTATTGCAAATGATCAAAAGGTTTCTCGCTCTTCGTTCTAGCTAAATAAGGTCTAGCCATTGATTTCCACTGATTGAGTAAGGTCTTACCCCTTATTTCCACTGATTGAGTAAGGTCCAATAAGTAAAAAAAAACACATCCTAAATGAAGTTGTATGATGACTTTGTGTTGAGAAGCATTCCATAGATAATAGAGCTAATGCTTTGTTGACGTGTTGTTGCTAACAAATTAAATTAAAAAAGGGAAAATTAACTTAACTTTATACTCGCGCTTTATTAAGTAGAGTAGCTACTAGCTAGCTAGCATAATCATCCGTATAAACATTGGGATCGAAGCCAAGCAAGTTAAAGGAGTCGTCGTCTCAAAGTTAACTTCCAACTTTAGAAAGAGTTATGTTGTTGCATCATGTTGACCTGCTTTGAACCGCCACAAAGAAGTTAATTACTGTTTTACTGTTATTTGGCAAATCACATGAACGATGATCATCCCATACTGATACTAACGAATAATAATCATTGATGGATATAGGCTAATTAAACTTGCATTAGTCTGCTCTATATATTATATTACTCTAACTCTTAATTAATTAAGTAGTTTATTATTTAGCGACCCAAATAATAAATGATCAATTGATCGATCTCGATCATCAGTTTGATACTCTACTATATATACACTAAAACACCCAAAGAAAAACAACGTGATCGAACATACGGTAGGTTAGGTTTGGCCAAATTAAAAAGAAATTGAAAGAAAGAAGAAGAAAGACAGCCTTCACATAATATAGGCCCTTTACTCCTTCATATTTCTCAGGAGCAAAAGCCCAAATTAATTAAAACAATATGTATATCAGTTACAGTTAATTAATTAAGGATCTGTCTTGAAATAAAGTTGGGAAATGGAAAACAATTCAATCAGCAACGTACACCACCAAAAAAAGGGCTAGGCATAACATAATTGCATTAAGGAATTAATTAATTAATGAAAAAGAAAAGCAAGGAAGCGATTAATATGATTAGAAATTACTGTAAAACATACAGATTTATTCTTAATTATTTACTTTCTTTTATTTGATAGAAAGATAAATTCCAGGCTCAATTTATACGGAATATCATTTCAAATTAATAGGATAAAAAAAAAAAAAAAAAAAAAAAAGGAGGTGGGTGAAGTGAGGAGAGAAATCAATTTACCTCACCTGCGCGAATCTTGATTTATTCTGAATCACTTTGGAATTAAGCTAACATGAGATCTACTATATTAGATTGGAAGGATGGGAAGAAAGAGCGACTAAAGGAGAAATCCAAAGGGATTGCATGATCCAAACCTATAATCATAATCAGCTAGCTGGGATCAATGCGATCCCTTTGGATTTCTTCTCCAGTTGCTGCACAATCATACAATACGTAACTAACATGCCCTTACAAGCCCTACCACTTCTCTCTCTCTCTCTCTCTCTCTCTCTCTCTCTCTCTCTCTCTCTCTCTCTCTCTGTGGCACAGGAAGAGGAGTGAAGTGCGTGTGAGTGATGCTTATATATAATAAAGCCCTTCTAACGCTAGTCGTCCCAGTAACTATGTAGTAATCCATTTACGTCTCAAAAACTATTCCATACATGAGATACATTCCAATTACATGTTTATCTGCTGTGTGTAACAACGTAATTATAACTCATACAAAAGCCTAAACTCACATAATTAAGTAATTTAATAAGTATTGTATTATTTTACTAGAATACTAGCTTTAATTGTAAACTACTCCATCCGTTTCAGATAAATGTATACAGTTGGCTTTTTAAAGTCAAAGTTTTTTGTTTCAGATAAATGTATACAGTTGGCTTTTTAAAGTCAAAGTTTAAAAACTTTGACCATTAATTTAACAAAAAATATAAGAATTCACAATGTAAAAATACTATGGTTAGATTTATTTTCAAAAGTACTTTCGGAAAATCAAATTTTTAAAAATTTATATCGTCATTTATGCACAAATATTCATGGTCAAAGTAGTGCATTGGAGACCGTAAAAAAGTAATTGTATACATTTATCTGAAACGAATAGAGTAAATGGATCCCCGACTCACCAAAACTTACAGTAAAAAAGTTTTAAACAAGTTTTTATGTAGACGCGCGTATAAAGGCAGTAAGCAAGTTATTTCCATCGAGGCCTCTATCCTCTTTCTTTCTTTCTTTTTTTCCTTCTTTTGAGTGAAAAGGCCCTTCTTTCGTTATTAAACCAAACACATGGGAAGATAAATATGCTTATAACCTCTCAGTGGGGGACCATTGGCCTTGCTATCTTCCCTTTTAATCATTCTTCAAAAAAATAAATAAAATACTGGTGGTTACATTGTGTTAATGTACGTTAGCATCATCATTTATTATCCGCTTAATAATCCTAATATTCTAGAGGAAAGTGGTCCTCATATGTATACTCCAGTATACTACAAAAGCTCGTATATATGAGGAGGCCTCAAAGTGAGACTCCCTCTAACATGCATGACGTCATGTTTATGATATGTCATGTTTGGCTATAGAGGGAGTCTCACCTTGAGACGACCTCATAGAAGACTTTTTGCCAGTATATATGTAGGTTCCCAGTACTTTTAATACTCAACTTATAACCTTGTTTAATTAATTTCGTCGCTATAAGGAATAAATTCTTCTTGATCGATCTTGTGTGTGCCTAGGCAAAGAAATGGATACGAACCCCGTCTGCTGCTTGCGCTATACATACTGTGCTGGTTTGGTACTCTTATGTGTATTAATTAAATTAACGTTCATAAAATATGATCGAGGGTTATTCAATTCAAATCTCAACATTATATTATTTAGTGTGTATCGAATCAATATTATTTGGTATTAGATTATGTATTCGCGTAATTACTATGTATACACAGAATACTAATACTACTGTGCAAGTTTTAATTGAATTTCTTTTACTTTAATTAATTTGTATTCAATTATCTTGAATTTTTTTTTAGGGAAAGACTGACAGTATGGTCACCAATCTTCCATTAAAATCTCCAAGTCGTCCGAAGACAAAGCAACTTCAAAATTGTTTGGAAAAGACGTTACCCAAAACCAACACTCTACCTCAATCTCAATACTGCACATACACTATTAACTCATACGCTACTTGATTATCTTTCCTACTAACAAAAAACCAATGCAAATAACACTTCTAAGTTGTAAAACTACTAGAAGTAAATATACAAATTTTCTGTCCTAGTGAGGAAATAATAGCTTTATTTGGTGACAGTATATAACGTTACGCGCGCATATATGATTGTATCATAATTGATGACACGTGCATTATGTATAATCAAATGAGCAAATGATTGCTTAAGCATGATGTGATACGATAATTTATAGATTCAACGCACTTAGCTTGATGATCTTCATCTGATTTGATCCAAATTAAAGCTATCGGGTTGAGGGCCAGCTTCTTGGTCAGAGAGTCAAAGTCAAATTAAAGTTGCATGATGCTAAAAGGAAAATGAACTTGATACAATTATTGTATCTTATAACAATTTCATTAATGCGGTGTCATGTTGTTATTGGTTGGTGCTAAAGACAATAAAACTAAAGCTAAAACATTTTCATTAATATTTCATTCAAAATTCAAACATATTTTGTTCAAAATTCAAAAGGCATGAATGTTTTAGGGAGGGAAATTTAGGGACGCTTTTTACTCCGACGAACTGCAAGAACTTCGGCGAGGGCGAAAAAAATCTCCGATCTCAGCTGAAAACTCAGAACTTAGCCGATCTTTCTCGGAAATCTCAGATCTACAAGGCCAAAACTCCGTCGATATGGGATCCTAACTTCATACGAAGAAGAAGGAGACGGCGAAATCTCAAGCGAAGACATCAAAATCTCCGTCAAGGAATTGACAGATTTTGCCGGCCGGTGATATAAGAAGCGGTAGAGATGGTTGCTTCGAAGAAAAAAGGAGGCCGTACAATCAATCGGAGGCGGTCGTTGACAGCGGTGAGTAATGATGTTATTTTGAATGGTTGTTCCCAATACTTATACGTTGTTACTAATAAACTTACTAATATACCTCTGGACAATCAACTATGCATGGATTCTGTCTTTCTCAATACCATCATTTTTGTTACTAGTTAAATAGCATAACAAATTATGCAACTTAGCTTGTGACATTTTCTACCACACTATTTTGCCATCAATCTTTTTACTGTGCCTGTTACCAATTAATTCCAGACAAACATCAAACTTCTCTCTCTCTCTCTCTCTCTCTCTCTCTCTCTCTCTCTCTCTCTCTCTCTCTCTCTCTCTCTCTCTCTCTCTCTCTCTCTCCATCCATTTCCTTCTGCAAAATCTATGTCAACCTCAATTCATTGAAGCAGATAAGAGAAACCAAATAAGGGCAACCAACATTTTAGATCACAGTTCTAGGTTTTCTTCCTCTAGCTCCTCGCCGGAATAACCAAGGTTTTCTTCCTCGAACACCCAAAAATATTTTTCCGGTCGCCGGAGAATCGTCAAAATGGCCGGATCAATGAAATTGTGAAAATTTGGGTGAAAGTTAATTTTGGGAAAGTTTTAGGCGCAATTTGCAAGAAGTTTTCCCCCCTTTTTCCCCAAAAATTTCCCTCCCAGTTTAACCCCTTTCCCTCCTTTTTCTTTATTCACTTGACACGTGTCAAATTTTTATTGGCCCAGAAAATCGTTGTAAGATACAACGATTGTACATCTATCATCGTCCGATGCTAAAAGCCTAAAATTCAAATATCTTACATCAATGAAAAGAGCGCGAAACACACTTTAAAACGGGACCTATTTTGTCATATATTTTATGCATTGGTATTTTAAGGGAGCAAATGGAGTGCCAATCAATAATATTCATGATCATAATCATAATATATATGAGGCAGTTTTTGATAGTAAAGTACTTGTCTACCTAAAAGATGAAAATATTCAAGATGACATCCCTTCACTTTTTTGGCTTGGCCGAGCAAGATTTTGTCAATTGCATGAAAAGTATTAGAATTTCTTACTTTGTAGCATGTATTACTATATATCTACGAATAATGGAAGATTATGTGGATATTTGACCAATTAAATTGGCAGTTTGGAATTTTTTAACACCACTTTGATTTTGATCTAAATTTTTTTTTTTTTGGTCTGAGACCGTCCGGTTGAATCCGGACCGAGCCGGGTGGGACCATAAGGGCGGCAAAACTCTCCCAACAAGTATTTAACACTGCTGCATTCACAGGGTCTCGAACTCGAGATCTCTGCTAAAGCTAGAAGAGTCCCTCACCAACTCATCTAAGTGCTTGTTGGTATCTTGATCTAACACTTTTAATTCTCAATGGAGATATTAAGTTCAAGAATATTTAAGAAAGTTTTTTGGTGCGAAGAATATTTAAGAAAGTTAATAATGAGTATCTTATTTTGTCCGCTTTATAGGAAACTTAACTAATAACAATGAGTATCAAGAATGTACCGACTTTTAACACAGTAACCCACTGTCACACCTTTATTTAGCCAAAGCAATTCTCATTTCTTAACCCCTACGTTTTCCTTTGTAATAATGGACAATCTTATTTCTTTTATGATATTTTTTTTAAATATGGATATGGATACTTGTGGTGCCTTACAAAATTGTTTGGATTTGCTTCTAATTAAGGTTCTACACATGAACCAATATACACTTTCTTGATGGCTTTGAACAAACAAAATGGATTAGTTTCTTTCTACGTTAATCTGAGTACTTCCTATTGACTCCAGGGAATATTTGTTGAACCAAATATTGCGCCCAACAACTGAAAAATGTATAAATTGATCATTACATATCAACTCAATGTTTACATTGGGTGTGTTTTCTAGAATTTACACGGTCAATTCAGTTTAGTTCAGGGGTGAACTTGTGTCAGTTCAATGATTTCCAGTTCAATTCCGGGATGTTCAATTCAATTCAGGGATGTTCAGTTCAAAAACATAACTTTTGTCTCACATATCAAATAGTTTTCAATAATTCAGTTCAGTGGTGTCCAGTTTAGTTCAGTTATGTTCGTGTCAGGTTCATTTTAGTTCAATTCAGATAAATCATCTTTAAAGAATGCAATACACACCCATTTTATCATATATATTTGATTGTGTTGACAGACTTTTGTTCTTAAACTAGCTATTACATGTTTTGACTAAACTGATATGACTCACATGGCTACAGTCACTATGTTCCCTTAAACCTAAGGTAATGATCCTTCAACATTTAGCTTTGTACTGCGCCCTAGCTAACGCGAAGGTCATTTTAGTAATTAAGGTGCACTGGTGTCATTAAGTAATTTAACAATTACTACAGAAGAAGTTTTTGTAAATTACTACAAGGATTGTTTAGTAGCAGTTCCGTTTGTAATGAAGAGATACATTACCATTGTAAGTGAGAATATGTTAAACTTATACGTCTATCTATATTTTATAGCTTAGTTAATCTCATTTTCTGGTTTTTAAAAACAAAATATGCATGATTGTTAGCAAGAACGAGGGTGCGTTTTTAGATCTTATACGATCAGTTCAGTTCAGTTTATGTGTTAATTCAGTGATTTTCAGTTCACTTAGGGTAAATTTGTTAGAGTTGAACTTACCATAACTAAACTGAACTGAACTGAATTCAACATCACTAAACTGGACACTACTGAACTGAACTGAACTGGAGACAACTGAACTGAATTGAACACAACTTGATATGTGAGACAAAAAATATGTTTCTAAACTCAACACCACTGAACTGAACTGAAAATCATTTAACTGAATTTGAAATTACTGAATTGACCCCTGAACTGAACTGAACGGACCTTGTAAGCTCTAATAAACGCACCCTTAAGTGATGTTCAGTTTAATTCAGTGGTGCTGAGTTCAGAAACATACTTTTTGTCTCACTATCAAGTTGTGTTAAATTCAATTCAGTGGTGTCCAGTTCAGTGTTGTTAGTTCAGTTCAGTTCAGTTCACATAAGTTCAGCTCTAAAGAACGCGCAGACCGAGACTAATTTTTTGGGTCAAAATCTGATAGATGAATAGGGGTGTGTTCTTTAGGGATGATCTGGGATGAACTTAATTTAGTTGAAATGAACTGAATTGAATTCCATACCATTGAACTGAAATGAACACCACTGGACTGAATTGAGCACCACCAAACTGAATTGAACCCTATTTTCTATTTGAGACAAAATGAATGCATGTTTCTGAACTAAACACCACTGAACTGAACTGAGCATCACTTAAGTGAACTGAACATTGCTGAATTAACACGAGATCGCTACTGAACTGAAATGTCCGAGTAAGTTCTAACAAATGCACCCTATGTCTGTAGTTGATTTATTCACTGCTTTGATTTTCTAACTTTGTGAGAATTATAATCTATCCTTACAAAACAAAAGCATCGCACAATGAAATAAGAAAAAGGAAAAAAAGGGCAACACACAAAAAATCATTAAAAGAAAACAGGATAAAGAAAAATAGAGATTGACTTAGAAATAGTGGTGCGGTCAAAAATTTCAAGGTATAAGTTCAATTTTCTTAAAGTTCCTTATATATTCCTCAAGTATGGGCTCTAAATTTTAGAAAAAAATTTGCACCAGAAATAGAAACCTTAGAATAAAATAAAATAAACTTATAAGATCATATTGAAAGTTTACTTCAGCTAAATATTCATGTCTTTATATAGATAAGAATAAACACAATTTTTTTTTTAAGACGGTCTTTTCGTAATTTTTGGAGAGACAAGGGTCACATTTAAGTAAAAGTAGAGGTCACTATTCATAATAAGTGACCCCTACATTTCTAAATAATGACCCAATTATACTGTAATAAGTTGGTCTTAAACAAGATATACTCAAAAATAAAACTAATGCAAAAACAATTAGACTGAACATTTTATCCATAAGTTTTAAACCTAGGTTGCAAAGGAGCCAACTACATAAGCAATATTCATGAGTACATTATCTAAGAAGTAAAACTCCTTAAATAATTAGACATATATTGTTAGTAGTAGAATTAGAATTTTTTTTATTATATTAAAACAAAACATAAAAAAATTAGGATAAGTGAATAGAGTTTAAGAAAATTAGAGTAAAAATTCATATATATATTTTTTTCAAAACGTGAATTAGTTGAAATTGATACCCACCTAAGTTGTCATGCAAGTGATTATTAATAAAAATCAAAAAATGCAGATTTAAAAAAAAATATTGAATGGATTTAGATTTTAATAATTAGGACAACCACATAAGGATTTATCAAGAGATGGCAATTCTAGCTACAACAAGTTCCAAAAAGTGATCAAGGCAAAATTTAATCAATATCTGAATAAAAGAAACAAGAAATTGAAATTGCTAACCTATATTCTTTTTGGGTGCAAATGAGCTTTTTTTAATTTTTATTTTTTGAAGTGTGGTTAACAACTTATTTTTTAAAAAATAGTATTAAAATCCAATCAACGCATCGTACGGGCTTCATATCTAATGAATATTAATATACAGATACTCCACTTAGCCCGTGCAATGCACGAGCTTTAAAACGAGTAAGGCCCTTGTTCTTTTCGTCGATTCCATGCTGCATTCCATTCCGTTCCAATCCGTTTCATTCCGTTCCGCTTTCTGTACTTCATTTTGTCTCACATTTTTTTGAATTATCCGCGCCGCGCCGTTCCGTTCCGTTCCGTTCCGTTCCGTTCCAATCTGTATCGTTCCGTTCCGTTCTGTTCCGTTCTTCACCGTCCCGCGCCATTCCATTGGAGAGAACAGGGCCTAAGTGGAAAAGAACGCACCCTAGTACCCTACCACACAAGATTTTGTATTTCGTTTGCCGTTTATTCAACGCAATACGGGCTTTACTGTACTGATTGGTTTAGTGCGCCTAGTCCAGTTTTGTTTAGTAGGCTTCTCTATAGTTCTCCAAAAGTAATAGAATGAAGGAAATGGGCCCTCAGCCTCTTATTCCTGATGGAAGATCCACTTTCCTCCAAGTCTCCAACCCATAAAATCGGGTTGGGTCCAGATTTAATGAAGCCCAGATTCGATTTCGAGATGAGAAGTTTCCTCTTACAAATATGAAATATTCCACCTTAGCTTGCTTCGTTCATTCTGTTTCCTTCTCTTCTCCCTCTCTCTTTCTTCTCCCAACCAACAGATTAACAGAATGCCAAACGCACCAAAATTCAACTCAAGTTAACAAAATTAAAAAATCTTGACAAGATCGAATAATGTTGCAAGCTCGGCCAGCATGCCCAAAAAACGCCATCGTTTACAACAAAACGTTGTGTTCATGCTCCCCAGGCTACCTATTCAAGGCTGTCACAAACTCATGCTTGCTCTTTAGCGTCCCTGTTTCTGATTATGTCAAGAGTTCCGTGGTTAAGCACTCGGACGCTGATGAGGATTATCAAAAAGTGGTCAAATTTGAGGTGTTTTTTTTAGCGATCAGCTTGTTTGGGTTGCTAACTTGGCTCCTCATATGTGGTCTTGTGAGGTTTGGTCAGCTTCGCGACGGCCGGAATGCTTGGTTTCAGATTCGATGGTGGATCACTCGCCTCGACTTTACCTTTTCCACCAAGCATTGGATGGTACGTAACTATACATATGCTGATTCTCCCTTAAGAATTATTACTACCTTTTTTACTCACTTTGTTTTTTTTTTTTTTTTTTTTGCTTTTTCTGGTGCCTGATTGATACTAAGTTGACTACCATAAGCAATGTTAGTGTATATATTAGCCTTTAATTGGTTTAAACAACATTATAACATGTATGTTTTGACAAAAAGATCAGATACTCTTAGCATTGTTCTTGACAGATCATACAAAACTATATACTCTGCAATATATAGTGCAATCATGTAACGATCTGAACTGCCTAAATAAAGTGGATGTATTGCTTGCTCCTTCCATTCACTGACACCAATTCATCTAATACTCTAAAAAGTTATCCCCCTAGCCTGTTTGCGGTGATTGATTGAACTGTGTATAAGAATTGTATGCAAAGCAATCAAGGAATAACTGTAATCCAAAACTGTTGAGACATATTACAATATGTTCTGACCTTTGGCTTCTCCTCTAGTAGTATGACTGGTATGAGTTGCTACTTGCGAGTCGCAATCATTGTACTGCAAAATAAAAGGAGCAAATCATTATGCACTATGGCCTCTGTGTAATTAGTACATGTAGCGCCGCTAACAATCTTCTTCATCATCATCCAGATATGACATCATCACTAGGACATTTAAACTCCACTGACTTTGATTGCATTCGAGTTATTATCATAGACAATTCCAGTGGCGGAGTATAGGATGACATTCTATGTCGTTTGACTTGGAATGATTTTTTCTCTTTGCAGGCTGATCAAGCAGTAGTTAAGAAGCGGAAAACTGAACTTGGGGGAACATTTTCAATTGCTAGCTGGATACTTTTCTTCGGACTCCTTATCGCGTGAGTATTTATTTCATTCTAAGCAATCCATATGGTTGGGTGATTGGGTTGAAACAGGGAGAACTACTTGTTAATAGAACCTGAAAGTTATTTCTAGCTTTCTGGCTCAAGGTTAATGCATGCTTGTTACCCGAATCAAACTTTCTTTAATTATTCTCTCTTTAGCTTGTTGTACCAGATTATAGCAAAAAAAGGGACAGAGGTATATGGCTTGAAGGGAACAAATGCACCTGATTTAATGTCCTTCACCAATGATTTAGAGTTGAATATAACAACCATTTCCGACATGACTTGCTCTCAGCTTCGCGGACTCAACACCGTGGCTATGGGTAGCCTAGGTTTCGTCTCAATAGCCCCTCTTTCAACCTTTGCAAACTACTCTTGCTTCAACTCCAGTAAAGGGCCAGTAATAACTCTTAGATGCCAAAATTGCCCGCTCACCTACGATAATGTATACATTTCATGGCAATTTGTTGACATTGAGAACAAAAGTCCCGCGACAGCTGTTGGTTTTCAATTCAATTTCACAGCAAAGAATCACATGAATGGCCAACATTATGTGAATTTTGTTGGTGGAACTATAAAGAATGCGAAGGCTTCGGATGATACGAGGATCACATATAGAGGGGTGCATACAAATTTTTTTAAGTTCAATCTGTTTCCTAGGGTATACCTTAATCTGAATGGCCTTAAGCTTCTCCAACCCCTATTTCATGAGTTCCGGCCTGGCTCGTATTCTCGTGATGGGAATCAGCTTCAGTCATCGCTGCAGAGCTCTGAGAATGGACTGATCAACGTTACATTGGCACTCAATTTCCTCTCCACCTTTCTAATTGAAATTGACAATCAGAAATATGCTGGGCCTGGTGAGTCACTTCTCTGGTTACAATAATAATACATACTTTGGCATTCATTTCTTGATTTGCTAATAGACTAAAATCACTAAATAGAGATGTAGAATACTTTATTACTGCCTATTCAACAAAATTTCTATTTCTTTTTCGACTTCAGCCTGAAAGTGTGGTTCTTTGAGTTTCACACCACTGATTCCTCAATTTTCTTATGCATTTCTGTAACTTGAAATTGCAGTGACATTTATTGCGGATGTTGGTGGCCTATATTGCATTAGTGTCGCCATCTTTCTCCTGCTCTTGTCACTGGTACACATCTTTAACTTTGGTAAAGTTTTGATCTTTTACCATCCTATTCCTGAGATGAAGATTTATACAGTATATGAGAACAATATTTACTCAATGAAAAGATGTACACTCTGTCATTGTGACATTTTCTGTGCCTGCACTCATCATTTTTGCTTTATGGTTTCTAGTGCGAGTCTAGGATCAAAAGACTGCGTACGGAAGACCAGGTCATGCAAAAGATTAGGAAAAAGCGAATAGCTGTGGATCACTGGAAGAAGGTACTGCATAATAGTTATGTTCATTCTGTAATCATCTGCTTTCCGCTGTGTTTCTTCAGATATATAGGCTCTGACACATATTTGCTCAAACTAGTTGCGAAAATATGTGGCCTATACATATGGTTGTCGCTTATTGAACGAAGATTACAATGTGAAAAAAAGATCCACATGCTGTAGCAGGGGAAACGGATCTGTACACAGAACTATACAGCAGGAAGCCGAGTTACAGTCTCTCAGCTTTCTTAAACAAGCCGCCTCAGCTGGTAATAAGGTAATTCACTCTAGTTATCTTCCTCATCCCTGGTTCCACTAGATGAGATTATCATCTGATCAATTTCTTCCTTTTGTCATTTTTGAAAAAGAGAAGAATTTAGAGTACACTTAGTAGATTTGAGTTTATTCTTCACTTTAGTCAGCATAGATAACCCCAAGTGCTCAAGGAGACCATCTGATCTGATTTCAAAAGTTCACTCATCAGTTCAACACATACACATGTACTATATCTCTTCTCCTTCATTGCATTCACCACTGTAAAACGAAACAACCACACATATTTGATCAATGCTATACTTGGATACCGCTGTTGGAAAAGAAAAGCCGCTTATGAACAATGTGGCCAGGTATTAAGAGACTTGTCAGGGCTCACAAAAGGAGATGAAGCAACCATCTCCATTGGCAAGGGTACCTCCTCTCAGGCATCATCGCGAAGAGAAAGTCATATTCCATATCCACCTCCTTTACATGGTAAATTTCCTTCATGTATAATGCCCTATATATCTCCTTAAATGTTTTTGCTTTTGCTTTGGACATCAGGAAAGTCATTTATTTTATTTCTATCATGTTGCAGAAAGGAATGCTGGGTTGGCAGTTGATGTGTCGGATCTACGTAAGGAACTCCAAAATCTTAGTGAGTACAATGTGATGTTGAGAGAAAGATTGGTTCATGCTGAATCTTTGCTTGATGCTTTGACAAGAGAGACTGCACTGGAAGAATCAACTTGAAAATGCCAACTCTGAGTGGTCTAGCCCTGGGTGGGTTTAAAGTAACTATTTGTATAGAGAAAGACAACAACAAAAGCATTGGTGGGGTTTTATAAGGGAATATTACTGAACATCCCTTCATTTGTAACCCTTTTTACAACAAAATTTTGATGATTACAAATTACTACAACAATAGCATTTAGTTCTACTGAACAAATAATAGTGTGCAATTGTGGATTGTGTGCAACATCACCTTAAATCTTCAGCAGATTAAAAACAATTTATTTCAAGTTTCGGATAAACAAAGAAGAACTTTAAAACCGAAACTGTCCCTTGGGCCCTGGACATACGATAGGAGATAGGTTACAAGTTAGGGCCAAGACCAATTTTAGGCGACCCAAGAAGTGAATAAAAAATAAAGAAAAGCCCAAGACCAAGCCCAAGCCCAAGCCCGTTGAATCTGATACTCCAATCCTCGGTTAGAAATCGAAGTCTCTAGAAAGAAGGAGAAAGCCCAAACCCACAGAAATCAGAATTAGAGTATCGGAAACGCACAATCCGCCATTTTCGCGAAGGTCCTAGAATTCTCATCTTCAACTATAAATATCCTCAAACCCCCCTTCACTCTCTGTCATCAGAAAATCAACAACAAAAAGAGTCCTCAACAGTTGCCCACAATTACAACGCTCTCTTAAATCAAAGTTTTCCCCAAATCAAAAACCCTCGTTATCCTTCAATTTTCAATCTTCGATCAAACCAACAAACAATGTCGCTTATCCCAAGCTTTTTCGGAAACCGACGAAGCAACGTGTTCGACCCATTCTCCCTTGATGTGTGGGACCCCTTTGACGGCTTCCCTTTCAACAACTCTGGTTCCCAGTCTCTCTCCTCTTCTTCCAACACCGGTCGTGAGACCGCCGCCTTTGCCAACGCTCGTATGGACTGGAAGGAGACACCTGAGGCGCACGTGTTCAAGGCGGACCTGCCAGGGGTGAAGAAAGAGGAGGTGAAAGTGGAGGTTGAAGACGGGAATGTGCTGCAGATAAGTGGAGAGAGAAGCAGGGAGAAGGAAGAGAAGAATGATCAGTGGCACCGCATTGAAAGAAGTTCTGGAAAGTTCCAAAGGAGGTTCAGGCTTCCAGAGAATGCCAAGATAGAGGAGGTTAAAGCTTCTATGGAGAATGGGGTTCTGACTGTTACTGTTCCTAAAGTTGAAGAGAAGAAGCCTGAGGTTAAATCCATTCAGATTTCTGGCTGAACAATTTGGCAGTAATTGATGTCTCAAGAATGTCTAATAATATTCTAATTAGTCTTCTGAGCGTGTCTCTGTTTTGAGATTATGGGAGTGTCTTTTAGTTCTAGTACGTGTCTGTGTCTGTGTCTTGTGTCTTGTGTCTGTGTCTGTGTCTGTGTCTGTGTCTGTGTCTGTGTCTGTGTCTGTGTCTGTGTCAATTTGGGTGTTCAGTCTACTTGTCCTTCGTGTTCGTGATGACTATATGTAAAAACGCATTTGCTATTTTGTAATGGACCGATGAGTAATTTGCACCTCTGTTTTCTAGTAATGACGAATGTGGGTCTGTTTATTTGGTTGTCCTGCACCTTTTCTTTTTTATCATTGTTGGTTGATTATTGAGGTACTTTCCTGACTTCAACTTCAATTCGGTTTTTGGTTTCAGGAAAGAACTTCAAATCCATTTTGGAATGGGCAAATGAAAAGGTTTGCCAAAAAGTGAATTGTGGATAGTCGGTTACCAATTGAATAGCCCATTTGATTTTTTTAGAAGGGTATCAAACAGAACTGATGAATGCAAGAATGCAAAATTGCAAAATCAAACAATGTGGAACAATTAATCAATGGGAATCAATTTTCTTTTTTCAGCCTAATGTTACATTTCCCTTTTCCCGTTCTTTCTGAAACACAGTGATTACTGACGGTTAATGCTCATAAAAATGGCTATGCAAGTCTTTTTGACTGTTATCATCGTCATCGTGTGTTCTGGTTTCAATAGGTTGTATGATCAGATTGAGGATGTTCCCTTTTGTCAATTTTGCTTGTTCTTCCTTAAGCCTTAGGTAAATTGCATAGAGTTGAACTAATTTAGGTTGGATATTTTACTTTTTTTTTTATTTATTTAATGCGTGCAATAAAATACTAGTCTATATTAATGTAACAATTATATAGAGTAATTTTCTAGATTATTTTACCATTTTCTAATCTAAAACATGTGTCTTGTACTAGGTAGCCAAAACAATTCAAAAGCCATGCCCATGAACTTCAAAACACTTTGAATGTCAGAGGGTACTCACACAAGTTGTAGGTTCCGGTTGAGGATTTTTAACGCGTTCAGTTAATTGATTAAGTTAAAGACAATAATTTATAAGCTATTGAACATTCACATAACTTTAAATAAGAAAGAAAAAGTTAGAGAGTTTTTTTGTACTTTTTGTTGCCAAAACCCTACTCATTTTTCTTGTAGTGACGGACGTATAATTCTGATCTTGAAGAGGCGGAACTAAGATTTGAGAGTCGGGAGGGGATAAAAAGTGGCGAGAGACTATTGGAGAATATATAGATAAACTAACAGTTTTTTTTTGTGGCGCAGAGGCGGGTAGGGGTGAGCAATGGGACCGAGTACCTGGTTCTAGATCCGGAACCGATCAGGATTCGGCGGGTCCAGACTTGGAACCAGTCCCACCGGGATCAGTTTTGGTTGCATAATTTCGAAACTGGTTGGAACCAGTACCAGTTCCGGGTACCAATTTTTGGGACCAGGTACCCACCGGGTACCCGGCAGGACCAATTCCAAGAACCAGTTTATGAGTTTCATACTTCAATTATTGTTTTTATATTTTCGTTTTTGGGTTATAATATTATGATATTGCGTAAAATGTAGTAATAGATGGTTTATTAAAGAGAGTTGTACAAAATAATATTAAGTTTCGGGAGAAATAGAGAACAAAAAAGTCTATGAAAAAGTGGAAATGGGTACTTGATTCCGGAACCGGTACCCGCCAGTTCCAGTACCAGTTCTCAAATTTTAGAATCCGTCAGTACCAGTTCTAGGTATTTTAGACGGATACCCGGACATGCTCACCCTTAGAGACGAGGGGGCCTTGCTCCCCCCAACCCTGTTCGCCCTTGATTACTTGGTCTTAATAGATGTCAAGTTCAAGGGGTTTCAACACTTTAAGTGATGGGTTAAGTACTTATCAAGAATTTTCGAACACATTATTGGACACTACCAAGAATACGAATACTAACTTCACAATATTTATTTGTCGATCTAATATTTATGGATAATGTTTCATCTAGCTATCTTATGTGAATAAAAAAAGCAAGGTTATATTTTCAAATTTAAAAATAAAATATCAAAAAATATTTATAACCAATTCAGTAATTCACAACTCATGGAGTAAGCCACCCAATGGATGAACTAAATGTTTTCCAACATTCATACTTTTACTTTAATAACTTTCAACTTTAACTTGTATCAACATCCGCACTTTTGGGAGAGAAAAAAAAAAACCTCATCAATATTCACTACTCTATTGCTTTATCTATATATGCGTTACCATATTCCTCCATTTTGTAGTCGTCTTTTAGGGTAGAATCATACTACTCCATTTGGTTGTGAGTTGTGACACTCTAGTCCCAGGGTCAGATCCAATTTAAAGCAACTAGGGAAACGAAGTGTCGTTGAGTCGTTGGATTTGAAGTTAGTTGGTCGAAACGACGTCACTCGGATTCCAGAAAAGGATAAACATTAGCGAGAACTTCCAATTCCAACAAAAAGAAACGAAAAGACGGGGGCAAGTTGGTCATTGAACCCAAATTAAAACCGCCTTTAGGGAAAAATGGGGGAAAATGAAAACAAAGCAGAAACCGAAACATTTGCCTCTCTTAACGAAATTGACAACACTCGCTTTCGTTTCTCTCTCTCTCTCTAACCGTACCTACCTTCCTAACTGCAACTAGTGTAGAGAGAGAAAGACAGTGACCAAGACCAACCGATGACCACCGAAGACCCTAACGACTTAACACTCCCTGACGCCGCCACCCAAAACCCGGCCCGTGAACCCGATTCAACCCCGCCCAAGCCGTCTGCGGGTCGGGTTCGAGGCCCGTGGTCACCTGAGGAAGACGCGATATTGAGTGAGCTGGTGAGTAAATTCGGGGCTAGAAATTGGAGCCTTATCGCCCGTGGAATTCCCGGGCGCTCTGGCAAGTCTTGTCGCCTTCGATGGTGTAATCAGCTTGACCCTTGCGTTAAACGAAAACCCTTTTCCGGTATCCATTCTTTCTCTCTCATCGCTTCATTGGGTTGTTGAAATTTTGAGCTTTTGGTTTAGTTTTATTTATTTTCTCGCCCATTTGGGTATTTGAATCTGTACTGTTGTGATTAAAGTTTTTGAATTTATGGGTTTTTGGTTTTGGTTTGGTGAGTGAGATTTGAAGTTTTGGTGTCTCTGCTAATTGGGGTTGCTTTTGGCGTTTCTTTTTTGTTTAGGTGGGAGTTTCCTCTGATTGGTGATTAATGTGGGATGCGTCTCTGTTTGGGGTTTTCGGGGGGGGGGGGGGGGGGAAGTCAGTGGTTCATTGTGATTTGTGATGGTTTTGTAAGTCCTTTTTGATGATTTAGGGGTTTACGTTGATGATTTATAGTACAATTCTCAATGTGACTGATAATTGATGTCAAAGTTTGATACTTTGTGGTTGGAGCTTTTCAAATCAAGTTTGATGCTTTGCTGTAGCTAGCTAGTATCTGTTGGTTCCGGATTTTTAAAATTGCTGTGATCAGACTTTTGATGCTAGTTGTTCTAGCCCCATTTCATCTAAATTGTCTCTTTTGATGCTGAGAATTGACTGGACCATTTACTTCCGCCTCTAGGGTTGTATGGTTTCATTCGTTCATAGTGTCATAAAGAGTTGCTTTCCCACAGATTTTTATGATAAAGATTGGTGTTTTTTGTTTTGTTCACATCCCGCTTTTGATTGGTTTTCCATGTGTTCACCATCATGCATGTATCCAAATGCCACTAATCAGGACATACAGAGCCATCATAAACTTGTTGAGGCATTTAGCACCAAGTGCCTGGAGGAAACCCTATTTTATGACGTTTCTGCTATCTAGTCTACCTGGAATGCCATGCTAACTAGACCTGGAGAAATGGAATCAAGATCGTTTTTTTGTGGGGGGGGGGGGGGGGCTTCTTTCCAAAATGCTAAGGCTGATGAGGAAGCTCAATGCAAAATGTTGTTGATTGTGAGAAGATGATCATACATTGGTTCATGTTAAAGGTTGCGTTTCTTCGATAAGTTTTTCTTTCTTGGAGCAGCGGATGATGTCTTTGACAAATTATGAGATGCAGTGGATTTTGAATACGACCCGAATCCTTCTTTAAAAACACCAACCATGTATTCCGAATGATAGCCTTGAACTGTGTAGACATTCATTTTTGCAAGAAATGCTATCATGGAAATGCTGCAGCTGTTCATATAAACTCTTGCAATGTTTTGTTTGTTTTGGTTTATGAACTAGCTGAAGGTTCTGTATGGTACATTGTCTTGCATTCAACTGATAAGTGAAAACTTATTGTAGTGCACCCTTTTATCTTTTTGGACTGGTAGCCCAATGCACATTTCAGGAGCTTTCATTTTGTAATGTATGCTGAACGCTAATCTAGTGTTGAAGCCTTTCGAGGACCCTAATCAACATGATTTTAATAGTACTGTAAATGTATCTTCATAACACCAGAAAGATGTTACGCCAGAAATCCCCCTTTCTTAGGGTTCGCCCCCCTCCCCCCCCCCCCCCACCTTCGTTTGAGTGTGCTCTCACCAAACTGGTTAGTCTTGCAAAAATGAACTTTTTACTGCATCAGCTCTTCTGAATGTAATATGCTCCAGCTGTCAGTGTAACTGTTGTTTGTTCATGGGCTTCTCAGTGTTCGTTCATGAGATTGCAAGTTATTGTTTGTATCATTTACTCTTATCTGACTAGCTATGTATTTGCATTTTGACTTGTATTTGCATACATATGGTTAGTGGGTAGTAGCTGGGCCTTACTTACTGAGAGACTCTTGTAAAATCCTTTTTGTAGCATCAGCTACGCTGATAGTTTTGAGTGTTAAAAAACTTTTTGAGTATAAATATCTTGAGCTGTTGAAATTATGTGTAGTGCAAAAGCAATGCATACTTACGCTAAACCCTCGAAAGCTGAAGCTTATATCCAACTTTGAACAATGTGCTTTCACAGGCTCTGTTTATCATTGTTTTGCTAAGTTATAGGAGTATTATATTGCAAATCAATGTTTTTCCTTTTATGCGATTGCTGTATCGTGACCAACGTGTGTGGTTATTTTGCATGGTAGTCACCTTGTTTGACTGTTGTCTAGTCTATAGTCATAGATGCACATCTATACTGTACTTCTTTCACAAATTTTTATGGAAACTATAATCACTGCAGAAGAAGAAGACCGAATTATTATTGCAGCACATGCAATTCATGGGAACAAGTGGGCATCAATTGCAAAGCTTCTTCCAGGTAGAACAGATAATGCTATCAAGAATCATTGGAATTCAACTCTGAGACGAAGATATGATTTTGGGAAGCCAATGGGAGATCCCAGTATTGACAAAAACAAGGCTTCTTCAGAAGAGACACTATCAGGAGAGACCAACTCATATAAGGCATTTGAGGGAAGACAAGATGTGAGCTTCGTGGTTAATCAATCATATCAGTCCTGCTACCAGGCTCCAATCAGCGACCCACCGGTTCAACTGGAGACACAACCTCTGTTGTTACTGGAGACGCAACCTTCACCGATGTTGGAAAACCACCATGTCATTGAACATCCCCCTGTTGTTGTTATTCATGCTGCTGAAGTTATAGAGCAGCCTGCTCTTTCTCGTCCAGTTGCACGAGTTGGCGCTTTTAATGTTTACCGTCCCTCATCTAACTTAGCAACTGTCGTGCCACCTGTAAGACCTGTGCCTGTGCAGGGTCCTTTGGTGCATGCTTTCCCACCCGATTTTGGGATCTCCAAATTCCTCGATGGTGTTCAATGTGAGCCAATTATTCCTTTGCGATGTGGTCGTGGATGCTGTAAAACTCCAGCTGGTAGCACATCCAGAAGCTCATTGTTAGGGCCAGAGTTTGTTGAGTACGAGGAGCCTCCATCTTTTTCCAGTCACGAGTTAGCCTCAATCGCAACAGATTTGAACAACATTGCATGGATCAAAAGTGGGCTCGAAAATAGCGCTGCAACCAGAGTGGAAACTCCTTTTCAGAGAAGAGACTGTCAAGGGACATCTTCTGATGCTGCCACTGGTAATTCAGGGCAGTGCGCTCAGAACAACAATCTGCGGTTTGAGGAAGGACGGAGTAAGCTGATGGGAATGGTGACAGAAGTGCTTTCGAACCAAATACCTAGGCAAACAGTTGCATTGCCAGCGGAGGTTGAGGGTTTGAGTTGAACTTGAAGTCTGGTTCTGTTCCTACAGGATGCCAAGCAGGAGGGGTGTTGTGTTGCAGTATTTTTGAGTTGGTTATCATTATCTGAATCAATTTATTCAGCGTGGGGTTTACTTTTTGAGGAATGTCCATGAAGCAACCGACATCATAGAGATTTCCATACAGGTGAGCAATGAGCATTCAGTTAGTGAGATATGTGCAGTCGAAAGAAGGAGACTTTTTGTTATCTATAGTTTGTGCTGGTATACAGGTAATTTCTAAATTTTAGAGACTACAAAGATTAATTTTATGATTAAACGTCATAGATGATTATCTGAGTTGGTTAAAGTGGGCAGTGGCCACCCATTCACATATATAACGGGAACGTTGAAGCAATTTTAGAGGGTAATTTGCTTCTCCATTGGTAACTTACAATTTAGCTCTGGCTTTTCTGTAGGTTTCATCAAATTTTTGTAAGTGTACTAACTGAACCCGTAAAAGTAGTTGGAATGCGCCACTACTGAATGGTTTTGGGCTTTGAACTATCAAATATACTCACTCTTGAACTAAAAAAATACTTGTAGAAAATTATTCTCACGTGGAGCATAAAATGTTTTCTATTTGATGGTACATCATGGTAGGCTTTGGTGGAGTATTATGAGCACCAAGGCACCAATGAATGTGTGAGGCACTGAGGTTTTGTTGCCAGCAAATATGCATCGGCCTGGGGGCTTTCGGCGTGAAAAAGAATAGGAATCCCGGAAGTAGGCCCATTATGGTATGACAATTCTTTGCAAGATTCTAAACACGTGTGCAGTGCAGGGCACTTTTTTATTTTTTATTTTTTTTAAGATCAAGAAATACGAGGATAATCCCCATCCTACCCCGTCTTTAACCACGATAGTTGTAAGAACTTGATCTAAAGTTTGACCAAGTCAGACGAGAAGGACAAAGGTGTTGTTCATGGTTAGCCATAAAATCTGGCGCTGCATTGGCTTTTCTAAGGCAATGGAAACCTCCACATTATCAAAGAAATGTAAATCTTTTTTGGTATCTATAATGATATTTTCAATTTCCATTGGGATGTATCATTCCTCCCTAATAGCCTTAATGACCACTAGATTGTCACGTTTAATCGTGATATTTTTTATCCCTAGATTCCAAGCTTTCCGGACTCCTTCTCGTAGCTCTATTGCCTATACTAACAAAATAGAACTTACATCACATTGTTTCGCCTCTAATTTAATAATTTTTATTCTCCTTATTACCAATACTAAATCCTGCAGTTGCAACGCCTGAAGACTTTTTCGAACCTTCAAAATTTAAATTTTAGCATAACTCTGTCGGGGAGGTTGCCAAGTGCAAGGCACATTTGCTTTCCTGTTTTGTCCCTGAAAATATCGGGAAATCATTAAGTTATTTCAAATTTTCAAGGGGATCGGAGTTATTTTTTGTGTTGATATAATAATTTAAGTTATTCCAATTTCTCAGAGTCTAAGATAGGAAATATTATTATTATTATTACACAGTTTCGGATCATGTTCCCATTTCTCACAAATACGAGTATTTTTTTGGAAATTCAGACACGTCATATGCTCAGTCGCCCTCACGGCTCCTAGCACCAGCCACGGTAGCCAGTGCTGCCATCTCTCTTATTATCGTGGTCGGATTGTGTGTCACCCCTGTATGATGGAAGCCTATGTTGTAGGCTCCGTGCGTGATCTTTGACTCTTCGGACTCCCAGATTTAATAAAGGGATGTCAGATTTGGTAAGTTGGTGGTTGGATCAACGGCATCGCAAGGTAGTTACAACCCTTACAAGGTAAATACTCAGCGAGTACGAAAAATAAAGGGTGTTACTAAATGCCGCCCCTAAATTACTAGGTACCGCCCCCCAAAATTTCAATTTTGCCCTTTTTTAATTTTTCACTCATCCTCTCCCTCTCTCCCTCTCTAACTCTCACACCACTTCTCTCCCACTCTACCACCCACTCTCATACCCAACCTTCATCAACATTCACTCAAGCAACCCGCGGATGTCTGCCGGCGATCCAGAAGTGCCGTCGACGGTGGCGGAGGTAAAATTAATTTTTTTTGCGCATTTTTTTTGCACGGTCGTCTGAGATTTTCGACTCACCCTTGGGTGAGTCGTCTGCTACAGGCGACCCACCCAAGGGGAGTCGTCTGTCGATCTCGACTCACCCTTGGGTGAGTCGTCCGCTACAGGCGACTCACCCTTGGGCGAGTCGAGATCAATAGACGACTCACCCTTGGGTTGGTCGCCTGTAGCAGACGACTCACCCAAGGGTGAGTCGAGATCGACGACCGACAGACACAAAAAAAAATTATTATTATTATTATTATTATTATTTATTATTATTATTTATTATTATTATTATTATTATTATTATTATTATTATTTATTGTTTGAATTTAAGATTAAGCTAACATTGTTTTCGTTGTTTTCGTTAGATTCCTTTGGAGCGGTTCGGTGGTGATGGTGTTGATTACAGTACGCATTTCGTCACTGATGAGTTATTTGATAGTGATACAGATGCAATTAATTGGGCAAAACAAATTGCACTTACTATCGGGTTTGAGTTGATAATTTCGTCACACAAGAAGAGTGGAAGCGTAAAATTGTTAAAATGCAATCGAGGTGAACGCTACAGAGGGGAATTAAGAGACTTAGATACTGCTGCTCGGAAGAAATCGAAAACAAAGGCTTGTAAATGTACGTTCCAGTTGAGAGCTCGGCAAGTGTATGGGTCCAGTAGTTGGATGATTGTCACATTGCCTGGGACTAGGGGTACGCACAACCATGACTTTGCTGTGTATCCTGAGGGATATCGTCAGATGAGTGGTCTTAGTCCTGGGTCAAAGAAACTCGTTCGTGACATGACTTCGGCACAAACAAAGCCATGTGCTATCTTGGCCGCGATTAAGGAAAAATTTCCCGAGGACAATGCAACTAGACGGCATGTGTACAACCACAGAGATCGTATAAGGAAACTTGATTTTGAAGAGAGAGATGTCATTGGTCAGTTTCATCATTTAGCTGTGGCGAATAAGTACGTACATTGGACAAGAGCCGACCGAGCTACTAATGAGGTAACTCACGTGTTCATGGCACACCCTACATCAATTCAGTTACTTCGGTCTTTTCGTTGGTTGATTGGCTTAGATTCCACGTACAAAACAAACAAGTATAAGATGTCGTTTGTTGAGATAGTGGGGATGACTCCAACCAATAAGAACTTCCTCATAGCTTATGCCATTATGAAGGATGAGACTCAGGCAAGCTATACGTGGGTCTTAGATAAGTTGAGGATGCTTATTGGAAATGATGTACACCCAACAGCAATTGTGACCGATCGTGAGCTAGGGTTGATGACACCTATTAGAGAGATATTTCCCGAGAGTGCCCATTTGCTCTGTACATGGCACATTAACAAAGTCGTTGAAGACAAAGTGTACAGACTTTGTGGAAAAGATAAGGCCGTCGCGCAGAGGTTCAAGAATGGGAGGTGGAAAATTATCATGGAAGCTTCCACAGAAGCTGCGTACGATAGAGCAGTGCGTACGATGAAGGTTAGTTGGAGGACTTACCCTCACGTGATATCCTATGTAGAGAAGACCTGGCTGAGACACAAAGAGATGTTTGTGGCTGCGTGGACGAATAAGGTGCTACACCTTGGCAACACTACGACTTGCAGGGTGGAGAGTGCACATGCCGCGCTAAAACAGTGGTTGAACTCCTCAACTGGAGCTTTGGACAATGTTTGGAACAAGGTCAACAAGTCAATCGAGTCACAAATAACTGAGATCAAGTACACACTTGAAGAGTGCAGAAGACGAAGAAGTGTGGTGTACTCGGGTTTCCCATTCAACTATCTGACCGGGTATGTTTCCCATTACTGCTTACAAATATTATTGGCTGAGCTGAACAGGATGAGAGAATTGAGTCACCAAGTATTTGATCGTTGCGGTTGTGTATTGAGATCCACTCATCAGATCCCGTGTGCGTGTGAGTTGAAAACGGCCACGGATACGGGCACGTCAATTAGCTTGAATAGTGTCCACAAATTTTGGCGAACACTCGTTATTAGTGATGCAGTGGAGATAGCTACGCTTGACATGACTGAGCATCCATCTGAGGACCATCGATACTTTCGGTCTCTGGTCGACAAGGTTAACTCAAGCGACCCGGCAGTTGTGCGCAACATATCTGTCCTTATGAATGAGCAGCTTCATCCTGAGGAAGCGAGTTACGTCGAGCCGGAAGCGAACACGACAGTCAGAGGTCGACCGAGAGGGAGTTCCTCTACCAGACGTGATCCTAGTTCATGGGAGTACTCCCAGAGGGGTCGTGGTCGCCCTAGGTCATCCAGTTCGAGCCGCGGGCGTGGTCGTACCTCATCCTCATCGAGTAACTTCGTAAACAGTACTGGTATGAAAACCCATAATTTATTAACATGTACATAATGTTGTTACTTTTTGATAAGTACTATTATTGACTTTCTATTATATTGTCTTGCAGCTGGACACGCAATAGATATCACTGAATTCTATCATGTTAACAAAATTCCGGGAATCATCGTACCTTTCATTGAAGGATATCTCGATGTGCTTGGGGATGGTAATTGCGGTTTCCGTGTCATTGCGGACTACATTTTCGGAGACCAAGAGCAATGGCGAGTGGCGAGAGTTTGCATTGCACACGAACTCTTAGCTAACCGAGCATTGTACGAAAACTTATACGTTGAAGGGGTCGACGCTGGTTACCGCCGTATTATGTGGGACGGAGGTGCGTGTAACGATGATCACTGGATGACAGTAATTGAGGATTTGTTCCCGATTGCCAACCTCTTCAATGCAGCGATTATGTTATTCGGATACGGCAGCGGAAGGGGGTTATATTTTTGTTACACAGTGCTACCGTTCCAAGCACCTTCGACTGCTACACGTCCAAGTAGGGAAATTGTCATGTGTCATTTAGGTGATTCGTATTCCCATTATATCCGTCTGGATTTAGCCTCAGATTTCCCTGTTCCTCCGATATGCGAAGCATGGTTTACTTTCCGTTCTGATAGTGTCGCTGGTTGGGAGCAAATGTATGTTACGCGAAGAGCACATTGGGATCGTTTAGCGAGGTCGATGTAATTGAATGTTTTGCGTGATTGTTATACTTATATCATTGTCACATTTTTGTGTGATTGTTATATTTTGCATGTGGAGAGTGGTCGTGATTATTGGAGGTAAATAAAACAACAAATTACAATAAAACAAAAAATGTAAATAAGAAACAACAAATTACAATAACACAAATAAATAATAACAATAACAATGAAACTCTTATAATAACAAATTCATCTAGGGTCAATACATCATTTGGCAGCCCGCCAATCTCTCATAAACTCGTCCATAAATGATCGAGGACCTTCCGCTTGCTCCGGAGGAATCAAAGTAATGGAAGACTCAAATCCGACGGCTAGATGATTCACCCACTGCAAAAAAGTAACAATGAGTGTGAGTTCAGAGATATGTAATACGTAAAAAAATATATATTTTAGTTAATCACTTACATAATCGCTGTTGGATCGTGGAGGAATCACAGGTGCTGCAGCGTCACGTATCAGCCGAGGGTGGGAGTGAAGGTAGTACCATGCGAGGTAGTCATCCGTACATGCTGTGGGATCTGACGTGGATGCCTGAAACCCATGGAGACCAAGAATGTAAAATCCCGGGAACATACGCCAAGCATCAGATGACATCCGTTTGGGGAAGACAACCTTGTACGAACGACTGCTCCATGACCTGATCGCTTTGACTGGCCTAAAGATCGGGGTTGGGATACTCTGTACGTACCCGATTTGTCGTAAACAACGACCAGGCATGTACGGTTCGATAATATCCCGATACTGTAGCCACCCCATGAATACAGTCCTCGGTACAGATACTGCCGGGTTAGAACCGTACGACAGCCACACCACCTACGTAGAAATGTTGAAAGTTACGGTGAAGTAAAAAAACATAGCAAACGACGAAATAAATCATGAACACCGATAACTAAATGACGTACCTCTGTCGCTTGCAGATGATCCAAGCGTCTACGTAAGGAGTCCAGTCGACCCATGTCCTTGCCCTCAGCCAGGGCACTCCATACGGACGCACAGGGAGCCTCGTCGTCCCCGACAACCATCCGCTCCCGATGAGGTCGGAAGCAGGGAAAGTACTCGTATATCCATGCCTGCAGGAGAGTTAGGCATCCGCAGATGCCCTGAGAATCCCCGCGACTAGCTATACCGAGCTGACGATATAGGAAGGCGAGGGCAGCAGATCCCCAAGAGAAGTCATGCACCGTATCGACACTGTCGTCCATCACCTCCATCACGCAGGAGGGTCTAATACGGTTACCACTCTTGTCGACAAACAAGGTGGATCCAATAAGTAACCACATCCAAGCTGTCGCCTGGATGTCATCTATTTGCTCACGGCAAAGCTCAAAAACCGACTCCGTGAGGACCGCACCGCCCTGCCAGTGGCTACACATCAGTTCTTCTGGGCTGACCCCGAGAACCTCCATGGCCGCCGTCTGCAGCTGCCCATCCCGTCCCTCATTGGAAACGAGCTCTCCGTCTACAGGAATCCGAAGAATATGCCATACATCGTGCAACATGATCGTCATCTCTCCGAACGGCATGTGGAACGAGTTCGTATCCGGCTGCCACCTTTCCACGAATGCAGATATCAGGGGGAAGTCAATATGTCTGAACATAATGTCTGCCAGGTGTGATAACCCAGTCCCCTCGATCTGGGCCCTCATCTCGGCCGACATCTCCGCTCGCCACTGACTCAGCCGCTGACAGACATTCCATCGGTTATGACACTTCAAGAGACCCCTCATCTCTCCATTCCACATACGAGACGCTACGTGGCCCAGGAAGCTCGGTATGACGCTATCATCCGCCGGCCCACCGGGCACAGGCTCTGTAACAAGCCACGTAGTGTCGTCCTCCGCTCTAGATCGTTTGCCAGTACTGGACGACCCAGTACTAACAAACCTACCCGCCTCTGCCCTTCACCACGCGCCAATCTGAGGATAATTCGACGCCAATCTGATCATCGTCTTGCTCACCGGAGTAGAACTCGCTAGTTGCGTAATCGTCTTGCTCAGCAGTCATCTCCCTCATCCGAACTGCCTCTCTCTGTCTCCGTACAGAGGCATCAATCCCGCGCGTCCTCGTGTGACGCGGTCCTGAACCAGCTAGTTCACTAAATAACCGAGGCACCGATTTACCGGCTCCTCCCATCTATCATTTCACATTTTTAATTAATTAAACAATAATCTATAATAATAATAATAATAATAACGATAAATAATAATAATAATAATAACAATAAATAATAATAATAATAATAATAATAATAATAATAACAATAAACAATAAATAATAATAATAATAATAATAATAATAATAATAATAATAACAATAAATAATAATAATAATAATAATAATAATAATAATAATAATAATAATAATAATAATAATAATAAATAATTTTTTTTTTGTGTCGGTCGTCTGGTCTCAGACGACTCACCCAAGGGTGAGTCGTCGGCCGATCTCGACTCACCCTTGGGTGAGTCGCCTCAGACCGGCGACTCACCCAAGGGTGAGTCGTCTGCCTATCTCGACTCACCCAAGGGTGAGTCGTCTGCGACCGACGACTACCCTTGGGCGAGTCGAGATCGGCAGACGACTCACCCTTGGGTGAGTCGAGATCGGCAGACGATCGACGCAAAAAAAAAAAAAAAAAAAAAAAAAAAAAAAAAAAAAACAACTTCAATTCATAACTTCACGATTCAATTCAAGGCAAAAAATATTCAATTCAAGGCAAAAAAAATTCAATTCAAACAACAAAAAAAAAAAAAAAAATTCGAAAAGTTACCCCCCCGCGCCGTCGGTCGCCGCCTCCCTCGCCGTCGAAACCTCTGCCGCCGCTGCCGCTAGCACTTGACATGGTCGTGGTGGTGGTGGTGGTGGTGGTGGTTGCCGGTGTGATGGTGTGGTGGTGAGGATGAGTGAGGAAGAGAGGATGAGTGAGAGTGAGTGAGGAAGAGAGGATGAGTGAGAGTGGATGAGTGAGAGTGAGTGAGGAAGAGGGGTGGGTGAGGGTAAAATTGGAAAGGGGAGGGACGGTAGCTAGTAAAAAGGGGCGGTATTTAGCAATTCACAAAATAAATGGCAATAACGTTAATGCAGCCACACGTTCCGGCAAAGTATAGAGTATAGAGTACAGAGTCGAGTCAAGCAATAATTTATGCGTAAATTTTCATGGGAAGAAGGGGAGTGTCATTGTGAACAAGTAGGAAGATACGTACTGCCATTATTTTCGCTTCGTGGTATAGTATTTTCAATTAAATTTCAAATCCTAAATAATTTTGAAGGGCCGTCTGCTGGATTTTTGATACGAGAAAAGAGGGTGCAAGTGAATGACGATCGAGACACCCCCCGTTACATTATGTTCGGATTCTCGTGTTTAATAGTGAACATATCAGACTATCTGAACAACCGGCTCAAGCACTGGCCCCGTCAATATAACACCAACAAGGGACCGTCTTCTGGATTACTATTTGGTTTATTACTACTTTACTAGTACTACCTCCGTTGTATGAAAAGTTTGATTTCACATAAGTATTTGATATTTCACTCTTAGAATATAGTCCTAAATCACGTTAGCCTATTTGACTTATTAAAGTTATGCAACAAAAATAGTTTTATGTTCTAAATGAACCTGGCACACCGCACATGTACTCATGCTCATCGTCCCTGACTAATAGTTTGGCTCGTCTACATCTTGATTAGTCGGATCCTTTACTGTCACAATAGAGAACAATATCTTTATTTATCTTTAAAATAGGGTGTAATTTTAGATTTTGGAAATTAAAACAACTTAATAAGGAGTGAGAGAGAACATGATTGTTCTCTATGGCTAGAGGGAGAGTCGATAAAAGTTGACACGACATGATAACACGATACGAATCGAATATGTACGAAATAAACAGGTTAGTGTTGAGATTTTTGACACAATTAACTTAAGCGAGTCGACATGATTAATTCGTTTAGTTAAATGGGTTGAGTTAGTGTTGAGATTTTCCAGATGAACACGAAATTGACACACTTTGACACAATTATTCAAACATATCAAGAAATATGTCACTTAACTAATGTTAATATCAAAAAATAAAGTTTAAATCTACTATATTAAGTTCAAGTCACTAATGCACCGATAGAAGCTTAAAAGATGATGTTCAAAATTTCTTCACTACTTTTTTTTAATTAGTTTTTTATGTTATAATTTTTAATTTTTTGAGAAGAAATTAGATTAATGGCTTTAAAAAGTTAAGCAGGTCTATCAATACAAATGACAAAATTATTAAGCAGGTTGGGTTAGTGTTTAAACATTTTCGATATGATTAAAGGGTCAGGTTAGTACCGAGAGGTTTCTTACACGATTATTTTAACAAGAACACGACTATGAGAAGACACTACCTGTTTACTAGCTCAAGTTAGAGAATCCAATTTGGTTGCATATTGATCACTTCTTGTTTGGGAGAAGTCTATATGCGAGATTTTAGGTTTCCTCAGAAATAAAATGTTTTCATTAGCAAGTTGGGAAGTCATCTGAACTTCTGGCTGCTCAGAAGATGTCAAAAACTTGCAGAAGGCAGAAAATGGGGTTGTTTGCATTAATTTACATGTGCCGCTGCCGACCATTATTTCCGACTCCCAGCCCATGCATGTCGGCATGTGAACCAAATCTTAGTTTGGTTGAATGATTGAGATGTGAGACATAATTCAACTTTACTAGCTCTCGTTAGCCATTTCATTTATTTGCATCTCCATAAATTAAGTAAATAAAAAAACAAGCAGCTATATGGAACAATAGGTCTTATGCAGGGCGGTTTAAAAGAATCCGTATTCGACTATCCGATCTGAAAATCTGAATATCCGATCCGAAAATATCCAAAAAAAGGGATATCCGGAATTTTGGATACGGATTCGGATATCAACTTTGAAATTTTCGAATTAATTTCGGATATTTTTCGAATACGAATATCCGAAATATCCAAAAATTTTGGAAATTATGGATATTTTCGGATTCGGAAATCCGAAATACCCAAAAATATCCGAAATATCCGAAAAATGACCAAATTAAAGTCAACCAAAAAAGAAAAAAAAATAACTTTTTTGGATATCGGATATCCGATTTTCGGATATCATAATTCACTATCCGAAATTTTGGATATGCGGTTATGAACAGCCCTATAGAACGGCCCTATCCCATAAGACGTAGGAGGAAGAAAGGAGAGAGAAAGAGAGGGGAGAAAAATGTAAGAGACCCTATCCCATAAGCCATAGGTACACTTTTATGGGGCTATACTGAATAGTATGTAACATCTTGACTTTTCCAAACTAAGAATCGTATAGGTACGACTAGCCAATGTAATCAATTACAGAGACGAATATTTTCAAGCTAGTTGTTTATTGATTAATATTAAGTGTAAGTCTCTTGTTAGGTCGCTTTAATATAAGGTCACGTTTTAGCGAAGCATACAATCGATATAACGTCATACTTATTTGAGATATTTTATATTGAAATTGGCTCAAACGAGTTTTTGTGTTTAATTAATTTGAGAATGTGAGCCACTCGTATGAGCTTGTATTGGCGTCCAAAAGGGGCGGAAGAATGGTCAAAAAGATGCGTGGAGAGATAGACTTGCTGATGGCCATTTTTCAAGCGCTCTTAAAGTCTAAACCTTGATGCCCCTTAAAAGGATCGTCGCGGAATTTTCCTTGTTTTAGTCACAAAACATAATTATTTTTTTTGGGTTTTTGTTTTTGAGGGAAGTCAAATGTCTATTTTAGAATTCTTACTTAACTCATTAAAATATGTATTGGAGTAATTTTTTTGAGTAAATTCCCAATACATTAACACTTAACTAAATAAAATTTATGAAAATATTCGAACTCAGATCATCGAGCCATCTTATAAGATGTACATCAACTGCATTATAAATTTATAATGCGATGTACAATTTTTTAAGTGTACTTCCAAATGAGATATCTTCACTTGATTTGGACACGTTTGAAATTTGGAATAAGATATTTGACCAAAATATTACAAACAAAAGTAGTATTGTATCAGTTTATTTGAATGTTTCATAACGGACTCATGTCTTTATCTTATTTTATCAATTTTGGGCACATGCTGGTAAGCCTGGTATATTTGGCAAATGGCACGTATATCACTTGAAAGCTCATTCACCAGCCATCAATTTTTCATAATCAATACAACTTTTTTATGACCAATTTCCTTGGAAAGAAATAGAGTATGTGCAGTAAACAAATGCCTCGCAGTTCTTCTGAGTAGGAACCCTACGAATTCATCTATTCATCTATGTACTCCGTAATTAGCATCAAAATTGACTGTATTCATTTCATCTTTACAATAAGGTGCAGTTCATTGATTAATTCCGCAATATATATAATTCTTCTTTCACATATTAATATTCAATTTTGTTCAATTTTAAAGAACTACCTGATACTTGTACTTGGTGACTCATTGACACTTGTATCTTACTACCCTTCTATATATACTAGTATATGCCTATGTATGTGAGAAAACTTTTATGTTCAATGATGTATGTTCAAATTTAACTAACAATCACAATATATTTTAATCTTGATATTAAGGGTGCATTCTTTTCCTCTTATTTCTGCTGATTCTCAATGATTGGATAAGGTCCTGCTATTGATTTCCACTGATTGAGTAAGGTCCTGCCACTGATTTCCACTGATTCAGTAAGGTCCTTCAACTGATTCTCACTGATTAAATAAGGTTCTGCCACTGTGGGTCCTGCCACTGATTCCCACTAATTGAGTAAGGTCATGCCACTGATTCTCACTGATTCAATAAGGTCTAGCCACTAATTCCCACTGATTAGGCAAGGTCTTGCCACTTATTTCTACTGATTGAGTAAGGTCTAATAAGTGAAAAAGAACACACCCTAAATACTTTACCATATATATCAATAGATCGTTATATCTCAAACGTCAAGTATTAGGGCTGGCCACGAGCCGAGCCGAGCCGAACACTATCAAGCTTGGGTTTGGCTCGTTTTAAATTTTCCAAACCCGAACTCGAGTCGGACTTGGTTCGAGCCATAGAATTGAGCTCGAGCTTGGCTTGATTAAAAATTACCGAACTCGAGCTCGAACTCGAACTTTTATCGATCTTGTAAGTTTTTCTTAAATCTTTCAATAAATATACAACATCTCTAATGTTCCATGATATGAAATCGTCAAATGATATGAAAATAATTTCCTGTTCATTATCCTAATTGTTATAGCTAACAAAGTTTGTTCACTCAATGAGAATGCTAACTAATTTTACAAATATAAAATTTGAAAAAATAAAATGACTAACAAAATAGATATTTTAAGATAATTATTAGGAAAAATAAACATTAGTTATTTTAAATTATTCAATAAATTAGAAAAAAAAATGTATAATAGACGTGCTTGTTTGAGGCTCACGAGCTTTCGAGCCGAACACCATAAAGCTTGGGTTTGGTTCGTTTATCAAACGAGCCTAAACTTAAAATTTGAATTTGGTTCATTTACTAATCGAACCGAGCCCGAGTCGAGCTTCTACCGAGTCGAGCCTGAACAGTTCACGAACAGTTTGACTTGTGGCCACCCCTAATCAGTATATAATAAAAAGTTTTTGGAGTTGTAGCAACCATGAATCCAAGAGAATCATGAAAGGTAGGAAAAAGATGATACTCATGAATCAATATAAATTCCAAATTCATGTGACATCACATAAAGATACGAGGGGTGATGACTCATAGTTCAATTGCGACCACTAGTGGCATTCCGTGCTCGCATTGCCATAAAGAGGATATCAATGCATAACCTCATTTGTGATGGAAGTATGGAACAAGGCAACCAGCCTACTACGAGTACATCTTAACTCTTGTGCTATTAACGTGGGTAATGCTGACTTCTCACTATTCGTTGGAAGAGTGAGTATAGTGAACAGAAAGCTAACTCAATAAGTTGAAAAAAATTAATACACCTAAGTACAATCCAAATTAAGATAAACGAAATCCAAATTTGGATAAATCATTTATTACTATCATTATACAAATTTCGAAACATCTTTTGAAAATTCATTATACATGGACTACCATTTAATTATATAAACATAACATACATATGTATCATAATACTTGTACCCTGAAAATCTTTTCCATGCTACCATTTAATTCCAATTTGTTTTTTTTTTTAAAGTTCAACTTCGTTCTTTCTATTCTATTTTGTTGTGTTCCTTTTTCACAGTAATTGATTCAATTCAGTTTATTAATCTACTTTTTGTCTTAGAGATTACTATTCAGTTCAGTTCAGTTCAATCTATTTCAATCCAATTCATTTTAGTGAAAAGGAATAAAAAAACACACCTTAATAAATAAAAGTGAGATATTTATCTCCATTATATCTGTACGTAGTTTGAAATTGCATTATGTGTACACATCAAAATAGTGGTAAGAGAAGATATCTAATGTAATCTAATTATAAATTTATTAAGTGTTGGTAAGATCAAACGATATCGAAGATCTACTAGCTAAGGCTTTATATATCCCACTAGAAATAAAATAGTGCAGCTTAATTCATATTATAATTCGGCCGAAGTCAAGCATATTCAACTCAGTGCATAATAAGATATTTTAGGTAGACTTTGACAGATATCATAAGTAATCACTATCATAGATGCCATCTTATTTTGCATTTGGTGCAAGTAGATGTAACAATACATTACCATAGACCATAGTAGATGTGACCAAGTTTCAAGAGAGGAGATTCTAGGTGCATTTATTTCTTGCATGCAATTTTTTTTTTGGGTGGATTCTTGCATGCAAGTTTTAATGTGCTAGAAGATTATCATAATATCACAAGTTTAATAATAGTCCCACTCCCACATTTGACATAAAATTGTTGTTTGTTCATGGCTAATAATAGGGTTATTTATATCTACCGAAAAATATAAAAAAAATTTATAAGACTGTATTTTCGTAACTTTTGGTGAGACGGGGTCACTTTTTAATAAAATAAGGTCACTATTCACTATAAGCGACTCCTACATTTTTAAAGGAAAATGTTTGGTTGACCCAGTGGGTGGACAACCCACTTTCACTTTATATCTATCTCTCTCCTACCTTAAATGCCACTTTTTGAAAATAGAGAAAAGAGAATATAAAAATAGAGAAGAGAGATAGATATAAATAGAGGTGGGTTACCAACCTAGTGGATTGATGTATCATTTTCAATTTTTAAAAAGTGATCTTAATTTTCTCAATTTTCTGTGAGTTGGGTTAGCCAGCCAGTTGCCGCTTGGAAGCCAGACGCTTGCTCGATACAGTACAAAGCAAAAGCAAAATTACAATTCACAAAATCCTTATTATTTCCGTGTCTCTTCCCCTTCCTTTACTCTCTCTCTCTCTCTCTCTCTCTCTCTCTCTCCTCACCAGGCTACTGTCAATGGAGTAGCAGACACAACTCACAAGTATCACCATCCTATACACAGGGAGAGGGAGGGAGCTAATAAAAAGGAAGACCCAGAAAAATAAACCCAAAAAAGAACCCATATTTCTGAATCTCAGATAAGAGCAAACCCAAAAAATTATAAATGAGATAAGGCGCCATTTTTGTGGGTATTTTCATATTTTAAGTTGTGGATGATCTTCCCTTTCTTTCCTCTCTTCTCCTTTCATGAAGCTTCTCTTAAATGGCAACTTTAATGACTTCCCATGGTGACATTGAGCATGGAATTCCTCACCGGTGCTCTGATTCCGGCCAGGAAAGTCCCCGGAGCTCCGGCGAGTCTAGTAGAAAAGATGTTCATGGTGTAAATGTTAATGAGAAAGGGAGGAGCTCTTCATCTTCTTATTCGCTATCCTCATCTTCTTCTTGTGTTTCAGAGTGTTCTGTAGAAGAGGTTGTTGTGGATCTGGAGAGTGGTGGTGGTGGTGGTGGTGTTGTGACAGAGACGAAAGTGAATGTGCATACAGCGAAAGTGGAGAGAGATTGTAGGATTTGTCACCTCAGCTTATTAGATGGGTCTAATTCTGAGTCTGGGTTCCCTATTGAATTAGGGTGTGCTTGTAAAAATGATTTGGCTGCTGCTCATAAACAGTGTGCTGAGGCTTGGTTCAAGATTAGGGGTAACAAGTAAGTGCAACAATTTCAATCTTTTTATGTCATTTATGGGTTTTAGCCCAATTAATGGTTGTTTCTGGGTGAAATTTGATATGAATTTTAATTATCATAAATGTTTTGATATTTAGTTTTGTTTGTTTAGAAGTTAATTATGCTCTCCATGGATAATCTTCTGGTGCTCATTGATAGTTGTTGTAAATGTTTGGTCCTACTGTTGTGTGTGTGTTGGGGGGGGGGGGGAGGCTTAATTTTGATCTGCTGAAGCTCACTCGCTGGTCTTGCTTTTGAAAATGGTCCCTAGGATGAATAGTTTTGTGAGTGGGATGATTCATCTTTGATGCTTTGTTTTTAGGCTCATGGGGATATTTTGATTAGGAAATGCAGAAAAAGAGGTGCAATCAGTGAAAGACATAGTGGTACTGTTAAAGTTGTAGCCAGGATAGACATTTGTAGTCAGTATGTTGGAGAAAAGAAGGAAATGTTAATAAAACAAAGTAAAGTAGCATCAAATGATCATCTAAATGAAGGAATCTAGCAAATAAAAGCAAAAGGTGAAAAGACCATGGTGCTCTGCTTGTTTTATCTGCATTATTGGATTCTTTGCTTCTTTATCTGCTTTTATAGTTGATTTCTTATGGATTCTTCTTGTTGGCGATTCCCTTGTGCGATTCAGTTATTTCTCAATTGATGAAGTTTGGTAACTGTCAAGGTTGTTTCCATGTGAATGATATAGTTGATTTTGCTGAGTAATGTACTGCTTTTGGTAAGGTTTGTAACATTTTCCTGTAACGAGGGATGTCGAAATTACCTTTCGATTATTTAGAAAGTCCCTTCTTTACTGTCTGCTCGAATTTACTTGCTCTTAATTGCTACAGACATGAGTTACTCAGCTGTTATTCATGTCCAGAGTGATTCCCACATTTGGTATCTGATAAATGGATCATCTCATATTTGCTCCCATCTAAAGATATCCTTCTTTTTCAGTTTTATCCTTATTGACAATTGACATATATATTCAGTGGACAAATGTAAGTGGAGGAAGAAATAAGTACTAGACTACTAACTACCTTTAGTGGGCTGTTCTTGTAAAGAATATACTCTGAATCTATGATATTTATATCAATGACATTTGACTTGGTAAATATAGCATGAGTACAATTTGTTTATGGAAACCTTTTTGTTTGTTTGTTTTGTTCATGTTGAATTAGCTGCATAATATAGCCAAATAACTAAAATTGTTACTCAAATGCCTCGTAAGTTGCAATTTCCATCAGTATCTTCACCCACAGGAAACTGCTACTTGCTCAAAATTGTCTACATATGTTATCCAACTGGGAGCAGTCGATTTGTTCTCGAGCTGGATGGTGACTGGATGCTTTAAAACTTTGATAACCTTTGAAGGTGGTTGACGTTTCATAAGTTGTCCAAATTTTTCGTATAAGATGTGCATGAAATTGGACTTGCTGGTTATTGCAGTGGATAGTTATGGACAAGATATTCCATTTTTTCACTTTGTGCATGTGTGTTGGGGTGGGGGGTGGGGGGATGGGGATTTAGTTGCTCTGACTTTCTTATATCTGGTGGAGCTATTTCTTTTAATGGGCTCAAATTTAGGATGTTGAAGTGGTTTCCTCTTTTGTGTTCATTTTAAGGCTTCATTGGTTCTTGGGCTTATACTTTTCGGTTGTAACTTGTAAATATATCTTGCTTAATCATCGGGTATGAGCCTCCTTAGAGCCATTAAAGGTTTTCATGGTTGTTAAACTTCAGGGCCCATGGGATTAGTCGAGCATAGCCCGGAAACCAACCTGAGAACTGAGGATAGTTATCCTGCTTGACGTCTATGAGATGAACTGCAGGGTTGGTGATCTTTTACTGGAAGGAGTAAGAATTAAAATGTATAGATTTTGAGTATTGAATTGTTGGAAGAAACTATCTGGGTTGGAAGCCCTTTCTTTTTTATTAAATGATTCCTTTTCACTCTTCTTATTTCGTCTTCGCTCCTTATTTCCTTCCCAAGCATATTTGACAGATTTGGAGAGTTTTTTGGGTTGTTAAATTCTTACGAAGAAAGTTAAGGAGCTTGTTCATTAATGAGATTTTGAGAACTAGTTGGAATCTCTATGAGCTTCCGGATCCTCATCTGCAGAAATTGGAGATGTTCTTTTGGCATTTCTTCCGTAAATGCTTCAATATCAATATCCTTTCCCAAACAAGTTAGTAGTGACATGTCAACAAAGATGAAAATGTCAGCTGGTCTGTTCATGATATAATATTTTTGATTATTTTTCATCTATATGCTTTAATCAATCATGCTGAATTTTTATTTGACCTCCAGTTGTATACTCTCTTTGATGGGAACCTAATCCCTGATTTCTTGAGCTCCCTGTCTTTATTACCCCGTCAATTTGCTGCAGAACCTGTGAGATCTGCGGCTCTACTGCTCGGAATGTGGTTGGAGTGAATGAGATAGAATTAATGGAGCAATGGAACGAGGCTAATGAGATTGCAGCAACAGCGGTTCCTGCACCACACCCACCTGAGACTCGGCATTTCTGGCAAGGGCATCGGTTTTTGAATTTCCTGCTGGCTTGTATGGTATTCGCCTTTGTCATCTCTTGGCTGTTTCACTTTAACGTACCGTCTTGAGATCCCTGTACAGAAAGCCATGTCACTTGTAGCATTTTCAAGAAAGCATACGAACTTCCAATGGAAGCTCCTGCAGTGATTCGCAGGTATCCTTTTGGGCACCTGTTTCTCCATTTTTGCTTCAAGCATGTACTTATCGTACTATTAGGCAAGGTTTGTTAATGGTATTAGCTATTAGGTTAGTGAGAATAGTGACGTTAGTCCAAAGAGCTTTTTATCGAATTGTTGTAATTCATGCTGTACCTGTTGTGGAATTTATGTCAGGCATGATTTGGAGGATGTGTAGCAATGACTTGTAAGAAAATCCTTTGAATTTTGCTGGGAAGGACCAAGTGTAGAAGAGACTTATATGAAACCGATCGTTTTGCTTCTTAGTCATTTATCATTTAATCCTGATCTGTATAGCATAAAGTGTTGTCGCAGTTCCTTCAAATGACTAGAAAATCCTTGTTTCTGTTGGGCAATAATTGATTTTGGAATGTCATTGCTCATTTGTAGCATATGCGCTCTCTATCATACCTTGATTAAGATAATGTCTTGCTGCATCTGCTTTATGACTGGAAAATGGTGGAAGGTGATTCTCTTTTTTTTGGTAAGTTTTTTTTTTTTGTTTTTGTTTTTTTGGTTACATGGAAGGCGCTAGACGCCTAAAAAAAAATTAAAAATTAAAATTAAAAACTAATCATTCTAGGTTTCGTGAACCCCACAAGATCTTCGAAGAGAATTGGCATCATGCTTGGAATAGGAGCTTCAAATTCAGCAAATAGGTTCGGGATTTGGATACTATAATTTGCAAGCCAATCAGCCGCGACATTAGCTTCTCGATAAATATGACGTAGCTTGATCCTCCAAGGTGGTATTTATAATTTCCTTGCATTGCTCGATTATTATGAAGTAATACGGGTTGAAAGGTGGCGTAGGAGCCCTAAGCATACTCAAAGCCAGCTCTTAGTCAGATTCAAGTTTCAATTGCGGAATTAGGAGTCGTCTAGCAAGTCGGAGTCCTTTTTTTTTTTTTTTTTTGTTTTTTTTAAGGTTAGTTTACATTAACGATATAATATACTACTCCGTTATACCGAAATGAATTTGGATCCTCTCTTTAATATACAATTTTCCGCATTTATGCATTACACTTATAAATGCTTGTGACGGTAATATGTTCAATATTTTACTTTATATTTTATTCAAAGACTAAATGAGAATGTATTAATTGTTGTAAGACTTTAAAAAAGGTGTCAAGAAAACTAAATGAGAATGTATGTCCAAACTAAAGGCCACTGAGGTGCTTTTTAAACATTTTTTTCTTTTTTCTTTCTTATTAATGAGAATTGATTTTGGTTGTGCTATTGGGGCCCAGAACAGCTTCAAAGAGATTGGGCTATCGTATTTAATTTCAACATCTTTAGAGACATTGCTAATTTGCTACTCACCTTGGTTCTACGATTAATTTGGACGATTTTTGTTTGGGGATTGATACTTTTCTTTTTTGGTGCAGATTGATAATTTTCTTTCATATAGTTTAAATTTGCTCGTATCATAGGGCAAAGGATGAATTCAAATTGAATCGACTATTTAATTATGAAAGTTGTTGGGATCCTTAGCGAATCCATGATTTTGAAATAAGAAGTGCATAATTTTAACGATAATGTAATAAAATTATATTCAACTTGTCTAAATAAGTTGTCACATTTCCTATTAGAGCATCTCGAATGCAAGGTTTTTATGGAAGGTTTGTGGGCAAAAAACCTCTTGTAGAAACCTCATCCCCATAGTGATAAACCTATAGACCTAAGGTTTGTACAAATTAGTTTGTCTAGACAAACGTGATTTATAGGCTATGAGGTGTCACATACAAAAAACCTATATGAGGTTTGTAGCATTACAACATATAGGTTTGTATAATTGAGGTTTTAAATTTAATGATGTGTCAAAGATAAAAAGTTCCTTCAAGATTTGTAGCATTGGAAATGCTCATGTTTTCCTTCTAATATAAAATTTGGCTTTTTTTTTTCCTTCTTATAAAAACAGTAAGATTTTGTCAAAAGTGACCAACATCGCATCCCACAACTAATTTCAATCAAAGGGATATAATATCTAAGAACAAGGATTATTGAAGAAAAATATGACAAGAATGCTAATATTTAAAGGGTTTAAGAAATTTTTTAATGTTTAAATAAAACTTGTAAATTTCATGATAATTACGAGAGACTACAGAGATCTTAATTCTATAAGGGTTGATATGAGAACTAAAAATGCAAGATGCACATGTATTGGCAAGTTTTACAAGAGAGAGAGAGAGTTGGGGAGTGAGATACACAATGAGAGAAGAGAAAATGAATGAGATTTGAAAGAATTAAAACACGTTGATCCCAAAATATAATAACAGAGAACAAGAGAATCATGATAAACTAAATATATATATTTGTATGTGCTTCTACTTACAATAATGTCATAATTTCTTAGTAATTTCTCTTTTAAGAGGTTATAATATGCACAGATCCGCTAATAGTTGCAACCGACAGTACTGAACACTCGACAAAAGAAGTCAATTAGGAGCAACCAAACAGATATGAGCATATGACAATATTAGTCCATACATAATTAATGATAATTAATTATGTCATACAACTTGGATAATCTGATCGTAAAATTAGAATCAAACTCGAACCAAACTAAAACCAAACTAGAATCAAGTGTTACACAATACATTATCATTGGCTTTGAGGCTTTTACTACACACACATCGATCTTCTCTTTCTTTTCTTTCTCAACTTTAAGATACATAAAGTATATGACCGGCGCCCTCGCCGGAAAACAATAAATAGAGTAACTATTAACATTTAAACTTGGGTCGCTTGTGTAAGTTAAGCGTGTGATAATGGCATGTGAGGACAAAGAACGAATTCAAAGGAGTCACTTGAGAATTTTTTTCCCATCAACCTTATTCACGAGCCCAATTGGCTCTCCTTAAACGAAGACCAACAATTGCATGCATTTTTTTTTCAAATTTTTTTCCAGGGGACCAACCATATGTACATGCACTTAAATTACGACATGAGCCCAAATGTTTTCTTCAAGAGCAGTAGCCCACTAATGCTTTTCTTTTTTAGAAAGTAAGTAAAGATGTTAATTATTACAACTACTTATATTATGATCATGAGTACTATCTAGGATGCATGATGCATGCTAATTAAGGTAAAAAAACACTATTTTCAAAGATATAATAAAGCATAAGGTAATTAATACACACACATATACAAATTTTCAATTCCTTGGAAATAATATTTTAATCTTAGACATTATTATCACCTTAATTTAATTATAGTACATATTTACCATTTCCAGTGACGACAATTATTGTCTCACTAGTTACACCTTACGAGTAGTATATTTTCTCATATGAACTGATAAATTATTATTGGTCCCGTAGAGTAAATCAGTTGGCCAGCCATTCCCTTTCTCTAGAACAGGAAACCAATCAAGCAATAGATGATCCCATCTTTTACATTAGTTTTAGCTATAAATTCTCACTTGAGCTGCCCTAAAGGACTACACATATACATACATACACAAGAGTATTTGGTTGCAACTGTTTGCTTGAGACAGGCAAAATTAAACACACACAGTCGGGGTTCCACATAAAGCCATATATAGCTAGCTACAACTTCTTCTTCTTTCTTTTTTTTTTTTGTTGATAATCCATAGCTAGCTACAGCTTAGAGCCATCAATTTCGTCTGTAATAGCCTACCACAATTACTCTAAAACACACAGGCACTATTATTATATGGATTTTATGGAAAATAATCCTGGTGACTGTACTACTGTACCCGTATACGGGCGCCCAGTTAGCAACAACCCAAAACCCTTCACCACCAACAACGGCGGCTTGGCCACCAAGCCGCCGCTGTTGGTGGCGACATCAAGAAGGGCGGCAGCTGCTATGGTGGTCCCGAGCAAGTACGAGAGACAGAAGTGGCGGGACTGGAGCATGTTCAGAGAGTACCTGATCAGGAACCTCCGTCCCCCGCTGCCCGTCACGCAGTGCAACGAGGCCCACGTGATGGAGTACCTCAGGTACGTAGATCAGTTTGGGAAGACTAAAATCCACAACCAAGCCTGCCTGTTTTTTGGGATCTCAAAGCCGCCCTTGCCCTGCCCGTGCCAGCCGCTTCGCCAGTCGTGGGGTAGCCTTGATGCCCTCGTGGGCCGCCTTCGAGCAGCCTACAAGGAGCATATTGCTGGTGGTGGGCAGCCCGAGGCTAACCCGTTTGGGGCTCACTCCATACGCCTTTACCTGAGGGGGGTTAGGGATTATCAGGCTATGGCTAGGGGTATTACCTTTGTCAAGAAGAGGAAAAGGCCACTACATACTACGAGTACTTAATTAATGAAGATATTAAATGTAATTATAAGCCATATAAGTACGAGTATTATATATATGGTCATCATCATGATCGTGAAGCTAATTAAGTGGTTGTTTGGTTGACAATGAGTAATCTGAGAAGTACAACTTCCTGGGAAGTAGAAAAGTGCAAAGTTGTTTGGTTGACAAAATTGTGGAAAGTGACACTTTACAGGAAGTTCTACTTCCCTCAAAATGGGAGAAGTCACTTACCTTGTCCCCCCTAGGTAAGTGGGACTTCCTGCAGGAAGTTCTCCTTTCCATTGCCAACCAAACAACTTTGCCCACTTCCCTGAAAGTTCTATTTTATGGGAATTACTAGTTCCCATAAAATTCACTTCCCATTCAACCAAACGACCACTAAGATTATGAAGCAAGCTAATATAAGATGTATGGAATCTACCTTGTTTAATTTAGTTAAAACACAGTACTACTTTTTCATACACTATATATGTACACTTTATATGGTTGCTTGATAATATATACTACTCTAATACGTAAATGTGCTATATATATATATACAAGATCAGTTTTCATTATTTGATCGAATTGACTGATTACCTAGCTCTGTCTTTTAATTTGATCCTTCTTACTTAACTATCTAGCTAGTCGATAGATGCGATTATTATTTCATGTTGCAGGGGATGTGATAATTCAAGTAATAGTATTTTTCGACTTAGCAATGCTCAATCCAAGAACTAGGGAATAAAGTTAAGAGAGTTAGATTTATCTGTTTAATTCCAGTAACATCATGAAATCACAGCAGCAGAATAGAAGAACCACAAATTTGAGCAAAACATAATAAAAAGGAAAGAAAGTGGGGAAACCCTTGACTAGCTAGCAGTTCCTTTATTATTACTAGCTGGTTAAGTGATCGATCGTAATGGTCGAAATTGAAATGGGTGAATAATGCTGGCTAGGCTAGCTAGTTAGCTAGGTAATTTAATTTGCTTCAATCAGTATTCAGTCATGTAATCATGTGGGATGTTTTTTTTTTGGGTGCGAACTCTGGTGTAATGTTATAAATTGTGGTAATAATGCATATAGTATCTTTGACAAGACTAATTCTAGTTGTGAGCTATATACAATAAACCATCTTTAAATTAATAGTTAGATAAATTAATACTCTCTCTAAAATAATACTTTTCTTCCGTCTCCATTGTGATAGTTTACTAAATTATTACTCTATAATTTAATAATCTCTCTAAATTAACAAATTTTTATGCTTCTGACAATATTTATTTATAGAGATTTCACTGTAAATACAAGTTGCGAGAAATCTTAGTTTTTGGTTTGAGGATGAGCTTTTGTCCATCAAATTAGTTAAAACTCCCCTCAATAACTTGTCTATCCAAACAAATTGATGTCCATTAAATATTTTTTTTGGTGCAAGATGTCCATTAAATATTTTAAAAGCTTCTTTCTACTCCAAGAGTTAAAACAACTCAACCAAAAACTCGTTGCCAAACGAAGCCGATTAGCTATAGTGTATAATTTCCCTTATTACAAAAACTAGTGTGGACTTAGTTTATGGTGAAACAATATTTGGAGTCATTCCTTATTTCACATGGAGCCACCCCCCTCTAAAAGTGGAGCCACCCTTATTTCACCTAGAGCCACCCCTCAAATTTATACTTGGCACCATCTCTACTTCACCTGGAGCCACTCCCTACTTTACCTGGAGCCACCCCTTATTTCACTTGGAGCCATCTCTCAAAATTACTTCACCTGGAGCCATCTCCCTACTTTACCTGGAGCCACCCCCTGCTTCACCTGCAGCCACCCCTCAAAATTACTTTGTCCACGATAGACTAAGTCCACACAAGACTAGTTGTTCCCTTATCTCCCTTTTTCTAACATGCATCAATAATATTATTCATATATATACCCTTTCACTTGCCTTGGAATGATTTGCCAGATTGCTGATAAGATCTCGTAAAACATTCGTGATGAATAAGAGCTTGTTTGGTTAATTAAGCATGCATGGAATTGAACTTGAAAGTATAAGTGCCCAATTTTTATTCACCAATCGGGTATAGTGTGCGTTCTTTAAAGCTGAATTGAACTAAATTCAATACCATTGAACCGAAATGAACACCACTAAACTTAATTAAACTTCACTTTTTATGTGAGACAAAATGTATGATTCTGAAACTGAACAACACTGGGCTGAACTGAGCATCCCGAAACTGAACTGAAATCACTGAAATAACACAAGACCACTTCTAAATTGAGCTAAACTGACTGAATAAGTTCTAAAGAACACACCCATAATAAACAACTTCCTGCAAAAATTAACTTTTTTTTCTATCAACCAATCTAGATGGAAATTCACACTTTCTAAGGAACAATACTCCCTGGCCTGTGTTTTCATGTGAATATTGGATTGTTGGGCTACAAGATAAGGTTCCCTTCTTCTTTCCTTGATGTGATGAGTTTTTATATAAGTGGTCGATATATTTGTATGAGTAAGACAATCCCCCAACCTCCCCCCTCCCCTCCGATCCCCTCTAAACTCCGCTTCTTAATAATTCCATTTACAAAAGTGAAATTATTATTCCAAGGATGATGTGTTAATAACCAATACAAACTGATCAAAACCCCTCCTAAGTCCTAAGAGTCAATTCTTTATTTGGCTGGCTTTCTATGATAAACGGCCACACATGGTTGTATTATATACTTTCTCTCCTTCTTATTCTTCTTTTCATTTGCCTTTTTTACGTTACGTTTTTTCACAACATTTTGACCATTAATAATTATAATTCTATTTAAATGACAAATATTATTTAAAATAAATTTAATAGGAGCAATTCTCATATATGTAACTTTAACCTCAAAAATTCAAATAGAAAAACGATTGAAATAGAGGAAGTATATGTCTAGCTTGTTTCACATGAGCATTATTGTTGATGGTGATCAGTGCCATTTTTGCCCTAAAACATAGATGAGAATGCCCTTCATGCATGTTTTAAAGGATTTCCCACTTGTCAGCGTCATAGGGAGTGAGGTTAGACTAGGGGTGTCATTATCCGAAATTTTGGATACTAATTTTGATATCAGAATTCTTATCCGAAATTTTGGATATCCGAATAGTCGGATATTCGCTATCCGAAATAGATTTATATTTTATACTTTTATTCTATTTTGTGCCTAATATTTTAAAAATGTGAGCCACATTTTTCGGCTAGTTTCGGATACTTTCGGGTAATTTTCGGATAATGTTTTTTTTAATAATATTTTTGGATATTCAAATATCTGAATTTTTTTTAAAATGATATTATCCCAAATTTTGGATATCATTTTTTGGGTATCCGAAATTTCAAATAGTCGTATTTTCAGATCGAATGCTCAAGTAGTTTGGATATTTTTGAACATCACTAGGTTAGACCACTACCTGATTGACAATGACAATCTCAAGGATTAGCTCCCTAATTATAACAACCTTAACCGCAAGAAAATTCTTGATTTTATACCTTGGGTCATTTGCTTTCTCCTTCCTGATATGAGAAGTTTGGAAAAGAAGGAACAACTTACTGGATATTACAGGCGGGCAGACCCATGAAAACAGGGCCTCTCAGTAAAAACAGACACAAAAACTCAGAGAAGTTGCTGATAGCAGAGCATCAGTATACGAGAGAGACGTGCTCACCTTCTAGGAAGGGTATCACTTCTCATCCCTCACCTCATACGCTATTCAGCAAGAATACACAAATACCAGGATAAGCAGATACAAAGATAAACACAAAACGGTACTAAAAAAGAAAATCACAAGCACTCGAAAAAGCTCTTCATCTGCTGTTGGTGCTGAATCTTGGCACAGACTTGAAGCTTGATCTGGTAGATTAGCACAGCAGCTGTGTTGCTTCTGTTCTGGAAAATACGCATGTTTCTCTCAATCCATATTGAATACACAGTGGTGGCCATACACATTTTCACGGCTTTTGCAATTGGGGATCTTCCTTTTGACATCTTGATAGCCCATTCACATTCATCCTGCCAGCAAGTGGCTACTCTAGTGATCCCAATCCATTGGAGCATAGCTTGTCAAACCTGTCTAGAATACACACATTCAAAGAAGAGATGTTGCTGAGACTCAGGTATTGAGGAACAAAGAGCACAGTTAGAGTCACAGTTCACTACCCAAGATAGCAAAATATCCTTGGTTCTCAGTTTTCTATGCAGAGCCAACCAAAAAATAAAAATGGTCTTAGGTGCTGCAAGGTTGGAGCAGATCAAATTTTTCCAGGGTACATTAATCACTGGCCCTCTCAACAATTTATAGGCATGTTTCATGGAGAATTTGCCATTCTTCAACACACTATTCAAATCACCCAGCACATTTATGTGCTTCCTCATGTGAAAAATCTTCTTTACCATCCAAGAGGCCTGTGAGGGGGTGTCCATGGTAAAGAAGTCAGCTCTTTTTACATAATACGTATGCACCCATACAATCCACAAAGTATCTTTTTTTGAGCTCAGAGCCCAAAGTAGCTTACATATCGCAACTTGGTTCCATATTTTCTGATTTAACAGATTTTATCCCCCTGCTCCTTTAGGTAAACAGAGCCTTTCCCAGGCAACCAAGGCTTTCTTGGTGATTGTAGATTCTCTGACCATAGATAGCTACGACAAGTAGCATCAATAAGTTTCATCACTTTCTGGGGCAACACAAACAATTGGGGCCAAAAAGCTTGTATGCCAAATAGTACTGATTTAATTAGCTGAATCCGACCTGCATAGGATAGAAATTTCGCAGTCCAAGATTTGATTCTGCGCAGCATCTTCTCTACTAGTGGTTTGCACTGTGCTACTGTAAGCTTCTTGGTTGACAGTGGAACGCCAAGATATTTGACAGGCAAAGAATCTTCAGAAAAACCGAGACACTCCAGAATTTGTGTTTTGACATGAGAGGGTACACCACCAAAATACACTTGACTCCTAGATAAGTTAGCTTTCAAGCCAGAAACAGCAAGGAAACATCCAAACTTCTCATGCAACAGTTTGACAGATTCATAGTCCCCTCGGGCAAAGAGAAGTAGATCATCTGCAAAGCATAAATGGACAATCCCAAGCTTCTTACATCTAGGGTGGTAGTGAAATTGCGGATCCTGCTGAAGTGTATGAAGCACTCGATGCAAATACTCCATGACTAGAGTGAAAAGGAAAGGAGAGATGGGGTCTCCCTGTCTAAGACCTTTCTTGGCAGGGAATGCTTCAGTAAAGACCCCATTTAAATTAATGGAGTAACTGACAGAGGTAATATAGGCCATAATCCAATTCACAAATTTTTCAGGGAAGCCAAGTTCTCGCAACATATGCTCAATGAAAACCCATTCTACAGAGTCATATGCCTTTTGTAAATCAACTTTCATCATACATCTAGGTGAGATGTTTTTCCTAGAGTAGCCCTTGACCAGTTCATGGCTTAATAAAATATTATCACATATAAGCCTCCCGGGAATGAACGCAGATTGACTAATACTCACAACACTATCAATGACTTTTTCCATTCTATGAGTCAAGATTTTCGAAATAATTTTATAGACCATAGTGCAGCAAGCAATGGGGCGATATTCTCTAACAGAAACAGGCTGTTGAACCTTAGGCACAAGTGTAATGAGTGCCACATTAACATCGGGCAATAATAGACAACCAGTGACAAAAAACTCATGAATAGCATGACATACCTCAGGGCCTATGATGTGCCATGCCTTTTTGAAGAAATGTGCATTAAATCCGTCAATGCCAGGAGCCTTATTATCGTCAATGGAAAAAACTGCCATTTTGATCTCTTGCTCAGTTATGGCAGTACACAAATGATGTTGTTGTTCAAGGTCTAAAGAGGGACCCTGCCTTACAATTTGTAGATCAATGCCTGGTAGAGTGGTGGCTACAGTTCCCATCAAGCTGTTGTAGAAACTCATCACCTCCAATTTGATATCATCAATTTTCACCAATCTCTTCCCATTATCAATAACAAGTGTGGAAATGATACTCTTATTAAATCTTTCTGTCATTACTGAAAAAAAGTATTTTGTATTTGCATCCCCTTCCCTAATCCAATGAGCCTGGGATTTTTGTTTATACACTCTTTCTTGTAAATCGCTCCATTTCTCAAGATTCACCAGACATTGTTTCTCAGTTGCAAGTAAAATGGATTAATGGGATCATTTTACATCTGCTGTTGGGTTATAATTAGGGAGCTTCTAGCATCCTCAACATGTTTCTCAATGTTGCCAAATTCCTTAGTACATAAGGTATTGAGGGGTTTTTTACAAATCTCAAGTTTCTTCCATAACTTCAACATACAAGACCCTGTAACTGGTGTGCTCCAAGCCTGTTGAATACACTCTATAAAATGAGAGTGAGACGTGAGAATATTCAGAAAACGAAAGGGGCGCTTGGCTTGGTGTGGTCTATCTTCAATTCTCAAGAATATAGGAGAATGATCAGAGAACAAAGGATCCCCAAATTCAACTCTAACATGACCAAACTGGAGGTGCCATTGATCATTTCCAATAGCTCTGTCAATCTTGCTGCAAATGTGCCCATTGGACCAAGTGTGCAATCTCCCTATAGCATTCAGTTCAGCCATGTGATGATTATCAATAAATGCTTGTAGATCAGCAGTTTCATGAGAAGTAACTGGAGCACCGTGAATCCTATCAGCAGCATCAAGGACTGTATTGAAATCACCACTTAAATACCATGGAACTTGTATGCCCTGGCCAAGCCTATCAAGTTCATCCCATAAACTCTTCCTCTCTTCAACATAATTAAGCCCATATACAGTAGTAAAGAGACATTTAAAATCCGAGTTTCTACTCTCAATGCTACAATGAATGAACTGTGCGTGCGTGGCAAGAATTTGTACCTCAACTTGGGAAGATAACCAAATAATCCATATTCTTCCATTTATAGCAGCAGAATAGTTGTGGGCAAATTCCCATCCTGTAGCAATTTTTGAACCAATATTATTAGCTTTATGTTGTTTTACCCGAGTTTCAAGAATTCCAGCAAAAACAAGTTTGTACTTCATCAGAAAAATCCTCAACTCCTTTTGCTTGAACGGCTTGTTCAAGCCTCTCACATTCCATGTAAGAAAATTCATTGAGAAGTGGAATTAGGGAGACCTCCACCATCCCCATGAGGTTTGGGAAATCTATTTGTTCCACAACATGTTCAAGAATAGCAAATGAATTACTCGTAGCAGGCACAGAGATCACATCATGAATAAAACCTTGAGATGATGCACTGTATGATGTTCCTTCCCTGATTATCTGGGGACCATTGGAAGTATCAGTACCATGAGCCAATACATTAGTCGAGATACTAGCCAATTCAGTGTTTTGTCTAGCAATTACTGGAGGGACTGTTTGAGCCTCAACAATAGTAGTGCCCTGATTCTGAGTACCTCTAGGTACCCATATTTATGGCGGTTGTCACTGCCTGCTTTGTCTTCTCCTAGTTCTGTTCCTATTACGCACAGGTTCAACTGCTATCTGATTCACATTGGCATTAAAACAGTTGTGCCCAACCTGCAAACACTTGCTACAGAATGCAGGTGTCCATTCAAGTTCAATTTTCTGCATAAAGGAAACTCCCTCAGGATCTTCAACTTTAATCTCACTGGGGATAGGTTGTGTCACATCAATTTCAATCAATATACGAGCAAAGGACACCCTAAGTTTCTTGGGTGTACATTCATCAGCGTATACCGGCACACCAATCCCACTTGCAATGCGGCTTAAAGAATCAATGCCCCATCAATTCAGAGGAAGATTGGGAACTTAACCCATAGTGGAAGAACTCTCAAAAACTCATTCTTAAAATTAAAAGCAGGGGACCAAGCTTTCATGATGATAGGCATGTTATTCAAAGAGTAAGGGCCAGAATATAAAACTTCCTCCATCTCCTTTTTTGTTTTAAATCGAGCAATGAAGAAGCCTTCCTCATGAAAAAACAAATCAGGTTGTGTGACAAAATTCCATAGTTTTGCAAGATATTGAACCATATAGCTGTATGCTGGTGAATCACCCACAACATATAAAACAATGGAATTTTCCCATTTCTTACATTGTTTTTTAACATCTTCTTTATCAAGCACAATAAATTTCTCACCCTCTTTAATCTGAGGAGGAATAAACGAGAGGGACAGACCATTAGCCGCTGCTTGATTACGAGAGAATCTCGCAGCCCAGGTCTCCTCTTCAATTGGATCCACTCAGGTCTCCTCTTCAATTGGAATCCACTGAGGTCTCCTCTTTAATTGGACCCACTGAGTCTTCCACAGGAGTGGGTGTCTCAATATTGGCGTTTAAAGTAAGATCTAGCCGGCGAGCAGCGCCTGGGCCAGTCTGAATCGATGTCGGAGCTGAGGTGACCACACCCTGGCTCAACGAGCTGCCCACTAGTTCCACCGGGGTCGAAACCCTAGACGACGAAGTCTCCGATTGATGCGGAGATGGTGTAATCCTAGCACTAACAGAGCTACCAAGAGTATACAGCGTGGTGCCGGGCCGCGCCCACGACCACGCGGACGGCCTGATGGCCACCGCCTCTGTTGCCACCCCTCAACATAGGAAAAACGTTCACTAGGCGCAAGTTAGCTAAGCTTGCTTAACGGCTTTGAGAGCATATTTTCTGGCATGCCTCAATGCTTACTTATATGTTCTAAACATGTGGATGTTGCACATTGCTAGATGGACATGTAGGCATCCATGTAGGCGCTTACTATTATCATCATTTGACATGTGTAATCCATGTCATACAAACAATTAATGCTTTACATTCATACTTTGAATTTGATGCACACTTAATTAACTCATGATTCAATGTATGTGGTTAATTTAATTAGTTTGACTATTAAGTGGTTAATTAATATATTTTGGAAAATTAATGTATTGTAATTGTTGAAATTTATTTGGATCAAATATAAAATCTACATTGAGTCAAATCAAACTATTCGATTTGGAGTGAACATTTAGATCGACATTTAAATTGTAATTTTGGTTTTGACTTGGGCTTATTCATTTGCAGTTCCAATTCAAAAAAATTCCAACTTAATTTCAATCGATCCATTTGATACTTGTGATATGTTTTTATTGGAATGGATACCGCAGTAAAATTGCAGTAAAATATTAATAGTAGTATGGTTGCATTAGTGGTAGTGGTGATATATTGGACTGGATATTGGACACTACTAGATAGTGGAGTAAATTACAATAAAAAAAATAAACAGGTTTGCTATACAAACCAGCAGATTTATATCATGATTGACGATGAATGAGATATTGTATACGAAGTACTTTTTGTACTTTATCCTACAAATGATGCAATATTGTAGGTTTGTAGCATATTAAAGGGATATGACATTTGCATACTTATGGTTCAGATATGACATATGCGAAAGATATGTTGAAATATACATTTACAAATATTTTATTTAATATTAACACACAAACCGTGCATTGCAGGGGAATATAACTAATTATATATATATATATATATATATATATATATATATATATATATATATATATATATATATATATATATATATATATATATATAAGTGGATATTGCATGTTGCTTGATGGACACGTGTGCGTCCACATAAGCGCTGCATACTCACATAGCTTGACACGCCATCATAACATAAAATGCATGAATCTATACTAATGCATGCATGAATCTATACTAATGCATGCATGAATCTTCATTAATGCATGTATCTACACTAATATTAAATACTTCCTTAAATTTTTATATGATACATGCATATAACAATGATAAAATGTAATGTATATATTTTTCTATTAATACATTTTATTTTGGCGGAAGCATGCATGCTTTAAAAATAGAGCTCACTATATTCGAGTCAAAGTATACATTGTTACTATTTGAATTTTGTATTATATTCTTTAACAGTAATATGTATATAGTAGAAATGATATGTGAAAATTAACTTCCAATGATGGGTATATATAGTTATTAACTAATTAAACATAATTTCATTGCATCCAAATAATACTCCGATTTTGATTCTTTTGACTGAATATTTGGAGTAAACTGCATCAAATAGTAGTGGTGGTGATTTTTTGGACAGGATATTAGGGTAAATTGCAATAAAATAATAAAGATTTGGTTATAGAAACCAGTTTTATATCATGATTAACAAGAAATGAGATATTGTATATTTTGGTATTCTACTCTACAATTGATACAATATTTTTGGTTTATGTACGATATTAATTAAGCGAGAGGTTCATAAAAGATAATTTTTGTATCAAACCGTGCATCGCACGGGAATATAACTAGTATATATTTAATTTTGGGTAAAAGCGTTGGTTATATGACATGTATCGCAATTTGATTGGTTAGCCCTAAGTTAATATGAAATGTATATTTAATGTCGTCAACCAATAGTTACCGTAATACATACATAAATGCACTTGGGTGACATAAGCGTATAGGCAAACAAAAAACTAATCCCAACAAGGCCACGTATAATAAAAGTTGGCTTTAACCTTTAGGGCTCGTTCTTTTCGATTGGGAACTGGTAACTGGTAATTGGGAGAAATTGGACAAAACTGGTGAAAACTGGTAAGTCTAACTGGTAACTGAGAGAAACTGGTGAAAACTGGGTCAAACTGGGCAAAACTGAAAGAAACTGGAAATTTTATATTTTGAGTGTTTAATAATAATAATAATAATAATAATAATAATAATAATAATAATAATAATTATTATTATTATTATTATTATTATTATTATTATTTATTGTTATTATTTATTACTGTTTATTATTATTATTAAATTATTATTATTATTATTATTATTATTATTATTATTATTATTATTATTATTATTTAGTCATGTTTAAATATTAGTCAATTCATATATTTATTTTTAATATTTGATATAACATATGGTATATTTAATTATTATGTTTAATATGTATAAATTTTAAAATTGGGCAAAACTGGGAGAAATTAGGCAAAATTGGGTCAAACTGGGAGTAACTAGGCAAAACTGGAGGAAACTGTATTTTATAACTGGTAACTGATCAAAACTGGGCAAAATTGATCAAAACTGAGCAAAACTGAAAATCAGCTGAAAAGAACATGTCCTAAGTTGAAAGGTAGCCCAATACCCATCTATTCTGGCCATTTACAATTGATATGGTTTACTGTATATTAATCATCTAGCCTATGTATAATAAAAGTTGGCTTTAACCTTTAAACAAATGCTAAATACTATCCTATTCGGACTCCATCTAGGCCTATACTAGAAATTACATTTTTTTTTTTTTTTCTGATCTTTATACTAGAAATTACATCTAACAGGTGCAATAGGGCACAACTGAAAGTTAAAGAAAGCCGAGCACGTCTACACCCTCTCGTTGTCTCTTAATTTGGCCGATTTTTTTCTTTTTCCTTTTTTTTTGGCTTGGCAAATTAAAGCTTAACTTGACCGTCTTCCGTTACTGTTGCGCTTGATTCCTTTCCCCATTTAAGACCAATTAAGAGTCCATTAAAACCTGAAAACTACAAGAGATGAAGTTGATGGACTGATGGTAAGATGATCTTCCCTATTCTTACAATTATGAAATTACAGTTACGACTCCTCTATTATCAATAATTCTTGCCCTATTTAATCTGTGTTGTAGGTTAAATGAATCGTCTTCATTGCCTCATTATTGTGTTGACAGTTGGAGAAGATATCAACACTTTCAAGATAGTATTTTCTAAACTTTGTCAATCCAAATGAAGCAGTGCTCTAAAATAGCGTGGTTTGACACAATCTTTGTGGATATTTGCTATTTTGACTGTCGAGGCCTAACAGATAGATGATATTCCCAATTCTTCAAGTAAAACGTCAGTGGGCATACGCCTTATTGAACTCCCAGTCTAATTAAATTTTTATTATCAGTGTTTATATTTAAAAGTGTTCTTTTGGATGCTGCATGATTTTTAAGTTTGTGTTTTTTTTTTTTTTTTGTTTTTTTTTTTTTTTTTTTTTTTTTTTTTATCAATTTATGAAATTTGAGTACTTTTGTTGCCCTTCTATCTGAGCATTGAAATTTTATAGTTGGATGCAGCATGAATCATGGTTCTTAAGTTTTTGGGTTTTTATTTTTAATTACCAATTTATGAGATTTGAGTGCTTTTGTTGCGGCTTTCCTATCTGAGCATTGAAAATTTGCAGTACTACTACTAATACTATTAGTAAACTAGATATCTACATGTTACCCATCTCAAAATTTCTTCAATATGTTCACTGTATCTGCGCGCTCATGTCTCAATTCCAATTTGTTATAATTCCTAGCTTGGAATTTATAGTATTGGGCTTTTGGTGTAGGAGACCCTCCCTAAATCTTTGTTACTTATATTGATATGTACATATACATTGTTTTTGAAGGAGACGAGTTGCCACCATACATGAGAAATATGTAATGTTAAGGTACAAAAGTTATTTGATTGACTATTCTTCTATACTTATTCATTTCTTGAAACTGAGTGTCACTTTTAATTTGGCAAGTGTTATGATCGAAGACGAGAGGTTGTATCAAACCATTGAGTATTGGAGGTGCCCGAGACGTACGACTATGGTTATGAAGAAAAAACCATCAAAGAGATATTGAAAGAGACAAATACTGAATTTGTTGGTGTGAGTAACTATAGATGCACTACTTTTTGTAATCTCAGAACAAAAAAAATATGCAAATCAATTACTAGTACATAGTATTAGAGGAAAAGACTTCCTCTATGGAGGGAGCTACTATATTCGTCTTCATTGTTGTGTGTTCTGCGTATGCAGAAAATTCAATATTATTGCACTGTTAAAATTGTCAATTTCTCAAATAAAATTGGGTGGTATTATACATCATGTGGAGGACAAGAGTGAAAAACTAAACTGACACCCATGGAAAATTCAGTATGGTGTAACAACTGTAAAGTGGAGCGAAGTCAAAAACATTAACAAGTTGTAAGGTATTAGTAACTTAAAAGAATGGGAAGTTTAACTTCAAACCATCGCATATAGAGCTTTGGAAACAATTTATGGTGGAAGCATACACAAAGTTGGAGGACATACCATGGAAGCAAGTAATTACCTAAAAAAAAGTTGGAAGACATACCATGGAAGTGGGTAAAATTCGAACAAATAGTTTTGAAAACCTAAACACCAATAAGAAAGATATATGAGATGATATAAAAAAAAAAGAACCTACCAAATATTCTGCGATAAGGGAAGAACTACTACGAACTTCTGTCAAAGAGCGTCTAAGCAACACGATGCAACTCCACCATGATCTATCTCACTATACCAATTTTGATCAAGGAACAACGTCATCAATCAAATAGTAATTAAGTACGAAAAGGATGAACAATTTGAACGTACTAATTTTTTTCAAATAATTTCCTAAATTAATTTAATTTGTATGAAATTATTCATTGACTTGTAGGGTGATAAACTACACGAAAACTATGAGAATGGATCGGAGTACTCAACTCAAGAAAGTACCAAGTTGAAGAAATTCGGAGCCCATATATACGTTAAGGCGTGTGCGCTACATTTTAGTTTCGAAAATTCAATCAAAAAGTGTGTCTTTCTCATCTTTATTAGTAAAAAATTAATGAGCTATGATTATTGTCATATACATCCACAATGCATCAACCACTAACTGTTTTTAAAATAATAAGGACAACAATGAAAATCTATCGGTTTTAAAATAATACAACCACTTATTGTCAATCTATTACCTTGAAGGAAACTTTGTGTTGCTGCTAAAACAAAATCAGGGAGTACTGCTCACTACTAAGATTGTAAATTGGCCTAAAAAGAGAACTAACCAAGGTTACAAACACCCACAAACAAAAAAGGGAAAACAACGCCGCCAATAAAAGAAAAACAATATTATTGTATCCAATGGCTTTGGTTGGGCTGAGTACATTCCATATTGAGCTACAAGCTACAAGCTTCAAAACGCTTAGCACATGTCTGATGCCCTACATCTTTATTCAATATACATTGCACTCCTCTTAATGCCAAGGTTAACAACACAAATGCCAAGGAAATTTAGAATTTTAGAGTGTTGTTTGTGTCATAACTTATACTTTAGTTCCTTGGAAGTAATCATTTAACGTTGGCATTATCAAACAACCAATATTTAACATCGAGTATTAACTAATCGTAAGTAGGGAAAGTTACACCAATGTCGTAACTAAAGTGAGGCTTTGTTCTACTCGATTCATTTGTACTTCGGTCAGCTTCTGTTCAATCTAATTATGTCAAATTTGGTTAAGTACAAGCAGACTCCAAAAAAAATAGCTACGTTTGAAAACGGAACACCACAATAAAAACTAATAATAAAACAAAAAACGTTGACTAGATTATTACCAAGATACCAAAGATTACTATCAAATGAAATGAAATAAATAATAGGTATGTTTTGAAAAAAAAAAATAGATAAAGCTTGACGACACATCTTGAAATATACAACAGCCCGTGCGTAGTACGGGTTACTAACTAGTTTATACAGTCAATGAGACAAAAGATGTCAATTGACAAATGAGAAATACCCTATTAAATAACAACTAAATCTGGAAGAAAAAAATAATAATTCGCATAGTCATTTGATCACTAATTTGCATATTATTGCATTTTTGTCAGATACTGGTAAATCAATTGCGTATTGCATTATTACTTTATTAGCAGCAATTAATGTTTTTATGCTTCTATTAGAGCCACTTGCATGATCTCACGTTGATACGTTTTTATTATCACTGTTGTCGTTTTAAAGATCGCGATCTTTGGGTTCAGCTCAAAAACACCATTACACGACCTTGACATACAGGTAACCAAACAAATAGGAATAATAATAAGGAGAGATACGGAGGTTAAATATTCTCAAGATCTTTGGAACTGGAACAGAAATTTCCCGCCAGGATGGCATTGGTGGCAAAGCGTAATGATGACATGAAAATCTTGGCACTTCCCACCCTATATCCTCAGAAGATCAGATACATATACTTCTACTACTATTTTTTTTTACTCTTTATTATAAATTTAATCTTATGTATAAAGATTCATTTCCTTAATTTCTCATCACCTTCTATTAAACAAAAATGCGATCTATATATTGTGTAGAATCTTTACTTTAGTATCACGGATTGGATTCCATCCTGGTCAGATCATCCAAGTGGGGTGATATACTGATATCCATCCTTGACCATCAGCATGTAATACGAGTAACCATGTTGTTATTAATTGTCTATTTGCTGTCTCCTATGAATTTGTGTAGATACTATCATACCTTCTATTTTTTTCCATTTTATTCCATATATGTATTTATAATTTATCCCCTTTTTCTGGACTTACTTCTTTATGTAATGGAAAATCGTCCAACGTTGCAACTAGCCAACTTCAATCAATCAGAGTCTCAGCGCGCTCTGACATGGGTAGCGGAGTTGGTCTTGGAAGATTAAATTTCATGACAAATGTCATGAGTTCAATTCCCCGCTACTATACCTCTTGTTAATTAAGCATGCTTACATAATCTCGTTAGCTTGTCTAGTATATATGTAGTTTATAAGCTATTATTGCATTCACTTGGATTTAACAAATTCACACTCAAAAAGTTGTGAAGTAACTGCAACAGTAGTATATCTAGACAATTGAATCTCAAATGCAATTGTCTAGATCGAACAAGCAACATAGGGAAGTAATGAATGAATTACACCGAATTCAGTCCTTTTTTTATTCCCCTCTTTTAAATCACAATCTCTAAGACACCATAAATAATTGTAATTATATATAAGTTAAAACTATAAAAAAATAATTTTTAAAAATAACCATTTAAAATGAATCTAACTATACCTTTTTCTTCCATATTATCAATGAAACAGAATACTATACTTTTTTACATTACAAATCTTTATACATTCTTACAAATTTTTAATTTTTACACTTTGATTGCAAAATGTCAAATGTAAACTTGTACAATATGAGTTTAAGATAGTTTTATTGTAATTTTTGATGTGACGAGGATTACTTTTTTTTATTTATTTTATAAAGGGGTTTGCTAAACGTAAATCTCCAAATTACTAAACGCAAATCATTTTACCTGAAATACCCCTCTCATAACCACTCGCTTGAGTTGCTTACCCTTTTTCTCTCTTCTATCTCCCAATTGCATAGCAACTGCAAAATTTTCAGAAACCAAATTCTGTTTGCCTTGCAAACGTGGGTAGGAGTGGTTGGTAGTGGCTGATGGCGAAGTCCAAAATACGCACGCCGTCAGCCCACCCTTCTATCATCGGCACTCTTTCACTCAGCCAACCCCCTCCTATCGCTAGCCTATATATGAATCGTCCAGCTGCCTTAAACTAGTTAGCCGCCTCCATCCAGCCGCCTTCCATCCGTCGGTTGCCGGATTCGACCCAGTTGCCAGCCCGCCACCATTAAAGGCCATAAACCCTAACTCAAGTCCAGAAGGAAGAAATAGAAATTCAAATAAAGTAGACCATTAAATTCGTAACTTGTTTTGATCGACATCAACTATAGTTTCGTTTTTATATCAAAATTATCGTCCCACATGAAATTATCATCTATTATGATTGAATTCAACACAAGTCGGTGATAGAGAGGGGTGAGAGCAAATAGAAAATGAAGAGAGTTTGCATTTCCCTTTAAAAGAACGTTTCGAGAAATATTATGACAAAAATATTTACGTTTAGTAATTTGGGATTTACGTTAAGCAGTTTCATTTATGAACAGAGGTATTTCTGATAATAATTATTAGAAGTGATAGAGCAATCCTAAATAAATTATTGGGCGGATTCTATACCCTCGCTCGGTCTAGGTACACTAGCTACTAGCTAGCAGAGTAGGAGGTTCATGAATAGCAAATTAGCAAGCAAGGCCGGTTTGCGATTCTGTAAACCAAACTAGCTACCAATACTTCGTCTATAGTGCATACCAAAGAGGGTGAGAGAAGAACATTTATATACGTATAGACTATAGTCCAAGTATATAGAGTGCGTTCCTTTCCATTTATTTTCATTTATTCTTAATGATTGGATAAGATCCTGTCATTGATTGTCACTGATTATTTGATAAGGTCTTATCATTGATTTCCACTGATTCACTAAGGCTCCGTTTGATTCACCTGGATAAAACTAATATGAACTGAACTGAACTGAACTGAATTGATTTTTTAAACTTGACCGTTAACCATTTAAAATTCGTCCAAACATAGTCAATATTGGACTCATTTGAAAGTATGCTTTGAGATCTTTCCGATGACATAATTATCATCATGAAATTATTTCGGAATAAAAGGTTATATGAGTGATAAAGTTACATATGAACTGATCTGAACTGAACTGGACTTAACTGAACTGAATTTAAGTAAAATTAAGGTGAATCAAACAGATCAGCCTAAGGTTCTTCCGCTGATTCTCACTGATTCAGTAAGGTCATGCCACTGATTCTGTGAATAAAAATGTGGGTCATGCCACTGATTTCCACTGATTCGGAGTTCTGCCACTGATTCTCACTGATTCAATAAGGTCTTGTCACTGATTCTCACTAATTGGATAATGTCATGCCATTAATTTTTACTGATTGAGTAATGTCAAATAAGTGGAAAATAAAACGCCCATACTCCGTATCCAGTGAAAAGCAATACATTTCCAATTTGCTAGCATATACATACTCTTCTTTAAGTCTTAATTTAAAGGGGGGAAAATATCAAAGAAATGGTTTAATTTGGCTTGTAGGAAAGGGACATGAGTGAGGTACATGGTCTCCTACTCTCATGTCTCCCTCACCTAAAATAATATGCACCTTGGATTTTTGTCAAAGAGGAGAACGTGCATTGCATGATTGGTAAGACGGCCGTAATTCAATTCGTGACATTGCATAAGAGGCTACCCAAAGTATTAGTTGTTGATTATAAGCAATATTAAACAATAATCTCACCTTAAACAAATATTAATAATAATCTAATTAAACGAATATCCCAAATTACCCAATCCCCCCTTCCCAAAATCATCTAAATTATAAAAGAGGAGAAAGGGAAGGGCACCGCAAAAATAGGACATAATCTAAGTTTATGTCGCCAACTACAAGAGTTCCTTGAACTTTTGTGGCAAATAAATATGTGAGAAAGTCGGTCACATGTTTAGGCACCCCCCAGCAAGCATGGGTAGCCGACATTTTCTTAGTTACTCCATTCTTGACATCTTCTCTCTCTCTTTCTCTCTCTTCGAGTTCAGGTTGCGCGCGGCCTTAGAAGGTGTCCCTTGCTGAAGTGAGGGACATAGACAAAATCTGTGGATTTCAAGTTTTATACACTTTGATAATAATAATAATAATGTCTCATAAATGCATTGAATGTAGATTCTAATATTACCACGATTTGCCCACGTTATTGTATCTTCTGTTGTTGGATAAGATTTGCTTACTGAGAAATGAAGAATATATAGGCTATCTTCAGCTGTAAATTTTTGTTTAATTTTTTAAATTCCAGCAGGCCATGTGTATTAGGATTGATAGATTCACAGAGTCAGAGATGTTTTCTACTAACAGGACTACAGGACCTTATCCATTTAAGCATTCATCTTTCAGTTAAACTACATCTTTTGTAATCATCATTTAAAACTTGCAGCCTTTTCATTCTCTTTATTTTTGAAGCATAAGCATTACAAATATTTAGGCCGGGAGAGCACACATGTACCCACAAGATCTTACAAACTAACTAAATTGAAATTATTAGATCTAGTTGGTTCCTCATTCTTAGGATTTAAAATTAGAATTAGTTGCACAAGTTACTAATTCTTAGGATTTGAAATTGGATTATTCGGGGCCCAGGTTCTTATTAAAATCCAGATTTAATTTTTAAAAAAAAAATTAAATAATCAATATAAGCATGAGAATCAGATTAACAGTGAGCCTATTCAGAGTTCGTTTTTAAGAAAATACATGTAAAATTCACCAAGTATATTCAATTTAATTTGAGTCGTGTATTTTGTATGGTTTCCATTCTATCATATACATATATAATTGTTTATATATATAACCAATTTTTGGGAGTTTGGTGACTCATATTTCATGTTATATATTCATGTGGTCACCAGCTCCCCAATCGGTTCCAATAATTTCCAAAAGTCAGGAAGCAGAATTGGAATTTGTTAGTATGATTCCTATTTTTAAAAAATATCTTCGTAATTAAGTAAGGGGTCAGTGCTTTTTCCTAGAGTAGAAATAGTAGATTCAAGAGCTTCTTTATGATTTGAGCAAATATTAATCCCATTAATCACTGAATAATAGTGGGCCAAAATAAGTATTAAATATTCTTGATTTAGCTAGGCTTTTTTTCCACCACTTAAAAAAATTAGAAAAGGGAAAAAAAAAAGGTGTATAATGTGGACACACCACAACCTTAAGTACACATCAAATTCTTAAATGCAATCACATTTAGGTGAAACAATTGAATGTGAAAATTAGAGGAGATAAGTTGGTAATGTTGGACAAATTCACAAAGTGGGGAGTTGGAACTCAACCAAAATATCAACTCTTTGACTCTTACAAATGGAAATGGTAGATGCTCTTTACTTGCACTTCTTTTAGGAGCCTATTAGAATGTAAAGAGAGCTTGAGAATCAATTTAAAAAAAAGGAATGGGAGATACTCCACAAAGGCCACAATCTTCAAATTGCCTAGTCAAATTTTGTTAGCATTAGCCCCACCATGTAGGCTAATAGCCCACCATAGTGATTAGCTTATTACTAAACTACTAAATTAAAAGATTAAGAATTGTACAACCAATGCAACGGCCATCCGAACGTGCAACCAGCAGTCAATTGCCGTCAATCAAGCAGCAATCTTCATGCTTATAATCTCCGAAGTCCAAACCTACAAAATACTTCCAAAACATTCAATCAATCAATCATTTCCACGTGTCCACGCTTCCCATGAGCTTGAGTACATTGGATTTCACTCTCATCACAAGATAATAAAAAGGGTGGGCAAGGGTAACTGAAGAAATAAACCAAAAAGAGAAATAATAAAATAAAAGCGTGCCTTCACGATTCCCCTCTTTTAAACCCCCCTTCTCTCTCTCTCTCTCTCTCTCTCTCTCTCTCTCCTGCTCTGCACGTAGAATCGCAATCACTATCACTCCAATTCTCTCTCTCTCTTAAAAACAAACCTATCTCCTCTTCATCTTCCTCACACTTTCCTTCCTCTCTCTTTTCTCTCTCCTCTGTTTCTTTCCTTTTATTTCATCCCCTGTTTTAGTCTGTTTTGTTGGCAATGAGGACGCTTTGCCCTAACTTTGACCGTGAAGATGGGCTTGAAACAGTGCTTGAAGTCCCAATCCCAGAAGATATGTTTCCTTCAACAAAAAATAAATGGCCAAACATGATTTCATGGATGAAAACGAACCCTGGCCGTGCACCTTCGAGCTCCCCCTTCACTGATCGCAACGCTCAGATCCAGCTTCTCCTTGGTGTTATTGGTGCTCCTTTGATTCCTCTTCCTATTCCCTCTGATCATAATGTCAATAAAAGCATCAAGGATCACCCAATTGTAAGTTCTTGAATACCCACTTTTTATTTTTGGCGTTTTCCTTCTGGTTTTTTGTTGCCTGCCAAGTGTTTGATGAAATGCCTCAACCGAATTCTTGATGATGGAGTTCATAGTTTGTTTGTATATTGTAATGGGTGCCTGAACTATGTGATTTTGGCATTAAGGGTCGCAAATTTTGTTGGATTTTTAACTGACCAACCAAGTATTTTATGACATCTCTCACAGGAATCTTCAATGGCGAAATATATTGTTCACCAGTACATAGCAGCAATGGGAGGCGAACATGCCCTGAACTCAATTGACAGTATGTACGCCATGGGGAAGGTTAGGATGATGGCGTCTGAATTCAGTTCTGGCGAGGGGTTGGCGGCGAATAACATGAAAGGGGATACTAATAATAAGGTGGTGAAGGTTAAAGGAATGAAGCATGCTGGTGAGGTTGGTGGGTTTGTTTTATGGCAAAAGAAGCCTGATTTGTGGAGTTTAGAGCTTGTGGTTTCTGGGACCAAGATTAGTGCTGGGAGTGATGGGAAAGTTGCTTGGAGACAAACCCCCTGGCACAATTCTCATGCCTCCAGAGGCCCTCCACGCCCTGTTCGGCGTTCATTGCAGGTAAAAATATGCTCCTTTCCTTCACCTTTCAATTAAATTGTGTCATTAGTTTGATCAAGTCTGGATTTTGATTTTAATTAAAGATGATTCTGGGTTTGTGTGATTATGTATGTTCTTGAACCCAATTTGGTCAAATTTCATTCCATTTTTGAAAATTTTAGTAATATCTGCTGGCACTTGGCATGATTGAATTTGATTGATGGTATGTGCTGCCATTAGTTAGTTAGTTAGTACCAAACTATTTTGCCTAGTCTAGTTGATGAACCGTCTAATGATTGTATTGAGAGAGTTGTCCTGTTAGGTAAGTGAGATTTTTACTCATAGTTACATCTCCATGGGTTCAGCTGTTTCTCAATTTCATTGTAGAAAACAGGGGAGTTAGAGTGATTAGTACAAGTACCACTGGTTAATGAAATTCCTAGCTTTCTCTTCTTTTTCTTTCTTCCACCCGACAAAAGAGCATTAGTATCTGCTTTTGCTGATAAAGGTTTTCAACTTCGTTATCCTCGATTGGCACATATTCATATTGCTTTGCTTTGTTTTGTTTCTCAATAGTGGTCGTTAGTTGTTATCTATCTGGATCCTAGGTTGGCACTTTTACTTTGAGTTTTGCTTTTGACTTTCAAAACAGAGGCAATCATGTGCTGTCTTCCTTATTCACCAACCGATAGCAATTTGTTTGTTCCCTTTCTTTTCAAAAAGAAAATACCATCACCAGACACTTACAGCATTTGCGCTACCTTCCACCCACATGATAGTGGATAATCAGTCAACATCATTGTTGACTAGTCTAATGTTTAAACATGAAATGTTGCAAAACATGATTTAAACTTCAAACTCTTTTTGATTTTTGGTTTGTCTCCTGTTATGACTTTTACAAGAAGCCATATGCTTGGTCGAGTCCAGGGGTGTATTCTTTAGGGCTGAACTGAAGTAAACTTGATATATTCTCTGGGTCTAGTCCCAAGTTATCTCTTAAGAGTCTCTCTTAAGACGTTAATGCAGCAAACATCTCAGCCAATTAATAGGATATAGAAGATCTAACATAGGACTCGCTATTCTGTCTTTCTCCTTATTTAGTATCAGAGTTTTTAACATGGATATTTTTGCCTCAATACAATGTACTAATTTGTAAATGGGATGTTATGAACAGGGTCTTGATCCAAGGCTGACTGCAAATCTATTCACGAATGCTATCTGTATCGGTGAGAAAACAGTAAATGAAGAGGATTGCTTTGTGTTGAAGCTAGAAGCTAATACATCAACCCTTGAAGCGAGGAGCAGCAGCAATGTGGAGATAATTCGCCATACAGTTTGGGGCTACTTCAGCCAAAGGACTGGCCTTCTAATCCAGCTAGAGGATTCTCACCTTCTAAGAATAAAAGCCTCAAAGAGCGATAGCATCTTCTGGGAAACCACTATGGAGTCCTTAATCCAGGACTACCGGACGATCGATGGAGTTAACATAGCTCATGCTGGTAAAACTTCCGTCTCATTGGTTCGATATGGTGAGAACACAGAGAGTCACTCAAGGACACGTATGGAAGAGGTTTGGTCCATTGAAGAAGTGGACTTTAACATAAAGGGATTGTCCATGGATTGTTTCTTACCCCCAGCTGACCTAAAGAAAGAAGACGAGGTGCCCACTGGTGTGGTGCCAAACAGCGCAAAATCAACACCTAAAGTGTGGAATCTTCCAAAAGTTGTGAACATGAAGGTTGGTACTGCTAAGGTTGTTGCTGTGGATGATGATTCGGAAAATTTTGAAGGCAGCGAAGAATTGTAGACTTGCTACCGTCAAATTTTGTGCAATTTTTGTACATATGGAGTTGGGTTTCTCACAGTATTGTTTTAGCGGGGTGGTTTATTGTACAGCTATGACTAATAGAATGATACGAATTCTCTGTCAGGTTCAATCAAGCTGAGCGTGATGTGTACAGATCGTATAAACTCCTATGGCCATGTTAGTCAGTACTGTACATGGAAACACTCCATGATGTAGCTATATACGAATTACTAATACGATTGTAGATACAGAGGGTTTTCCGCAGAGGGTTCACTACATAAATGTTTTTGAGTCTTTGCTCTCGGATACCTGTGAATCACGAATGCGGCTAGTTGCTTGATTCACAACTGAAGTGAATCATTGATCCTTCATGTGTTGGCATGCGAAAAGGCCGTATGTATTCATGAATTTCATCGCAAAATGTACATATACCATTTGGCTTATTGAGAACAGATTGGCAGAAATTAACTAGCTGCAACTGATTCGAATAGTTGATAAGTTGAAGCAATACTTAGTTCGAGTACATTAGAGCTGGTTGCCTTCAGTAAAGTCCCATCCTGTGGAGTGTGGAGTACAGATTTTCTTTCATTGATAGCTGTACTCCCAAAACATAAGATATTGGAGATCGGATCCTCTCCGGTATAAACGGTGCGGTAAACTTTGCGGTACCAATTTTATTTAATTACAACGCGATAAATATTCATTAATCATAATAATGGGTCATAACAATATGATTTAGTACTTGTTTATTGCCCATTTTCTTATTGTACCACCCCAAGCAAAAAGTCTGATTGCAATATTTTTAATACCGTCTTTTTGAATATTTATCCCGTTGTAATCAAATAAAATTGGTACCGCAGAGTATGCCGCACCATTTGTAATGGAGAGGATCTGAAATGGGTGAGTTTTTGCTTTCTTGGATGCCATTACCCGCGTGTTTTTTGAAACGATTGACAGCAGATTGTAGACAAGCATAGCCCCCATGTTTGATGAAACTATTCGTCCAACTAAAAACAGTAAAATTCATTTGGATTAGACAATTTCTTGATCTAGAATGAAAAGCGTTATTAAAATACAAAAACTTGTTTATTTATTCCATCAATCATTTTGATATTTTGCTTACATCTCAGGAATACAAGCAGTTCTAGGCTACAGACTCAAACAGTACACCCAAGCAAGATTACAAATTTCTTTTTAATCCTCATTAGTCATTACTTATGCAGAGATGTCAATGGACTTGACCTGAGACTTCTTGACCTCTGCCTTTGGAACAGTGACAGTCAGCACACCATTCTCCATAGAAGCTTTAACCTCTTCTATCTTGGCATTCTCCGGTAGCCTAAACCTTCTCTGGAACTTTCCAGAACTACGTTCAACGCGGTGCCACTGATCATTCTTCTCTTCCTTCTCCCTGCTTCTCTCTCCACTTATCTGCAGCACATTCCCGTCTTCAACCTCAACCTTAACCTCTTCCTTCTTCACCCCTGGCAGGTCCGCCTTGAAGACGTGAGCCTCAGGGGTCTCCTTCCAGTCCATACGAGCGTTGGCAAAGGCAGCGGTCTCGCCGGCGGAGCCAGTGGAGGAGAGAGATTGGGAGGTGTTGAAGGGGAAACCCTGGAAGGGATCCCAGATGTCAAGGGAGAATGGGTCGAAGACGTTGCTTCGTCGGTTTCCATAGAAGCTTGGGATCAGCGACATTGTTGGATGTTGGTTGTTGACTTGTTATTGATTCAATTGAAGGTTGCGACAACTCGAGATTTGTTGTGTTTTTTTTTTCTGGATGATGAGAGGAGAGGGCATTTAGGGTCTATTTATATTGTTAAACCGAGATTTCTGGTGGTTTCCTGAGGTTACTGATTTCTTTCTAGTTCTACATGGCGGGACACATTAATGGGCGGCAATAACACAGATGATTCAGGAAGGAAGGAGTTTCTTTGTAGCGTAGGAGCTTCTGGTAATTTCCAGAAACTGGCTGTTTTTTTTGTTTTTTTTTTTTTGGGAAGATGGAAATGGGTGTTTAGTATTGTACAAATTTTTATATGGACCTAAGTGAATCAATGGCAATTATGTAAATAAATGAAAATAGCTGGGCATTTATATCGCGCTGCCTCCTCCTTCATTTATTCATTTGCTGATACTGGGCATTTGTGGTTGCAAAATCTAAAATTAAATTACAAAATTATTAAATCTAGAATCCTCTTGATTTCTAGAGCTCATCAAGACCCAATTTGAATATTGTTCGTTTTGATTTCTTTTTCGAATTTTGTTTGCCTGCAATGGACGGGAAGGAGAAAAGGGGGGACGGTGGCGGTGGTCATTCCAGCCTTCCAGGGGTGGTGGATGGGGGAGGATGGTGGCTGGATTGCTTCATTTGTGTGTGGAGGAGAGAGAGTGAGAGAGTTGGTTGGGCAGGTTGGGGCAAAGAAGGAGAGAGATTTGGAAGGTGGTGGTCGGTAGAGCCGTCAAGAGGTCGTCGGCTGCTGGTGGTTCCGTGGTATGGGAAAGTGGGTGGACGACAACTCCCATGGTTTGTCTGCTGTTAGCCCGTGATGAATAAATTTGATGATGATGAAAGATGATGATGATGTTGAAAGATGATGATAACATTTTATTTTGTTTTTGGAGTGGAGATGATATAAACATTAATTTTGCTATTTTCATGAATAATCCTAGAGTTTTTTTTCTTTCTTTTTGTTAGAGTAATTTTGTGGACTAAAAAACATAATCTATTGGTTATATTTATAAGTTATGAATAAATCGTCTACAAAAAGTTCAAAAAAAAACAATTTACAAGTTCATGAATCATGATTAATTAACTACTAGTTCATTTAAAATAATCTATAGTTCATAAGGTATAAATGTAATGTTTATTTAAAATAGCCTAATAGTTCATATGTTGTAAATGCAATGTTCATTTAAAATATCATAATAGTTCATATGTATTGTGTGGTAAATGCAATGTTCATTCAAAATAGCTTAATAGTTCATACGTCGTAAACACAATGTTCATTTAAGATAGTCTAGTACTTCATATGTGGTAAACGAATGTTCATTTAAAATAGCCTACATAGTTCGTACGTCGTAAACGTAAATTTCATTTAAAATAACCTAATAGTTCATATGTGGTATGCACAATGTTCATTCAAAATAGCCTAATAGTTCATACGTCGTAAACGCAATGTTCATTTAAAATAGCCTAGTACTTCATATGTGGTAAATGAATGTTCGTTTAAAATAGCCTACATAGTTCGTACGCCGTAAACGTAAACTTTATTTAAAATAACGTAATAATTCATACGTGGTATGCGCAATGTTCATTCAAAATAGGCTAATAGTTCATACGTCGTAAACGCAATGTTCATTTAAAATAGCCTAATAGTTCATAAGTTGTAAACACAATGTGTTCATTAAAAAATAAGTTGAAAACGCAATGTTCATTAAGAATAGTTTAATTGTTCATAAATTATAAACGTAATGTTCATTAAAATAACCTAATCGTTCATAAATTATAAATGTAAGATTCATTAAAAATAGTGTAATAGTTCATAAGATATAAAAGTAAAATTTATTTAAAATAGTTTAATAGTTTTGTAAAAATAATCATAGTTCAAATAAAAATAAAAAAATAATTTATAAGTAACAACAGTTGTAAACAAAAGAATATATTCACTAAGAAAAGGAAAAAAAAAAAAAGAATCGAACACTTAAAAAGTTCACTAAACAAACGAGAAAAGTGCTAGAAAAAAGAAAAAGAAAAAGAAAAATGAATTAAGAAAAATAAAAAAGAAAGAGCAACCAAAGAGTAGGCGTGGGTCCAACAAAAACAAAAAGACAATGGAATCGAAAGAGGAAAACGGTACAAATTTCGAATATGGGCTGCACGCGAATTTTCGCTCGTTCGTTTGGGGCTGTGTTTGCGTGCGCGAAAATTTCATTTCGAATCGCTTCGCTTGGGTTTTGCACGCGAGAACAATAAACCGGGCTGGGCCTGGTCCAGCCAATAAGCAATGGGTAACTTAATTCTGTGACACACTTTTTCACTGGCACATTATACTTGTTAAGACCCTTATCTGTTACCTCATTAATTCCATGTTTATTAGCTTGTTGCGGGGGAAAACCGGTAGGCCTTAGCTTAACTTGTAGTGGGGAAAAAGAAAACATGTATATCTTGTTGCGGAAGGCAGATGAGACGTTTTTCGTTGTATATCTATAAATATTACGGAGTACTACATATACAACTCCAATTGTCTTGTGCATAATTAACAAACCACCACCACCAACAAATAACAATCTACTAATAGCAGTACCAAATCAAATTAATGGCGTACCCGTATCTGAATCAGTGCATGAAGATGGCGAAGACCATGTCCTCCCACGGCCTGTTCTACCCCGGTCCTCGTATCGACTGGAAAGAGACCCCGTCGTCACATGTTCTCAAGATGGAGGTTCCTGGCTTCAAGAAGGAGGATTTAAAGGTGGATTTAAAGGTGGATATCAAGGAGTTTCAGAACATTAGGAGATCAGCATCACCATATGATATTTATAATAATAATACACTGAAAACAAGCGAGCTCACGATTACCGGACACATGAGTGATCTCGGCGATGAAAAGTTACAAAAGGGTGAGACCTGGAGTTGTACTGAGATTGTGAGGTTCAGCAAGTCCGGCAAGTTCGCAAGGATGTTCCGTCTCCCCAAGAATGCTAACCTCGATGATGTCCAGGCTAAGCTCAGCAATGGTATCCTCACTGTCATTGTGGGTAAAGTTGAACCCAAGGAGTCTGATCAGCCTGTAATAACGTCTGTTCACATTTCTGATTAATATTTTGGGGTCCCAGTTTCTCACTTTCTCTCTTTGTTTCTCATTTCTAATGATGCTAATAATAATAAACTAATCAACAAAGAGAACCTGAAGTAGGTTTTATCAATTTTGATTTATCTTATTTTCGCTTTTGTTCTAGTATCTTGTTTAATTTGCTGTTAGATTTAATTTCTATTTAATGTTTTTATTTTAATAGGAAGTCGTTGGATTAAATTTTTATTTCACGTTATTAATCGATTAACTTTATTACTGAGTTTATATTATTGGTTTGTTACATCGCAACTTAGTTACATCTTACTATCGATCACTTGGTTTATTTTTTGCTTTAACTTTGTTGGGCTTGCATGCCCTCTATCACACCAAAATTAAAATAAAATAAAAATCAACAAATCGAACTCGATAGGGCTGACACCTTTCCACTATTGCCCACCTCATTTAGTAGTAATTGTTTTTGGCTAGATATATTGGTTATTTTGATTAACTACGTCGATGCCCGTGCGTTGCACAAACTGTGATTATATAATTAAATTAATATAAAGTGATTATTAATCTCATCGAAAAATCAAGACATAGTTCTATGAACTTTCAGTTTGTGTTATTTTTGCAAAGTTTACATATTCGGAACTGATATGGGCACCACGACATTGGTGAACAAACAAGTATGATCTGGTGGAGACAGCTTGCAAACAGGTCACTGAACAGCAAGGAGCCTAATACATTTGTTACCTGCAAATATATACTATCTCTGGATACACATTATAATTTTCTGTTACGTGTAAATTCACTTGGGAGTATTTCAGTAAGTAGCAGAATTTATGTGACATGTTTTGTTATCGATGATTCTTGGATTGAAGACCACAAGGGTACGATGTCAAGATTTGCACTCAAGACCCATTATTGAGATTTAACTCCATTTCAAAAAGCAAAATTGAAGAAATAAAACAGCTGCAGAGAAACAGAACATAACTTTATACTCCATATATAGTCAACATTACATTACCAAAATTAAGCATTACAACTTTACCAAGCCATAGTTACAAGCATTACTCGTGGAAGCAGAGTAAGGTGCTAGCTAGAGAGTATTTTCATCACAACTACTCCTTACATTTACATATAAGCCCCATCATAATCTCTTAGTACTTTTTATTATACATACACCAAAACAGTGAACTCAGAAAATATCATATAAGCCCCAGAAAAGTTCCTTCAACCAGAGATATCAATAGCCTTAACTTCAGGCCTCTTTTCCTCCATCTTTGGAACCATCACAGTCAGAACTCCGTTCTCCATGGAGGCCTTAATCTCATCCATCTTCGCGTTCTCGGGCAGCCTGAACCTCCTCATGAACCTTCCAGAGCTGCGCTCAACGCGGTGCCACTTGTCGTTGTCCTCCTCTTGTTCCCTGCTTCTCTCTCCACTTATCTGGAGCACACGATCATCCTCCACCTCTACCTTAACCTCCTCTTTCCTGAGCCCCGGCATGTCCGCCTTGAAGACGTGGGCCTCTGGTGTCTCCTTCCAGTCCATCCTCATGTTCGCAAACGCCGCCACTTCACCGCCACCTGTGGAGGTGCCGGAGGACGGGGCGCGGATCATGGAGGATGAGAAATCAAATGGGTCCCATACGTCTAGGGAAAACGGGTCGAATACGTTTGATCGTCGGTTGCCACCCAAGAAGCTTGGGATTAGAGACATGGTTTGTGAATTGTGAGTGAGGTTTTGCAAGATTTTTGTGTAGGAAAGATAATTGCAAGATTGAAACTCGATGAATTTGTTGAAGACAAGCCGAGTGAGGGAGGGTGCGGGGTTATTTATAGGGGGGCGTTTGGCGGTGGCTTCTTGGACTATTACTCTTGTTTTCTAGGACTTTCTTGCATACTCGTCTAGCACTTTCTTGGATCATCCTGGAAGCTTATCGCATTGATACGTGTATATCCTGTTTCAAAAAAAATTCAATTAAGCATTACAGAAAAGTAAAAACTACCCTAAAAATAAAAAAAAAAAAATAAAAAAGTAAAATTTAACCTTACTTTGTTTAGAGTGTAAAAATTAAATTTAGGATTAGATTCATTTGTTTTATTATGGAGTGAAATTTGGCATTTCAGCTTTTTGACACCAAAAAACAATATAATAAAAAATAGAATTTCATTTAAGTAAAGTTTATAACAAACAGGCTCCTTTAAAGGTTTGAAATGTTGATATAGTTTATATACCTGGTAAATGGGTCATTCAGATTGAATTCGGTTTGCATCATTTCGATTTATATTATTTTTTGGTCAGTTTGTATGGGTTCGGTTCGGATTTGGGTTCGAGTTGTTCAAGATGCTTCGGGTTCGGTTCGGTTATGGGTCAAATACACCCGAGTCGGGTATAGATTCGGGTTTCCGGTTCTTTTCGGGTTCGGATTCAAGTCGGGTTTATATTATTGTAAGTCTTACCAAAAACCTTGGGATATAATGATTTGTTTATTGTTTCCCTTTCGAGAACAATAGAAAGATGTTTCTAAGTCTCAAAAGGTGGACTTTAAAAAGTTAAATATTCTTATCATACTATTTTAAAGGCACAAATAAGGAAAAGTAAAAGTTTTTAGGTTAGCAATCTTTCGGGTTCGGTTCGGATTCGGTTCGAGTTCGGGTCATTATTTTTTGGGTCGCATTCAGATCGATTAACTTCGGGTCACTCGGATCGGATCGGCTTCGAGTCGGGTTAGGTTTGGGTCGGATCGACTTCGGTTTCTGTTCACCTTTGGATTTACTATTCGGATCAAAATTGGGTATCGGGTCCGATATTTTGGGTCGGGTGACCTTTGCCAGGTCTAGATATACTAAGCACCTCGCTATAATTTCGTTCTATTAGCCTTTTTTTTCTTTTAATGATTATATAATATGATATTCTCAAATCCCTATCTATCACTTTCGGTTCTTCCTTAAAACACACATTGTGGGTATTTTGTCCTGCAAATATTGGCATACAAGACTCGAACATAGCTGAACTGATGGCATTCTATCATGCGTTTAAGCTACTACAAACACACATTGATTGGCCGCATATGTTGTGGTAGTGGTACAATGGATACAGAAGAAGGAGATCAGGCCATGGGCCAATTGGAGCATTTTTAGAGAGTTAGATATTTTTTTCCATAGCCTTAATGCTTATATTGTACAATATATTGTGAGGGAGAAAAATAGTGACGCTGATCAATTAGCAAAACTAGGTGTAAATAAGAATGAATATCTTTACATCTGGAAGTAATTTGAGGGCTCTAAGAGCCTTAGGAATATTATAATTGAGATTTGGCAATTAGTTGCCTACATTTATATAATTTTGCTGTTCAAAAAAAAAAAAAAAAAAAAAAAATTGAAACAAAGGCATCACTCACATTTCTCTCTCCCTTGGGCGTTAAGGTTGCCGGCGATTGCGAAGATGGAAGAAATCAAGTTTTCGATAAATTATCATAAAAATGCTCAGGTAACACTCGACATCTCCTTTCGATTGAATATTTTTTGATACTCCGATATCATTGCCATTGGTTTAAAGAATAGGAATTATTTTATTTTATTATTATATCATGTTTCCTTTGTTTAGTGTTAGTAATACATTGTTTGTTTCTAATTACGCATTTGCAGTGCAATCTATGATTAGTTGAACATGAAAAATTGCGAAACTTGTCTGTTTTGTTTCAGTTGTTCGATTTTAATTTGTGGTACCTGGATACAATTGAAACAACTTAAGCTGCATAAACATTTGTAAAGATGCCCTTTTTCTAGAGTAAATTTTGCGATTCTAGTATAACTGGTTGAAAGATAGATAGAGAATTGGGTTAGTCTCTCTAAAAGTAGAGATTGCTACATGATTACATGAACAATCATTCATGAAAGAAACGTATGCCTTGTTATTATCCAATAATAGTACAGTTCAACTCCAGATTTTGATCTGTTTTTTATGCTAATGCACTGGGCACTTATTAGTTCCAAGGCAACAAGTTCTTAAAGGATTCAAAGTGATAATAGGTAGCTAGTGAGCTTCTCTAAAGACTTGTATGAAGAGCCTCCTTCCATGAGACAAAGACTTGCCTTCTCCTTCAAACTTGTGGCTCTCTTTCTCATCTCAATGCCTTCTTCATTCACCATCAGTCTTTGAATTACGGTCACTATTTCGTCCCTAGTTGCATCCTTCTCCAACTGCAAACCAACTTTCCAATTGTCGCTTACAAGCCTAGCATTTGTTGCTTGGTCAGCAAAGAAGGGTCGGCAAATCATTGGCACCCCTCCGCTAATGCTCTCTACAGTTGAATTCCATCCGCAGTGAGTCCAGAACCCTCCAACAGCAGGGTGGCCCAGAACTTCTTGCTGAGGTGCCCATTCGACAATCTGCCCTCTGCCACTTACCTTGTCCAAGTAACCCTCTGGCCAAGGATCATTTGCATTCGAGCCTTGAACCAACTTGGGGCGAACCACCCACAAGAAAGGTTGCATGCTGTTGGCCAGTCCCCAAGCTATCTCCTGAAAATCAGTCTCGCTTATTGCTGCAAGGCTTCCAAAACTCACATAGAGTACGGACTTGGGTGCTTGCGTATTGAGCCAGGAAATGGAGTTTCTGTCTGGCGCCCGTAGGCTACCTGCAGAAGAATCTCTGTGTAACGGGCCAATTGGGAAGACAGGGATGGGAAGGAATTCCTGGATTTTGGCTAGCGAGGAACCTTCAAGTTCCTCAAACGTGTTGCATATGATTCCTTGAAATGTCTTCATCTCTTTAGCATAGGTACCCAGTAGGTCGTGCAGTGGCTCTGAAGGGAGGTCTTTGACTTTGAAAGGTTGAAGTTCCAGCAATGGTTCTTCTAATTTATTATCTGAAGCATGAGATAAGGATCTGTAGGTAAAGGAAATGAAAGCAGAATCGCATACAGAGGATTGATCGTCACTAGACAACTAGAGCTAATAGTGAACCATTTAAAGTGGAAAAGTTTCCTGCTAAATATCACAAAATCACAGTAACAATCTTATCACTTCCCAATGCATTCAGGCACTAAGGAACGCCTTAATACTGAAGGAAAATATTCTTGCTGTTCAAAATCAGCAAACACTGTCATAGGAGCAATTCCGAATCCAGATATATATTACATCAAATCCATTTGTTTATGCATTATTGGGCTCGCATTCATATAATCTATAGAAATGCTTTGGACATGAGGTTTCATTGTTTTGGAACTGTTTCCTGCATTATTTTTAAGTCATTATGACGTAATCTGTATAAGTGTATACCGAACCTGCAGAGCACCTGCTTCAGTGTTGTGGAACTATGCCTATATGACCATGTAGAAATCATTGAATCTTCAAGAAATTAGAGTTTGCTGTCTTAGTTAGGGGTGCTTGATACATGATTGAAGTTGACTTTTGTTTCTGATGGGAGTGGACGTTGCATAGAAGTAGGGAAAGCAATTGGGTTTTCTTGGGGGCAGAATTTCTGTGCTATTTGGATTGCTAGGGAGCTGATAGCTCACCCACATCTAAGGTAATGCCTTACTCTACCCTTATGTACTGTATAGATTTCTGGTTAGAAACCAGATCATGGAAGAAGTTCAGGCATCATCGAGAGGGCTCACCAATTCTGATGTTTTAATTTCCTTTTTGCTAAAATATGAATTTATCTAAGCTTTTTACTAAAATATGAATTTATCTAATATTTGAACTAGCAAACAAAAGACTTTAAGGTTTGAAAGTACCTTGGAAAGGGAAGTAGCCCTTCTCTCGTAGAAGCGGCAAATAAGAATATAGTAATAATGCCGACATGCTACCTGTCCTCAGTGCGATCCTGGGCAGGTTGAAGCTACCGGCTACAGCTGCTGTGAACCGCCAAACAGGATCTGCAATCAAGCAAGCTATATGCTCCTGTTTTACGTCATTACCATTAAATATCTGGGACAGGCAATCCCGGAATGGCTCTAGGCAGCTTGTATTGAGGACAGGGAGGATTTTCAAATCAGCAGATGGAGATATTGATCTGTCAGGTAAGCCATCATCAATTAAGCGGAAGTTGAAGTGTGGGAAGTTGGTAGTATCTGGAGAATTATAAATGGTCTGGATTATGGTGATGGAGAAACCTTGGGAGTGGAGGATCGTAGCTAAATGGAGCATTGGTGTTACGTGGCCTTGAAGTGGGAGAGGGAACAGTAGCAATCTACGCCCTGGTTTGCTCTGGTTCTTCTTCCTTTCCATTGGAGATTTGGATAGTTCCTAAAGAGTTAGCTATTTCTTGAAATTTAGCTTAGGGGTGTCTCTTATATTAGATTATTAGGTTGACGACTTTCATGGTCATTTTAAGTTCGACGTCTGATTTTTAAGAAGGCGCTTTGTATAATGATATGCCTTTATGCGATTCTTTTGTCTAGTTTCCTGAGTAAAATAGTATTATCCTGATTCGGAACTTTGGGTAATTTAATTGAATGGAGAAATAATGGATTGTACTTCCTCAGCTGATTTCTACCCACCCTTGTGATGTATCTGACTAATAGATATCAATTACTAATTAAGCTTGATTCTCTTCTTCTGTAGGTAGTTGGAATATGTGATGGAAAATTGTCGGTACATATTGGTCCAAATATTGTGGTGCATCATTAACTATATAAATATGCCAGTACAGTTCCATCTACTCTGCTAACAATTGTTTGAATATTGGAATCTGTAGATAGTCTGACGCGGCTTACTGCCTTACTCTGTCAACAAAACTAGTGAGACTTTGCTTTGTCATGCTATCAGATGTAGCCTTGAGGTGTAACTCTAACTCATTACTTACTGCCAGTAGATGTAGAATCTGAAGTGCCTACGAGTTATTGCATGTCCTTATTTGTTTTACTTCTTTATTGGACTATTATGGTGTTCTTCGATTGTATGTCATACCTCAGCAACATCCAACATACTCCCATTTTAAACTTCTGGATGGGATAATGATTTGAGGAAACCACCTCAAGTTTTTTTACAGTTCAGTTTTTTGAAATTTAAGTTTTGAGATGAGAGAAATATTTGAGACATTTTGTGGATGTTAACATGAATCAATTGCACTTTAAATGCTGTGAAGTGAAAGCATTGTCATGTGGAGTTCTGAGCTGAAGATTTGCCAAAAGTAACCTTCCAGAGTTTCAATTGAAGCTTTGCAACTAGACTTTGTATAGTGCATAAAGTAGAGCTGCATGCTTGCATCTACAGAAAATTGACTTAGGGCGATTTTGGTATCTCTACTAGCTTTGAATCCTACATAATCCTTTAGAATGCTTAAAATCAACCCTGTATGTGAAACTATGGAAGGTTTGAAATTAACTCCAGAAGCTGAATAGGATCTGTGTTTGAGGAGCCTCTACCACAGTGCATGGAATGGTGCTATATTCATAGTGTATGAGTGTCAGTCTTTGTCTCTATAAGCTGTCCGATTAACTTCTGAATAAATTTGCAAACATAGGTTAGTAAAGATAAAGAGAGGGGAGAGAAACTGACCAGCATATGGGGTCAAGCTATGCAAGTACTCGTGTCATTATCGCTATTCATGTCATTATTATATGCATTGGCTAAGCTGATGTATATCTTAATTCAAGTTCTCTGGAAATTCTTCTTGGTACTTGAGCTAATAGCTATATTATAGCATTGCACTATTTCAGTGACAATGTTGACTGTTTCGGTGACAAATACCTTACTATCCCCTGCTGGCTCACACTTAACCGATTTCCATCCCTACATAACGTGTACTGAATTTCCTAGGTTGATTTGCAGGGTGGTTTTCTTGAACATTCATTTCCCTGATTTGTTCCTCACCCAGATAGTCAATAGATAAAGCATAGTTAAACTTACATCAGAGAAGCTACCTTGGATGGAAAAGTAGCCCTTTTCTCGCAGAAGTGGCTAGTATTCATAGACATAAATACTCAGTATGCTGCCAGTCTTTAACACTATCCTGGGCAGGTTGAAGGTATCTGCAGTAGCCCCAGCAAACTTCTATGAGGTTAGCAATCAAGCAGGCAATCAGCTCCTTATGCTCAGAACTCAGAACTTGAATCGTCGTTAGAATCCGAGACAAGCCATATTGGAACTGCTCCAATCAGTTCACTTTGATAGCTGAGAGGGCCTCAAATACATCGGCTGTGCTCCACTGCTGGCCATCATCAATGAAGTGGAACTTGAAGTTGGGGAACTTGGCCGGATCTAGTGAGTTGAAATGGGTTTGGATTATGGTGATGGAGAAGCCTTTGGAGTAGAGGGCACTGCCTAAATGGAGCATGAGCCTTACATGGCCTTGAAATGGAACTATGGAAGGCGAAACAGCAACACCCTGCTTCCCAGCTGCCTCACCTGCTTTCGGTTATCCATTGGAGCTCTTGGGTTATCACTTTGTTTGGAGGAGATTTTTCACTTCTCTTCTACTCGTTCTGTTCACCAAGTTAATAGTTCTCTTTGAAGTTTCTCACTCAAAGAAACCCTTCAATCGATGGAGAATTAATATCAAGTTCTATAGTTCTATCTTCTATTCATTGCTGGAAGACAACAGTGAATTGTTTGGGAGCATTCACTCCTGAATCATGGTTAGTATCTTTAGCACTCTTCTATTAGACGACTTGTCGACCTGCTCACAGATTCGTAGACCTTTTATGTATTGTTCCAGTTCATGGTGTTCTTTTTTAAACTACTGTTTTAGAAATTATATGCTAGGCGTGCTTGTATTTCTTTTTTATTTCTTTTATAGATTAGCATTTAAAGACATAATCTAACAACTTGTTTTTTATATTTTTGAACAACACCTGTAGGGCTTCCGGCTTCATACCTTCATTGATTAGAAAACTCCAAGAGCCAAGTGATAGCTTCAAGACAACATCAGAATTCAGAGCGTGTAAGTGTATCACTCTAACCAGTCCCACAAAGGAGAAAGAAAGGGATAAGAACGAGCGGAATTCCGGAAAGACCATCGCGAGGCATTGCCTAAGGAGCTAGCATCTGCGCAACCCGCTAAAGTAAGTGGTCCTAGCAGTTCGTACCCAAGGAGTAACCTATCTTCCTTGTAGAGAGACTGCGGTAGCTTCAACTCTCCCTTGTGAACAGGTAAGGCCAGAAACTTTTCATATTAGTTTTGCCAATTGAAATTATTTTTGCTGATTTTATGTTGAACTTTCTTGTACTTTTCTTAAAATAGCTGAATTATCATAAATAATATTTACTTCTGATTTTGTTATCATTGTTATTATTTTTATTTCTGTGGTGAACCGCCACAGCGTATGAGTATCTTCCAAGAGTCCTTTTGTAAGCAGTTTTAGCCAGGATGGGCTTATCTAGAATCGAAATTCTCATGTGGTTAAACGAGGTAGAGATGTTACATTCCAAAACAAATCATTAGTAGCCGAAAGCAAAGTTAGTCTAAGATTTAGGACAATTTTTAAAGTCCAAAAGTGGGATGTGCTAATTTCTGTAGCATAGATAGTTAATACTCCCACTAGTCAAGTGCATCTGCTGACTATGAATTATGGAGTAACCATAATTTCCTTTCTACCCCACTGATTCAGAATTTGAAGTAAGTAAATCATTCTCTATTTGAAGTAAGTTGGAAGAGTAAAGATAGCCCAATGAGCCAGTTATTAAACCCCATTCCCTCGCCCATACTAGTATTCTTTATCAGGTAAGTTATCCCCATACTAACTCCGCCATTCTCAAAAGATTCATGATTTTTCTCTAACTATTTTGCTTTCATCTGCATTCTGCAGTACTTAATGTTGGTGAGTACAAATGTTGTTATCTATTTTGCTCCTAGACATTATGTTGATTTGGCACACTTGCTGCATGGACATGCTCATCTGCGTTTGGTGGCTCTCTTTGCCCAGATGAACTCCCTGTATGTGTGGCCAGTAGGCTGTATGTTGTCCAGACCTAGGATGTTTCAGCACTGTTTGTCAACTGCGGATAGTGATGAGCTAGAACGCAGGAGGAAAGCAACGATGAAATAAATTCGAACTCATTACTCCTTGCCGAGCTAGGCTATAGACAGCCCGAACTAATTCTTGGAGCACAAAAACTTGTATAGGGAGGTCTTATGGGATAGGGCCTCTCACATTTCTCCATCTTCTCTCTCACTCCCACGCTTCAGAGGATAGGTCTGCCCTACACAAGACCTATTGTTCGTGGAGGCAGCATAAGCGTCAATAGAATTTAAGAATAAAATAACCTATTTTATATACTGAGGTTCTGATGGACGTAAAGTCGCTGGGATCATGCATTTGATGTTTGCAAATAATTTTTAGTTTCATTCTTTACAAAAAACCAATAGTCCAATACCAGTTTTGGAAATTACTTTTTATTTTATTTTTTTGGTTTTCAATATCTATTGTCAGTTTTGAAATTTATGTAGACAACCATAATGGATAAATTTTAGATCCAAAATAAAATTTAGAGAGTTAGAAATTTTCAAAATCAAAATCAAAATCTTGCAACTCAACTAACTGGAAAGACCCTAAAAATAAGTGAGATTTTAGGTAAGGGTTAGATATTGGCCCTTGAAAGTGCATATTGAGTTCAAAACTTTACCCAATAGCAACCGCGAAGTAGCAGATTAGACAATTTGCAACTTGCTTACGAACATTATCTCAAAAGGCCCATTCAGTGGAAAAATAAGGCCAAGCATGAACCACAGTAAATATTCATGGATCATAATGATGATAAAGGCTATAGTTTCAATGCCACTTCATATGTAGGGGGCAGGGGCGATGGTTCACTCAAATTCCCATCTTTCTTTGCCTTATAGGACAGACTAATATGCCACATGACTAAAACATGGTGAAAGGTACTTCTCCAAAAAATAAACATGAAAGGTAATTAATAATAATATTGCCACTTTCCCAAGCCCTATTTAATGACCTTCATGGATGACCATTAAGCTCACACTTAACACAAAACTCTTATATGTAGTTTTAATTTTCTAAGCCATGGAAAAGATCCATGAAATATCTCTCTTAGATCATATTCCCTCCAAAAAAACTTCTCTTACCAAAGTTGTCAGCCTAGTTCTTTGCTCAGTGCTCATTTTAGGGACAATTGGTTTCTTTGCTAGTAGTTATGTAAATGTTAACAACCGTTTTTCATCTGATTCACTCTCATCATACCATGTTTGTGGCAATGCCCATGAACCCATTTCCTGTCTAGCCATGGTCTCCGAGGTAGCCTCCAATGGAGCACTCCAACGAGGCAACATGGGCCCGCTAGAGACCCTTCTAGGCAAATCCATGATCCAAGTGGAACAAACCATGAAAATGGCGAGTGACGCCCACCAGAGGATCAATGATCCCAAACATCAGGCAACCGTTGATGTTTGTGTGGACCTCTTGGACATGTCCGTGGACAGGCTAAGGGGCTCTCTAGAGGCCCTTGGTGTTGGGAAAATTGCTTCTCATTCAGATGTCCATGCATGGCTAAGTGGTGTCCTTACTAACTATTTCACTTGTCTTGATGGGCTAGATGGCTCTTCCAGGTCCTTACTGGAGAGTAGCCTCAATGAATTGATAGCTAGAGCCAGGGCCTCTCTTGCAATGTTTGTTGCATTGGCTCCTAAGCAACCTGATAGTTTTCTTAAGGCGGTGACTGATAAATTTCCAGCTTGGCTATCAAGCAACGATAGGAAGCTTTTTGAAGCATTTTTGCACCAGGACATAAATTTCAAGGCCAATGTTGTGGTGGCCAAAGATGGTAGTGGCAAATACAAGACTGTGAGTGAGGCTGTGGCTGCTGCTCCAGTTAAATCCGCCAACCGCTATGTTATTTATGTCAAGAAGGGAACCTACAAAGAAAATGTCCAGATTGGGAAAAACAAAAAGAATATAATGCTAGTGGGTGATGGAATGGCTTCTACTGTTATCACAGGCAGCTTAAATGTTATCGACGGATGCACAACTTATAAATCAGCTACTGTGGGTAAGGATCTTAACAATATGCTTAACTTATTACATTCAACTAAAAGAGTTTGTTTGGTATCACTTATCAGTGTGAGATACTGACATTTTCAAAACAAAAACAAAAACAAAAAATTCTTCATAATCCAAACAACTTTTGAGTTTTGACAGACTACGTTCTGTCATTTTAAGTTTTCAGTTACGAGTCCTGTTGGAATCAGTGATAAATCTTTTTTTTTTTTTTTGATAGGACTCAGTAATAATTTTTACTGAACTATTCAAACATTTAAATGAATTTTAATTTTAATAGTTTGAAACACTAAACTGGAAACATATGATGATGCAGATTGAAACTTTTTTCTCTATTATACACAGGTGTATTACACTCCTTTCACAAAATCATTTCTCACTTCTTCTTGACAGATGCAGGAAGATAGCTATCCACTTTCCCGGAATAGTAACAGTTTAAAGTTGAATAATTTTTAATTTTATATTAATTTTCTTTTGAAAAAGATAAATATTCATCTTTATTTATCACACAAATCTTTTGATTAAAAAAGCTTTGTTAGGACAGGGGTGGACAAATTGGATTCAGTGCACTTACCCGATTGTAAGTAAGAGCAACATCAATCATGATCAAACATAAGAAACATCCACCAACATGCAACAGCAAACATAACAAATCCACATTTCACAAAGCTATGATTTTCTGATTACAGCTAAAACATTCAATCTGGGAAGGATATTGGTAATCAAGAAAAAAAAAAATCTAGGAAGGGTACCAAACCGGTTCTTAGTGTTCGTACTTTGTCGGTACAAAAGGAGTGGTCACATAGAACTGCTTTACACTTTATCCATTCAAATTGAACTTTTAAAGTGTATAGTTTGGAGTAATTTTGCTGCTTAAGTGATTACTAAACTGTTTGGACAAAATAATGCAGCTGTGGACGGGGATGGATTCATGGCACAAGATATCTGGTTCCAGAACACAGCAGGTCCACAGAAACACCAGGCAGTGGCTCTTCGTGTGAGTTCCGATAAGTCAGTCATAAACCGCTGTCAGATTGACGCCTATCAAGACACCCTCTATGCTCATAGCCTGAGGCAGTTCTATAGGGACTGCCAAATCACAGGCACTGTGGACTTCATCTTTGGCAACGCAGCTGTGGTCTTCCAAAAATGTAAGATAGTAGCAAGAAAGCCCATGAGCCAGCAGTTCAATGCTGTTACTGCCCAAGGCAGAGAGGACCCCAACCAAAACACTGGGACGTCACTGCAGAGCTGCCAGATAGTGTCAAGCTCTGACCTTAAGCTGGATAAGGGCTCATTCAAGTCATATTTGGGGCGACCATGGAAGAACTACTCAAGAACTGCTGTGCTGCAGTCATTCATCGAGGACCATATTGATCCCTCTGGATGGGTGCTGTGGGATCAGTTTACTAATACAAAGGCCGTGTACTATGGGGAGTATGGAAATACAGGACCGGGTGCTGGTACTAGCAAGAGGGTGAAGTGGCCTGGTTACCATGTCATTACTAATGCTGCTGAAGCTAGGAAGTTTACGGTGGCTGAACTGATTCAAGGCACATCGTGGTTGCAGTCCACTGGGGTAACTTTCTCTGAAGGGCTGTGAATTTCCATTACTGTTCTGTTGTTAAATTTCTCTATGAAATAAGAAGGTAGCTTTGTTGTCTTGCTCTAGTAGTTTAGTGATGTGCCATTGTCAGCCTTTTCTAATGAATGCCATTTTCATTGAGCTCCCATTTAAACCTGATCTTAAACTCTGATACATCCATTCTATGTTTCCTAGAATTCGATCTCACCTCCCTTTCTGACAAGCCAACAGATTGATATGCTTGATGACTATAGGAACATATAGAAAACTAGAGAATGACCAATAGAAATTGTATATGCATGAAACTGGTCCTTCTCCGAAACCGAAATCATTGTGCAAATGATCATCAAAAGTAAGATCAAATATACATGATTTTATCTTCATGGGTAACAATCAGAGTAAGAGATAAAAAAATTATCAATCTTAAAATTTAGAGAAATGATTTCCTCTTATTACCATAGGAACCCTGAACTCGCAATCCTTCTTAACAAGGAGACTGTTGTTAGATCCTGCAAATCAGCTCAGAACTTTGATAAGAACAATTTTCATTTTTTGGTCTATAACTTCAGAAACTGTAAAGTTCCACTTGCTTTACCTTACAGTTACACTTGCAGTTAATATTGAATATTTGAATGGTGAACATTACTTACGAATTCCTAAATTAGCAGATGGATTAGCATAATTCTCTTTAGGTAGTAAGTGGAGGTGGCATGCAACTGTCATAATTCATTCCACGCCTTTGGACTGTAAAACTATCTCCGATGACGATACCAGGTCTTTTTTTTAGCTGCAAACCAGCTGCTTTCTTCTTGAGAGAGTGAACATTTTTGCTGTAAATCTGTTTAATTTGTTGAAAATACTCACTGATTTGAGTAGTGGCCAATTATGGGATCGGACTTGTAACTTTAGTTAGAAACCATTTTGTTAATTATGGGTGACAAGCTCCGGCAGCCTCAGGCAGAATTCAAAATGGGTTGTGTTGGAAACAACAGCTTAGCAAGCCAAAGAATGTCTGTCATCACTCATCACACACATCGGATCTTATTGGACATTTGTTTACTCTCACAATGCTAGCTAGCTAGCTCTGAATTTCTGATGCAAGATAACTAATAAACGGATCACAATGACAATAAGTAGCTAGTAAGTTTCTCTAGAGAGTTGTAGGAAGAGCCACCTTTCATAAGACAAAGCGTTGTCTTCTCTTTAAAGCTTGCAGCTCTGTTTCTCATCTCTTCTCCTTCTTCTTCCACCCTCACTCTCATGATCACCCGCTCTACTTCTTCCCTTTTAATCCCCTTCTCCAACTGCAGTCCGGTTCTCCAATTATCGCTTACATTCCTTGCATTTATAGTCTGGTCTGCAAAGAAAGGCTGGCAAATCATTGGCACCCCTTCGCTAATGCTCTCAATTGTCGAATTCCATCCACAGTGAGTCCAAAACCCTCCAACAGAAGGATGAGCCAGAACCTCTTGTTGAGGTGCCCACTTGACAATATACCCTCTACCACCCACTATGTCGATATAACCCTCTGGTAACGGATCATCTACTTCCGTGCCTTGAATCAACCATGGCCTGACCACCCACAAGAAAGGTTGCATGCTGTTGGCCAGTCCCCAAGCTATCTCATGAAATTCAACCTCACTCACACTCGCAAGGCTCCCAAAGCTTACATAGAGAACTGACTTTGGTGCTTGTGTGTTTAGCCAGGAAATGGAAGTTTGGTCTTGTGTCCATAGGCTGCTTGCAAAAGTTGGTGAGTGATTGTGTAACGGGCCTATTGTGAAGACGGGGATGGGAAGAGCTTCACGGACTGTGGTTAGGACAGAGCTTTCGAGTTCCTCGAATGTGTTGCAGATGATTCCTAGAGAACTTTTTGTGTCTTTGACACCGGAGTCCACTAAGCTGAGGAGTAGCTCTGAAGGAAGATCCTTGACTTTGAGAGGTGGAAGCTCCAACACCGGTTCATCTAATTTAGTCTTTGAAATTTGAGTCAGAGAATATAGATGTGTCAAGGAAATGAGAAAGAACATTAATCTTCAGTAGCAAAACCTGCAGACAGATGTACACTGGCAGTGGGAAGCACTTAGTTATGGTGATGTAGTCGATGTTACCCGTTGGACAAATTTTCAACTATTTCAATTCCAGTTGTGAAGATTCAAGTCAAATGGTATCCAAACTTGTTTTTACAGATTTTCTCCACAAGAATAGAGGAGAAATTTAGGCATCAAGAAAAAGTTGCTCCTGTGGTTAGATTTTATGAATTGATAAATCCTTCCTATTAGAATAGGTTTATGCAAAGGGCTAAATCAATCGGATTCGATACAGCCTTTAAAATTTACTATACGTAGAGAAATAGCTTAGATCCTTACTAGTAATTGATCATTACTTTGATTCTAGCAAGTTACTAGTATTAAGTCGGAGTATTAGTAGGTAGTACCTTGCAGAGGGAAGTAGCCCTTTTCGCGTAGCATTGGCAAGGAATCATAAACAAGAAACGTTGACAGGCAACCAGTCCCGAGGGTGATCCTAGGAAGGTTGAAGGTATCAGCAACAGCCCTGGTGAAGTGCCACATAGGATCTGCTATCAAGCAAAACTTATTAGCGACTTGAAGGTCATAATTATCCCGTAAAATCCGGGACAAGCAATCCCGGAATGGCTGTAAGCAGTTTGTGTTGAGGATAGACAAGATAGAGAAAGACTCAGGGGCTGAAGAAGCTTTGTCAGACGACAAGCCATCATCGATAAAGTGGAAGGTAAAATGGGGGAAATTGATAGGATCAGGAGACCTATGATGGGTGTGGATTATGGTTATAGAGAAGCCCCTGGAGTGAAGGAGAGTTGCTAGATGCAACATTGGCGTTATATGGCCTTGAAGGGGAAAAGGGAACAACAGCAATCTACGACTCATCTTGTTCAGCTGGGGGAAAAACTTGGAACTTTCAACCACTTATTCAAAGCTCAAGGCTGAGCTTCTTGGATTTTAGTTACACTTACACAGAAAACCTTATTTAATGTAAAAGATGTTTCGTTTTAGTGGGAGGATCGTCATCCTCATCGCTTTGATAAGCCTATAGTCAAAGTGGGTGCCTGTTATGTGCATTGTTTTCATCGCTCTGATGTTGAAATATAATTCTCAATTTCTCATGACTCTCAAGACCATTACCATATAAATAAGACGCACATCATGCAATAATTTGCACAGTAATACGCACTCTTTATGTTTGTTTAATGAAGTATACTAATGCTTCCCTGTCGCTCTATGCACTCTATGCAGTTGCACTCAATACATTTATGAACTAAGTTACTAGTTGACTGGTGCCAGGGTGTGTGAGCTAGCGACCAGCAACAAAAGAAAGTGAAATGGCCTGGTTACCATGTCATTACTAATGCTGCTGAAGCTCGGAAGTTTACGGTGGCTGAATTGATTCGAGGCGCTTCGTGGTTGCAGTTCACTGGGGTAACTTTCTCTTAAAGGGCTCTAAATTTCAGTTTATGCTGTCTTGCTCTAGTGATGTGCTACTGGGTGCCTTTTCTAGTGAGTGCCATTTTCATTGAGCTCCCATTTAAATTTGATCTTGAACTCTATACATCTACTCTATACTTCCAAGAGTTCAGTTTCACCCCCCTTACTAACAAGCAAACAGAATCAGATGTTGGATGAATTTAGGAACACAGAGAAAAGAATTAAAAGAAATTAAACAATCATAAAATTCCTCTCTATAATTGTTGTCCAATGATAATCCAAAGAAAAAAATTGTAAAAATAAACATGAATTTATCTTCATGGGTAATCAATGAGAGAATATCAACTTTATCAATCTTACTAATAATAAATTAAAAATCTAAAAAACTTTATCAATTGTCAAAGTTTAGAGAAGTGATTTCGTGTTATGACCATTGGAACCCATGGTCCTTTCTACCAAAGAGACTATTGTTAGATCCTGAAACTTGGTTCACATATCTGGTTAGATCGAATTTCAATTTGTTGCTTTAGGTTACAAAAACTGTAAAGCTTTTCTTTCTAAAAAAATATAATAAAAACTGTAAAGCTTTGCCTTACTATTCCACTTGCAGTTGATATCGAATGATGAAACAATATTCGAGTGTTTGAGAGGTAAGAGCTCGTCGTTCCTATTCGAGTATTGGATTTCATGGCTGAGTATAGTTCAATAAAATGCAAATACACACAACTGATTATATTTATTATCTGAAACAGAACATTTCTGAATTTGGCAGATACAAGATAAACGGATCACAATGACAACAAGTAGCTAATAAGTTTCTCTAGAGATTTGTAGGAAGAGCCACCTTCCATAAGACAAAGCGTGGCCTTCTCTTTAAAGCTTGCAGCTCTGTTTCTCATCTCTTCTCCTTCTTCTTCCACCATCACTCTTCTGATCACCCTCTCTATTTCTTCCCTTTTCATCATCTCCTTCTCCATCTGCAATCCAGTTCTCCAATTGTCGATTACATTCCTTGCGTTTATAGTCTGATCAGCAAAGAAGGGCTGGCAAATCATTGGGACCCCTTCACTAATGCTCTCAATTGTGGAGTTCCATCCACAATGAGTCCAAAACCCTCCAACAGCAGGATGAGCCAGAACCTCTTGTTGAGGTGCCCACTTGACAATATGCCCTCTACTGCCCACTGTGTCGATATAACCTTCTGGTAACGGATCATCTACTTCCGTGCCTTGAATCAACCAGGGCCTGACCACCCACAAGAAAGGCTGCATGCTGTTGGCCAGTCCCCAAGCTATCTCATGAAAATCGACCTCACTCACACTCGCAAGGCTCCCAAAGCTCACATAGAGAACTGACTTGGGTGCTTTTGTGTTTAGCCAGGAAATGGAAGTTTGATCCTTGTGTCCATAGGCTGGTTGCACAAGTTGGTGAATGAGCATGTAACGGGCCTATTGTGAAGACGGGAATGGGAAGAGCTTCGCGGACTGTAGTTAGGACAGAGCTTTCGAGTTCCTCGAATGTGTTGGTGATGATTCCTACGGAACTCTTTGTCTCTTTGATTAGGGTGTCCCCTAAGCTGCGGAGTAACTCTGGAGGAAGATCCTTGACTTTGAGAGGTGGAAGCTCCAACACTGGTTCATCTGATTTAGTCTCTGAAACGTGAGTCGGAGAAGATAGATAATTAGATATCAAGGCAATGAGAAGGGACATTAATCTTCACCAGCAAAACCTGCAAACAAATGTTCACTTGGCAGAGAGAAGCACTTAATTAGTTCTGATGGTGATGTGGTCTATGTTACCTGTTGGAAAAATATTCTACTATTTGGATTCAAGTTGTGAAGATTAAAGTCAAATGGTCTTCTTCATTAATGAAAATGGTATCCAAACTTTAAAACTTACATGTTCTTACAGGTTTTCTGGTCAACCACAAGAATAGAGTAGAAATTTAGTCATCAAGCAAAAGTTTGCTCCTCTGGTTAGATTTTGTGAATTGACAAATCCTTCCTTTTAGAATAGGTTTGATTCATGCAAAGGGCTAAATCAATGGGATTCTACCACGATCCACTCTAGGTGCACATCTGACAATGACATTATGATGAAATTGCCTACTTTGATTCTAGCCCATTGTGAGAGTATCTGTTTTCCATTGAACAGCACGTTACTAATATTAATGGAGTATTTGTAGCTAGTACCTTGTAGAGGGAAGTAGCCCTTTTGGCGTAGATTTGGCAAGGCATCAAAAACGAGAAACGCTGACATGCAACCAGTCCCGAGGGCAATCCTAGGCAGGTTGAAGCTATCAGCCACAGCCCCGGTGAAGCCCCAGATAGGATCTGCTATCAAGCAAAACTTAGCGAAAAGAGGGTGTAGCCCGGACAAGCAATCTCGGAATGGTTGTAAGCAGTTTGTGTTGAGGACAGACATGGTAGCAAAAGACTCAGGGGCCGAATCAGCTTTGTCAGACAAGCCATCATCGATAATATGGAAGTTAAAATGGGGGAAACTGATAGGATTAGGAGACCTATGGTGGGTGTGGATTATGGTGATAGAGAAGCCCCTGGAGTGGAGAAGAGTTGCTAGATGTAACATTGGCGTTACATGGCCTTGAAGGGGAAATGGGAACAGCAGCAATCTACAACGACTTGCTTTGCTCATGTTTCTCACCCTTTATTAGAGAATAGAGATAGAGCTCTCAACCACTTATTCAAAGTTCAAGTTTTGAGTTTCTTGGGTTTTAGTTACAAAGTCTTAAGTATCTTATTTAATGTAAAGATGTTTCTTTGGTCGATAAGCCCATATTGAAAATGTGGCTGCTATGTGCATTGGTTTTCGACGCTTTGCATGATGAAATATAGTACACATAACTCTTAAGACCACTACCATTTGAAAAAGACGCGCATCATGCATGTCGTTGATACTCGGGGGTTTAATTGTACAGTGATACGCACTCTTGTCGGTCTGTTTAATATCCAAGGGACCCCTTGTGGCTCTATGCAATACCACTTACATTTTGTTCAATTATTCTATTATTCGCACCGTTCTATTTCGTTCTATTCCATATCGTTCCATTGTTCATTGTCCTACATAGAGTTGGCAAAAAGTAACCTAACTCGATGATCAACTCGAACCCGATCGAAACTCGACCCGAAAAGATCCAAACCCAAAATGACCCGACCCATTTTGACCCGAGACTGAAATGACTCGACCTGAACTGAATCCAGAAGTTGTGAAACAATATTTGTCAAACCCGTTGGATAACCCGAAACCGAAGCCGTATTTGACCCGATGTATTCGACCCGTAGTCAACCCGACCCGAACCCAACCCGAACCCGACCTAACCGACCCGTTTGCCAGATCTAGACTCCCGCACCCATTTTGTTAAAGAGAACAGCTTGTTAAACACAATTTTTCCAAAGCTTGTATAGTCAATTCCAACTTTTTGTATACACCAAAATCTTTTAAAATTGACCACAACTATGCAATCTAACCCCTTCTTTAAAGTTCTAATTAAATCTCTACCGTTCATTCTAATTAATTTAAAATATTTATTTTATATTTGACAAGAAATCCTCTATTCTAATTATGACCCATCGGCCCCCCATGATGATACATGTATGATATTTTTATTTTTTTTTGAGTAAAGATACATGTATGATATATGAAGTAATCATGCCCCATGGGATCATCATACAACAACATAGCAACATCATCATTAAAATATTTATTTAGTGCTTATCTTTTAAAACTTTTTAGTTATTTTTCTCATTTCCTTCGTCTCTTTTTTCTTTTCTTCTTTTTGATTTCCTATTCTTTTTCTTAGTCTTAGAATACTTAAGCTTTTGTTTTTTTAGATCATACGTTTATTTCATTGTCTTTAATTACTTTTTAGCCTCAACTCTTTGTTTTCTTATTCTTTTTGATTAAATGGGAGTTAGGTGTTTGAATGGCCTAGCTATATCAAAATACTTTTTAAAAAAAAAATGGGCCTATCTATTCCTACGTTGGTGAAGTGCCTTGTTTGAACTACAAAAGAAATTGAGGTAATGTTTTTTATTTCAAGTTGTCACTTTTTAATATCACTAGTAATCAAACTCGTGCGATGCACAATTTGTTAGTGGTTGGATGTAATTTTTCTATTTTATTATAATTGGACTCTTTGAATATATCTCTTATTTTTAAACACCATATTTTCAAATTTATTTATATGAATGAACATTGCACAAAAACTTGTTTAAGACGGCCTTATCGTAACTTTTGGTGAGACGATGGTCACTTTTTAGTGAATAAGGGTCACGACTCATAAAAAGAAAGTTACTCGTATATTTCTAAATAGTGACTCCATTTTTCTGTGAGTTGGTCTCACACAAAACGTGCTATTAACATAGTATACGATTTTACATGTTTCTTATATAAACATATTGTAATTTTGCAAATTCATATTGTTCTTAAGTATTTTCCATTGTAAATCTGATTGTGTAAATAACAGTCATTATTTTTCACAGATGTGTAGAGAGTTATATACTTATATTCGATTTTGAATATTTGACAAAGATGTTGTATAGCTCCAATAAAACTCTAGAGGGTTCATCATAAATCACACCCTACATTTCATCATCAAAAACACTATTTAATTTTCTTGTTAAAATGCTTGCTTACATGGCATTCTTAAGTGGCATGGTATATATTATATATTCCAAAATATGTCAACTTTAGACATATTATTATTATTATTATTATTATTATTATTATTATTATTATTATTATTATTATTATTATTATTATTATTATTATTATTATTATTATTATTATTATTTTCTTTTCTTTTTTTTACCTATGTTTTGCCTAATGTGATTCATGACTAAATTTGGAGTTCATCATTAACAAGGTATATTCTCATTTGATATTCCTATGTGTAATATGTTAACTTTGTTTAGTTACTACTTGTGTACCTCTATAATTATTAATCTAGATAGTTGAGTCGTGAGTTACTCGACACGACTCCCACTTGATTTTTATATTTTTTGGGAATTGGCAAAGGCGCAAAGGACTAATAGGAATCGAACATTCAATCTAAATGTTGAGGGACGATGACACTCGTAATTATTGAAGCCAAACTCTAGACCTACATTAGACAAACTATGTTGATCGATATGACCACAACTCAACTAGATAAACTCATGAGCTACTCAATCACTGTTTCATTTTATATTTTGAGTGAATTTATAAGTATTTACGTATACATAGTGACCTACATAAAGGTAAATTTTACAAAAGATAACAATAATTATGTCAAATTTTACTTTTTATTTGTTTATTTTATACCTATTAAATTAAATATATAAAAGACTATAAAAATATAAACTAAAAGGTGACTGAACACAGTACAAAACAAAACCTACGGTGCCAGTAGTGTTTGTTTGGTGTTACCACATTTTTGATCTCACCACAACAACACCGAGTAAGACCAATTTCGTACTTGATAATGACCGATTTGGATTTAAACTTAGTTTTTTAAATTCACAAACTGATATTGGTTTGATCTTAATAATTTAGATATAAATTTAGACTATTAATACTAAATTTTTATTTTCTTAAAAATATTTAGTATAAGTTAGGATGGTCAAACCCAATGGCGTTAATAGTAAAAACCAAAGTTGTAAATTAATATTAATTATTAAGATTGACAATGTAATATTAAATTGGTTTTAATCAATTATGAGATTGGTTGTAACATTTTAATAATCATGTGTTTTTGCTAGTAAAAAAAAAAGGGTGCAACAACTAGATAATTTCATGGGCTACTCAATTACTGTTTCATTTTATATTTTGAGTGAATTTTTAAGTATTCACGTACACATAGTGTCCAACATAAAGGTAAATTTTACAAAATTTAACAACAATCATGTCAAATTTAACTTTTTGTTCGTTTATTTTATACTTATTAAATTAAATATCTAAAACACTATAAAAATATAAAATAAAAGGTGACTGAACATAGTACAAAATAAAAGGGTCGGGAACACAAGTGTAATTAAATTGAGCGAGCAACACACACGTAATGTCCTATATTCCGAAGCTAGAGTTTGGAGAGTCGAGTTTAGTGCAACTCGAACTCGATCGACTCACTCATTTAAGAGCCCAATTATCACATATCATAATATAGATATATCTATTTGTAACTTGTTTGAAGTATATATATTTTAACAAATTAATCACATTTCCAATAACCTACAATGCAGTAGTGTTTGTTTGGCGTTACCACATTTTTGATCTCACTACAACAAGACCGAGTAAGACTAATTTCGTACTTGATAATGACTGATTTGGATTTAAACTTAGTTTTTTAAATTCACAAACTGATATTGATTTGATCTTAATAATTTAGGTATAAATTTAGACTATTGATACTATATTTTTATTTTCTTAAAAACATTTAGTATAAGTTAGTATGGTCAAATCCAATAGCGTTAACAGTAAAAACCAAAGTTGTAAATTAATATTAATTATTGAGATTGACAATGTAATATTAAATTGGTTCTAATCAATTATGAGATTGGTTGTAACTTATTAATAATCATGTTTTTTGCTAGTAAAAAAAAAAGGTGCAACAACTAGATAAACTCATAGGCTACTCAATCACTGTTTTATTTTATACTTTGAGTGAATTTATAAGTATTTACGTACACATATTGACCTACGTAAAGGTAAATTTTACAAAATTTAACAATAATTATGTCAAATTTTACTTATTTTTGTTTGTTTATTTTATACCTATTAAATTAAATATCTAAAACACTATAAAAAAATATAAAATAAAAGGTGACTGAACATAGTACAAAACAAAAGGGTCAGGAACACAAGTCTAGTGTAATTAAATTGAGCGAGCAACACACACGTAATGTCCTATATTCTGAAGCTAGAGTTTGGAGAGTCGAGTTTAGTGCAACTCGAACTCGATCGACTCACTCGTTTAAGAGCCCAACTATCACATATCATACTATAGACATATCTATTTGTAACTTGTTTTAAGTATATATATTTTAACAAATTAATCACATTCCCAATAACCTATGATGCAGTAGTGTTTGTTTGGTGTTACCACATTTTTTATCTCACTACAACAAGACCGAGTAAGACCAATTTCTTACTTGATAATGACTGATTTGGGTTTAAACTTAGTTTTTTAAATTCACGATATTGGATTGATCTTAATAATTTAGGTATGAATTTAGACTATTGATACTATATTTTTATTTTCTTAAAAACATTTAGTATAAGTTAGTATGGACAAACCCAATAGCGTTAATAGCAAAAACCAAAGTTGTAAATTAATATTAATTATTAAGATTGACAATGTAATATTAAATTGGTTCTAATCAATTATGAGATTTGTTGTAACTTATTAATAATCCTGTATTTTGCTAGTAAAAAAAAAAAGTGCACAACTAGATAAACTCATGGGCTACTCAATCACTGTTTCATTTTATATTTTGAGTGAATTTATAAGTATTTACGTATACATAGTGACCTACATAAAGGTAAATTTTACAAAATTTAACAATAATTATGTCAAATTTTACTTATTTTTGTTCGTTTATTTTATACCTATTAAATTAAATATCTAAAACACTATAAAATATAAAATAAAAGGTGACTGAACATAGTACATAACAAAAGGGTCAGGAACACAAGTCTAGTGTGATTAAATTGAGCGAGCAACACACGCGTAATGTCCTATATTTCGAAACTAGAGTTTGGAGTGTCGAGTTTAGCGTAACTTGAACTCGATCAACTCACTCGTTTAAAAGCCCAACTATCACATATCATACTATAGACATATTTATTTGTAATTTGTTTTAAGTATATATATTTTAACAAATTAATCACATTCCCAATAACCTACGGTACATCAGTGTTTGTTTGGTGTTACCACATTTTTTTATCTCAATACAATAAGACTGGGTAAGACCAATTTCGTACTTGATAATGATTGATTTGGATTTAAACTTAGTTTTCTAAATTCACAAACTGCTAATGGTTTGATCTTAATAATTTAGATATAAATTTAGACTATTGATACTATATTTTTATTTTCTTAAAAACATTTAGCATAAGTTAGTGTGGTCAAACCCAATGGCGCTAATAGTAAAAACCAAAGTTGTAAATTAATATTAATTATTAAGATTGACAATGTAATATTAAATTGGTTTTAATCAATTATGAGATTGGTTGTAACTTATTAATAATCATGTTTTTTGCTAGAAAAAAAAGGGTGCAAGTGAATGGCGATCGAGACACCCCTGATACGCCATGTTCGGACTCTCGTGTTCAACAACGAACATATCTGACTAACTGAACAACCAACGCAAGTACTGGCCCGTCAACGTAGCACCAACAAGGGGCTACTATAGTTTCTAGAAGCCAGCAAACACAAGGCATGGGAAGAATAGGGATTCGAACCCATAACATTGCCTTATCAAACCACTTGGAAGTAAGTTTGGAACCACTAACCTCGTTGGTTATTGATAATCATGTTTAATTATTATGGAGGCTACACAAATGTGGTTGTTAGAGTACCGTACAAATGTGCTAGTTAGAGTATCATACAAATTGTCCAAATAAATATGTAACATTCTAATAACTAAAGGACCTCGCTTAGATACTTCAAAAGACTAATTATCAAATAAGTTGAAATGCTAATAAGCTCACCAAGGTGATCGTTTTGCAAGGTGTTCATTTAATTAGCGATTGGGGAAGAAAGTGGCTCTAAGTGGCACTTTTTAGCGCATCCTTGTACTTTCCAAATGCTATACTACAATGATTGTGTGGTGGGATATCACTTTTTTCTTACCTTCATAATAATTTGGTAGGCCACATCATAGGAGTGGATAATAACAAGTTCGCACTTCTTGATAACTCAGCTCATTCATATTCACTCTACTTCTTAATAATTTGATTTTAGTTGGTTCTTGACTAAATATAATATTAGTTGGAACTATTGATAAGTTTATTGACACTTAGCCCTAACACATTTTATTTCTTAAATTTTTACTAGATGTTTGGATAGTCAAATCCAATTACATGAATGGTATTGAGCAATTCCAAGTTATAATTACAATTACTTATTAAGATTGGTAATTTTAATAACAAATATGTGTTGATTAATTATAAGATTGGTTGTAACTATCAATACTCATGTTTAATTAGTGTTGTGGCTAGATTAATATAGTAACCACCATAAAAATGGTCCAAAACGCTATATATAACAAACTAATAACTAAACAACCTCCTTTAGATACTTGGAACGTCAAATGATCAAATAAGCTTGCCTAGCAAGATTAACATCCAAAAAAGGTCTCTGGTACTAAGTATATGAGTATTGTCAATCTTGTATATATAGAAGCTTTTTTTCATTGTATATAATAATAATAATAATAATAATAATAATAATAATAATAATAATAATAATAATAATAATAATAATAATAATAATAATAATAATAATTATTATTATTATTATTATTATTATTATTATTATTATTTTATTTTATTTTATTTTATTTTTCTTTCTTCCATGTGACCTATGTTTATTTAGTTACAACCATATATCATACTAGTTGTAACTATTTACAATTTGTTATAGATATAAATTTTCATTGATGAATATCATTGTTAAAAACAAGGTTAATCATGGCTATACTTGAAGTTTGTCATTACTAAAGTTATGAGTTACATGGTGCGTATCACTTAGATTTGGCAAAAATTTCATACATTTCAATGTGTTTGGACTTGTAAATTAACTTTTCTTGAAGATAATGTAACAATTGCAGGTTTCCAGTAAAAAATAACATAACATGTATTCATAATTAAATACCAAAATCATTCAAATATCACTTTAGATTGAACTAGATAACACTATGACCCTAACTAACTCCTAATTATATTTAAGATAATCAATAAAAGAAATGACACTACCACCTATTTTTCATGAAAGTTAATACCAGCACCCTACGTGATTATTGTCTAGAACTACATACATATACAAGAGGGTGTAGCCAAATAAAACCTTACTTTAATTACAAAAGCTTGTACAAGACAAAAAGGTATTTGAATTTGGGATTGAGAAGGTCCATAAGAACACAATCGACTCGTAGGTTAAGTATTATTATGACTTGGTATTCTAAATATTTTGTGTATGCATGGTCAACAATTGTGGTGGTTTTAATGTTCCAAAAAAAAAAGTCATTAAGGTTATGTACTAGTATATATGGTTTCATGGTTTTTTCTTTTTAGCGTTGCTTAAATTGTGCAATTTTAAAATTGCTCAGGTCTTCTATATGTCCTACAACCATGTACCGGGTCCTTCCAACACATTAGCTAATATATAAGTGATACGCACTGATGTAATTTTTAATCTTATTACTTAATTAAAAAAATTATATAATTATATTTTATTATATGCTAACAAGCTTTGACATGGTAGACATATATCTAGTAATGTTTAGTTCTTTTCACTTGAATAAAACTTAACTGAAATGAATATATTTGTATTGAAGTGAACTGAGTTGAATATTTTCGATTGACATTTAACCCTTTGTAACTCATCATAACTCCATCGATATTGGACCAATTTGAAAGTATACATTGAGAAATCGCGAATTAATATTGAAATAAAAAAAGGCCGTTGTTATTGCCAGACCTAAAAATACTAATGCCAGGTCATTAATTATTTGAGTTGACAATGTAGCCCTTCATATTAATAAGGCAAAATACATATTCTCTCCCATACAATCTTTAATTGCCTTTTTTACAAACAAAAATTATGAAAAATGTATTAGGATTAGGGATCCAATAATTTCACTAATTTAGCATTAAATTTGGAAGGGAGATTGAATTGAGAATAATATCACATCATATATTATATTGCTCTCATCCTATCATAAGTCATAACCCATGGCTCTTTGATTTCCATGATTCTGATCTCTTTTGCTAAATATCTTCGTCCTCATGTATTATTCTAGTTCTATATGCTTACTATAGCCATGTACAACGTAACTTCTCCAATCAAATTTTTAGAAAAAGAAGCTAACCTAGCAAGATCATTTTTATCCAAAAATAATAACTTAGTTTTAAAAATTGCTAGCAAAATTATAAAAAGATTTCATTAAACCGTTTGAGAACTAAAATAGTAGTTACTACGAAATTCTAAAAAAAATATTGTAGCACTTAATTATAGACATCTATAAAACTCTTGACAGAGCTTCATCATTACTGATTAGGACGTAGCACACTATTTACATTTTTTTTTGTTGAGGGGGAAGTACACTCTTTACGTAAGGATTATATAACTTGTAAATTCTAATTGCATCCTCCATAATATTATAATAGAAAAGAAAAAAAATCAAGCAAATAAATGTTTGCATCTCATTAATTAATTCATAATTGTCGTTGGTGAATAACATGCCCAACAACCCAAGCAATTGAAGTTATTGCATATTTCAACTATTTTATTTTTGGATCTTAGATATTTTGTATCAATGAAAATATTCTTTATAATTTTGGAAACATTTTATTTGACTATCATTATGATTAAAATAGATAGATACTTAATAGGTAAATAAGCTAAGAAAGCGTAAATAAAGCCATACTACAAAAAGAGAATGATTTAGGTTGCCTAATTAATATAAAGGGCTAAATTGTCTACTCAAAGATTTTTGGGTCTGGCATTAGTGTTTTTTGACCTGGCAATAACAACCGCCTAAAAAAAATTGAATGTTAAGTCTCTACATGATCGAACTGAATTAAACTTAATGAAATTGAATTGAACGGAACAGAACAACCCTAAATTATGATTAATAAATGCTTCAGTGATAAAGAAAAATTATATTAGCAGTAACTACCAACCATTTACACCATGCTTCTTTGTCAAATGAAATGAAAGAAAAAAGAAAAAAATAAAAGGAAAAGAAGAAAGAAAAAAAGAAAAAGTAATGTACACAACACACTGATAATTGACGTGCGTATTACTTCGAAGTAACATATTGATGGTGAATGGTGAAGATACATTGTGGGTGATATAAATATGGTAATAACAATCGTATATTATGATGGGTGATCATGATGATAGAGATTTTTAGAGTAGTCTATTGCCAAATCAAGGCATTTCTACATTAATTTTTTTTTCCTTGAAGGTGAAAAAATGAAAGTAAGAAAGTTTAATTTACTTCAGATGTTGATATATATATATATATATATATATATATATTTTAATGTCGAATAATGATGTATGATGAGATATGATTGATGATACATAGTTATACATGATGGGCATGCTCCCACATATCTAGGAGGATTAGTTACCAAATTAAAAAGCTTTTATATTAATTATATTTGTACACCGCAGTTTGAGAGAGAGAGAGAGAGAGAGAGAGAGAGAGAGAGAGAGAGAGGATCTGGTGAGAAGGCTAGCTACAGTGAGATGGTGAGAAGTGATCTCAGCCATCTATCGCACAAATCTAACGGTGTAGGATGATCGTGTCATTAGTGGCACTGATGTAAATTTCGCAAAGCTTAAGAAACGGTCACAAGTCACAACCTGATAGTTGGGCCAAGCGTTTCTCTCTCCTCGTTCTCTCTCTCATTGCCTTCTATCTCTATCTCCTCACGCAAAATCAAATTTCTTCCTTCGTTTCTCTCTCTTTAAAGCTAATTAGATTTCCAAATTGTAAAATTCACGCAAAATGAAACTCAAATTCCTCAATAAGTTTCATTTTTTCCCAATAATCAACAATAATCTCTGAACCAAAATCCAGATATCTCTAAAAATTGAATTGTTCAATTTCAATTTCGGACGAGATGAAGTTAAAGATCAACAAATCCTGCAATCTCAATTCCATCTCCTTTTTGCCTCCTCACACCAGGTTTGGTCACTTAAGTTCCTCTCTTCAAATTCAATTCACTTGTTTATTGTTTCTGGCTTTGAATTAGAGTATATATGTGTGCAAAACGAAGTGAAAATTTTGTTTTTAGCTTGCGTTGATAGGTTGTTTAGATGGTGATATTGAAATTGATGTTTTAGGTTTTTTGTAATGGTGGTTTTGACAGGTTTGATTGGTTTTGGAGAGGACTTGGGTAGCATCTGACATTTTGAGGTCTTTCGAATGTAACTTTGTGCATAGTTTCGTATTAGGTGTTGAATCAAGTTGTAGTAATGAAATTAAGGGGTCACTTATAAGATTGCACAGGGTCACTTATAAGATTGCGCAGGGTCACTTGTTGAATAACGCCCAAATTGAATAATGTGTTGTGATTAAATTTTCATCTGCATTGTTAATTTTGTAGGCCATTTATTACCAGGTGATTGCAATTGTAGAAGAGTATAAGGCTACAGAGCCTATAGTAGGCTCTTGTTGTTCCATTTTATCTTGAGGGCTTCATGATGTCCAGTTTGAATCATATAATCAAATTTTGAGTTGCTGTAGACAATAGGTGAATGTAAGGTTTGTAACGTTGGTATGTAAACAATGACCCTTTTTATTTATAACTGTGACATTTTTCACAACCAAAGGTGACCCCGTTCTAGTGGAACCCATATAGCATTATAATCAAATTAAAGCTTGTTGGTATTATGGATGCCTATGTTAATGAATCTGCTGTTGTGACCATTGTTGTAATCAATAATTGTTTTGAGGGTAAGGACGGTATATGCAAGGTTTGTAATGTTGGTATCTAAACAGTGACCCCTTTTATGTATTGTTGTGACATTTTTCACAACAAAAAGTGACCCCGTTGTAGTGGAACCCAGATAGCAGTGTGAATCTTTAATCAGTAATCACAAGTGACTTAGAAGCAATAGTATAGCAAAAACAGGGGTACTGCAACTCTATTTAATACACAAAAATCCGTTTCGTAATTGAATCGTACCCATTGTTTTGGCAATGTTTTAGATTCCGTCTCTTGAGAATTTGTGAAGATCATGCTACTTCGAGACCATAATTGTTGTAGCTTATTTTTAGGCAATGAAGGCAAAAGGTGTGCCAAACTCTAAGTTTCAACTGCTGTCAGATGTGAGCGGAGTTTTGTCGCCAGGAATTCTTAGAGCATTAGTTGGATCAAGTGGAGCAAGAAAAACCACTTTAATGAATGTGTTGGCTGGTAGAAAAATTGGTGGATTCATAGAAGGAGAAAATAGGATTTTAGGTTATCCGGCTTATGTTCAATGTAGGATTGTCCCAAGTTGTCAAACAGAGGATGCAAATAGGACACTCCACTAATACCATTGTAAGATATAAGTCCTTAGTATTGATATGTAAGCCTATTAGCTCAATTGGTAGAGCAACGTGCTCCACACAAGGGATGTAGGTTCGAATCCTACATAGGCTACTACTTGAAAATTGAGGTCACTTTTGATTGTACGAAAGATCACGTATAGGATAATAAACTGCAATAAGAATTAGGGGTCATACTCAAATTAGAGAGGAGTCACTTATAAGACCTTGGAGGGTCACTTATAGGATAGTGAAAGAGCACTGTAGGTAAATTACAATAAAAATGAGGGGGGTCAACTTAAAAAAAGACGGGGGTTACTTATACAACAGTGCAAAGTCACTTCTTATGAAGAACAACGCTATTATATCAACAAACTAAAAAATTATGGGTAAACTGCCATAAAATTTATGGGTCATTTCAAAATAGAGATCTTCGAATATGCAGGATTACTTATACAATACTGATCAACAAACTAAATTAAATGTAAATCTCATTATTTTTGAGGGGTCACTTTGAAAAGAGAGAGGGGTCACTTATAAGAATGTACATGGTCACTTATAAGAATGTGTAGGGTCACTTATAAGATATGAAATATGAAATACAATTGAGGGTTAATTTAGAAAGGAAGAGGGGTCACTGTTAACAGCTTGCAGGATCACTTACAACCTAAACTGAATTACTAATTCTTGAGCAACAAGGAGGTGGTCTATCTTGCTTTAATATTCCTTTAGTACCTCATACACCAGCATTATATTAAGTCCTAGTCATTTACACAACCTATGTGGGACTTGAACCCACACCTTTTGTGCAATCGTACAATGCTCTTCCATTGAGCTAATAGGCTTGTAGAAAGAAAAAAATAATAATAAAGCAAAATGAAAATGCAGTAGCCATACAATAACGCATATATCTCAAAGTTGGATATGAACATTAAAAATGTATGCCACTGGTACCACAACGTTTTTCCGTTTCAACAACATTCATGGGAAAAGATTGGGGGGACCTTAAAGTTTTCCATACCAAGTTTTCTAGGCTGGTGGTGGGGTGAGTTCATGACACAAAGCTGTCTAGGTAGTGGTATAAGTTAATAGCACTTCTCGCTGCATACCTACAAAACATTTTTTTACTAGCAATCTTCAAAACCTTTAACTAGAAACCTCAACCATACTAATACAAAGCCACTAAAGACGAAAATACAGGCTTGAATGACAAAGAAAATGAAGATAATAAAGTGAGCAAGTAAGAAAGAGGCCACTAGTAGTGGCAAGAATTGACACAAACCTATACCAAGAGGTGACTTCTCACTTATAAGCATGCTGAGTGTAAGCTTGATATTAGATCACCATGTCTCTGTGATCATCAGAAGCATCCGCTACTTCGATGTGCACTGTATTGATGCTCGTTGATAGACTGATAGTCTGACACCAAATATTAACTATAATAAGATTCAGGGATCAAATTAAAATGGGAGAGGGGTCACTTTTAGAACTGAGTACGGTCACTTTCAGGGTAGTGAAAAACAATGTCCAGTAACCAAAATCTGAAAAATGGTCAGTGTCGAAGAGATCTTCACGGATACGATCAGTATCTGGTATTGCCACAATTGTTAGAATGTCAATGGTCACTACTCACCAGCACAACAACTATCCTTGATATGCAACCTAAATTGTGAGAGTTGCAGACATTACCGACCTGTATGAAAAAGCAAGTTACAGATTTCTGAATAGGATCAAATCGACCACCTTTCAATTATCAGGAATAAATGCTACTATCAACCCATCAAAATGAGACTGAATAGGGACACCAATAATCTCTGACATGAAACCAATAAACCAATTCCAAATACATGAAGCCATCAACTCTAATCTCTGACATGAGCCGTGTCATCTATATAACCCTCTACCTCTGCAATCCAATTAGATCTAAGATAGTTTCTTTTAGCTAAGAGTGGAAGACCATGCTGAGTAAGATACGTACAAATGCTCTTCTTATAAGAATGCACACATGAGTCACTTATACTCAACACATGGGTCACTTGAACATACAAGCTTATCAATGGCATTCAAACAACCCAAGTCTTAAAAAAAAAAAAAAAAAGACAACTTGCATTTTCAATGTAGCCACAAAACAGAACACTAATAACTAATTAATAATTGAATGGAAAGAAACTTAGCACAATTGATCAATTATAACAAAAACCTTAACTAACATTTGAATGCAAATTGGGCGTTTCATCTAATGTACACAAAAAATCCACAACAATATGCAAGATAAAATACATACACATCGAACCACATCGATGTTAATTTAGATACAAGAAAGATCAAATTAAGAGCAAGAACAATATATGTTGGCGTTAATTAATCATTCAAATTGTCAACTAATCAGAAAAAAGTGGCAAAATTGATCATCAAATTAACGAAAATCGAGCTCAAACCCTAGGCTTGAAATTAAAATTCAATTTGTCAACCATACCGGCTTGCTGGAGTTGCACGAGGACCACTAGAGATTCAGAGTTCGTGTTCAATGGCGGTGGATCGAAGTGATGAGGAGAGAGAAGGGGATGGGGATGGTGAGGAGAGATAAAGAAATAGTAATAACGAACGACTGCAGCGACTTCGTTGGTGAAGAAGTGCGAGAATAAGAGAGAAAGAAAAAAGAAACTAGGCCCAATCACTAAAAAGCGTTTGTATTTTAGTCCATCAGATCTAATTGATCTAAGGGTTGAGATCAACTTCTCACCATCTCACTGTAGCTGGCCTTCTCATCTGAACTCTATTATATATACAAAAACTTTTATAATACGGTCTTTTCGTGACTTTTGGTGAGACGGGGGTTACTTTCCAATGAAACAAGGGTTACTGTTCACCATAAGTAATCCCTACATTTCTAAATAGTGACCCATTTTCCAGCGAGTTGGTCTCGCACAAGACTTGCTCATATATATATATATATATATATATATATATATATATATATATATATATTATATATATATATATATAAAAATTATTTTTCTTTTGGGTGCGAACTAAAAACAGATTGTTTGGTTACAACTTCCAAGCAATAGCCTTTCCGTATTCGGTTAGCTGATTAGCTAGCGACTGCGTGGTGTGGAGAGAGAACTGGAATCGAGGATTTACGGAAGCAGCAATAAGGTAAATTAACCTAACTTATCTGGTATTGATCATAAATTCATAATCGATTTCGTTTCAGCGCGTTATCTTACATGATTTATTTACGCAAAATGCTGTTGTTGAATGATAGATTACTCCCCAGACCCCATTTTCATTTCATGAAACCGAATGTGGAATGATTACTTGTACTCATAGAAAGCATATTTGCAATAAATTCCATTCCAGTTCATTTTTTTTTTTTGGGTAATTCTCCGCAAAATTGTATATTTACAAGGAGACATTTGGACTACTACAAGGTGCCGGGCCAATTAAATTAGGGTTCGCCAACCAAATCTTGGTCAGTTTCCAAATTATATTCAATACTCTAATTGCAGCCAGAAGCTTTCTTCTTCAGTTTTAGAGTCAACATTTTGGTTGGAAATCTGTTTATTTTGTTGAAAATGTTGAGAGTACCTTATTTTCTCCAATAGAAGGCTCATGTCATGGGCAACTGATGGAAACAACACCATTTGAGTATATCATAGCATTCTGTAAGACTAACTAGGCTTTGCTCTAATAAATCTTAAGGAGTTAGATGTACTGGTGTTATGGTGTCTCTTTCATATATAGTCTCTGATAGAGGGTTGTTTGTTTGTGTTGCATTTGCAAACCATTTTGGCTTAGCAGAAAAAAGAGGGGCAATTGAAGAAAAAGTCAGTTCACTGTACTGGGACCAAAACTTGAGAAAATACTAAGTACTGTAAAAGATAATACATAGTACTCTTGTAATGATAGTTGAGCTGATTTCAGCTTCTTATTGATTCAGTACCACCAAATGATAAAAATATGATTAATCAGCTGATCTAATGACTCATATGAAGAGCCTCCTTTCATGAGACAATGATCAGTCTGCTCCTTCAAAGGTGCTGTTCTCTCCTTTGTTTACTACCATAAGAAAAATCAATACACATGGCAGATTATCATTTTGCTAGGCAATTTAACAAAATAACTTACAATGATCAATGAGTAAACTTTTGACATAAGCAAAAGGGTGCCAAGTGGAATTTAAAAAAACATTGGTCACCACTTGGAAAAATTAATACTGCTCGGGTACCAACTGGAATTTCCCAAATATTTTTTGCAGCCATGCCAAATGAGCATCCTTTGCTGCTTGTTATTGGATCACTTATCCATTTTGCTTTGGTGAGATATGATACTGGCAGTTATCTTTGTAAGTTGTTGTGACTTGTAAGTGGTGCGGATTATAGATATGATGAAGCGTTTCGTGTAGAGGGAATTCGCTAGATTAGGATTAAAACTCTTGTTCCAAGCAGCTCATCTGGTACTCTATTACTCGGATTTAAGACCATTACAACTGTGGTGTGGGGACCCATCTAAGTTGCACTATTAAGGGGGAAGGCAATGGTCGATCAAAATTACGAAAATATAAAAAATAAAAATTAGGAAGGCAATTATGCAAAAGCCTAGAGTTGTACACTGTTGGTTGCCCTTGACATATAGTATGTGTCACATAAATTAGAATTGACAATGACCTGTAGTTAAGCTTGCCAACCACTCAGTGTCATGTGGCACATTTTAGTGGCATTCACTTTGAAAATACGTGTAAAATACTCCTTCATTCTTTTTTTTTTTGGGTGAAATTCTCCTTCATTCTCTACTCCTCGTGTAACGTTCTAATGGTCAGCCCCACTTTTTTTCAAATTCCTCATCCCGGAGTCTTGGTGGCTAAACTTTTCTACTCCCTCCGTTTCCTTTTAAACTTCCTACTTGTTTTTTTGAGGTCAAACTTTGTAAACTTTGACTGTTAATATATAAAAATTCATTATGAGTTGTGATTTGAAATAAATTATATGCATTAGAATTCTTTAGAAATGTATTTTCGTAATATCAATTTTTTACAAAGTTTACTTGTATAGTTTTAGAGATATTAATGGTCAAAGTGCCGCATTGGAGACCGTGAAAAAGCAAGTAGGAAGTTCAAAAGGAAACGGAGGGAATACTTGACAAAAGATTCAAATTATAGAATCCATTGATAGTTCTGTCGATATGATAATGATAAAATCATGGCTTTTTACTATCTGTTGCTGCTTTTGGTAAATAAATTTTTATTAACTAATTAGCACTCCTATAATATTGATAGTTGAGCTTAATTCAGCTCCTTACTGGTTCAATAAATTTCAAACGATAAAATGTGATTAATCAGCTCATCTAATGATTCATATGAAGAGCCTCCTTTCATGAGACTATGATCAGCATGTTCCTTCAAAGCTGCTGCTCTCTCTCTCATCTCTTGTCCTTCCTTTTCCACCATCAGTTTTCTGATTCCTCGCTCTATCTCTTGTCTCTCCAGCCCTTTCTCCAACTCCAACCCAATCCTCAAAATGTCGCAGATGTGTCTAGCATTCATCTTCTGGTCACCAAAAAACGGATGGCAAAGCATGGGCACTCCTTCACAAATGCTCTCAACTATTGAATTCCATCCACAGTGAGTCCAGAATCCTCCAACAGCTGCATGGGCCAAAACCTGTTGCTGAGGCGCCCATGTAACGATATGACTCCTGCCAGTTACAGTCTCAAGAAAATCTTGATCTAGAAATGAAGTTGCATTGTTCTCGGAGCCCTGAACGGATCTCGGCCCATGCCCAACTATCCACAAGAAGGGCTGCTTGCTTCTGGCCAGCCCCCATGCTATCTCCAGATACTGTTCCTTGCTTATAGCGACAATAGTTCCAAAGCTCACATAAAGCACGGATTTTGGAGCTTGAGAGTTTAGCCATATGATCGAGCTTTCGTCTTGTGTGACAACATTATTACTCACACTAGTTGGAAAGTACTTGTGCAGTGGGCCTATGGTGAAGATAGGAACAGAAATAAGATTTTGGCGGAGTTTGTCCAGCACAGAGCCTTCAAGTTCCTTGAATGTGTTGCAGATGACTCCATGAGGGTACTCCTTTGTTTCTTTAACCACGGCATCCACCTCCGCTGAAGAAAGTTCTTTGAGGAGTGGAACCTCCAGCCCTGGTTCTTCTTGTTGAGCCTCTGAAAGACATAGGATGCATGCCACAGGAAATGTAGGAGGGTTAACAAGTTCAATAAAAAGAGAAGTGCATGTCTTTTAAATTTCTTCTCTTCTCCTTTTGTGGAAAATTACTTGCAGCTGCCACATTGATTGAAATAGTCACTTGACTCTACATTCTCATTTTAAACCCAAACTTGAGAGAGGTTTGTGAATGATAGTGGACCTTAATGCTAGTCCACTTATCCATTGTTAGCACTACTTCTACTTGGTAATGTTTCAACCTCAAGTAATAAGCTAATATAAGAACTGGGAAAAAAGTAAAGTAAAAGAACACAAAGAACTGGTAAGCAGTGTCTCTGCTTTTCCTTACACTCTTGGTCTCATGCCATCTTGCCTGCCTCTTTTTTGTTCCGGTCCCCCCCCCCCCCATCCTTGCTATGGGTGTAGATTTTATCCGCTGTTAAGGAGATCAAAGCAAGAAATAGTACAAGGTGATGTAAGATTTAACCATAGAAAATGAAGAAGTACCTTGGATGGGAAAGTGGCCCTTTTCAAGTAGAAGTGGCACTGCATCACAAAGAATATAACCCAACACGCCACCAGTACTCAGTGCAATCTTCGGAAGGTTGAATCCATCAGCAACAGTTGCTGCAAACTCCCACATTGTGTCTGAAATCAAGCAAGCAACCGGCTCCTTGTCATTGGAAGCTTCCTCCAAAACTCGAGACAAACAATCCCGGAAAGGCTCCAAGCAGCTCATATGGAGAAGTTTGAAGATCTCTAGAAATTCTGATGGGGGAGCTTTAGCCTTGGACACGGCATCTTCAATGTAGTGGAAGGTGAAGTTGGAGAATTTGGTTGGATCCGGAGCCTTGAAACGGGTCTGGATTATGATGATGGAGAAGCCTTTAGTGTGGAGAACATTTCCTAAGTTGAGCATTGGTGTTATGTGGCCTACATACGGCTTAGGAAACAGTATTACTGTGCGATCTAGCTTCCTCTCTTGCCGCTTCCCCATAAGGCTTTGATTCTTAGCTTTTAGTTTGCATATTCTTGGTGCCTGCTTTTGTTTAGCTATTTAAAGAAATAGAGGTGCCACCATAAATCTATAAAGGGGAATGGCTTTGATCAAACTTTTCTTATTTTTCTGTCATTGTCTTCAGAAGAAACTATTTTCTGAAGGCATGCCATTTGAACATCCTTTTCTGCTAGTTAGGCTCAATATTTTTTTGCCTTGGGTCCCTTTCTATTTTGCTTTTGTGAGATTTGATATGATACTGGCAGTTATTTCAATTTGTTATTATATAGCCTATAGGTAGAAATGTATTACGTATGTATCGGATACACCATAACATGGACCGAAAAGGGGCAGACCTGAAATAGAAGCTTGAAAAAGTTCTTCAAATTTTAGGGCTTTCGGGTCTTTGACCATATGGACTTGGCGTCGGTTGGTTTAGTAAATTGATCGTCAGATGTCATGGAGAATAATTTAGCTCTATCTCACTGAACCATGAAATCACATGTTGAGTGTGTTAAGTACAGAACCTCCTACACTATGGTTAATTTAACTCTAACTGCATGTAGTGTAGGCTTCTGAGTTCTGTCCTCAGAAACTAGAGTATTCCTCTGGGAGCCCATTTGACAATATATGACCTCCTTCTGCCTTAATAAACAGAAAAAACTCTATTACCCTGGATGAGGGGAAGCTGTAAGGTCATTGAAGGATGAAATTGACTAAATTGCACTGCAGTGAAGCCCATAATCCTATACATTTATATTTGTAATGGATTTTTCTGAGTGTGGTTTCCCTGCGTACCTGTTCCATCGAGGATCTGTTAATTATAGTGAGTTGCTCCTCAGGGGAAGGAGGAAGAGACAACTCTGGATTTTTGCTTACTATGTTAAGTAAATATACGAGTAACAAATTTGATAGCTGGTGCTTCTATGGAGGAAAAAACATATGGACAGTCTCGAGAGTGCCATTTTTTCTTCAGATTGAAACCTCATTGGGAATATATGATGAAAACAACATCAATAAACAAATTTGCATTATTTACTTTTCTTGAAGAAAGTTAGTGACCATCTTATGCCCAATTTGATACTGCCACTATTTTACCTTTTCAGTTTTTCGGGGAGATTGCTCGTGGTTGCAAACCCTACATCTGATTACTATGGAAATTTGTCATTGTGATTGAGTAGAAATGACAGTTTACTAAATCTGAATCTAAGATAGTGGCTCATTGAGGCCTTCTGGTTTCCTGCACAGATGTGAGAAGTTAAAGACCCAATTATCCGCTACATGTCTATGTATATTTGCTCTTTTGCAGGAAATATTTTTCTTTGATAATTCTATTCCCAGGTATTGGCCACCACGAGGAGCAATAAAAAAGAGGCAGAAAAAAAAGGAAGGCTATCTTTGATAATCTACCTTGGAGAGGGAAGTAGCTTTTTTCTCGTGGAAGGGGCAAGGATTCATAAACAGAAGCAGCCAATATGCTAACAGCCTAACACAACTTGATCAAATCCTAGGCAGATTGAAGCTATCATTTTGCTCCCTTGTCCTTTGCAGCAAAATGATAATTCAGAATCTGAGAATTGCAGTTCCTAAATGGTTCTTAGCAGCTCTCTCTGACAGCAGACAGAACTTTAAGAGCATCTGCTTGAAACCCTGCAGGTTTGTTAGACAAACTGTTGTCGATTAAGTGGAAGGTGAAGTTGGGGGATATGGTAGGATCCGGTGAGCTGAAAAGGGTCTGAATGGTGGAGATGGTGAGTGAAGCCTTTGGAATATAGGGCATTAGCTAGATGGAGCATGGACCTTATGTGGCCTTGAAATGGCAGGGGGAAACAGCAAGACTCGTCCAAGCTACTGTCTGTCCTGCTTCTGATTCTCCATTTCAACTGTGGACCCTGTGGTGATTTAGTGATCCAGTTGAAAGTTGCACAACTGGAGATAATACTGAAGATACCTACACAAAATTCTCAAAGCTGCAGATCTTTTGGGTTCCTTTTTATGCTTGAGTGCTTGACACATCACATAGAATTGACAGTTGAGCAGCCACACAGAACGGTATGTGTCCTGACCTTTCTAAACTGACCATGACAGCAGACTGGTCTAAGTTTCAGATTTTATGATATATTGGTGTTCCCTGAAGTAGTCTATTGTAACTTTATAATTCATATAACATGGGAATTTCTTAGAAGTAGAATATTCAAGGTAGAATATTTTCCAATTTGCATCCACAAGATATCTTCAGTTATTGGTACCTGAACAAAGACCAACCATATCAAGGGGTTTACTATTTTGAGCACCTATTTTGTGAAATTTCACTATATTACCCTTAATCCCACAACCTGAATATTCTAGAACATTTCTCAGATTATTATCTTTTAATGAATGTCTTTGAGTATATTATTCTTCCATTCATGTTTTGGATTTTTATTTGTCCACATAGAATGTGAACTTTGAGTTATTGTTTCACTGCTTGAGCAAAGAGCAAATCACAAATTTGATAATTTTGTCTAGTAATGAGAACATAAAATCAAGGCCTTCATTATCTGTCACTGCTTTAGGGAAAACAGATTTTATTTGCTAAATAGCAAGTAATTCTACATTGTTACTTGAGCTGATCTGAGTTTCTTATTTTTTCAGCACAAGAAAATGATAAGATGTGATTAGTCAGCTGATCCAATGATTCATATGAAGAACCTCCTTCCATGAGACAATGATCTGCCTGTTCCTTGAACTGTGCTACTCTCCCTCTCATCTCTTGCCCTTCCTTTTCCACCATCAGTCTTCTTATTGCTCGCTCTATCTCATGTCTATCCAGCCCTTTTTCCAACTGCAACCCGATCCTCAAAGTGTCACATATGAGTCTAGCATTCATTGTCTGATCACCAAAAAATGGAAGGCAAAGCATAGGCACTCCTTGACAAATGCTCTCAATTGTTGAATTCCATCCACAGTGAGTCCAGAAACCTCCAACAGCTGCATGGGCCAAAACCTGTTGCTGTGGTGCCCAGGTGACAATGTGGCCTCTCCCTGTCACAGTCTTCAGAAATTCTTCCGGAAATGAAGCATCGTTCTCGGAGCCTTGAATCAACCTCGGGCGAACCACCCACAAGAACGGCTGCTTGCTTCTGGCCAGCCCCCAAGCTATCTCCAAGAATGGCTCCTGGCTTATTGCAGCAAGAGTTCCAAAGCTCACATAAAGTACAGATTTTGGTGCTTGTGAGTTTAACCAGGTGATGGAGCTCTCATCTTGCATGACTACATCTCCCACATTTTTTAGTGAGTACTTGTGCAGTGGACCGATTTCGAAGATAGGAACAGAAGGAAGACTTTGGCATAGTCTATCCAGCACAGAGCCTTCGAGTTCCTTGAATGTGTTGCAGATGAACCCCTGAGGGTATTTCTTGGTTTCTTTAACCACAGAAACCACTAGATCATGATGTTCCTCTGCGGGGAGGTCTTTGACTTTGAGGGGTGGAACCTCAAGGACTGGTTCTTCTTGTTGAGCCTCTGAAAGACAGGAGGCCACAAGAAAACGGACAGTTAACAACTTAACAACAAAGGAAAAGAGAGGTGAATGTCCATTTGTATTCTCTGTTCTTCTCCTCTTTGTGCAGTTGATTTTAACTCTGTCATTACTAATATTATTCTGATTATGTAGAAAAACACATATATCAGCTGCTGACAAGAACAAAGAAAGAAATACGAAGTAATGTAGGACAGTAAGAGTTAAACATAGAAAATCATGAAGTACCTTGAATGGGGAAGTAGCCCTTTTCACGTAGAAGTGGCAGAGCAGCATAAAGAATGAATGCCAAGATCCCACCTGTTCTCAGTGCAAACCTGGGGAGATTGAATTTCTCAGCAACGGTCGCAGCAAAATCCCACATTGGATCTGATATCAAGCAAGCAACCGGCTCCTTCTCCTTGGAAGCATCGTCCAAAATCCAGGCTAAGCAATCTCTGAAAGGCGCTAAGCAGCTGGTGTTGAGAAGATGTACAATCTGCATAACATCTGACGGGGGAGGTTCAGCTTTGGACATGGCATCCTCTATGTAATGGAAGGTGAAGTTGGGAAATTTGGTAGGATCTGGAGCGTTAAAACGGGTTTGGATTATGGTGATAGAAAAGCCTTTAGAGTGGAGGGCATATCCTAAATTGAGCATTGGTGTTATGTGGCCTACATAAGGCTTAGGAAACAGTATTACTCTGCAACCTAGCTTCCTCTCTTGTTTCTTCTCCATTGGAGTTTTCAATATTGGCTACTGTTCGTATACACTTGGTGCCTTCTTTTATTTAGCAATTATACCAACCGAATAGCATAAGGAAGTTCCTAAAAGATGAATGGCTCTGATCAAGCTTTTCTTAGTTTTGTGTTGTCTGCAGAAGAAACTACTGTCTGTAGGCATGCCATTTGAACTTTTTTTTATGTGCAAGTCAGATTCGAACTTCTTTTTTGCCTTGGGTCACCTTTCAATTGTTTTTTAGTGAGATTTTGACATACTATATATTTGCGGTTATGGTTTGTAAACGCAAGTTATGAAACCCCCACACACGCATGTGCGCGCGCACACAAAGAAAACAAAAAAAGTGCAGACCAGGAAAGATAAGGCTGAAAAAAATCTCAAAACTTAGACGCCATCTGGGACCTCTAAGATGTGGCCTGATTTGGTGTTCAGTAGCACGGGCTGCACAGCTGATCAAAGTTGAATTAGCACAGCCGCACATGCTGCACCAGCTGATCACCGATTCGCTTTTACCTTCAGTGATTTAAGATCAAAATCAGTTTGAAGTATCAATCACACTGAACTTTTACTCGCGATCCTAGATTCCTAATAAGCTCAATGTTAAAGCAGACAAAAGGTGGATATCTTTAAGGATTTGAGACATACCCTTAACAAAAACTTAACGGTAGCATTTGGATTTATTGTCGCCAAAATACAGGCTAATAACATCAGAGATAGCATGTTGATATGTCATCATAGATTGCAGGGATCTTTTAATTAACTATGCCCTTTCTTACCCAACAAATAAAGTTCATTGGTTTTAGTCCTCTCTCGCATATTACAAAATCAAGGCACAAACGAAACATTGACAAGCTCTCGTCTCGAATTCTCGATAGGCATTCCTATCATAGAAAGGCCCCTAGAGCAGAAAGAATGCAATGCCAGAAAGCCGCTCCCTAGCGTCAATAGGAGTGACTAAAGTTAGCAACCAATTGGTTGCTTAGTCCCCTTCCCCAAATATGTGAAATAACACTAACCATACCACAATGAGCCAAGAATCTAAAATCTCCAAGAACTTCGGGTTTTACCTCTCAACGTAGGCTTTGCATAACTATTGCATTATCGCATGAAGCATTCCGAAACCTTTATATATGCTGCTGTAATACCAATTAGTATAGATGGTCTTCCTGCGTAGGTAGCTGGAACTCATGATTGAAAGGAGCAGTGAAATAGAACCAGAGAGAATCATTCATTCAAAACCAACAGAAACAAAAGTCAAAATGATAAAATATGAGCAACTAGACTGTCCAAGGATTTGTAAGAGGATCCTCCTTCAGCTACGCAAAGGCGCGCCTTCTCTTTCAAACTTGCTAATCGTTCTCTCATCTCTTTGCCTTCTTTATCTAACATTACTCTTCTGATTGCCTTCTCTATATCTTCACGTTTTAGCCCATTCTCAAACTGTAACCCCACCCTCCATACATCGGTCACATATCTAGCATTAGTCTTCTGATCACCAAAACAAGGCAGGCAAAGCATGGGCACCCCTTCACAAATACTTTCCAAAGTCGAGTTCCATCCACTATGAGTCCAAAACCCTCCAATTGCCGGATGTGCCAACACCTCTTCTTGTGGGGCCCATCCAATAATGCGTCCTTGATCTGCAACCATCTCTATAAATTCATTAGGCAGTTGAGCAGGTCCATCTGAATCCCGGACCAACCCAGGCCTAATGACCCATAAGAACGGTAGCTTGCTATTGGCTAAGCCCCAAGCAATTTCGAGGAACTCCGCCTCATTTACTGCAATAATACTTCCAAAGCTTACATAAAGCACAGACTTGGGTGCATGAGCATTTAGCCAGGAAATGCAGCTTCTGTCTTGCTGTAACAAGCTACTTGAAGAGGCTGTGACCTGTTTGTGAAATGGACCAACTGCAAAAATTGGAACAGAAATGTCCTTGCGAATTATGGACAATGAAGAACCCTCAAGCTCCTCTAGTGAGTTAAATACGAGTCCGCTTGAGACCCTAGTTTTCTCCACAAGGCTAAATACTAGTTCATAAGTTGCTTCAGGATCGCGTGTGCACATTATGGGAATGTCTTTAACTTTCAGAGGTGGAAGCTCAGGAACTGGTGCTTCCAACTGACAGCCTGGGAGAGATTTAAACAAGAAATTGAATGAAAATAAAAATAGAAAAGAAAGGAATGAATGAATCTTGTACCAACTTTTAAGAATGAGTTAAAATGGCAATGTATCAATTTTGACAAGGGAAGGACTATCAGTTTCATAAGATCCATAGGCACCACATGAATAATTAAACAAAAAAGTCTGAGAACTGCTTTTGTTCTGTAGTAATCCTAATAAATATTTGTTTCACCATGAAAGGCCAATAGGACGATACTTTTCTCTCGACTGGCCTATTTCACTTCATAAGCGCAAATAAATAGTCATACATCTAAAGAACTAATCTCTCGTGTAACATGTCAATGGTGTTCAGGCATGAAAGCTTCATTGAAATCAAAATTATAACACAAGATCCAAAACTCTCCCTTAACCATGCCTGATCAAACAAATAGAAAATGCAGCTTCGGGTACATCTGAAAACAATATTAGCAAATTGTTCTGTACAGTTCCAGATTTTGTGTTCAACTCAATGGAACAGGACATTGAAACTAAGTTCAGAACAGGTCAAGACTCAATAGTCACCAGCAAGTGATCATGCTGGTGGCTGCCTGGCTGGCGCAATGCATACTCACCTAACAAATCCTTTAGCTCCAGATATCAGTTACAACTTACAGTGCAGCCCAGTGTTTCTATTTTTTTTTTTTTTTTTTTTTTGGGGGAGGGTGGGGGGGGAGTGAGGGTTACTTTTCTTCAGATGCCTCCAGATCAAGCTCCCTAAAAGGCCTAAATCATGAGCACACAACTTGAAATGCCACAGGTGAACCTAGTTTTGTTCAGGCCTCGAACAGGACTAATCACTGATGCAGAGGGTGGTGTCCAGTTATATTGCTTTTTAATCCAACTTTTATTGAACCATCATTAGCTAGGTAGTAAACAATGATAACAAAACAAAAGACCACCATAACTCAATCCTCGTGGCCTCAATCGACAGAGAGTGAGGGGGTGTGCAACTATTGCTTGGCTCATTCTGGGTTTGTTTGTGTATTGCCCAAAGTTCCCATCCCCTTGCTTTATCCTCTAGCTATGGCACGGAGATTGATGGGTGTGAGGGCTACCTCTTAACTATCTATGAAGAAAAGCAATAACAGCAGCCTAATATGGATCCCTCCGAGGGAGGGCAGATGCACTCAGCCTCCTTACTAGAGGTCTGTCCAATTCAAAAAACATAATGGAACTAGCAGCATAGATGTTTTAGAACATACCTTGAGCGGAGAGGTAACCCTTATCTCTGAGAAGAGATAAAGATGTGAAAGACAGAAAGGACGATAGGTTACCAGTCCGCAACACGATCCTTGGAAGCTTGAGGCTGTCAGCAACAGCTTGTGTGAAGTGCCACATAGCATCAGTAAATAAGCAAGCGACAGGTTCTTCAGCGGCATTTTCTGATAATATACGTGACAGGAGATCCCTGAAAGGAACCACACACTTAACATTTAGCATGTTCAGAAGAGCTATAACATGATCTGCAGAGGAATTATCATCCTCGAACAAGCTGTCCGGAATAGGATGAAAGGTAAAATGGGGGTAATTAGCAGAGTTAGGAGAGTTGAGGTGGGTATGGATGATATAAATGGAGAAGCCTTTAGAGTAGAGTATGTCTGCCAGCTGAAGCAAGGGAGTCTGATGGCCTTGCAAGGGCAGAGGGAAGAGCACCAATCGCCTCCCCATCGTCTGCTGCATTTCAGTGGCCTCTCAGTTCTAGAGATGATGTGATAAGAGTGAGAGAAGTGTGAGCTCTAGGTTCTTGGTCAGAGTTGATTGTCTTCTGCGCTCGCCCACCAATAGGGCTGCCAAAACTATTATTTTTACTTTCTTCATATTTTGAAGGCATCCAAACTATTATTAAAACGTACATGCTGTACTTGCAATCAGATCAGGCATTTCTTTAACCAATTAAGTATTTTTGCTTTCCTTTCCTTTCCTTATACTCCGTATCACCTTAAGAAAACCAAACAAGCTATAAAACTCCCTCGATAATTAGAAGAAGTACAAAATTTATTATTACCACATTCTCAATATGGCTAACCCACAAAGGACCGGGACCAATAATTGCATGTGACAGTGGAGGAGAAATTTGGAGCAGGTGGCGGTGGGAAAACCGAGTGACTGGAATATTTAATACTCACCCAATCTCGATTGGAACACAGAATGGGAAGGCCTCAAACCAAAGCTTGAAAATTAAGCGATTTGCGGGAACAGAATAAATGGTGACCTAATTAAATACTTCCCGTATTATTTTTTTCTTAGCAAAACCAAGACAAATTATAAACGTTAAAAGACTTCCAAATCATCGTTTTACTGGTTACGTGAACTATATTTCAGTCAAATTATTGTGCACACAACTTGCTTCTCTGTTAGAGAGTTTATTGTGCGACGGTATTTTTTTTCCAATTGTCACAGCTATTTTATTTTTGCATCCGTACCTATTTTCAATAGTATATACTCCACACATATGATGAGCGGGATGTTTCAGCTATTTTTTATTTTTTTAAAATTAATGTGTATTAATGGGTTACCTCGCTTCTAATTTTGTTATAATAATTTTCTTTTTTTTTTCTTTTTTGGTGTTAGTTTTGTGATTAACTGGTAAGTAAAACTAAAACAACACCAATGCAGGATTTGGAGAGGTTCCGCAACCTGATTCTTACTTTGTTTAGGGAAAATTTTAAAATATTGGGGGGAGGGATGCCCTCAAGTAATGACATTTTTTCTCCACATAGCACGGAATACCTCTAAGGTACATGGAAGGCCCTCGGGGTAGTTTATCCGGTCCCTGATAGGCTTGGAATGACGTTTTACGGGACATTGATGTAAGAGCAAGAACACCAAAGGCTTGGGAATATCAAAGTTCGGGGATCTGGATGTCCCTCCCGGGGCACCAAGGGTGCTCTAGGGTCATAATAGATCACCGGGAGAAGTTTGGGCAAAAATGACACGTGGGACCCTGGAAGCCGAAAACGAAGGCTATAATCCACGATTTTTTGGGCTTCCGGGAGGTCGCGGAACAAAGGTGGATATTTTCGCACCACATCGCATGGAGTACCCCTAGAAGACATGGGAGACCATCGGGGTCACTTATCTGGTCCCTGATAGGCATGGAAGGGCGTTTTACAGGACACTGGTGAAAGAGCTGGAACACCAAAGGCTTAGGGATATCAAAGTTCAGGGATCCGAATGTCCCTTCCGTGGCACCGATGGTGCTCTAGGGTTATGATAGACCCCTCGGAGAAGTTTGGCCGAAAAAAGACACCGGGGCCAGGAAGCCGAAAACAAAGGCTATAATCCACCTTTTTTTGGAGCTTCTAGGAGGCCACGGAACAAAGGTGGATATTTTAGTACCACATCGCACGGAATACCCCTAGAGGACATGGAAGGCCCTAAGGGTCGCTTACCCGGTCCCTGATAGATTGGGAAGGGCGTTTTACGGAATATTGGTGTAAGGGTCAAAACACCAAAGGAATGGCTGATATCGAAGTTTGGGGATACGGATGTCGCTCCCTGGTCACCGAGGTTACTCTAGGGTCACGATAGACCCTTCGGAGAATATTAGGCAAAAAGACACCCTGGCCCCCGGGAAGCCGAAAACGAAAGCTATCATCCACGTTTTTTGGGCTTCCAAGAGGTCCCAAAATGAAGGTGGATATTTTCACACTACATCGCACAGAGCACCCCGGCCCTAAAGGACATGGGAGGCCCTCCGGGTCTCTTATCCGGTCTCTGATAGGCTTGGAAGAGCGTTTTACGGGACACTGGTGTAAGAGTTGGAACACCAAAGGCTTATATATATTAAAGTTCGGGGATCCGGATGTCCCTTCCAGGGCACCAAGCGTGTTCTAGGGTCATGATATACCCCTCGGAAAGGTTTGGGCAAAAATGACACCAGGGGCCCGTGAAGCCGAAAATGAAAGCTATAATCCACGTTTTTGGGCTTCAGGGAGGTCCCGAATTGAAGGTGGATATTTTTACACCACATCGCACGGAACACCCTAAGGGACATGGGAGACCCTTGGGGTCTCTTATCCGGTCCATGATAGGCTTGGAAGGACGTTTTACGGGACACTGGTGTAAGAGTTGGAACACCAAAGACATGGGTGATATCGAAGTTCGGGGATTCGAATGTCCCTCCTGGGGCACCGAGGGTCCTCTAGGGACATGATAGACTCCCCAGAGAAGTTTGGGCAAAAATGACACCCAGGCTCCGCGAAGCCAAAAACGAAGGCTATAGTCCACGTTTTTTTGGTTTCCGAGTGGCCTCGGAACGAAGGTGGATATTTTCTTACCACATCGCACGAAACACCCTTAGGGGACATGAGAGGCCGGGGAACAAAGGTGCATATTTTTGCACCACATCGCACGCAATACCCCTAATGGACATAGGAGACCCTCTGGGTCCCTTATCCGGTCCCTGATAGGCTTGAAAGGGCGTTTTACGGGAACTGGTGTAAGGGCTGGAACACCAAAGGCATAGGAATATCAAGGTTCGGAGATTCGAATGTCCCTTCCAGAGCACCGAGGGTGCTCTAGGGTTATGATAAACCTCTCGGAGAAATTTGGGCAAAAATGACACCGAGGGTCCGTGAAGCCGAGAACGAAGGCTATAGTCCACTTTTTTTTTGGCTTCCGGGAGGCCGCGGAACAAATGTGAATATTTTCAGCACCAGATCGCACGGAATACCCCTAGAGGACATGGGAGGCACTCGGGATCGCATATTCGGTCCCTGATAGGCTTAGAAGGGCGTTCTACGGGATATCGGTGTAAGAGTCAGAACACCAAAGGCATGGCTGATATCGAAGCTCGGGGATCTGGAGTGGCACTGGAGGGTACTTTAGGGTCATGATAAACCCTTCGGAGAATATTGGGCAAAAAATGACTCCTAGGCCCCGGAAAGTCGAAAACGAAAGTTATAATCCAAGTTTTTTGGGCTTACGGGAGGCCTCGAGATGAAGATGGATATTTTCACACCACATCGCACGGAACACCTCTAAGGGACATGGGAGGCCCTCGGGATCTCTTATTCTGACCCTGATAAGCTTGGAAGGGCGTTCTACGGGACACTAGTATAAGAGTCGGGACACCAAAGGCATGGGTGATATCGAAATTCGGGGATCCGGATGTCCTTCCCGGGGCACCGAGGGTCCTCTAGGGTCATGATAGACTTCCCAGAGAAGTTTGGGCATAAATGACACCCAGGACCCTGGAAGCCAAAAACGAAGGCTACAATTCACGTATATTGAGTTTCTGGGTGGCCACAGAACGAAGTTGGATATTTTTTCACCACATCGCACTGAACACCCATAGAGGACATGGGAGGCCCTCGTGGTCGCTTATCCGGTTAGGCTTGGAAGAGTTTTTTACGTAACACTTGTGTAAGAGCCAAAACACCAAAGGCATGGTGATATTGAAGTTCGGGGATGCGGATGTCACTCCTGGGGCACCCGAGGGTAATCCAGGGTCATGATAGACCACCCGGAGAAGTTTGGGGAAAAATGACACCTGGGCCCTAGGAAGCCGAAAATGAAGGTTATAATTCCCGTTTTTTGGGCTTCTGGGAGGCCCCAAAACGATGGTGGATATTTTCACACCAAATCACACGGAACACCCATAGGGGATATGGGAGGCCTTGTGTCGCTTATCCTGTCCCTGATAGGCTTGGAAAGACGTTTTATGGGAGACTGGTCTAAGTGCTGGAACACCAAAGGCATGGGGTGATATCGAAGTTTGGGGATCCGGATGTCCCTTCTGGGGCACCGCGGATACTCTAGGGTCATGATAGACCCCCCGCAGAAGTTTGGGCAAAATGAAACCCGGGGCCTGGGAATCCGTAAACGAAGGCTATACAAACAACGTTTTTTGAGCTTCCAGGGAGGGCAGATATTTTCGCACCACATCGCACGGACCACCTATAGAGGACATGGGAGGCCCTTGAGGTCGCTTATCCGGTCTTTGATAGGCTTTGAAGGGCATTTTACGAGACATTTGTGTAAGAGCCAGAACACCAAAGACATGGGTGATATAATTAGTATCTTTTATGAAAATTTTGATAAACTTTTGGTTTTATTGGGTTTGCATAGGTGGCGCGTCCTATGCTCTTTTCTTAGGTGGCACGTCTCATTTTAATTGTGGCATCACTCTATGCTCTTTGATGATGTGATAGCATAACTTAACACTATTACTCGTATGTTCTAAACATATTGTAAATGCATATCATTGTGAAGTATTTTCGATCCGAATCTGATGGTGTAATTTTTGTTATTTATTGAGGTGTATGAAAAATATTATATATGATTTTGAATATTTGACGAAAATTAACCTTTCAAGAATCCTAAACAGTAAGGACGGTAAGACTCCTAAACGTTTTAACCTGTTATTATCTAAGACTGCTAAACATTTTACACCAACTACATTTTGTCATTATCTTCGCTTAGGTGACGCGCTCTTAAAATTATCGCTTAGTTAGATGGCACGCTCTTAAAATTATCGCTTAATTAGGTGGCATGCCTCATTTCTCCCGAAAAATACCTCCTTTAAATATTGATTGTTATCGGTATAAGTGCAACCTGAAACTTAACATTATTAGTATTTTTAAGTGAAACTTAAAATATCGAGTGTTTATCTCTATTCTCATGTTAGGCCATGTTCTTTTCGCCATCTCTATGCTGCATTGTGATCCATTTCACCTCGCGTTGTAATTTTCTTTCTGTTCCATTCCACGCTGTATTTTTTTGTTTCCTTCTGCGCTGCATCCATTCCACATTTCATTTTGTCTCATGTGTTTGTGTCGTTCTGCATTCTATTTGCTGCAATTTTTGTTTCGTTTCGCATTGCTAGTTTCGTACCATACAATTCTATTCTTCACCGTTCTGAACCATTTCGCTGAAAAAAAAAATGGCCTTTTAGTTTGTTTTTGTCGATTTTCATCAAAATTTTCATAGATCTAAGATTTTTAATGTTCAACAAAAATGTGCAGAATCGGTGAAAACCAACCAAACTGAAATTTAAACTCGATAAATCAACAAGAACTACTAGAATAAACAAAAAACAACAAATAAATAGACAATTCCGTTTTGTTTTTTTTTTTTTGGACAAGGAAAAAAGGCACACATGAGCGTCCCTAATTGGAAATCGAGCCAATCCCTCAAAACGGAAACGAGTAGCTGGGCCACTCCTCCTTCCACACCTGTCCCTGAGTTGGGCAAACTCCCAATCTCCGGCGATCTTGCACCAAACTCCCAATCTCCGGCGATCTTGCATTCTCACTTACTTACACACACACTCTCTCTCTCTCTCTCTCCCCCCCCCCCTCTCTCTCTGAGCTAACTGCAAGTTTATTTGGCAATCACGATTTTGTATCAAAGTTGAATACGTTTGGTTGGAGAATAATAAATCAGATTTGAAAGAGTGAGTTTGGTTAGCCCAGTTTTGGGCGGTTAGGAAATATGAAGTTGCAGCTTCTTCAATTGTTACTGATTTTGTTAATTTCTCCATCCATCGTCAGATCAGCTTCTCTCTCCTCTACTCAACTTATCGGCGTCTCTCCCCAAGGTCTGTCGTCAATATTTTTTCAGGTTCCCAAATCTCGAATTAATATTCTGGATTGTTATATATTTGATGATTTTTCCAGATGAAAAGTATTATTCGACGGCATCAGAATTCATAAAATGTAAAGATGGATCCAAGAAAATCAATATTAGTCAATTTAATGACGACTTCTGCGACTGCCCTGATGGTTCCGACGAACCTGGTAATCTACACCCCTCCTTTTATTTATTATTTTTTATTTTTTTAAAATTCTATGCATAAGTAAATCATCCCTTTTTATTTATTTTTTTAATTTCTTTACATAAGATAATCCATTAGAACACCTGCAACATAGAAATGCAACTGCCTGTCTAGTCTTTTGAGATTTACAAAGCATGTACTAGCTCTGAGTAATTGCCTTACTGCGGCCCTAAGATGGTTGCATAATTGATAATGGTCTTCATGGCCTATAGTGAAGAAAGGGATGATGAAAATTTAACTCTAGAACATCATTGCATAGCGTTTATACCTGGCAAAACGAATATTTGTAGGGTGGAAAGAGTGAAACAATTCCTTCCCACTTCATAGTAAGTACATTTTTTGGGGGAAAGGGGTTGAGGTTGGGATAGTATTTGATTCTGTTTAAATTAGATACAAGATTGATATCACATATTATGGTTTGCAGGAACATCTGCATGTCCAAATGGAAGATTTTATTGTCGAAATGTTGGCCATATGCCTCTTGTTTTATTCTCGTCCAGAGTGAATGATGGTATCTGTGGTAAGAACTTTACTGCTGTTGTCTTCAAGACTATAAGTTGTATATTTTCTTTCTCTGTTCGCTTTTTAAGCAAATCAAGGACATTATTGTGTTTGTGTAGATTGCTGTGATGGAAGTGATGAGTATGACAATAAAGTTAAGTGCCCAAATACATGTTGGGAGGCTGGGAAAGCGGCTAGAGACAAATTGAAGAAAAAAATTGCAACTTATCAGGATGGGGTTACATTGCGGAGAAAGGAAATTGAGCAAGCCAAGGTAGCATTTGCCAAAGATGAGGCTGAATTGTCAAAGCTTAAGAGTGAAGAGAAAATACTCAAGGGCCTAGTTCAACAGCTCAAAGGTATTTTCAGTCTTCCTTTCCTCTTACTATTTGAGGTATATTGGTTAAGGAGTCATGAGTACTACTTTTGACATTTTCATCAGCAACCCCACTCTCACCATTTGTTCATATTCATAGTAGTGAATATTTGTTCTGTCATCTCACTATATTATGGTTATTTTGCTGACACCGTCCTAAAGAACCCAGTATGGGATAACTTAAGATTGGGGCCATTGGGCCATCAAAAGGTCAAATGGTGAGATAAACAAGTGACATAAACAAGAATAAGTTCGAAAATCATGATTAAAGCACAACATGAAGACATGACTCACATGAGGTTGAATTTTAGGCTAACTATTAAAAGTTTAAAACAGATGCATTTTTTCGCAAGAATAAGATAGATTCTTCTGATAAGTTAATCTAGTTACCATTTCTTCTTGAGAACAACATGAAATAGTCTGGCACAACTGCCTTAGACCTTAATTCTGAGAAAATTAAGCCTGTTTCTTTTTTCTGTTTTGAATAAAATTAAAAGCATACACCATCGCCCCTCCGAATTCTTTGGCAGTTGACAGAAAAGGTCCCTGAGTTTGTGTCTACATGAGTGGCGGGTGATGTCTACTTTGGAACAATGTCATTCCAGTAACTTCAGGCCAATACATCATTGGAACAAATCAATCATCCAAATCAAATATTTTCTCATTTTTTGTGAAATTGGACATAGCTATCAGCAACACCCTTTGGCTCATTAGTCAATACCGCCTCCTTTTTTTTCCTCATCATCCTCATAGCATTCACGTAATGTGACTTGCTGAGTTTACTACAGTTTTTTTTCTTAAAACCTCCTTCAGAAGTTGCTACCAAGTAGCAACCTTATTCGACATTTCAGAGACAATGACAAGTACGCAACTTAGTACAGTTTCTATTTTTTAGCTTGGTTGCGTAGCTGAACTATCTCCGAAAAATTAAAGTTTCACTTTTTTGATTACTTGAAGTATGCAATGCTGTTATCGATGAATCGGAGAATTGTTAATGCTAAGGTTAATCAGATAGCCATCGTTCCAGAATTTCAGATGATATCTGTTTATTAATCAGAAATATCTAGGACTCAGTTGGGTTAAAAACTTTGATCAGCTGTAGTTGTAAATCTTTTGCATCATCTGTCTGTTAGACCGCAAAGAACAGATAGAGAAAGCAGAAGAGAAAGAGCGCTTAGAGAAAGAAAAAGAAGAGAAGACTAGGAAAGAAGCAGAAAAAGAATCTGACCAGGGAAAGAAAGAAACCGAAGAGAAGCAGGAGAACAGGAAAGAAGAGCATGAAGATACTAAACATGATGGTGTTACTAGTGATTCTAACGACTCCTTAGACCAGGTTAGCTGAATAGAAAATTTTATGTACATTCTACGAGGTTTTTTTAATATCAGCACAAATGATCTTGTATCACTAGATACTTGTAGAATATCCTATGCAATAGAATTTTGAATGTTAGTGTGCACTTGGGTTGCTTTTTTCTTCTCTTTGTATGAAGTCAATAAGAATGATTTTATAAGCTTGTTTCTTTGCCACCTGTTAATGAAGAGGCTGTTGGTTCCTCACTTTTTCTTCCCTTTTTTCTGGATTAGAGCTAAATATTTCAAGAGGTCTCTGGTTCCTCATTTTCAATTTTTCTTTTTTGAGTTCTGAAAGTGCTCTGTTATAGGGTGTTGAAATGGATTCAGAAATTGAGTATGATGATAGTTCCCTTGTCAAAGAAGGTTCTCCTAGCAGTGCAGCTGAAGAGGTAAATAGATACCTAGCTTTTCTATGCCTTCCCTCCTTCTCTCCCCCCCCCCCCCCGAAAAGTAGATAAGGAAACACAGAATAAAAGAGGGAATTACTGGAATGAATACTTCACAGTTCTAATACATCTTTTTATTTCCCTGACATGTTTTTATCTTGCTAAGCTTGCAAAGGAGCAAAATGAAGAGCTCACTGTCACTTCTGATTCTGGTCTTGACCCTAAACATGAGGTATGTCCCTTGAAATACATACAGTCATGGGTTTTATTTTTCTAATATCACTTTAAAAGATCGCAAAGTCTTGCTTAAGCCTGGTGTATACAATAGACTAGCAACACTCGATGGGCGTGCACAAGCCCATTTAAGGCCTGCCCACACAGCCCTAAGACTACTTGGTGTACTATACACCAAGTGTATGGAAGACGTACTCTTAGTCTCTTACTACTCTATAAAAGTTTCTCTGTACCATAGGTTACCATAACATTACCCTGTGCCTCTTGTGTGGCTTCTGCTTAGGACAAGTTATGAGGGGAATCAGTTTTAGCAAGCCTTACCTTTGCCATTGTAAAAGGGGCTTGTTTATGCTTGACCATCAAGTGTGAAGTAAATATTTGGCGTGTTGCAAACAACAGCTTTATGGAACATTTGATTTAATTTGTTGCAAGGCATGTAAGCTAAAGTTGGCAAAGTGCCCAATAGTGGCTCTTCCAACTATTGAAGAAAAAAAATGGATGGCTGAAGTTTACTGTGTATAGCTAGGTTTTATGTTGTTTTTATTAGTTATGACAATTTGACTTCACTCCTTGATCATACTTATCTAAACCTGAGGTATTACAGTCTGGCACTAATATTCTGCTTCTGTTCCTGTGTCAATAGAGGAAAATATTTGGTCTGAAGTATTTAAGGCTAAAAATGTTAGCCATCTGATATGATCCTATCTTCACCATTTTCCTTATTTTCTTTTAGCCAAATGCCTTTACTGATAACAAGCTTTTGTGTTTTATTGTATGCATGTTGCAGCATGAGACAGCTGAGACTGAAAATACAGAAGGTTTGTCCAAGGAAGAGTTGGGTCGCCTTGTTGCTTCTCGTTGGACAGGAGAAAAAAAAGATCATAATGCTGAAGGTGCTGATGATGGAGAAGATAGTGATGCCGCAGAAGAGACACCCACAGATGTGCATGAGGAAGATCATGAGAGCTATGCTTCGGACATTGATGATGCGGATCACAAATATGATGAACCTGATGTTGAGGACCACACTGATGATGACTATACAGAAGAAGATCATGGTGACTCCAGTCCATACAAATCAGACTCTGAAGATGAATCATTAGAGCCAGGTATGCAAGATCAGTCACAAATTGAATTACTGTAGTTTGATTCATTTACCTTTGCTGCATCACACTGAACATACAGATTTATTCCATTGTATTATTTCATGACAAATTTGATGCTTAAGGCTCAAGTAACCCAACCTGGCTGGAGAAGATACAGAATACCGTGAAGAACATTCTGCATGCTGTTAATTTGTTTCAGACTCCCTTGAACGTATCAGGTACGTGTTCAAAGCTATCTGTTTTGTTTTCCAAGTACGTTTATCTAGGTGGAGGGAATGTTAAATTAATTGGGAGGAGTGATCTGTGTAGAATTCCATGTGTCGAAATACTAAATTGATTGCATTCAAACAATTTTAGATGCTGCTGAAGTTCGAAAGGAATATGATGAGTCCAGTGCTAAATTATCAAAAATACAGTCAAGAATTTCAAGTTTATCGGACAAATTGAAACTTGACTTTGGTGAGTTTATTATTGAGCTGCTACCTCGTTTTAATGGGTTTTGGTTGGAGACCAACTGTGATGGTTACTAGCTTTGTTTTTAATGATTTCCTTGTACTTGTTACAGGTCCAGAAAAGGAATTTTACTCATTCTATGATCGTTGTTTTGAAAGCAAGCAGAACAAGTAATGGTTAAGCACTTTTATATTCCTTCTATTAGACATGCCTGCTTGATATATATTGCAAATTAACGAGGTTACAGAATTGTATTCGGACATTGGTTTTTGTTACTGAAGCTCCAGCTAAATCTTGTACTTTCTAGTTTCTATTATGATATGACCTCACAAGATGTCAGTAAACATTACTTGAATTATCATATAATGTAACTGGGTTGAATAGCACTGGAAAAAAATGACTTAAGAACCTTGCTAATGGCATTTTGCAGTTTTATTCACGCTTTGCCCCAAGAAATTCAGTTAACCTTTGACTATCCAGTAAGAGTTGGCAACTCCAAATTAACTTCTCTCTCTATTTGAACTTTGAAGCCCTTGGGTTCAAGCCGTGCATGTTTGCCTTTCAAGTTCTTGGACCTAGTAAAATGAGATCTCGAGATCTGAGGGGCAAAAAAAGTTGATTTTAACTATGGATACCGCTGTGGATGATATAATCTATTTTCTGCTACTAAAGATGTTGTGCATTGAATGCTTATATTGTTGTGCTTACTATCTCAGGTATGTATACAAAGTCTGCCCGTTTAAAAAGGCTACCCAGGAGGAGGGTCACAGTGTCACTCGGTTGGGGTAAGCAGCTACCCTCCATTTTTATTCTATCACATTGATTGCATTCTCATGGGATGCAAAGTATCCACAGTGGTGCACTGAAAGGGTTAATAAAAATCTTTAGGGCAAGTTATTGGTTGTAACATTTGAAACGTTCATAGTTTTTAGGTTTTTGACAGCAAATTTTGTTTCATTACTGACAGAAGTAGCAGGAGGCTCTGGTTCTCTTAGCTTCTATCTTGCTCACACTTTTCATCTGAACCAACAATTGGACTGATATATGTTATTTACACTTGACATTCAGAATTGCCTCAAATGTAGTCCTGTATTTAATGCTTGACTGCTTGTCCTTTTTTTCCAAGATACAAACCTGAGCTATGTTATCGATTCAATATTATTGAATCATGCTGATGATGGCTCTGTCAGTGTTGCTGCTTTTTGTTTGTGCTGGCTCTACTTTTTAGGCTACAAAGTAAATTTTTTATCATGGATGCAGGCAGTGGGAGAAATTTGAAGATTCGTACAGAGTTATGGTCTTCTCAAATGGCGATAAATGCTGGAATGGACCAGATAGGAGTATTAAGGTACATTTCTTAAAATGCTTTTGCCTCATGGTACACTGATTCAAAGCAATCATAGTTCTGCTTATATTGAAAAAATATGCATCAGGAACTTTCTATCTGTACCTAATATTTGTGGTATGGCTTTGCTAATTTGAAGATTATGTGGATCTTGACTTTTGTGATTTAACTCTTATCATTTGTCTTTCCAGGTCAGGCTAAGATGTGGATTGAAGAATGAGGTTACTGATGTAGATGAGCCGAGCCGTTGCGAGTACTTACCTCCGATGCTGAACCCCTTTTCTCCTTGCTGTTGCTTACATGTGTACTATATGTATGTGTGTATTAATTTAATCTTGCTGCTGCAGGTATGTCGCTTTGCTATCCACTCCAAGTTTCTGTCTTGAAGAAAAACTCAAGGTATTCTCTTTGTTTAAGTGTGCATTTATCTCATGTCCGATTTTCTTCTAAGTTGCTGCCTAATGCAAGTGGTGGTCACTTAACTTTTGTAGGAATTGCAACAAAAATTGGATGCTTTCAACAATGAGCAACCCCAGAATCATGATGAGCTATAAAGTACTTGTGATCATCATGAAAGAGTTCATGTGTTATTCGTTTCCAAGTTCATAATCTCAACCCGGAAGATAACAAAGTAGTCAATGGCTCCTCATGATGTTCAATGTTCCAGATCAGTTTTCGCAGCAGTAGTTCTTGGAGTAGATTTAGGCCCCTGCAGGCAAATATTGACAACAGGTCAGGATGAGCTAATTTTGATCCTGATATTGATGATAGTCTTCATTTGAGCTATTGAGCAAAATGATATTGATAGATACCTCACCGTCACGGCACAAATTGTTATGTTAGTCAAGTTTGAAGTTTTGTATTACAAGTAAAATTTACAAGGGTGAGATTGGTTTACTGCATTGTTGCTGTTTCATGTTCATGAGAATTTGAGACTGTTTGTCAATTTAAAAGTAATGCGTTGACTATGGAGAAATGACACAAAGTGGTTCAAATACTAAAGGCTAAAAGCAATCCTAGGAAGCTTCTACAAGTTTCTGGAAATATATATCTCCCTCAGTCCCTCTCCTCTAAGGATCAGAGTTCAACTATATCCAGGGAACTCTCAAGTCTCAAACAATCCAAAGCCCTTGAGAATCCTTCCAGTATATTAACACCCTTTGCCTTTCCTCCTCCCATTATAAATTATAAATACCCCCCTTTCTTTCTCTCTCTTTCGGCCGTCACCAACATTACAAGCTCTGAATTGATGTTCCACAAGTTGCTTATGGATGATGATAGTTAAATCTTATGCTTCTTCGCGGCTTGGCCAGCCTTTACTAGTTTCTTTACGATTTTGTTACCATTGTTACCGCAGAATATCCCACCTGCGCGAAGTGTTTACTGTTTAGGTCATATGTTTGTATTTTTGGGAGACAAAAAAAGCTTACTAAATTACGAGATACTCCTTATTTGAGAAAACTTTCTAGAGATACTTGTCCGTATCTCTCAGCAATAAGTTACGAATTAATCCATAGCTCATACCCAAATTGATTATGGTAAACGTAACCCAATACTTGACTCTGGCCCATTTCTATTAACATCCTTTACAAGTGTCTCAGTTTGTTTGACAAATAGCCCAATAGAGTTTTTAAATGGGCCAAGATACCTTTAGGCTAACAACAAGCAGCAATTCAACTGTGTGCTCAATTGCATAGCGCAACATATACCGCCAAGGAAAACAGAATAGGTTGGACACTAAAAAGTGTTTGGCTTGATTGAGGTTTGGGTTTGAGAAGTACATGTTACTATATACACTTGTGATTGTATATAAAAATTTACCCCTGACCATACTCTTGACATATGCATGCTAGCTTAAGGTTTATGTGATTTTGAGGGTCACACTCACACATGTTTTATTTTAGGTCAGGATAGCACCCTCAAAATGTAATTAACATGCCCAAAGGTTAAAATAGATAATCTTCATCCTACAGGAAAAATGACAATTAATTCAAAACAACCTGCTAGCTACAGGTTTATTAAACATAATAATAATAGGAGTACTATGTTAAGTTGCTACCTGATAGAGAGAAAGGAGATGAACCAAGAAAATATTTAACATATCTTGAATTTTTGAATCATTATTAGCATCATAATGTCCCACAAGGACTCAAATGATTGCTATCCATGCACGCCTTTGTGGATGGGTATTAGTTAGCTCATTATGGGACTGACATTTCACTTTAGGAACTGTTTAAATTTATTGGTTTTTCTTTCTATCATTATAATACTACTAGTCAACCATGTGAGCTAAGCAACATATTATTTTTCCTGGTTAGTACACTACCACATAGAAGGGAACTGGCCTGGTTGACCTTATTATGTAGACTGAGCAGATTATTTTGAGGACTGAGCCAGATTAATTAGCAGTTTCTAATGATCCTAATAAATCCTAATGAAACTAACATAAACGGATCGTTCTCTGATAGAGGCAGAAAAAACTCACGAATGGGATACTATCTGTATTCTAAAATTATGTATATTCTGATATATATGTCAAAAAAAGAATATAAAGAAAATGGTGATTGTTCAATAAAGAAAGAAAAATATGGGTGACATTGGAGTTTTGGGACCCGAATGACTCTTTTGGGGTATTAGGGGTTCTCTTGAGTCGTGATAGACTCGTGAGAGAAGTTTGAGCAAAAATTGCAACCAGGCCTCAAGAAGCAGAAAAATGAAGGTTATAATCCATGATTTTTGGGCTTTCAGAAAACCCCGAATGTTTTTTTGCACCAAATCGCACAGGACACCCCTAGGGAACATGCGAGGCCCCCATGGTTGGTTGTCGGTTTCATGTTAGGCTTTGACGATCGGTATACGGGACACCCACTAGCTATGAGGCTTCGAAATACCGAAAGCATGGGTAAAATCGGAGTTTGGATACCCGGATGACATTTCCGGGGCATCGGGGGTTCTCTAGGTCACGATAGATCCCCCGAAAAAATTTGGGCAAAAATCACAATCTGGCCCCGAAAAACCAGAAAATGAAGGCTATAATCCACAATTTTGGGGCTTCCGAAAGGCCCGGGAACGAATGTGGATATTTTCGCACCAAATCATACGAGACACCCCTAGGGCATATGGGAGGTCCCCGGGGTCGATTTTCAGGTCCCTATTAGGCTTGAACGACTATTTTACGAGACACTCACTTTAAGGGACGGAAGAGCAAAAGTATGAGTGAAATAAGATTTCAAGGTCCTGGATGACTTTCACAAAGCACAAGGGGTCCCTTGGATCACATGGACCCTCCAGAGAAGATCGAGAAACATCTCAATCGAGTCCCGAAAAGCCGACAAAATTGCAGGCTATGATCCTCGATTTTTGGGCACTGAGCATGACTTCCCCCATCCCATGTCACCAAACTTTTCCCCAAGCCCTCTCTACTATTATAATGAAGTCCCGTAATTTTTTCGATTGTTTTAAAAGTAGTTTTATTTTTTTTTTTTTCATAGTAAATTTAACTAAAAACAAAATCAAATAGTTGCATTGCGTGAAAAGAAAGAAAAAAAAAGTTTGTCTATAATTTAATAATAATTTTGAAAAGTTTGAGCGGTGACTTTTGAAATGATATGTAGTACCAACATTCTAGCTACTAATTCTTTTTAGGAGTATGAGCGAGTATACTGATGAATAAAATTAGATTTAATTATTAAAAGTAAAAGAAATGAAGGGAAGCCAGTTATTGGCAAAAGGCTTATAACCGGAAGTTCGTACTAACTCATACAGACTCACTCCTAAACCCTTTTATGAGAATTAGTCGCGAAATGACTCAACAATCCCACAATGAGGCTGGCTAGAAGGTGAAGGGGATGCTTTTGACAATTCTGAAGATCGGATGATTGGATCCAGAACACTACAGTTATGGCATATTTTGAAAAGAGAAGGCTGGAGTTTATTAAGCAAAGCAAAGGGGAAAAAAGAACAAAGAAGCTGAAGCATTACACGATGATGGCGACCACATTCTGATAGCTGTGTTGGAAAGTGATGAATCCGATTGGGTGTGTTTGGATGGTTGCATAGTTTGACTCCTACAATGCAACACATCATCTTAAGCAACACGCTTAATCCAAATTGTCCTAAATCATATCTTTTATGTCTTTTTATGTGGGTCCAAACTGTCCTCAGTACATTGCTTGGACATCAAAACTCGGCCGAAGGTATCAATCATACGAGTATTTTTATTGCGCTGCCCCTTAATCCTTATCTTTGTTGGTCAATTGAGTACCCATTTGTGGGGCAATCATGAGTATCTCAAATGAAAATTGAATTTTAAAAAGAGAACCAATCATAAACAATGTGTGCGTTACTCTTCTCATCTTAATTTTAGTTCAGCTTTCTTCAGTTTAGTTCAATTCATGTAAAATTTATCACTCAAATAACTTCTTATTTCAAATAAATTCATGATGGTATTAATGTCATTAGAAAGATATCAAAGCATACTTTCAAATGACTCTAAAATTAAACTTGTTGGGAATTGAACTGAATTTTAAACTATTAAAGGTCAAAATTGAAAAACCAATTCAGCTCGTTCAATTCAATTCAGTTTCTTTTTCTTTTTCTTTTTTCAGGTGAAAAAAATAAAGTCGTGTTATTATCTTTGCAATAAACTGTGAGGAGATCAGATTTTCAAGTCTCAACTAAATTGCATTCTCTACTTCTCTTAATTAAAGACAACAGTGATTTTAGAAGCTCCGTAATGATGTTAGCGATCCACACGTTAGATATTTTATATAGTCGCAGGTCGCTATTCGCTAATAGTATTTTCTTCTTTCTATAGAAAAAAAAAGAGTGTAATAATTAACCTGATAATATTAAATTTGAAAAGATAAATAAATAAATAAATAGGAATAGTAAATAACTAAATATCTAATGCCCTTTCTTCGGGAAGTAAGTACGAGTAATAAAATTGTTTGAGCACTTTAACGGAAAATGTGTTTACCACAAATTTGTGGCAAAGATTGATTTGCGCACACAATGACAGGGGAATGCTATTCCGTATCCTTTATTTCGCTGTTTTAGGCTGGCTAGACAGGACTAAGTCACTCTACCCGACCCGGTTGGGTACGGGATTGGACGCAATTGACGGCTGCGTATGAGCCTAAATTACAGATGATTTATAAAAATAGTTTCCTTTGATTAACTAACCTCACACGAAAAGAATCTACGGACATCATTCATGAATCATGACGTAACCTTCCCATGTGCTTACTTGCAAGCAACCATCCATTAGTAGCCTATCTTCTTTTTCAACAAAATTAAGCTACTACCATCAATTTTTTATCTTAGCACCCAATATCTTTTACCCTAACGACGTGTTTTTTCCATTTACTCAGTAATTATTTCAATTTACTGATCTACTTTTTCTATCATAAAATACTGCTATTCAATTCAGTTCACTGAAAAAGAAAATACACCCTTAAACCAATCAATAAAGTAATACTCTATTATATGATAATTTTATAGTGTGGAGTCTATGACGCTGATCAATTTAGTTTTGATGTTAATGGTAGTAAAGGTTTGTGAGAGTCTGAGTCTCTGAGAGATGGGATCAAGGTCATTAGGTCACTGTTTGATTGTTAATTAGGTTCCATATGAATAAACAATGCTAGATGACAATGTTAAGGAAGCCACAATTATTGGCAAAGATGGTTATTAAAAAATGGGAGTTCAGCTCCTTGTTTGATGCTACGAGACAAATCTTGTCTAATCTTAAGTTAATTGAAAGAATAATTGGCAATTAAAATAAGGGGCCAAGAATCTCATACATGGATTCCTTTTTCAGTTTAAATCCCGTTACATATTAGGTAGAGGGTTCCCTTAAACAGGTCTCTTATGGGGGAATAACTGCATATGAAAACAAAATACAGTGAAGAGAATGTTAATAATAAGCCCAAGCCTTGCATATCTGTCAAGTCAGACAATTCACGCATTGGATCTTGAGTAACAGTTGTTATTCTTCAACTGATCAGATAGAATTCACAGACGAACTGAATACTGATTTGAATGATGCTAGCTGCAGTCTCACTATGAGGCTGCAAATTGTAGCCTCACTCCTAAAAGTTAACACGTGTACAATTTTTTAAAAACTGTTATTTTTAACAATTAATTCACTTTTTCTCTTCTTTTCTCTCTCCTTTTGGGGTTCACCCTTCTCACTTTAGGTTTTCTTTTGGGATTTTTAGGGTTCATCTTTCCCGTTTTAGGGTTTTTTTTTTTTATTTTGGAGGTTGTGGGGGTTCAACTTTTCCATATTAGGGTTTTCTTTTTGGGTTTTGGGGTTCACCATTCCCATCTTAGGGTTTTCACTTTGGGTTTTGGGGTTCACCATTCCCATCTTAGGGTTTTCACTTTGGGTTTTGGGGGGTTTTGGGGTTAACCCTTCCAATCTTAGTATTTTCTTTGTAGCCCGCCGTCGGAATTAATGATGGTAGTCGTCGGTAAAATAATTGATCAAATTTCAGTTAAATGAACATGAATATTGAGGAGAAAGAGTGAATTGATTGTAAAAAGTCAAAAATTTTGAGGAATTTTATACATGTTAGCTTGTGAGGGCGAGGCTGCAATTTGCAGTCTCAGGGTAGGCTGCAGCTAGCAGCCCTTTACCGCAAATGAGTTCAAGTTTATACACTTCTCATTGAAAATTAAAATAAAAAAATAAAATAAAAAATCGAGTATTAAAATTAAATTTTATCAACCTTCATATTAGCATGAGAAATTCCCTCACATTCTAAAGAGTAGAGTAGCACAAAAGAGCTAAAGTGCTATACCTTTAAAAGAACTACCTTGTAAGTTGTAATAGTCCCAATACTCCCAAACTCCCTTCCAATACAATATTATTGCTATAGATAAATATAACCATAATTAGTTGGGTATCTTGAATCCGCCCATTATTTACTTTAGTTTTTGGATGCATTGGTTCTTAAGGTTGGTACTAGACATGAGGCAAGACGGTTAGAGCTGTTAAATAGGTCAGGTCGTATCTTATTTGTGTTCGTGTCAATGTTAAATGGGTCGATAATTCTTTGATCCAAATCTAACCCATTTATTAATCGTGTCAGAAATCCTTGACCTGCATCTGACTTGTTTAATAATCGTGTTACCTGCTAATGATTTGTTAACCCGTTTATCTTTAGTTATTTTCTAAACTAATTGAAATTTAAGAAAAACATAAACTTTTACCTAAATATTTAAAGTCCTAACCATATAATGAACATTCAAAATAGCTTAAAATTATTAAAATGTTCAAGATAGTTGAGATTTTATCACATTATTTACTTGTTACATATTATTTGAGCTTAAATTTGACTATTTTAATTAAATGGGTCATAAGCAGGTTGCTTTCGTGTCGCAAATATCAAAAATAACCTAACTCATTTAACTAAACGTGTTACTCGTGTCGATCCATTTAATTAAACGGGTCGAAATCTCTCAACACTAACCCGATACGTTCGTGTCCGGTTCGTATCGTGTCAGCTTTTGACAGCTCTAACAAGACCCGACTCGAAACGGGCACTATGGAAGCCTGTCTCGTACAGGAGTCTACCTAATCACGCCTCCCATCACGCTCGTGCGTGGGAGACTAGATTAAAATAAAAATCTAATTTTAGCCATCAACACCATAAAAGTTTTAACAATATATTTTTACAAAAAATAAGGGCACAATCCAACATACGTGTCTTTGTGTCGTGTACGTGTCATTCCCTGGGAAAATGACACTCCATGCACAACACGATCGGGGTTTGAACCACACACCATGTCGATGTTGTGCCTCCGTGAATTCAAAGCCCGCAATTCCGATTGGGCGCAACCCAACTACGATAAGAAGCCACCTTCAATTGGTTCCTTCACGTAATATTAGGCAAGGTCTTGAATTTAATTAATTCCAAAAAGTCAAAATAAGTGGAATAGTATAAAATATGGACATGTTCACCTTTGAGCTACACTGTGTATGAGTATGGTAGAGAAACAATATAAAGAGCCAGAATAGTATTAGAACTATGCTAATCAAGTTTGATATTCACAAATCACAAGTGCATGTGCACAACCAAAGCCAGCATCCTATGCAATGTAAAAAATGGGGAGTAATATCGAAATGTTATGTAATGTAAAAATAGGACCCGAATTTGAAATTGCTCCAAGACAATAGACATACGGTGTATCGTTTTCATGTTTGACCAAGTCAACAAAGCAGCACCAAAATCACAAGAACCAACGATGTCTTTATCTAAGTTTACAGTCCCAAAAATACAAACGATGGAGAAAGAATTACTAAAAGAAGAAGAAAAAAAAAAGAAGAAGAAAAGATCAAATTGTTAAATGAGTTCATGCCAAAGACATGTTGGGTGTGGGTTTCTACTGAATAGAATACCTGAGAGAGAGAGAGAGAGAGAGAGAGAGAGAGAGAGAATAGATTACACCTTTTACATATCCAATAGAAAGCAATCATTTTTCACAACTCCACTAAACTTAAAACCTACTCAAGTTGAGCTACATAATAATTGAAGTTTTTTGGTGTATGAATGATGTTCCAAGTAAAAAACGCACTAAAAATTAAAAACCTAAACATAAACTGGAGAACTCGTTGAAATAATGTTGATTAATAGTACATGCTATATTACTACATACTGATAAAGTGATAATAGATTAACAAATTTTAATTTAATATTAGTTTAAGTAGTTGTATTTCTAAAAAAAATAAATTTGTATAAAATGGTCTTACAGTCGAAAGTTCGAGTAAAATAAAGGTTACTTTTTAGTGAAATAAGGGTCATGACTCATAATAAGTGACTATTACATTTCTCAATAGAAAGAGAATATGATCTTTAATAGGGTCGGTCGTTGGTCTTAATGCCAAATCTGACCATTCCCACGAGCGGTTAAAGGATATGGGCTTAGTTAAGCACTCATGATAGGCGTCATCAGTGCTATACTATAGGTGTTGAGTGCGTGGCCCCATTTTTCTGTGAGTTGATCTCACACAAAACTTGCTCAAAAAGAAAAAGGTAAAAAAAGAAAACCATCTAAATAGAATCTTATTGGGTGCGTTATATTCCACTTAGGGTATGTTCTTCAGAGCTTATCCCATCAATTCAATTCAAAGGTGATCAATTCAATGATGCTCAGTTCAACCCTAAAAAACACATCCTTACTCAATAATTGGTTTAGTTCAGTTCAATAAAGTAAACTATTTTTTTTTCACATATTCCTATTCATTTCATGTATTATATTAGCATTGGACCATCTATTAATTTCTTGTCTAAAGAGTATTAGAACTTTAGAAGTTTTGATGGTTGGATGTCTTGAAATTAGGGAATAGTTAAGCAACCTATTTGTAGATGAAGAAAACAGACTAGAAATGAGCATTAGGCATTTCTTGTATGATGATGTATTTGAGTTCAGGTTATTGCATGAATCTTACTTCATTCTAATTCACTAAGGGTGTATTATTTTCAACTTTATCGTGTAGGTGTAAATTCTCTCTAATGTGTCGATTGAAGAAAACAGTCCCTAGTGTAGAAAAAGTAGAGAAAAGGGATATGGATTAGAGACAAACAACAAGTTTTTGCGATAGAAAAGAAAAGGGATTAATTATGACTAACTAATAAGGAAGTAATAACTATAATTCAAACGAATTATATAACGAGTTCTCAAACTTTAATTGAGTTTAGTGTGTGGATTCCAAAGGAGAAAATGTGGTTTATGCGGTATAGTGGTTCAGCACTTCATCCCTTAAACAAGTGGTTGGGGGTTCGAATCTCAACTCTTGCGAATGGAAAAAATCTCTTGACCAGCCCCCTACCGCTTAATGCGCTGACAGTTGGGGCCAGGGGATTAGTCACTGTGGTCGACAGTGGGATACCTTTGGCAAAGAACAAAAAAAAAAAAATCAATTATAGGCATAATTCAGTCATCAAAACAATAGTACTCTATAGTCTATACTCAACTTGCTGCAAGCAAATCCTGTATACTCAAAAGACTACTCAACCAAGAAATATTCAGGGCAACTATTTAATCTTTTATTCAATTATAATAACCCCGCCATGGGGAATGATATTACATCATTAAACCGATTGTGAGCTTTGTTGTGTTTGCCTTACAAACAGAGCCCCACACCAAAAAATCCCTTCCAAAATTACATAAACCTGATGAAAGGGGGAACCATACAAAATCCAGCTTTTCATTAACCTAATTAACTACCTAAACCACTAGTATTAACCTACTAAAACACTCCTACTAATTAATTAAACCCCATGTTTATTACAAATCACAGAGACCATGCATGGATATTAATTAAAACCTTTGCATATCCTACCCTGCCCTAAACTTCTCTGCTATTATATTCTTCTTCTTCTTTTGAAACCTCCTCCTTTCAAAAGCAAAAGCGCTAGTAAGTGCCCACCAAAAGCTGCTTATCTCCTTTCAACAAAATCAAAATCAAAATCAAAATCAAAAAAAAAAACCAGGATCTTCTTATTCCCTTCAATTCCCAGTTTCTCATTGCTTTTTTTTTTTTTCCCTTTTCCTTTTTCTTTCACCTTTTTCCATGCCACATTTCTCCTTTTTCACTTGAATTTAACAATCCCCAAAAAAAAAGAACCATATACTACTACGGAGTATTAATCACCATTTTCTTCTTCTTCTTCTTCTTCTTCTTCTTCTTCTTCTTCTATACCTAGTAAAAGATCTGGTCTCTTCATCTCCCTCTTGAACAAAACAACCCTAGGAGACCCCAAACACACTTATTAAAGGTCAGTACGTCCAATCACTAGGCAGGCGAATGTCGACCCACCATTGTCGCCCCTTCTGCCCTTAAGCTTCTTCTCTGTTGACTCAAAACTGCATTTCTCCTTGCCATCACTATATCTGCACCATTTTTATTTACCAAAACAATTTCAATTTCAATTTCTTGGATATTTTCAAGGCCTGATAAATTATTTGATTTAAATGATTAAATGAACCTGGACTATTTAAGTGATAACTTGGGTAATTACCATGATCAGTGACGTGTCCAGAACCAAATCGCGACTGGGAGTTCAGATTAACACCACCATTGTTTATGTCCTCAAGGTCCAGATTCAAAGCATGAACCACCCTTGCTGGAAGTAACACAGTTGAGCACCCTAATCAAAACACAGTCACAAAACAAATGTGATTAAAGCTAATTAAACCATGATTTATGAGAATTAAACACAAGCAGCCAAAAAACCCAGAAGGGAAACGGATCTGGTAGCATCTTTTGTGTGAGTTGGGGAAAATCTCAGAAACAACCAAATGAAGGGGTATGAACCCACCCAGGACCCAGCCACAACATGAAGAATTTGCCAGTTCAGAAACCAAAAAAGGACAAATACACACTAACGAATAAGGCACGAGAAATGGATGAACATACTAAACTGTCCATACAAGACCCAGAGAGAACCAGAGGAGAGAGAAAATTACACACCTGTTGGCTTCTTGCGAGATGGCTCAGGCTGATGAGGAGCCCCACTTCCACTCCCATATCTCCGGGGCAAGAAAACGCCAGTACCCGTGGACTGCCTTTTGACCGCCGGCCCTGGCCCAGAACCCGACCCACCCAGAAACATGGTCCTCATCGCAGCTTCCCTGGGGGGCCCACAGCCACGGAGGTTGTGGTTGGGGTTCTGGTGGTGGCGCAGTGGCTGCTGAGGTTGTCCTTGTCTGAGTGATGGCCATGCAGACTGAGGGAGACCCAGAGCTCCGCCGTTCCCACCACCGCAGCTTCTCCTTTGCTGGTGGTGGTGGTGAGTTTGGCAGTACCAGTCTTCTCTTTCTCTCTCCTGCCTTCCTCCCTGTTCCCACATGGCACTCCCCTGCCTCTTCACTTGCTGCTGAAACTGAAAATTAAACGCAACCACCCCAGAAAATAAATCAGTAAAGTAACAGACTAACAAATTAAATTAATTAATACCCAAAATGAAAAGAAAGTGTAACAGTCAAATGAGTACCTGATTGGTGGGAGGGAAGTCGTAGAAGGTGTGAGATTTGTTGGTGGAGAGAGAAGGGTTGTTACGTGGCACGCTGAGGAGCCCCCTGTTCTGTTGCTGGACCAACTGGTCTAACTGGTCTATACGAGCTGCTATGGCGTTCATTTTGAGTCTAGCAACCTGGCCAGCTGCTTCATAGAGAAGGTCCCAAGCGGCGTCGTTTTTAACTCCAGGTGGCGTTAACGGAGGTGATGGAACTTGAGATGGGCCGTTTGGGCTTCCGTTGCTCGAGAACCCGCTCCTGTTCGACAACGGCCCAAACCCAGAGAGAGTCGACTGGGGTGACGTCGAGAACATCCATGGCTTCTACTCAAAAGGAAAATAAACACAAAAATCAGATCTAAGGAATTTGTAGTGTTCTGAGAGAGAAACAGAGGAGAGAGAGAGAGAGAGAGAGAGAGAGAGAGAGAGAGAAAGAGATGGTTACCTCGTTGTTGTGGTTGTGGTGGGTCTCCTGGAGAGTGGAGTGAGCGAGTTGGCGAGTTAACTCAGCAAGGAAGTCGTCATCGTTTTCGTTTTGGTTATCTTTGTCAGTCTCAGTAGAGCTCACTGGAGAGTCAAGGGAAGCGCCAAAAGGGTCAAAGGCGGAGTTGGAGAAGAGATCAAAGTTTTTAGGTGGTTCCTTCTTCTTCAGGTTCTTGTCATCGGAAACAAGGAAATCGTCGTCAGTGAGGAAATGAGTTGGGAGCCAAAACGTGGCGTTGTCAGTCTCCATCGTCTCCCCCATGTTCAATTTCTTTTGATTTGAGAGAGAGAGAGAGAAAAAACAGAGGGACTAAAAAAGAGAAGGAGAGAGAAAAAGAGAGTGACAGGGTGTTTGTGTGTGTAAAATGGGGGAGATATGAGTGGGGTGTTGGGTTGCTGGATGAAGAAGATATAATTATAAGGCAAACACTTCCTTCATTTGCCCACAGCTGATATGAGCTTGCTGGATTTGCAGGCTGAGGGACCCAGCAAATGGAGAGAGAGAAAGAAAGAAAAGCAAAAGAGGAGAGAGATAGAGGATATTGGGGGGGGGGAATGGGAGAATGTTGAAGACAAGCTGCCTTTAATAAGGTTTTTCTGGGGTCTCTATTTGTATTGTGTGGGAAACACTTTGATTAATTAAAATTGAAATTAAAAAATTGTTAAAATTTGTAGAGACGGTGGAGAGAGAAAAAAAGAGCAAATGGTAGAAATGGGCCTAGTAGTTGGGGACATTTGTCCTTTTGTGGACATCCACACCTGCCATCTGGTATTAATCTCTCCAGATTTTTTTACAAGCGTATACACGGAGTGAGTATATGACTATTGAGTACTGCTAGTTGGGTATTAATTTACTGCTAAATAATTACTGACGCTCAATCATGCTCTCGCTCTAATAAACTGCAAATGATGGACCTTCCAATTTTAATTCATGTTACATTCCTTTCCATGTTATGTTTTTTTTACTATACTCAAACTCAACTATGGTAACCAAGATGGGTTGGTGTAGTGGTTCAGCAAGTGGTTGGGGCTTTCAATCCCAACTCTTGCGAATGGAAAAAATCTCTTGGCCAGCCCCCTACGGCTTAGTGCTTTAACAGTTGGGGTGAGAGGATTAGTCACTGTGATCGAGGGTGAATACCGTTGGCAAAGACAAAAAAAAAAAAAAAAAACTCAACTCAACTATGGTCATGGTCTCACCTTCTTATCCGGTCCGGATTAATACTTTGAGGAAGAAAGGGGGTGGCGTGAGTGAATAATTAAATGTAGTTCATTGGGGTATGCGTTATCGTGTTTTGTGGGGGTAGATAAAAGGCCCTTCTGTTTGCCAATGTTCTTAATATTAACTTAATGACATTTGAATGTTCCAAAGTTACTAATAATACCACTAATTTCTTGAGTGGGGTTAACCATTTTGGAAGACCTCAATGTCCAACCCAAAACAAACCGAGTAATAATAAAGTAGTACTACTACTGCTAGCGTTTCTAGTTTCGGATATGTTGGTTCAAATTTTAAATTTCAAAATTCATTGGAGTATAAAGGCCCCTTTGTTTATATAGGCTGATAGGCATTAATCAAGATAGCCCAAAGTTTCTCTCTGGAGAAAAATTAATAATACTCATAATCAATAGGGTATTGTTGAGTAGGGGAATTTATCTATTCTTAACCAAAGTCAAAAGTTCGAATCTTGTATTGGGCATGGTTTTAAATTTTTTGGTCAGTTATCTCATTCTTTGAGTTGCCTACAAACCAGTACAAATAGATAGTTACTGTGATCAACAGTGCATATTCGTAATGTAAACAAAAAAAGAAAAAGACAAAAAAATAAAAATCATCCAAAGTGCCAATTGCCAAGGATGCAGAAAAAATGATTATTATTATTATTATTATTATTATTATTATTATTATTATTATTATTATTATTATTATTATTATTATTATTATCCATTCTATCATTTGAGAAATTTTGTAGTCCACGTTTAAACAAGTTTGTAATAGAAATTTGTAAAATAATTGATGATGTGATAAAATAATGATGTAATGGTCTAATATATGTATCACGATCTTAATAAAGAGTAGTTATGATGTACTTATATTAGCTTAATATCATTTTCGAATTTCATGATAGTTTGGTTCAAATTACTCGTTCTAATGAAAGAATGAGAGGTCTATCACTACCCTTTGATACTCGGAGATCTATCACCAACTTTATCGATATATTTAACAAAGTATTAAATATAATGATCTTGAACTTTTTCCAAATGCTCGACATTTATAGTAGAATTATAAGGACAATTTCTGTCAATCTAATGGTAGAATATAAGAAAGATGATGATGATAATATTGTTGTGAAATTTTACCTTAATTGAATCACTCTAAACTAACTTGAAGTAAATTTGAAATAAGCAAGAGAACACGGTCTTATAAAGTTTTTCAATTGCAAACTTAAAAGGTAACTTGTTGAATGATAAGATCGAAAAGAGCAGGGCATAAACATGAACTCATCTTTTTGAACTTAAACCTAATTCGTCTTTGATTAAGGGCATGTTCTTTTTTACTGGTTTTCAGTTTTGCCTAATTTTGCCCAATTTTTACCAGTTACCAGTTACGAAATACAGTTTCTACCAATTTTGCCCAATTTTTCCCAGTTTTGCCCAGTTTGACCCAGTTTTTTCCAGTTTGATATTTTGACATATTAAACATAATAATTAAATATACAATATATTTAATCAAAATTTAAAAATAAATATATGCATTGACTTTGTATTTAAATATAAATAATAATAATAATAATAATAATTATTATTATTATTATTATTATTAAGAAAATAATCAAATATACAAAATTTCCAGTTTTCCCCAGTTTCTCCCAATTTGACCTATTTTTTCCTAGTTTTCACCAGTTTCTCCCAGTTACTAGTTAGACTTTCTCAGTTTTTACCAGTTTTGCCCAATTTCTCCCAGTTACCAGTCACCAGTCACCAGTTACCAGTTGAAAATAACGAGCCCTAATAGGCTAATAGCCCAAAATTAGTATTGTTCATCGTTCTAGAAGCTCCAACTTCATAGCGGATGGGCTTGCTAAACAAGGACTAGCTAGAGACGTACATTTTGTAGCTTGGTTGTGAGTTCTTTGTAGTTGTATTGCTTTGTCGCTGCTCGTTATTTCTTGTAATTCTTCACCCCGAAGATTTTATTTAAATAAAATACCCAATTATCAAAAAAAAAAAAAAAAGGCTAATAGCCCAACCTTTACTTTACTTTTATTTTATTTTAGGTGAATGGCCCAACCCATTTCAACTACACCAATACACCATGTAGGATGATCTTTGAAAGGCCCCTCCCCAAGCCATTTTTGGTCAGGCCTAGAATGTTGTTGCTCATAGCCCTAAAAGAAAAAATAAGAGAAGATGAACAAAGTTTTAAAAAAAAAAAAGTAAAAAATAAAATAAAATAGAAGAGAAGCAAAAGGTGGGTCAATACAAGTTACTTAGGGTGTGTTCTTTTTCACTTATTGGACCTTATTCAATCAGTGAAAATAAGTGACAACACCTTACTCAATCAGTGAGAATCAGCGGCTAGACCTTATTGAATCAGTGAAAATCAGTGACTAGACCTTACTCAATCAGTGGAAATCAGTGGCAGGATCCAATTTCCTACTCACAGAATCAGTGGCAGGACCTTATTGAATCAGTGAGAATAAGTGGAAGGACTTTATTAAATCAGTGAAAATCAGTGACAGGACCTTACTCAATGAGTGAAAATTAGTGACAGAACTTTACTCAATCAGTGAGAATAAGTGAAAATAAGTAAAAAAGAACGCACCCTTAGCTTAGCTATCTATCTATTCAGGTTGGGTGATAGGGTCAGGCTGGGGGCCATAGCTGGAAATGACAAAACAAGGTTGTCGTGACTCATCAAATAACCCGTGAATTAGCCGGGTCAATAAACTGGGAAAACCGGTAGGGGGCCACGTGGAATCTTGAATCTTCTTTTGCTGACATGGCACTTGTTTGGGAGATTCGGGCTCCACCCATCTCCATCCGTTGCCTCCTCCAACGCATGTCGAAATCCGACGGTAACTATATCTTCATATGGGCCCCACTATCAACTGTCTTGTCTGTCTACCACCCAATTATTTTGTTTTCTGCGGCCACTTAAATAAAAGAAAAAGGAAAAACAGTAAATAATACAGTAAGGTAATCGTCCCTCCAAAACCCAGCATGCGAAATTACTGTACCTATTTAAAAACAAAAATAAAGGAAGGAATTACATCAAAATGGATACAAGAAGAAAGCAAAGGGATGTGGTTGGGACATAGGCAGGCACCTTTACCTGTTGAAAACGACTCCACATTTATACTCAATTTGGCGGGAACGCCTGCTTTTGTACCGGGCTAATTAATTCCTTTTACCCGTGAGCTATATATAATTATATATCACCCCTAATGGTTCTTTGCTGCATCACCTTTTATTTTTCAATTTAAGTAATGGCCTATAAATCAGGGAAGTTAATGAGTCGGGATGTTCATTAAAATTTGAGCAGGTTGGGAATAGCTGCTCGGCTACACCTGTGTGGTGTAGCCAAGAATTTGCCATATCACCCCCACCTCACATGAATTTTTCAAGTGATTTTTCTTCTCTAATATCTTATTTTCCATGTTGATATAATTAATCTTAAAGTAGATAGAATTTTTTTACTTTTTTTATGGAAGTAAGTAGTTAAAAGTTAGTTGGTATGTTTGTTGGTTTAATACGGTTTGAATTCATACTTATCTACTTATTAATCTTCTTTCTTTGATAAGGAGGTCTCCCTGTGTCACTATTCTTCTTTCTTTCATTGATAAGGAGGTCGCTATTATATTGTTACAATTTGGCTATTTGCGTGATGTGGAAATGAAGTTTATAAAATAAAAGAGAAAAAAATCACAAACAAAACAAGAAGATAATAGTATGCTGTATTATGTAAGCGATAACATGTCAATTTTGCTTAGGTGGTTATTACTTTGAATACTAAATTGCAATATAATATGGAGTGGAATATAATGATATGCTGATAGTAGTATTTGATTTAACTTTTATTTTGGTATTACTCATATTACATCTATTTATTCAACTCATTGTCAATCACATTCACACCTATTTGTTTTTGGACATCTTTGTTTTCAAAGTTTCTAACGAAAAGAATTAATATTTACATTGCGTACACTTACTAGATTTCAATATCCCAACTATAACTAGCAAACGAGCTTGGTACATATGGCATGAATTGATGAAGCAATTTACTCACAAGTTACGTGTGATTCTATATATGAGCAAGTTGTAGAAGCATTTTGGCTTCCAAGTGTAATAAAACTTGAAATTTGGAAGGAAAATACTACTCCCTCGATTTCTTAGTATTCTTTTCATATGAAAATGATACACAAACCAAGCAAAGACAACTTATATTTGGCACTTAATTTCCAATTATACCCTTCCTCATCTCTCTATGGAGATGGGAGTTCATTAATGAGGGTGAAAGTTGGGGAATACGTTGGTACTTTGCTAGCTAAATGGTTACCAAATTGAGATATAGGTAGAACAAATATAAACACCATAGGTTATAAAACAATACATTCTTAGTTATTGGTGGCCTATTAGGGGTGCGTTCTTTATATCTTAAACGGACAATTCAGTTCTATTCAGTTCAATTTAGGTGTCAATTCATTGATTTTCAGTTTAGTTAAGTGACGTTCAGTTCAATTCAGTTGTGCTAGCTGATGAGTTCAGAAACATATTTTTTGTCTCACATAACAAGTTGTGTTCAATTCAGTTCAGTGGTGCAGTAGTGGAACCAGAATTTTTTCCGGGGGAGGGAGGGAGTGAAGACAAATATACTAACTACTACGTCTACCCAAAATAAAATTTCAAATTTAATAAGATAAATTAAGTATACCCTATCAATTAGAAAACGATTAGTTATTCGTGCTCACAAAGTTTGTATAAGATCGTCCTAACCACAGGGTGAGTTTTTATAAAAGTAAGAGTGCGTTTTGGACAAAATATTACTATTGTTTTATAAAAAGGCATTGCGTCTTATGGTAGGACAATCTTATTTAAGGAATGTTGGTTGCATACATTTTGCAATTTTTTTTAATGGAGAAGAATAAGGGTGTGTTCTTTTTCACTTATTGGACCTTACTCAATCAGTAGAAATCAGTGGAAAGACCTTACTCAATCAGTGAAAATCAGTGGAAGGACCTTACTCAATCAGTGAAAATCAGTGGCAGGGCCCACATTCCTATTCACAGAATCAGTGGCAAGACCTTATTGAATCAGTGGAAATCAATGACAGGACCTTATTGAATCAGTGGAAATCAGTGGCACGACCTTACTCAATCAGTGGGAATCAGTGGAAATAAGTGGAAAAGAACACACCCTAAGTCATGGGGTAAACTATTTAATTTAGTTCATTTCTGGTAGGTTCAGTTTTAAACAACAAACGCGCCTGTTAGGGTTTTTAATATATTCCACGCCAATATATTTTACTGGTGGAAAATTGGAAGGTTTGGGTGTTAATGTAGAAGTTGATTAATTAGGGCCTGTTTGGGGTGGTTTTCAGTTTTCAGTTTTTTTGAAAACCAAAAATCAGATTTTGGAAACCACAATTTTTGGTTTCCAATTTTCAGTTGTCAGTTTCAAAAATAGAGTAGACAACTATAATGGGAAAAAATTTCAGCTCTAAACATAATTTCTATAAGTAGATAAAAAATTTTGAAAACCAGAAACTTACAACTCACAACCACCCCGAACGGGCCCTTAGAAAGTCATGTGTGGTGAAGAATTTCGGCTAGATTAGCCGACTACTTTGTGGACATTATTTACGTGAAGTAGGTCTGGGAAGGTGTCTTGTTTTTGGTAAGTAATGTGTTTGGAAGCTCGAAGACTTTGGTAGATAGTGGAAGATTGCGTGGGTTTTGTTTTAGGAGTATAGTAGTAGAAGAATATTAATATTGGCGGGGAGAATATTATTATTATTATTATTATATGGTAGTAATTGTGTAGCAAGCAGTTTTCTAATTATGTAGGGAGTAGTAGTCATATGGAAAGAGAAGTCTTTGTGGAGGCCTATAAATATAGGTAGTAGCATATTGAAGAAGTTGGCTGAGCCCCAAGGTAGAGAGAGAGCTCCCTTGTTGCAGTTGAAGGGTTTGTAGCTTTTCCCAAAAGCTATGCAAAGTGTGAGTGTAAGGGTGTGTAGAAAGCCCAGCCAGTGATGTGGAGGGTTTCTACCTTTGACCTCAAAAGCTATGTGGAGGCCGGGTTTCTAGCTTTGACCTCAAAAGCCAGGTTATGAAGTGGAAGACGGTTTTGTGGCTTTCCCTTGCATAAAGCCATATATGGGGTAGTTGTAGTGGAAGAGTTGTGAGGCCATCAAAGATATGAGTGTGTGAGGGGGTAGAGTCACTTACTAGCTAGAGGAGATTGAGATGTTAGTATTTGAGTGTCTATCGATGTAACTCTATCTTTGGTGATGATTAGTAGTGAATTTGTGGTTCGTGGTTTTTCCCCTAGGTGAGAGGGATTTTCCACGTTAAATATTGTGTGTGTCTATTTATCTTGTGTATTTTATTTATTGTGCTTCCGCTGTGGGCAAAATAGTATGGTAGTAGGGCGTAAAATCTCTGACAGCGCCCTCATTTCATTTTAATTTAATTTAGTGGAAAAAATCACATCCAAAATAGGTTCTTCTGGATCGAATCTTTGGCCTAGGATTTGTGTGGACAACCTAGCCTAGACATTCGGTGATTTCGCTCAAAATGTTAGCAAATTTGTACCCTTTTAAAAATCAGAAGATGAAAAAATACTACTTATATGCGATATGGGGCATAGTAGCCAGGGCTAAGGATATGAGGCGTCAAAGTATGGAGCCTGCGAAAGAACAGTTACAGGACGAGGAGGTCGAAAGCTTAAAATGGGTTAGTAGATGGCAGGCTAATATGGAAAGCTTTTTGGTTGAGTTACATTTCCCGCAAAAAAAGGATAATTACGAGTATTTGTTTGATTTTCCCGCCGAAAGCAAAATGACCAAATTTCCAACCGTCGTTTTCAAAACAAAAACAAAACACCATGCTGTTTCCTGTCTACTCTATCACACACGTCGCTATCTACTCCCTAGTCCCTGGCCTGCTGCTTCCCACTCCCACGTCATTCAAATTTTGAATTCTCAATCTAAAACCAACGCCCCCCATTTTCATAATTTCATTCCTAGTCATTTTGTTGTCCATTCTTGATAAACCTAGTTCAACAAGACAAGTAGCAAGTCTCATAAAGCATTTCTCACTCCCTTGGGTCATACCTTGGGTCTGTTCGGCAATTATTAGTTGTAGCTGTAGTCTTAGCTGTTTAATAAGTGGTTAGCTTTTGAACTAGCTATTAGCGGTTCATAGTGGTAAATAGTTGTCGATTGTTTAATGGGTTGAGTGTTCGGTAAAGTTAGCTGTTAGGTTAGCTAAATTAATGTAAAATGACCGAAAATGACATTGATAATAATAATAATAACAACAACAACAACAACAACAACAACAACAACAACAACAACAACAACAACAACAACAACAACAATAATAATATTTTGGTGCAAATAATAATAATATGATAATACTAATATTAGGTTAGGTTAGTATATGAATGGCATGAGCCCTACGCCCTACAAAATTATGATAAAGGGCCATACAAGTGTGATCAAGAATCAAATCTTCCATCAATCTTTCATCTCTTTTTATCTCTCTCTTTACCCATCAATTAGAAGCAGGTAGTAAACCCCAAGCCCCCAATGAAACGATGCCGCCGCTAAGAACGTTACGAATCACGAGGGCTCTTATGGAATGTCAAATATGGACAGCTAGTGGTGTCAATGAAACATTAATAATATTAACGTTTGCAGAACGCTACAATAAACTCTAAACGCTACCCTTATTTTTTGGTTACCGAACAACAAAACATAGTTATGGTAGAGTTTAGACTTGGTCAAACCACTAACCACTGTCTCAAAAGCTTTACTCATTTTCTTTTACCTATTCTTTTTAAATTCATTCACTCACTTTTTTTTTAGTAATGTTTTTGTTATACTAAATAACCGATCTACCCTAATTTTTTTATCAGCATTGCTTTTCATTTCACACTTAACCTCTACCAAAGTTACTACGAGAATGTTGACTATTGTCTGTTTTACATTATTTTTATTATTAAAACAATGAACACCAAATTGTTTTGCTTGTTTGTTCTTGATCTTGAGTTACATCTTTATTACACAAATATGTCAACACAAATAACTTGTATGCTTGGAAAGATACAAGCAGACACACTACCAAACTATACAAATAAATACAGTAGTAGAAAACAAAATTATCAGGGGACGACATTTGGATTGGAGGTAATGAATTATGGGGCAATGCATTTGTTTAAAGGTTGAAATGAGAGGGAGGCGGTGCATGATGAGGTTAGATTTCGGGTAAAGGAGAGAATTTGAAGGGTAATAGTTACCCTTATTTGGGGTAATAGTTTCCAAACCTTTCGCTTTGGGCAATAATCGTATAGTCCATTTGTCCTACCTTGATTTACAAGAAATTGCATCACCCACCATCATCTCCATCTTTCCATTTCACCGTTATTTTTACTAATATGTGAGATAATAATCATGTCACTAAATTAAAGTGATTAGTAAATAAGTAGAAAATAAATAACACAACCTAAATTATTCCATTACTCCCACATGGCCAGACGCATATCACCTTCAATACAATAAGCATGTCCTTAATTATATGGTTAATAAAAAATCTTAAGTATGTTTTTCATATTTTCACCATGTTGATGGTGACCCTAATATTTCATGCACCCACTGGTTTTCCTAGGTTTCCATTTTGATTTCGTGGACACGAACAGATAATGGAGGAAAAATAAAATCAACAAAGTTATACATGTCCCACTCATCGGTTAGTTGAGTTGATCCGAATCGGGTCGAAGTACGGTTAAAGATCTAGCGAATTTCATAATTCTGTCTTTTGAATTTTGGTTCCCCTGCCTGGCCCTCCCCCTCTTTTGTTTCAAAATTGAAATGTAACATAGGACCCATATTATCACATGCATATTTGATTCAAAAATTCCAGTACTAGTAGTTTGTACTTTGTAGTAGCATATACACCTATTTGCTGTTGGTTGTACTGAATTCCCTTTTGTTGGTCATGGCCTCATGGGTATGGAGATGATGATGAATCTTCATCAACAATGGTTTGTAAGATCCGGGGAGACAACCTACCAAGCGATTCCTTATTAGTTTTCCGAATTTTTTCATTTATTAGCATATAGTATTAAGCCTAAGGACTAGAGATGACACTGGGCACGGTTAGTATGAGGCATGACACGACCGAGCACGCTTTTTACACGGCACGACACGAGCACGGAGGAAGTACGGGCACGAATGATTGGGCCTGGGTTGGGCCCGGGCCTGGATTTTGAAAAGAAAGCACGGTAGGGCACGACACGGCACAACGAAAATTTTAATATTTTTTTAAAAAAGCATGGGTACGGTACGCACGGCACGACAAAAGCACGAGCACGGGCACAACTTGGGCCTACCTTTTGGAAGAGCAGACACGACACGACACGAAACACGACAACTATAGGCTCGACACGACACGACACTGTTCCAAAGCACGAAGGCACGACACGAACACGGCCCGAACATGGCACAAAGTCATCTTTACTAAGGACCCGTTTGACTTGAATCCGGCTATCAACTTCTATTTCTACTTGCAAATTTGTTGTTACTCGTCCATTTCAATATACATTTTTAACTCCACCACCAACTTCTAATAAGTTGAAACAAAAACATAATTAAAACTAGGGGTACAGGTTACAGTTTTCAACTTCTCCTTTTCTATTATCTTCTCCTAACTTTATTTCAACTTTTAAAAGTTGGAGGTGGAGAAAAGATTAAGTGAAAATAGTCTAAACACAAACAAATTTGGGAAGAGAAGTTGAAATTGTAAAAGTTAGGCCAAACAAAACCTAAATCGTAGTATATTTCCTCGTTTTTTCCCAATAGACATATAAACTGGAGTAGTAATACTCCGTATTGCCCAATTGTGACAAGAGAAAACACGAGGTATTAAGAATAGAATTGCTAATTGAAAAAATTAATAAAGAACCATATTACAGTACACTTAGGTCCTGTTCTATTCAACGGAATGATGCAGGATGGTGAAGAACGGAACGAAATGGAACAGTGCGATGCAGATAATGGAAAAATATGTGAGACAAAATAAAGTACAGAATAATGCGGAACAAAACAGAATGCAACATACAGATAACGAGAAGAACAAGAACTTACACGTACATTACATTACACTATACAGTATACACCCGTCCAGTTGAGGTGTTTACGTTGAATATAGACCCATTCATGTGACAGCCGCACATTTGGATTAATTTGGATTGATCGATACTAAAGATTAGGGTAGCATTTTTTGAAGCAAATACAAATGTTTGAGGGATAAAATATAATTGCATGAGAAGGGAGAGTGTGATGCCATGCAAGCATGTCTCAACCTTTTACTAACAGGATATTGTGTACATACATACACACTACCCATAAAGTCATGGGGGTCTTATTTTCTTATCTTTTAGAATGAATACTATTATTGATGTATCTGTCGTATAGTCACGGCAGAGTGTGACTACTAACTAGCTAGGGTATGTATATTGTATTGCCTTTTCCATAAAGACCAAAAAGCGCAATTCTAGTACTACGTAGTCAAAGACTTAAAGGGCCTGATTAAAGCAACTAATGCTGTGTGCTATCACAATATACTCTTTGATTTCTTTATAGGATATAAATTGTTTCCACTATGTATACTGTGGGTTTACACATGGCCAAGATACCCGGCCTTTTGGAAATCATAAAATGTTAATGGTGTAATTCTGTTCCTTCCCTGGAGAAATTTTGGATATTAAGGAAATTTGTCTTCCACTACGTAGTGGTAGTGCAAGCTAGTTTGCAACCATTTTGGTTGTTTTTTAGAGGTTACACCGTTACAGATTTCCGAATCATGTGTCCCCAAAATTGTCTCGTTAAATTAGCATAATTTTGGGCGACGATGATGCTCCTTAAACTCAAAGTGCTTTGCACCGCTGTATGCTTGTATTACAGTCCAATGGCCGTCCAATGCGCTAAGGCCATCTTCTTTTCGTTGTTACCATACTGCATTTCGTTATGTTTCAATTCATTCCGTTCTGTTCCGCATTCTGTGATATTGTGGTCAGTCACCTGGCCCAACACCACAATGCCACAGAGTAACAAATCAAACAGTTAGCTAATGGAAAGTTGGAAACAGGAAAGCAGAATCCGGAGGCAATCACAGGGTGACACTCGATTATAATTTATAGGTGTGACACAGACTGCTAATTCTTGTACAACTCCATTTGGAATGACTTTATTAATAAATGTGCAAAAATTTACAAAAGAATTATACATTCGAATTTACAGACACACCATGTTACAGAAAATAAACCTATTTAACATTTACGACCTTAGGCAACCAGGCTATGTGAATAACCCAGTAAGGGATTATATAGTACATGATATACAAACTTTACATCTGTTATAAACAGTTCATCAACAAGATTGGTTGGTTGTATTTGTATCAGAAGCGCCTCTTTTATTATATCTCTGTTCAACAGAAATCTGCAGCAATGGTTGATATCAGTCAGCCAAGTATAAAGGAAAAAAAGAATAGTTGTTGCCAGAAACTTGAAGTCGAAATGAAAGCCCCAAGTAATTGAAAGAAGAAAAAAAATGAGACATAAAAACGACCAAAAAAGTCTAGCTCATATAGTATCAACTTGACGACTCAACGAAGAATCAAGTTAATATATGCCTGTAGCCATGAGATGCACAGCAATAAAATAACTAATAAGTAAATTACCAACAGAAGATCCTCATCAGTACCAAAAGATTTGCGAGCCTCATCTAGACACTTTGAAGAAATTCTCTCACAGTTCCTGCATGGGTTTCCAAGTCAATCTCATGGAAAACCAAACAGTTCATGATAAATAGCCAGGAAATGGAAACACATCAAAACAAATATCAGAACAAATGAAGACATAAGCTAACAGATCTTACAATCTTACAATGTCGTCAGACGCATGCAGTTGTAAGCTAATTCAAAATTTTGATCCCCAGCACTGTCAGCCGTGAATTAACATGGGAGGAGATAATTATTGTTGATCAAAATTATCGGTATTAAATAGTCCTCTTGCTTTTACGACCACCCACCCACATCAGTTATTCTGCAGTATATTTAATCCTTTTATGATGCAATCATCATACAGGCCAAGAAAATGTGAAACTACCATCCAAGTGGCCAAGAAGGAAGGCCACAATAATAAACCCAAGCTAATGTCGTATTCTGAAGTAGAATGCCAACTAATTGTAGGGCTCAATATGAAATATAAAAGGATGCAATACCTTGAGCTGGCAGGATCCCTGATTTCAAACTCATCTGTGTCAGCATCATACCCACATATTACAACATAGTGACCTGTGGAGGACATCAGACTAGTTACAGACAAAGTTGGCTCCTGAACCCAGCTGCTATTTATCTTTAAAAACTGCCAACTAATAACATTAAACATTCTTACATGAAGCATAAAAAGTTATCAAGTCGATGTGTATTGAAGTAAATATTGTTGGGATTATGCAAAGCAGAGGAATTCCAAACTTGATTCTGGGTAATCATAGATATATAAAGCTAGGGGCTTGTAGGGAATGAATAAGAGCGCACATAAGAAAAGAAACCCGACTGTATGAACAACACAAATAACACTACCATCATGCAGGTCTTTAAAATAACCTAACTTTTCTGCAACTGCAAGTTCTCTTATCCATTCCTGTCTTTATTTTCAACTCCCTCCATTAAATAGAGGATAAACAATTTTGGTGGTGGAAGAGTTGAAGTGACAGTTAATATCCTTGCTCTAAGCTATCCGTCACAACATTGAGACATTCTGCTCATCAATGTTGCCAATGGTCAAAGGACAGAGAAGGTACTTTTCCAATCTTTTCTTCATCACGTAAGTGCATAATGTGCACTGATGAAGGATATAATGTGATGCATTAACATAGATCAATGAAAAGCAACTAATTAATCAAAATTATGCTTTAAAATAACTGATACAAAAATAATCCAGTAAAACCTAAAAAGCCATCAGTTACTTCCTGAAAAGCGACTAATTAATCAGTTCTGGAAGTACTATGTTGTCTATGTACAACAAATTGTAGCATTTTCAACCAGGTTAGAAAAACACAGTTCTCCTGGTTACCATGAAAAATATTGGATAAATATTCTTGCAGAAATTTTATTTTTCTATCACTCCCTACATATTATTTTAATTGTCAGAAGAGGTAAACATTGCGAAGTAAATTGTACAGCAACATAATAGGATTTCTTAAGGATGTTTTTGCAACAATGTGGAGAGAGCATAAGCAAAACCACCAATTCTCACCTGTGTAGCCCAGATTGCTTCCATAAAAATCTGAGGCGCAAACATCCTCCAGCCATGACTGACTGCAAATGTATGTATCATGCACACAGTGAAAAGACTTGATGTTAGACTTGGAGGAAACTCCGATAACTCTTTGAGTTCAAACAGATTATAGATGAAAAGGAATCTTTACATAGATAAATAATGGTGCATCACAGTAAAAGGATTATTATGGAGAACTTATTTTTAGGAGTCTACTGTAGCTCTCTGTAGAAAAACTGACTAGGTAGTTAAAATGGACAATAACAAGACAAGAAAACTTAAGATAAGATAACAATTGCATGCAGTATAACCAAAAACCATGTTTGTTTGTTTTAGATAACATGGGTATCCGGGCTTTGCCCGACTAATCCCATGGGCCTTAAGTGTTAAGTTACGACCAGGAAAACCTCCAGTGGCCCCAAGGAGACTCGAATCTGGGACCTCTGGAAAAATACTAAAAACCATTTTAGGAAGACCTCAATCAGTGAATCACGATGCAAGCTGTGCAAAGGCGGAACAGGGAAAATGACAAACTGAGAGAAAGCATAATGATAGTGGACTTGATACCACTGCCCGCTTGACGAAGCAGTCAAGAACCAAGTGCTCACCTAAGTTTGTACTGATCAACCAAAGCAATGGCTACATATTTTCCGGACAAAATCAGGAGAGATACTTCCTCTCGACTGAAGGATCTGCACTGCAAGAAAAAGTCATGTTGATCACCTTATGTCAACAGGATATCTACAGTCTGTGATAAGATCATAACATATTTTAGAAGACAGCAAAGCCAAATAGTCATCTGTTGAAGTAGTTAGAAAATAGAAGTGTGCACGCTACATGCATTAATTAGCAATGTATGACAACTTAGGTTCTCAGATATTATTGCACAAGTAGCTGTTTCTGCAGAAATTTTGGTGCAGTAAAAGGAGATAATGAAATTGGGTTAAGGAGAGATGATGCAAGCCAATTCTGGAGAAACAAGTGAACCAAAATACTGAGCACCATCAACATTCAACTCTACAACATAATTATTAACGGCTTCAGCAGTAACTCTCCACCCTCAGAGCACAAGTCTCCGCTCTCAAAGGAACCAATTTGAACCTCAGAACTGTCATTAACATCCTGAAATCCCCTTTCCATTATCAGCAAAAAGGACCTGATGAAACTTGGTAGCTGTGTTCTCCCCTGTGGAGCCTCCAATAGTTGTATAATATAAATATTTCTATAATTTGACTCAAAGGTCTTCAAAAGATAAAAAATTATGTCAAAGGTAAGGCTGCATACATCTTGACCTCTAAAAATCCCTTCCTCGGCAGTACCCACACTAGGTGGTTGTTACTGTTGTTGGTTTAACATGAAAACCAACATCACCTCTTTTAAGGTCCTTCCAATGTGGCAATCCCCGGAACGAGAAAAAGAACACATGGTGTTTTAAAACTTAGTTGAGACCTAAGTTTCTCAAAGATACCTCCCAACTCTTCAATCACATAATTACATTTGTAATAAGTTGAAAATTGAGAAAAGATGCTTGAGTTCTGGTAAAAGAGGAAAATAATTAATCATCTATAAATATGGTTTATATAGATTTGGTTTTGACACTGGCATTGGAAACTATATTCCTAATGGACATGATTCGATATTGGCAGGCTTCATTTCACTCAAGGAAGAGCTTAGTCACATGTAATGAAAATCTTTGTTTTCTTCCAAGCCAAAGAAAATATAATAAAAGATAGATAATAACAAAAACAGTGGAGCAATTAAGTAAATGGTTCCTTTACAGACATCCTCTCAATGGGGTAGTCACTACCAGCTAATATTCGTCAGAAAATTGAACTTCTAACCTCTATCCTGATTCCAGCTTCGAGTGCCTTCTGAAATAACAGATCTACTCGGACCAGATCATGCGGCAACTGATCCTGCGAAAGTTGCACAACTTCACAGGTAATGATGAAAATAATCCACTTAAAAATGTGGTCATGTAGGCACTTTCATCAAATCATGTCAAATTAACGAAGTATGGAAATGCATCAAGTATGAAGCAATCAGACAATAAGCCTACAGGCTACAAGATAGCCACCCTAAACCTAAACTCCTTATCACCCAAGAATAAAACATTCAATCAAATGTAGAAATTGCCTATTAGAAAATTCTGCAAGAGGCTCAGATATCACAGGACGAAAGTTCAAAAAAGCGCAGGAAAAAAGGATCAATCAGCAACAACTTATGAGGAAGGTTAACTGGTAAATGGTTTTCATTTTTCCCAATGAAATCTTGTACACAGACCATACCCCTCTCTTCTTGAACTAGAAATAATTAAAATTCTTCCTGTGTTTGTGCCATAGCTATAAATGCGCAAATAGCAGACACTTGGTATTCCATACTTTTCCCCGTTGAGACTCATTTATATTCATATAGCTAAATAAATGACTTAACAACTTTCAGAACTTATTTGAGGAACTGGGCCAATTTCCAACTAGCTATTCTATAATTGTCCTTGTTGCTTCGAATATGTTTATTCATTATAACATAGTACTTTTTTCTTATTAATGAAAAAACAACCTTTCAACACTTGCTAAATGAGCCAACTATGAGCTTAGGGGGACACTGCACATTCAGTTGTTTTTGTGAAGAAATTATTTATAAAACTTGTTACATGTTCCTCCAAAATGTTTTGATTGTATAAGTTGTTTCTATATTTAAGCATCTACAAGTTTTGTCATTTCTGCGGCACCTTATTTAAGAAATACTTTTTCCATCATTACAAACTCATAAACCAACTGAAATTGATTTTTTAGTTTTTTTAATTAGAGACAAGTTGTCAACATGGCAAAGATAAAAGAATTTCTACGACTAAGGTCGAAGTGCAAACTTGAATAGCCTTTCCGAACTTCTCACAGCTTGAGCTTAAACAAAACCTCAGCTAACTTAAATGAAAACGAACATGAACAAGATAAAAATTTCGTCAACTTGTCTACACATCTACACATTTCTGTGGTTCAAGAATGTTTCATGCCTCCATTGCGACTACTGCTAAGAATCTAAAGTAAAGACTCAGAGACAGCAAAGAAAAAAGGAATATAACTGACTTCATTTGTGGAGAATGTTCAGCGAAGTGTAATGAAACCGAACTGATTACAAATTTTTAGGAAATTATACGACTATCAATTCAACAAGAATATCGAATATACATAGTTGCTTCTGCAGCACAAGCATCTTTTTTTGTTTTTTTCCTTTTCAAAAAGATAGTGGGTGTCCGAGCTTTGCTGAACTAATCCCACGTTCCTAAAGTTAGCGGCTAATAAGACTTTAGTATTCCTAAGGGCGCTTGAACTAGTGATGTCTGAAATAGTTCTCAGAGTTCATACCAGCTGAGCGGCCACTCAACAAGCACCTTAGCATATATGATCTAAAGACGCTGTACAATGAGCTCCTGTTTGTGCTATAACAAGCACATTTTCGGATGTCTTCAAAGACACAGAACTCCAAACAAAAACACAATACCCTGCAATGCATACTCAGCAGGGTTGATAAATCAAAGATCGCATATATAAGACAAGAGACTACCTTATAAAATGTCTCTATAGAGAAGTTTGGATTTGCTCCTATAGTCACAGTGAAGTAGGAAAAGATGATGGAAAAACTTTGCAACAAATACGCCAAATCGACAGTCCAGATGCTGCAGAACAATATATAATAAATTATATTAAACGGAATTCGTAAAGAAAACTGAAGCCAATTTTTTCTTTCTTTTCTTTCTTATCTAAAAAATATTCTTTCTCTTTCTTTGAAAAATCTTACACGCACCGGGTGAGTAAACATTTTGTACATAATCTAATTGCACACCAAAGTTCTAAAGGCTGTGAAAAAAGGGAGTTGAAGTTTTGCTTAACAAATATCAGCTCATTGAACTTAAGTCTTAAGAGGCACAGTTTCCAAGTCATAACAGGAGGGCAGCTACAAAATTAGCAATTGACGTGTCACCTAATGTTCTGCTAAAGTATCAAACATCAGTGGGGCCACACACTTGTCACATGGAAGGAGGCTAATTTTCCTTCAGCCTCTACAGGCAGTAGTTTTCTAAGAGGTTATCCCCTGTATCTGACAAGCTAATGCACCCAAGGGAAGAAGGATCAGATTGATTCATAGAAAAGTGTCCATTAGACAACAATGGAGATAATTACTTTACAAGTTACAAATACCTCCAAACAAGTATCACATGAGATAAATTTCCAATACTAAATAACAACAACAAAAAAGTATCACAAAAGATATAAGATGTCAAATACATGATCAGTGACACATCATGAGAGAAAGAGAGCGAGAGTGCGGTGGTCTTGGAGGAGACGGAACATGTAGAGGGAGAGGGAGAGTCAATCTACACCTCCTAATGTATTTCTTTTACAATTGCTGAGCTAAAGAGTAGAAAGGAAAACTTTTGCCCCCTGATTCTATCCTCTCCTCCTTTCTGTTGAAACAAGAAAAGAAAATCTCTGCCTGTTATGTTGTTAGATGCAAACAGACACAACATGTCTAACCAAAATTTTCACTGTTGTCTTGTTGTTGATAACTTGATCTTGTAAATGCTCCTCTTACTTTCTCTACACCTAAAAACAATAGTAATGTTAATCGTGATCATAAAACCTTCTACTTTTCTTCCTAGTCCATATCCTCATCAACCTGAAAACATTCCTGAAATCATTCATTCTTTACAATTGACAATCCCTTTTTTAATCAAACACGACTTCACTTTAGTTAACTCTGTCCAGCTTTTTTACCACTAAGTCAGAGCAACATAGCAACTCAACTGTCCAAATAACAAACCAATCATTGTTCAAAGTTTGGATTCAGCTACATAGATACTTCAACATCAAACAGCAAAAGAAATATGTGGGAGACCCTAACCGAGTTGTCTACTGACAAATGGATTTACAGGAAGAACTACACAGAAATTGATAGAGGAAACTATGCCCACACGCATACACGTGTGGAAAGAAAAGTATAGCAATTAGCATATACAGGAGAGTTGCGCAAGTCCAATGTCCATCTCCCAGAATACATGCCATGTAGTTTGTTCCCTTGCATGTCTCCTCAAGTTTTCTATAGTAATATTAAGTTCAAGGTCAGATTTAAATTTTAAAACTATCCCTTTATTACCTTTGAATCAGGATTGCTGGGCATTGTTCAAGAGAAAAACCCAATACAGTCAAGAGAAAGCTCTGTCCAAGAGTACTGCCATTGTTCAAGGGAAAGCTCTTCTTCACCAATCACCTTAAGCTAATTTCTTAGTCCATAACTTCTACCACTATCTCCTTTCTGTTGTGCCACCTCTCCTAACATAGCAGTTGCGGAGATGGCTGTACTCTGCTCCTCACCAAACTGGACAGTAGCTTCTGAATAATGCGTCACTGCATCCATCTACCCTTAAAAGCTGGAAACTATGATAAACACTGTCAAGGAGGGAGGCAGGACTTGACAAAGGCCATTTTCTAGTTTACAAGGCTGATGCTAACTATTAAGGAGCTGGGGAAAATGGCTGTACTCTGTTCATTGTTAAACAGGAAAGCAGCTTCTAAATAGAGTGTGTTGCTGCATGCATGGGTTCCATATTCTACCATTAAAAACAGACACCATGAGAGGGAGTTAAGAAATGCTTTTTTTTTTTTTTTTTTTAAAGTTTATAAAGCCTGGTGCTTCCATGTCCAACATTTTGTATTCAAATTTCAATAAAAGCTTGAAGATATTATAAAGTAGGATCAAGCACCTCTTTGTGCCGCAAAGTTTCTCCAATGCCTGCAGGTTGCAGCTACTGATACCAACTGTTTGCATAACCATCAATACACAAGCAAGACCACAGTCCCAATTGTATAGCTGATTAACGTGAGGAACCTATGAGCATCAGAAACAAAACACAATCAGTATCAAAATATCTGCAAATGCACCCGTGAACTGAAATGACATATTACTGCATAAACCGTTCGGTGAGAAGTTCTGTAATTGAGAGATCAAAAGGCAACATGAACATTATGTTTTTACCTCAATGAAACAAGAACAGGGTAAAAGCATGTCAAGGCTTGATCCTTCAGTTGGTGAAAACTTGAACGATAAGGAACCAGAAAAGCTTGGGTTATCTTCATCAGATTCATTTTCTGTGGCCTCTTCCAGTTTTAATAATTTGTTTACAAAGATATACAAAGACCACATTGATACAAATGGGGGTGATTGCCTCTCAAGAATATCAGTGATTCAGTTGTAACATGCAGAAGATCCAGGCATCAAAGATACAGTACACCTTGCCTAATTGGTCCACAAGAGCATTTCCTTTACTTTGAAATTAGTTAGAATCCATCCACTGCATTTCAACAAACAGCACGTAAGTTCTTCATGATAAAAAAGTAGAAAAAATAATCAAACAAACAATACCATTAAGTACCAAGCTAAGGGACATAAGATCTATAGAACATGTGATGCAATGCAATTAGATTAGTCCAATTCCAACACCGACACAGATACCACCAACGAAACAACTTCATTATTCCAGCTAGTTCACACCAAGCCAGTACCAAGAGGGGAATGATGTTCGGAACCTTACACTTGCAAAAACAGAGGTGTAGGATCCAAAATTTAACTCAATTCCATCATAGGATTATACAATTAGATGAATTAATCTAGCTTCTTCAAAACTCCCAATGAAAAACTAGATTTTTAGAGAAGCAACAGTAATCAAAAGAAGGAGCATCAATTTTGATAGCAAGCCATAGTGGTTATAGCAAACTTCATACATAGATGAATAAAATATCGATAGAGATTATACTCGAACACGAGAACCTTGACTTGCTACCTCTTTTCCTTGTTCCTCCAACAACTCCATATCCACAAAAGCATGTTTATACAACTTTATTGAACGAATTTCCCAAAGTCTTTCTGGGTAATAATGTCGTACAAATTTCACAAGTTCATTAATTAAATACCAAATTGCATAACATAATCATTAAAACGGCAACTGCTTCATTGACCTAATTGAACATTGACGAAGAACTATACCAGACACAGCAAAGAGTGGCAATTTTCCATCAAAAATTTGAAAGTTCACATGAGTTTCAAGTCCCCTTAGTCGAATCTAGCTGGTGATAATGATGATGATGATCAATCAAGCCAAAGACAAAAAACAAATGGTTACATTTAAGCAACAAGTTGCTGATCAACAAATTAATCAAGAGCGTTATAGATTATAAATCGACTAGAATTCCAAGGATCCCCGAATAACAATGAAAATCATCAAAAAAAAAAAAAAAAAAGATAAATTGATTGTGCAATCCCAAATGTTTGCAAAAGAGATCTAGAAATTTAGGGGGGGAAAAAAAAAAGAAGGGATAAGGAGTAAGGAGAGAGAAAAAGTTACCTGCATCTACAGTCCAGGAATGCGGTGATTCGATAATGAGGGCGAAATGAATACTGAACGCGTAGCGGTCCGGTAGTCATATAAATATTTTGGTGGACATGTTTGAGCATTTCATTGGTTACTTCTGGATAAATCTCTTTCTTCCTCACTGGCTGTTTATATTTACCCCCAATGTTTAAGTTGTTATTGTTCTTATATATCCGCCACCCTTTTGGCTGGATTATACGACACTGGTCCTTGGCAAGATATTTTATGTGAAACGGTGACAATAATAATTCCTAGTCTTATTTTTTTTTTAATTTTTTTTTTTGGAGGGGTAATCCCTAGTCTTAGTTTGGTTGTACTATTTTGTTTTTTTTGGGTAATGTCTTCTCATCAGAGTAATAGAATGGAATGAAATGAATTACAAAAGAAAAGAATGGTGTACAAGTGTGGTGGATGAGGTGCGACTGTGCGAGTAATGCCTAATGCACACTATTTATGATTTGTTTTTTGACAAGATAATTCACACTATTTGGCTGAGCAATAATGTCAAACACACAAAAAGAAAAAACAAAAACCATTGAAGTTGGAACTTAGAGCTCCTAGAATGTTTATTTATTTATTATTTTTATGTTTTAAAATAAATATACGCATATCCGTTGAGCAAGACTGTCGTATACTCGAGGTACCAAATGACTACTTAATTTAGGGTTATTGGGTTACTTTTACCAGATTACGGCTTAATTTAAGGTTTACTTTAAAAACTTTAGGTTATTTAAACAATTTTTAAAAGAAATTTAAACAATTTAATGGTCACATTAAAAGTATTGAAGAACTTTAGCTATAATTTTTAATGATTATGGATTATATTAAAAAGTTTAGGGTATATTTTTTAAGATTTTAGGGGTCACTTTCACTAGCCACATGATAGAACAGTTGTATAAAATAAATTGTGATCTATCTATGACTATAACTCAATAAATGTTGAAGTTTCATCAATATATACCTATATTTTTATAATGAGATAAATATTATCAATTTGCCCCTGCAACAAGTATTTTCGAAACACCCAATTTTTTTTGTTGGCCCCAATGTGTGGGTCTGTGGGACAATGTGAGTGGTGTTCATCCACAATATGCACCACGCACATACGGTTACTCAACATATTAGAGTACAACTTTGGAATTGGAGGCATGCAACATTCGATCTCTTACTTCGCCCATCGCGCAATGCATCATCGAGTAGTGCTTTAATTTGGGTTTCAATTTTTAAGTGCAGTGATCATCGTAATGTGGATGCTTGAGATTTTAATAATGTTCATACAACTTTGAGGCAAAGTGAACTTTTACTTACTTCGCATATCATTTTTCAAATTGTCAAATGTATATGACTTTGTTGCAAGAACGGCTATATTATTGCGTGCCTTTTACTTTTTCTTCTTCCTTTATTTTGAATGTTGATAATTTATTGGGTTTCACCCAAAGCAATGTTTTGAGTTTTATTTACCCTTGTTCAAGTTTAAGAGCTTTACCCACTAATTATGCCTGGTTGTATGTTCCCATTTGTTTTGGTGAAAAATGCTATTAGTTGTTATTTTCAGTAATACTCTGTACTTCATAAGTATTGAGTTATTGAACCTCTATTTTGTGAACACTTGATTGTTTGTTTCGAATTGATATGACACGTTTTAATTTTGAAGAGTGTGTGATGTGCAAATAATACCATTTTGATGTTTACTAAAAAGTTTATCAAAATTACCCTTATTTTTCTTATTTACGGTTTTGAAAAGTTGAATAATACAAAAATACAATACATTTCAGTCCTTATATAAACAACTATATTATTTTTAAATTACCCTAATTTTTTTTTAAATTACAAATATGCAATTATAAGATCAGGAGTATCATGGAGGTGAGACATTTAGTCTTACAACATCTAGGTTAATTGCTAAAATCATGTGAAATGATATGGTAATGGAAAATATATAGGTTATTATTCATACAATTTGTATAGTGGGCTTATAACCATCGATTGGATTTGGCTCCATCACCAATTTGTTTTTAGGTGAATTGATCGATAGTGGCATGTTATTAATATCACTAGGGACGAAGCCAGGACATTAAATGGAGGGGGACAAATTAGATAGATCGAAATTTTGTAGGAGTCGAACTAGAGACCATAAGCTGACCACACCATAATTAGAGGAGAATAACCACTTGAGCTACTCTTCTCACATGCTACTCTCCGCACATTTGTATATATGACAAAAATATGACAGGGGCCATGGCCCACCGGGGCCCTCTAATAGCTCCGTCTCTAAATATCACCTTGTATATAAATTGATGTTATTTTGTAATGAACAATAGTTGGTGTACTTACACGGATCAATCAGTATCCTATTCAATACACAAGGTTGGTGCGCTATGTTTGTAGGGTGATACTTTTAACAGTTTTACCTTCTACAATGTGCTTTCCAAGTTCCAATAGCGCCCTTATGAGCTACCTCCAAGCGAAGTCGAACAGCAGTGGGCTTGTGATTTTTGTTAAGGCAAAGAGCGGGTTACGCTTCCCTTTCATCAATGAGGATCACAAGGACTCACAGTCACAGGTAATTGATCCACAAAAAATCTACAAAAGCATTACAGAGACGCCCTTCGAATTGTGCTAGTCACAGTTTGCTTGAGGGATGCCGGATGCATGGGTTGATTTGTGGTTCCTAAATCCTAATGGCCTAAAATAATGGGTAATGGCTCACATCAATGCAACTCACCAACTGTACTTACAAGTCAAAGGAGTTGTACAAATGAGATGCTAATAACAATAAATTTCTCTGTTATTGCTATTCACTTATCATATGGTTTGAAGTGAATTGAACATATTTAAGTTCTTATTCACAAACACAATGTTAGAGTTATGCCTTTATGGACTACATCAAAACTCGTATGAGGGAATACTCTAATAATAATACTTTGACTTCATCGAAGGAAATTCTATTTATACAACCATAGGCGGACATAGGGGGCCAGGAGGGACTCCCGTCCCTGTGGTCGGAATTTTTTCCTTATAATTTACTAATTCTTTTCCCCAAATTTATATTTTCCCTCCCCTCTCAAGTCGACTTCGCCCCTCCAATGTGAGAATTCTGAGTCCATCCACTGAATAATAACTATATCCTTTATTATTATTAGCCACAGAATTCTGCGTCCGACCACTGAATAATATTCCCTCTAAACCTTAACATTTGTTTTTTCACGGTCTCCAATGCACTACTTTAACCTTAAATAGTTCTATTTATTTGAATATATATATTATAAAAATGACTCTCCAAAGTATTATTTAAAATGACTCTAATAATATTATTTTTACATTATAAATTCTTATATTTTTTTCATAAATCAATAATCAAAGTTTAACATTTAAAAAATAAATGTTAAGGTTTTTTTTTCGAAACATGGAGAATAACTAGGTTTCTTTGACGTTCATGGGGAGAAATCCAATTAAGCAAATGCGCCATTAGGCCTTAAAAGTTAACAGAGTTTTGTACAAAACAAATGAGGTTGATAACATCAAGGGAAGGGCATGTTCGTAAATCTCCAGCATCTAGGTAAGAGTAAGACATTCCATATAGCCGTTCAACTTACGGCCACACTACACCTAATCCTATATTTTATTATTATTTTTGAATGGAGTAAAAAAAGTGGGAACAGGAGAGAGAAAAAGAGAGACGTTGGACATTTGGGATCTATAGCAAGCATTTTGGCAGTTATCCTGTAGCTTCAAATCAAATTTCATATAACTGCACGAGAGAGAGTGGGAGGGAATATTTAGATCAAATTTCAAGGCCCACTTCTCCCTTTCTCAGAAAATCATGTCTATATTTGAGTGATCTTTCAGAAATTGTTTGCTTAAGAAGCTCACACTGTTTAGTGTTTACTCTTCGCCATCAAAAACCCATTTACAAACCATCACTGCAAAGCTCATGCTTCTTCAAAATTCCCACTTTTCATTCTGGGTTTCAAAATCTCTGTAACATTATCCCCTAATTATCTCATAGAGAAGAAAAAGTTTGAAAATTTCATGATGGGTACTTCGTTTAGGAAAGAAGATGGGTTAGATATAGGTGAGTCAACTGGGTTGGTGAACGAGTCAGTTACCGATTTGGTTATTGAGCGTAGGAGGAGTAGAGAGAGTAATTCTGGTAGTAAATCGAGCTGTGAGGTTTCTACTACAGGCAAAAAATCACCTCCTTTGTTGGGTTGGCCTATTTCAAAAGCAGCAAAAGCTGCAATGGCTAGATCATCTGTTTCTGGGCCACAAAAACCCGTTTTACATGATGATTCTGATCTAAAAAAGCATAATTCGAATATTTCTGGTTAGTTTAGTCACATTAAATTTGTGGGTTCCTTTTTGTTTTCTGTGTTTAATTGCTAAATTGTGGAATTTTCTTAAGTCAGTTGTGGGTTCTTAGTCTTGTTATTTACCTATTTGTGAAAATGCCTCAGAGACGGAGATGATGAAGGAAAGGTTTGCAAAATTGCTGCTTGGAGAGGATATGTCAGGCAGTGGTAAAGGGGTTTGCTCTGCTCTGGCTATTTCCAATGCCATCACTAATTTATGTGGTACTCTTTCTTTCTCTCTTTGGTGCTATCTGTGTATAGGACTATAGGTGCTATCTGTGTATACTATTTTGAAAATTATCTTATTTCTCTATTTGGTGCTATCTGTGTTAATTACTTTGGCTTGTTTTTTTTGTAGCTACGATATTTGGGCAGCTGTGGAGACTGGAGCCATTGCCTCCCGAGAAGAAATCGATGTGGCGAAGAGAAATGGACTGGCTGCTTTGTGTTGGTGACCACATTGTTGAATTGATGCCATCTTGGCAAACATTCCCTGATGGGAAGAAGCTAGAGGTAATACAGCCTTTCAGCTCTTCTTATAATCCTTTTGTTCATCTTTATGTAACTATGAGCTCACTGTCTCTGACCAATAAGTGAAATTGTATTGTCTTTGAGCTTATTGCTTCTCTTTGCAAAATTTTATGCAAATAGTTCATTGCCCTTGTATGTCTTTGTGCAAGCCACTGATAGGTTTAAGTTGGAGTGGTGTCCCTGGATTGGCGATTTATGAGTTTGGTATATCACCTGTTGAAGCTGGTTGTCATAAGATTGAAACCTTGCAATTTAAAAAGGGAAAAATATAATCCAAAATCCACACACATTATAATAATGAGCCTCGTAAATTTAAGAGGAGATTCCATTTAGCAATGAACTTGGGAGGGTAACATACAATGCTCTTTGCCTGTGCCAATTGTCAGAAAGGGGAAAGGAGCTGCTATGTTATGTTACTTGATTGGTAGGACACTGGTATCGACCTGAAGATCAGACATAGCTGTGCCCAAGGAGTTTCAACTGTCATTTGATGTATTGGGTCAGGCATCACAAAGGAATAAACATTTTGACTAATAGCATTACATACCTGGCTGCTAATTCTCTTGGGTTGTTTGCACAATCATCAATGTTATTTGGAATAAAAGGGCTAATTATTTGTGGGGCAGGCGATTGCTGACAACTGGCCTTTTTGAATTGTCCCCTTGCAAATTGATGACATTTGAGAGAGAATTTTTGGACAAGGGTTTGCTAGTTAGGTGATAAGTTTTCTGGTAAATGTAAATGATTACTATTGGAAGTGCTAACTCTTAGAACAGACCTCTTACATATTTGTGTTGCACTTTTATACAGATTATGATCTGCAGACCTCGAGCAGATATTTTCATCAATCTTCCTGCTCTGCGCAAACTAGACAACATGCTCATTGTAAGATTTCGATTCTGCTTGAATTTACCAGATTTTTCTTTTGCTTCAGCCTCGTGACTTTCTCTTATATTATTGTCAATAATTACTTCAGGAACTACTAGACAGTTTCAGCAAGACGGAGTTTTGGTATGTTGACCAAGGCATCGTAGCCTCAGACTGTGATGGGTCATCCTCATTCCGCAAGACTTTACACCGGCAAGAAGAGAAGTGGTGGTTACCAGTGCCTCGTGTTCCTGCTGGTGGTCTCCGAGAGAATTTTAGGAAACAGCTAGATCACAAGCGTGAATGCACACACCAAATACTCAAAGCAGCCATGTCTATCAACAGCATAGTTTTGGCTGAAATGGATGTACCAGACTCCTACTTGGAAACTCTTCCAAAGGTCTGAATCCTGGAGGTGCCATTATTTTCAAGCATGGTCTATTTTCATATTTATCATGCAGATTGCCTAGGTTTATTATGCAGAACATTCATTACATGCCTGTGTTGAGCGAGTCCTTGACAATCTTTATTAGTAGCTTTAAAACTAAACTGAAAATTCTAATCTTTGAGAAATTTCTATTTCCTCAGAATGGAAGAGCATGCCTTGGAGACGTGGTTTACCGCTACATCACTTCAGATCACTTCTCGCCTGAGTGTTTGCTTGATTGCCTTGATCTCTCGTCTGAGCATGTCGCTCTTGAGATAGCAAATCGTGTGGAAGCAGCAATATATGTGTGGCGAAGAAGATTCCATGCGAAACCAGCTACTAATCCCACCAGATCTACCGCAAAATCATCATGGGGAATGGTCAGGGATCTTATGGGTGATGGAGATAAGAGGGAGCTGCTAGCTGAAAGAGCTGAAAGGTTGCTGCTGTGCTTGAAGCAACGGTTTCCTGGCCTCACCCAAACTTCTTTGGACACCAGTAAAATCCAGTTCAACAAGGTCTATCATCTTACTTCCTTTCTCATTATGCATTCAGATTTTCCAAATTAGTGAGTTTTTCCCTAAAAAGATTTTATGCTTCAGGATGTTGGAAAATCCATTTTAGAAAGCTACTCAAGAGTTCTGGAGAGTTTAGCTTTTAATATTGTGGCACGCATAGACGATTTGTTGTACGTGGATGACTTGACCAAACACAATGACAAGTTGTCGTCAGCCCCTAATGTGAGTGTCATGGCTCACAAGAAGGGCTCATTACCACACTCAGTGCCTGTCTCAAGCACGCCTTATAGATCAGCTGTTTCCACTTCAAGCTTCTCACCTCTATCACTTGTTAGTCCTGCAAGGGGAGAGAGGACCCCTTTTATCAACCAAGATATTAGGCCTGGCAGGCGTGGTTTAGGGGTAAAGAGAGCACTCACCAATTACTTAGGGGGTGAGTTGAAGACAAAGAATAGCGGTAACCAAATAGAAGATCCTGCAGCAACTTCCAAGTCAAGCACTGGCTCACCTGCGCCATCTCAAGTTGACACAGAGAATTTAGACCCGCAGAGAGTCTCGTTAGTCCACCTGAAGCCTTCTAGATTTCAATGAGATCTTCAGGTGCTGGAGTTCGGCCATGGTGGACGTGAAACAAAACGAAGTTATCCAGTGCCTTCAGGATCCTCCAATTTATTTAGCTGTGACTGAGATAGTTAGTGGTGTTGAGTGATGAAAGGTTTTAGCATTTGTTTGTGCTGTTATATCTACTTGCTAAATTATTTGTCCAACATATATATGTATCTATAGTTCAATATGTAGTTGAAACTATAAAAACCAATAAAGATTTATTATTGATTGCATATATGTACCGCAGAGACTTGTGGGTATCAATTATCAAATGGCAAAAGTTCTCTTATATTAGTTCAATTTCATTTCATATAAGACCTCTTGGAGACTTTTGAAGCTTTCTTAGCGAAATAGAATGGTGTATAACTAACAATCACATCTATTCCTCCATCCAAAATTAGTATTACACTGCAGCACAATGTTTGTTTGTCTGAGAGTACAATCAGGTTCACAGTTCACCAACACTGACAAAATGAAAAAAATTAAAAAGAAGGGGCATTCCGAGAATTGAACTCGGGACCTCTCGCACCCTAAGCGAGAATCGTACCACTAGACCAAATGCCCTTTTTTGATTCTCTTTTCTTACATTTAATAAATAATAATGCTTTTTGTCCAGGCGTCGTTTCGTTACTTGTCTGAACTCTGAAATTGTTCTCAGCTTGCTCAAGTTTAGAGACTTTAGACTGACACTCCACCTTCCCCCAATCTCTCTCCTTTCTCACTCACTCTCTCTCCTCAGATCCATGGAGACCGCCGGGCCATCACCACCAAAAACAGCGGCAACAACAGTCCACATAACAGCCTTAGACGGAATCATAAACGTAAACTCAATATTCACACTCGCCGTTTTCATTGGCTTAACATGGAACCCTAACGACCCATCAAACAGTCTAATCACCGACCCATCTTGCACAACCCCATACAACTCCCCCATCGCTGAATCACTCGTCACCTTCCACGTATACTCTTTCGCTTGCTTTCTCTTCTCAAGCCTTGTGGCTCTTGGGCTTAAACAGGCCATCCGATTCACGGCCTACTATGAAGCTTATCGGGCCTATGTCCATAAATCGGCCCTAAGGCTTGGGATGCTTGTTTCAGCTGTGGGCTCAGTTTGTGGATGTGGGTTTTTAATGTTTGCGTTGATTAATGTGGTTCAGATCAAGCTTGGGACTTTGGCTTGTGGGAGTTCTCATGCTTATGCTGCTGTTGTTCCTCTTGTTATTCTTGTTCCTACTGCTCTTCTTATTTATAGCTCTTTTGTTGTCTATGCTTTTACTCGCTAATTAAGCTCTCTTTTTATTCATTTCCACGTTGTGTTGATGAAATTGCTGTAATTTTGTTGTACTGTAATTTCTATAGTTGTTAATTATTGGATGGTAATGTTAAGTCCAATTTGGGTAGGAATTAATAGCATTGTAATTTGTAGTTGTGGTAATTATGAAAGAATTTTTGTCACGTTATATATCTTGTGTTGGGTTCGATTATGGAGTATATTTTAGTTGTTATTGGACGAGTTTGTTGCTTACAAAAACAAATACAGATCGAATTGCTGTAGGTTAGTCCACTGGATTATCTGTTCTGTTGTGACTTCTATGCTTTTGCTCACTATGGGTATAGTTTATAGCCTATTCGAGTTATAGAAACACAGTGATTTCTAGTTGATTGCGTAGTTTGATGTTGTTTGGTGGCAGTGTAATCTGAAGACAATATTGGAGTGTATATTTTGATACTGCTTTGCTAAATGCAATTTTGCAATATCAAGTTTGTTAGTTGGTTATGATTGGACTTGATGGCTGATCTGAATCGGAGTGAGAATGTGCTGTACTCTTTAGCTGCTTGTAATCAGTGTGATTTTGCTTGGTATACTGAAATTATTTCAACTCAATCGTCAATTGGTTATATGACAAATTGTGATGAAATCGTTTACATTAATGTCACATCAAATGCATCAAATTTGTTATGCTCAATTACACAAAGATTGATAGAGGTGAATATCTGAAGTCACTGGATTGACGGTCTTATCGATGTTAAGCATCACTCATGTAGTTGCATTATAAAGTGAAGTGTCTCATTTGGAAACCTTGGTTACATCATAGTATGCTGTATCAATGTATCTATACGTGCTTCTGGCATATATAAATGTTTTGGAATGATTGCTCTCCAGATCCAAACCATGCTAAGTCTGAAACTTACCCTATAGTTTGGAAACTTGAGGGTGAATATCCAATGACCAGTTGACGATACTGAGAAATTGAAAATCCTAACCCTTTGTCTGATTTTCCTGGAGTGTACTACTTATGTGCAAAATGGTTTACATTTCATCCTCTTGCACGAAATTGATTAACGTTGTTCTGAAGATCAGGCCGAAGGCTTGCTTTTGTTCCATCTCTCCCTTGATTAGTGTTTTTGCCTTTTATTTTCCTGTTGAAGAAGGGGTGGGGCGGTTACAGAGTGGGTATTGCATATTGTATGATATCTTCCGTAAAGAGGGAAAACCTCTAATGTGTGTTCAAAGAAGATAGTGAAAGCACTATGATAGCATTACAATGCTTTATCTGGATTGTTCTCTTAGTAAGCCTATAGCCTATAGCCAGATCACTCCTTTGAAATCATTTTTGAGCCTTAAGTGCTGCGTTGTGATTATGTAACTCTCTTCACTCAGACTATCACCTCTTCTAATGCTTCCTCCACTATGATTATTATATTTCACCAATGAGTGCCTTTGAGCTCCTCCTCCTATAAAATTAGATCCCAACAAGGATTACCTAACACACCTGAGTTCATTGTGGTGAAAAACTAAAGCTCCAATGAAGCACCTCTTTCTGTTTGCTTTCTTTGTTGTGTATATTGCAGGGTTTGATGGGGTGAACAGCGCTGGAGAGTGTGGGAGATCTTCCCCGGAGAGGGAAGCATTCAAGCTTGCCCCCTGTGCCATGGCAGCACAGGATGTCAATGCTCCAGTTTCAAACAGCTGCTGTGCCCGGATTAAACAGATGGGTAAGAACCCGAGTTGCCTTTGTGCTGTTATGCTGTCTAACACTGCCAAGAGCACGGGGGCCAAGCCTGAAGTGGCTGTCACACTCCCTAAGAGGTGCAACCTTGATGATCGTCCTGTTGGTTACAAATGTGGAGGTTGGTTTTGTGCATAACATATGTTCTTTCAGCTGTGATTTATGTCGTTTTTAAAAAATTTCTGACTAGGTATTTCCAATGTCTGGTTTTTGCAGATTATACACTTCCTTGAGGAGTGAAGAATGAAGAACCAAAATAATATCTACTTTGGCCTCCTGACATTGAGTGTTGGCAATAGTGAAGGAAGCTTGCTTCTGTTGTTAACCTGTTAATACAACAGATGTAGTGTGACTTGCATCAATATGAATAAACGTATTCTTGTCATTTCTTTGGCGTTTGGGTGATCTTTTATCCGCCCACAAATCTGATGTCTGAGTGTCTTTCCCAAACACAACAACCATTTTTATTTTCTGTCTTCAGATGGGTTCAGGCAGTAAGGCCCTTTAACGACCCAATAACTGGCGTCTGGCCTTACAGTCCTACAGATACGGGTTAAACCGGGAAGGGGGATGCAAGACACAGCCCCTGCAAATTCAAAAAAATCTGCCCATTTTGGGCCGTTGACCTCTCATTTCCCATCGGCCATCGTATAGCCATTACAAAAACTTGTGTGAATCTAATCCATGGTGGATCAATAGTTTTTAATTTTTTTTAAATATATCATTCATGTTTTTTAAATATTTTCACTAGTGTTTTTGGTGGACTAAGTCCACATAATATATGGTATTTCTCCCCCACCCCGTTTACAGTTCCATAAAGTATACAAAAATTTGTGTGGACTTAGTCCATGGTGGATCAATAGTTGGAGCCACCCCTTACTTTACCTGGAGCCACCCCTTTTAATAGTGGAGCCACCCCTACTTTACCTAGAGCTACCCCTCAAATTATAATTGGCACCACCCCTACTTCACCTGGAGCCACCCCCTTTAATGGTGGAGCCAAACCTACTTTACCTAGAACCACCCCTCAAATTTATACTTGGCACCATCCCTACTTCACCTGGAGCCACCCCCTACTTTACCTGGAGCTATCCTTTAAATTTATACTTGGCGTCACCCCTGGCCTCTAAAAGTAAAGCCACCCCCTATTTCACCTGGAGCCACCCCTCAAAGTTACTTAGTCCACGATGGACTAAGTCCACACAAGACACAAGACATGCTGCATAAAGTAATGGTTTTTCCCTAAAAAAAAAGGGTGTTGCTATTTACCGCCCTAAAATTACTTAATACCGCCCCTAAAAATTACAATTTTGCCCTTCTTCACATTTTCACCCATCCTCTCCCTCTCTAACTCTCACATCAATTCTCCCTCTCTAACACCCACTCTCATACCCAACCTTCATCAACATTCACTCATTCGGTAAGGAAGCAACGGCCGCGGATGTCTGCCGGCGACCAGGAAGTGCGGTCGACGCCGTCCGAGGTAAATTTTTTTTTTCGCAAAATTTGAATCGGGCGTCCGCAATTTCCGCCCCAACCATGGAGTAGGCGTCTGCAATTTCCGCCCGTTCCATGAGATAGACGGAAACTGTAGACGCATGCACCATGGTTGGGGCGGGAATTGCGGACGCCTGCTCCATGGTTCAGGCGGAATCTGCAGACGCCTGACCCATGGGTCAGGCGGAAATTGCAGACGCCCGATACTACGAACTGGAAAAAAAAATGACTATTTAGAGTGAAGGACAAAATCGTAAATTCTAAGGGCGGTGGTGAGTATTTTTGGGCGGTAAATAGCAGTTCACAAAAAAAAAAAGGTAATGGTTCTTAGCTATATTCGGGCCCATTCAATCATCTTGGATGCTTCCAAGTCTAAAATAAAGATGGGCTAGACTTTTGTTCTAAGAGGTCCACTAAAACTATTCTGTAGCTCAGTTTATTGGGCCAAAAATTAACTAATGCTCTTTCGAAAGTTGTATATATGGTTGTAACTTGTATTCAATAACCCAAAAACAAACATATAAATATATACGGTACAATATAAACGTCATTAAGGGCTCGTTTTTTTCAACTGAAAATTGGAATTGGTAACTGGGAGAAACTGGACAAAACTGGTGAAAACTGAAAAGTCTAACTGGTAGCTGAGAAAACTTTTTATTTAAGGTCAAACTGAGAAAAATTGGGAAAAACTGGGAGAAACTGAGAAAAACGAAAAATTATTTAATTTTCACTGTTAATAATAATAATAATAATAATAATAGTAATAATAATAATAATAATAGTAATAATAATAATAATAATAATAATAATAATAATAATAATAATAATAATAATAATAATAATAATAATAATAATAATAATAATAATAATATCAATTTCTACTATTATTAGTATTATTAGTATTATTAATAATAGTATCAATAATAATAATAATAATAATAATAAAATCAATAATAAAAAATAAAAATAAATATTAAAACTGGGCAAAACTGGATAAAATTGGGTAAAACTGGACAAAACTAGGTCAAACTGGGCAAAATTGGACAAAATTGGACAAAACTAGAAACCAGTTAAAAAGAACATGCCCTAACTTGACAGAACTCATCTGACGACAGAGTACCCACAAAATGAGAGGAGGTTTGCCCAAGCCGCAAAAAATGGGCCAAAATATTAGAACATCTAGGAACAAAGGAAATAGCAAAATTACTAGACAACAACAATAACGAAACTAAATACTACTAGCAAGCACATTACTAGTTTTCCAAGGAACACAAAATTTCGTATGAGGCGGACTTAAGGTGAGGCCTCTCATACAAGTATTTATGATATCATGCCGACGTTATGCTTGTATATAGAGGTAAGCCTCACCTTGAGGCGGACTCATACAAAACTCAAGGAAAAGGCCTTCCTCGATCAAGATCAAGAATTTGCCTCAAAAGATCTAGCCTTTTTGTTTCAATATACAGTATATATTTTGATGAAAATATTTCCTTTTTATTACTACCATAGCACAAAGTAGTTTTTAGCTTTGTGCTAACTCGTTGACATTCTGCAATTCTATATTCGATTTATAAAAGTTGAATTTTCATTTCCATGATTATAACTCTTTGTGCCTTTATCCCAATATGAATTCTAGAAACATTGCGATGGTGAAAAATTGAAGTTGAGATTTCCTCTCCAACACAAACAAAAATACATTATATTCCGTCTTCTCCCTTTATGACAGGACCAGAAAAAACTACCCACCCTTTATTCTTAACTGACATTTCCCAAATACAGTATGAAAACTGACCAATTGTATCTGTATAAAAAATATAAGAAAATCAAAATAATATAAATAGGAGATGCTCCAAACCTGCTGTTAGACACTTCGATTCTATCACTTTCACCCTTTAGAAAATTTTGAATCTAGCTAGAACTCAATTGCAGGTAAACATCAAGATATTTTTTAGCCCTCAAATGATTTTGGTTCATTAGGTTCTTGTATATTTCCTTTCTTGTTTAGGCATAATAAGAGATTAATCAGGACGATTAAATCATAATATATATATATATATATATATATATATATATATATATATATATATATATATATTCATTATTCATTCATAAAATTATTTATAAAAATAAATAAAAATACATCTACAAATTTGAAACTATTATGAGAAATTAAGCTCAACCCTAAAGATCATATATACACGATAAGCGAATAATCTATTACTTGAAATCGGTATTCGATCATCTCCATCAATGATATTGTGAAAATATACTTGAAACTTAAACCATACAAACGTACATCACTTGAAATAGGATGAATTTTTCTACATGACCTTTAGTCACTATAGTTCCTCAAATCTCTTTCAATATCATCAGGTCATTTATTTGAAAGTACATGTTGGTAACTCTGGTTTTTTTTTTTTTTTTTTTTTTTTTTTTTTTTTTTTTGATATGTTGGTAATATTTTGATGTCACATGGAGTATATTATTGTGAATTTACATAGTGGATTTTTTTTTTGAAGAGTGTTTTGATGAATTAGAGTTAAACTAAGGTGCAGAGAACAGAGCTAAACAACTAATTGATCCAATAATGAGGTAGGATTGGAGTTAAAAATTCTTTTGAGAGCTAAAAGACAATAGGTGATGAAATTGAAAATGCTTAGATAAATTCAAAATCTCAAAGCAACACAAAAGAAAGAACATGGTGATGTTAGAAAGGCTACATACTAATAATTAAGTAGTTTTCTCACTCGTTCCCAATTCAATTTCCATGATTTTTGATGTAAGAAATAAAATCTGGGCGAAAACAAAAATAAAGTGCCATTTTTTCTCATACTAAAAACATATATACAAATCGAACAACAATTAGCTTTAATAGTGCTAAATTAAAGCAAAGTTTGCATTAATGATACTCATCCATAATTATTAGATAAACTGTGTACATTGATAGTCATACTTCCTATAAGCTATAACTACATTCATGTAAGACAAAGGTAATCCTAGTTAAGCTATATATGCCCTCCGATAATGCTGGGACAAAAAGAACCCAGCGATATGATTGAGGCCTTAGCTATTTTGTGTTAAAGAGTAAAGACTACCAATAAAAGCTTCTTTTTGAACTAGGGTTTGGCTTTACTGTATACGGTATATTCCCTTTTGGTACAAAACCAGGCCATAACATGTGAAGGTTGCTATCCAAAACCAGTCCCCCCATATCCCTGCAAAACCAAATAAAAAGATAGAGAAAAACAGTATAAGGGAACGGCAGCAAAAGGTCAAACTGTTTCTGACATATACATATTATTTGCCAAGGGCATAAATAAATAATGTCACAGAATATAGAATAATTAAGTTGAATAAAAAATTTAAAAACTCAAATGTACAGATTCGTTATCACATTATACCACATACAAATATACAATGTCATGCAGATTCTAGACAAGTGGCTAGCTATGAGCTATAGTTATGTTCTTAGGAAAACATTGCCACAGAAATAAAGTTTAAAATTAAATTGCAAGATCCTTTTCTGTTAAGAATATATATATGTACAATACATGTGCACATCGCAGAACCAAAAATAAATAAATAATAAACATAAAAAAAGAGATGCATATATATATATATATACCTTTATTTCCGAGAGGGAAGCTAACAACACATGTTATTAAGGGAGTTGTGGCTAATAATATAGTGATCCTGAATAATTAAAGCATTCAACAATCATTAGTATTATTGAACAAAAAAAAACATACTCCCAAAAAAAAAGAGATTATTCGATCCGAAAAAAAGAAAAAAGAGTGGAAAAAGGGAAAATAGAAATTGACCTTGCCACCAATTTCCTCTAGAGGCACTGTTGGGATCATCATATGGCTCATCTTTCTTGAACTGAAGTAAAATAAGTTCAGTAAAATGTCAAGTAATTAATTTTAAACATATTCTAAATAAGTAGTATGTATGAGAAAAATGACAAAATATAAAAAGAGTTAGTTGAGTTGACTGACAGCAGTCCGCTGAGATTCGGCGTTGCGGGTAGTTGGAGAGTAGACTTCTTGGCCACCGTAATAAATTGAAGAGCTGTAATAGCAAGGTTGATCAATTGTCTCTTGCTCATAATAAGCGTTCCTGCCTTTTTGTGCCGCATTCTCTGAAACTCGTCAATTATTTGCAACTTTAATTTACTACCCATAGTTAGGTAACTACTAACTAAGTAGTGATCGATCTTGCTAAAAAAATAGTACGTATAAGTTAGTTAATTAAAACTAATCACTCTCTTGCTAATTACAGTAATTAGCATATAACCTTATGATTAATTTATGTAATTAATCTTTAGGATCGTATCATACCAGGAGCACCATGCTTGACATTCCTAGCTTGGCATGCAGAGTCTCTTCCTCGCCCCTAAAGTGACAAAGAAACAAAGAAACACGACGACGATGATGATATTCTCATGTTTAAGAGCAACGAAAATTAATTTAGGTAAATGAAAGAGCTACTAGTGTGTTCTTTCCATGAAAAATAACTCAATTCTACTAAGTGAACAATTTACTGAGCAAATGGAAAAAGAACACACTATCGGTGGTGACAAGTCATTATAATATATTCCCAACTTGAAATCCAGGGCAATCAAATAGAAAAAGGATATACATATAACATACTACTATTTCTCTTGTATGTGGAGACCAATAATCTTCTAACAACATAAAAAACATTGATCAATATCCTTGTACTTACAATAAAATATAGCCTACAAAAACACAAATGAATCTACCATTGACCCTATGTTTATTTTGTACTTCATCAAGCCTTTTATTAAGCTAGCAAGATTATATCTAATTGGGGCATGTATTCACCACAAGTTCCTTATATTTGTCAACACCAATAGGTGGAAAAATAAAAAACCTAGAAAGGTACTCTTCAAACTTCCCTGAGATCCTAAAAAAAGTTATTAAAAGATTATCTAATAACTTTTTATGTACCTAGCTACCCCAAGAAAAGTGATCACTCATCACACAAATCTTGACTCTTTTACAATCCCACGTCTCTCCCCACCTTAGCTTAGCGCCCAAAGTTCCTGAAATCAATCAATAAATACAATACAGCCAAAAAATAATCCAAAACACAAACTCCTACGAACGAATGAACAAGTTGTTGGAATTGCACCATGCCACAAGACAAAGTTCAGAAACACTAATAGAAACAAAATACTGAGATCACAAATTAAAAGCCAGGCATGCAAATAAGTCAAAAATAACCAACAAGCTTTTGAAACTGATCCAAACTCATACAGAATATGGGCCAAAATCAAGGAGAATAAAGCACCCAACTTTAATCAAATCAAATTAAACTGACACATTTACAAAAGCTCAAAATTTATGCATGCATGCTTTAATTATTGTTTCAATCTCTTAATATAATGGACAAACAATTCCCTATATTAATTACACCATCGCAATTACGTAATATACTTGTCAACTCGATCAACCACGAACCAAATATGATCGATATCCCTTAATTAAGTATTCTAGTTCAACTAACAGATATCCAAAACCCACCAACCAATAAAACACCTAAAACAAAAATGGAAAACCTAAAAAACAAGAGAGATAAAAGAGTAGAGAAAATTGTTACCATTGAGGTTGGTCCAAAGACAGAGCCAAATATGCTTGAAGATGAAGTTGAGGATGATGAATGAGAGAATGGAGAGGATGATGAATCCTTAGGGCCAAAAAGCTCAGCAATGGAAGAACCAGAAGAAGATTTAGTAGAAGATGAATAGGGCACTTTCTTTGATGATGATGATGATGATGATGATGATGATTTCTTTTCCATTATTAATACAAAGAAAGTTTGGGTGGGTCTTTAATTAAATTTAGGGCCGGTATAATACAGTAAGGGTTTTAATTTCCGTTTCAAAGGGAGACCAGACCAGACCAGACCAACTATAAAAACTGCTAAGTTAGATTGATTGGATCTTCAGAGTTTTTTTCTCTTTCTCTCTCTAAACAGGTAATAAACTACCACCGACAAGAAAAAGAAAAGAGATAAGTAGTACTCCTCTGCAGATGAAACAGGGGAGATATAAAGGACGACTGGAGGAGAGAGAGAGAGAGAAAGAGAAAGATAGATAGAATTGAATTGACTGGAAGAGGGTTTTGTGTTTTTGGGGATTTTTATTGAATTGAATTGAATTAAATGAAGAGAGAAAACTAAGCACGTGAAGCTCTGCTTGCAGATGAGATGAGGGGAGAAACTGTAACGGCCTCCCTCGCACCTATTTATAAGCCCCCAACTGATTTTGATTTTACCCATAAATTCCCCATGTGCCCCCATTTATTATCGACTAACCTTCACTGAAATCTTTAACCTCTTTTGCATTTTTTATTATTTTATTATATTTTTATTTTAGTTTTCGATCAAAACAAATTACTCCTATACAAGCTTCCTACTTGTATATCTTTAATGATTTCCTTTTTATTTTGGTAATTAAAATCTCTTGCGATTCTTTCTGTATATTTTATTCCCAGGATATCCCAGTATGCACCAAATCAGTAGTTGACATTTTGATACTAGGATGATTTTACTCCTCGTATCCAAAACTCCGGGATTTATTAGTGATTAATTACTTATTAAGGTTCTATTCACCTTAGTTTAATTTTACTTAAATTTATAGTTCATGTGAAATTTATCAATCAGATAATTTTTTATTTAAAAATAAATTCATGATGATATTTTATCATTGAAAAGTTTTTAAAGATCTCAAATGAGTCAATATTCAATATGTTTGGACCACTTTTAAATGGTTAAAGATCAAATTAAAAAATCAGTTTAGTTTGGTTCAATTCAATTAAGTTTTTTTCCAGTTGAAAAGAATAGGGTCTATATCCTTTATAACTTGTTTTAAAGCTTGGACTTGTGTTTACTTTTTATCTTTATAAATAAAATCGTGCCGATCAGAACAATACTAAAAGGATCGAAACGGAATAACACATATTGCATTATGGAATAATAAAATATTCAATGAAATAGAGAATAATTGGAACAAAACAGAACGTAACGCAACATAGGAATATAACAAAAATTAGGGCCTAATTCGTCCTTGTCCAGGTGGGATTTGCTACATAGATGACAATAGTATCTTATTAATTTGAGTCTATAACATATCCAGTAAACATAAAAAACCTACAAGACTCTAATTATAATCTAATGAGTATAACACCCGATCATCTGATATGTGAAGTTGTCATTGTAATTGGCAATTAGGGATCAGTCGTTTCATACGAAAAAAATAGAGATTCCAAACTTCAATACAAGAGCTTAATTTCCACCATTTTCCAAGCGCAATTAAATTGGACCATGATATATATATATACTAAGTATAGTGTATGTGTAGAGATATACACAAATAATATTAACTATCCACATTTCCATAATTAATGTTTCGGGGGGGGTGGGGTGTGAGGTCTCTCACTGGTAGGTCCGCCTTCGGTAGGCAATCCACTTTCCCTGCACGATGAGGTTAACTACCCTCGGGGGTGGGTGAGGAATCCTCCTTTTGATGGCTAAGTTAGTCTTTGTGGGTAGAGAGCTAAAAGGTGGAGAAGTAAAGAGTAGAGAGAGAGAGTTCCTTTACCTTTAGGCCTATCCCAAGTATTTATAGCTAAGTCTCATGAGGTGGACCCCCAAGGGCATGTGCCCTCTAGGCCTTGTACGCCCTTGAGTTACAACCCCCTAATCATTAGTCCCTAAGCTTATAAGGCTACTATTATTAGTGGTCTTGGGAGCTTATCCATTGTGAGTCTCGATCTTGCGTAGCGTCCGCGTTCGCTTACTGTTCGCTAGTTGTTAATTACAGCCCTCCAATCATTAGTCCCTAAACTTATAAGGCTACTATTATTAGTAGACTTGGGAGCTTATCCTTTGTGAGTCCATGTCTTGCGTAGCGTCCGCTAGGGTTTAGTTATAGCCCTCCAATCATTAGTCCCTAAGCTTATGAGGGTACTATTATGAGTGGGCTTGTTAGCTTGCCCTTTGTGGGCCACCTTCTTCTTCCGCTTTCTGCTTAGCATGTAATGTTATTGTTGGGTTAGCATCTCGATCTCCATGTAGGAGTCCTTGTGGTTGGTTTTAGGTGAAGTACTTTATGTCCACCTTGTAGTCCCCGTGTAGGAGTCGAGTTTCTCTTGACTTTTTAATTGAAGTTATAAGATTCTTGGTCGTGTATCCGCGACCTTTAATAGTCGGCTTTCCTTTGACCTTTTAATCGATATTATACGACTCTTTGTCGTCTATCCGCGATCTTTGAGAGTCGACTTTCTTTTGACTGCTTTCTATTGATATTATACGACTCTTTATCATCTATCCGCGACCGTTGGGAGTCAAAATTCTTTTGACTTTTTAGCCGATATTATGCAACTCTTTGTCGTCTATCCGCGACCTTTATAGAGTCGACTTTGTCTTGACCATAGTCGTCGATATTATACGATTTTTGGTCATGTATCCGTGACCCTTAAGAGTCTACCTTCTTTTGACTCTTTATTCGACATTCTACGACTTTTTGTTGGCTATCCGCAGCCTTTGAGAGTCTAGTTTCTTTTGACTCTTTATTCGACAATCTACAACTTTTTATCGGCTATCCGCGACCTTTGAGAGTCTAGTTTCTTTTGACTCTTTATTGATATTATACGACTCTTGGTCGTGTATCCGCGACCTTTGAGAGTCGACTTACTCTTGACTCTTTAGTCGGCATTATGCGACTCTTGATGGTCTATCCGCGACCTTTGAGAGTCTACTTTTTTGTTACTCTTTAGTCAACATTCTACGACTCTTTGTCAGCTATCCGCGGCCTTTGAGAGTCTAGTTTCTTTTGACTCTTTATTGATATTATACGACTCTTGGTCGTGTATCCCCGACCTTTGAGAGTCGATTTACTCTTGACTCTTTAGTCGGTATTATGCGACTCTTGGTGGTCTATCCGCAACCATTGAGAGTCTACTTTTTTGTTACTCTTTAGTCGACATTCTACGACTCTTAGTCAGCTATCCGCGGCCTTTGAGAGTCTAGTTTCTTTTGAATCTTTATTGATATTATACGACTCTTGGTCGTGTATCGCGACCTTTGAGAGTCGACTTACTCTTGACTATTTAGTCGGCATTATGCAACTCTTGGTGGTCTATCCGCGACCTTTGAGAGTCGACTTTTTTGTTACTCTTTAGTCGACATTCTACGACTCTTCGTCGGCTATCCACAGCGTTTGAGAGTCTAGTTTCTTTTGACTCTTTATTGTTATTATACGACTCTTGGTCGTGTATCCCCGACCTTTGAGAGTCGACTTACTCTTGACTCTTTAGTCCGCATTATGCGACTCTTGGTGGTCTATCCGCGACCTTTGAGAGTCGACTTTTTTTTTTGTTTCCCGCGTCCGCATCGCGGACTTATTTTTCTTTTCACGACCATTTTGCGAATTTGTTTTGCTTTCCGCGATTGTTGAGCGGGCTTGTTTATTTTCCGTGATCGTACTTGTTTTGTTTTCTGCGTACGCATCCCTTACTTCTTTAGCTTTCTCAATCCTTTCACGGATTTGTTTGGCTTTGTGGTCGACTTTTTATTTTTGTGCCACTTTTTGGCTTCTTTTCGTTTTTGTGCGGCCCTTTGGCCGGTTTAACGTTTTTATATGACCTTTGGTCATTTATCCACGATCTTATCTTGAGATCGACATTGGCGTCCAACCGCGACCTTATTCTAAGATTGTTATTTGCGGCTTATCGTCGGCTTTTCGCGTTCTCATTTTGTGATCGTCTTTTGCAGCTTTTATTTCCTTTTTCCGAGATCTTATTTTGAGCTTTTTGTTTGCGGCTTTTCGCCGGCATTCTGCGACGTCGTTTTGAGATCGTCTTTGGATTTGTTTGGCTGTCTTTGACCGTGTCGCGGTTTTGTTTAGCTTTCCGTGACCGCGAACTTGCTTAGCCTTCCACGGCTGTTGTGCGAACTTGTTTGGCTGATAAGCGGACTTATCAGTCCGTAAACATTTTCGCGACTATTTGGCCGACTTTTCTTCCGTGACTATTGTGCGGACTTGTTTCACTTTTCGCGGACTTGTTTAGCCTTCCGCGACTATTGTGCGGACATGTTTGGCTTTTCGCGAACTTGTTAGTTCGTGAACATTTGTGCGACTATTTGGCCGACTTTTCTTCCGCGACTATTGTGTGGACTTGTTTCACTCCTCGCGGATTTGTTTGGCTTTTCGCGGACTTGTTAGTCGGTGAACATTTGTGCCACTATTTGGCCGACTTTTCTCCGCGATCTCATTTTGAGATTGTGCATTTGCGGCCTTTAGTTTTTTATTCCGCGTTCTCATTTTGAGATTATCTTTCTTGCGGGCTGAGATTAGCTTGGTGCGACTCTTTGGAGTCGTCCTTCCGCGATTCTATGAAGTTGCCTTTCTTGCGGTTTGAGACGGGCTTGCTACGACCCTCTAGAGCCATCCTTCCGCGACTCTGTGGTTAGTCTATGAGTGGCCATTTTGTGTGGATTTCTTAGGATTTCCGCGACCGTTGTGTGAAGTTGTAGGTTTTTCGCGAACTGGTTAGTCTGCAAACGCTTGCATGACTTTTCTTTTATGCGACATTATGGTTTGCTTTTTATTTTCTTTGCGGCTATGGCTTTTTCATTTTCTTTGCGGCTCTTAAGGAGCCGGCGATTATGGTCGCTTTTTCATTTTCTTTGCGGCTATAAAGAGTCGGCGACTATGGTCGGCTTTTTAGTTTTCTTTAAAACTCTTAGGAGTCTGCGACTATGGTCGACTTTTCATTAGCAACTCTATGGAGTCGGCGACTATGGTCGGCTTTTCTTCTTTCTTTGCAACTCTTTGGAGTCGGCGACCATGGTCAGCTTTTCATTAGCAACTGTATGGAGTTGGCGACTATGGTCGGCTTTTCATTGGCAACTCTATGGAGTCGGCGACTATGGTCGGCTTTTTCATTTTCTTTGCGGCTCTAAGGAGCCGTCTCTTTGCGGATCTGAGGAGCCGTCTCTTTGCGGTTCTAAGAAGCCGTCTCTTTGGGGCTCTAAGGAGCCGTCTCTTTGCGGCTCTAAGGAGTCGTCTTTCGTGCTGTCAAGGACCAGCTTGGTGCGACTCTAGGGAGCCAACTTTCCGTGACTCTAAGGAGTCGTCTCTTTGCGGCTCTAAGGAGCCGTCTCTTTGCGACTCTAAGGAGACGTCTTTCGTGCGGTCAAGGACTGGCTTGGTGTGACTCTAGGGAGCCAACTTTCCGCGACTCTAAGGAGCCGTCTCTTTGAGTCTCTAAGGAGCCGTCTTTCATGCGGTCAAGGACCAGCTTGGTGCGACTCTAGGGAGCCGACTTTGTGCGACTCCATTGAGCCGTCTTACCCATTACTTATTTGCTTATTTACTTATTTATTGTGTAGTGTAATGTTATAGCAAGTTTTTTTGCACCCTTCAGTGAATTCAAAGGTCTGATTGGCAGCATACATGTCTCATGCATCACAATTTACTTGACTAAGGACATAACTATTCATTAACGCCTTGCTTATTATCTAGGTGGGAGAAAGCAAATAAAACTTAGCTTTGGCGGTAAGACACTCGAGGAGTGCTTAGTCTGGGGGGCAATGTGTTTGGGTCCTCCGTTTCAACCGTCCGGTGGCCTTCGCGTCTGCGGTGTTCTGTTCTTCGCCTTTGTGTAGTTCTGGACTCCGCCTGTTGGCGCCTCTTTCCGGTCAGCCCCACTTCGCGGAGCTGTCATTTCATTGCTTTCCATACTTTGTGGCTTTGACTCTTCTTTCGACTTTGCGGCCTCGATACCTATTTTGGTGCCTGATTCATTTGCGGTAACAGAAGAAGTAGGCTCTGCGTTGGGTCTCACAACCCTCCTTTTAGAGCTCCCTTCCTCGGCATCCATGGAGCCCTTGGCGGCTCTAACCTTTGCTTCCGTCTTTCTTTAACCTTTTCGCCCCAACCTTGCGACTCCTTCAGTTTTAGATAACTTCTCTAATAGCTCGCGTCTTAGCGGCTATGACCACCTAATTAATTGCGGAGCGCTATCGACCCGCTCGCAGAATCCTTTCCTTAAGTGAGTCTCTTTAAGCCTTGGCGGACTCTACTGAGGCATTTGGTAATTTATGGGTGTATTACCCTTTCGTTTGAGATCGTGGGTCTTCCAACATTCGCGGTTATGCCCATAACCTCTCCCCACACTTAGGTTTTAATTTCTTTTTTTTTTTAGATCTCATTTTGACTTGCCATCTAACATAATTGCTAAAAGATGTGCATACTAATTGTTGCTGCTCGTGACTCACATGAGTTTGAGCCATGGCTCTTCGGCTTTTCCACTTGGCTGTGGTCTCTCGTGGAAAAATCTTCATCTTAATCGTCATTTTCGCTTTCTTTCTTGCGGCTTCTCTCTTTCGAGTTTGGTTTTTGGCTCGTTTGGGGTTGCTGACCGCACGAGTCGTCCTCCCTCAAAGTCTACTCTACCATCCACCTTATCCTTTCCGGACGTTCCCACCGTCCGCGAGAGTTCACATTGGGTTCACCAATGTTTTCGGGGGGGGGGGGGTGTGAGGTCTCTCGCTGGTAGGTCCGCCTTCGATAGGCAATTCGCTTTCCCTGCACAATGAGGTTAACTACCCTCGGGGATGGGTGAGGAATCCCCCCTCCGATGGCTAAGTTAGTATTTATGGGTAGAGAGCTAAAAGGTGGAGAAGTAAAGAGTAGAGAGAGAGAGAGAGTTCCTTTACCTTTAGGCCTATCCCAAGTATTTATAGCCAAGTCTCATGAGGTGGACCCCCAAGGGCATGTGCCCTCTAGGCCTTGTAGGCCCTTGAGTTACAACCCCCTAATCAATTAAGAATCTTCTTTTTCAGTTTGTGGAGGGAAAGTAGGAGGTTTTGGAGGGAAAATAAGAGGGCCAAAAGAGGGAAAAAAGGGATGAGAGTGAAAACAGAAAGGAAATAAAATAAAAAATAAAAAATAAAAAATGAGCTCCATTGTTTCCGGTCATCTCCAACTTCTCCAATTACTCTCCGGCGACATTCCGGCGAAAAGTGAATTTTCCGACGAAAGAGGAGCCCGATTGTTATCGACTTATTCATTCGATAATGCTTTTCTACTCATATTTTCCGGCAAAACATGCAAAACTTTACACCATTTTTTCTGATTAATTTTCCGGTGAAGAGTGTTCGTCCGTTCTTTCTTCTGGCTGTTTTTCTTCTCATGTTTATCAGAAAGTTTTTTTTTCGTATAACAATCAAAGTAGGTAGTTAATGTATATATCGGTAGCAAAATAATTTTCATTTGTAAACTTGTAAATGTCATAGTTGGTAGCAAATTGTTATGATTGATGATATACATTTGGAAGGCATTAGTTGTTAATACTTGAATTTTTCGTTAGTGAAGACTTTGGTAGCAAAATTACATATTTTCAAGTTAATACGTGAACGCAAACTCGCCGGAAAAAATAGCTACACAGAAAAGAAAAAAAAAAAATTCTTGGTTCTATCTCGACACACTGAAACATGAATGTTGGGCTATAATGATTTTGATGATGATAAATAATTGACACTTATCAAGCTAACATTGTCTTGCTAAGTTTTGTTTACAAGGAATCAAGAACGGAATCAAGAATGTTGTGATTTGATAATCTTAGTGTTTATACAATGAAGATTGATTCAAGAACAGCATGGCATGAAGTTGAAAGTTAGAGCTTTATTGCTTTTATTAGACTTCATGTAAGAGAAGTCGTGCTTAAGTCATTGAGTTTGGAATCGAAGGTACAGTTGGTAACAGCTGAAGTAACAGTGCGTGAGTTACCAAGTATTCTTGAGTACGAAAGTTTTATACGTGTATTTATGAAAATGATTTTAAAGATTTTTTCTTTATAAAATAACTTAACTAAAATTGTTTTCAGAAATATCTTTTTAGTACTCAATATTATCTTTTTAATACTCAATATTAAATATAAGAGTTTTATTTAGAAAATCTTTTTAAAAAGATTTCTAGTAGAATTAGAACTGTTTGTTTTATGGAAAGTATATTTTGCTTGGAAAACAAACTATTGTGTTTTAAACCTAATTAGTTTTTAGGTTGATTTAGGTTGCCTATATAAACCAATGTTCACAGACTTTACCACTGATGAAATCATAGAGCAAAACGTGAGATTTATTAAGCGATTTCATAAGAGGCGTCCTGGCTGTTACTGCACAAGTTACCTTCACTGTTACCTTGGAATTCGTCTGGATACTTGAGCGTGGTTTCTCATAAGGTTTGATTGTACCACTTTAGCTTATTGAGAAGCATATTGGTAAGAGTTATTTGTTTAGAATACGGTTGCCATAGTAGGTAGTTTGGTTCTTGAGTTCGGGGTTGAATTCAGGAAATATGGCTCAACGGTAGATTAGGGTCTATTGTATTGAGTTTGGTTTACGGCTCTTAGTGGAGTTTGGAAAATCCCCCAGGGTCGTGGTTTTACTTCTTGGTTGAGCTCAAGAAGGTTTCCACGTAAAAATCTGTGTCTCTTTATTTATTGATTTGTTATATTGCTTTGCTATTAACAACGTAGTAACTAATAGGTTAACAGATTGTGCTTAAATTGATAATCCGCGAAAAATTTGAATAACTCCCTAAGACTCAATTAACCCCCCTTCTTGAGTCTATCCTTGAGTATAACAATTGGTATCAGAGCAGGTTCTCTTGAGTACAGGTTAATCTCTGGAGAGTAGATCACAAGGATGGATTCAATAAACTACAGCAAGTTCGAGAAAGGTAAGAAATCTGGCTTCTGGAAAAAACGGATGGAAATATTCATTAAAGCCAATGGACAACCAAGAAACAAGGACAAAAAATTCAAAAGGGGAAATCAAGCAATGACTGCTGTGTTTGGGGATTCAGATTCAGATGAACAACCAACGGAGAACCCAAACTCTAAAGCTTTTCATTGCTTGATGGCCCACGATCATGAGGAAGAAGAGGTAAGCCTTGCAACTCTTAAAAATAAAATGCATCTGCTTAGTAAGAAACAATTAATGAATGTTTTGAGTATTTGCATTAGTGATTGCATTGATCTTCGTGATGAAAAAGTCCAACTTGATAGCAGTTTTGTTTCTTTAAAGAATGATTTGAAGGATTTAACAAAACTAAAAATTGACCTAGAAAATAGGAATAAAAACTTCAAAGATGAAATCTTTAAGTTGACACAAACCGGTTGCAAGTTGGAAAAAGAAAATAAGATCATGAATAGTGAGTTGAATAAATTGCAAATTGAAATTGATGCTAGATGAAACTGAATTTTGATAAATTAAAATCTGATTTTAATATGCTGGAAAAAGAAAAGGTTGATATTTGCAAAAAGTTAAAATCGAATGGGGAAACATGTACCTCTGCAGGTAACAATCAGGGAACTTGTGGTGGAATGGTTCCAAAGTTACCAGCCAATAGCTAGTAGGTCTGCAGGTAACAATCAGGAAACTTCTGCTGAATGGTTCCAGAGTTACCATAACAAAAATAAGCAAGGCTTGGGATATAAAAGACCGTGGGTAGGTTATGATCCTAAAAGCAAGTATGTGAACCTACCAGAATGAAAACTTTGCATGTATTGTGGTAAAACAGGTCACATGAGAGCAGAATGCCCAAAAAGAGAAAAAGCATGTGAGAGTAATAATGGTTATGCTCGAAAGAGTAACAATGGATTTTTAAAAAGGGTTAAGCAAATATGGGTTAAAAAGTCTGATTTGAATGTTAAATTTGTGAGAAAGGGACCCAATCAGATATGGGTTCCTAAGACTAAACCCTAATTAAGTTTTGCAGGTACGAGTGAGGGGGAACGACCCGTGGTACCTCGATAGCGGTTGTTCTATGTATATAACATGAGACAGATTAAAATCATTCTCTCACTTAATGCCTTCACTGGTGGAAGTGTGATGTTTAGAGACAATAATAAAGGTGAAATAACCTTATGTAGGTAAGTTGCTGAGCTCCGAGATGCAATTGTTGAGGGGGAACAACGAGAAGTAACAGACGGGGTAACAAGCGATGACGCACTGAAACGGGTGTAAAACACTGCTGGGCTGTTCCCGATCTGTTACCTCAGAAGTTTCCTCAAATCGAGATGTCACGTTTTTCATGTAAGTCCGTCTTGAAGCATGGAAAAATCATGGTTCACTTCTATAAACTTAATCATAAGTGACATTGACAGGTAAGTAGAAACTCGATCTCAATTTCTTTTGTATGCTCATTATGATCTCTTATCTTTTGGTGAGCTTACTATTATTCATGATATTCCAGTGGATTTTATTTGCAATATGGATCAAATTGTTCACATCTTTACAAAGCCTTTGATTAGAGAACAATTTGAGATATTAAAACTTGAGTTAGACATGATTAGACTGACCTAAAGGTTCATGGTTCGTACTGCAATGATTGGCTAGTTTATGTGAAAACTTGCAAACAAGTGTATTTTTTGTGTGAATATACCATGTGCATATGAGATCTTTTTGTAGGTCACAAGCAACTCGCGTGCCATAACTGGCATAACCACTTGCGCCAAATGTAAGTAATGACTCACAAAAAATCTGATGATATTACCCTTACGCTTCAGACGTTGAAACTGAGTAACAAGGTACGAGCTCATATGTATTACCACTATTACCTCACTTGTTACCTACCATCAGTTACCTAGTACTTTAAAGAAAAAAATCGTCTTATTCCTTTTCCGCTGCCCTACTCTATTTTGAATATATCTATAAGACGGTTCCACAATCCTGGGTTACTTCATATATCTTTCCAGTTATCCCACTCACCCAACTTAGCCCAGACACTATCTTTATCCTTCCACGTATTAAAAACCCACATTTCTCTCCTATTTTTTGTCTCTTCCCTTGAAGTTTGTTTCAACGATGAGAAGAAGGTGAGTTGAAGTTGCGATAGTGGTTGGCAGGTGGTTCGTGTATTGAAAATGAGAAAAATGTGAAAGTGGGTTGAGAATAATGGATGGAGAGTTAACATGAAGATGGTTGTGATGATGGTTGTACATGCATTAACATAGGGAGAATTAGATGGAAACATCAATGTCGAAGAAATTTCTACTATGACCAATATGTGTTCTTCAAGGGGCTAACTTTCTTTTACAATTGCTTGAGTATGTATATTGTTAAAATCACCAGTGTTCTTTGTTAAACGTATAGAGTGGTTAAAAAAAAAGTTAAAAAAAAACCCCGAAAAAGGTTAAAAAAAAGAACCACTCTTATGGAAATCATTGTTAAATTCTTATTTGATACTGGTTGATTATTATTATTTTGTCAAGCAATTGTTGAATTCACTTACTATAGGTGAATAGCTCTAATGAAACAAATTGAAGGTTGCATGTTTCTTAAGAAGGTTAAGTAGAAAGATTTTTGGTGATATATGGTTGGTTTTATGATTCTCATGAAGACGGAAGCAACATGGTTAGTATTAAGGTAGAAGGAGAAGTTGCAATGAACTTCACACATGTGCTGGAATTTTTGTAAGGTTCAAGAAGGGAATTCGAATATAAAGACAAAAAGGAGAGAGGGAACTCGAACCCAAATGTTCCTTGTTCCCAACTCATTTCCTAGCCACTTGTTCCCTAAGCCTTTTAGTCTATTTTCACCTCACACTTCATCTACCCTGGTGGTTTACACTTGAGCTTGTGACTCTTATAACTTAGTCTTTGACTGGTTTAAATGGCTAATATCATTAGATTGCTTGTTTGAACTAGTTGATCACTTGGTTTACTTTTGCAGGTGCTTAAACCCTTGGTGGTGATGTTTGTGTCTTACTTGGCTTAATATGTGTGTGCTATTTGCATTCAATTTCACTATGCAACTTTTGTTTTTCAATGATGCCAAAAGGGGGAAGAATTGTGATGCTTAAATGGTCATGTCTAGCTATGTTTAGTTTGAGTTCTTAGTTTCTTACTTATATTGTTTCTCTATTAGGTCTTTGTTATATAATGATCCTAGATGCTTGATTGATGTATACTTTCTGTTTATCAGTTGATTCTTTGGACATGTTGGGTTTCATTGTTTATGCTTAATGTTTGGATAAGCATCAATTGTTTGTCATCATCAAAAAGGGAAAATTTGTTGAGCTATGATGATTTTGATGATGATAAATAATTGACACTTATCAAGCTAACATTGTCTTGCTAAGTTTTGTTTACAAGAAATCAAGAACGGAACAAGAACGGAATCAAGAATGTTGTGATTTGATAATCTTAGTGTTTATACAATGAAGATTGATTCAAGAACAACATGGCATGAAGTTGGAAGTTAGGGCTTTATTGCTTTTATTAGACTTCATGTGAGAGAAGTCGTGCTTTAGTCATTGAGGTTGGAATCGAAGGTACAGTTGGTAACAACTGAAGTAACATTGCGTGAGTTACAAAGTATTCTTGAGTACGCAAGTTTTATACGTGTATTTATGAAAATGATTTTAAAGAGTTTTTCTTTATAAAATAACTTAACTAAAATTGTTTTCAGAAGTATCTTTTTAGTACTCAATATTATCTTTTTATACTCAATATTAAATATAAGAGTTTTATTTAGAAAATCTTTTTAAAAAGATTTCTAGTAGAGTTAGAACTGTTTGTTTTATGGAAAGTCTATTTTGCTTGGAAAACAAACTATTGTGTTTTAAACCTAATTGGTTTCTAGGTTGATTTAGGTTGCCTATATAAACCAATGTTCACAGACTTTATCACTGATGAAATCATAGAGCAAAACATGAGATTTATTAAGCGATTTCATAAGAGGCGTCCTGGCTGTTACTGCACGAGTTACCTTCACTGTTACCTTGGAATTCGTCTTGATACTTGAGCGTGGTTTCTCATAAGGTTGATTGTACTATTTTAGCTTATTGAGAAGCATATTGGTAAGGTTTATTTGTTTAGAATACGGTTGCCATAGTAGGTAGTTTGGTTCTCGAGTTCGGGGTTGAATTCAGGAAATACGGCTCAACGGTAAATTAGGGTCTATTGTATTGAGTTTGGTTTACGGCTCTTAGTGGAGTTTGGAAAATCACCCAGGGTCGTGGTTTTACTTCTTGGTTGAGCTCAAGAAGGTTTCCACGTAAAAATCTGTGTCTCTTTATTTATTGCTTTGTTATATTGCTTTGCTATTAACAACGTAGTAACTAATAGGTTAACAGATTGTGCTTAAACTGATAATCCGCGAAAAATTTGAATAACTCCCTAAGACTCAATTCACTCCCCTTCTTGAGTCTATCCTTGAGTATAACAATGAATATTTCTGGGTGTCTAAATCAACTAGGAAATTCTATATTTCACCGATTTTAGAAATTTCTAATCTTCACCGAAAAATAAGTCCCCCGTTTTAATGTTATCGGGAAAAAAATTGAAGGGGTTGCGACAGTTGGAGAGAGAGAGAGAGAGAGAGAGAGAGAGAGAGAGAGAGAGAAGGGCGGGTGATACCCCTATAAGATCGCCGGAAAATTGTAAGGGGAGGGAAGAGTCATCTGATTTTCTATTCTGAAATAAAAATTAATTAAAATTTGTTAGTATTAAATGTTTGTTTGCTTTTCCATTTGAATTTCAAATTCAAAATTAATTTGAAATTTTCAAAATCAATTGAAAAAGATTCTTACCCATATTTAATGAGATTGGCCCAATATTTAAGTAGGTTGTCAAGTATAAGGCTAAGATACTTTGTGTATATCTCTCCACATACACTTAGTATTCTTTTCCACTTATTTCTGTTGATTCCCACTAATTGGATAATGTAGTTACGTACTATACTTATTATCTTCATTCCCATCCAAATTCTTTATCACATTTTATGGACCACTCTCTATATCCAACCCCATTCTGTCCGTCTTCCGCATCTTGATGTTAACGGTAGAAGTCACATTTAGTGCATATCAAAGTTCTTTAATTTGCTGCTTTACCTACTCAGCTTAGTAAGTTAATATGACTTTGTTATTAGTTGTGTTTAAACCAACTTACATATTTCAGTTGTTGATAAAATCATTACGAAAGTGAAGCGGTAGCTTCCATGGGATCAAGACACGTGGTTTCGTTGTTTGGACAAGTGGACATGTAAGTAAGTCCCACATTATGTTTTGCCACATGTCTAGGAAAGAAGGTTAAGACATGTTGTAAGATACATGTCTCTGACTCTGTCTAGTGATGTTATTTAGTGATGTTAATTGTTAGAGGGAAGAGGGGGGCGGGCGCACTGGGATATACCGTATATTGATGACATAAGAAGACCTATAAATTTGTTGGATAAGGTTAGTTGGCCCCCACTTGGCACTTGAAGCTTATTCATTCGGGATATGTATATTCCGCATAAATAAACACAAAAACGCCCCCAGTACAGTTGACAAAACAATTATTCCTCTGTTTTTCGGCTCTGCCTCAAAATACTAGTTGATGGCATTACACACATACAATGGAGGATATTAAATGCTCTTTCATTCTTCCCCCTTTTGTCCTTTGGCAAATCTCAAAGGGAAATACATGAGTTTTACAAACTACCTATAGTGGTCGTTTAGTTGACATTAAACAAATACTATAAAAAGTGTATTTTCTTGTGAAGTAAAGTAGAAAACATTGAGTTGTTTGGTTAACAAAAATAAATTCTACTTCACAGTAAGAAAAGTGGTTTTAACTAAATATTGTTAGTGTAAAGTAGTGTTTCAAGTTCTTTTTGAGGGGTCGACTGGAAAAGTGTCGAAGTGATAGAGTTCCTGAATCGAAGATATAAACGGGCGACCTGCAAAAGAGAAAACGTGACTGTTTCGGGGGGTTTTCCGGGATGGGGCCCCTCCAACAGTCAAGTCAGATATTTGCAGGTAGAGAGAAAAAGTCCAGAGAAAATATCTTGGAAGTAGTGCTAGAGAGAGAAATTAATTCTTACCTGGAATGAGCAGTGACCGCATATTTATAAGACGTCAGCTTTAGGGCACGGAATTTCGTACCCTGTCAGATGTCAGGCGGAAACCTCAGCGCTTCGGTAAATGGGCCTGCCATTTATAGTATTTATGGGCCAGGCTGGTCAGATCAATCATGCTGTCGTGCTGAGGAATATTCCCAGGATTTTAGGGGGCTCCAATATAGCCTCTTAACTGCCACGTGTCGGGTCGTGATTGGCCCTTTGACTTGTGGACCTCCTCTGATGACGTGGTGGTCAAGGGTAGTCAAAATAAATATTTTGGGTCCCAACATTTAGCCCTTCGAATTATGTCAAAGGAAGACCCTGAGTTTGGCATGATTCGAAAGAAGAAAGTGTGGAGACCTCCTTGGGACGTATCTGCAGCTTCTGGCGGCGCCCAGGCATGGGCGAGTCCCTCTTGACTTGATAAGGGCGAGTGCTCAACCTGAGACAGCACCCCTTGAGAGCTGGATGGTGGGACGAGTCCTCTTTGGCCTGATACGGGTGAGTGCTCAACCTGAGACAACACCCCCTGAGAGCTGAGTGGCTGGGTGAGTCCTCTTTGGCCTGGGATGGGCGAGTGCTCAACCTGAGACAGCATCCCCTGAGAGCTGATTAGTTGGGCGAGTCCGCTTTGGCCTTGGGATGGGCGAGTGCTCAACCTGAGACAGCACCCTTGAAAGATGGATGGTTGGGCGAGTCCTCTTTGGCCTGAGACGGGCGAGTGCTCAACCTGAGACAGCACCCCCTGAGAGCTGAGTGGCTAGGCGAGTCCTCTTTGGCCTTGGATGAGCGAGTGCTCAACCTGAGACAGCACCCCCTAGGAGCTGAGTGGCTAGGCGAGTCCTCTTTGGCCTGGGACGGGCGAGTGCTCAACCTGAGACAACACTCCCTGAGAGCTGAGTGGCTAGGCGAGTCCTCTTTGGCCTGGGATGGGCGAGTGCTCAACCTAAGACAGCATCCCCTGAGAGCTGATTAGTTGGGCGAGTCGTCTTTTGAAGGGAGAGCCCCGGTGCTAGCTCATTGCATAGGGATGAAGCCCCTGTGATGGCGAGTCGTATTTTGATTGAAATAGGCGACTCCCAGGGGCTAAATAAGCCCTTGGGATAGCCTAAGTACTAGCCAACTGTATGGAGATGAAGCCCCTGTGATGACGAGTCGTATTTTGATTGAACTAGGCGACCCCAAGGGGCTAAATAAGCCTTTGGGAGAGCCCAAGTACTAGCCAAGTGTATGGGGATAAAGCCACTGTGATGGCGAGTCGTATTTTGATTGAAATAGGCGACCCCCAGGAGCTAAATAAGCGCTTGGGAGAGCCTAAGTACTAGACAACTGTATGGGGATGAAGCCCTTGTGATGGCGAGTCGTATTTTGATTGAAATAGGCGACCCCCAGGGGCTAAATAAGCCCTTGGGAGAGCCAAAGTATCAGTTCACTGTTTCTCTGCAACGGTCTTGTGCTTGTCACGTGATGGGCCTGCTGTTCCAACCATGGGCCTTGAACTGTTTGCTTTGAGAGTGGGCTTTAAAGACTTTTTTAGCCCAATATGACTACACAGAGGGGTTGACGTCAGGAATCCTTGTTATAAATGTCCTGAATGCCATTTTCCTAATCATTTGTCCATTTCCCAATTTTAGGAAAGAGTTTCTAGAGAGAGAATCTCCCAATCTTTACTTTAATCTTTATCTTAGTTCTTCCAATCTTCAACCAGACTCAAGTCAATCTTCATTAGGTACGTTCCCGTTTTGTAATATACTTGTACTTTTAATCTTTCTTTTCTTCCTTGTTGCGCAAATAATGAGTTCTCCGCCCATTAGTCATAGCGATTCTGTTGACTTGCCTTATATCAATCATATCAATCCAAACTCGCATGTTAATTCATATTGCTCTGAAAATTGCTCCACTAATAACCCCCATGCCTATAAAGTGGCGGATGAGAGTTGCCCAATGTTGTGCAATATAGCTGTAGAGAGTGTGTTGAATAAAGAGGTGGGGGAGGTATCTTTAGCGGTTCCTCTATATGGTAGGGCATATACTGTTATTTTTCCAGATGGAGATGGGTTTGAATGGTCTGTGTTTAGCATTTCAAGTTGGGTTGATCCCCCTGTGAATTATCCTTGGCAAGTGACGAAGGCAAACGACTTACTGCAGGTGATTAAGCATCCTGCTATTAGAATAATGGCGGAGGAGGAAGTGGACAAGCCCACGACATCTGGGCAATCTGGAGGGTCTGTTAACCAACAACCCCCGACCTTGGATCCGGATGACCTTCCCTCAAGCTACTTCATAGACCGAAAGTGGCATAAGAAGTTATATGAAGATAATGAGTTTCTCAAGAGTTTCGCCTTTAACTACTTTGTAAATTATCCTTATGAGCTGAAACCTCCTGAGATGCATCAAACAGTTAAGAAGCAACCCAAAAGATGTATAGCCCTGTACAGAATTGCTTTCCAGTTGGGTCTTAGGCTTCCCCTACACCATTTCATCATAGAAACATGTAGGCATTATGAGATCGTCCCTGCACAGCTCGCCCCAAGTAGTTGGATGAATATCCTTAGCTTTATTGCCACCACCTTTTTTAAGGGCTTGGAGTGTTCAATAGAGACCTTTGTGTTAACCCAATATATGACCAGAGTAAATGGAAAGGGTGTGGGTTGGTATACGATCGCTAATCGTAATACGGTCTTGATCGCTCGTGAGAAGGCCAACAATAACCACGACTGGAAGCACCAATTTTTCTTTGTAAAGCGCCATAAGAGTTGGCAAAGGCTGGGTTTACCAACTGAGTGGAACGATAATGTTGATGTCCAAGCCAAGAACAAGATGGTCACTCGCCTTACTGTTGAACAGTCTAGGGTGGTCCAGTACTTTGAATATAAGTTGAGGCCAGACCCCAAGCATCCCAATGATCCAAAAAAGTCGATCAGGAGACCTATCAACTGGTTGCCATGGAGGGATTATTTCAAGGACGACATCTTTTTGAGTCTCTGTGGCATTTCTTCCGTAGTGGACGCTGGTACTCGACCCTTCTTGACTTGGTGTTTTTTGTATTCATATAGTACTGAGTAATTTATGTTGTCTTTTTATGCAGGTCAAGCTGCAATCATGGTTGATCCTGCAAAGACCGAAACTCTCTCCAAGGTTGAGGAGAAGGCCAGGGAGGCGGCTGAGCTTAAAAAGCTTCAGCAGAAGACGGTCTTAGAGGTCAGATCTCTTCTATTTGGCTTGCATGCTTCTAACCTTGTGAATACCTATTTAACACAGTTTTAGCAGCAGAAATTTGGCAAGAAGGGTGGTGAGTCTTCTGCGATGGCTGGGGCCACTAAGGCTACCAAACTCAAGCCTCCCCCCAGGGCTCCTAAGGCCGGCAAGAGCCAAGAATCGCTGCCTGCTCCGGAGATGGGCGACCTCCCTGTCAGCAACGAAGAGCCTCCCTCAATACAAGTCACCAGGGTGGTGACCAAATCCAAGAAGACCATGGCCAAGTCCAAGGTTGAGGCCAAAAGGAAGCAGCTAAATGAGCAGCTGAAGAAGGATCTTGCTGGCGGCATTCTTACTGGGCTCCCCCCTTCTGAATCCGAGGGGAGCGACTCTGAGCCTTTGATCATTCCTCCTCCCCCCAAGAGGACAAAGAGGGCGAGTCCTTCCACCAACACCCCCTCTTCAGGGAGCTTGAAGATTAAGCTCCCCTTCAAGAGGAACGCCGAGGCACAGAGCTAGGAAGTGGCGGAGAGTCCAGCTCAAGCTTCTCCCTCTCCTCTGCGTCCTTATATGGCGTCTTCACGAAGCAACCAGGCCGCCATTGCGAAGCTCAAGGGGGTCTTGACGGATGAAGACCGCGCCCACCTGAATGACGAGGGTACTGGTATTGACGATAACCTAATGGAGAGCTTCGCTGAGGTAAGAGGCGTGGCACATTCTTTACTTAATGTATTTTGTGAACCTGTACTGACATTTCTTCCTTTGCAGTTTACTCGTCGGCTAGTTCATCATGATGAGAGGGTGGCTCTGGTCAGGCGGGAGGCCGCTGCTGAGGGGAAGCGCGCTCGCGAGTGCTGGGCCAAAATGGAGGAGGCCCAGAAAGACCTCAATTTGGCCAAGGAAGAGCTGGCCAAGGCTGAGAAGGAAAGAGGCGAGCCTCAGGGTCTTCATGCTAAGGCCATGAAGGAGATTCAAGAGAAAGACGCTCGCCTGGCCGAGCTGTAGAGCGAGATCGATGGCCTCAACAAGAGGTTGGTGGAAGCTGAGGATGCCGACAGGGACCAGATCCTTGTCAAGCAGGGCTATGACTTGGCTAGGAGCCTCCTTCCACCAGCCTTGGAGAAGTATAACTCTCTGGTCGACTGGAACGTTGAGCATCCCAAGATCGAGGGCCACTTGAGGAAAAGACTCAGGGAGCACCACCGCGAGGAGGCTCGCCTTTGGAGGGCGTTAGAGCTCAAGGCGGCTGGTGCTTCTGAGGCGGGCGTCTCAGCAGATGATGGTGGAGAGGACGGGGACGACAAGTCTGACCTTATCGCTGCTTCTGCCCAGGGCACCCAGCTTGAGGCTTCTGAGGCGGATGAGCAAGATGAAGACCAGGCCCAGGAGGATCAGGACCAGGAGTAGGAAGACACCGAGCAATAGGGGAGTACTTGCTTTGTGTTAAAGAGTGTGTGGTTTGTACACACCTTGACTTGCTTATTTTTGGAGTTTGAACAAGTATTACACCGTTTGTAAATTCTAACTTTTAGAGTGCTAAATTTTTGGCCTGGCAGCCCCTCGCCCATCTTAATGAAATTTCCTTCTTCAATTTTGTCTTGATTATGTGCTCTTCAATTCTGCCAGATACTTGTGCTATTTGTATGAATCGTAATAGTTCATAGGTACTTACAGTTGGGCGACCTTAGGAAAGCCTCTCTTGGGCGAGTCCTAGGTAAGAGCATAACCACATCGCCCACTGGTGGGTCCAATGGGTGTTAAAGCTGAATCAGGCCCATAGGTACGTGAAGTACAGTTGGGCGACCTTAGGAAAGCCTCTCTTGGGCGAGTCCTAGGTAAGAGCATAACCACATCGCCCACTGGTGGGTCCAATGGGTGTTAAAGCTGAATCAGGCCCATAGGTACGTGAAGTACAGTTGGGCGATCTTAGGAAAGCCTCTCTTGGGCGAGTCCTAGGTAAGAGCATAACCACATCGCCCACTGGTGGGTCCAATGGGTGTTAAAGCTGAATCAGGCCCATAGGTACGTGAAGTACAGTTGGGCGACCTTAGGAAAGCCTCTCTTGGGCGAGTCCTAGGTAAGAACATCACAAGTAACACAATATTATTTAATGTTGTAAGTTTCCATTGAGATTTTGCAATACAAAGTGAGAAGTTACATACAAGCCGCCCCTGGAACTTACAATATTAAAGCAGTAAATCCAAGGAATTTTATTCAATACTATCACCTAGATGTAGTATTTCCTCAATTTGTCAACATTCCAAGATCTTGGCAGTTGTTCACCCTCCAGAGTGGATAGGCGATAAGTACCCTTCATTACTTCTTCCACGACCAAGTAAGGTACTTCCCAATTGGCGGTAAGTTTTCCATGGATCGCCCCTTGTCCAACAGCCTCAGTTTTTCGAAGAACCATGTCGCCTACTTGTAGTGGACGAGCTTTGACACGCCTGCTCTGTTGTCTGGCCATTTGAACTTTGGCTATTGCCTGCTTGAAGACCGCATTGCCCCTTACTTCAGGTAAGAGGTCCAATGCTTCTGCCATAGCTTGTTCATTTTCTTCCTCTTCATATTCAATCATACGCCAAGTAGGCTCCTTAATCTCAACTGGCATGACAGCTTCTGAGTCATACACCAACATGAATGGGCTATCGCCAGTTGCGCTTTTCTCTGTGGTTCTTATGGCCCATAATACACACAGTAGTTCGTCGACCCATTTGCCTTTGACGTCGTCAAGCTTCTTCTTTAGCCCATTTAAAATCTGCTTATTGGCCGATTCAGCTTGGCCATTTGTCTGAGGGCGAGCAACTGACGTAAATAGCGGTTTGACCCCATGCTTAGTGAGAAAGTTGGTGAGCTTGGGCGTGTCAAACTATTTCCCGTTGTCAAACACCATGTTCTTGGGGATGCCAAATCGTGTGATGATGTTTTTCCAGATAAACCTGGTTACATCCTTCACAGTTATGTTTTTGGTCGACTCTGCTTCTACCCACTTAGTGAAGTAATCAATTTCCACTAGTAGGTACTTCCTCTGGTATCTGCCTGTAGAAAAAGGGCCCAATATGTCCATTCCCCATCTTGATAAGGGCAATGGTGTGTTGATTGGATTGAGCTTGTTTGCAGGCTGCCTATGGACTGGGGCGAACCTCTGGCACTTATCACATTTTTTGACCAACTCAGCTGCATCTGTACTTAGGGTTGGCCAATAGTACCCTGTCCTGAGTGCCTTTCCAGCTAAGGAACGGGCTCCCAGATGGGCTGCACAGTCGCCCTCATGGATCTCCTTTAAGATAGTTTTTCCTCTTTCTGGAGTGAGACATCTCAGTAGGGGTTGTGTGGTACCTCTTTTGTATAGTAATCCCTCGTGGTAAACAAACCATTCTGATTTTTTCTTGAAACTCTCAGCCTCTTCCTTATCTTCAGGCAACATGTCGTGTCTCAGCAACTGGATTATTGGGTCCATCCAACCCTCGGATCTGTTGATCCACACAACTTGTTTATCTTCGATGGTTTTGTTGGGGAGCACCTCCCAAAAAACGGATCTAGGGTGATCGTTTGGTGATGAGCTGGCTAGCTTGGCCAGGGTATCAGCCTCTTGGTTCTCAGACCTGGGGATATGCTTGACTTCAAAATTATCATACTTCTCCATCGCCTGTTTGACCTTGGCAAGGTACTTTTACATTGTGTCTTCTCTGGCCTCATAGTCGCCATTGATGTGCCCTACAACCAGTTGGGAGTCTGTGAAGGCTTTTATGCATTTTGCCCCAGCAGCAGAACACATCTCCATTCCCGCCACTAATGCCTTATATTCAGCTTCATTGTTGGAGGCTGGGAATAGGAATCTCATGGCATATTCGTACTTGTTGCCCTCGGGGATGATCATAATGATTCCAGCTCCACTGCCATGTGAGGTGGCTGAGCCATCGACGTAGAGTCTCCAAAATTCAGTCTGTTCTTCCTTGTTATCAGGCCCGATAGTACATTCCACTATGAAGTCAGAAAGGGCCTGTGCTTTGATGGCGCGGCGAGGTTTAAATTGTAATCCGTAGGGTCCCAACTCAACCGACCACTTGATCATTCGCCCAGAAAAGGTTGGATTTTCTAATACCTTCTTCAGAGGTTGGTTTGTGAGTACCACAACTTGATGTGAATCAAAGTATAGTTTTAGCTTTCTGCTGGCCATGAGGAGGGCGAGACCGCACTTCTCGATTTCAGGGTATCGAGTTTCAGCCCCTGCTAGGGCATGACTAACATAGTAGACTGGTACTTGAATTGCCTCTCTTTCCACAATCAAGGCTGCACCGATCGCCTTCTCTGCCACTGACAGGTATAGGTACAATACTTCTTTTGGGGCGGGGCTCACCATTCTCGGCAGTTGGGCCAAGTATTGTTTCAAATTGTTGAACGCTGACTCAGCCTCGGGCGTCCACTCATACTTGCCCTTTTTCTTGAGTATATCAAAGAAAGGGAGGCACCGCTCTGCCGACTTAGACATAAACCGTCTCAGAGCAGCAACACATCCTGTGAGTTTCTGTATTTCCTTGATGTTTCTTGGAGCTTGCATGTCGATCACTGCTTGGACCTTGTCTGGGTTTGCGTCGATTCCCTTTTGGCTGATGACATAGCCTAGGAACTTACCCGCCTCTACCCCAAAAGTACATTTCTTTGGATTGAGCTTCATCTTGAACTTTTGCAAAGTTTCGAAAGTTTCTTTGAGGTCTCTTAAGTGATCTGTAGTCATCACACTCTTCACTATCATATCATCAACATATGCCTCCATATTCCTTCCCAACTGATCAGCAAAGAGCTTGTTTACCAGGCGCTGATAGGTGGCGCCAGCGTTTTTAAGCCCGAAAGGCATTGTTGTCTAACAAAACAAGCCTCTCTCTGTAACAAATATTGTGTGCTCCTGATCATCGGGGTGAAGAGCTAGCTGATGGTACCCCGAAAGAGCATCCAGGAAGCTAAAGGCTGCGTGGGCAACAGTCGAGTCCGCCAGTCCCTCGATCCTGGGTAGGGGGAAGCTATCCTTAGGACACGCCTTGTTCAAGTCAGTGAAGTCGACGCACATACGCCAGGAGATGCTGAATTTCTTCACCACTACCACGTTAGCCACCCATTCCGGGTATTGGCACTCTCTGATAAACCCTGCCTCTAACAGTTTCTTTACTTCTTCTTGAACCGCCGCGTTTTTCTCAGGACCCAGATTTCTCTTTTTTTGTTTGACTGGTTTAATCCGCGGATCCACACTTAGTTTGTGGATGATTACTTCTGGGTCGATGCCGGGCATTTCTCCCACAGAGAACGCAAATATGTCTTGATACTCAGCAAGGAGTTGGTGGATTTTGCTTTGGGTTTCTTGACCAAGCATCCCCTCAACTCTTACTATGCGTTCTGGGCGAGCGGGATCTAGGGCGAGTTTTGTCACCTCCTCCATTGGTTCTAGGTGATGCTCAAATTCAACTCTTGCATCAACTTCTATAGCATCGATCGACATAATGCTTGGCCCCAGCTCTTTGGGCGGCTCTGACTCCTCCAGCTTCCTCTTCTTTCCAGCCTGTGGATCTTTGGGGGAGGCTTTGTTGTTCTCTTGGTTGTCGGGAATATCCAATGGATCTGCCCTTACCGCAGGTTGGAGCTTAAGGGATGTGTAGTAGCATTCTCTCGCCTCTGCCTGACTCCCACATAACTTACCCACAGTCCCATCGTCACATTCGAACTTTAGCATCAACATGTGGGTGGTGATGACCGCTTTTATCTTGTTCAAGGTTGGTCGCCCAATAAGGGCGTTGTAGGCCAATGGAACATCGAAGACAAGGAAGTCGACATCAATAGTTCTCACCTTGTTGAGTTTCTTGTCCCCAACTCTGACTTTCAATTTTACAGTTCCCAACGGCTCCACATTGTGGCCACCAAAGCCTACCACCGGGGAGGCGTATTTGAACATGCTTTCCTCGCCCCCTGCTAACTTTTGTAAGCAGTTGATGTGGGTCACATCGGCAGAACTGCCGGTGTCTATCAGAATTTTGGGAACAATCAAATCGCCTATCTTCATCTGGACGACCAATGGGTCGTCATGGGGTAGGTGTAAGTCTTGCCTATCTTGTGCCTTAAAAGTCATTTCTGGCATGGTGAGAGGTTTCACCATCAGGTTTTGTCTGAGGCTTCTCACATAAGTCTTTCTTCCTGCCACTGCTGGGCCTCCTGAGGCGAAGCCTCCCGAAATTACTGCACAAAATTTTGTGCTAGCGCTACCTTCCGCCTCGTCGATGGGCTTAACCGAATGCACAGTCTTGCCCTTTGCGTCTTTAAGGTACTTGTTCAGCTTTCCCTCTTCGGCCCATCCTCTCAGCACTAGATCAAGGAACCTACACGTGTTTGTGTAATGGCCATGCTCTTTGTGGTACTCACAATATTTAGCTTTGTTTCTGTACTGCTCAGGAGTAGTGAGTGGTGGAGGTACTGGCAAGGTCATGTGGTCCCGGATCTCCATAAATATGGTCCGTATATCCATTTTGAAGGGCGAAGGCTCCTGATCTGGGAATTTCTTTTCGGGCGCGCGCGCATGGGGCGGCTTTTTGTTCTTTGGCTTGGTCTTCAACAGTGAACGCCTGCTCATGGTCTTTTCTTTTCCTCGGCCTTTTGAAACCCACCAAGTATGTAGCTGTGAGGTAGGCGTCCGCCTTCTGCATCAAGTAGGCGAAAGAGTTGTTCGCCTTTTTGGCGAGTGAGAATTTAAGGTCCTCGTCCTGCAGGCCATTCATAAAGGCGATATAGGAGGCTTCGTCTGAAAGATGGGCGATCTGGCTAGCCTCATCATTAAACCTCTTAAGGTAACTTGTGAGATCCTCATTTTCCTTCTGACAATCCCTTGAAGATGGACGCTTGTTTTCTTTTTCTGTTTGTGCGCCATAAATCTGTCCGATAATTCTTTGGCCAATTGGTCAAAGTTATTGATGCTCGCCGGGGTGAGGTTTTTGAGCCACCTCAAAGTTGCGCCCGTCAGGGTCGACTTGAAGTATCGGCACCAGACTGCGTCACTTGCGGCTTGCAACATCATTTTGGATTCAAAGACAGCCAAGTGATAGTCTGGGTCCGTTTTCCCAGCATAAGGGGGCATCAAAGGCACTCTGGGTTTGGGGGGCATGGGGGGCATTCATAATAGCATTGCTGAATGGTAGAGGCATTAGTGGGAGCCTACCCGAAGTGTTACCATTCCTAGGGTCAAGGCGATCGCTCAAAGGGCGACTACAGCCAGCCCCGTCGCCCTTTGGGGGGTTCGGTTCATAACCGTCATAGTTAGCGTCATTGTCCCCATAATCATCATATTCGTCCCCGTAGCCTGGGTCATACTCGCCCGCCCCATATTCATTACCCTCAAAGTCACCCTCCATAAAATCCGAATAAATAGGGATGGGTTGTTTACCTTGAGACTTAGGCATGGATGATGCCTCTGAGGTGAGGTGAAGTGAAGGCTGGCTGTTTGCCATGACCGGCATGGAAGTTGACCTTGCCAGGTGTTTCTGCTGCGAGTAGAGCAGCTTCTTGTTGTTCAAATACACACGAGCGTCTACCTGGGAATGGCCCCAAGGGTGGGCGAGTCGTGAATAGGTCTTTTGGGCGACCTGTGGGTCAATAGGCCTCTTGCCCTCACGCTTTGAGAGTTGGCGAGTGTCTTTTCCAGGGTTTGGGCGAGCCGCCATAAAGGGATCCTGGCGACCAGGAATTGTGAGAATATGGCGACTTCCCGCCTGGCCCCTGCCCTGATTAGGATTTTGGCGAGTCAATTGTGACGTGTTAGGGCGAGGGGCAGCATAAAGCCTGGGTTGAGTCGCCGCGGCCACTTGAGCGAGCATCCTCGCCCCTTTTTTCATCTCCCTTTGGAAGAGATCCATTATAGATTTCTGCATGTTAAACATAGATTTCTGCATGGTATGCATGGATTTCTCAAGGTGCTTTTCTGTGACAAACTAGACTTGACGAGTCGAGTGTCGACCCGAGTGACCTCTCGAGGATTGGGGGGTCTCACTAGATTGTGCTGACTTTCTGGTTTCATCCTCTACGCGGAAACCATCCTCTTCCAAAGTCGGCATTTGGTTCTGGTAGAGAGGTTGAGAGTTGAGGGGAGAAGAAAGTATGTAGTCTCTGGATCTTGTGGAGTAGACCATTCAACAAAGGGCTCCCCACAGACGGCGCCAATGTTTCGGGGTTCTTTTTGAGGGGTCGACTGTAAAAGTGTCGAAGTGAGGGAGCTTCTGAATCGAAAGTCTAAACGGGCGACCTGCAAAAGAGAAAACGTGACTGCCCCGGGGGGTTTCCCAGGAGGGGGCCTCTCCAACGGTCAAGTGAGATATTTGCAGGTAGGGAGAAAAAGCCCAGAGAGAATATCTTGGAAGTAGTGCTAGAGAGAGAGATTAATTCTTACATGAAATGAACAGTGACCGCATATTTATAGGACGTCAGCTTTAGGGCACGGAATTACGTACCCTGTCAGATGTCAGGCGGAAACCTCAGCGCCTCGGTAAATGGGCCTGCCATTTATAGTATTTATGGGCCAGGCTAGTCAGATCAATCATGCTGACGTGCTGAGGAATAAATTATGCAAAAATATAAATAGACGAGGGCACCGAAATTTTTACATGGAAAACCCCCCAAAAACGATGGTAAATACCACGGGGCGTAGAGTCCAGAAAAACTTGCACTATATATAGTAGGATTCCAAAATTATCGTCTCCAGCAAAACTAGAGGATCTCTCTCAAATAACCTCACCCACAAATCACAATGGATGGATTACAACAAGTATTATCTCACCAAACTGGTGGAACTCTCACAAAATGAATTTTAGAATATATGATGATCTCAAATTCCCTCACTTTTCGGTGGCTCTCTTTCTCACTCTAAGAGTGGATTTCTCTCACAGTTATATATTGTGGAATTTCTCTGTTTTTCTCTCTGTTTGTCTCAAGCCTATTCACGCACCTTTTATATGCTACATACAGGCTATAATTAACAACCTATAAAATAGGTTTCTAATTATAAAATGGTAAAAGCTCCTAAAAGAAAGCCTTGCCATTTTCTTCGGTGCGAGAAATTCTCTGCTGCAAATAGCGTTCAGCATTAGCTTTATTTAGAACCTTCTTACTTTATTTATTTATTTGTTGTGGCCACCAATTAAGGAGGGACCCAAACACGTAGCAACATCTTTTTTTAATCACTCCATACTTTCTAATAGACTAATAGTATTAACTATTCATGTACCAATAAATATATGCATTACTAGTTTCTCCCCGCAGGAAATTTGCTCAAAAAATAGCTAAAACATCTATTTAATGGTCGAAAGAAGATCTTTAGCTTTTGAGACAACAGAACAAGAATACCTTGTTCCACCATCATCCAGCCTCCGCTTGTAGTCCTCTTAAATAAACGTGGTTGTCCCATTGGAAAAGTCTTCTCCCAATTTGAATGTTCAATCAAATAATCCCACAGCCTAAAGAAATTATGCAAGGAGTAGAAACAGAAGTACAAAGAAAATCAGAACAATAGTTAACAATTGCTTTTGTAGTAAGCAATTCAATCCATGTGAACCACACTTATCCAAACATAGCAATCGTGACTAGTAACTGTTGCTGAAGGAGGTTTAGTTACAGATACAAAAAAATTCTTTTGGCACAAAGAAGGCACACATAACCAAGTATGGGTACAGTCCTTCAGAGTTCAGACACTTTAGCAAAGTAGCTGACATCTGGTGGACATAAAAGTTTGTTTTACTAAAAGTTTCAAAGAAAGATAAATCGTAATATTACTCAAAACAATATATCAAGGTTTAAATGTTTATTGGACAAACGTATCACAAAAATCATTCAGATTCTGCCATGGACTAAAACAGTTAGTACTTTTAGTATATAAACTGGATAGCTGCACTCTCAATCATGATCTTTTCATACATTTGCATGTCAGAAGCTCCTAAACCTTCAAATCTGGAATTATTATGGCACAAAATTAAGCTATTCAGTGTGCAGATGATGTTCCACACTCTGTGTATACCAACACCCAGCCCAGCTTGAACCTTTTTTCCTGCCAAGGAGGACAACACCCTAAAATATTTAATTGGAATAATAACACGTGCACTTTTTGTGATCCTATAGGTTGTCATGTCAGCAGACAATCTTAAACTTCTTTCTGTGATTGGTCCGGGCCCAACTTTATTAAAAATCATACAGTTCAAGCAGAATTCAGCTATACACTACTGTTGCAGATACCCAATATGGCAACAGAACTATGTTAGAAACAACTTTTTGGTATTTCAAAATGAACGAGCAGACAAGCAAGAGAGAGCGATGGACGCAGGAAGGAGAATAACTTTCAGTCTACTTGATAGAGACAACCCCAATTCTAGAGACCGAGATTAATCAGCTTTAGTATATCTGACAGATATGACTTTAACTCTGCTGGTAAAACCTCTGAGAAGCATTCCAAAGGTCCCAGGTCCAAGTCCCCTCAGGGCCACTAGAGGTTTTCTTGGTCGTTAACTTCAGGGCCCATGGAATTAGTCAAGCAAAGCTTGGACACCCATTTTATCTAAAAAAAATGACTTTAACTCTTTAACAAGAAAATCCAACTCCCTTTCTCAAATGGAAATCATACAATGATAAGGAGTGCATAACTGCATGCAGATGTGAATTACAAAAGCAAACTAGTGGAGGCTGAGCATCCATATAGTGATCATACCTTATTTGATTAACAACAAAGTCTGGTGCCTCAGCGAGAGGTGAAGTGGAACAAGTATGCAGGATTTCTGAATCAGGGAGTTGCCGTAGGAAAGAAGCCATTTGGACCAGGCGTGCATTCCTGCAAAAGTGGTAATAACAACAAAAGGGTCACTACAACCTACAAAATTGGGAATTCAAAACACTCAACCAAAATAAAAGATAATTAAAAGTGAAGTTCAGAAGGTAGCTAGCAGTAAATTTCTCCTAGAAACATTTACCAAGCACATGGGGCAATGATGAAGCGATCAGTAGCAGTGTCATATGTCTCCAGTAATTTTCCCCTCCAACGAGGATCCTCAAAGGAAGCAGAGACACGAATTCTTCTTACAAGTTCATCTGGGCATCTGGTGCTTTCATTAAAGCTGGCAGGGATCACTGTTCCCGTCAATGTTTCTACCTGAAACGAACACTGTTAAGTAACAACAGGTATGGCCGCATAAAAGATGTTGAAAACTGTATTTTATGCCTGTATGACTTTATCATTGTTGTTTTGCAGTAAACTAGATCAGCTTGAAATCCTCAATAGGCATGGCGAACCTATGTCATGTCGCGACCACATTGGGTATGATAGATTCTCATCCAAAACTACTGAAAGGATATGGCATAGAAAACCTTATGATCTTCCATGAGAAACACGGAGACTATAAAGGGAAGAAAAAGAAACACAGAGCCACCCTGAAAAGAGTAAAGAGGATCACAAGTAATCCAACCAAACACCAACAATGATATATAGGGACTGATTCACCATCATATTTCATCCCCCTTAACCAAACATCCCTTTACAGATGTGGCATCAAATGCTTCTACACCTCTGCCTCCAATTTAAGACAGCTGCTGAAGGTTAAATAGAAAGGATAAAAAGGCGAATCCGTGAATGGTCTGACAAGTCCAAAATGTTCAAAACAAAGAATGAGGTATTCTTACCAATGAGCATATAAAGGTTCGAAGTACCTCTGTACATATTTATATTAGGCGTCAGCATTCACTTTAATGTTAAATTAACAAAAAATAATAATTATATTTGAGTTGCTCGGAATTGTTAAGTGCCCGTTCATTATGCACAAGTTAGATTTAGGCAGCTAGCATGTGTGACATGTCCTATGTCATTCGTGCCAACAACAAAGAAAAGAGGAACTTCATTGGCTACCCTTGTACTACAATAAAATGCACAGCGTAACTAAAATTTTCAATTTTCGCATAGGCTACTTCTAAACTTGAAACTACTGCACAAGGCATGCACTTTTCTTTTGTTCACATAGCCCATGTTATTAGATATTAACGTTCAACAAAAATATTTCAATCACAAATTCATAATTAGAAATTTGATGAGTAGACTTTTATAGAACTTCACACTTATTAATTAAAGGTTTTTTTTTTTTTTGGTGAGAACACTTATTAATTTAAATTTAAAAATTATTTTTATAGAAATTCTAATTTTAGGAGTTTAGTTTTATTAATTAAATAACTACTATCTATGTTTCGAGTTCCACTCATGTAAAACAACCAATTCACATGTATCATGTACTACCTTGCTCAAATACATAAGACGTAATCAATGAAATGATATAAGTTCATGTATTTGAGCATCACTTGTACCATATTTTACTTAGTAAAAATTACTTGTAATATTTTCTTATTCTTTATCATGTTTGAGTTTGATTCTTTACTAGGGCAAACTTTACTGACATTAATTTATTTCCTTGTATACCAAGCAAAACATTTTCTTCACTTGCAAACTCACCTTTATTAAGGGTCTTGTTAACTGGTGACACCTGTCACTAGTTAAGAATACATCAAACATAGTTTTATTCCATATTTATTGTAAAAGTTCTTTAATCTTTATAGAATGATATGAAAATACTAACGAACTTATATGAAAAAGATATGGCAAACAAACTGTTGCCAATTTACTCAGTCCTCAAACAGGTAGCATTTTAGGCATTGATAGGGAAACGGAAAAGTAAAAAATAAAAACCTCAATAATGAGCATCATCTATGTCAAACTTTTTGTTGTCCAACTTTGCAAACCAGTTCTCGGATACATGTACATTTAACAAGTAATAATAATCACCTATCAGACTTACAATTTAAAAGTTGATAAGAAACGTATATAATAATAATCCATTCCAAGAAATTATCAAAAAAAAAACAAGTCCATTTAAAGACTTAATCCTCACCAGGAAGCCACTGAATATTGGAAGCGCATGCCCTTCATCATCTTTTCTGGTATTGTGGCCAAGAACAAATAAAGTTTGAAAATGAAACTTCACCACACTCTTTCCCAAAGCTTCGATAATTTTAGCACACAAGGGAACAGAATGTCCATCTAGGTCTGCATTACCTTCAGGTGTAGCGCCATTACTGGAATGCTGCATATAAAGTCCAACATTTTATCATTCTGTGTTTCGCATCCAAGAGGTCAAAGAAATGCATGAAGCCAATAAAAGTACAGATTATTGAGTCAGACAGACATTAGATGGGCTATCTTCAAAGCCGCCAATTAAATGCACCTGCAAATCACACCATTAAAAGTGTTAGATCACGAAGACGGATAGTTAGAAAACATAAAGGAATGAAGTAAACAGCAAAAGTACATCCAACTCAGCATCATGTTTATGATCAAATAATTTCGAGAGCATTTGAGAGAGGCCAACATCAACAATCTTCGGAGAATCCATGTGAGCAACTGCAGTCCTGAAGTAGGAAAAACCAGAAGTGACGTAAACCTACAACCAGTAACAGTTCCATGATATCTGAAATCTAATCCAATGGAACTTACATTCCATTGTCCCGGTTTCTAACTACAACTCCCACACAAGTAGTCGCTTCATCCGTGCCAATTAACTTTTGATAACAACAAAATAGGACAAGTAGACATTTATATATTCAGTTAAACAGGAATAGGAAATTAATATAGCAATATAACAATATCGCATAGATCATTGAAAAAGCAGAAAGCCTATCTCAAAAAGAGAAGGATCATGTCCTGTCTTCCAGTTCTATTCTTTAAAAGAAGTCCACAATAGAAAGTAAATTCACATTTCCAGCACTTAATGGTTGTATAGAATATTTAGCATCTTCAAGTATTTTAATCTCTTAAACCTCTTGATGTTCTATAGTAATAAACATGATAATGGTCCCACTTTCATCAGTAACCATTTAGAATATATAGTAGGAACAATGACAATTTGGTACAATGTTGGCGCTTTAACACTATCAGGTGGTAATGTATAGCAGGAACAAAAACCAAATAACTCAAACATACCATCTAAAGAATATACCATGAGTTAATGGTTAACTAATAAACATATTGACCTACATCCACAACCGCAGGGTTGACTGTAGCATATTCTCTTTGGAAAAGATAGACATGTTTGCTCATTGCCAGTCCGTCAGAAGATGCTTCAGAAGTCGAGAACTTCTTCTCAGGGATATCTCTGAAGGCGAGTGAAGCAGAGACCAGTGCTGGGTGCTCCATCAACGTAGCAAGGTCAAAACTCCCCTATCAAAATATCATATTCCTTTTGTTTTCAAGAGCACAATTTAAAATGGGTACAGAGATGCCAAAGTATGAGATATGACAATACCAAGGAGGTATCATCCTGTATCACAATGACATTTTTAATAGAAAAAGAGAATACTGTTGATGAAGTGGTAAAGTAGAAATAGGTGGACGGGACATTCTAACATAAAAGTATAAAGCATAACAAAATAATGATGCCTTTATGACCATGAATTATTCACGAATGAACTCCATGAAGGCATTAGGATTCCCATAGCCAAACCAAGTTAATCATTATGCTCCAAACCATCCTGAGTGGAACAATTGATTTGGATAATTTTAGGACAGCTTTCCAGCAAAAAACACCATGCTCTCTAAACTAGCACCCTTCCACATTGTTCTATTTTCTAGTTTCTTCTAATGCATAAATTTAGGGAAAGACTTCTGTTGCCTACCTTCATGTTCCCAATCCAATCATACTCGTAACTGTGGGTTACATGAATATGCAGGTAGATGCAAAAAGCTTTACCTGATTGGTGGAATTCCTCTCGAACAGCACCCCATCAACAAATATCATGACCACTGAATTGCTATTGATGTCTCTTGCTCTGGATTGAAGAGGGGCTACTGAGTATATGCAAATGAGACTGGGAGCGGCACTCAGGCACTGCGTTCTCCCTATTATAATAACAAGCAGATGTCTGATTAGGAGCCTAATAAACTGAAGTCAATAAAACTAGGTAGGGGCATCAAATGCTTGTAAGGGGAATGGATTCAGTCTGGATATCCATAAATAAGGGAAGCATCTACACCTCTATAATGGTTAACTGATTATGTTCACCTCTTTATATGGTTAATTAGACCTTTGGGAATTGTCATCAGTAATTACTTGCTTTGTGTCATGCAGTTAATGAATTATAATTGCAGGTTTTAATACTGCATTTTACTTTGAACTTGAAAGAAAATAACATAAAAATGTCATAATAAAGAATGATCTTATCAGAAGATAGAAAAATTAGCAAGGAATATCAAACGAATTCTTCAAAATTCACACACTAAACAGCAATCAAATTATCCAATTAAAAGACTTCAATGACCCTAGTTTAAACAAGGAAAAGAGCTTGTAGTGTATCTTTCCATCAACACATCAACACATTGACCAGTAAGTATAATTTCTTCCTAATTAGGGTTTCTTACACCAGTAGCGCTAGATTAAAAAAGCTTAGGAAAATTAAACACTGAAGAGCTTAAAAAATAAAGATATTCGCGCCAAGTTTGAACTTCGAACTATAGACTCATTTCAATCACTCACGTTGGCTAATTGCGTGTCAATTTCGAGCAAAGCAGGGTAGATAAACAGCGAGAGAGAGAGAGAGAGAGAGAGAGAGAGAGAGAGAGAGAGAGAGAGAATAGCGATCTTGGTATGAAATTAATTGAAGTGAGAGACTATAATTTGAAGCGCAATCGAATGAGATGGAGTACTTACAAATTACAAGCTCGCCGGAACTCACTTTTCCCAATCTTCTCTAATTTCGCCGATCTTCGCTGATACTTTTTGTTCAATTGTGCAAGTCTTATGATTATTCAATTGGGGAAAATCAAAAACCTATAAACAATCTGAGTTGACTATTGACTAATGAGCGAGTTTCCTAACCTTGGGGTTTATGAAATTCATTTTTCATGTTCTCCTTTAAATTTGATCAATAATTCTTACTCAGGAAAAAAAAAATGGTTCTCATTTTTCTCTTTTTTTTTTTTTTTTTTTTGTGAGTGAAATGGTTCCAAATGCAGCAAATGCTTCCTTACATTTGGGGGTTTGGATGTTGGCTTGTGGGGTAACTTTTGACAAAATTGAATGTTTGACCAATCCATCATCCAATATTGGTGTTTGGATGTTAGCTTGTGAGATTGGCTTGTGGATTCCTACAAGCCAACTTTTGAAAAGGTAGTTGGTTTATGGGTATTGGTTGGTGGCATTAATGTAGTCTAATGACATAATAGTCCAAGACTTGCAATTATTTACTTCTATGCCATCAAATTCCTCAATCATATGAATGTTCTTATAGGTCATTTTACATATAACCAGCTAATGTTACCAGCCAATGTTACCAAACATCTATTTTCAGACATCCAATGTTACCAGCCGGTCAAATCAGCTAACAATACCAACCATCGACCACCAGCCACCAGCCATCAGTCAACAACTAATGTCACCAACCAATTGCCAAACAGGGCCTTAATTTATATGGGACCTTTTAGTATGAAATATACGAGTATTTGAGAGAGATAGGTAAGTTGTTTCTTAACATATGTTATTCGTGATAACCAACACTCTTGTATTGGTCGACGGTGGATACCCTTGGTAGTGAACCAAAAAAAAAAATGACATCTAATCTTCTAATAGTCAACAATGTCTCACCATGGATCTTCACAGTGGTTGTCTGGTTGGTAGCTCCATTGATCGCTTGTTAATCATTAGGATTGCTAAGTGTTTTATGAACTATCAAAACATTGGACAGAGGTTATTGTTACTAACTTGTATACACAAAATAAACAAATAAAATTAAGGTCTATCAAAAGTCTTAGTCTATTGATTTATATTGAGGCCATGATATGAGTACATTAAACTCAAAGTGGATGTAGCACATTGTTAGATGGACACGTAGGTATCCATGTAGGCACTTACTATTATCATCATTTGACATGTGTAATTCATGTCATACAAACAATTAATGCTTTACATTCATACTTTAAATTTGATGCACACTTAATTAACTCATTATTCAATGTATGTGGTTAATTTAATTAGTTTGACTATTAAGTGGTTAATTAATATATTTTGGAAAATTAATGTATTGTAATTGTTGAAATTTATTTGGATCAAATATAAAATCTATATTGAGTCAAATCAAACTATTCGATTTGGAGTGAACATTTAGATCGACATTTAAATTGTAATTTTGGTTTTGACTTGGGCGTATTCATTTGGAGTTCCAATTCAAAAAATTCCAACTTAATTTCAATCGATCCATTTGATACTTATGATATGTTTTTATTGGAGTGGATACCGCAGTAAAATTGCAGTAAAATATTAATAGTAGTATGGTTGCATTAGTGGTAGTGGTGATATATTTGACTGGATAGTGGAGTAAATTGCAATAAAAATAATAAACAAGTATGCTATACAAACCAGCAGATTTATATCATGATTGACGATAAATGAGATATTGTATACGAAGTATTTTTTGTACTTTATCTTACAAATGATGCAATTTTGTAGGTTTGTAGCATATTAAAGGGATATGACATTTGCATACTTATGGTCCAGATATGACATATGCGAAAGATATCTTGAAATATACATTTACAAATGTTTTATTTAATATTAACACACAAACCGTGTATCGCACGGGAATGTAACTAGTTCGCCTCAAAAGCCCAACCTAGAAACTGGAGGTGAGATATCTTCTAAGCTCCCTTTTTCGTAAAGATTGGTAAATATTTCTACCTCCAACTAAGGCCCTGTTCTTTTCGTCGTTTCTATGCTGCATTCCGTTCCGTTCCACACCGCGCTGCAATTTTCGTTCCGTTCCATACCGCACAGTAATTTTCGTTCCGTTGCGTACCACACAAGTTACATTTATTATTCTATTCCGTCCAGCGCTGCAATTTCCATTCCGTTCCACACCGCGCTGCAATTTCCGTTCCGTTCCTCACCGTCCCGCATCATTCCGTTGACGAGAACAGGGCCTAAGCTCCCCTTTGGAAAAAAAAACGAAAAAACTAAGCTCCCTTTTACTTTTGTAAAACTAGGTACATGAGTTTATCTTATTTCTCTCCTCTTCCAAAACGATCATCTATTTTTGCTGTTGCCTTTCATTTTCCATTTCTTTCGGCCTTTTCAGGTTTCATTTTGTAATTTGATTATCATCAAGCTAAGTTCTCTTCTCCTCCTCAAAGTTCTTTTATTCAGAATTAATCATTCTCTACGGTTCATTTTGCATCTCGAGCAAAATTAGGCGTTGCGAGCTGTAATTTGGCTAATTTCTGTGTGATATTATTATTATTATTTTTGTTTTGGGTAACGAAATGGTCTTATAGATCAGATGGCCATTTGATCTATTGTGTCTTTTTGCACTGCAAATTATGAACAATGGCTTATAAATTAGACCATGAATATGATTATCTATTCAAGATCGTCCTAATTGGAGATTCAGGTGTTGGCAAATCTAATATACTTTCAAGGTTTACTCGAAATGAGTTTTGCTTGGAATCCAAATCTACAATTGGCGTTGAATTTGCAACAAGAACATTACAGGTGAGTTGCTTATGATCAATCTTTATCCAATGGAATATATTCCTATTATCTCTTCATTATTTAAATGCAAACTTTCAGTAAATATTAAAACGTGCAAATTGTAAAAACATCACCAATTAACCATAAAGATATATACTCTGTATGTTGTAATTTCTAATATTCTCACCAATAAGTCATAAAGATCATTCCTGGCTGCGTTGGTGTGTGACACATCTCGCAACTAACCTCTTCCATAGTTTAGGGCTTCAGGTCAACATTTATGGAGATGCCTAGAAAGAGCGTAATTCTTTTCTTTTCTTTTTTTTATAGTACTAGTGTCCGTTGTTAATGAAAATTGAAGGTTTAATTAGCGCAAGTGCAGGTAGAGGGCAAAGTAGTGAAGGCTCAAATATGGGACACAGCAGGGCAAGAGAGGTACCGAGCCATAACAAGTGCTTACTACAGGTGAGCAGTTGGAGCCCTCTTAGTGTACGACATAACAAAGAAGCAAACGTTCGATAACGTGCACCGATGGCTCCATGAGCTACGGGACCATGCTGATTCGAACATCGTGATCATGTTAGCCGGCAACAAATCCGATCTCAAGCACCTCAGGGCGGTTCCTGAGGAGGAAGGCCACATATTGGCGAAGAACGAAGGGCTTTCGTTCCTCGAAACCTCGGCCTTAGAATCCAACAATGTTGAGAAGGCCTTTCAGGTCATCCTTTTGGACATTTATCAAGTTATAAGCAGGAAAGCCTTGGCTGCTCAACAGGCTACTGGTTCTTTGCCTCAAGGAACCACCATTGATGTTGGCAATGTAAATAGTAACTTTAACAAGAGGCCCTGTTGTTCCAACTAATAATACTATATGGTCTAGTATCCCCTGCCCTCTTTTTTACCCCTTTGATTGGGTGGGCAAAGGGGATATGAAATTGGTGTAAAGGAAGAGTTATTAGGAAAGGAAATGCATTTTTTATTTTTAGTATTTTGGGGCCCTGTCCCTTCATTTGTACTAAAATACAAATTATTATGCAAGTAGTTTTTGCTCTTGTAAGATATCCTTTGCTGTCAAGATACTTTTGAAAGATATCCTATCTGAGTCCATTTTGTATACAAAATTTAAATTTTGTTTACAAAATTTAAATTTTGTTTACAAAATTTAAATTTTGTAAACTAAAACAATCAAAATTGAAAATTACAAATATTGATTGTGTTCACTAATATATCACTTTTGGTTTACTAATAAAACATCACTTTTGCTTACTAAATGATAATTTTCTTATCTCTTTAATAGATGTGTTCATGTGTATAACTATTGTATCGGAAAAGTCATGAATTAAAATTGAAATTGGTTGGTACCGGTTTCAACTTTTGGAAACGTAACTTAATCCGTCAATATGGTTCTGGATCTGAAACCCCAATCCGCTTTCAATATTGGGTACCCGATATTTCTACTCAATCCAACCTTACTCCAAATTATCGCCTAAACCGTTACGTTAGGATCACCTAGCAAAGTGGCCCAAAGTAAAAGTGGGAGGAGAGACGGAGGTCTACGCTATCTACACTTCGATAAACCCAGAGTTTAGGCAATGAGAACAAGCCCTCACATATGTTAACAGTTAAGTCCAAATACTACCCCGTCCCCGTTCTTTCAGGGAATGTCAACAATCTCTCCTGTTTACGGATACTTGAATGGATGAAGAAGCTTGATCACCAATAGATTGTTGGTCTAAGATTCTGAAGTGAACAAAGCTAAGAGACCGACAATATTGTATGGAAGGCTAACTGATATTCAAAACCTAATGATATGAACATGATATATCGTAGCCACTAGCCTTATGCCATTAGTAAATTTGCCTTAGAGATTCCCGATTGGCCATTCCCTTTCCAGTTTCATGCCCACTCTCTCGTCAATAATGCCTTCAATATTAACTAGAGGCACCAGTCTAAAGAAGTCAGAATCTGATTCTCCACCTGTATTATTACTAGTGTTTTTAAGATTATCTGACTGCAGAGAACTGTTTTTTTTTTCTTCTCTATTTGTCTTCTCAAACTGTTTTAATGTTCCCGAATTACCCCTATTTTTCAGATAAAATAAAGGTAATGTTTTCTAATGTCATAACAGGAGATCCCGACTAATATTCCCCTGTCTACGCCAAACATGTTGATTTAAAAGAGGGTACAATGAAAATTGGATTATTGTGTCAATATTAAACATATCAACAACAACCAACGCAAGTACTGTTCCCGACAACTTTGATGTTGAAGAGCAATACTTCTATTCACCGATACATTCTCCTACTATTTAAATATTTTCTTTTTATAACGATGAAACATTGACCGTTAATCATCAATAAAGAAAAAACACATGGAGTGTTGAGTCATTGTCTTGCTTTACCTCTATAAAAGTGTTAGTACGAGCCAAAGATGCTCAGTAGTCAGTAGTCACGAGTAAATTGGTTAGTTCCCGTGATCAGCGTATCATCCATTTGATCATTTAATTTGGCAACAAATCAAAATTGAAAGAAAGAAACATGCAGGAAACGAGGAGAGAGAGAGAGTACCCTAAAATCCCAGAAAGTGATGATAAGGGCATGCAAATGCAACTACAAGTCCATGATTCATCAATGGACTATAAAGGGAGGGTTCCTCTGCGCCCTTCAACTGGTTCTTGGAAAGCCTCCTTCTTCATTATAGGTAAGTCCAACTATTTAGTACATAGCATATCTTCTTCCCCTTTTTGTGTTTTCTTCTTCTTCCCCTTTTTGTGTTTTCTTCTTGGTGGTGAGTTCGTGATATGTTAAGTCCTTGTGTGAGTTATGTATATGTGTTAAATTAATTGGCCCACATTAAGGAATTAAATTAAAATTGTCAGAAAGAAAGAAGAGAAAAGGAAAGATCAAGTTAAATAGCTCTAGCTAGTGTATAGTGTTAATGATCATTTGCTTGACATAGATAATTAGAAAACATGGAGTTGTTTAAAACACCCTATATATTCTCACTTCCAACAAAATGGCAAATGTTGCTTATCTTACTTTTGAAGTTTCGATCCCATGAATTAAAAGATTTCTGAAAGTTCCACTTCCATGGGCTACTACTAATTTATTTTTTGGGGTTTAGATGAGACACAAATATCAGCACAATATACATACATATGGGACAGGGGAGAATCAAACCTGACATATATATATATATATATATATATATATATATATCCAACACCTCAATTAGAACCACTAAGTCAAGACATCCTTAATTAATGGGCTACTACTATTTTCTAAAACAACACTATGAGTAGTTACTCCATTTTTGTGACTTAGATACTATGGACATCATACTACTAACTAGTGCCTCTTGATTTGTACTCTTGTATGCAGCAATCGAGTTTAGTGAGAGGTTGGGCTACTTTGGAATAGCAACAAATTTGATCACATACATGACCAAAGTGATGCACCAAGACCTGAAAACTGCGGCCAACACCGTTAATATCTGGATTGGGGTCGCCACTGTCATGCCTCTCCTTGGTGGCTTTCTTGCAGATGCGTATACGGGCAGCTTCCCTATGATCCTCTCCGCCACCATCATCTATGTCCTGGCAAGTATAATATCTCCTCTCTATCTCTTTCCATCATTGCATTTGCATTTGCATTTGAAACTACATTTGTTTGGAGGAGCAACTCTTATGTGAGACCAACTCACAGAAAAATAGGGTCACTATTTAGAAATGTAAGGGTCACTTATTATGAGTCGTGACCCCTAATCCACTAAAATTGACCCTCGTCTTTCCATAAGAATGGTATGACCATTTTAAACAAGTGTTTGTTATACAACTTTCACTACAAGAATTTAGATTTTATATTATAGAAAAATTCGGATAAACTTTTTTAATGAAAAGTTAAAAGTTAAAGCTAACTTTTGACTTTTAATCGCTTAAAAATCAACATTGAGCACAAATATGAAAAGGATATGTGCTCTTCAAATTCGTTTTGAGAAAGGTTTTCACGAAATTATTTTCCTAATGCTAGCCAACGTATGTTATTGTATATGTACCTTATACATGGTGTTGTTTTTTTTTTTTGGGAATGCTATTTTCTCATACATGCTAATCAATACTAAATGCGTGGGAATATGAATATTAATTTCCACTTCTTGCATGGTATATTGTTCAGGGATTAGGTCTTTGGACCATGACTCAGTTCATTCCTAGCCTTAAACCCTGCGGTGCAGCCGCAACGTCATGCCAGCATGCTAGCAGGGTGCACAAGGTGGTTTTCTTTGTAGCAGCTTACCTTGTATCCTTAGCAACTGGAGGATACAAGCCGTGCTTGGAGAGCTTTGGAGCGGATCAGTTCGACGATAACCACTTAGGGGAACGGAAACAAAAGGTGTCTTTCTTCAATTGGTGGAATGTTGCCCTTTGCTTTGGGCTTTTCCTTGGAGTGACATTGTTACCGTACTTGCAAGACTATGTAGGATGGGGTGCTGCATTTTCTATCCTTACCATAACTATGGCTTTCACAATCTTGGTATTTCTTCTTGGACGACCCTATTATAGATACAGAACTCCCCAAGGGAGCCCCTTGACTCCATTATTCTGGGTCTTGGTCGCTGCTTTTGCCAAGCGAAGTCTATCATATCCTTCTGATACTGCGTTGTTGTATGAGGTTCCTGAGTCGAAGAAGCTCCAAGGACGCCTTTTGGTTCATACAAATAGGCTCAGGTAAGAGCTTGGATCATGCCCAGTAACATTCTTGTTAGTTTCTAGTAAAAATGAGTAATATATTACTCCATACTAAATATGTATGTGTGCAGATTTCTTGACAAAGCTGCTATTATTGAAGAATATGAAAGTAATGAAGTGGCTGAGAAGAAACAAAGTCCATGGAGGCTAGTAACATTGACACAAGTCGAGGAACTCAAGCTTGTACTATGTATGATACCCATATGGGCAACTTCCTTGGTATTCGGCATAGGGGTTGCTCAAGGCTCCACATTCTTCGTCAAGCAAGCAAGTACTATGAACCGCATAGTCTTCAAAGACTTTGAAATTCCAGCAGCTTCTATTTCCACTTTGGTGGCCATAGGGATGATGGTGTCTGTGACCATTTACGACAAGATCCTCCTTCCATATCTAAGGCGAGTCACAAGCAATGAGCGAGGCATTAACATTCTTAAGAGAATAGGCATTGGTATGGTCTTCTTGATCACATCAATGGTTGTGTCAGCCTTGGTTGAGAGAAAAAGGCTAAGGGCTTCTCGAGATGGGAGATTAATGAATGTACTTTGGCTAGCCCCTCAATTACTGATCATTGGCATAGGGGATGGGTTCTCTCTTGTAGGGATGCAAGAGTACTTCTACGACCAAGTCCCGGATTCTATGAGGAGCCTAGGGATGGCTTTTTACCTTAGCGTGATCGGTGTCGGAAGCTTCCTCAGTAGCTTTCTGATTATACTTGTGGACTACGTGACGGGTCACAATGGCGGGGAGAGATGGATTGGCAAAGATTTGAACCATAGCCGCCTTGATTATTTCTACTGGCTCTTGGCCGCCCTTAATGTGTTAAACATGTTTGTATTTGTTTTGTTGGCCAAAAATTACAGCTACAAAAATGTGCAGCAAAATGTGGCTATAGGTGATTGCCATGATTAAGAAGGAGACAACTGAAAAGGAGAGAACTTGGCAGCTTAACGAGAAAATGGAGCAATACTGCACTTTTGAAATGTGAATTCTGAAGCCAAATGAATGCATTCTAGACAGTATATATATAAATACAAAACAGTAGCATTACATGTCTCTCAAATTATAGCCTTAAACATCACTTCCTTAATTCGCAATTACTTGTCATGTCGTGACAACTTCTAAACATTTTTACTACCAGATGTTAACTGCCCAAGAAGTTCCATAAACTTCACACCATACACTCATACAGCAGCCTCAACTGTTTTGATGCAACCAAACCATTTTATTAGAATAGCAATTTTTGCAACTGTCTAACATAAACTTAAGCCTCGCATTAGATGTGAAATCAGAATATTGAAGGTCGTCAATCTTAATATCCTTAAAAGAAGATGAATACTCTAAAACTAATTTAAACAGGCACAAAGATCGTCGTTTTAAAAGTCAGATCAGAGTGATATGCCTTTCACACACCATCCAGCATCCCCATGATGATATGCCTTTAACTGCCCAGCTTTTCGATCCTTAATCTGGATTTCCAAGTGCAACATCATCAATATAACCTTTTAATAAAATATTACACACAAATCCAGCACCAAGTTCCTCTCCACACAAAAGTCACAACAGCATCACATACAACTAACACCTTTCTACAGTTCCGTTAACCCTTATCTCGTTGATGTTATCAGACTCCACGCATATAGCAAACCAACACCAGTGAAAAGTGTTGATAATAACCCCAATATGACCAATCTCCAAGGTGACCCGCACTATGTCCCACTCATTTCATCTCCATAAATTTATCAAATAACGCGACAATATACTATCAAAAGGTTTCCTAACAACTTGTAAGCTACCTAAAAGTGACAAAAAAGGACGAACCCATAAACACCCTATATTTCAACCTTCCAGAACAAGTTTCTATCAAAAGAGCTATGTTTGACAAACAAGCTCTAAAAACACACAACAATGTCAATCTCATTTCCTGATCAAGAGTCTAGAACCACCAATATAAAAAAATCACCTCAGCCAAAACAAAAGGAGTCATGTAACAGATGCCATTCTCCATCCTTTCAAAATTCAACTATGAAAAGCTCACAATCAAAAGGCTACATCAATATAATTTCCTAATTAAGGATTAGAACAGTCTTAACATTCCAATACAAGCCGTAAATGCCTTTCCAAGGAAGGTATCCGAAAGGAAAGAAAGTCCAGTACAAGGCAAAGAGTGCTTACTCATTCAGCAGTCATCGACTGATCTGGTAGTCGCTAGCAGAGGAAGGCCTTTGCCCATTAGCCAAATATGATATCCACATACACCAATTTTCATTCTCCAAAATCATCTATATAAAGCTCACAACACTTAAACTAATATCAACAGTCATACAATTGCACTATAACAATCTGATTTCCTCTACGGGTTTCCATGAAAAAAAGAGCCTGATACACCAACAAAAGATACATTAAAAACGCCCCGCATACCTTCCAAAGCCACCCACGGAAAACAGAAAACAGCGATGAACAGCAGCTATGACAGAAATGATATACATCACTTTTCCAAGATGAAAAAAAAAGATCAACCCTCTCGATCAAATGAGTTCAAAAAACTCACAAAACCATCATATAGATTATATATCAAATTTAATTCCACGTCATTTCCTCTTCAACTTTGCATCTAAAAATTAAAATACCCTGATACATCACAAAAGGCTCTCAAGCCTTTCCAAACAAGCACCAAAAATTAAAAGGAAAAGCCCAATACCTACAGTCTCCATAGTTAAATTGAATCAGTCTCAAAATCCATCTAAACAACCTTCAACACAAAGTAGAACCGCACTTAGCTACCTTAAGTCGCCAATTTATTCAGGTCATTTTAAAGGAAGTCTGGAGGGGATATAAGATTCGCATTAAGATGGTTTTGCACTTAATGGTGAATAGCTCTATTCTGGGAAGCTTCAGTTAGTGATTTGCTTGTTTTTTTGTAACCACCTCAATAGGAAGCTTAGAAGGCATTTTTATATCTTTTACTAGCATATTCAGCCTTTTCTATCTGAACTTTAAGGATTCAAGAGGAATTGAGATGGGCATAGTGGTGTCTACAAATTGCTTGTTGTCGAGGAATTACAAATTGCTTCACCCACTTAAAAGAACCTTTAAGCCCTATTTCTCATGCTTCCCAAAATCTATATAACTGAGCTCCCACTTAGAAATACAAAAGTAAGGGAAAAAAGGTTGCTGAATACAATTTCCATAAAGACCCTACTTGTCACAGGCTTCCCAAAATCTATATGACCGAGCTCCCAATCAAAAGAACCTCTTTCAATATTTACCTATGTTACCAGGACTCGGGTACGGGTACGGATCCAAGTGTCGGATCCGTCATGGCATGAAATTTGAGGACACGGGGACGTTGTCCTAAATTAGGGACACGGGTGCGGGGACATTGTCCTAAATTTGGACACGGGTGCGGGGACTCTTCACCTATAAATCTTTTTATTTATTTTTTATTATTATTTTTTTTATGAAATGTGATTTAATTATTTAATTTTGATATAATTTTTTTCTTTACATGCTGTAAAGGTAAAAAGAGAAAGAAAGAAAACCTCGAAAGTGCTATCAGCATAACAATTTCAATAAAAAGACTTTTAAACATTACTCCAAATTCCATACAACAAAACGTTCTCAATGTTCAAGTCAAACTCTAATACCATGCTAAGCTCAAAAAAAAAAATCTAATAACATGCTCAAAGAGAAGAAAAGAGAACTAAGTTGTCTCTTCGTTGTCTTCAATTCCAAAAGTAACTCCTTCAATTTCTGGTTCATCAAGAGAAATGTCGGCAATCTCCAACAAACTGTCGCCGTCAAAAGTGTCTCCCCGTATTAATTCAAAGAATAGATGGATGAGTTTTGGTTAACTGTAAATTTGAAATCTAAATTATAAAACAAGAAATTAAGATAGTTGTACCTAAGTCCCAATACTTTGTCGGTCCTGTTTTATAACTTTCCTCCTTTCTTGATAATAAACAAAGATTATTGTGCACATAAACCAAATCTTCTGTTCTACTGGACTGCAATGTATTTCTTCTCACGGTCTGAATTGCTCCATAAGTGCTCCAGTTCCTTTCACAACATGATGATGAAGCCGGTTGTGAAAGAAGTTTGAAAGCAAGACTCTGAAGAAGTGGTGTTGTTGCCCCATAGTTCGCCCACCAAGACAACGGCTCTTCGTATGCTCTTGCTGCAATGACATGGGGCTCATTAAAATAGTCCAACCCACAGGCAAATCTTCCATACTCAAGATATACTTTCTTGAAGTCAAGTGGGTCTGGAAAAAGTCTTTTTAGACACTTGTCTCTGTTCATTGTCACTTCTTCATCTTCATTAGGAGCTACTCGTGGTGTGCCGTTCCTTTCTCCTTGCAGCCATTCTTGTGAATAGTATAATGGAACAAGCGAGTGCGCCATACAATGTATGGAAGTGTTACTTTTGTTCCAACGATCCTCCATTACTTTGTGAATCATTTTAAAAAAAGGAGAATGATCTGTTAATGAATTCAGATCTTCCTTCTCAAAAATCACATCCTTCACTTGTTCGATCATACAGTCCCACATATCATATACCATATGAAGCACATTCGAGTCCTTGTCACCAACTCTCAGAAAATTCATCATGGGATCGGTAAATTGTAGAAGGTAGTCGACTTGATCCCACCAAGTATCATTAACAACACAATCTTTCAGTCTTTGATTGCTGTTCAATTTGTGTTTTCCCATTGACCCTAAACTTTTTCCAATCTGGATCCATCACGGTCTTCTCAAGTGTCTCTTTTAACCTCCGGACTCTTCTTGTCATCACAATATGTGAAGCAAATCTTGTCTCAGCAACACTCAGCAGCTTAACATCAGCATATCTTTCAAATATTGTTTTAGACAGCCCATGGTTTTTAATAAAATAGTTAACATCATGCACCTGTTTCACTAGTTTTCTGACCCATTCACACTCCTTGTAGTGGGGAGCGTTTGCTTGTGGATCACAAATGTATTTTAGCACCAAGTTAAAGCAATGGACTATGCATGGTTTCCAGAAAATTTGCGGATATTTTGCTTCGACCATAGCCCCGGCAGCTTTGAAGTTTGAACCATTGTCCGTCACAACTTGGACAATGTGTTGGTCACCGATCTCTTCGATGACCTCTATGAATAAGCTAGCAATGTAGGAAGCATCTTTTGTGAGTACCTCGCTGGCATCTATTGCTTTCATGAACATTGGACCAGCCGCCGAGGCGACCATGATGTTGATTAGAGGCCTCTGACCGTCGGACCAGCCATCAGAACATAACGAACCACCCTTCTTTTTCCAACTATCTTTTACTGGTTGGAGAAGATGTTCCACATGATTCTTTTGTTGAGCTAAAAGAGTGGTTATGTTTTCCACAAAATTAATTATGCTTTCTTATAACAAAAACTGAGAATATCCCCAAAAACAATGTGAGAATGAACACTACAAGGGAATAAAAAGGGCTTTATAAATTGTATATGACAATTGGAAATATAAACTACCTTAGATACTAATTATATACAATTTTTTTTATATAGATTACCTTACATACAAATTATATTCGAAACATGATCACAATAGTCGTTGTACACTCCAAACAACATAATACTAAGTCGATATGTCTTAAAGACTTAACATATTTACATCACACATATGATTTTGATAGTTCGTCATAAACTTTTAAAACTAAGCTTGGTCTTGAAAATAGTTATAAGCCGGTATGTATTCAAGGCGGAGATATTAACATGATCACAATAACTCGATGTACACTAAAGTTTAAACAATATTTTGATGGTCATGCTAAGTCGATATGTCTGGGAGACTAAGTTTAAACAATATTTTTGATGGTCATGCTAAAGTCGATATGTCTTAGAGACTAAGTTTAAACGACATTTTAATGGTCATGCTAAGTCGATAAGTCTGAGAGACTAAGTTTAGACAACATTTTTGATGGTCATGCTAAAGTTGATACGTCGTAGAGACTAAGTTTAAACGACATTTTGATGGTCTTGCTAAGTCGATATGTCCGAGCGAGAGACTAAGTTTAGACAACATTTTTGATGGTCATGCTAAAGTCGATACGTCGTAGAGACTAAGTTTAAACGACATTTTGATGGTCATGCTAAGTCGATATGTCCGAGAGACTAAGTTTAGACAACATTTTTGATGGTCATGCTAAAGTCGATATATATGTCGTAGAGACTAAGTTCAAACAACATTTTGATGGCCATGCTAAGTCGATATGTCTTGGATGATCGTGATTTTTGTAATCCTGCTCTAAGACAAACACATCAGTATTAAATATATGCTCGAGATAGCTCACTATAAACTAAGCATTTATATAAAATATAATGGATATGATCACACGATAATTTCACATAACTGAACCGAACCGATACAAGTTTACATAGATTAGATCGTGATATAATAATAGACTAATTTGACTATTACTGAACCGAACAAATTAATGAGTAAGTGGAAACGAAGACAACATTATATGGAATTATCATATTAATCGTAATTTTATCATTCTAAAATACCAAAAATGTATTTTATAATTTGATTTATAAGAAAGAAAATTAGAAATGACACTATGACAATCAATCTTTTTTATAAAGGGGAAAAGCATGTGAATACTTCACGATCCACGAGGGCATTAGCCATTAAGTCATTGCCTGTCATTGAAGATAATCACTAGCTCCTATAGACATGCATTTGCTTCTTTCTCAAACCCCAAATGCCAGATCAAATCATACGATGGCTATTCCAATTCCAATTGGATTTCCCCAGACCCCTAGTATATATATAAAACCATCAGGCAACAGACAGTCTTTCAACCATTCCCCAGACCCCTAGTATATATATAAAACCATCAGGCAACAGACAGTCTTTCAACCATTGCTTTCCAAATCAAAACCTCCATGAAAATAGAGTGACAGTAGCAAGGCCTAGAAGTATCTGATTTCTCAACCGACAAAAGTTTGGAGGATTTGCAATTCTCATCAGGTATGGAGCAGATAACATCAAAATTAATTTTTCTTGATTTTTCCTTGTGAGCTTATCTGTTAGTAACTAAGTTTATGTCAACTAGAATTCTAGAATTGCAAAATAAGTACTATCTAGCTAAGTTTTTTTTTTTTGGTTGTAACTATCTAGCTAAGTTTATGTCATCTAGAACTCTAGAATAACAAAATAAGTACTATCTAGCTAAGTTTATGTCATCTAGAATTCTAGAATAACAAAATATGGGTTTACTTATTTGCTTTGGGCTTTACCCCTTTAGTGCTCCCCTAATACTCCTGTACTTTTCCTTTGTTTTATGATATGTAGGCACCATGTTATTATCCACACAGAATAAACCCCCTGTTAGAAAGATGGCGTATGATCCTTCTAAGCCTCTATGGAAACATGTTGACATACAACATGTCCCTTCTGGTGGCGGTGGCAACAAAAAATGGAAATGCTTGTACTGCGATTTGGTGGTGACTGGTTCATATTCAAAAGTCAAAGGCCATTTGCTAAAAGAAAGTGGTCATGGTGTTAGAGCTTGCCAAAAATTGTCAGACGATGTACATCGTCAGATTAAGAAGGAACATCAAGAAGCTGAACAAAGGATAGCAAGATCAGCACTTGCAGCAAAACAGCACTCTTTCAAAAAATGGAAATGCTTGTACTGCGATTTGGTGGTGACTGGTTCATATTCAAAAGTCAAAGGCCATTTGCTAAAAGAAAGTGGTCATGGTGTTAGAGCTTGCCAAAAATTGTCAGACGATGTACATCGTCAGATTAAGAAGGAACATCAAGAAGCTGAACAAAGGATAGCAAGATCAGCACTTGCAGCAAAACAGCACTCTTTCAAAAAATGGAAATGCTTGTACTGCGATTTGGTGGTGACTGGTTCATATTCAAAAGTCAAAGGCCATTTGCTAAAAGAAAGTGGTCATGGTGTTAGAGCTTGCCAAAAATTGTCAGACGATGTACATCGTCAGATTAAGAAGGAACATCAAGAAGCTGAACAAAGGATAGCAAGATCAGCACTTGCAGCAAAACAGCACTCTTTCAAAAAATGGAAATGCTTGTACTGCGATTTGGTGGTGACTGGTTCATATTCAAAAGTCAAAGGCCATTTGCTAAAAGAAAGTGGTCATGGTGTTAGAGCTTGCCAAAAATTGTCAGACGATGTACATCGTCAGATTAAGAAGGAACATCAAGAAGCTGAACAAAGGATAGCAAGATCAGCACTTGCAGCAAAACAGCACTCTTTTAGCTCAACAAAAGAATCATGTGGAACATCTTCTCCAACCAGTAAAAGATAGTTGGAAAAAGAAGGGTGGTTCGTTATGTTCTGATGGCTGGTCCGACGGTCAGAGGCCTCTAATCAACATCATGGTCGCCTCGGCGGCTGGTCCAATGTTCATGAAAGCAATAGATGCCAGCGAGGTACTCACAAAAGATGCTCCCTACATTGATAGCTTATTCATAGAGGTCATCGAAGAGATCGGTGACCAACACATTGTCCAAGTTGTGACGGACAATGGTTCAAACTTCAAAGCTGCCGGGGCTATGGTCGAAGCAAAATATCCGCAAATTTTCTGGAAACCATGCATAGTCCATTGCTTGAACTTGGTGCTAAAATACATTTGTGATCCACAAGCAAACGCTCCCCACCACAAGGAGTGTGAATGGGTCAGAAAACTAGTGAAACAGGTGCATGATGTTAACTAGTTTATTAAAAACCATGGGCTGTCTAAAACAATATTTGAAAGATATGCTGATGTTAAGCTGCTGAGTGTTGCTGAGACAAGATTTGCTTCACATATTGTGATGACAAAAAGAGTCCGGAGGTTAAAAGAGACACTTGAGAAGACCGTGATGGATCCAGATTGGAAAAAGTTTAGGGTCAATGGGAAAACACAAATTGAACAGCAATCAAAGACTGTGAAAGATTGTGTTGTTAGTGATACTTGGTGGGATCAAGTCGACTACCTTCTACAATTTACCGATCCTATGATGAATTTTCTGAGAGTTGGTGACAAGGACTCGAATGTGCTTCATATGGTATATGATATGTGGGACTGTATGATCGAACAAGTGAAGGATGTGATTTTTGAGAAGGAAGATCTGAATTCATTAACAGATCATTCTCCTTTTTTTAAAATGATTCACAAAGTAATGGAGGATCGTTGGAACAAAAGTAACACTTCCATACATTGTATGGCGCACTCGCTTGTTCCGTTATACTATTCACAAGAATGGCTGCAAGGAGAAAGGAACGGCACACCACGAGTAGCTCCTAATGAAGATGAAGAAGTGACAATGAACAGAGACAAGTGTCTAAAAAGACTTTTTCCAGACCCACTTGACTTCAAGAAAGTATATCTTGAGTATGGAAGATTTGCCTGTGGGTTGGACTATTTTAATGAGCCCCATGTCATTGCAGCAAGAGCATACGAAGAGCCGTTGTCTTGGTGGGCAAACTATGGGGCAACAACACCACTTCTTCGGAGTCTTGCTTTCAAACTTCTTTCACAACCGGCTTCATCATCATGTTGTGAAAGGAACTGGAGCACTTATGGAGCAATTCAGTCCGTGAGAAGAAATAAATTGCAGTCCAGTAGAACAGAAGATTTGGTTTATGTGCACAATAATCTTCGTTTATTATCAAGAAAGGAGGAAAGTTATAAAACAGGAACGACAAAGTATTGGGACTTAGGTACAGCTATCTTAATTTCTTGTTTTATAATTTAGATTTCATATTTACAGTTAACCAAAACTCATCCATCTATTCTTTGAATTAATAGGGGGCGACACTTTTGACGGCGACAGTTTGTTGGAGATTGCCGACATTTCTCTTGATGAACCAGAAATTGAAGGAGTTACTTTTGGAATTGAAGACAACGAAGAGACAGCTTAGTACTCTTTTCTTCTCTTTGAGCATGTTATTAGATTTTTTGTTTTTGAGCTTAGCATGGTATTAGAGTTTGATTAGACCATTGAGAACGTTTTGTTGTATAGAATTTGGAGTAATGTTTAAAAGCCTTTTTATTGAAATTGTTATGCTGATAGCACTTTCGAGGTTTTCTTTCTTTCTCTTTTTACTTTTACAGCATGTAAAGAAAAAAATTATATCAAAATTAAATAATTAAATCACATTTCTTAAAAAAAATAAAATAAAAAATAAATAAAAAGATTTATAGGTGAAGAGTCCCCGCAACCGTGTCCAAATTTAGGACAATGTCCCCGCACCCGTGTCCCTAATTTAGGACAGCGTCCCCGTGTCCTCAAATTTCATGCCATGACGGATCCGACACTTGGATCCGTACCCGTACCCGACACCCGTACCCGAGTCCTGGTAACATAGATCGCCATATTATCGCACAATTATCCATCATATTTCCTCAGAAAAATTCTAAAGAAGCAAAATGTCACTAAGGACCCCCAAATTTCTGTCCTATTAAACCAGCAATACTTCATCCTTCCTCAAATAAATTTCAGCAAAGCCGCTACCAAAAGCACAACATACCCCCTCCATGGTAGAAATAACAGCGCTCTAATCATTATTGGAAGCCCTACAATTGGACCATGAAATCTCACTTTCTCTACAAATTTCAATTGGAAGGGCCTCCATGACCCAATATAAGATACCATAATAAGGCCCTTAAATGACCTTTTAAACCAACTAAAATCATCAAAACCATGTTCTTCATCTTTCAAAAAACCCAACACAATGTCCATGTTATTTTTCCCTTTAAAATACAGAGTATAGGAATCACACTAAAAGAACTCCAAGTCTTTCTATACAGCAACAAAAAAGGCAGCATCAATCATCTCCATAAAAAGAAGAAAAGAAAAAGGAAAAAACAAGGATGTGGTCTCTATAGATATTCTATTATTATCCTTTCCAAAAGTAAGTCCCCAACCGGCAGAGCTTCAATTCTCATAAAAGCATACCATTCCACTAGAATAAGATCATCAATACACCAACATATGATACCATATAAATGCGATGCAGTTTGTAAGCTAGCCATAAAACATTGAACAGGAAGTGACAACAATCTTTATAAATACCCTTTTACTTTCACCCTTGAAGTTAGTCAACTATAGCTCCCAATCAAAAGGACACCACTCTTTTAGAAAAGCATAAACAACAACAGTCAATCTCTTTTCTCCTTGATACTTCAATCAAAAGTGCCTCAAAACACAATATAAGATGCCTTAACAAGCCTCAGCCCCTTTCTAAGCTACCATAGAAAACTAAAAAGGCTACTGAGTACAACCTCCATATATAACCCATAATTCATCCCTCCAAATATCCATCAAACCAATCTCCCACAGACAAGGACTCCGTAAAGATAAAAAGGCTTCAACCACTATCCAAAAGAGATATCATTACACATTGTCCATCTCATGTACTCTTCAAGTTCTCGTCAAAATATCCTGTACATTGTAGATCAACCACGCCGTGAAAGACAGGAAAAAGAGCCAATGTCTACGTTCTTCACAAGGAATGACTTTGTACTTCAACATTCCAAAATAAATTTAAACACAGCTCCCAATCGGGAAAAGCCTTAATGAAACAATGTAGAACCATACCATTACACTATCCATTTCATTTCCTCATCGTCCATCAAAACAATATCTATACACCAATAACATGTACCATAGCAATTTAAGCAATCCTTATAAAGAAAACATGGTTGATAAGTGATAACTAACACTATCCAAAGGCTGTATACATCACCCTTCCCAAACTCCAATAAACATTCCTAATAAATATCTCAATACACAAACAATAGCTTTTGTTACCATCAAAAGCAACACCTGACAGCTTGATTCTCAATTTCCTAGAATTAACGCCCAACTCGTCCATTAGAATGTTCCATATATCCTTACACCTTAAAATTTTCGTGACTACAGCCACATTAGCATAGTTTCATTATAAAACTATATCCTCAACAGCAAACAAACCACCATCAACGAGGAAATTCCTTGTGCCCTTCTACCTTGAACAACCTCAACAAGGATAACAATACCTTCTGATAGACCTGGCAAACGGGTCGGGTCGGGTTCGGTCGGGTCACTTCGGGTCCGGGTCATCAGCAGGTCGGGTTATTATCTGGTCGGGTCACTATTAGATCGGTCATTTCGGGTCTTTAGCGGGTCGGGTCGTTTTGAGATCGGGTCACTAGCAAGTCAAACCTTTTCGGGTCGGGTCAAATTTTGCCAGCTCTACGGCTTCTGGGGGTACCCATGATAGCCCTACTTTAAGTTTAAGGTAGCATGCTTGCACTTTCCATCTCATTTCTTCTCAATTTATCCCACAAATGGTCTATGAGACCTTCTTAGCTAGCCACAATAACCAAAATCAAGGCAAAATATTATAGTTCCCAATCAGAATCAAAAGAGCTCCAAACCAATCAAAAAAAAACTTCAATTAAGTTCAAGAGCCATATCCCTGCACAATATCCATTGTATCTCCTCTAAGATTTACAAATAGAGCGTCACTAACTACAGTTAAGATAAAGCCCCCAACTAAAAGCCCCGGGGTAGCTCAGCTGGTAAGAGAGATCTCTGAGATATATTCCAGAGGTCCCAGGTTCGAGTCCCCTCAGGGCCACTGGAGGTTTTCCTGGTCGTTAACTTCAGGGCCCAAGGGAATAGTCAAGCAAAGCTTGGATACCCATGCTATCTAAAAAATAAAAAAATAAAAAGCCCGACTTGAACGGTGAAGCTCCTCGAGGAAAGGGAATAAATTTTAATCACTATAGGAAGTCCTTCAATTGCACCACGGACATCTCATTTCCTTTTCAAATTTCCATCAAAAGGGCCTTGATAACCTAATATAAGACACCATAAATAAATAAAACTCACATGACTTTCTAAACTTGCAATATGTATAAAACAAAAACAGCCACCAAATACGATCTTCAGAGAATACCTTGTTCTTCATCTTTTGATATACCCATCTAACAGAGCACCTTGGTGTAAATATAAAAGCTTTAATTAAAATCAAGAGCCACACCACCGCAAAAGGTCATTATCAAATTAATGCCAAAGAACCCAATCCACCAATACCAGACACAATAATAAGTACCTAAAGGGACAAATTCTAGTTGAGATTTTACCCGGGAAAAACACTGTTTAAAACAACCCTAGTTTGAGACCCAACTGTTTTTAATTCCACTCCTTCATTCATCTCACTTTTTTCAACCCAATCCTCAATATACCATAAGCAGATTAGCCAATAAGCTAGCCACTGAGAGTATAAAGCCTAGTGACTATAATCTCCACAAAACAACTCTTCTTATCATCCTACCCAACATAACAATCTGGTATAAGCCCCAATCAAAATAGCTTCATACCCTTCAAAAAGCTTTAATCGCCATTAAAAACCAGACCACTGTAGTTTGTCCATCTCAATTACTCATCAAAATTCAATAGGTAAACCTCAAGATAACCAAAGCTCACAATTAAATTCAATGTACACTTGAAAAGCTTATAATCAAAATCAAGAGCCAAACCTTGACCAGCCATTTCTGGTATGACCTCCAGATCACATGTCAGAGTGTCACCCCACATCCCATGATCCTGAAGGTATTTTATGAATGCTACCCAAAATAAAATATTTGCCTTCTCTGCCAATTCAGTGCAATACTATAAACTCAAAACTACTAAACCAGACACAAACATTGCCTTCTCCTTCTTACTTCCAACAAACCCACATTTTAGAGAAGCTGAAGGTTTGGAATACGGAGGTTTGTGTGGCGATCGTACATTGCCCTCAAATATCTATAAAAAGCTTCAATAATCCACAACAACATATCATGTAAAGGTCCCACATGCCTTTCTAAGTCCACCAACTAAAAATAAAAAAAGAAAACAAGGGGGCAACAAGTAGGATTGCCATAAATACGCGCATGCCATGAAAATCTACCGACCAAAAGCCTCTGACACAAGACTTGTAATGGTAAGGAAATCTTTTAATCACCACTAAGAGACATTTCATTGTCCTGTGTACATCTCGTTTCCCTCTCAAACTCCCATCACAAGAGTCGTGGACCTTACACAACAACTACCAATACAGAAGCAAAAAAAGCTCAACAGCCTTCATTGATAACCAATATTTCTACCTATAACTCATCATTTCTTCCATTTACCCAAAGTTCCCAATCAAAAGAAATCCATATACTTATAAAGCTATAACCGCAAGACACCCATATCATCAGACTATGGCCATCGCATGTCCTCTAGAAATGCCTGTTATGTGGAGACAAAAGAGATCTGTACATGATATCTCATAAAAAGAACCCACAGCCTTGTAATAAAAGCTACAAAATACATCATTCCTCCCAAGTAACCATACAACCTGAATATAATAAATCCATATAAAATACCACAACATAATCATAAAATTTAAGTGACCATACCTATCCATTACCTCCCACAAATTTCTGCCAAATAATGGCCTAACAATCCAATATAATACTCCCCGGAGTATATCATAAAAGGGAACCCGTAGCCTTAAAAAGCAGGACACTCAATTCTCCCCAAAGTCCATCTACTAACGGCTCCCAATCAAAATAAATCATACACTTGTCAAATTAGGTCCATCTTATTTCCTCTTACAAATTCCATCAAAAGATCCTCAATTTATCACCATAAAAACACCATAATAGGAACACCAAGACTTTCAATGCAAGTACTAGGGAAAACAAAACAATAAACGCCAGAAAGATCTAACCAGTAACCACCATCAATACCCATACCAATTATATCCATCACATTTCCTCTTCAAAATTGAACAAAATTAGGCTTCAGATTTGTTTAAGATACTATAGAAGTTCCCCAAACCTTTCAAAGTAGACCTCAAAAACAAAATATGATCCCACAATATACTCTATACTTCATCCTCCCCAAAAATCCAATCAAAAAGGACATAAAAACTGCTTTACTCACCAAATAATATCAAGAAACCTCTTTTCTCAAGCTCCAGTCTCAAAATCACAACTGAAGGAAAAACAAACACTTGTATGCAACAACAACAACAACAACAACAACAACAACAACAACAACAACAACAACAACAACAACAACAAAAAAAAAAATAAAAATAAAAAAATAAATAAAAAGAACCCCACCCAAAAGCCGAATATGACTTGAAACAGTGAAAACCCTAAGTAATCGATCCAAGAAAACCGAAGGTAACAGACTAACAGAGAAGACTCTAACTTACTAAGATGCTTTAAACCACAAAACAAAACCCTAAAATCAGCAGAATCAAAACAAAAAAAAAAACAAAAAAAACAAGTAGATCTATCGCCCAAATTAGTAGCAAAACAGCATAAGGAACCTCCAATTCTACACCAAAGCACGAAAACAACAAAGACGAAGATGAAATTAAAAACATACCTAGCGAGCAAACAGGCAAGAGAGAGTTATGATTCCATCTTGAATCATGCCTCGTTCGACTACCGAGTGAACTCATCCGGTCCACATTTTTCTAAATTGTCTCAATTTCAACATTCAAGGTGTTCATCTGATATTTCGAGAAAATTCCGTCATCTTCAAGCTCTCTGGAACACATTGAAGAATCTCCATCGACAATTAATCGCCATTGTTGATGAATTTCTCCGAAATTTGCGTATCGATAAATTTTTAGAAAGGTTAGGGTTTTGGATTTGGTGATTTAATAAAACTACGGGAAAGGAGATATGAGGGTTTGTGTAAATTGTGTTGTGTATCCTTTTTAAAAGGATAAAAATAACGCGCCTTATTACCGTTATCTTCACCGACTTGCCTTGCCGCCTTGCGGATCAAGTTAACGTTTGTTTTTGTTTTTTGTTTTTTGTTTTTTTTTTTTTTTAGTATTTTATTTGGGGTGAGACTTGAGAGTAGGCCTGGCAACGGGTCGCGGGTATCCATAAACCCGCTCCACCCACATTAAATAAATGGGTGAAAACCCAAATAAACGGGTTTTTTGGCGGGTGGTGAGTCGGGTGGGATTCGGGGATTCGGGTGAAGATTTTTCACCCGCGAACCCGATCTGCAAATCCACACATCACCCATTTAGTATTTTAATATTAAAAAAAATCATAATAATAAAATAAAAATACAAGTAATGTTTAATTGTCCTTGTCCCTCACCTCATCACTTTCTCTCTTTTTATTTCTGCCTCTCTTTTCTTCCTTCACTTAGTTCACTCAGCCACTCACCTCTGAAACCGAACATCTAAAGGCTTGAAATCAACTCCTCTGTATTATTTGTTGTTGTTGTTGTCTTTGTAATAAAAAGACATTTGTTGTTGTCTTTATATGTAACAATGGGACTAGTTTATATTGGCAGACCTTGTAATGCATTTTTTCACTCAAAACTGTTGGTTTAAGTTATGAAATTTAATTTGTTAAGTTAGTTTTTTGTCTAGATACTTTATTTTAGTTTAATTATTTATTCCACCCGTTTATCACCCATATCTACCTGTTCACCTGTGGGTGATGAGAGGGGGGGATGCGGGTGGAGTGTTTCGTGGGTGATGGGTGGACGGGTGAAGTTTAAAAATTAAATGGATGGATACGGGTGATGCTCCACCCGACCCAAATCCCACCCATTGCCAGGCCTATTGAGAGCCAAAGGCGGTGGACTAGGTTGACTGGCTCCCTCCCGTCAAGTATAAAGGTGGGTTTAGTTTCTACTTCCTCCATTTTATATTGAGTTTCATGTTTGACTTTTTTAGTCAAACTTTACAAAATTTGATTATTGATTTGCGAAAAGAAATATGAAAATTTACAACATTAAAATACTATTCAGAGATTCATTTTTAATTATACTTTCACAATATCAATTTTTAATAATCTTGATATTTGTGTAGCTATAATTATTGATGGTCAAAGTGTTGTCTTCTACACCTATGCAAAGTCAAACAGAAAACTTATTTTGAAACAGATGAAGTATTTTATTTTCCCCTTTCTTTTTAAAGATTGTATTATGATTAATTTCTTAGGTAAGATATTTATTTATGATACCACCTTATATAAAAGGATTATGATGCTTGAGGTAGGGAATCAAATATTATGTTTGACAGTTAGGTTGTTGAAATATAGATCGATGTCATTCACACTTGATGCTACAACTAGGGCTATTTATCGATTCAGATCCGGACTGGATCAGTCTGAGACTGGATCGGATCGGTTTGTGCCCGGTCTTGAACTGGACCGGATCGGGTTTAAAAGAAAAGCTATGGACCAATTTTTTTGATTTTCGCACCACTTGCCATCCATCCAGACCGGACCGCACTTTTAGACCGGACCAGAACGAAATCCGGACTGACCGGTCCAAAAGTATGATCGATTTGGATCGGTCCGGTCTTGACCAGGTCGGACCGAAACAGCGCTAGCTACAACAACCTTTTTTTTTTATGGGCATTGACAACAACTTCAAAATATCCCCTCAAGAAAAAAAAAAACACTTTAAAATACCTATCATCATGATCGGTCTTTTGGAATCATGGTGAGCCCCTGCAACACTCCAACCAAAACCTTACGTGAGGTTGATTTTCAAACTTTTGTAATGGGGGAAACCTTGACTTTGTTGACTTTACTTGTCAAGCGCCATAAAAGTCGGTATAATAAATTTATCTACAGTAGGAAGTCATGGTCTTAGTTTACATACAATAAAAAGGGAGGATTTGAATTGAGATCTAAGGTATTCAGAGTTTCAATTTTAACCATTAGATCAAGACTTTATATTTTTAGTGGGATCCGGGCGATGAGAAATGACAATCAATATCTTACACAAAAGTGAATTAGTAAAAGGCAGCCTAGCCCATTGACAGGAGACCTCCAAAAGTCCGGTCTAGTCTGGTCCAGATGGTAAATAATGTCAAAGCTTAAAAATGGTTCTGGGCTCTTTTAAGAAAACCCGGTCCGGTCTCAAATCGAGCACGAGTGGTCCGGTTCGGTCCGGGTCTGGACCGATGAACAGCCCTATCCGCAATAGATACCAAAATTCAGGTAACATTTTACTCTGTAAATATCTACCATGCCTAGGGCCTAGCTAGTTGCAATTATGCATCACTGCTAAATTAATTGTAATGATTTGTAACCAAAAAAAAAAAATTGTAATTAATGATTGAACTTAATTCCTACGGTTCTACCAACCCTGTTCTGATATTTTAAAGTGACAGGGGACCTATAAAAGTCAATCCCCTCAACTCGATCAGTTTTGATCAATACATATATCAATCCATTCGGCATGAAATCAAATTAGAGAGAGACACGTGCATGAAACCCAGTTAAAACGTACAAGATCAGAATGAGTGAAATTCCTCAGGACATCATGAATAAACAAGTTCTTGATTCATCATCAGATTACAAAGGGAGGGTTCCTTTACGGGCTTCAACTGGATCATGGAAAGCCTCCTTCATAATAAGTAAGAAACTCACTATTTCTATTTTCTAACTTTTTTTTGTGCGTGGTTGGTTTAACTCTTTGGTCGGATAATCTTAATATGAGTGTACTCAATATATAAAAAAGCGTTGTTTTTAATTCATTCATGCAGCAATTGCGTTCAGTGAGAGATTGAGTTATTTCGGTATAGCAACAAATTTGATTACATATATGACCAAAGTCATGCACCAAGACCTGGAAACGGCGGCCAATAGCGTTAATATTTGGACTGGTGTCACCACTGTTGCGCCTCTCCTTGGTGGATTTCTAGCCGATGCTTATACTGGTCGCTTCCCTATCATTCTCTTCTTCGCTATCCTCTATGTTTTGGTAATCCACTTCTCTATTTTTTTTATACTGAACTTATCTGCACAATACTGAACTGAACTGAAATTTACTGAACTGAAATGAATTTTTCCGAACTGAACTTATTTTTACTAAATCTATAATTACAAAGAGTAAATTTGTTCTTTGGTTTACCGAACTCTACTGAATTTTTCTGAACTGAACTTCTTTTTACTGAACTAAACAGAATTTTACTGAATCGAACTGAATTTTACTGAATACTTCAGGGAAAAGTTGAGGAGAACATGCCCTTAGTAAAAGAAATAAATCTGGTAATTATTTAAGAATATACTTTCATACTTATGACGGTGTATTTTTCTACTTAACCGGATTGGGGTCAAGAGAAACACCGTTTAATTGATCTTAACATACACTACTAAATTAAACTATTTATTGGGTAAGTGGAAAATAACAAGAATATGTCGTTCCCTACTTCACAATTTAACAACAAATGCAATTCTGCAAGCATACTTTATCTTCCTATATTACTATTCAATTTTGTTCAACTACTTTTTTATGGTATTGTAAGGGCGTATGTAATCACAACCATATTTGTAGAGCAATTCGCAAGTTCAAACACAGAAGAAATTCTACCAACAAAACACAAAGAATGGTAGTTGATGGTTTTATTATCCTATATTATTTGAAACGAGCAATTTTATTTAGAGGGATGAAAAGAACACTACCTAAAGTTTGTCGTGACTTGTGAAGGTCCAAATTCAATTATAGTACCAAGATATCAAGAGTCAAGAGTCAAGAGTCAAGCCTGTGAACTGTTAAGCATATTGGACAAGCAAAAAAAAAAAAACAAGCTGTGAATGCGGGAAATTTATAATAAACTTGTAGGCCATGAGCCCAAACGCGGGAAAGTCGAACAATGTTATCCACACTAGTCACTACTCACTACTGTGAGTCATAAAGCCCAAAGAATAAATCTCATATTCAAATCATCAAGACAAGAAATCTGCTCATGTGAACACTATGAAAACAAAAGAAACTTTTTAGTTAACGTGTCTAATTGTGTTATTTTCCACTAAATTTAAAGTAACTTATCTAAATTAAATTAAATCGGATAGATCAGGACTAGGTAAGTGAAAAATAACACACTGCCAAAGCTTTCCAACCTTCATTGTTCTGCTTGAATGGAACTTATATCTTAAATGACTATCCATTGATACATTACGGAGCGTTATTCTAGAAGCTCTGTAGATAGAGGCTGATGGTTGACATATGATACATTCCTTGCATCACATACATATTGTTGATTGTTCAGGGTTTGGGTCTTTTGACCATGACTCAATACATTCCAAGCTTGAAACCCTGCACTACAGCAATCCAAAATTCATGCCAACATGCTAACAAGGTTCATGAGACGGTCTTCTTCTTAGCGGCGTATCTTGTGTCCCTAGCTACAGGAGGGTACAAACCGTGCTTGGAGAGCTTCGGAGCAGACCAGTTTGATGACAACCACAAGGAGGAAAGGAAGCAAAAGATATCCTTCTTCAATTGGTGGAACGTTGCGCTTAGTGCTGGCCTCTTCCTTGGGGTGACCTTCATTGTATATCTTGAGGACTATGTTGGTTGGGGAATTGCATTTTTGATACTCAGCATAACTATGACTTTGACAGTCTTGATATTTGTTATTGGAAGACCGTTTTACAGATACAGGACCCCTAAGAAGAGCCCTTTGACGCCATTGTTGCAAGTCTTAGTCGCCGCCTTAGCCAAGAGAAGTTTACCTTATCCTACGAATCCTGCTCTGTTGTACGAGGGTCCTAAGCCAGAGAAGGTACAGGGGCAACTTTTGTGTCACACAAACAAGCTTAGGTAAACAAGGGGGAAATTAGATTCTATTTTTCCATGGTATGATTTTGCTGCAATTTGCTTGAAAGAGTATAAATTTTGAAGAATTGAATCATTATACACCTCTGAGTAATTTGCAAAACAGTGTGGTCTGATTTATTTTGGTATATGTGGCCTGTGTTAAAATTTGAATGTGTGCAGATTTCTTGATAGAGCTGCTATAGTTGAAGAACACAAAAGTGGGGCAACTAAAGAAGGTCCATGGAGGTTAAAAACTGTGACACAAGTGGAAGAACTTAAGCTCATAATAAGCATGATTCCCATATGGTTAACTTCTTTGGTATTTGGCATTGGGGTAGCCCAGGCCTCTACATTCTTCGTTAAGCAAGGAAGCACAATGAACCGGAAAGTCCTTAGCCACTTTGAACTTCCACCAGCTTCCTAGCCTTAACAGGCCTAGGGATGATAATCTCAATTGCCATTTATGACAAAATTCTCCTACCATACCTTAGGCGAGCCACAGGCAACGAGAGAGGCATCAATATCCTTAAAAGGATAGGCATTGGAATGATCTTCTTGGTGATATCTATGGTTATCTCAGCTTTGGTAGAAAGAAAAAAGACTAAAGGCCTCACGAGATGGGAAAACGATCAACGTGTTCTGGCTAGCGCCTCAGTTCTTGATCATGGGGATTGGGGATGGGTTCTCTCTAGTAGGAATGCAAGAGTACTTCTATGATCAAGTCCCGGACTCAATGAGGAGCTTAGGAATGGCTTTCTACCTTAGTGTGATCGGTGTAGGGAGCTTCCTTAGCAGCTTTTTGATCACCATTGTGGATTATTTGACGGGAAAGAATGGTGGGAAGAGATGGATAGGTACGAATTTGAACAATAGCCGTCTTGATAAGTTCTACTGGCTATTGACAGGTATCACTGTGTTGAACTTGTGTGTTTTTGTGTTAATGACCAAGAATCATAGCTACAAAAGTGTGCAAAGAAGTGTGGCGGCTATAGATGATGATTCTTTTGAACACGACAAGGGAGTGGAGTTGGCTACTACTGCAGAAATCTAGCTAGGCAATGAGATAATGGTGTCCTATTGTACTCATAAGGCTACTTAATAATATGGTGTGGGTCTTTGTACCCGTACTTCATTTCTTCAGATCCTCTATCCCATCCTAGTAACCTTAAAAAGGAATGCATGAATCGTATCAAGTTCAAGATTATTTTTTTGCGTGAGATAGATATTGCGAGAAAAAGGCACGTTCAAAATTTACAATAATCGCCCACCGTGGGGCTCGAACCCACGACCACAAGGTTAAGAGCCTTGCGCTCTACCAACTGAGCTAGACGGGCATTTGTTTATGAGGTGAAGGTTTACTTATTTAATGAACACAGTCAGGCTGAACCCAAAAAAAAGAAAAATATTGGCGAAAGATCCATCGCTAAAATGAACTACTTGTGAGTTGGACTCACTGTTTTCAAAAATATTATGAGTAACAATTAACAAGTGCTTTGTAATATATACTCCCTCCGTGTCAGATAAATGTATACCATTACTTTTTTACGATCTCTAATGCACTACTTTGACCATGAATATTTGTATTTAAATGAAGATATAAATTTTTAAAAATTTAATTTTCCGAAAGTACTTTTGAAAATGAATCTAACCATAGTATTTTTACATTGTGAATCAATATAATTTTTCTTAAATTAATGGTCAAAGTTTTTAAACTTTGACTTTCAAAAAACAACTGTATACATTTATCTGAAACGGAGGGAGGTAAATCGTGATCAAATTAGTAGTGTGTTCTTTTTAATTGAATTGAATTGAATCAACAGATAGTAAGGCTGTGTTCTTTTCCATTGATTTGTACTGATTCTCACTGAATGGGTAATGTTATGCTACTGATTTATTTTTACTGATTGGGTAAGACTTTTCAATTGATTCTTACTGATTGGGTAAGATTGTGTTCTGATTTCTACTAATTCGGTAAGGTCACGCCACTATTCTCACTTATTCAGTAAGATCCTACCATTAATTCTGTGAGTAGGGTTGTATTATTTTTCCACTGATTGGGTAAGATTCTACCACTTATTCAATTTAACCCTCAAAATTACTACTCTAATTAATATCTCTATTTGATTAGGGTACGTTTTTTTCCACTAATTTCCATTAAATGGGTAAGATCTTATCACTAATTTCGATGAATAGTACAGATATCAATTCCATGTCACGGTCATGGGTGTTATCAACTGCGTCAATATTTTCAGTAGTCAGTAGCAACAGTAGTTACAGTAGTACTCCTCTCCTCCTCTACTCTACCCCCGATATATTTTTTCTTGCTGATCAGTCCCATCATCATCAGTCCGTCAGTCAAGTTATTGCTGTCTCTCTCTCTCCATCTCCCCTTATACTCCATCGCCTTCTCTCTCTCAGTGCCCAATGCCCACCATCAAATCATCAACAAATTAAAACCCCCCTTTTTATTTCTTTCCTCCTCCCCATTATACTGCCTTCACAAAATAACAACACACTCTTGAATTGATCTTCTCTCTTTCCTTTCTGTTACCTTATCTCTAATGGAAGAAACTCTCGGCCCATTCCACGTCCCACAACAAAGCAGAAGACACAAACTCCGTTTCACTCCTCAAAACGACGCCGTTGAATTCACTCTCTTTTCCCCCTCACAACAACAACCCCAAAACACCACAATGCCAGTAGTACCACCAGGTGGTCTCAACCTTTCTCTCTCCACCCACGCGCGTTCTGTTGGCGCGTATACTGCCATCCCTGTTGGGCCTTTCACGGGCTACGCCTCCATTTTGGGCCGATCTATATTTCTCCGGCCCGCTCAAGAGCTTCTCGAAGATTTCTGCCGTGGTAATGGAGCTTCCTTCGAGAAGGATGCTTTGAAGCTTCTAGAAGATTCTGGAAGCTGGTTTGGTGATGATGTAGCTGATGACATCTCTCGCCGTTGTTGTAACAACCCTACTCTTCTCTCCATGCTCCATGAGGTCTGTGTACTGTTCCGTACAGCTTTATCATGTTACCTAATAAGTAGCTTTTCTCTACAATTTTATTATTTTTTTTATACTACTACTAAATTGCCTCATTATTTTGTCTTTACTATTAATATATTGCTCTAACTCTCTAATCCTTGTGCTTTTTTGTGAATTTTGCATATTGTTGGTTTTTAAAGTACTAATGTAGTTTCTCTTTTGTTTTTTCGTATAATGTTTGAGATGAATAGTTTTGTTGATTAGTGCACAAATTCATATGCATTTTGAGATAAGTATAAAATTGTTTGTTTTGTAGTGGGTGTTTGGGAGTTGGGATAATCTGGACTTAATGAGTGATGAATTGATCATCTGATAGTTGCTGACACTGGTTTTCCAGTATTTTAGTCACTAGGGGAAGATATTGAGATAATAAATGATAATGGTATTTAATTAATTATTTACTAGTAACTCTGCTGCTCTGGCAATATGACATAAAGATGTTTGGTCTTGTCAAACTTATTAATCAAATCATTTCCTTTCCCTTTCCCCCCTTTTTAAATATTCATCTAGGTGTTTCTTTAGCTCTTTTTGCTAACATCTTTTCAATATTTTATTCACAAATTACACTTTTCGGTTGCTTTAATAGTTATTAAATCCACAAAAGCTTGTATGATTGTTAGAGGGATTAATAATGAGTTAGTAGTTGCATGTCTCTGCTTTTACCTATATGTTACCTATGGCTAGTGATGATAGTGTGTTACTTTGTTTGCGGAGTACTTTGTTTCCTCTTCTAGCATGCTTAAGTCAGATATGTAATCGGTAATCCCAATATGTATGTAGTTTTATTTGAAAGATATACCTAGAGATAGAGATAGGGGAAAAGAAAGCTATATCTGCTACTTCACTTCTCAGTCTTCTCCACAACAAGCATCATCAGTTTTTTTTTTTTTTTGGTGAATAACAAGCATCATCAGTTTGTGATTATTACAGTACCATATTACTATATTGTATACAGAGGTAATGAAAACATATCATGGTCGTCTCACACTAGATTTTGTGTTTATTTTAAATTTATTTTTTGAAAGTTCCTGCTATCTGCATTGCTTTTACGGTTTTACCCTGTTGCTCTATAACTGGATTTGATGCTTAGAATGTCTTCTTCATATGGTTTATTGCAGTAAATAGCTTTACCAAAAGTGTATAACTTTCATGCCTGTGTTTAACAAGTAAAATACTTAACATAATGGTGTTGAATGGTATAAAAGGCTGTGTGAAAAAGAATACTAGGGAGTATGTAGTATGAGCTAGGAGTTTGAATAACTCTTGGGAATTTGGATTTGAAATCCAGGATTTTAGTTAAATCTTATTCTTGGATGAATAGGCTAGCTGTTCTATGAGACAATAATGTGCTATCTTGACAAAGAGGATCCCCTTTTGAAGCGCGATTACTTTGAGTTGTCGATTGGACTGCATTTGGGAAAATGCTGGTTACTACATATACCATTCATACCGTTATACAAAGAAATTAGTTTTAAGTAACTGTGGTGTAGTTTCTAGTTAGCTAGGCATCGCATCAGCCTTAGAAACTTTCTTACACTGGAATTTTGGATTCATAGTAGGGACTTTGTTTGATTATTTCTTGTGAAAGAGCCCCTTCTTTACGAATTTTCAAAAACTGACAAGGTTAGTAACGCAGAGAATCATGTACCCAGAGGGGGTTGAATTGAACCCATGACCACAAATTTAACTGCCACAAACTGAAGTTAACACTTGAAACACTTGATGTGGATTTTTAAGGCTAGCAGAATCTGAGGTAGAAAATGGTACACCTTCTAACCCATTTGCCTCGCCAGTTAAAGGATTTGCTATTTTTATGTTTTTCTGATAAACCTGATATGGTTTTCTGAATACGATCTTTTTAGAAATACTTAACATAAAGGAAAACGCCCACCGTGGGGCTCGAACCCACGACCACAAGGTTAAGAGCCTTGCGCTCTACCAACTGAGCTAGACGGGCTTCTTGGCTGAGACAGTAACTAAGGACTGTCATTTTAATTTACAGTAGGTTTTGGGATTCATATAATTGAAACCAAAATACATGAGAAAAAATAGAAAAAGACAGATGATGTAGGAATACGCCCACCGTGGGGCTCGAACCCACGACCACAAGGTTAAGAGCCTTGCGCTCTACCAACTGAGCTAGACGGGCTTGTTGACTGAAAAGGGCCCATAGCCCAAACTTTTCCAGCATCTATTGCTTGATTCCTCCACTAAAAGCATAATGTGGTAGCTCAGAGACTTATTAGTTCTCTCTTTGTTTTAGGATATGAGAAAGAAAGATACAGTTGAAGGCAAAGGACATAGTATGGCATATATATTCACATGTTTCTTTACATCATTATTAGCGGTTGGGATCAGATAGCTTTGTTTTGTTATATACTCTTATTTATGTATAGTTTATGCAATGGACAGAAAAGCTTGATATGTGATATTCTTTGCTGCTGTTCAAAATCTAAATGAGCTTGAGATGGGTGCACAACAAATTGTGGAACTAAAAATGATCGGAGCGAGTCTATTACCATGTGCATACCAAAATATTACCCAAGTCCTAGTTTCCTTCCAAGTTCCCCTTAAATGGAAATTTTCCATGCTGCTATTTCTTTGGGATACTTTTTGATCTTCTATTTCCTTGTACTGGTGCAAAATCAAAAGATCAATGCAAGTTATACATTGCGGATCATGATGAGCACTTCCCCAAGAGAATATAAATTCGAAGCTCCAAATTAAGTATAGCTCTTTCTAATTTTTCTAGTTCAAAGGGACTGCCAAATGTTTTCCAGTTTGTGACGTTATGCTCCTTTGGCTTCCCATGCTATCCATATTTCAGAACCCCCCCCCCCCCTCCCTCCCTCTCATGAAAATCTTTCTATTTTGATAAGTGATGTTTGTAACTTTGTATGTAGTGTTTGCAAATACTTCCTTTTAAGAGCATAGGCGTCTTTTGAGTGTGGCTTTTTTTTTCTTCTTTTCGTTATATATTGATCCTTCTTTGATTTTTTATTTGCTAGGTTTACAAAAGATATAAGCTATACTGCCAACAGATGCACTCTGCTGTCACTTCATTTGAATCTGTTGCTGGCCTAGGAAATGCTGCCCCATTCATATGCTTTGCGATTAAGGCCATGTTTAGACAATTTCACAGCTTAAAAAATGCCATTTTGGGTCATATTCGTGTTACCGATAAAGTTTTTGGTGGCGTTGACATCAGGAGAGAGTGTCCTTCAGGTTCCTGCTCAGAGGACAAAGGCCGCTATGAGCAGAAGCAGGTCCTTGATCCAAACTTTGTTCAACATCCTGTGTGGAGATCCCAAAGAGGATTCCCAGATAAAGCAGTAGACGTGCTGCGAACTTGGCTTTTCGAACATTTTCTACACCCGTAAGAAATCCTGATCCTAATAAATGTAACACAATATCACACTATTAAAGGAGGATGCATAAAGATATCCACAGCGATATTTCTCATATATATATATATATATGTTAGTTGCTCCAGTAGGCTAATATGACTGCTTTGTGATTTCAGCTACCCTAGTGATACTGACAAGCAAATGTTGGCACAGAAAACTGGTTTATCAAGAAGTCAGGTTAGCTTCTGTGACGTCAGTGGCTTGATTCCATCTAGAAGCACTAGCCTTGTGGATTATCCATGAACATTAAGATCTTGCGATGCTACTTTTTGAAGAAAGAAATTAAGAATGTTTATGGCTCCTCTTGTTTGATAGAATAAATGCTTTCGACATTTACCTCAAATAAATCTGAGTTTTTTTTGTCTGTACAGGTGTCTAACTGGTTCACAAATGCAAGAGTTAGGCTCTGGAAGCCAATGGTGGAAGAAATGCATACACTTGAGAGAAAAACACAGTGCTCCAAGGCTGCTGATACTTCAAGATTTGTCAATTTGTCAACGGACCATAATTTTTCGATGCATCCTCAGCTCTCGCAGGAAGATGTGGAGGTTTACATGCATAGGGAACAGGAAAGCCATTGTAAACGTAGTAGGATTGAAGTATTCCCAAAAGTGGTACAGAGCAATAAGGAACAATTTGGCATCCTTTGCAACCCACTAATACCAAGCAACCAGACCACTGATAATGTTGGTGGAAGCCAAACTAGAGTACATGTTAGTCATTCCTCTGCATTAGGCAGCAATCAAGAAACAGCAACTGGACTATCATGGTCTACTCCTGGGCAAATTGTTCCATTTTGGCTGGTGAAACAGTGACATGCATGGTTCTAAGAATTGGTCTTGGTTTTTGAAGGAAGTACGAAATTGGCATCCCCATGAGAAATTCCAAAGAGAATTGCTCCAACTTCTTGGGAACTGTGGTGGCTGCCCGCTCAACCTTGAAACACAGGAATTGTCAGAAATCAGGTGGCACAAAATGGTGCAGGTATCTGCAGTTTGTGCGCGAACAAGAGAAGCTGCTAAGAAAGGGATAGAGGGGGGTTTCATGGTGAGCATTGTAAAATATAATCTATACATTGACTTGTCCATCTCCATTACTGCCCAAACCCTGTGATTTGATGAACTGTTATTTTGAAGGTGCAATGTGGCATAAATAAGTTGCAGGGATATGGGAAAGTGGTAGTGGAAGATTATTTAACTGTATGTGACTTAACTTTTAATGAAACATCTTGATCTTGATTCTTGAGGTTCGACACAATCGCATACATGTAGGTGCTCCGATCCCTACTGTTTGAGATTGCATCAAACCTCAAGGTACGTTATTGAAACCTATCATTTCGGATAATAGTACAGTAGTCATTCATGCATGAGATGCCGGTTTCTGAACAGCATATGTCATGAACTCATGATCCTAGAGTATCAACTGTGGGATTCCCTGTTAATTTTTCCTAAAACTACAAATATAAATGAAGTAAATATGCATGATCTGCTGCTTATGTTGTATAGTCTTGTAAATGAAAGCTACTGGGAATTTAATTTCGATCAATATCCATATGAAAAATGTTCTCCTATATATCAGAAATCTCACCTTCTGGCCATGGTGTCAGGTTGAATTTGTTAGTTACTCATTATCGTGTCACCTTCTAGTCTTGTGGTACAATGACAGGGACAAATGAAGCAATGTGAAACATGTGTTATTCATGTCGTCTCTGTTGGGGTTAGTATCTATCATGTCTGTATATATTGAAATTCTGGACGATGTTAGTTTCCAGTCACTTTCGATCACTTGGCTAATTTCTTCTTTCTATTTGTGTTGTTTTCCTAACTTTTTTTTTTTTTTTTTTTTTTTTTTTTTGCGGCCTTTGCTTTGCCTCTGCTTCTCTTCCTGCATGATTGTAAACCGTAGTTTACTAATCCCTCCGTTTCACCAAGATGTTTACACCTCATTTTTCAAGATCAAAGTTCACAAACTTTGACCATGAATTGGTGAAAAATAATTACAAAGATTTATAATATAAAAAGGGCGCTATTGTTAGATTCATTTTAAAGAATACTTTTGAAAACTTGTAATTTTATACTTTATATATGCATATAATTACAATTATGTATAGATAAAATAGTGCATTAGAGATTGCGAAAAAACAAATGTAAACATATTCATGAAACGGAGAAAGTAAGTAAAAACGAAGAGGTTGAGGTTAAATAGTGACCCAAAGAGTTTAGTCATTTTACGGGCCTCCGATCCGGTTAGCAAAAAAAAGAAAGTACGAGGGATCTCTATCTTAATTCCGTTATCACAAACAATAACAATACCATCAAAGGGTCTACATTATTCTCCAAATAGATGATATCAAATTAACGAGCAAAAAAATAGATGATATCAAATCAAATACTCCAATATACACCACAAAAAAGTCTTGTGGCTGGTAGAGCACCTACTGTATCTATTTCGAGTAATAATATTATTTTTTTGAAGGGATGGTAGAGTAGTAGAGTACTGTAGAGCTGTCAATACAAACCCGATTGAATTCAATTCGAAAAGACTCGAACTCGAAATGACCCACTCTATTTTGACCCGAAATCGAAATGACTGTACTCAACCCGAAAATTATGAGAGATCATATGAAAACGAACCCAATACTGACTCGAAAATTTTGACCAGGCACTAACCTGATCCGAATTGACCCGAACCATTAATAAACCAAACCCAAATTGACCTGAATCCACCCGACTTGTTTACCAGGTCTAATATTATAAAGCAGTGTATTTTGTGATCATGGAATTTATTTAATCCATCATATCTAATTGATTTTACTTATTTATTTATTTTTAATTAAGGAAGGTTGAATTATGGATATACTTTGCCCACCTTATACTTCACCCTCACCGACTTCACAATTGTGACTTTTACCACAATGATGAATCCAATTTAAGGGGTTAATTCCCATTTCAAAAAAATAAAATAAAAATTAAGGGGTTAATTAATATTAAAAAATACTATAAAAAGATCAACAATTCAGCTGGAGCTTATGCTAGTTGATACTTGATAGCTAGCAAAGCAGGCAGTAGCGTAGGCGTAGCTCAAGCGGATGAAGAATATTCCAATCCCTGCTTAATAAATTCCATGTTTATATGCCTTTTTTTTTATGTTTTAAAGATTAATTATTATTTTAGAACAATAAATTCAGCAGGAGCTTGTCTGAACACAGTCACCGCCCTATTAAGTATTAACCGCAACACTTTTCACATTAGTTCAGTGAAAAAGTAATTTCCTTTGTCGGTTAGACAGTTTCAACGACCTCGTTTTCCGAATCATCACCTCGTCAATATATTTTTCTTTTTTTGACTTTTTTTTTTTTGTTTCTTTTTTCTTACCCCTTCGTTCATTGCACGCAGACTTAGAAACAGAAAGAAAGGAAACCACACTTCCAGTTTTCCTTAACCTTGGCGTGAGTTACAAAACAAAACAGAAAACACACACACAATCAGCGAAAAACCAAGAAAATTAATTTGCTCAATTCGATTCGAGTAGTAATTCAATTCAATTCCAATTCCAATTCTAGGGTTTTGCTTTCATTTTCCTCCCTAATTTGGTGTACAATTAATCCCCCAATTTTGTTAAATCCGTTGATGGAATTCTAGGGTTTGGTTCTTTAAATTGAGTATATTGCAGAAGAAGAAGAAAAGAGAGAGAAAGAGGAGAGAGAAAATGCAAACGGAAGCGAGAGTGGGAGTGGTGGTAGAAGGAGGGCAAAGAGATGGTTGTACTCGTAAATACGTACAAGTTCAACAGTCACCACCGAAACAACAACAACAGGCTCAAATTGGGACCGTCTCACAGCTTCTTGCCGGTGGACTTGCTGGCGCCGTTAGTAAAACTTGCACCGCTCCCCTTGCCCGTCTCACCATCCTCTTTCAGGTAATTAATCTTGTTCTATTAATTTGCCGAAATCATATTTTGTTTTTTTTTTTGTAATGTTGTTATTATTTTATGAGGTGAAATGAAAAAGGTTACCAGATTATGGGTCCATGGTGACCCCTTTCTCTTAAAAAATGGGGAGATTTTATCTGAAAATATGGCCAATTGCCGTGGTGGGTGGTGGTTTTGTTCCTCGTTTTGAGACTACAAGTATGTGATTTCGTAGGAATCAATATTGTTGTGGTCTATTCAATCATTGATAATATCTCTCCTAACAATTCGTAACGACGGGTTGAGGATAGGCAGGGTGTAGTCGAGTGTAAAATTTGACCCCAACTTTATGCTTGCATTATACTCTGTGTTTTAGTAAGTCTTTGTTTAGTTGACTATACCGCCAAGTCGATTATGGGTTGTTTGGTTTAGTTCGGTTTAATATTCTTAGCCCTGGGGAATGAGAATCACACTCGAGTGTGTTCTTAGAGATGCTGATGATGGCTGAATGTTGGAATTGTAGAACAGAGCTCTCACTTATCCATTGGAATGGAGTGAAGATAACTTGCCTTAGGATGTGCGGTTTGACAGCTGATGATGGTTGCCATCTAGTAGGTTTGCTTTCATAAAGTAGCTGATTGGTTGCTCTACCTGTTGGAAAGGAGTGTTTCGTGTGGTTTGGTTAATGTCTCTGTGTGCTTTTGATTGTAAGCTGCCTGTTATGGATGCTCTTATATTTTCGGAAACTATTTCCAGCTCAAATCAGTTCTATTTATTCATCATAATTCTGCTTTTCTTTCTTCCCTGGTAAGTTCCTTTAAAACTTTTGCAGATTTATTGTATCAAGACCATCTAATGTGGTGTCGTTAATTGTGCTTCTAGGTCCAAGGCATGCATTCCGATGCTGCAACAATGAGAAAAGCTTGCATTTGGAGAGAGGCTTCACGAATTATTAACGAGGAAGGAATAAGAGCATTTTGGAAAGGGAACCTGGTTACAATAGCTCATCGACTTCCTTATTCCTCTGTCAGTTTCTACTCATACGAGCGATACAAGAATGTTGGTATTCACGTTCCACAAGCTTACAACTATATTCTGTTAAGCTTGTTTTTGTAAATGGTCTTCATTCGTTATTTTGATGCTTGGTAATCTAACATCCTTTGTATTTTTCATGCAGCTCCTACAGTCATTTCCAGGATTAGAAAGTCATAGAGATAACTTAGGTGCCCACCTCTGTGTGCGTTTGGCAGGTGGCTTTTTAGCTGGAGTGACATCCGCGACTGCTACTTATCCTCTAGATTTAGTGAGGACACGCCTCGCTGCTCAGGTAATTATATAATCTTTCAGTTGTCGTCAATGATTATGAAACTGAACTGTGCAGTGGTTTTTTGGGGCCTATGTGCAATTTACGGTTTACACTTAGGACAGTTTGGTCATCCAGTGTGTCTAATTTCTGCAGGACTTATCCTGAGCTCTAGTTCTGGCCTCTTCTTTTCCTGTGTCTCTATGATCACCTCTGAACCCCACCCCCAATTCAAAGAAAAAAATAGGATTGTTAAACTGCTTCTTTATGGTAGTTTTTTCTGGTTTGTAGTGTTTATAATCTCAAATATCCTAAATTTTTAGTTTTTTATGCATGGGCCCATGTCTTCCAACATTATCATCCTTTCTGAAGTGTGTTTTACATGAAAAACATGGAAAATTTGTATCTGGAGAATGTTAATAGGCACTTGTGAGCAATGGAAGCAGCCAGTTTTAAACTGAAGCACCCAACGTAAAAGAAATGAGGGGGACACAAAATAAGAATTAATATTCTATTTATTTCTGTTTCTTATCATTCTTTTTGTTATAATGCTGAATAGTGATCAAGCAAACTGTTTTCTAAAATTCAAAACTGTTTTCTATAATTCAAAACTGTTTTCGTGGGTCTTTCGGAAACAGCCTCTCTACTAGGCGACTAGTTAGGGGTAAGGCTGCGTACATCTGGACCTTCCCTGACCCCACCCTCGGCGGGATACCTACTGGGCGGTTGTTGTTGTTGTTGTGTTGCTGAATAGTGATCAAATTTTCTTATCTAAAATGGTAGTTGCATTACAACTATTTGTTGGAGACATAGTCTTAGATAATGATATTGGCCTTGATTTATGATTGAAACCCTTCAAATACGATATGGGTTTTTCCTCTTGATGCCTTCTGTATCCAAGAATTGGAACTGGCAATTGTCTTAGAACTGTACATGCATTGCAACTACCAGTTGCGTTAGAATCGGAACCATGAGGGCTCAGTAGTACTCTGAAGTTTATTGCTTGGGGTTTTCATATTTATTCCATGTAGTTTTTTTCCTTAATATTTGATATATCTGCCTTAAAATCTTTCCCAGAGATTTTGTTGGGTTTTTAGTAATTCTTTTGAAAATTTTGCAGACAAATGTGATATACTATCAAGGTATCTGGCATGCCCTTCGTACCATCAGCAAAGAAGAAGGCATTCTTGGTCTTTATAAAGGACTTGGAGCAACACTCTTGGTATTACTATTGTTTCCCTTTCGCTGATTTCGTATGTGATGGATGATAATCATTGAAGATCCCATACATTATTGATTACTCTCTTTTTTTACAACAGAGTGTGGGGCCGAATATAGCAATCAGCTTTTCAGTTTATGAGACATTGAGGTCTCATTGGCAGTTGCATAGGTGATCATTGCAGGATTCCATTATTTCTCAATGTTTCTATAACTTTATGGTTACCGAGTTCTTAAAAAATATGTTTTTGCTTGACCTCAGGCCGAATGATTCTACTGTGCTGGTCAGTCTTGCTTGTGGAAGTGTCTCCGGCATCGCGTCATCCTCAGGTTAGTCAGCCTAAACTTGCTGCAGAAGCTTGTAATTTGTACAAAATTTATTTCCCGAGTTTTCTTCTTTTATATTATGCTAAATGCCTTGATGCTGCTCCTGTGTGTGCTTTAAATTTGTTTATCAACTTTGATATAGGTAATCGTTTTTGTCACACTTAGCCCTGAACAATTGCCCCAGTATAGTAAATTGAAGGAAATGGGATTAGACCCCAATTGCTCGGTATTGCGATATTTCAGCTTCCTGTTAGCTGATATTGTGACTGAATTTATTCCAGATTATGCCAGGCTGGGGAGAAGATAGAGGATGACACCTGTTTGATGATTTAACTTTGTTATTTTGATGGTATATATTGTGAAAAGTTTAATTCTTTAGTTGTTTATTATGCTTTTGATGCAGAGAAACAGGTTGAGGTGCTGGCTCTCCCCTAAATGTCTAACAAGACTAACTCTAGAGCCAAAGGCCAGGAAGTTATTTTAATGTCGCATATGATTTTCGTAAGAAATGAAAATAAAAAGTACCTCATACTTTCAATTATTGACTTCCTTTATTCAAAACTCGTGCTTGGATTAACGTTATCTGCCACATTGTCTTGCTTAACGTCTTCCAAGCATTGCAGTTGGTTCCTTTTCTGGGGAGGCACAGGTCTCAGATGATTTGAAACTTGTTCTCCTATGCCAAATGTGAGAGGCTTCCTCTATGAGGTATGCTTCTCACTCGGGCTTCCACTGTGTTGATGGTACACAGACCAAGTTTTAACAAGTTCACCTATTGAATGATTTTTTTGCTTAACTTGCTCATTCCTTTGAATCTCCGGTACTCCAGTAACATATGTCTTCATGAGGACATGCATAGTTATAAGGAAAGGATGACAGGTTTTAGCATTCCCATGGGAATGTTATGGTTGTATGCTTCAAGTCCATCATTAATATCCTGACATGTAGTTTCCTTGATTTCTCTTTGAGGTGAGGATCCAGCCACAGAAACCAATGATTTTTCCGCAGGAAACAATGATATTCTTTCACATTTTTGTAGAAGTGGGATTAATATGGAGATTTGAGCCTGGTGACTTACGATTCTTATTTGAGGCCTGAACAGGGGTGCAATCTCATGACCAAGAGTTTAGTGAAAATAAGCCAAGCTCTTGCCTATCCGTCTTTGGATTGGTTTAAGCCTCATTGCCTTCTGTGTCAAATTGAAGTTGCAACTCATTTTATTGACCTGTCGCCTTTATTATTGATCATGAAGGTAGAGTGCCAGTTAAATTACACTTGTGCTTCCATTTAGAGCAGATGTAAACTGAATCCTGACCTCAAATTTGATACAGGATCATCTTGCTAGGTGTCAGAACATAACTAGCGCAAAAATTTGCATTTTCTTATCGCCTTTCACTTTGCTGGGCGCCCTTTCTTTTTTTTGGTTGATCTTGAATGAAACCATACAACTATGAGTGATTTACTGTGTATCTGATTCTGTGATTCAGTCAATTAGTGTTGAGCATTAGCAATGCCTGAATAGTTGAGTCACCACCGTCCTTGGGGACTAGTGAACCGATTTATTTGCTCCCTGCTTTTATTCCAACTGTGTATCTCCTGTACACTGAAAATGGAATGCAGCTGATGTTTCAAAGTTTTTGTTGCGAGTAGTGATTGATATCTGTTTGTGATTTGTCAGTTCCATAATGTGAATGCTTTAATTGTGTTTGGTAACCTATTTGGGCATTGCTCATGGTGCACTGCTACTTATTGCAGTAATATTTCCTCTTGATCTGGTGAGGCGGCGTATGCAACTGGAAGGAGCAGGTGGTCGGGAACGTGTATACAAGACGGGTATTTTTGGTACATTAAAGCGTATTGTCCAGATTGAGGGATTGAGAGGGCTGTACAGAGGGATACTTCCAGAATACTATAAGGTAGTGCCTAGTGTAGGCATTGTTTTCATGACGTACGAGACGGTGAAAACACTTTTGTCAAACCACCGGGAAGATCAGTAGCTTGCGGGTGTAAGTCTTTAGATGTATTTACATTTGACATAGAAATCTCCCATACAATACATTGATGCGATTTCATTTTTCCTTCTTCTCGGTGTAGTCGTTACTAAGGTGGCAAATTTTGTCTGTGTCACGTGAAATTTTTTACTTGTATACACAATGAGAGACGTTCGACGGTTCGATTAATGTCAAAAGTGTAGCAAATATGCTCCTTGAAACAGGACCTTTCGGGCTTGGAGTTTCCAATGTTCTTTTAATACCTTCCTAATAATCAGGTTATAGGATGATCATTAGAATGTACCGTGTCGACCATCTTATGCACCGACCCCGCCTTGTAAACGGGAAGTGGGAGTTGGTTATTTCTGTTAGGAAAATGTATCATTGACCCATTGGGTTACCAACTCATAATTATATTGTGCCTATCTCTCTCTATTTTAATTAATATTTCTTGAAATAGATAAGAGAGATTGTAAAAATAGAGGATAGAGATAGGCACAATATGGATGTGGGTTACCAATCCACTAGTTGAATGTAATATGGTTTTGCTTCATTCTTGTATTTTTTTTTTTTTTCTTTCTTTTGAAACATGGAATCCACAGTCACTACTCGAGCATGCTCAACACAGAGGTCTAGTGAAAATTGAACCCGTGATTTTACTATAAAATCCAACTCTACTACCCTTTAAGGACAGAGTTTTGCTTTCAAGTAGTATCGCAAATTATTACCTAATCTCGAGATCAGGAGGCATCATAATCTCACGTGCCACCAACTTATTCTTTTTTTTTTTTTTTTTTTTTGCAATTTTCCCTTTGAATTCAGGTCGAATCATGCCATTCTAGAGTTGACCTTGTCCCAAATTGAACCATTTTGGACCTAGAGTTTTCGTTTGTTGGGATTTTCGATTTTTTGGGGGGTTTTTGATTTTTTTTGGGTTTTCGATTACTTTTCCGGGGGAGGGGATGGGAAGGTGGTGGTTGGGGGTGGCCACGGCTAAGGTCGACGACCGGAGTCGACCTCCGCCGTGGCCAGGGCGGGGGTGGAGGGGCGGTGAGTAGAGAGAAATTAAAATAAGGGTTTGGGGGTGAGAGGAGGAGAGAGAGGGGGTGGGAGTCGGGTGGGCTGGTGAGGGTCACCGTCGTGGTCTCCGGCCAGAGGCGATGGTGGTGGTGTTTTGGCCAGAGACCACGACGGTGGCCGGGGCGGTGGTTGGGGCAGTGCTGCAAGTGGGGGATGGGAGGAGAGAGAGTGGTGAGAGAAGGAGAGAGAAAAGAAGATGAGAGAGAGAGGAATTAGGGAGTAAATACTCCTGAGATTATAATTTAACTGTTGAAGTAGTATACGTATCAACTTTTCTTTTCATTTAACTTTAGGATTCTACCCATCCCTATGAAAAAACGGAAGAAACCAGTTTTAGTATATTGATTGAGCCAATTAAAATAACAAGCTCAAGTGCCCACTCATGAGCATGGAATAACTTTACTATTGAAAAGATCATCTTTGGTAGGCTGAAGCCTTGGGTGGGGACTGGGGAGGCACTATCGAAGAGGTTGTGTTCATCAATTACTTATGGCTACTCTCACTTATATTCCATTGGGTACCCCAATCTTTTAAAATTAAATTTAGGTTGTGGGTAAAATAAGTAAGCCTCATTTACAAAATAAACCGGACCTAATTTTTAAAACTAATTGAATGTACCTAAGTGGGTACTCGAGAGAGCACTCACAAAATATTACCATTATCCTAATCTCTTATATCGCTTGAGTCTCGATAAAGTATTAAGCTCAGGTAGAACAATGTTTGATGAGTGGATTTTGTGTAAAATCGTTTCATGGTAAGACGGTCTAAAATGTAACACTTTTTGTACAAAATGTATGTAACACTTTTATTTAACTTTTAAAATAAAATAACACTTTTAAATCTAAATGTAATAACTTTCGATCAGTTATCTCACGATAAAAATAAAAAAATAATAAAAAAAATCTTATATAAGTTTCTGCCATGTTTTAATGAAATTAAATTCATTTTTTGGCCAAATTTAAAGATAACATAAATGTTGGGAAGAATCTATTAATTTATATGTTGAATGAAAATATGGATAGAACAAGTGCAAAGCATACTTTTGTAGGCCTATAATTTTGAGGGTCATCTTAAGTGTGGTTTTAACTAAACACTACCATCACACAGCCAAAAGCATCACCAAGATCAATTTTACTTCATCGTCTTTTTTCCTCTCTCTTGCGTTAGAGTTTTTGCAGAGAGTTTCTGCCTCCCCTGACCTTCATGGTTAGCGGGCATAGTTTTCTCTAGGTTTCTTTGCTCTTCTCCACAGGATTGTTCCCTGTGGTCTATTTTTCTGCGTTAGATCTCTATTTCCCTTCTTTTCGAGGGTTTTTTTTCCTACAGGTGCTGTGACTTAGGTTAGAGGTAGGTTTATAGGTTTTAGTAATCCATGGCTACGGAGCTTGAACGAAGGTTGAAAGGAATGACTTTGACAGAGGAGGAAGAGGATGTTCTAGTATATGAAGATGATCCGAAGGATTTGACGCGGGAGAAGGTTGCACTATGTCTGATAGGGAAACTGTATATAGAGAGTTCTTTTAGTGCTGAAGCGCTGAAGAGGACGATGAGAATTGTCTGAAAAACGACCAAAGGTCTGGTGATTCGTGAGATTGAGAACAACTTATTCATATTTCAATTCTCACACCCGGGGGATAGAAGATTTGTGCTTGATCAGGGACCTTGGACTTTTGATGGTCATCCTTTGTTATTAAAGGAGATGAAGAGTGGGGAGCAACCATCAGGGGTGGTTTTTGATACTATCAGGGTTTGGGTGAAAGCTTATGATGCACCCTTTACTCGGAGAAATCGGTCTGCAGCTATATCCATGGCGTCAAAGATGGGAAAGTACGTGGATTTTGATGACACTGATCCAACAGGATGGGACAAGTACCTGCGATTTCGGGTTGATCTGAACCTATCCAAAGCACTTCGAAGGGGTATAAGACTTATGGAGAACAATGAAAGTAAATGGGTAGAATTTCGTTATGAAAATTTGCCCAGCTTTTGCCATGCATGTGGTAAACTTGGTCACGTGTATAGACAATGCGAGCTGTATGATGAGGACGTCCCTGAGCATGAACTTCCATATGGCAACTGGATGAAGGCAACCCCAAAAAGGCAGAGAAGACGTGAGGACCCGAAAAAGGATGAGGAGGTTAAATTTGCAGCGAATCTTGAAGCAGACATTAAGGCGTCTAAGGCGAGACAAAAGCTGAAGTTTTGGGATATGATTGTGCACCAGAGTGAGGGAGATAGCAGCTTGAGGGAGAATGGGAGACAGGTTAAAAAAGGGGATGGGCAGAGGGAGACAGAGGAGATGGAGGTTGAGAGAGGGGAGGGGAGTGCTGAAAGGGTGGCTGATAGAATTGCGAGAATTGAGAGAAAAGTAAAAAGGGTTAGACAAGATGATGTTACAGAGGAGAAGAGCCAAGGAACCAGGGAGCATGATTCTGATGTACCCATGTATGATGAGGGATATGAAGTGACTGTTGAGCACTCTCTCCATAGTATCTTTGTGGGAGAAGCTTCGAATTTAAATGGATCAACGACGAAGGTTGGGCAAATCCAACCACGCCGATCCCAATGAATTGCGTAAGCTACAACTGCCTGGGGCTTGGCAACCCTCGCGCAGTTGGGCGTCTCCGAAAGTTGCTAAATAAGGAGAAACCGTTGTTAGTTTTTTTTAATGGAGACAAAGTTAAGTAGTCAAGAGATGAGTTGTGTAAAGGATAAATTGGGTGTGTATGAAGACCTATATGTTGATTCAGCTGGTGGTTCCGAGGGGGTTAGCTTTGCTGTGGGATGTGTCTGTGAAGGTATCTTTGATCACTATGTCATTACATCACATTGATTGCAGAGTTGTTGGTCTATTTAGTGATGTGGAGTGGAAGCTCACGGGGTTTTATGGGTGGGCTGAGACAACTCTCAAACATCGATCTTGGGAGCTGTTAAGGTCGATTAAACATGACGGATATCTACCATGGATGGTGATGGGAGATTTTAATCAAATTTTATTTCAAGACGAGAAGAGTGGAGGACCTCCTAGGGAGCAATCAGCTATGGAGGAATTTCGCTATGCTTTGGATTTTTGTGAATTAAAGGACATTGGTTATGAGGAACCTACGTGGATGTGGTGGAATAAAAGACCTGAACCGTTCGCAGTACTTGAGCGCCTGGACCGAGTTATGGCGTCTGTAGAATGGATAGAGCTGCTCCCAATGATTACTGTCAAACACTTTGAGTGTGATAAATCTGATCATGTCGCGATCAAGGTGTGTGATGCACGGGCAGCTGGGAGACTTGGAGCAGTGAGCAAAGCCTATAATAGAGGATTATTGGCTTACTTTCTCAAACTGTGAGCAGGTAGTTAGGGGCACTTGGAGCAGTGGTGATGGCTTTGATAATGTTGCTGAAGTAATTACTAAAATTCGAAAATGTTCAGAGGAGCTTGTTAAGTGGAGCAAGGAAGAATTTGGCAACATACAGCGTAAAGTCAAAGAAACAAGAAATGAAATGGTGTTTTGTGACAATTTGGCTCCTACTGAGGATAATATCAAGGAGAGAAGCCAGTGGAGTGATAAGCTTGATGAGTTGTTACTGCAGGAGGAAATAATGTGGCGCCAAAGGTCCCGTCAACTACTGCTTAAGGAGGGTGACATAAATACAAGGTTTTTTCACATGAGAGCTAGTGCGAGGAAGAAGAAAAATAGCATTACCAGGATAAGCGGGGAGGACGAGGTCATAGTGGAAGGAGAAGAGAGAGTAGCTAAGGTGGCCATGTATTACTTTAGGACCTTATTTACTACCTCTAATCCTCACTCTTTTGATGCAGCACTTGCAAGAATCCAACCCAAGATCACGGAGGCCATGAATAGGGATCTCACTAGGCTTTTTGATCCTGGTGAGGTTACCACTGCCCTAAAACAGATGCACCTGAGTAAAGCTTCAGGCACTGACGGTATGAATGCTAATTGTTTTCAGAAATTTTGGCATATTATTGGATCCGAAGTGTCTGAATTTGTTATTGCTATTTTGAATGGTGTCATTGAGTGTTCTCCCGTTAATGTAACTAATGTAGTTCTCATCCCTAAAGTCAATAAACCCACTAGAATGACTGAGTTTCGGCCTATTAGTCTATGCAATGTTTTGTATAAATTGGTCTCCAAAGTGTTGGCTAATAGATTGAAAACCGTTCTAGATGTGATTATTTCCCCCTCTCAAAGTGCTTTTGCCACAGGCCGACTTATTACTGACAATACTCTTGTTGCGTTTGAGATTTTCCATTATATGAGCAGTGTGTGTGCAAGCACTAAGCGGGTTATGGTTGTCAAGCTTGGCATTGTCAAGCTTGGCATGAGCAAAGCCTATAATAGAGTGGAATGGGTGCTTTTGGAGAAAAATTGTCTTCATTTGGGCTTTAATGGGGTTTGGGTAAACATGATAATGAGATGTGTTTCCACGACTGCGTTATCTGTGTTGGTGAATGGCATAGCTACTAAGTATTTTGCACCACAACGAGAGTTGAGACAAGGGGACCCATTATCACCATACCTTTTTATCATATGTGCAGAGGCTTTTTCAAGTCTAATACAGTTGGAAGTAGGTAGGAAATCATTGCAAGGTATTAGGGTATGTCGTGGAGCCCCAGAGGTTTCGCATCTACTGTTTGCATATGATAGTATTGTTTTTTGTAGAGTGGAGGATAGAGATGTGGCAGCTATTCGTAACGTCCTCAAGATTTATGAGGAGGCGTCGGGACAGATGGTGAATTTGGAAAAATCCGAAGTGATCTTTAGCTCCAATGTTGGTCCTCAGGCTCGGGTTCACTTAGTAAATGATTTAGGGGTCAAGGAGGTTGAAGGTTTGTCTAAATATTTGGGAATGCCCATGCACGTAGGTAGAACAAAGAAACATGCATTCGCACCGTTAAAGGAGCATGTTTGGAAAAAACTCCAAGGATGGAAGAATCAAGTCTTGTCCTTTGCAGGTGGGGATGAAAAGACGGTGCTAGAAAGATTTACTAAGTGGCTTGGAGCAAGATGAGCACTCCGAAGCTAGAAGGGGGTCTCGGGTTTAGACATATTGAGTTATTTAATCAAGCAATGTTGGCCAAGCAGTGCTGGAGAATTGTGAGTAATCCTCATTCCCTGGCAAGCAAAGTTTTGAAAGCTAGATATTTCCCAAAGTAAGAGTTCATGGAAGCTTTCACTGGTAGTCGTCCTAGCTATGTTTGGCGCAGTTTACTGAGTGCTAGATGGATTTTGGAGAAGGGATGCATGTAGCTGATAGGAAATGGCAAGGATGTTTATGTTTGGTTGAGTCAATGGATGTCCCGCCCCACCTTCATTTAAAGTCATTTCCCCAGTGGTCGACGAGCAGCGAGGGATGACAGTAGCAGAATTAATAGATTTCGAAAATGCTAGCTGGAATGAGTTGAAAGTTAGATCATTGTTCCTACCTTTTGAGGCAGAGGAGATTATAGGGATTCCATTGTGCGCAAGCCTACCTAAGGACCGACTTTGGTGGCACTTCACAAAGGATGGACATTGTTCAGTTCGGTCGGGGTACCATTTCGCAAGAGGGAGCTGTAGAGATGGAGACAACGGAGGAACGTCAGAGCCTACGCAAGAACCATGGAGAATATTTTGGCAACTTGATATTCCACCCAAGGTACGTAATTTTACTTGGCGTTTGTGCTCTGGAGCCTTACCAACTAAAGTGAATATTAGAAGAAGAATTGAAGGGGTGGATGAGGTATGTAGCAGGTGCGGAATAAGGCCAGAGACAGAGCTGCATGCTATTTGTTTTTGCCCTGTCGCTGCTGAACTTTGGGCTGCCGCAGGATGCAGGAAGTGGTAGAGGAGGAGGGTGTAGGCCGAGCTTTGGACTGGGTCGAAGGCTGGCGTCGAGGTCTGAGCAGAACTGAGTTTGAGAAATTCTTAATGATTAGCTGGGCCGCTTGGAATTGGCGAAACGAAGTCACTCATGGGAGCGGGCAGAGGGAGGCAACAGTGGTGGCAAACACCACGATAAACCTGCTGGTGGCTTACCGTGAGGAGCAGGCAAGAGATCGACCACGAGAGAGAGCCGAGGTGATGGTCACAAACTGGGTGTGGTGCGATAAAGGTAAATGTTGATGCTGGACATTTAAGAGGAGGAGGAACTGGGCTTGGTGCTGTCATCAGAGATGATTAAGGGAGATTATTGAGAGCGGCTGTACGACAAGAGGCGACAAACTGGGATACTCTTTTGGCCGAAGTTCAAGCTGTGAAGTTTGGAGTTCAGATGACACTATCTTGTCAAGTCTATTCTGTGATTGTTGAAGGTGATAGTTTAGAAGTCACTAATTTGCTTCGTAGGAAAAGTCTTCCCATTAGTAGTATAAGGCTTGTTTTAGAGGAAATTTATAAGTTGAGTAGTCATTTTGATTGTATTAGTTGGAGTCATGTTAAATGGGAAGGGAACAAAGTTGCGTATGAAATGGCGTACTTGAACCCGGTCTCATTCTTGTCTAGTGTTTGGGTGGATGGGGGCCCTGAAGGGGTGATGGATGTAATAATTTCGGACTTTTGTTCTTCTATTATTAATAACTAATCCCCATCTTTGCTTCAAAAAAAATAATGGATAGAACACCATGTTTAGCCTGGTCTAGTGGAAAATGTCTCAGTGGGTCGGTCTACTAGACTGTCAGTACCAGCCAGCCCACCGAGATCAAATCTCAGTAGTCCCCTTCCCCCTAACCATGAAGCAGGGAGGGGCGGAGGGCTGACCACCCCATTACCTCAAAAAAAGGAAAAAAAAATTATGGATAGAACACATAATTTAGCGCGTACATTACTACAAAAGGTGAAAGTAGTTTACAAAGAATCCCGAGAATTTCAAGTGTTTCGGTAACAAACCACTTTTTTAATTATGCGGATCTTACCCAACCAATAGAATATTTTCAAATCATTTTTTTCTCTTTTCTTTTTCCAAATTCTCCAAAAAACACCCTCTACTTTCAGAGGTATATTAGAGGGTAACACAGTGAGATGATGTTACTAAAACACCAAAAAAAAATCGCGAGAAGAGTCCGAGTCCATTTTGTAGAAACTGAACTCTAGAGCAAAGTTATAGGGGGAAGTGGGATAATAAGTGAAACAATAGCTTCGGTTGCAAAATTTCCTTGGAAGTCAATACTCCGCAAATGAATCTCTTCTCAGTTCTCAGTAGTTCAATTGACAAGAGTGGAAACTAAATGTGCATCTCACCAATTTTATGTTAAGTACATGACTAGAATATTATGTATTCCCTCTATTCCGAGGAATACTTGTGTGAAACCAACTCATAATGAGATGGGGTCACTTTTCAAGGACAGTTACCTTCACATTTATAACAAAAGTGACCCCATATCACCATAAGACCATCTCATACGAGTTGCTGTGATAACAAATATGGCAATTTCGTTTTGCGAGTTTGAACTTCGACCATAATTTTGTTCAATGGTATAGGTAAAAAAAAAAATAGAAAAATAGCATTATGAAAGAGCGGAGAGACTACTTTCATAATCTTCTATTTTAATATATAGTTTTTACTTTTAGGTTTTGAGAGAAATTAATGGTCAAAGTTCAAACCACAAAACAAAATTGCCTCTAATTTGGAAACCGAGGAAGATCATTTAAGATCTAATTTTGCAGATGTGCGAAGGAGCCCCATAAAAAGGAAGGGTGGATTCATCTTAGATTCCATGGTCAGCTGATGCTGGTTAATGAAGACAAATGAAGCAGTGACCATCCTGTGTGCGCCTGAGTGCAATTGTGGTTGGTAGAAGAAGGCCGAAATAGGGGAACTCTGCTTTTATATTGGAACACTTCCAGTCATGCGTATATGATCTAGAGTGCGGCGTAAGCCGTATCTATTGACAGCTGCATTTGCTGATCTAAAGCCTCCTCCGTAAGCTGGAGAAGCGTCATTTGCAATTTGGTGCAGGAAGAACTCGCCTAACTTCTTCTCAACTTCAGATGTCCTACCTTTCTTTGAGGACGAGGATGAAGATGAAGCTGCTGATGTTGATGGCATGTTCCGAAAGCCAGGAATCACCTCTGACTCAAGCCACATGTACGAAAGCACCTGACAAATCCCCTCCTCAACTTCAGGACTAAGATTACGGTAGCCTGTGCAATTTTCAAAATTATCAGGGAAATAGCTTTTCTTCAGTGGGGTTCGCTAAATAGTTCTAAAACAGAGATATTACCTTTAAGGCGTAACCAACCATGCATCAATTCATGAGTCAGTATAGCACCTGTTAGTAGCCTGCAACTCCCAGGTAAACAAAGGCGTGAGAAACCAATGATGTGCATGCTAACGAGGACAACTAGACAAATTTGTTTCCCCCTCACAAGTCAGATGTAATTTCATAACTTTGTAATGCTCACATAACCTATTAGGTTGCTATTGTTAGATGTTAAATGGAAGCGGGCTCCTGCATGCAGCAGTTCCATTCTATCATTACAGCTGATTTGATAAACATCTGGAGAATGTCTTACCTTGGCAGGCCATATAGAACAAGAATAGCTGTGACTTCACATCTTCGAGTCAGCTTCTGAGGTTGTGTTCTCATCCCCACCAGTCGATGTCCACCAATTCTGGGTCTTCTTAGTATCTGAATGACTTGACTGGGTAAATGATCCGATTCCAAAAACAACGGAATTTGTCAAAAGATCAATGTGAAAGTATATAAGGACGTACGCTGGTTACAGTCTGCTCTTCAGAAAGGCACAAACCCCTGGTCTCTGGCATGTGATGGTATCCCTTCAAAAGAAATACTCAGTTTGAGACTGGTTCACTAAATGCAACATCAGAAATGTACAGAATAAACTAGAATTACATTTTTCTCCCCTACAATAGCTTCATTTAGGGCTTGTCTTTCAACCAGAAGCATGGGAATTTGTTGATCTATTCTCATGTTCATCCCTTCATAATAATCCCTGATGGCATGATAAAGAGGTTGACAGTCTCCAGTGTCCATGATGGCAGATTCCATGCACTCTAAGCATAAACTTCTTCCATCTCCCAGAGCAATGTATCTTGTATTCCAAGACTTCAAATGGGAACAAAACAGAAACAAAATCAGGGAAAAAGCAAACTCGCATGAAATACTTAGTATTAACAAATATGCCAAATGATGTGGGATATGCCCAAAGCAGATGTAAAGAATTTGTTATATTGTACCTCTAGACGTTCACAGCTACAGCAACGAGCTGTGTTATCATGCTCATGTGAGGGACAATATTTCTGTGACCAAAATGGGTGACATCTGTATTCAATCAAACCAGCTGCATTTGTTGGGATCTGGAATAAAGCAAACTCTATATGTCAATATAGTCATTCATTCAAAGATGCTCATTAAGTAGCCGAGGAACTGAAGTTCATATGATCAGAAAAGCCACAGTAGCAACACACTGATAATGGACTGGAAAGAGCCAGACTGGCAGCAAAAGCAAAAACATTTCCCTTACAAATTGATGACAAACTTCACACTTTGGATGGGTCAACTCCTTGAAACAGGTTTTATGGTATGGATCCCTCCCTGACAAAGAGAACTGAAATCACAGAAAAAGCAAGGTTTAGCTAAATGCAACGTAACTAAAGATTCAACAATCAACATAGTTTCATTGAAGTTCATACGGGTGACAAAGCAATGTTACTAATGATGCAATCATTTAGATGCAAGTTTCAGTTTACATAATGAAACTTGGAAGGACTACCATGTATTCAGACTACCTCATGTTCAGTAATTGGATAACCACAAGAGCGACAGCAAAAGCATTCTGGATGGAAAAAGGTTCCCATGCATCCAAGATAATTGCCATACCCAATTTCACCGTTACAGCTACTGCATAATCTGCAATCAAGACAATTAACAATTAATAAAAGATTGGAGTTCTGATGCCTCAGTTAGGAACATAGTCTAGGACATCTTATTAGCACTCAAAGCACAAAGGCAGTTTCTTTAATTTACAAAGAGAATATGCATGGCAGCAAAATCAGAACTGTTTCATCTGAATACAATCAATACAAACAAAAACCAAAAAAGAAAATTGTCATCATCAAAAACTTATGGTTTTGGAATGTGTACTACACACAAATCAACGGAGTTTGCTAACTAAACATGAGTATGCTAGTATCATGAAAAACTAATCTAAAAACTTGCCCCACAGATAACAGCAAACTTATCAGTCCTTCTACAAAAGAATCTCCTCTCCCTTCCATAGCCCCCAATAAAAACACCTTTAGTACCCACGGCCAGAAAAGCTGAGACAATGTAACACTGATTCTGCAGAGGGAGATACCCAATGCATCAATCCTCAATTTAGCAGCAAAGCAAGGATCTTTTGTAATTCTAGGTTGGGTGGGAGAAAGGTATTCAGTACCTATATCCTCTTGGATAGTATGGGACTGGATCATAAGGAGGATAGGAGGGCATATATGGGGAATAGGCAGGTCTATGCAGGCTATCTTGAGTTCCCCTTGCAACATCTTCATCATTGTCTGTCCGCCATTTATAACCTGAAAAATAAAGATGTAACTCACCCAATGACGCATTTATAAGGCAGAAAGGTAAAGATCAAAACTGTGAGTTCAGGAATGAGGAACAGATGAACTGATGCAGAGATTATAGCTTAAGACAAGTTAAAAAGTCTTGAATCCTATAAAATGAATACCTACCTCCTGGCCCCTTGGAATCCTCTGCCAAAGAGAGAGCAACGGCGCGGTCCAACTCTTCCCGGTCTTTCTGTCCTCTACGACGATCATCCTTAAAGCATAGGAATAATGGAATTCAAACTTTTCATTACTTCTCCACTAACATACTAAAAGTTGCAAAAAATTAACATAATTCAATGACAAAATTGAAAGTCTTGTTCAAAGCTGCAGTGCTGCACTTTGAAAAGCGTTGATGTATGATTTGAGATATGAAATGGTATAGAGTTGGCTTGCAGCATAGTAATATCCCAGCCAAAAAAAAATATATTAATGATAGTAATAATTATTAATATAAATTAATAAAAAGAAGGTTTCAAAAAATAAATAATAATGATTAATCAGTTAACTAAATCAGAGTTCTCTCTGGAAAATATGAAAAGAGACCCCGAATCATAAAATTATCAAGCTTTTTAGAGGGGCACTGGTAGCATTTGGGATGCCAACAAAAGGAACATGGGTCCTCCGGTCCTCCCATGTTTATACTAAATACCAAATGATCACTTTATTATGAATGAAAATTTTCTGTACAGAATTTTCATGTTTTGAAATAGTATGTATCAAATCTAAGTGACATAGCACTCCCTACCTAATCAGAATTGAACCTTAAAAATCAACAACCAGACTTTAGTCACACCAGCTTCATTTCAGGCTGATGTTCTTGCACGTATGTATGAAAGAAAATGAATGCGTTTTCGCATCATCTCAACTTGTAAAAAAGAAAAAGAAAAAGGAGGCATATTTGTTACCAGTGATGTGCGAGGTGCCCGCCAAACCATGTTCTCGTCTTCAAGAAACTGTGGATGATGCCGACCACTTGTTGACGAAGCTCGACTAGACCCACCACCACCCTTAAAAATCTTACTCAGCCATTTCATAAACCTTGATTTGCTCTCTGCGTTGGATGAAACAGAGAGCCCTGCTTTAACAAGGCCACAAACACAATAAAACTAAATAACAAACTATAAATTTAAAAACTTTCACATGATTTGAGACCCATGTCATAAAATTCTTACTTTACATAGAAAAACCATCAAAAACTGAATTTAATCATTTACATTCACTGAGGCATTTCGTCGAACACATGTAGTGCATGCAAAATGAAAATACAAGAAGCGTACCATAAATACAAGGCTGAGAGAGGTGGTTGACCTCTGAGGAATCAGCCATGAAAGCGGAGGTCTATCAGTCTATGTATATATTTCACCGCAGATTTCAAGAGCGTCGAAAAGGGAAGCGACGATTGAAAAGGACCCAGAAGAGGGAATAGAGAGAGAAAGGGAAAGAGATGAAAAGGGTGGAGAGAAAAAGGGATGGGGTAATGAAAGAAGAAGAACAGCAAAGTGGGCATCGTTAAAAGCTGAGGAGAGAGAAAAACCGGAAAGAGATTCTTGGCTTGGGGAAAGAAATGAAGGTGGGAAAGTGAGGAGTGATCGGAAAAAAGAGAGAATCTGCTGAGGGGGACGATCGTTAATAAAGGTGCTTCGGACGGCTTAGAAATCGAACTTGGGGAAAATTCCTTTTCTGTCAAACTGGAAAAGGAATTCTCCAGAACAAATTCGAATAATTTTTTAAGAGAGAGAGAGAGAAAGAAAGGGCAAGAGGAAGCTGAAGAATGTGGGAATATGAATATCTTCTGGGATTTGAATTTCAAGGAATTTTGCCGGGTAAATAACAGCTCGGCTGCCAATCACAACAAGGGATGAAAAGAGGTCAAATCAAATATGTTTTTTTTTCCCTTTTCCTTTTTTCTTTTTCTTCCATAGGGGGGTGGTCCATAGTGCACCTAGGGTCTGTTCGGCAATTCTTAGCTGTAACTGTAGTCTTAGCTGTTTTATTAGTGGTTAGCTGTTGAACTAGCTATTAGCTGTCATGAACGGTACGTAACTGTCAGCTGTTTATTTGGTTGAGTGTTCGGTAAAGTTAGCGGTTTGGTTAGCTGATTGATGTAAAATGACATAAAAGGGCATATTATTATTATTTATTATTAAAAATAAAGGGATCAAATCGGGATCAAATGCCTAAATAATTCCAACAGCTAGCCTTTGGAGTTGAAAGGCTAATTTTATTAGCTTTTGCAAAACACTACTCTAAAAGCTAACGACTACTACTAAAGGCTAGTTACCGAACATAATAAATTAGAATAGGTAGTGGTTTGGCTAGTTCAAACCACTAACAACTACCCAAAACTGATTGCCGAACACGCCCCTAGTCTTCTAGCTAAGCTCAATTGTTAGAATTCTCACACATCTGACTTCGAAGTTGGGGATTCGAATCTCGTTATTGTTAATTTCATAACTCAAAGGTGGTAATGATGTTATAAGCGTTTGGGTAACATGGTACTAAGATTGTGGCTTCATTGCATGTTCAAACAAAGTGTATCTCGTTCAGGTACACAACGTCAGCACAAGTGTTACTTATGGACTATGGTGGCCAAATATGCAAGCCAATTCGACCTGTCCTGACACGATTAAGCTCACCGATCAAACTCGTTTACTAGCTCGGTTTAGTGTCATTATACTTGATTTGGGTAATTGGGTTGTAGGTTGAATTGGTTTGAAAATATTAGTTATAAGCAGATCTGTTAAGAGTATAACCTACATGTGAGTGTCCCACATCGAAAGAATGGAAGAGATGAGATTAGCATATAAATTGATAGGTTACTCTACCTAACACCAATTAATTTTTAGATGAAATCCCATTGAACTTGTGTGCAGTCTACTCTTTTTGTATTTAAAATGGTATCGGAATTGAAAGGAGTGTTAAGAGTACAATTCCGAAAAATAGAAATTCTTTCAATATTTTGTGGGAGCAGATATGCAAAATAAGAGACACCCAAAATCGCGAGCCTCACATAGTTCATACCCTTTTACAGCTAGTATGATATTATGGATCAACTAACTTTATTCGTAACCAAAAAATCTCCATAAAAACGGTTACTTTCAAGTTGTCAATACCTTTCCCTTTCATAGTCTCATCCTCTAACTTGGCTTCTTTTTTTTTTATCGTTATTATTCTACGTAGTTTATTGAATGGCTCCAGCTAGTGTACGAACTTTTCCTTTTTACTTTTTATCTGTCTAGCTTTTCTTTAGCAAAATTCTAGTATGCCGTGTATGCGCCTCCTCAGACGGTCAGACCTTATTAATTCATTACCCAAGATTTGAATTAGGTGCAAATCTCTCTTTTATATGCTGCTGAAGTGTGGACCTAATTATCTGATGTCACAATCCTGCACTTCCATTTGTAAAATTAGGATAACATCTGCGATCCCGAAACGCCATATATGACCCCTATATGTATGTCATAGGACTATGATTGGATTATACTTGGTGTAATATATACAATTATGTCTTTGTATCTATCTTTTTCCTCTCTCTCGGGCCCCTTTAGATTTCATAGGGGTAGTATGGATGCGGGGGAGAAGAGAGAAATAGACACAAAACATATTTGTGTATATTACACCATGTGTAAGCCTAGCATTAGTCATATGTCATATGACTCATATACTTCATGCTATTGCATTACTTGACCCGTCCCACCAATTATGTTTGAGGTTGTCGGCTTAAGTATGGAATTGAAATTCTAGGCAATGATCCACATATTACAAATGGTTCCTATTCGGCTATTCTCTAGAATAATAATCTCTTCCGTCACTTATAATGTCATACTCTCTTTTAGATTCAGTTTTTACTAGGTCTCTTTATCGAGTCTGTCTACAAGATTCGCTTTGTTGGCTTACCTAATATATGTGGTTTGTACAATTGTACGCTATTGCATATACTAGCGGGGTTATCCATTGGACACTCAAATAATATTGCTCCAGACTCCTCGTATCAAAAAAATAAAAAAAAAAATTGATAGAAAGGAAAATAGCTAAGTATAGTAATGGTAATTGCAATGGTAATGGTGGTTGCATGGAAGTTTGCCTAGAAGAAGAAGGAAGCTAAGGAGGATGAAATCTAAGGGTAGGCATAAATGCATAAGGATTGGCATCGTATTCTATTTCTTTAGTCTAGTTGAAGCAAACAACAACAAATGGAAATATGATCCTCTTAGATCCATATTCCTGCAATTCCGTAGTTGGCACTCGGATGCAATTCACATGGACCACAATTTCAGTGAACGCACAGATTAATAGCATCTCTTTCTCCTCATTTCCTCCTGCTCTTCTCATTCAGTAGTATTTGGGAAAAATTGGAGAGGCTAGTACTGAAGGGGATCGAGTTCTCAACAAATAATATGGGCAGTAACTCCCAACCTTTCCCCTCCAAACCAAACAGGATGATGAATTTTTTTTTTTTTTTTTTTTTTTGAAAGGGCAAGATAATCAGGTAATCTAAAGATTAACCTAAGATGTCCTTTACCAATAAATTGGTAATGGACTGGTCAAATGGGGATGACCAAAACCGTAATGTATTACAGGAGTGCCCAAAGTGCGCCAGATAATCCGCCACTGTGTTTGCCTCTCGGAAGCAATGTAGGACCTCTACTTTGTCGAAGAAATAGAGGTCCTTTTTGGTGTCGATGAGAATGTTCTCTATCTCCTACGGGATGTGCCACTCCGCACGAATAGCTTTGATGACGGTCAGGTTATCCCCTTCAATAGTGATGTTCCTAATTCCCTTAGCTCTCGCCAGTTTAACCCCTTCTCGCAATCCAATAGCTTCAGCCATAAGTATGGACGCAGAACCACAGGATCGAGCCCCCATGAATAGCACTTCTCCAACGTCATCCCTGAGCACAAAACCTGCTGCCGCTGCCAAATTATTTATTTTAGATCCATCGAAATTTAACTTTACATAATCTTTCCTTGGGTGAGACCAAACAATATCTGGTCGGGGTCCTTTCTTAACGTGCTTAGAGCGAAAGACACCTCTAGTATCAAAGTCAAAACTTTTTTTAGATAGTGACTTCCATTCAGTAAAACTAACATTAACCGAGATAGCTATTTGAATTGGGCTAGTAGTTGAATTATCAAATTGAACTTTGTTCCGCGCAAACCAAAATAACCACCAAGTCATGATAAGCAGAATAAAGTTCCATTCTGAAAGTTTTTCTCTCAAAAAGTTAAGACTTTCTATGATTGACAAATCGGGACTGACATCCACTTGCAGCGTTGCCCCGCAAAGAAGTTCCACTTCCTTTACGGTATGTAAAAAAGCAGGACAATGGAAAAAAAGATGATATTTATCTTCAATGTGGAAATTACAAAAAATACACTCTTGGGGAAAGAAAATATGACTTTGTTGGAGTCTCTGTTTTGTTGGTAGACCATCAAGACAAAATTTCCAAAGAAAAATTTTAATCTTTGGTGGAATATTAATATCCCAAATCCAACTAAAACCACATTTCTGTTTATAAGAGTTCTGTAATCCTTGGGCAATCCAAGTAGCTGATTTACAGGAAAATTCCCCATTACTAGAGTAACCCCAGTAGAACTTATCAGGAACGTCATTATGAGGAATTGGAATTTCTAATATTGCTTGGATTGTGTCCATAGAAACAATTTTGGCAAGCATTGCAGTATCCCAGCATCCTGTAGCCGAGAAAAAACATTTAACCGGGATGGCGAGGTCATAAAGAGGATCATCCGAGAATTCATTATGGAACATATCTTTAAGTGGAACTTGCGAGACCCAAATGTCGGTCTAGAATTTAACTGTTTCGCCATTACCTATTTGCCAACGAATACCTTGTCTGAACAAATCGCGTACTTCCAGCAAATGAGACCATTGCCAGAAGTTTATGGTACCTTTAGTAAATTCTAAAATGTGTTCTCCTTTTAGGTACTTGTTGTTAACTAATCGTACTCATTTACTATCTGGGTCCTTAAGTATTTTCCAGATAAGTTTCATTTGCATTGCCTGATTAACTGCCTCAGCTTTCCGAAGTCCCAGACCACCCATATTTTTTGGGCGGCAGACTTTGTCCCAACCTATAAGATTAGGCGATTTGCTATCGGGAGGTTTATTCCATAGAAAATTTCTGTTGACTTTATCTAGTTTATTCAATGTAGCAGTAGGTAATGAAAAACTTTGCATTGTAAATATGGGTGAAGCTGCAAGATTTGCTTGAATAAGGGTTGCCCGACCTGCTAGAGACAAGGAATTTGCCCTCCATTTGGCAAGATGAGCTTGTGTACGATCCAGGACATCATTAAAAGTTTGTTCATTTACCCTAGTGTTAATAATATGGCAGCCAATATATTTATCTAAACTTGAAGAATGGCTCATAAGCAGAATACCTTTGAAGGCATCAATTGTAGTTCTGGAAATATTCTTGGTACATTGAAAAGCCGATTTTTCAAAATTAATTTTTTGGCTCGACATTTTGCAATATTGATCGAGAATCTTCTTAATGATATGACAACTCTGATGTGATGCTTCTGCAAAAATCATAGTATCATCTGCAAAGATTAGGAAAGGAAGTTTTTCCGCCCCTCTACAAATTTTAATCCCGATACGTTTTGGCGAAAAATCACTTTCACGCTGAAGTCTGCGAGCAAGTACTTCCGCATAGAGGATAAATATGTACGGAGAGAGCGGGTCACCCTATCTTATACCTCGGGAAGGGATAAAATTAGGTCCCGACGCATTATTAATAAGAACAGAAAATGAAACTGATGAAATGCATTCTTTAATCTAGTTAATCCAAGTATAGTTGAAACCAAATTTCTTAAAAACCTCAAAAATGAAGTGCCCGTGTAATCTATCATAGGCTTTTTCCATGTCCAACTTAATACCCAGCCAGCCACTTTTTCCTTTTTTTAATCGGAAAGAGTGAAAAACTTCATGCACAATCAGGATATTATCCTGAATACACCTGTCTGACACGAAAGCACCTTGCAAGGGACGAATAAGTTTATTTAGTACTGTTTTAAGTCTATTGGTAAGAATCTTTGAAATAATCTTATAAATAGAGGAGCAAAGGCTAATAGGTCTAAAATGATTTGTCGCCATAGGGTTATCAATTTTTGGGATTAAGGCTATAAAGGTCTGGTTTATTTCCTTTAACATTTTTTCAGAGAAAAAGAAAGCCTTGACAGCACGGATAACAGAAGGGCCAATGATATTCCAATAATTCTGAAAAAACGCAGCTGGGAAACCGTCTGGTCTCGGGGACTTGTTTGGTGTCAATAGAAAGACAGCCTCCTTAATTTCATCATTTGTGACTTCTTGAGTTAATTTAGCATTATCCTCATTGCTTATTTCAACACCAATATCTTGGAGATTTATCTCCGGATTAAGTGAGCAATTGTTATCCTTTATAAAACGCTCCTTAAAATCTTTGGTAATCTCAGTAGTAATGCTAGCAGGATCTGTGAAGTGAAAACCATCTTTGCTTTGAAAATCAATAATTTTTTTTCCTGTTTTTTCGAATTGTTGCTTTGGTTTGAAAATACTTAGTGTTTCGGTCTCCTAATACGAGATTCTTTTCTCGTGATCGTTGGAACCAATAAGTACGATTGAAATTAAATTAAATTATTTTGAGCCTGAATAAGTCTGGCATTTATAGGAGATTTGCAAAGCTTGCTTTGTACATTGATAATCTGACCTTCAACTTCTTGAAGTTGACAAGTTACATTATTAAACTTGAGTTTTGCCCATTTCTTTGAGAGCAGTTTCAAGTTTTTAAGTTTTTGCAGAAATTGATACATTTGAGAACCGTTATGTCTAGTAGCCCAAGCTTTTCTGACTAAAGAATCATAGTCCATATGCTTAATCCAAGCTAACTCAAATTCAAAGGGGGGAGGGTTAAAGTTTGACCTGGAATTTAAGCAAAGTATAATAGGAACATGATCAGAAGTACTAAAATCATGATGTGAAATATGTATTAAGGGAAAGCATGATAAACTTGAGGAAGGAACCAAGACTTTGTCAAGTCTTTCTAGTACATTATTTGTGCCTGATCTTTTTTTTCTCCATGTAAAAGTACCACCAACAAAAGGGATATCCAACACATTGGCATTGAATTTGAAGGAGTTCAATCTGTCAAACCTATTTTGAGTTGGAGTTGTACCCCCAAGTTTTTTAGTTCCTTTACCTATCTCGTTAAGATCACCCATTATAACATAAGGCACTGTCAAATTGCTGCAATAAACTAACAGATCAGACCAAAGCTGGTTTTTATATGCGGATTGTGCTGGAGCATAACAGAATATAACAACTAGAGGTTGAGAATTTGTATAATCTTTAAGAAGCAAAGCGATAAAACGCACATCTTTACATAAAATAGCTACATCAACAAATTGAGATTGCCACATAACCCAGATACCTCCTGAAAAACCTACACATGGGACGAAATCAAAGCTAGAGAAGCCAAAATGATGAACAATAGATTGAGAAGGCTCATACTGTACTTTAGTTTCAGCAAGAGCAATCAAATGGACTTGATGAAGTTTGCAAAAAAGTTTAACTTCTTCACCAACATTTCTTCTACCCACCCCCTAACATTCCAAAAGGAAATTTTATCCATAAAAAAAAATCTATTTAGATAGTATTAGTAGACTTTAAATGGCCTCTCACTCCAAACTGAGAGTCTATCCTGAGAATGACCAAAGCTAGACAAAAACTAACCATTGCCCATATCATGATAGTGCACCTTATCTTTAATGATATTCCAATCAATTGAGACTTGGTCATTAGAGCTTTAGGAAATGAGATTTTACCTAACATTTTCTTTCGTAGATTAGTCCCAATAAAGTAATTCATTTCATTAACAACCTGTGGAACATACTCCACAAGAAGTCCCTCAAGGAGGGAGCCAGAAAGGAAGTCAATATAAGAGTACTTATGACTGAATTTAACATCACCAACATGAGATATAACATAGCTTAATATATCAATTCTATTAGTAGAGTTCATTGGAAATTCCATAACTGGGTCCTTCTCCATTACCACAGGCTTGAAACCACAAAAAGCCATAAAGCAATAGTAGTAGATTCTTAACACAATAATGAAGGTTAACGCTAGATAAAAGAAGTGATAACGAGCAAGATGTAACCTGCAAGGCATATGCCTTATGTTGCCGTCAAGAGGGCATAGAAGATCACTAGAGACCACAGAAAAAAACCTACCCATCATGCTTTGAGAGCACCACCGTGCTTGGTAGCCAAGTACCAAAACCACAGACTTGAAACTGCAAGGCATAAGCCCTATATAGCCGTCAAGAGGGCGAAGACAGTCACTGCAAGGCATATGCCTTAAATAGCCGTCAGGAGGGCAGAGAAGATCAATGTAGACCAAAGGATAGTACTTTCCCACCATGCTTTGAGAGTAACAAAGAACTTTCCAGTCAGGTTGCAAAGCTAAGAGCTTGGAGCTAGAACCTCCTACAAATAGGAAGTCGTGGGATTGACAGTATCTCAACTCAAAGAAGTTGTTGAGACCAGTAATGGCATTTAAAGTCCTCAAGTAGAGAGACAAATGTGAAATAAAAAAAAAACCACCAGGTGAGCAGAAAGAACCATCAAAAACATCAACAAGAAGTCGGACCACCCACCCCAATATTCGGTGTAATTGCCAGCTTGAATCTCAAATTTCAGCTCCCAAAGTTGAGCCAAAAGGTAGAGCAAGCAGAGGTAGTTATCGTCTTCGACAAAAGAAAGGCACGCAGTACTCAAAAACTTACTGGAAGCAGCATATAAGCAAGAAAAACAGGAACAAACCCCAAAGGTTTCAGAGAGGTAAAGCATTGAGAGGGTAGGAGGGATATTATGTGGCTGAGAGTGAAATCTAGAGTTTATCAAAATTTCCCTAAATTCAGTAATGGGAAACCAAATTAGGATGTGAAAGTACTTCAAAGATGATGAGAGATGACTAATAGCAACAAATATATGCTTAATTGGATGATTATTACTAATGGGAGGAAGAGAAATTTGTAGCTGTAAATTGGATCTAGGGTCGATAACAATAACCCCAAAATACAGATATGACATAGCAGTGGTGATTGAGGAAATTTGGGGCTGAATCGAAATTTTAGGGTTTAGATAAAAACCCCCAAATATCGCATAACTAGGCAATTCAGATAGAATAACATACTTTAATTCTTTTAAGTACCTGAACAGCAGTTGGGATTGACTGATTTGGGTGAAACCCCAAAGGAGGTGGACAATAGCATTAACATACAAAGGAGCTGGAAATGAAACAATTTTGAGTTGGTGAGGGGAGATTTGGGGAAGTGATGTAATTGTAAGAGGATTTCTTGAGGAGAAATCATGATAGGAGCTGATTTGTGCTGTGAGAATTTGATGAATTTGGTGGATTTGGGGCTGAGAATAGGGGCCGGGTGGTCTGGGTTTCTTTGGGAGCTTTTTCCTCACTTTCTCTCTCATATTCTACAACATTGGTCAAAGATCCAGGATGATGAGATTTAATCCTACTCTACAATTTTTCCTTTTCCCACTCATGACTTCAGTGTGATTACTTTTATTTCTCTACTCCATCTAAATCTCATTTCCACTTTTTATTTTAGGTTCTTTCATATTCTCCTTTTTTGTTTCCCATTTGATATCAATTTTTATGCTCTTACCCCCAAGTTGGGAACATTGGCCATTGGGGCACTCGTGACTTGCACCCCATATGCAACTCTTTCTGTCCCCTCCTTTTCCGCGTAATTCAAACTATACAAGGGTAAAAGGGGGGCATAGGTTGCGAAACAAAACTCGTTTTGGTTTTTGTACAACAACATATTAGAAAGAAGATTTAGGTTTAGATGGAGTATTATTTTTCCTTTTGGGTAAGTTCTCCCTGTTGGGCTAGTAGAGCGCTTGCCCAAACCCATTAAACCAAATTTTTTTAAAGGGTCTCTAGAACAACCCCCAAATTTCGTACCCCATTAAGCCTCCAACTTAATAAAACTAGTCTATTGGGATCAAGCCCAATAGTATCATAGTGGAAAGATGCGACTTTTGGTGAAGTAACTCACGTCATTATGCAACATTAAGAATTTAACTCACATCATTATGCAACATTAAGAAATTAACTTACGTCAATACATTACTTTAATACTAGTTTTCATGCCCGTGCGATGCATGAGATCTTGTTTATCATGCACACTTTGTTATTAGAAGAAATATGATAAATTTTTTTTAATCATATTAATATATAAAGTTGAATAATAGGAGTAGCAAAGAACACTAATAATCTTTTATCAAAATATATATATATATTTAACAAAAAAATTACATTTTTAGTGAATTTATAAATTTTTTTAGGATAATAAATATAATACTTATGTTACTTATTTCTTCTTAAAATAAAATAAAATTATTTTTAATTTTTTTTTAATCACCCATGTATTTATGGCTATTTATTACTTATCCAATGCTCATATTCTCCTTTTTTGTTTCCCATTTGATATCAATTTTTATACTTTTACCCCCCAAGTTGGGGACATTGGTCATTGGGGCACTCGTGACTTGCACCCCATATGCAACTCTTTTTGTCCCCTCATTTTCCATGTAATTCAAACTATACAAGGGTAAAAGGGGGAATAGGTTGCGAAACAAAACTCGTTTTGGTTTTTGTACAACAACATGTTAGAAAGAAGATTTAGTTTTAGATGGAGTATTATTTTTCCTTTTGGGTAAGTTCTCCCTGTTGGGCTAGTAGAGCGCTTGCCCAAACCCAGTAAATAAAATATTTTTAAAGGGTCTCTAGAGCAACCCCTAAATTTCGTACCCCATTAAGCCTCTAACTTAATAAAACTAGTCTGTTGGGATCAAGCCCAATAGTATTATAGTGGAAAGATGCGACTTTTGGTAAAGTAACTCACGTCATTATGCAACATTAAGAAATTAACTCACTGTCATTATGCAACATTAAGAAATTAACTCACGTCATTACATTACTTTAATATTGTGTCTTATTGGATGAAGGCTAACTAAGGGATGCTATCAAAGTAACAATTATATGGTTTGTGTGTTCTATTTTTAAAAGTACTTTTTTTTTTTTTGCAATACCGTAATTTGTAAAGTATGTAACTATCATTACTTTATAACGTTACGCTTTGAGTCAAACTATGTACGAGTAACTAATAATGTTTATACAGAAACTGAATAATGTTAAAAATTAATAAAATTCGTACCCTCAACCTTATACTAATCCGAAATGATACACATGGTCATAACTAATAAGTACCATGAGAACGTTTCTTGATTAAGGGCTCGTTCTTTTCAACTGGTAACTGAAATTGATAACTGGGAGAAACTGGACAAAACTGGGCAAAATTGGTGAAAACTGGAAAGTCTAACTGGTAACTGGTGAAAACTGGGAGAAACTGGGTCAAACTGGGAGAAACTGGGAAAAACTGAGACAAACTGAAAATTTTTATTTTTGATTGTTTTCTTATAATAATAATATTAATAAGAGTATAATAATAGCAAAATAATAATAGTAATAATATTAAATAATAATAATAATAATAATAATAATAATAATAATAATAATATTATTATTATTATATATTATTAATAGTAATAATAATAAAAAAATAACAATAATAATATAATAATAATAATATTGTTATTGTTATTATTATTATTGTTATTATTATTATTATTATTATTATTATTATTATTATTATTATTATTATTATTATTATTATTATTATTATTATTATTATTATTATTATTATTATTAGTAGTAGTAGTAGTAGTAGTAGTACTACTACTACTACTACTACTACTACTACTACTACTACTACTACTACTACAATTATGTTTAATAATTTTATGCATATATTTATTTTTATATTTTGATTAAAAATATTTTATATTTAAGTATTATGTTTAATATGTCAAAATATCAAAACTGGACTAAGGGCATGTTCTTTTCAACAGGTTTCCAGTTTTGTCCAGTTTTGCCCAGTTTTGTCCAGTTACTAGTTATAATATCCAGTTTTGCCCAGTTTTGTCCAGTTTTGCCCAGTTTGACCCAGTTTTGCCCAGTTTTATCTAATTTTGTCTAGTTTTAATAATAATAATAAAATAATAATAATAATAATAATAATTATTATTATTATTATAATAATTATATTAATAACTATAATAATAACAATAATAGTAAGACTAATAGTATATATTAATTTTTAAAATAATAATAATGATAGTATTATTATTACTATTAATATTATTATTATTATTGTTAGTATTATTAATAAATATTATTATTATTGTTATTATTACTATTTGAATAATATTATTATTATTATTATTAAAATTATTATTATTACTATTATTATAATTATTTTTGTTATAATAATAATAATAATAATAATAATTATTATTATTATTATTATTATTATTATTATTATTATTATTATTAACAGTGAAAATTAAATAATTCTCAGTTTTCCAGTTTTTCCTAGTTTCTCCCAGTTTTCCCCAGTTACCAGTTAGACTTCCCAGTTTTGTCCAGTTTCTCCCAGTTACCAGTTCCAGGTTCCAGTTGAAAAGAACGTACCCTAAACTGAGAGAAACTGGACTAAACTGGGTCAAATTGGAAAAAACTGGACAAAACTGTATTTTGTAACTGATAACTGATAAAAATTAAGATAAAACTGAACGAAACTGAACAAAACTAAAAACTAGTTGAAAAGAACATGCCCTAATTTGCAGTTACAACTTACAAACGTGCATTTTGTCATTCCACCCCCTAATAATGGACCTACTTGTTGGCTACTAGTCAATAGTCATGTAATGTAACCACACCCAAGAGTTAAGAGTCAAGAGTAGACCCAACAAATCATAAAGGTGAGAAGATTCCGTCTCTCGTGTGTGCGAGGGAGAGAATCAGAAAGCACCACTCTCTTAAGTCTCATTCTCTCTCCTCTAGTCCCTCCATTTTTGTTCAATTTTTCTAGGGTTTCAAAATTGAAAAATGGCGACACAGGGTCAAGGAGGGCAGATGATTGACCCAGCAGTGTTAGATGACATTATACAGCGTCTATTGGAGGTTCGTTTTGCTCGACCCGGCAAACAGGTCCAATTATCTGAGTCTGAGATCCGACAACTCTGCCTAGCTGCCCGTGAAATCTTCAGCCATCAACCCAATCTCCTTGAACTACAAGCACCCATCAAGATTTGCGGTATATCTCTCTCTCTCTCTCCTCTTTTCATTATTCGACATATTGGGTTTTGTTTTGCTCTAATAAAAATTGAAATAAAAGAGGAGAGATAACTTTTATGTTGCTAGGGTTGAATTTTGAAATTCTGAGCCTATAGTTGAATATTTTTTTGGGTTTTTATTTTTATTTTTATTCCGTTGATCAGTGGAGGAGCTGGTTGTGGTGAAATTTTGACTGTGCAATTTCTCTTAATGGCATTGAGAGTTAGATACTTAGTTACTACAATTTCATTTGATTCAAATTGGGTTACTTTAAGTGGTTGGGGGAAGTTAGGTACATTGTTAAGCTAAGGGAAAACACTGAAACCAGTGATATTCTTTTGGGGTGAGTGTGTTGGGTAAAATTCAATTTTGTTTACTTTTTATTCCCAAAATATGAGTTAGGTAGTGGAAAGTTAGGTACCTAGGTTATCTTCACCTACTAGCCAAGAGACTTGGTTTTTTTTGGTGAGAGGACAATGGATTGGTTTTGTAACATTTATGTGTTACAGCAATTGGTGGCTGGTAATTTTACTAGGGGAACATTGGAGTAGGATACATTGAATCATCATTGCATTTGGGACGGAACTGTTTGCTTGAGATAGAGAAAGGGGACTATAATTTTTGAGACAGACTCGCTAGTGTGTGCAATAACAAGGGTTTTGAACTTGATATAGTAAATGCTGTATATTTATATGGTGCTTGGGGTTGCTTTGGCTTCGGAGGTGGCTTAATCGGAATCAATATAGCAGTTTGTACTGAAGTACAAGGAGGCAAAATATTAAAGGTGGAGATTGAAGAGGAAAAAAAGATAGTCTTCATTGTGACATTATCTTTGGAAATTGGCACCCGCGTGAAATTTCACCCTTGAATCATCTTGTTTATGTTTTTTTAGTTGAAGACTGATTTTTCTTGTGGCATCTGTGACTTTTGTACCTTATTGTAGGGAAATAGGGTATTAAATAATTCGACTTCAAAGCATATTTTTTTGGAACTTAACATGATTTGGAATTTGGATAATTGGTGAATGGTGATGCTCTCAACTCCGTTGACGCTTTGGTTTCCTTCTTCTGTATTGGAGGCTTAATAAAGTTGGAAGTATGTGATTTACTAAGGAATAGAAAGGTTGTTTGACCACTGCTTGTCATGGAATAGCGTTTGCAACACTTGGCATTAGGGTTATGGTTTGTTTACTGGGCTTAAGTGAAGTTTGTTTATCTCTATGACATTGGATGCTTTCTCTTTATTCAAATAATTTTCGCGGATATTCTTTCTTGTGTATTCCTTATCTGTTTACTTTCTATATTACTTATGCCCCATTTGGATTTTTCAGCCTAGTTAACTATTGTATATATGACAGTTTCATTTTTCATAGCCCACCATGTTTAATGACAGGATATTATCATTAACTATTTCCTTGGCCGTTTTTTGTCGGTGTGTGGCCTTGTAAGTGGGTGGGTTTTTTTCTTTTCTTTCTTTTTCTTCTGGTGTGTTGGGTTGGATTTGGAACTTTAGAGCTCCATACAAGTATTTTAGATGTATACGCACAGCCCTAGAAGTGGCTTCTCGCCTTCTCCTGTTTGTAATTGTTGAAATTATGCTTGAATTCGTTCGTTGGGTCCATGAATGTTGCTTAAGATGTGGCTATTAGAACTATGGCTCAAGCGCTTAATTTGGCTTTCCTATTTTGTGGGTTTGATGTCATTTCATTGGTCATGGTAGCTTCAATTTCATTAAGGAATGCCCTTTGCTGGCCGGGGTTTGTCCTCAAGACGCCTTTTGCTGTGCTATTCTAGACTAATAAAAAAATTGGATTTTTTTAGCAGGGAATGATAAATTTTCTTCCACTAGATCCTTAAGCTATCGTGAGATGTCTCTTGCTTTCCGACCCTGTAGTACTCATTAATTGTTTCACTTTTCTGAAAGTGGTTTTTTCTGGCATTTGAGAAAACTGATAAACTACCAAAGCCCCTTTGGTCATATAGTCTAGTGTGTGGACAGGTTTCCTGGAGGTGTTACTCTGGCTTACGCTTGATCTCCTATTATTTCCTCACTTTCTGTTTCTCGTTCTCCACATTTTCCACTTGAGAGGAGTGACTAGTGAGACTTCTTGTTGGGACTGGAACTGTATTTCCTAAGGAGGATCCCGTCCTACCATTCCTTGCTGGAAATAAAAAAATGAAGGGTTGGTTTGCCTTTCTTTAGATCACTAAGGGGATAATCTGAATCATCGATAATCTTCCAGAGCGGTAAATTATCAAAAACAAAACTTCAAGAGGTAATCTCCTACTAAAGTCCTACATCCTCTAGGGGCTTCAGGGATTGTCAGCCAGGTATTTATTATATAGCTTCGAGCTTATGAGGCGTCTTTGGTGTACAAGAGAAGATGCTTAGTTCATACTAAAGTAACTCAGCATTGCAATAGAAGCTAACAATTTATTTTATGTAGGGCATATCTTCAGTACCCTGTCTGTTTGCTGCCATCAGTGTATACTTCAAAGAAGTACAAGTTTAGTCAGTTGTATCTTGTAACTCAAATTAGTCTTTTGTTACATTTAGATGTGCATATATGGCTTCGGCATCAAGTCAGAAATTGAATTAACATGAGACGTTTTTTTTGCATCTAATTAGTAGCTACATAAGTGTCAATTCTCTTTTTCCTATCCTGACTAGGATTACTTGTTTATCATAGATCACCAGAATGCCCATTTTAGTGCTTATGAAGAGTCCTTTAATATGGATAGTCATTATTTGGTTTGGTTTCCTCTGAAATTTAGTGTTTAAAAGAACATCTTTGCATCAATATTACAGGTGATATTCATGGGCAATACAGTGATCTACTGAGGCTTTTTGAGTATGGTGGTTTCCCTCCTCAAGCTAATTATCTATTTCTGGGGGACTATGTTGATCGTGGCCGGCAAAGTCTGGAAACAATTTGCCTTCTCCTTGCGTATAAAATTAAATATCCAGAAAACTTCTTCCTTCTAAGAGGAAATCATGAATGTGCTTCCATTAATCGAATATATGGATTTTATGATGAATGCAAGCGCCGGTTTAATGTGAGACTTTGGAAGACTTTTACAGATTGCTTCAATTGTCTTCCTGTGGCGGCTTTAATAGATGACAAAATATTGTGCATGCATGGTGGTCTTTCTCCAGATCTAGAAAGCATGGACGACATTCGAAACTTACCTCGCCCCACTGTTGTGCCTGATACGGGCCTGCTTTGTGATCTGCTCTGGGCCGATCCTGGTCAAGATGTTAAGGGCTGGGCTATGAATGATAGAGGGGTTTCGTACACCTTTGGCGCTGACAAGGTATCAGAATTCTTGGCAAAGCATGACTTGGACCTTGTCTGCCGTGCACATCAGGTTATTAACCTTCATTATTGTCCCTCCTATCTGGTTCTTGGTAATTAAATTACTTTATTTTTTGCTGAAATCCTTTGTTTGGTTTAGGTGGTAGAGGATGGTTATGAATTCTTTGCCGATAGGCAGCTGGTTACCATATTTTCAGCCCCCAATTACTGTGGTGAATTTGATAATGCTGGAGCAATGATGAGTGTTGATGAAAACCTGATGTGCTCGTTTCAGATTCTCAAGCCAGCTGAAAAGAAAAATAAATTTTTGATGTCAACAAAAATTTGATACAGGATCGTTATGGTACTTGGTGGTTTGACAGGGTAAGCCTGATATTTTCTAACTCTACCTTTGGCTTGATTTTACACATGATTTCAGTTCTTTATTCTTGTCTGCTCATACTGTTTATTGTTTGCATGTCGGGATAAGCAAGATTTTATTTATTTATTTATTTTAATTAATGCCGGTACCTAATTATGTTGCATAGTCTAGCTGTTGAACATATTTTCGAGGTTATCACATCTTGTCTTTGTTCAAGACTCTAAGAGTGGCCTTTATGTGGTTCCCAGTTATGTCGATTGAAGTATCTATGAATACCTTTTCTCGTTAGACTTTATGTGGCTCCCAGCTGACCGGTGCCACAGTCTCCTTAACAGCATCATGTTTAACTCTTTGATTGTGGACCCACATGTTAATTGTTTTCATGTGGCTCTCAGTTGACAAGTGCTTCCAACTTTCAACACTAAGGGGCCGTTTGGATTGGGGTAATGATTAAGGGGGGTAAATGGAGCAAATTAAAGTATAAAATAGTAAGGTGAAGTGGTGATGAGGGTAATGATTAAGGGGGGTAATGGAGAAAATGAAGGAAAATGGGGGAAAATCATTACCCTAGGGGTAGGTGGGTTTCTATTATCCCCCAATTGGGGGTGATCATCACCATCCTTCTCACAAAATATAATCCCCACTACCTCACATACCTCCCATTTTAGCCTAAAAATTCATTCCATTACCCCCTTAATCATTACCCCAATCCAAACATCCCCTAAACTTAACAATGATGTTGGGGCTGAGCAGTAGTTTTCGTGATTGGACTTAGTCATTTGAAGGTAGAAAAAGATAGAAGTTCACGGTAAACAAAAATATAAAGAACAGGATTGTGGTCCCCTTATCTGATCCTGTGTGGGTATGCAGCCCCGCTTTGATGGATTTGAATTGCATAGGGAGATAGTTTAGTACTAATATTTTTTCTCCTGGATGGCTTAGAGTTCTCTTGCAATGCTTGTGTTTTGCAGAGAATAGTGGATGAGGTCTAGCATAGATTTTGGTGAATGGGGGGCAAATCTGACACATCAAAGATGGGTCTCAAAAATGCAATCTTGAGTCTTTAGAGCTCTCCACTTACAAATATGTTGTCATCTCAACTCTGCTCTATCAATTGCTTTATCATATCTCTTGGTTTCTATGGACCTCGAAGCTCAAGTTGCCTCTATCTTCCATTTTGAAATTGAGACAAAAGAATCCTGATAGCTAAGATGCTACCTCACCTGCCATCTCTGGTATAATGTGTATGTTCTTGCTTTTCTTTGGAGTAATTCAAGATAACTCTAGTACTGGTGACCTGGCTAGGATTTGAATTTTTTTGTTTTGTCTTTGTAAGGTCTAACTTTCTGCTGTTTGTGCTTTATGAAAACTTCTTACTCAATAGGAAACTTAATTGACAAGCAGACACTGGCCACAATACTAAATTGCAGATTCAGATTCCAGAAACAAGAGGGAGGTGGGGAATTTAGTAACCCAGTTCCTGGAATTCTTTTCCCAGACCCTGCCCTTGGTGGGATACTTCCTGGGTGGTTTTGTTTTGCTTCCTGGACTTTTTTCACTTGCAAGACGACTAAACTACTCAAATTACAATTGTACAATAATGGATGATTTCATGGTTGTAATTAATGGGACTAGAGAGGAAACGGATAATTAAAAGAAGAGTAACAAATTAGTTTTGTGCAATTTCTAGTAAGAAAATCCTAGACTCGATTTACTCGTTTTTGGTAAGGCATTTTTATTTGACGAAGGTCACAACTGCATTCTCATATTTGTTAGAATTTCCAGTTTTATTTTGGCTTTGGAGTGATAACTTTACATTTTCTTTCCAACTCTTTTCTCTTCCATTGCCATGCTGAGAGGTAGATATGTGACTTAAGAAAAATCCCCTGTGACTGCCGCACGGGGAAGCATTACATTTATTCATTTCCAGGAGAAGCTGTTTTCAGCAGGAACAAATCCTCAATAGCTCTCCGGTCAAAGAAAAAACCCCTCTATAGCTCTTAAGCAGTGTTCTGTGAAAGTGGAATGGGGGACTAAATGCTTGAAGCACTTACCATAGTGGGCAATTTCCTCTATGATAAATAACTGATGGACTAACTTTAGGGCCCATGGGATTAGTTGGGCAAAGCCAGGATATCGTGTTATCTGAAAAAAAAAAAGAAGATAAATAACGGATGGACCATGAGGCAATGCTTGATTAAACATTACAGTATATTTCTGTATATGGACTCTTCCTCTCAGCATATGGACAAACCTTGATGACATTTGTACTCTGGTTGGAACTAGAGATGAAATTAGTTATAAAAACTATGAGAATAGGAATTTATATATATTCTACATTGGAGGGTGTTGACTCTTGAGCAAATGCGGTGTTGAGGCTTCATTTTATTGCTGTTTGCAAACCTAGTGCTTTGAATAAGATTAGAGTTTAAAATGGTGGTCCTTGGTGTAATGCTGCTATGCATGTTAGTTGAGTATGTTTAGTATTTTACACTGAGCGTCAACCTCGAGCCAATTCAATTTATCTTTGATGACTGAAAGTTGTGCTTGTAGGGTTTTGTTCCTCTGTTTTCTTGATTTTGTGGCAAGAGTTCAGAGGTCTAACTTGTGGAACATGTGACATGGGGTCATAGTCTTTTGTTATTTATGTTTTTTTAATTAGTGTAATTACTATTGTACAGTAATTGATTTTAGTATGTATTGAATTTAATATTGTCATTGCCCCTGAGCTAAATTGGCCAATGTTAATTGACTCCGGCTGCTTTCCAGTGTTCGGGAGAACTTGCAAGAGTTAAGGCATGTTGCTGGCAACTTATTATGCAACTTTATGATGCAGAGCTGGACTTCTGTTATGTGAGCATGCAGTGTGGCATGGGAGTCTAGAAGAATAGAAGATAATGAAGTCCCACGTAGGCACATCTCTTCAACCTGGTGGCAACACCATGTAGTTTTTTTGTATATTTGTAGTGGCAGCTGTTAGCTCTAATATCCAGAAAAAAGGGCCCATTTTCGCTCCTTTATTAGCAATTTACTCCATAATTTAGTCAGCTGCAACAAGCTATCCTCGATAACTAGTGTAATTTGAGTGGGTCTGATAATTTGCAAGGGCTTGTGAATTCACATTCATGTGCCATGAGTTTAGTTTGGCTGTTTATCCTCCTTAATGAGTGCGCTATTGATTTGACTGTGTTCAATATCACGCTGGCAAGGTTTGGTTTGAACTTTGAAAAAAATTATTGCTTGTAATTTAGAAAAAAATGTACTGTATTCACCAGATTTACATTCCTGCTAGGTAAGTCCATGATCTCTAACTGTTCGGTCTTGGAGATCAACAATGGCACAGGTTTTTATATCTGGGACCAAGCTCTTTGGTTGCTTGACCTTGCAGATTCAAATTGACCTGAACTATATGACATTGTACGCAGTGTGAATGGTGTACTGAGATGTTAACACTGTAAATTTTGCTGCTCTGTATGTTGAATTGTGTTTATGTTCATCCTACATGTTTGAGTGGAACACCCTAAACAAGGGTTTTGTAAATGTTCCTGGCATGAATTCAGTGAGTTATTGTACTAGTTAGAAAGCAAAATACCAGCTTAACTCCCAGGTTACTATCCGCAAAATCATACCAGATACCATCATAAGCAGCTAGTCCAGCCAATGCGTATGCTTACTACTTGAGTTTGGTGTTGCTAAATATAGGGATTACTTCGGCTTTTAATCATCTAGACAGAAGAAGAAGATACGACTCGAAGCTCTTCGACCTTCTCTTTGTTTCCTTATCCCTGATTTGGAAGCGTTGCAGGAGAATAAAGCGAAAGCACATGCTTGAAAAAGAATGGCTGCAGCATTTTTATTTGAAACAACAATGACAACAAATCAACATCAATGAAAAAAAGTAGACTTTAGTTGCTTGTTGCCTAGGCACACAATAGCCCTTTAGCAAGCAATTTGGGGGCTAGGGATGGAGGTCTCTTCTAGCTACTTCTGTCTTGACCCAGTTACAATGAGCTGCGATCAAAGTTACATATGTGTGAAGGATGACTGTGCCAAAACTATGAGCTGCTGCTGAACACATTAAATTATGTTTAACGACTCCTCGAGCAGCCTGTGAACCCTGAAAGAAGACCCGACTTTGATGAATGGAAATGAGATGGTCGTGAACTCCTTTTACGCCTCATTTTCTTATTATTCTCAATATATCACCCACCAAATGCAGGGAACCAGTAACAAGGACCTGATAGAATTAACAAACTCACAGTTATGTAGAGTATGAAACTATCAATCATTTAATCATACAACATGTGTATATTGACGCAAATGCTTATAAAAGTGTAAATTCAGTAGTTACGACTCATGAGTGATGACAAGCTTTACCTGAAAGCGAACATGTTGGTTTCGGCGGACATTATCCCTGAGCCATTTGATAGCCAAGGGAAGTGTGGGAAAGACTTTGCTGTTTGCACCGCTAATAACATGTTTGTCGAGTTCTTCTTTAGTTTCTTCATAAGTAATGTCCACATCCTTGGTATGCCCACCTAACATGTTGAAGTTATTCTTAACTACACAAGGTCTAAAGTTCACTTGCACCCACCTAGTAGATTAAACATTATCTCGATGTCCAATGATTCATTTTTATCCCCCCTCATCAACCACATGAAAGCTACAAAAGGAAGGGTACCTTTTTCAGCAGTAATGAGATTTTCCCACACTTTCTGGAGGGCCAATTGCCACGATAAATCAACTTGCAAATCTGGCTGTGCCACATTAGTAACGACTTTGTTGTACACTGATATATTTGGAACAAAGAGCGCTTGCTTAAATTGAACCCCTGATAGAATAAACTTTGGTAAGATAAATGAACATACAAAACCTTCAGAATTAGGAGCTCAATAAAAAGCATAAAAGTGACTTGAGTACTCTTAAGAGTCTATGGTGCAAAAGCCCAACTCAAAAGTAAAGAAGCTAAGTTTCAGAAAGAACATGATCCCAAGGCATTTGACTAATTAAGTACGACACATGAATTCAACAAAGAGAATGTCAAACCACCTTCCACACAACTTAACAAAAACCTGCGAAAATTGAAGAGAAAGCTCTCCCTAATACATGGAAATGCTAAGATAAGGGAAGAAAGGCAGACTCTGGAAGGATCTGGTCTTATTAGAACCAGAAACACGGTTATATCTTTCTGAACCCTGGTTTTGCACTGTCGTTCTAGAATGTGTCAACCAGGTAGCAAGGTAATGAGCTCTTAACATGTTATACCATGAACCATTCTTTACATACAGCATAAGCTAGAAAATATATAGCTAGATTTAGAAACAATAAGCTCAGACAATCACCATGATTTGCGCATGTTTTCATCAAGCGTGGCAGAAGCAACTGAGGATCTCGCACTGACATACAATTGAAGAGCAATATCTGCATGTTCATGTATAGCAAATTAGTAACATAGTTTATTAATTTCACTTGGAAAATATGTCTGACCAGCAGAAATATCAACAGAGTCCTCAGCTCATATTCTCAAGTGGCTATTTCTTTCTCTTTCCTTTTCCTTTTCTCCTTTCCCTCTTTAAGATTCCCACAACCACATAGTAATAATTAACTTGATTACTTGAGCAGGTGAACCAATTTGGTTTCATGCTGTAAAACACCCAAAAAGTGGAAGCATATGAGATTGCGTAAAATTTCTTGAAGAGAACATTATCCACCGTCAATTAAACTCCACAGTTCAAGACTGACTTGTGTGTGCCTTTGTTAAAAAATTAGACAAAAGCTTTTGGATGGTTGATTTTATAAGTTATAGCCACCGAAATCCCAATAAATTTCTCACTGCTGATTAAGCCCCACCATTGAAGAATATGTATTACAGAACGAGGAAGTACCTATTACCTGAGCGGTAAGTTATAGCCACCGAAATCCCAATAAATTTCTCACTGCTGATTAAGCCCCACCATTGAAGAATATGTATTAAAGAACGAGGAAGTACCTATTACCTGAGCGGAGTTCTTCCTTGTATTTAAATGGTGGAAACTTTGTGCCAATTCCTGAGGTATCCTTGGATTATCTGATGGTGAATTCTTGATGGAATTCACTACTTGCTCATCCGCTTTGATGGCGTGGGAAAACCATGCTGCACATACTTCCATGCTTTCAGGACTATGAGCTCCGTCCATATAAAAAACCAAATCTACAGAGCCTTCAGATTTGCTAAATGTATCAGAGACAATTTGGGCCCTTCCTTGAAATCTAGCGGATGTCAACCCCTTAATGAACTGCTCAGGCAATGAGTTCTGCTTCCACCATTGAAGAAGAAAATATTCAGTCAAAGAGGAGAAAATCATGAATGACCAACCCACAGTTCAATGAGACATACAGAATTTATATGGTAGGGGACTTCACTATGTCCAGTACTATGAAGCCAGGTAGAGCACAATGCCACTGCAAGACCAGCATTTACAAATTGATGTTCCCCATCAAGACCAAGTTGCAAACCATGTAGGGAGCTAGGGTCCAACGGTAATGCCACTTGAAGATTTACCTGCAATTACTTTTCGCTGATCAATCAACCACAACAAGCTAAATCTTCTAATTGTCAGGCACAATAAGGAATAAAAATACGATCTAATAAGTAGACCCAACATAATTCGAAATTCTGGATGCGCCTCATTTTCTTTTAAAAAATCCGTAATATCCAACTCTGAGGGGGTAGCTCAGTTGGTAAGATCTCTGAGATCTATTCCAGAGGTCCGAAGTTCAAGTCCACTCGGAGGTTTTCCTGATTGTTAACTTCAAAGCCCATGGGATTAGTCAAGCAAAGCTTGAAACCCATGTTATCTATAAATAAATAAAAAATCCATAATATCCGATACAAAGTAGAGAGAGAAAAAAAACCCGGATAGCAAAAATTGGTATCCCAACTGAAAATGCTACTAAGATGTGTAGGCACATAGTAACTGCTAAAAAAGTTCAGAAGGAGGTATTTTTCTTTAAAAGAAAACCCATCTTATACATCCTTTCAGTGACTTTGAGTAGGGTGGACTTAATCCCCATGAAAATATATCATACGTTGTGTTGGAAGAACCGAATTCCAAGCATACTTAATGCCTATACATTAATAGAAAAACTAGCAACTTAAACACAACACTTTTTTCCATTTAAACTAAACTAAAACAACATACAACAGTTGTACATATTTTGCCTCTATGTTTTCTCAAAACAATAAGGTACCAATTTATCACTAGTTTTCCTGGTTGCTTGCTAGCAGTCTGATTATATGGCCCGTTTGGCCTAGCTCGCACAAATTCAACTTCTCCTTCCAAATTTGTTCTTGCACTCACCATTTTCATCCACTCCCATCCCCACCCCCAACTTCTAGAAGTTGAAATAAAGCTAGAAGTGGAAGGAGAAGGAGAAGCTACAATTTATAACTTCTCCTTCTAGTCCAATTGTAAATTTGTAGCTTTATTTCAACTTCTTAAAAGTCGGAAATGGAGGAGGAGTGGATGAAAATGGGGTGAGCAAGAACAAATTTGGAAGGAGAAGTAGAAGTTAGAAGAAGGTAGGCCAAAAGGGCCCATATATTTTCTTTTTTGTCTTTTAGGTTTGTGACATAGCGCCCCCAAGCCCAAGGCTGGGGATTATTCCATATGATTAGGAGGTAAACTGCCATAGTGCCATAGCTCAAAAGGACCAAAATCGGGCCAGGCTCTATCAGTTGACACCCCTCATCACATGTGAGACTAGTAAGGCTACCAAGGTTTGAAGCATGAAGCTCATGCTAAGTGGATCACATCCCCCTGGAGCTCTCAGCTCTATGGTATCTAACTACTCTAAAACCTCTTCCAGTACTAAGACAAAACAAGCATTAACGCCATTAAGACATAAACAAATAACAAAAACAAAAAGCTGAAAAACTACCTAATTATGGGTCTAACTTACATTTAATTTAGAGGCATTCTCTTCAAGTACATGCATTGCTTCCTCAGGCTGTTGTACAGTAAAAGCAGGAACACGTTCCTACAACAAACAGTTCAAATAAATTGACAAATAGCTACTGAGCTCTGATAGAGTTGATCCTGCCAATTATAAAAAAAAAAAAAAAAGAAGAAAAAAATCATGCTAATTGGAGTCTGAAGTAAAGTTCTACTTCAGAAAGAAAAGAAATATAAAGGAAACCTTAAAGATGCCAGCTTTCTCTCCGGCAATTTGTCCAAGAGTATTTCCTGTAATGATAGGGGAGTATTCACTCAGTGCAACTATGTTTTGATTTTTGTCGTATGCAATCCTCTTATTTTGAATTTTTGATATGTAAAACAGAGCATACCTAACGATCAGCGAACCACATCATTACAAACTTTACATTAACACTTTATCAAATTTGCTTATTTATACAGATAAATCACTTACCAAGGATTTCAACGTGATCATACCCAAGGGAAGATACACCACAAACAATTGGTTCCTGAACCTATTAAGTGAGAACATGTACTATATCAGGGAGCCTATTACAAAATTAATGTAATTTTGTAATGAAGCTGACATAACACATAAGACACACCACATTTGTTGCATCAAACCTTCCTCCCAATCCGACCTCCATTATAGCTACATCAACCTGCAGAGGCATTCACCATTTATTTACTTGAAAAACATGCAGTTCGTCAGCTATGGGGACCACCGTGCCATTTTGAGAAACAGCAAAAGACTGACAAGAGGGTGAGAGAAGGAGAGAGATAAAAGATGTCGAACCAGAAATTGTCTCGTTACCAACCTGCTCTGCAGTAAATATCTTGAAGGCAAGCAGAGCCAGGAAGCGAAAATAAGTAGGCATTGGTATATCATCAGTAGCTTTTTCCTACAAAGAACAAACAAAAAAACACTTTCTCAAAAAGGAAGAGATCATTCTCCAAAAATAGCGACATTGCTAAAATAGCCCAGGATTCCCAGAGGTCAACCATCAAAGCAATTCATACTTGTCCGATTTCCATAACACCACTATTATCTATTTAAGGCAAGTAAACAACCCTCCCTGTAAGGGTAAAAGCATCAATGCATTTGCATCTCTCAGAACCTATCCGTCAAAACACAGAGAAGACCCAGGTACCAAATCTTGGATGCAATTACCTAGGATGTAACGACTTCGCATGACACCAATGTCAGGGCCTCACAAAATTTATATTTCAGCTCGGATAGAGGAAATTCAAAGGCAATGGCTTGTCGTTCTATTATAGAATGTTCTTCTAATTCACCTTCATCGCGTTTATTTCGAAAGTGATAATAATGTGTACAACAATCCCATAAGTATCCTGCCCGGTTTGGGGATGTCAACATGTACGCAGCCTACACATCTTAGTAGCATTTTCAGTTGGCAGTTTCAGATAACCCACGAAAGAATGAATAACTCTCTGTAAAAGGCATATAAAATAAAAGACACAAACTTGTTTAATATGCCTGAAAGGATCGATGAGAAGGGATGGAAATGTGAGAAGAACACTGAAACGTGAAATTCGAGAGTGTTGGAGAGGTCGCAAATGTTGGCAAGGAAAGATTCCATATGCCTCCAACCCCTTCTCCTTCCCTTACTGTATTATTTTCTAAAAGTGAACAGAGAGGTCTTACAAACTGGGCAGGCCTCACCTCCCCCGGTAGCCTAACAGATAGCTGTGACAAATATCTATAAAATCTATTTCCCCATTGCTTGAAGCTAGCTCAAGAAAAACTGCAATCACCACCAACACCAAGCAACAGAACACTTTCGTGTTATCACTTCCCTATTATTGATCAAAATGTAACATTGTCTGCATTCACTATAGCATCTTTGCTACAATAAAACACTTATGCTACTCATGATTATTTTTCCGTTGTTTTACTAGTGAAAGTGTGAGTTTAGAGAGGACCAGAGCTCACTTCGCTCATTCAGATATGATTGCCATAATGCCATTATATAAGATACACATTTCAACAATATACAATGTTTTTAAAAAGTTTAGCTTGATTATTTCAAAAGAAAGGAGACAGCTTTGAAATCGATTAGACAAGGAATATAAAATAGTTCAGCATACTTGGATTAACAGATGAAGAAAAAAAGAGGGCACCTTTAGCTTATCATAACACCACCAGAAGTATGCCAAGTACTTTTCTTCACATATTTCAACCCTACATAAATGATCAATGTTTCATCAGGGAAATAAACAAATTACTAACATAAGTAGAAAAAATACCGTTCTTTGATCCTTTTTCTTTTGAATAGTAAATGGAATTTGTAATCATCAGATAACTGAACATGAATAAAAACAAGACATAGTAATACAATAATAGAGCTGAACACTTGGGCCAGAAACATAATATCCAGTTTTTCAACTAAAGATAGAGACATTCTTAGCGTTTTCACGTCACAAAGTAAAACAAACATGTTTGAAACGACTAAAAACATTGTGAACAATAGCTGATGCATATGGCACGTAGGTAATATTTGACAAAACCTAAAAATTGCTCACCCATCTAATCGAAATCTTTCCCGGACATCAATGAGGTGAGGAGATGTAAAAAGCCCTGTGTGAAAGCCACAATTGCGTAATATGGACTCTGCAAAAACGCATGTAGAACCCTGGAGACAAAGGAGGAGGAAAACATTTGTATAATACTCATTGGAACAAATTGAACAAGTTCTAGTTTTTCCATAATGGTCCAACATGAACATCAACACTACCCCAGTGACTCCAAATAGGCTCCCGCCTAGGCAGGGTATGGGGGGGGGGGGGTTCGGTTGTACGCAGCCTTACCCCTGTGAGAACAAGAATCTCACAGAGAGGTTGTTTCCGTTTGACCCTTGATCCGAAGTGCGATGACCATCGACAACTTCACAATAAATAAGAAGTGCGGACAATTTTATGAGCTATTTTGATCTAGTCATTTTATTCCAAAGCCAAAAAGTAGTGAAGCTTTTGGCTCTACTAGAAATTCAGGACCAAATTAGTGGTCCATTTGTCCAAATTAGTGGTCCATTTGTCCAAATTAGTTGTCATGTGGTGGAAAACTTCCAAAGTAAAGTTGCTTCATTTCGAATGAAACACCTAGTAATCCACCTTCGGTCCCCAGTTGTCTACCCACAACAGGGATAGTATCAGTCTATCTGAATACAGCCATAACCAAATACTATTATAGAAAAATGACTACAAGTGCGAAATCAGAACATGCTGGTTTAGATTCATTAAGAAACGAGTTCTGATGGTAATATAACTGTTCTTTGTCCTCCTTCCAACATTAGACAAGTTTTTAGAGAATGGTGATAAAATAATTCTGACCAGACTTAATCACATACATAACTGTATACAGGTAAAAATAAGTAACCTAAGTTGCATTTGATTCTAAGTCATGTATATTGTGGTTTTCAGTAGCCAAAAGGAAAGGCAGATGTTAAAAATTTAATCAGACGCTACAGCTACAGAAATAAAATTGTCTTCTGGAAAGGCATTCAGATAACTGAAAAATAAATTTATTTTAATTTTTTTTTTATAAAAAGACAACGGCAACTGCATTTTCAGGTTAACAATTTACTATATAATTATAAAGTGGAAGAGGATTAGATATTGAGAAATGATCAAATTAGTGGAAATAATCATTCAACCAAGAACAAAAGTACCTTTCCTTTGGTGCCAGCCACATGAATGACCTTCAGCTTGGAAATTGGTTCTTCCAACTCCAATATCTGCATAACACACCCAAACCCAACAAATATATGAGCTCAATATTTCAAACTGTCAATTGAATTTGAGACAAAATGAAATGAAATCATGATAGTAACATAAAGATATTACCTTGATATAATCAAAAAGCAGATCAAAGCGATCCCCGCAATTACTCTTATCAGCACGAGTGCGTTTAGTGATCAAAGAGGAGAGTGCAGTCATTGCCTCTTCATAAGCCGATTCCTTATCTTTGGGCAATCCATTCCCACCTTCAACTACATGGGTTATGGAACAGTAAACAAAGTATCAAATTAGAATTCAGAAATGTAATTATATAAAAATAAAGTAACCCATGAAATTCAGAAGCTTATTAAAAGCAAACCCAGATCAAATTTCATGCCTTTATATGATATAATTGCAGTGTCTTCGAAATATATGAATACCCATTAACAAATTTAATAGGAAAAGAGCAAAGAAATGGTTACCTCCTGACATGATGAATGAACCTCGAGCTCCTGAATTGAAGAAATGACGACTGTATTTAGAGAAAAAGCATAGCAAAGGTGGGACAAAGAAAGATAGATGGGTGGAAATGGAATGAAGAAATACTTACGGGATAGAGTTTAGAGGTAAAGATGCGGCTTCGGTTGGCTGTGCCTGTGAGTGGAGGTTTGGTGAGAGAGAGAGAGAGAGAGAGAGAGAGAGAGAGAGAGAGTAGTATACCCTCCAAAAACTGTTGAGAGACGCAGCCAAGGATGTTGATGCCCCTGGCCTACCATGATTTCCAACGCAATGTCGGGTTAAAATTACTGACCAAAAATGCCTCTAAAACCATTTCTCATACGTGTGTTTTTTATCCCACCTAAGTGAATTGAAGATACACAAAGTAAACTGAACTAAATAGAATTATAATACGTTAGAGAAAATATATCTCAGTGAATTGAACTAAATCAATTATTTAAAAAATAACATACTATATGCCATATCTAAAGAGATATTCGTAGATATCAAAATGTAAAAAGTTAAGACACTTATTGAAAATTATGGTGAATTGAAAATGTTGAAATATAATTCATTTGTCGTAGTTGTTCGATTTATTATTGTTACAGTTTACCATAATTTTAGTTTGACTTACAAATTTAAAAGTAGTAGGAGTATTTTCTTTAGAGATACTAAAACAAATTCAAATGTTTTAGTATAAATGTTATTCATGCAAGTTTTCAATTTCAATCAGCTTAACAACTTATTTCATAACAATTTTAGCTATTTTCAATTAATTGTTTCTACCAGATTTTGACATTTCAGCTAGCAAAACAGCTAGTTATACCAAACATAATCCTATAGTAATTCACCAGTAGTCCAATATAAGCTCCTCAGTAACAAACTAGGCAAACTACATGCAACAAATTCAAAGCTTTTGGCCTGGAACGTTATTCACAAATAGTATAATATACATCACTATCATGCATTTTCAGTTTTTCTCCCCCCCCCCCCCCCTATCATTCAAATCAAGCTCCTAACTTGGATATTCCAAGGACTCTTCAAAGTTTATGAGAATCTTAATAAATTATTCGCACAAAAAAAAAAAAAAAAAAAAAAAAAGAAGATTTGGTGAAAACATTTATGCTTCGGCCACTTCCACTTCCCATCTCGCATATCTGATGGCGTGTCGTTTAACCCACAGCTGATACATCACCACATAAAATGCATCGTACGGCTGAGGTGACTCGTTCCACACCAAATGCTGGGCCGCCGCCACACCCAATCCCCTCATGTTCTCATACGCGTCACTCTCGCACGTGCGAATCAACATACTTTTAAGTTGCTCGTGCGTTACACGTGACCCCACGAACAAAGCAATCTCAGACCATTTAATCACATCCATCAAGGGAAGATCCTGTATCGGACGGTCAGTCATGACCACAGGAACACAACCGTACGCCAGCGCCTCACTCAATCCCACCACCACCTCATTATTATCATTATTATAAACAAACAAACAAAACCTGCTACTTTGAAGCCTCTCTAAATAAGTCATCTTATCCAACGGCTGAGATTCGATCAGAAACTCACTATCATCGTTTAAATCACCGATCAAGTCAATGGGGGTTTGACCATAATTTAACCGCCAATAGCCAAGGCGGCGCGTGGCGGATCCGACCCCATTTATCGCGCGTGGGAAAGAGATTAAGTTAGGTGGGGGAAGAGTGAGGTCCTTGTGGGGGATGAAGTCACCTGGGGGTGACGGAAAGCACGTGACCTGAACAGCGTTTTTCTTCAATTCGACGACGTTTCGACTTGAGGTGGGACCCACGCGGTGTTGTGAGAGGTAGAAATGGTCAGCGCCAAGAGAGCGGTTCCAGAAAGGGTAAGAAGAGCGCGTGTAATCGATAAGACGCGCAAGGGAGCGCGTGGATTGGGGAGGGAAAGGGAGGAAGAAGAGATGGGCTTGGGTTGGGTTGTTGGTGAGGAAATTGGAGTTGTGGAGGGAGTTGTAGAAGAGAGAGAGTGGTTTTGTGGGTGGCTGGTTTGATGATTTTTCACCTTGGTTAAGTGGGTAGATGAATATTTTGAAGTTTGTGAGCATTTTTTGGTAATCGGTGAAGAGGGTTGATTTGGAGAAGTAGAGGGCATTGGTTTCTTTGAGAGCTGATGATGATCGGAGGGAGAGAATAAGGAAGAGGAGGAGAGAGAAAATTGATAGAGGAGTAGCCATGTTTGTGGGAGGAAATGATGATGTTTGAAATAGACTTAAATTTGTACTCGTAATTTCTTAGTTTTGTTAATTCAAATTCAAATAAGCACGAAAAATTAAACAAAGGCAACAAGCAATGCAATGATCATAATAAATTCTTGTCCTATGAGGAAATGGAGGTACAAGGTCACAGTCAGAATATGATTCAGAGTTGAGGTGACCCATTACCTGCCATTAAATTTGCCATAGTACGTACTAGTCAAACTCTAATGCCACCGCATAGTACAGTATTTGATTAAGGGTTTGTTTGGCAATTGGCCATAGTTAATCAGTTCTGGGAACCAGTGAGTAAAATGCAGGAACGAAGTTCATTGACCGATTTTGAACAAGCTTTTTTTTTTCCCCCCCTAAGCAAAAACAGCGTGCAACCGTGCAAGTGAATAACAATCGAGGTAGCCCTGCTACGTCATGTTCGGACTCTCGTGTTCAATAATGAATATATCAGACTAACTGAACAACCAACGCAAACACGAACTCCGCCAACGTAGTACCAATGAGGGCTAGTATAGTTCGTACAAGCCATCAAACACAATGCATGGAGGAAATGAAAACAAGAACCTATAACCTTGCTTTACCAAACTACTTAGGGTTTGTTCTCCCCAACTGAAAAACGTTTATATTTATTACTGAAAATTTATTTTTGTTGAACTTTGTTGAACTTCGTTGAACTTTGTTGAACTTTATTTAACTTTGTTGAACTTCGTTGAACTTTGTTTATTTTTGTTGAATCTTGTTGATAGTTTGTATATTGGTTTGTTTAACTTTGTTTAGCTTTATTTAACTTTATTTAACTTTGTTGAAATTTGCTGAAATTTGTTGAAGTTTGCTGAAATAAACATAAATAAGCTGGGGATAACAGATTCTTAGGAGTAAATTTGAAACCACTAAACCACCACCCTTGTTGGTTGAGTGGAACAAGCCTTCGAGGCTTCGACTAGATAGCAATATATGGACCCTCAAAAAAAAAACCAAAACAGCAATATATGGAATTGCTTCAAGGGAGAAAAAAGAAAAGGACAGATAAGCCCATACAAATATTATTTAGAAGACTAAAACAATCAACAATGACATCAAGTCTGGGTGGTGTAGTCGGTTATGACGCTAGTCTCATACACTAGAGGTTCCGGGTTCGAACCTGGGCTCAGACATTTTTCATTTTAGCTATATTGTCAAAGTCACCAACGCCGCGTGTGCCCCGTGCGTGGCATTCGTCTTCCTCAGTCTTTTTCTCTCTCCTCCTGTTGAATCCTTTTCGTCGACATAAATAAACAACGGAAAAAAAGTCAGGAAAGTGGGTAGTTGCCATAATTCCTGCACAAGCTCAACGTTAGGTCTTGTTCTTTTTCATCTCGATCATGGGACCTCGAATCTCTTTGGAATTTTGAGATCCTTTTTTATAATCGAATCAATCGATTTTCTCTCTCTCTCAAGCTCTTTGATCTAGTTCGTGTTTTAGGTTTTCGCCATGGAAGACCCTTACAATAATCTTCCAACCAGCCATTTGCTCGGCTCAGTCCCCGTACGTTTAATTTACTCTTCTTTCATTTTCTTTCTCTAATTTTGCTTTAATTCCTCAATTTTTGCTTTTATACAATTGTTTCTCGGGTTTTTCACATTGCAATGTAGCTCATCTTCATCGGATAATGGTGTTATTTTTGCGCTAATGTTGTAGAAGTTCGATAATTCGTAATTTTAACTCGTTTAACGGCCCCTTTTTAGGGTATTGCTTAGTGCTTAAGGCTTCCTATAATGAATAATTAATGTGGATCTTTGTGGGCCTTTTCTTGATTTCTAGTAAGATGTTTTTGTGTATTTACTTGCTAAATTGCTTAACTGATCAAACTTAGTTACTAAGAGATTGATTTATCGCAATTTATCGCAAATTATCTTGAGTTTAGCTGCTTTTGGTAGTATTCTGTGATGCATGTGTAGAATATGACAAATTCTTGCTTTCGATTTTCCTTTTTTAGCTGGAGAATAATAATAAGTGTATGACAAACTCATGAGTTTATGTCGTTAAAATGATTTCATTTGGTTACAGGCTGTTGTAACTGAAGAAGAGAAAGGCGATGCTTACGGGGGTATGAAATCTAGTACTTTATATTATCTGTTCTATTTTATTTAACTAGGTTTCATTAGGGTGGCCAAACGTGGTTAAATATTTGCTTATTGGCTCTTAATTTCTGTAGCTCCTGCAGCAAATTTGCAAATCTTCCCTCCACAGCAAGGGGGAGAGAGGGGACAGGGATATCAGAATCCGGCAACTCCGAGTGGTATGCTATATAAACAGCTTTTCAACATTCTTAGGATACCTTGTGTGATTTTTACTTGAGATATGTTTGGTGTGAGTGACAGATTGAGGTTGTAGAAGTACTTAACTGACTTTATTCCACTCAGTTCCAGTAATTTGAGAGGTAAATATTGAGTTCAGGAATCCCCATTTGTCTTTTCAGGGGTCAGATGGAGTACATCAACGGGACTGTTAAATAACTGGATCTCAAGATTCGCTTGGGATAGGATTTACTTACTTAGCTTCTCTTTTGGCTAGGACGGTTGGGGCTTTTCGTATCTATCCTGTTTCTGCTATTCAAAGCAAATGGACTAATTTGTACTTAATAGCTGTATAGAGGACAGTAGGACACCTTGTCCTCTACTTGTTGTTTTTCATTCATAATAAGTTTCTTGTCTAAAAAATAAATAAATCATTGGAGTACTAGTCATATACTACTATCTTGAACAGCCACCCAATTACTAATTGTTGTTTATTCTGAATTTGGATACTACACTTTGCATCTCCATGGCAATTGCAGTTCTACTTTGTGATCACAACAGCACTAATTTCCCATGGGGTATTTTGCAGAAGGAGGTGGGCCTCCACCAACAACTAACTGGCAGGGAGTGTTTAACATCTATTCATATACACAATACTTCAATGTGGATACAGACATTGTTCTCAATAGATTGCTGAGTTCTCTAGATCCTCTAAGTGGTAATTTCTTCAGCAAAATTGACGCAAATCCTGATCTGTGAGTAATGCTTTCTATTCATTTTGACTGTTCCAACTTCTCCATAACATTGACTTAGGTTGGTTCCGCTATGTCTTTTTATATGTTGATCTGTGATTTACTGCTTTCTGTTTACTTTCTCCTCTTTCATCCGTAGCATTACGACTGCAAACAAGGCAACCTGCAAGGTTGGTAGGGGGGTGTTAGATGTATGCAGCCTTACTACTTGCAATTACAGAGCTACGTTCACTGTTGGTTCCTTCGCGACAATTAAAAAGAAAAAAACAGTTTGACAAACCACTCTATTTAGTCCATTATATAGTTAAAAGCTGAAAATTTACGGATAAGTACTCTCTCAGCTCCTTGGAGATGAACAGTGAAACATGCCTCATTGATCTGACAAAAAGCATTTTCCCACTTTCAGTCTCTGAGCTGAATTGAGCAAGCAGGTACCCCAGTAGTGGAATCTCAAAATTTCAGTTCCTACTTTGTTCCCTCCTGCAGCATTATGCAGGCTTGAAATACACCAAACTCTTATGCTCATTAGATTCCTTCAGGCCAAAGAGAGTCTTTAAAATAGTTAAAGAAAAATAAACTTGCTGAAGGAGGGCCCTAGGGAGGGGTGTGTGCTATGTAAAAATAGCTTTCGCAGGTGGTATGACCTTTCATACTTCTGCCGTCATGATCATAGTGCAAACTGCAAAGTGCAAACAATGCATCAGAAGAATGTTCAAAGGATCCATTTTGCCAAAGAGTTGTAGCAAGCACATATCTCTTTTCTATTTACTACTCAGAGCAGATCACCGCCACCTCATATCATTGAGCAAGTTCAAGTCACCACTCACCAGTTCTGAACTCTGAAGCACACATAATTTTTGGGAAGCAACAGGTTTAGCTAAAGACAGTTCTCCGCCATGCCTTATAGTCCTGATGAAGAATCAAGCTACCCATCAGCGACCCAGATCAAAGAGCACTCACACCCTTAGTGCCCTTTGACCAAGCCAAGAATGTTGGACTACAGTTCTTGAGCTAAAGTTCACTAGAAAAATAAGTAATTTGTGTAATCAGGGGAGGTTTGGCACGAGGCAAGATTTTTTGTCATCTTAAGTGGGTGGCATCTATAAAAAAAATTAATAAAAATCCTTGGTTGCTATTCTATTTCATAACAAAAACCAACAGAAGAATTGCACTTTAGGAGGATTTTAATAAGCTATGCAAATGGTCCATCTTGAACTTTATGTGCTGCTTGCTACAACAGACTTCATGTAATCATCATCTGATGTTTTTTCTAAAAGTATATGATACCCTTTAGGTTGTATGTGAGTTGAAAAGTTGATGAAGATCTTCTTCCCAAGTCCTCAGACGTCTTCTGAATTATAGGTTTCAATGTCAGTCCTCTTCAGCCCAACCACCCAACTCCTGTGAAACTTTCCCCTATCCATAGAGGTTAAGCTCAAGTACCTACACTAGATACCTTGCTGAAAATGTTATCTGATCAGTTTATCAGTACATTCAGATGTTGCACTTGCACCATCTCTAGCTCTGAAAATATATTCCACCAGAACTTAAATCAACTGTTATGTCCTACATACAGAATTGTCAGCATGCTGTTTTTATTTGAAAGGCAAAATAAATTGTATTTACACGCTACTAAGTGCCCAAAAAAATCAACTATACAAGCTTCCGAGGCCCATTGAGGCCAACACCTATAAGACCACCTAAGAATAAAGAGCTGTTATTCCCTATACAAGATTTACACGTATACTATATACTAATACAAAGAAATTTGATTTTATATCCTGGCATACAGAGGATCTATTCTCCCATCTCCCATCCTACCACTTTATCAGCCTCGGAATTTTGTTCTTGAATAGTATGATGAGTGGTGAAACCATTTATCCCCCTGATGAAGTATAAATTTTGTTGAATTTTTTCCTATCATCTCCAAGGTCTCACAGTCTCACAGAGCTATTGGAAACCCCCTGCACTGTGTTTACTGTTAAGTACTAGTATTATACATGGTAAGAGGTTAAGGCGTTAAGCTGAATCAGTACACTAGATATTTTGCCAAATTTTTTATCTGAGCAGATTATCATTACCTCCAGATGTGCATCATCTCTAGATCTAAAATCTCTTTCATCCGCGTGTGTGAATTTCGTTAAGAAAGGAACTGAGTATATGTTGTGTAGGATGTCAGAGCATTTACAATGTTTTTGTCTCAAAGCTGTTTCTTACTGAAAGGATCACGGCTTGTTCACCTGTTTTAAAACCTTTAGTGCTCATTTGGTTGGGACTTGGGAGCAATGGTGATTACAATGTAATGCACCATTCATAGTGTGAAGGTGGGGTGGAAAAGGATGGAGAGGGGGAGTAGAGAGATGAGAAGAGTGAGATTTATTACATCATCCAATGTAATCACAATTGTTCAACTTTAGCCCTTGTAAAGATGACTCCATTGGATGATGTGATCAATCTCACTCTTCCCATCTTTCCGCCCCCTTCTTTCTTCTCCCCTCCACCTTTACTCTATAAAATGGTACGTTACATTGTAATCACCAATCACCATTGCTACCAAGTAAACACCACCTTAGGGCTCGTTCTTTTCGACTGGGAACTGGTGACTGGTAACTGGGAGAAACTGGGCAAAACTGGTAAGTCTAACTGGTAACTGAGAGAAACTGGTGAAAATTGGGTCAAACTGGGGGAAGCTGGGACAAACTAGAAATTTTATATTTTTGAGTGTTTAATAATAATTATGACGACGACAATAATAATAATAATAATAATAATAATAATAGTAATAGTAATAGCAATAGCAATAGCAATAGCAATAGCAATAGCAATAGCAATAGCAATAGCAATAGCAATAGCAATAGCAATAGCAATAGCAATAGCAATAGCAATAGCAATAGTAATAGTAATAATAATAATAATAATAATAATAATAATAATAATAATAATAATAATATTATTATTATTATTATTATTATTATTATTATTATTGTAAGGACTTTTTAGTCATGTTTAAATATTAGACAATTCATATATTTATTTTTATATTTGATATAACATATGTCATATGGTATATTTAATTATTATGTTTAATATGTATAAATATTAAAACTGGGAGAAACTGGGCAAAACTGGGTCAAACTGGTAGAAACTGGGCAAAACTGGAAGAAACTGTATTTTGTAACTGGTAACTGGTCAAAACTGGGCAAAACTGGAAACCAGTTGAAAAGAACATGCCCTTAATGTTGCGTCAAGTTTGTCAGCCATGTGAATACATATCTTGTTTGTGGATGGCTATTATGTAAAAATTCAATGCAGGTGTAGGAGTTTGTTTGACCTTTAGTCTTCATTGTTCTATGCTTATTACTCAAACAATGTAACTGATAGGTAGTCCACAAGAATTGAGAATATACAACAACATCACTCAGTGTGTATCCCATTGTTGGGCTGTTGGCAGTGTCTGGCACCACATGGAATTGGATTCCATATCTGGATATATCCTTGTGACTCTTAGTAAAATCTAGGTGGCGTGCTCTCTATTTACCATCCCCAAACTACAATGCTCCATTTTGATTGCCATCCTGATGGGAGAAAGTTTTTGTTAAGTTCCATTTGCTCTTCTGTTTCTGATAAATATGCGATCGTTTTTAGTAACGTTTTGAATCTTTCAGCTACGGGCTTATCTGGGTCTCCACAACTCTGGTCTTCCTGATTGCATCTTTGGGAAATTTGGCCACTTACTTGATAAGCAGTTCTTCATGGACCTTTAATGTCAGCTATGTGAGTTTGGCAGCAACTACAGTGTATGGTTATGCCATTGTGGTGCCATTGGCATTCTATTTCCTGCTTCACTATCTGGGCTCAAATGCCAGCCTTGTACGCTTCTGGTGCATGTGGGGCTATTCGCTCTTTATTTTTGTTCTATGCTCTGTAAGTACCCACCTTTTACATTATCCAGTCACCTTGCAAGTACTTTATCTCCTGACCTTCTGGCTCAGCACGGTGTGCATATTAATATGTTGTTATTGTTTAGTAATTTCTTATTGTTGTGCCCCTCTTCAACACACGAACGACAGAAGGAGGCTCTTCTACTGCATTGTGGAATGAAATGTATGTGTTCAGTGTGCTAGGAGAGTTCTAGCTTGCTAAGTGGGAAAGTAGTCCATTTTGCGCTGCAATGCCTGTAGATGGCCAACTGATGAGTACCAATTTTATCCTCCATTTTATACTCAATCAACTAGTTCGAGACTCTAGTCATCTCACCAAGCCAATTGCATGTTGTCTGTTGCCTTTTTGATTCATCGCCCCAATTTTCAGTGTACTTGTACTTCAGATTCATTCCTTTAGCAGAGTTTTTTTTATTTATTATTAGGCTAATGGGGTTTGATTCACCAAATTTTTGGTATCTTCACTTGCCCAATGGGGCTAAAGGGCTACCAAGTGGCAACCTCAAAGAGAGAAATGTTGGCAAAAATCTTTATCCTTCTGTCCCTCAGAGAAACAAAAAGATGTTATTTTTGTTAGTTAGTTTGGTTATCCTATGGGCCATTGAGCATCGCTTTTTTGTTCTTAAGAGTCATAAGTGTAACCTGATATGTAGAAAAATTTGAAGTGACTTCCAGTTTCACTCGTGGTTGGCAAGAAAATTAAGTGTGATTAAATGGCTTGTTGGATAACATAGTGTACTTCAACACACACTAATAATTTTACAGATTTTAGCATTCTCTGCCTCTAATTTTGAGGCATCTTGTTGGAAATTCGCAGTTTTTGCTGGTAATCCCTGTCGAGTTCCTTAGATGGATGATCATACTTGGTGCTGGTGGTGTTTCAGCCTGCTTTGTTGCGACAAACCTCAGGTTTTACGTACAGGGGAATGATCTCATGGTGGTTTTGGTGGCTGCACTTGTGTTGCAATTTGCTTTGGGCCTCTTTCTCAAGATCTGGTTTTTCCCATAGAGCAGGGAATGCTTAGAAAAGGATTTTTCTTGGACCAAACACTTCCGAGTTCCGACCATCTGGTGTCAAATGAAGGTCCTCTCTTTTTCTCCCATTTCTGTATTCTTCTTGTAGCCATGTTGATAATTGTTGTTCTGGAAGACCAGCATCAGAAATGGGAAAGAATTATCGTTGTAACTTGTAACTTGTACGTGCTAGGTCCTAGGTGTTGTTTTTCCCTTCACTGAATTTTGTTTGATTTCTTGTTGGCTTTAGAGGCTTCTATAAACTTGTGTAAATAGAATGCTATTTATAGTAACACCATATATTACTCGAAATTTCCCCCTTTTTAATTAACAAGAGAAAAAGATTGACATCTATTTAGGAAATGGAAGCATTTGATTTTTTTTTTTTTTTGGAGATGGCCGACATGTATAATTCACGTGATTCTGACCGAAGGAAAAACACCCTCAAAACTCAATCAATCAACCCAGTGATGTTTGACAGGCGTGCGTTGCTGGATAACCTGTAGCGTTTTTATTCTTCTCAATAAGATAAATAGTTAGTTTGTCTTGTGCCTAAAATCATCGCAAATGGTTACATAGTACTCTATATTAGTCTACATACATATTTATGGTATGCTCCAGTGGAAATGGGGGGTTGCGACTGCGAGTGGAGTGGTCATTTGTAACTTTGGTCCATATTTATGACAAAATGCTCCTATGAGGCCGTCTCAAGGTGAGACCTCTTCTATAACCAAGCATGACATAAGCATGACGTCATGCTTGTTAGAGAGTGTCTCACCTTGAGGCCGCCTCATACAAATTTTTGTGTATTTATGATCTTATTAGTAAAGCAAAAGCCTGGCTAACAGTTTGTTCAAATCAGTTTCGGTGAATCGCTGGTCCATTCAAATTTGAAATTGGGTAATAATCAATTCTTAAAATATTCTTCGCTTACCAGTTGGATTGTGTAACATTGGTTGGGATCATATGAGAGTTTTGTATTCACTGGTAAATAAGTTGTAATTGATACACCATGTTATGGGTTCAAACTTTCGTGTGTTAGAAGGTGCCTTTTAGTCACGCTCAAAGAGAAAGGAAGTTCCTCTTTGCCATACCAAAAAAAATCAAAAAAAAAAAAAACAATAATGGTGTTGTTGTGTCGTGCGCTTTCTTTTATCTGCAGCCTAGCACTTCCAAATTTTATTTTCTTCAACTTTCTTTGACTCTTCCATCGGTTGCACTCTCAATTTTCCTCATCCGAGTAATGTAAAAGGTAAAGGTATTGTACTTTAAAGCATCACTAGACACTGTGAGGAAAGCAAAACAAGATTAATTATGCCTAGTGCAAAACATTCCACTTTATAACGTCAAGATGGGACCGGGTGAAGCATGATTAGCTTTGGCTTACAAGGTGATTTATTAATAAGTTTTTAATCTTGATCTACTCCATAATTTTAATTTGTCCTATTTTACATAAAGAGAGTTATGGGGGACCTCCATATATACGCATATCTAGGTGGGCAAGATTGATTTGCTCCTCTTATTATTCGACTAAAAAACAAATGAGAGAGAGAGCCCGCAAATAACAATGGGGCAGGAGAAACTTGTTGGATAGCTTCACCAGTTTTAGCTAGTTTGCAAATAGTAAAACGCTAACCGTGACTCTGAGAGAGCGGAAATCAAGAGGCATTTGCCTCAGTGATTATCCTATTATTTTTCAACTTGGAAATCCCAAGTTGAATATATTTTATGTGGTTGATGAATATATAAGGGTGATAAGAACAGTTGGGCCTTGGCCCACCTGGTATAGAGTGGGGTGAATTGGGAAGGGGGGGTGTTATTTGTTCACCCAACTCTGATCAAGCTCAAGATGGACTGGATTGGCTCGAGGCCTCACTCAGATAAAAGATATAGTGAAAACTAAAAAGAAATATTCCTATTGGCTATAAATAGGTGGGTGTTACCGTGATTTAGAGAGAATTTTTTCATTCACGTCACCGGTGTTATACCATAAGTCCATAACACTAGAAAAGTTTTGATGTATCGCTATCACTCTCCCGAGAGAGAGAGAGCGCGCGCGAGATCTCCCGAACAGCAGGAGGGTAGACTATAATTTATGATGCATGATATTGATGACTACACTAGTACACATAGAAATGGAGAACATGAAGGACATGAAATCAGATTGCTAGTAGCTTCAATTGTAAAGTAGTACAGTGTCTATGTCTGTCAATGATTCCTTCCTTTCCTGACCAAAAATCTCCACATGCATGAATGGACATCTTACCCAACTATCTCTTTATTGCACTAGTACAGTAGTTCTCTCTAATCCCTCATTTATGAGTACTGTTGCTCTTCGTATTTCTTATGTCCCAAGATGGACATACATTATGACTAGAATTATCATATCGTGTCTCTTCCTTCATCAAAAGAGGTCACAAAATACATTTACACTTACCAGTTACCACTCATCAAAGGACATGGTCTAATTAGCACCAACCACTAGACTATGTACCCCTGCTTTTTTGTTCTGAATTACTGCCTAGCAAAAAGCAACCCTGAAAAATTATTGTGGTGTTCTAAATCAGACATTCACTTTGACTTATATTTGTGCGTAAATGTACATTTTTAGTGCTGTTAACTTGTTAGATGTTTCAAGCAATCAACTCAGAGAATTGGAAGTTTGACAAAGGGTGTTATATGCGTACACTATAACTTGTTAGTGCGATTGTATATACCACTTTCCGGGTGGGCAAGCAATGATATTTTTGAGCAAAAGATGTGATAACTTTTTTTTGTTCTTTTACACTTACTCAATATTTGATCCAGTTTAATTTTGTGGAGTGCAGTGTAGTAATTTATTTTTTCTCTCATATTATACTCTCTCCGTTCCCAATTGATAGTCACGTTTCTTATTTAGTCCGTTCCCTTTTGATAGTCACATTTCTTAAAATGGAAAAAAATTTCTTATGATTCTACAACCTTACCCTTAGTGTGGCCCCAAAATCATCAAACTTTTTCTCTCTCTTGCTTTGGATGGTTGGTGTGGCCTCCACCATATATATCTATTTAATTGAGGGTATAAGGGGAACAAAATAGTACAAGTAAAATTGTCTTAATCTCTGTGCCATTTACAATGTAACTAATGTAACTATCAATCGGGAACGGTGGAGTACTATTCAGTTTAGTTCAGTTCACTGCACTTCCAGTCTAGTTCAATTCATTGAGGATTGCTAGCTGCAGCATCACCCTCACAAGCTGACATGTGTAAAAACTCCTTAAAAGTTGTGACTTTTTACAATAAACTCACTCTCTCATCTCCATAGACATGTTTATTTAACTGAAATTTGTTTAATTATTATTACCGGCGACTATCACCATTAATTCCGACGGCTTCGCCAATGGAATTTCACAAAATAAAACCCTAAGATGGGAATGGTGAACCCCAAAACTCTAAAAACCCAAAAAGAAAACCCTAAGATAGGAAGGGTGAACCCCAAAAAAAAAAAAACCCTAAGATGGGAAGAATGAACCCTAAAACCCCAAAAAAAAAAATAAAAAATAAAAATAAAATAAAAAGAATGAACCCCAAAACTCCAAAAGAAAACACTAAGATAGAAAGAGCGAACCCCAAAAAGAGAGAGAAAAGAGAAGAAAAAGTGAATTTTACACGTGTCAACTTGTGGAAGTGAGGCTACAGCTAGCATCATTCTACTTTCAATGTAAGATAAAGTACTTTCAGCCGTTGGACGATAAAGGCCTCTAATCAACAAATCAATAAGCAATGATTTAGAACTTAGAACTACAGTACTAAATATTTTCTCTTTATCTGTACCGAAACTGTACTAGATTTATTGGGGGATAACGATTGCACCTCCTCAAATTGGTAGGAGATTAGGACTAGCTAGGAGTATTATGGCTTTTTTTTTTCTTGTCAAAAAGATGGTGCAAGTGAATGGTGACCAAGGCACTTCTCAATACATTATGTCTGAATTCTCGTGTTTAATAGCGAATATATTAGACTAGCTGAACAATCAGCACGAGCATTGATCCCGTCAACGTATCACCAAAAAGAAGTTAGTATAGTTCATAGAAATCAGCCGACACGAGGCAATATTATGGCTTTTAGGACTGCCAAAAAACTTCCAACTGGTATGCAAATACTGTTTTGCTTACATTCTCAAATAATTTGATTGCCCAACCAAAACTTGTAGAGTACTAATATAAACGCGCACTGCACAGGGACAGCAAAAAATATCTGAACAATCATAAAACGCCGTAACTACTGACAGGCTTTATTAGCAATATAAAATATAGTCAGAGAAAACAGTAGTGAGCTTTAGCTGTTGTCGATTTGCCATCATAGAATCGTTGAACCAAACTCTGTATAATTTAATATCATCAGGTAAAGACTAAATTAAAATTAAAGACAGTGAAGGACATGTCTTTTCCAATTGATTGGGTTTTAGGAAATTTAGAAAAAGCAACGAACGATCCACCATCACCAGTCTTAGGCCGCCAGGGTGAAAGGTGAAACGAAACAAGACAACAAATACAAAACCCACACATAAAATAAACATGCCCTGATAATGAGCCCCGGCCTGTTGTTAGAGAATAGAGATGCCCATGCCAATCACTCCATTTATCATTGATTGGCAGCATACGCAATACTCCTATCTATAATGAACTAATCAAAGTGTTACAAATAGGAGAAAGAGCCGTGTTAGTTCTTGTTACCATACAATTTTAAACTTACATATCTGAAAGTGTAGGATTGTAAGTTAGGTGATATCTATCTGCATTATGCATCTGCTTTAATATTAGGGATTCTTAGGATACAAGTTATTAATTAGTTGTATATGTACAATTAAAGTGACATGCATACATTTAAGATATATATGTGTATGTATATACATTCTTGATTATGGCATGTAAGAAATAATAAATACATAGTGTAAATGAGCATTCACAACAATATTCTCTCTTTTAAGTGCGTTATTTTCACCCTAGTCAACTCAAATATATATATATATATATATATATATATATATATATATATATATATATATATATATATATATATATATATATATATATATATATATATATATATATTAAATTGAAACCTGACTCAGTATGTGGAAAACAACATACCTTTAAACCCATTACATTGTACTACCGTACGTAAGTGACACTTGACAATTTGAGTAACAATTTTATTCGATAGTATTTAGCTGGTGCATATAGTTTGGTTTGAAATGAAAACTATTGTTCTAGTAACCTGATGTGGCTAGTAAAAATGGACACATATCTAATTAAAGTTGAACTATATATAGTCTTGAATGTAGCTTTACATAGAATATAAGACGTGTCAATGTCTTCTAACAACTTGTTAAGAGAATAAAAATTGTATTATAGAGAGATCACAATCGACATGCACATGGTACAACTACTACTACCCACTATTGCCATGGGTAACAATACTTGAGAATATCATTCAAACTATATGTAACCTTAACCTTAACCATCGAAAAACTAACGGTATAACTTTGAGTAGTAAAAGTTCGAAATTAAATTCTTATGTCAATCAATTCTATTGCCATAAACGACACTTGAGGAAGACATCTATTACTCATGTTAATCTTTTAAAGTTATCTAAAAATATACAACGTCCATGTCTAGTGAGTCTTTCACGCATTCGATCTCCACCATTTCCCCCCTACTCCATTCTCAACCAAACATACCCTACCCTAGTAGTACTATTCTTCAACCCATACCCATCATCCATGGTGAAGATATTTATGACAAGAGAAGATACACTTGGATGATATGGATATGCTCTTTGGTGGTGAGAGTACAAATGATAATCCTCCTTAATTTTCCCCTCTTTGATTTCCTTGGCCAAAGTTATCTAATGTAATGTACTACAGACAAGGAAGTTGTCACAAGGAAAACCCCAAAAGGGCTTTGAGGGCTGAACTTGTGAAGGTAAAAGCCCCTTTTTTATATCCACAAGATTCAGGGACAAACGTTGAAGCCCTATTGGCAAAAATGAAGCCCATTAACGTCAATCTGTTGGGCCCCACATTTTTTAAAAATTTTTTTCTTAAAAAAAAAATGAAGACCCATGTGCCCCAGAAAAGAGTACCCGTATTACACGGATCCTACACCGTTTATCAGATGATGACAGTCAGAGAACCCCTCGTCCCCTCCAATATTGTCGCTTACCCTGACTATACTCACATGCGCTCAACTCCACGGGACCTACTATTAGACCTCTCTACATCACCCCGTACGATCACGCCACGTGGAGAGTATATGAGGTGTACCGTCCTGATCTGCACACGAGGGGGAGAGGAGAGAGAAAATGGTGGGGGCGAAGAGATAGATGACCGATGGGTGGGATTGTGGCTAAAAATAAAAATCATTGGAAAACGGGATTATATATATTGAACATCAATCAAGTGCCCTACCACACACTGCTACTACAAATATTGGCTGCTATATCATCACACTTACCATCTCTCCCTCTCTCTCTCAATCTCTCACCTGGTGTAAAACCCCATCGATTCGCCCCGTACTTTCTTTCCTTCTTTTTCTCTCTCCTCTTTCTCCAAAGCTCCGACTTTGGAGCTTCACTCAAGACTCAATCTTGAACCGAGTTGAGTTTAACTCGGTTTCTTCTTCTATTTTGTCACCTTCACATGGACATGGACGCCATGGATGCTCCAAGAACTTTCGTTAGAGATGTTAAGCGCGTTGTAATCAAGGTAATTCCTCGCCACTTTCTCTTTCTAATCTTCCAATTCTTGATGTTGTTATTGTCATACTGTTGTTTAATTGATTCAATTTGGCACTAATTTTTCTATTTCTTAAACCCTATATTTTATGCGAATTAGAAAATTGTGTTTTTTTGTGGATTTTCTTGTTCGGAAGTTAAAATTCTTCGACGAACTCAATGCGTTAAGGAATTGATTTCGTTTTTATATAAATGTTTTGATTCTAATCACATTTTAAAGAGTGAGTACTAAATATGGTTCTCGACTTAAAAATGAGAAATTTGCAAAGTACTAGGAGTATTTTCCTTTTTTTTTTTTTTTTTTTTTGATCATCAAAGTACTAGGAGTATTGATTATTCAAATATTAATTTATTCTTTTTTTTGTTTTTAAGAGTGACTTGAATTAATGCGGAGTGGTGTGTAGTTGAGGGATTTTTAATGAAAAGAAGGAAGTGAGATAGTCGCATTTAAAGTGACGATGATGTTACTGTGAAAAAAAGGTTGTGACTTTCCGAGGATATCTCGTTTACGAGTATCGGGATTATTACGTAAGTGGTCACATTTGGGTCCCACACTCACTGATTCAGGTTTTCCGCAAAATTTACATAAGCCAGAGGTTGATGTGAATGAATGTGAATCTGAGAGAGAGACATAAAAAATGAAAAAGGACCAACATTTTTTGGAAGGAAATATTTCCATAGTTACCATTTCCTAATAGTAAAAGAAAAAAGGAAACAGATATTACCATTGCAATTATTTTTACATAAAAATAAAAAGGTATTCTTTTGATTAAAAGTTTCTTTTTAAAGAAATAAATATAAGTTGATAAAAGACAGGTTTACAACCCAATTTTAGCATAATGTTGAGGGAACTTTTATACTGGTTTGTTATATGTTTATTCGACTTGTGTTGTTTTGTGCTGTTTGGGAGGGGTATGGGCGTATGGCGGATTGGATTTCCCCAAAGAACCAAGCAAATCATTTATCCATTCTAAGTATCTCAAACATAACATGAAAGAAGAGAGGTGTTAGCTAAAGTGAGTAGACCATAAAGGGAACATGAACTATGCTTTGTTTATCTTACTACTTGTGGTGGCACACTGAATAACTGATAGTGTGGCAACAGTTTTATATTATTGCAAAAGTGATTACTAGATGTGAAGGACTGGGTTGTTTAGGTGCTTGTGGTCCCCATTTATTGCTTGTTAGGAATATTGAGTCTTAGGCCTTAATTTGTAAGGGTATGGACACATATCTGTTTTAATTCTGTTAATTGATTGATTATGCTGTGGAAAACATGTCCGACAGAACACTGCTTTTCATCTCGAAGTCGTGTTCTGATTTATGATTGTCTTCCTTGAATGCAATAGGTTGGAACTGCTGTCGTTACAAGGAGTGATGGGAGACTGGCGCTTGGAAGACTAGGTGCACTCTGTGAGCAGGTAGAGTAGCTGTTATTTGTTTCTTCAATTAGTTCTTCTTTGAGTGGGGCGTTTATGGAGTTCTTCAACCTTTTTAGGCCTACTGAAGCATAATAAACTATTTTTTTTTTGATGTTTTGCAGCTTAAGGAGCTAAACACTGATGGATATGAAGTAATTTTGGTGACTTCAGGTGCTGTTAGTGCTGGTCGTCAGAGGCTTAGGTTCAGGAAATTGGTTAACAGCAGGTTTCTGGCTTTCCATTCTCTGTCAAGTTATTACTGTAGCAAAATTATGTTTTTTTTAGTTATACCTGATTTGATGAAGTAAAAACTTAAATTGTTGTGGTATAAAAACCCTGAAGGGCAGCTCACTTGGTAAGTTCTCTGGGATTTATTTCAGAGGTCCCAAGTACCTGTCCCCTTAGGCCATTGGAAGTTTTCCTGGTCGTTAACAACAGGCCCATGGGATTAATCAAGCAAAACTTCAATACCCATGTTATATAAACTGTTATGGTGTAAAAAGAAAAATTAATGAAAGAATGGGAGTATTTCATAATGGGATCCCAAGTTTTGCCCATCTTCTTAGTGATATCCTGGGTGTATGTGTCCATCTTGTTGCAGGGAGATGGGTAGCTAATCACTGACTTGGTTGAACTGGTTGGAGGTTGTACGACTGAATTCTCACTTTATGGACTCTAGCAAATTAACTTTAAGCATGATAACTTGCTCATCTTTCAATTGAGATAAAGAGTCCCAAAGCCTTTGAAAACAATTAATCACTGCCTTGGTGATCTGGTCGGAGGTTGTACGACTGAATTCTCACTTTTATGGACTCTAGCAAATTAACTTTAAGCATGATAACTTACTCATCTTTCAATTGAGATAAAGAGTTCCAAAGCCTTTGAAAACAATTACCATTCATATGGTTGCATCCAATTTCTCTTGGTAATTCCATAATTGCACCGAAAATCTAGTGGATACCGGGGTACCGCCCAAATAAATACAAGTTTAGGATATTCATCCAACCAAAGATGTGCCAAAATTCAGCATATTGGTGTCAAAGTTCCCAAAAAGAAAAAAGTATCTCGAATGTTTCTCATATTTTGATGAATTTCTTTTTTTTTTGTTAGCGTGAAACCTTGCTTAGTGCCCAGGGTTCTTTGACAAGAGTTATTTTTGAACACCATTTCAACTTCTAGTATTTTCGATGCCCTCATGATAGTCCCATAATGCTTGAAAAAGTACAACCAACTACTTGATAAACAGGCAAATCATGTCATATTAAGCCTTCCTACGTAGTAGTGTGCACTTTTGCACTATTTTTGAGTGCATGTCGTCACCTTAATACAAGTTAGAAGATTTGATAGAAGATATAGTTGCCGTATTCCAGAACTTAAAGATATCTCAACCGAGACTTGGTAATCCTAACATATTTGTCTATTATTACAGCTTTGCTGATCTTCAAAAGCCACAAGTCGAACTTAACGGGAAAGCATGCGCTGCTGTTGGGCAGAATGGTCTTATGGCTCTTTATGACACCTTGTTTAGTCAGGTCATACACTAACCAGCCACCTATCTTCTCAAGATGGTTGAAGAACCTGGTTTCTTTGGGAATCAGGCTTATTGGTAATACATATTAATAATTTGAATGTGTGGTGCGTATTTTGCAGCTGGACCTGACTGCTGCTCAACTTCTTGTGACGGACAATGACTTTAGAGATCCAAGCTTTAGAACACAACTAACTGAAACAGTTTATCAGTTGTTGGATCTAAAAGTTGTACCTGTGTTGAATGAAAATGATGCAGTAAGTACCAGGAAAGCCCCTTATGAGGTATGTACTGTTTATTAACCTACTATACATTGATGGATCTTTTTTTTTTCCGCTTGTTAACCAGGGTTTGACATCGCGTGACCAGGTACAGGAAGCCAAGTAAACACCACATGTTTTCTTAAATACTCGTATTGAGAATATTATTGTCATTCTAATTGCTGAAACTCGGAGGCCCTGGCAAATTTATAATCATCAATGAACTGGTTCCCCCCCCCCCCTGAACAGAGTTTAAATAATACATTCAAGGCTCATACTATATTCTAAAACGGACATTTCTTTTCTTTCAACTCTCGAAATTGTAGCTTCTGCAGCTAGTTATTCTAATTATGAGCATTTTGAGCAGGATTCATCTGGTATATTCTGGGATAATGATAGTTTAGCAGCACTGCTTGCTTTGGAACTAAAAGCAGATCTCCTTATTTTGTTGAGTGACGTGGATGGTCTCTATAGTGGTCCACCAAATGATCCACGGTCAAAGCTTATCCACACATATGTTAAAGAGAAGCATCAAGGAGAAATCACTTTTGGAGATAAGTCTAGGTTGGGCAGAGGGGGAATGACAGCTAAGGTAAAAGCTGCTGTTTATGCTGCCTATGCTGGAATTCCTGTAATTATCGCTAGGTATGTTCTTGATTTGATCTGGACTATTTAGTGGTCTTTATTGTGTTTATTTATGGTGCAATTGTAATTGGCTTATTGCTGTTAGTCCATTACAAATGAGCCAATACTATTTACTTTAGGTGCTCTATTTGGGGCACAGGTGGTTCTTGATTAGTTATGAGTGCTGTGATTGGTGTTCTGATTCTGGTTTTCTATCATTACTCTGATTGAAATGGACTCTAGGGTTGTGCTGTTTTCATGGTTTTGTTTCTGTGTTATGGTTCTCGTTGGCCTGATTTTTTCTTTTTCTTTTTCTTTCAAAGTGGCAAGGCGACTGACAATATTGTCAAAGTACTTGATGGTCATCGAATTGGCACCCTATTTCACAAAGATGCTCATTTATGGGTTCCAGTTAAAGAAACTGGTGCACGTGAGATGGCTGTTGCAGCAAGAGACAGTTCTAGGAGGCTTCAGGTATAATTGATCCCCCCCCCCTCCCCCCAGTTATATGCATGTTTTTTATAAGCATCAGAAAGTGATGGGAGTATTTTTTTCCATTTTTAAATTCTTTATGAATGTAAGCTCTGTAGATATGTTCTTGTAACTAACCCTGAGAGGGTAGCTCAGTATGTAAGACCTCTGAGATCTAATCCAGAGGTCCCAAGTTCGAGTCCCCTCATGGCCACTGGAGGTTTTCCTCGTCATTAACTTCAGGGTCCACGGGATTAGTCAAGCAAAAAAAAGTTTGGATACCCATGTTATCTAAAAAAAAAAAAGATATGTTCTTGTAACTGAAATTCATTTACCACATTTTACAGGCACTTTCTTCAGAAGAGAGAAAAAAAATTCTTCTAGACATAGCTGATGCCTTGGAAGCAAATGAGAAAAAGATAACGGCCGAAAATGATGCTGATGTTACTGCAGCAGAACAAGCCGGATATGACAAGTCATTGGTGGCCCGGTTAGCCATGAAGCCTGGCAAGGCATGATACTGTTTTGCTTTAGAGTTCACTGCTGTTGGGTTTTGTTAAAATATGTCATTATTATATCAATGCTTATTGTGATTAATTGACTTCTCAACTTCTATTAAAATTCTGTTAGACACTTTTTATGCTGAACTCATTGGATGCATTTTGCTTTTAACAGATTTCTAGTCTTGCAAAATCAATTCGTGTGCTTGCTGATATGGAGGAACCTATTGGTAGAATTTTAAAGAGAACAGAGGTATGGAATTGCTCCTTTTGTTATCAATTTTAATCCCCACAATGAGGAAAGGAGTTTTTTTTTTGTATGGTAGACTCAATCATTATCTTGATCCTGAAATGCGTAAGTTTTGTTCTTGTTTTAAAAAAAAGAGAAACAGAAGAATGAATGAAGATTGTCATGTAGTGCATTTTCCAGAAAATATCCAACTGATCTAGAAATCTATGTTGTCACTTTTTACCAAAATGATTTCACATGTACTGATGTATGTGAAGATAATTTATTTATTATTTCCCTCCGATGGCTACCATGCTTTAAACAGATTGCAGATGGACTCATCCTGGAGAAAAAATCATGTCCGTTGGGTGTTCTCCTGATTGTTTTTGAATCCCGTCCAGATGCTTTAGTTCAGGTACTTATAAGCATTTGTTAGCAATAGCATACTGGCCAAGTAAATGCTAATTTTGAGTTTGTTATTTTCTGTTGTTTTTCTTCATTCCTTCATCCTCACTACGAGCATTTAGCTGTATTTGTTAATATTATTATTGTTATTATTTATTTGTTCTATCTCTTTTGGGCATGGAGATTAGGACTCTGCAGCCTGATGCGAGATTCTCCAGACTGTCTGGAATTGAGTTCATTGGTTGATAAAGTGATAATTTTTTTTGGTGCAATTGATAAAGTGATAAATAAGTCTAAGGATTGTTGTCTCTAGGAGTATATTCTCTTGTGGACTTAACTCTTGGTCAATGATTGGTATACGGTGGCTCCTTTAGTTTCAGATGTTCTTTGGCGAGTAATAGTGAACCTCATCCTTCAAAATCTAAAATCTGATTATCTTTTCTTTCTTTTGAGAGGCAGAATCTGGTGACGATAGAAAATCAGATTTTGCATATGAATGACAATTCCTTTTTGGGCCTTATAAATATTACTCCCTTTGTCCCATTTTGTTTGTTTTGTTACTGTTTTGTGGGATGTTTTAAAATGCCTTCCAATTTATACCCCCCCTAAATTTTGGTGTTAATTAGGTTATGTCTAAAGTAATTGATGAAGAAGCAACCTAACCCAACTTTTATAGACTAAAGTATTAATCTCTGAGTTTTTTTTCCCACCATGCAAAGAAAAAGGAACTCATGGAGTAGTTTTTTAATACCTTTTTTTCAATGTCCGAAGTTAAAGAAGAACCGATATGATTCTGAGCAAATCAGTATATTATGAAGATTCCCAACTAATTTCTGTGTCAGAAACTTGTGACAACTGGAATTTGCTTGAGATTAAATTCGCTGTCTATAATCCTCGAATCATATTTTAGCTTTTATTGGAATGTGGATATTTTGGCTGGTAAATCGCCTTTTCCTTTTCTTTGCTGATGTGATGTCATCTCGTCACTTACCCAACTCTTGTCTTCCCTTCCATCATCTCGTGCTCTTTCATTTGCAAAATTTTGATCGACAGGATTCTATAGTTTATTTTTCCTTAGAAAAATCCAAGATCAAGCTAAGGTCCTTTGAATTTTTGAAGGATCATATACAAAGAACAAGTGGAATAAGTGGGCATTTGGTTAAAGCCTTAGAGATCCTGTGTGCCTGATCTAATCTTACTTGGCATAATTTAAACAGATAGCTTCATTGGCTGTGCGGAGTGGAAACGGGCTTCTTTTGAAGGGTGGAAAGGAGGCAAAGAGATCCAATGCCATCTTGCACAAGGTTTATACTTCTCTCTTTTAATTTCACACTCGAACTGCTTTGAAAACCATCCACCAGGGATCTGGGTTTCTGCAATTCTTTCTCTTGATTATAAAAGGTCTATTCTTTTATTCATTCAAAATTCTTTGAACTGTTTTCAACTGCTTTTAAAACAAACAAACAAAAGATTCAGAGTTTCCTTTTGTTAGGGATAAGAGGGCGTACATTTTGACCTCACAGACCCCGCCCTTGGAGGGATACTTGGTTGTGTTGTTGATTATAGGTCTATTGGTTGTAGGTTATTACTTCTGCTATACCAGACAAAGTTGGTGAGAAATTAATCGGTCTAGTCACCACAAGAGATGAGATTCCTGATCTGCTCAAGGTAAGCATACAATTCTTCATCCGTTTATGAGAAGTTTAGGCTGTTGTAGATTGAACTAAAGATGTGTATTTCCTGTCCAGCTTGATGATGTAATTGATCTTGTCATTCCTAGAGGAAGCAATAAACTTGTTTCTCAGATTAAGGATTCAACAAAAATTCCTGTCCTGGGTCATGCTGGTAAGCTATTCTGCACCTCATGTTCATGGGAATGATCAATACACAGATGATGCCAGATGTTCTGATCAAGCTTCACTTTTTTACTATTTAGATGGAATATGTCATGTTTATGTTGACAAATCTGCCAATATGGATATGGCAAAGCGGATTACTTTGGATGCAAAGATGGACTATCCTGCTGCATGCAATGCTATGGTAATTTCTGTTTCTATGAATCTCACCTGCTTCTAACTGTGGCATATATTTCTCAGTTTTATTAAAGTTTACATCTGGTGGTGTCTCGTGTTCATTATTTTTTAGGAAACACTTCTTGTACATAAGGATCTGGTACAGAAAGGAGGCTTAAATGAGCTAATTGTTGATCTTGGATCTGAAGGTATCCGTCTAGCGGGCATTTGACTTCCCTCCCCCCTCTTCCCCCTGCATGAGTTAGAACTTGAAAGCATGTCCATCTGTTGCAGGAGTCACTTTGTTTGGTGGACCAAGAATTAGTGCCTTGCAAGAGGTCAATATTCCAGTAACTCAGACGTTTCATAAGGAGTACAGTTCACCAGCTTGTACGGTGGAAATAGTAGATGATGTGTATGCTGCCATTGAACATATCAACCAACATGGAAGGTTCGATTTCAATTCCGAAATCCATTTCGTACATGCAGTGTCTCTTAATCTTTAATTATGGACTACAATTGTACTTATCTAAATCTTCTTCTGCTCCCTTTATTTTCTTTCCGTTGCGGGGTTCCAGTGCACACACTGACTGCATTGTAGCAGAAGATCAAGAAGTTGCCGGAACATTTTTGCAGCAAGTCGATAGGTAATTTCATTCTAGTTTATGAAATTTAGAGCATTGCGGTCTGAATGTATTTTAGTTATCAGTATACACAAGTACACAACCAGTTGTTTAAGTATGTATATGGAAGCTGTTGCTGCTAGTTAAAAATATTGTTTCTTGTTTTCCTAATTATTTTTTGTTGGGTGGGTGGGCCTGGTGGTGGAGGTTAATTAATTGGTTAAGGGATTTATTTATTTTTGGACAAGTCATTGGTTAAGGGTTTAGAAATAAAGGAATACTAGTCTGTTTGTCTGATGTGGACTTGTATCCTGGCCGGCTATGTGAACTTGCAGTGCTGCTGTATTTCATAATGCAAGTCCAAGATTCTGTGATGGCGCTCGTTTTGGGCTAGGTGCCGAGGTATATTCTTAATCACTTATCTGTTAGAAAAGAGTTGTCTTACTTACAAGCCTCATTCACAATATTTGATGACCTACAGGTTGGAATAAGTACAAGTAGGATTCATGCTCGAGGTCCAGTTGGGGTTGAAGGGCTATTAACCATAAGATGGTATGTGATACTAATATCTTCAACTACTCTTTCATGCTTCAGTTTTGTACCTGCCAAGTTCAGTTTTGGGTTTAGGGTAATTATTTTCTCTTTTCTTTATTCTCTCCACCCAACCCCCCCCCCCCCCCCAAAAACCCCATTTCCCAACACCCTCATTTGATCTCTTTTGTTCTGCGCCAAGGTCTTTGTTCCTGGGACCTTGCCAGAAGTGTTCATGTCTGACACTTAAACTAAGTGTGTAGTGTCCCTAGGGCTTGAGCTGCATCTAGGTTTTACTTTCTTGATTTGCTGAAGACTGATGATGCCTTGATAAATTGCCAAAGCATAACACGTTTATCTTTTCTTTTTCTCTTCTTTTTTTTCATTTCTGTTTGACTGAAGAAAAATTACATCATTTGTTGCTTACTTATTAAAACACATCTTTGATAATGACCAAAATTTGTTGATGGACCCTCTAATAGAGCATCATATCAAACTATTCTTTGTGTTGGCGTAAAGATTTGATGTGGTTAAGGCATGAATGCATGATAATTCTGTTGCTCTTTCTCCTGGTAATCTAAAATCTCGAGTGGCTGACTGTTGGCTATCTATTTTGTGTTGCAGGATTCTCAAGGGAAGTGGGCAAGTGGTTGATGGTGACAAAGGCGTGGTATATACCCACAAGGACCTTCCATTGCTGTTACAAAACTCTTGAAAATTTTGTAAACGCCTCATTCCTTAAGACCCCCATGGTAGTGCAGTTTGTGTGGGGGAAAAGGGGTTCATATTTTTCTCGTCCTCTCTCCCGCTGCCTTTTTGGGTAGTCTGTGTATGTCGCCTATTGTGTAGCTGGCCTTTCTTATAAGTGGAGGCTATATCATCTGTTTTACCAAAATAAATCATTAGTAGTTATTTCGTTTCATGCATGGAAGAGTTGCAGATATGCTATCAACAGTTTATTGCTTTCTAGCTGTCTTGAAGACTCATGTACACTGCAATCCGTTCAATTTGTTCGCATTGCAGATCTTTTGCTTTCTAGTTTAGTCACTCCTGAAGAACCATGTACACTGCGATTACAAATGATCATACAGTCTAATTGGACTTCAGAAGGGAGATTGGGGGTGTGGTGTGAGATCAAAGCCAGAATGGGGGGACATTCGGAGATATAATCCGCTTCAAGGAATTCTTTTTCAGCAAAAATTATGTAGTATATTTGTAACTGTCCTTGACTATAATGTCATCGTCAAATTCTATTATGTACTCCCAACAGGTCAACAATATCAAAGGTGGTTATATCCCCTCAAAAAATATCAAAGGTGGTTATAGAAAGTATATGGGCATATGGTGAATGGAATCTATCATGTGTTATACCATTTATTTTTAATTTTTTGGTTCAATAGATATGCCAGATGCCATTACAATAAATTTACATACAACAATTGAGAAGGATCAACACTTGGGTCCTATTGTGTTTGGCGCCTTAAATTTAGCCACTACAACAGAAGCTAGTGTAATAAATTTGGCCAGACTTCTCTCAACTTCTTTTCGTCTCCCTTTCACATCACCTTCGTCTTCCCTGACTCCTCCAATTTTGGCCTTCAAGAATTTGTTTGGGCTAAGTAGAAGTTAGATTGGGTTCTAATCCTAACCCAAAAATAACGTTTTGGAGCCCAAATGTGAAGGAGAAGATGAAGAAAGAGGAGATGGTAAAGGAGCCCGGATTTAGGAAGGATGTGAAATGAACAAGGAGAAAGGGAAGGAGAAGTGGAGAGAGTACAGACTCAGGAGGCCCTAATCTTTTTGTCGTTTTCATGCCGTATTCTGTTCCATTCCGCGTTGTTCTGCATTCTGTATTTTATTTTGTCTCATATTTTGTTTTATTTTCTTGGTCGTTTTTTCAGTTCCATTACGCGCCAGATAAGATATGCTTCAGTGCAATGTTTGTCCTAAGTTGGGATTATTGACATGAGTTTTCTAGGTTAGCAATAGCCTTTCAACTCCAACTATAAAAAAAAAAGGTAAATGTGGAATCCCCAATTGCTATCTTATAGTCAAAAGTAAGTGAAAATCAAAAAAATTTAGAATAGCCAACTATAGTAATAATACTCTCTATCAAAGTACTTTTTTGAAAATATCGACCAAACTCGTATACTTGGGAGGAGTGACCCTTCAAGTTTCGCTGAAAGTTACGGTAAGATTGTCTTATACATGCTTTTGCGTTAAATTGCACCTGGAGGTGTAATAAGAGTTAACAACCCCACTGTCGTTCTCTCTCTCTTTTTTCTCTCTCAAGAAACCCTAGCTCCCTTTCTCGTTGACTCATCTTGGGGCTACCACCTGCATTTTTGCCGGTGGTTAGCCCCTCCGTTGTTGTTTCTTTGCTTTCAATCTAATCTTTTAGTTTATATTTCCTTATGGTTAATAAACTCTACTTTGGTGAGAGATTGTGGAGTTCTTCGCGTTCGTCGGAGGATCGTCGAATTTCTGTTTTTAGGATTTGATGAATCAAGACAAGTTCAAACTACTATGGCAAAGAGATTTATTCTTCCAAATAGATGCAACAGTTTTCGTGCTTACCTCCGATCGTACGGAAAAGGCGGTGATCTCTCGTTTACTGAAAAGCATATTTTTTACTATATCAGGGCATTGTCAATTATCGACGAAGCTGATCAACACGCCGATTTCTAGCACTGATGTTTGAATTAGTAGTCACTTATCGACGGAGCTGATCAAGACGCCGATTTAAAGCAATGGTGGTCAAAGTCATATTCATCTTGTTACATCTTGTTAAATTAAATTTATACTTGATTGTAAATACCGGATGACTTTTTATGAAATAAATGAATTTCTCTTTCCTCCAAAAAAAAAAATAACAACCCCAGACTTAATAACATTAGAATTTAAGCATATTTAAATTGCACACAATGGTGTAATAATAAGGATATTATCCTTTCAATCTATCCCGTAGGGAGCTTTGTTTCAAATACTTAGTTCAATAACATTGCCTGTTACATTCTCCATGCTAACTGGCATAAAAAAACAAATTCTCCATGCTAACTACTACCAATAACATGACTCTAATATACAACTAAATCCTGTCTATGGAGCAGTTTTCGAGCTGGTTTCCCCATCATAGAAGAGAAAACTTCAATCTTTTATGCTTCAACAAAATTCTTGACATCCTTCAGCCACCTAAGGTACTCCTTGTTGTCCTTTTCAATCATGTACTCGTGCAAAAAGTTTGTTGTGCTTGGCTTGATGCCCCTGATCTCCAGATATTTGTGGAATGCCTTTTGCAGATTTTCATCCAAATCACTTGAAACAAAAGAAAAATTAGCAGATAATAAGTAGGAATCAGATACAGAAAGCAAGAAGCATGAGGTCCAACATTCAAAACTATGAATATCACGAAACATTTTCTAGAGGGCAGGGGTCAACTTACAAGAAATCAGGACCCTCGTACGCGAGTTGCTCTTCGGTTCCAGGATTCTTTAGCGAAAGGCCATTAATCCTAATTTCATCTGGAAAAGCAGTACAATCAAATTCTAGATATGGTCCATTCTTCTTAGCAACAGTTACAATAAGTGGTACACTTGATTCAGATCCGTCCTCTTCATCCTCCGCGTCATCTGCCTCATTATCATCCTCATCGTCGTCTTCACCAGTAACAAGATTGGGCATGGAAACTTCAACTGATACAGTTTCACCTTCATAGTCTCTTGTCAGAGTCACTGTCTGCTCTCCAACATTATCCTGAATCTTGAAAGGGAAACCTCCAGGAGCATCTACAACCTGCACAAGCAGAGAACAAAACAAGAAAACAACCATCATTTCACAATCCAAAATGATACAGAAAGGCAGAGAGAACTCTTGAGGATACTGTAAGATTTTTCTCAGTGCAGGAAAGGACCAGACAAGTTTGTTGCATTAAGAAACGATTGGACACCAAATTCATAGTCACCAGATGAAAGCAAAATCAACTAGAATGATGACCAATCATCATCAAAACTCGAAAAGGTTACATGATATTCCAGTAGATAGTACATGATTACAGGTACAGTGCTTGAACATACTCCACATAAAGAGACACCAAATGGAAAACAATGTCTGCAACTCTCATGTTTCATAAGTGAAATTTGAGCACTCGATAAACCTTACACTAAAAAAACACTACATCCTTATTGTTAACTTGAGTTGAGCAAAACAATTTATCAATTTGAGGTTAGATATGAAACATATCAAGCATCCATAGCATCTGATCCAACAACTATGAAGGAGCGATTACGAATTAGCTCGAAAATTCCCCATCATCAAGCAATCTTCCGTTTATATTTTATTTTCTTTTTCACAAAACTAATTGAAAGACTGAATCCAAATGCCCAATATGAAGAGAACAATCTAGTGTAATCCCCAGAGTACCCAATAAAACCCTAAAAATTCGAATTACTGTATGAATTTCAAAAAAATTCACAATAATATCTCATAATAAATCGCTAGAGAGAGAGAGAAAGAGAACCTTGTCGAAATCCTCGCCTTGCTCGACAACTTCGATTTCACTATGGATAACTTCGAGAAGCTTCTTATCTGAAGAAGTAAGGCTTGACGAGAAATGGCGGCTGGCAGAAAAAACGGCAGGGCGTAATTGAGGAGAGAGAGTGGCGCGTTTAACGGCGGAGAATGCCGATACGACGCCGGAGTGATTGTGCCTCTGAGATCCAATGATGCGACCTGCCAATGGAGCTGCCTTTGCTGCTGATCTGCGCATAATCGCCGAGAAAGCCATTTCTAGAGAGAGAGGGAAAGATTTTTAGGGTTTAAGGGGTTTCTGAAATGATGGGTTTTGGGGGTTTTAGGGTTTAAGAAGCAACAGCAACAAGAGAAGAGCGTTGACTTGCCCCTCACACATTGACATTGGGATAGTTTTGTCATTTCAAAAGCTTATCCTTATTTTTTGGAGCGGGTATTCATTTCTAGTTGAGAGTTTAAATTGTGACACTGTGGGTAGTGAACTACGCAGCCCGTACATGCCAGTCCAGTCCATGATGTCCTAGAAATAAGAAAAGCCTGTGTTCACATCTGTTTTTTGTTTTTTTTTAGCTTCGTTCACATCTTTTTGCAACTTTGATTTGATAGTGATAGAAATAACTAACATGTCTTTCACCACACACCGGATATATCATAACTATATCTAGTCCCAACTAAACTAAATCACAATGGCAGCCCGCATGACCCATACCGTAGCGCCTTGTCCCAACGCAGTGTTGATGACCCATGTCGTAACGCCTTGTTTTATCGCCCAAGACCCATGTCGCAATGCCTCGTCCAGTGCCCATGGCCATGTCCCATGTGACAGCGCCCATGTCCATATCGTAGCGCCCGTGTCCATATCGTAGTGCCCGTGTCCCATGTTCTATGGGTGAAATTAGAGTTCGGGAACCAAGATAACCTTTTGGGGGGTATCAGAGGTTCTCTAGGGTCACGATAGATCCCCCGGAGAAATTTGGTCAAAAATCGCAACCGAGCCCCAAAAAGCCGAAAATGAAGGCACATCCACGTTTTTTGGGCTTTTGGAAGGCCCCGGAAAAAAGTTGGATATTTTCGAACCACATTGCATGGGACACCACTAGGGGACATGGGAGATTCCTGGGGTCGGCTATTAGGTCCCTAGTAAGCATGAAAGACCGTTTTATGGGACACCACTCTAAGGGCCAGAACAACGAAAGCATGAGTGAAATCGGGGTCGGGTGACCCCGATGACCTTTTCGTGCACTGGAGGTCCTTTAGGGTCAAGATAGACCCCCTGGATAATTTTGGGCAAAAATCACATTCAGGGCCCACGAAGCCGAAAATGGAAGGATATAATCCACGTTTTTTGGGCTTCCGAGAGGCCTGGAAAGAAGGTGTATATTTTCACACCACACTGCACGGGACGCCACTAGGGGACATGGGAGGTCCCGGGGTCGGCTGTTGGGTCCCTGGTAAGCTTGGACAACGGTTTTATGGGACTCCACTTTAAGGGCCAGAACCATGAAAGCATGAGTGAAATCGGGGTTTGGGGGACCCAGATGACCTTTCCGGGCGGCGAAGGTTCTTTAAGGTCATGATAGACCCTCCGGAGAAATTTGGGCAAAAATCACATTCGGGCCCTGCGAAGCCGAAAATGGAAGGCTATAATCCACGTTTTTTGGGCTTTCGAGAGGCCCGGGAAAGAAGTTGTATATTTTCACACCACATTGCACGGGACACCACTAGGGGACATGGAAGGTCCCCGGGGTCGGCTGTTGGGTCCCTGGTAAGTTTGGACGATGGTTTTATGGGACTCCACTTTAAGGGCCAGAACAATGAAAGCATGAGTGAAATCGGGGTTTGAGGGACCTAGGTGATCTTTGCGGGCATCGAAGGTCCTTTAGGGTCATGATAGACCCCTCGGAGAAATTTGGCCAAAAATCACATTCGGGCCCGCGAAGCTGAAAATGGAAGGTTATAATCCACGTCTTTTTAGCTTCCGGGAGGCCCCCGGAAAGAAGGTGGATATTTTCCCACCACATTGCACGGGACACCACTAGGAGACATGGGATGTCCCTGGGGTCGGTTATCGGGTCCCTGATAAGCTTAAAAGACTATTTTATGAGACACCACTTTAAGAGCCAGAACAACGAAAGCATGAGTAAAATCGGGGTTTGGGGGACCCGGATAACCTTTCCAGATACCGAAGATCCTTTAGGATCATAATAGACCCGCTGAAAAATTAATACAATGAGACTTTTTATTCATTAAAAAAAGACATTTAAATTAATTTACGTCGAAACAAGTCGAGGACTAAGTATCCCATTACAATGCTTGTCAAACACAACTCTACACCTATTAGGAGGTACATCTAGTTGCTCATACATATTACGTTCCTTCAAGGTTTCCATAGAAAAGTGCCTCGAGACCCAAGTGCATCCACGACTTCATTCTCTTCCCTAAAACAATGGGAAATCTTCACGACTTAACATATGGACTGCTTTCAAAGAGCCAGATTGGATCATGACTCTACTCCTTATCTTTATTTATCTTTAATGCTCCTTTAATTGTCAGCAAATCAGCCGTGAGGATAGACTGGGCTCTGATCTCACCACAGAAACCTGTCACCTATTCTTTGTTGACATAGTTTAAGTATAACCGTTAAGAGTACCTTGACTTGATGCTTGAGTTGAGGCCTCAAATCACCATAGATTAGACATTTGAGACTTTAACTTCTAGAAAACAACCTGCCTTGCATAGTTGCGTGTCAATTATTAAGACATTTCAGTGGGCATTAGTTGCCATTTCACATGGTAGGTCAGACATACATAACAGATAACCATTAACCAAACAAACAATTGTACCTACACAAATTACTACAGTTCACGTTTGTTGCCGGCTATATGTTCTTTTTTCCTTTTTCTTTTTCTGGATACAGAATACAATTTTCATTCTTCAAGGCTTGTTAGTTCCATCCATTTACATTGGCTAAGCCTAGTTCCATGTGGCCGGCTCATGACCACCCACCGACCCAGCCAGCCAGCCAGCCTCAAGTCTCCCCTCCCCTGGCCATGATAGATTTCTGAAAGCTTACAATGAACAAAGTATGTCAATGATATGGGGATTGGAACAAGATTGTATTCTAAGATTGCAATTAACGTAAACAAGTTCATAATCCATAGACAAAACAAAATGAGCTAATACACATTATTTCCTATGTACACACCAAAACAAAACAAAAAAAGGAGAAGATTTTCAATCCTCTTTATGGATGTTGGGGAGGGGGCGCTAATGACATAACGTACACAAATGAAAGCAGGTCCCAACCTTTCCGAAACAGTGATGACTAAGAATACAATGTGAACGAATGAGAGCAAAAAAATCGAATCTTGAATAAATTACACCTTGGTGAAAAGACTCTACCTCTTGTCTTGTTGTCAAACCACACTACCTGCTCACATTACTATCTCTGGCTTCAAAATGCTAGTTTTGATCTCCTTATGGGGCAGAACAACTCCGCCATTACTGTAAATCTCATCACATACATGGACATCTTCTCCAAGAACAGTCATATTCTCTACCCGGGCCCACTGCCCAACAGTCGAGTGCCACCCAACAATGCTGCTAGAAATACATGCGTGCTTCTTGATTCGAACGCCTCGCATTACCGTGCAGCGTGAGAGCCTAACACCAGCCTCTATCACACAGCCTGGCCCTATTGCAACATCGGGCCCAATCAGACATCCTTCACCAATTTTTGCACTCTCATCCACCAATACATTCCCAATGATATGAGAGCCACTGGCCAATTTTGGTGAAGATCTCTTTCTCAATGAGTCAAGGTAGAGCCTCAGGCCAGTTATGTAATCCCTTGGCTGTCCAATGTCCATCCAAAACCCTGGCAGAACCATTGCATAGAGCTTTCTTTCAGCCGCAATTTTTGGGAATACCTCTTTTTCAATTGAGGTGGGTCTTAGTTCAATTCTATCAAGAACACATGGGTTTAATAGGTAAATCCCAGCATTGATCTTGTTACCCACAAATATTTTGGGTTTCTCTACAAACTTCTCAACCTTCCCAGATGATTCCTCCGTGACTACCACACCATACTTTGATGGTTCGTCAACCTATTAAGATCACGAGAGCTTTGTAATCATTTCACTAGCTCCCATGACAGCTGAAATTTGAATATCAGAAAATGAAGTGAAAGGAAGACGGATTCAATTACCTTTGTTACCATGATCGAAGCCTCTCCCCCATGACCCTTGTGAAACTCGATCATTTCTTTCAGTGGGTATTCACTGATAACATCACTGTTGAGAACAAAAAATGGCTCACCAGATTCATCAACCAATTTATCTCTAGCCAAAGCCAAAGGACCTGCGGTTCCTAGAGGTTCTGTCTCTTGAGAGCAGGTAATCTTGATTCCAAGCTTGGCCTCAAAGTCCTTCAAAAAATTTAACATCACCTGCAGGAGAAAATGTTTAACATTCATCCTCTAAATCCAGTTGCATCTGCGAAGCAACTAAGTTTACGGCACAGGTAATTTACCTCTGGTTGGTAATTGATAGCCAAAACCACCTCAGTAACTCCAACAGCCTTCAGAGCTTCAATCTGAACACAAAAGTAAGGGGAAACATAAACATGAGCATGTATTTCAGACACTGGTGCAACTATATGATACCCAGAAAAAGAAGGAAAAAAAATAAGGAATAGAGGAGTGTGTTAGATGTAGCTCAACATCTATCTTTTAGTGTCCAGAATTGAACCATTTTTCAATTCAGCTTTCAAAACTAGCATATTTCTGACTATACACAGTCCAAGTTATGAAATTTGCAGCTTACTCATCATGCCACAAATGACAATCAGTCTCAATTTCACTGATTTGTTGTTTCATACCAAAGCACAAACAATCATAAGATGATACTAAGTCATACAAATATATCGAGTCATCAAAGGACCGGCTCATATAGTCAATGGCAGTCATATTTTGTTTGCAAGACCAATGTAATAAAAGGCGTGAGGCGCAATGAGGCGATAGAGGTCCATAGAGCCTAGGCGCAAGGCGAAGGCGCGCGCCTCAGTGAGGTGAGGCGCACTAGTGTATGGCAGAAAAAATGCTATAAAATAAACGTTTTTTTCATCAAAATCCATCACAGGTGTGCCTCAAGTGCGCCTCAAGTGCGCCTCGGTGCGCCTCAAGTGTGCCTCGGTGAAATCGCCTCGCCTCACCCTCAAAAAGCGATGGGCTGCTGCGCCTCACGCCTTGTGCGCCTAGGCGCGCCTCAGGCGCACTTTTTAATACACTGTGCAAGACGGCAAGTTCAGATGAAAACCTGATGCAGGATCATGGGCTTGTTAGCGAAATCCACCAGAGGCTTAGGGACACTGAGAGTCAATGGCCTCAACCTTGTACCAAATCCTCCAACAAGAATCAACGCCTTCATGTTGACTATTGAGTTGTGCAGCTACCTGTTGAATTAATTGTAATATAAGCCACTGATTTAATATTTAGAGGAAAAAGAAAGCCAAGTACAGTATACAATTAACAGATTCATTCGCATTTTATGAGAAGCTACAATACGCCACTAGACCTATATGGATGAGCATGACCTCCATCTCATCCCACCAATAATATTCAAAACATTAAAGGAACAACTCTTAAAGCCAAGCATACAATTATACAAACACCCAAGCATACGAACACACTACAAGATTGAACACACTTGGCGTGGGATATGGGAGGCTAAATGGGTGGTAAAAAGAAGTAATGCAATGGAGAATTGGCAATGGTGCATAGGTACGGATATAGGGTGATCCATGGCTGCCAGGGGAAGGGAAGAAACAGGCTGTAATGCCAAGGTTTAATGCAGAGACAGAGCTGAATGTTGCCTGGTTAATAGACCATGATTTGCGATGCTGGGATGTTAGTCATGTTGAAGCAGTTTTCCTGCCTTTTGAAGTGGAGAAGTTCTGTCAATACCGATTAGTGACAGACTCCCAGAGGATTCTTTGTTCTGGAGCTTGGGTAAAAGAGGTGAGTATAGAGTCAAAAGTGCTTACAAATTACAATGGGTTGGTAGGGGTGCGTGCATTTCAAAATGAGGCTACATCACTGTCGATGGATTTATCTTTCAGTGAATTCGCAAGTATCAGTTAATGTTCACAGATCCACTTCCAACTTCCGTTTCAAACTTTCAGTGAATTCGAAAAGTAAATTACTCCCCAAGTCCAGTACTAACCACTATACAAAGTACAGATGACAGTGAAGTTGAATGAATTATTCCTCACGAAAACAATGCATCCCCTTTGATTTATACTGAGTAAGAAATGCTTGCTAAACCAAACAATGTCAGAACCAAAATGCTTAAAACAACCATCAAAATCCATTAAGATGAGACAAGCCAGCCCTATCCCTCCCTCCCAACACACATCAAACATGATTGTTGCGTTTTTTACCAATTGAATTGGGGTATCAGAAAGTAAGCATAGAGATCACTTCAAGCAAGCCAAAAACAAACATTTGATCAGCATGGACAGCATCACATTAGACTAGTAACTAATCAGAGGGTCATTTGAAACAAAAGAGCAACAAATTAAGATAGATCTAATCAATCACAATCAACTAAATCCCACGAATCACAAAATTGGGAAATTGAAATATCGAAATTTATTTCACTGACCAGCCAACTAGCCAAATCACCATTGACAACATTGTCCAGTTCGTTCCAAAGACGTAAAACACAACAATTAAACAAACCCATATAATAAAAATGAAAACCCAGAGATCTAGCACAAGAAAGATAGTAAATTTATGATACCAAAAAAAAAATGAAAGAAGTGATGAGCTTTACAAACCTGGGGTTTGAGCAAATGGATGGTTTTGTTTTCCCTCGCTGTTTCTCTCTCTACTCTCTCTCTCTCTCCGATCCAGGTGGGTGTCGGTGAGAGCTGGTGGATAGAGAGAGATTTGGTAAATGGCAAATAGAAATTTCAACCCTCTTCTGTATTTATATTTGCCAAATTGAATTACAACTTCAAACACCTCTCTGATTTTGGGGTCCTTTAACTGTCTTCGCAAGTTTCTTCCTTTTTTTTTCTTTTCTTTTTTTCTTTCTTGGGGGCCGGATTAGTTGTGGAATATCCTCTTTTTCTTTTTCTTTTTTGAGGAAGAAGGGAGGAGGGCACCAGACACCAGTGCACCACGCAAGGCTTTTCCCGCAGAAAATTGGTTAGTAATCTAACGTGGGGCTTTGCCTTGGTTGGTTGGTAGCTAAGCACTTTCTCATATTATTATAGATTGTGTAGATTGAACCAAAGCGCAATATATTTGACTAATGGTTAAGATTGAGATGATGGGTAAATTAGATTTCAGGTTTGAATCCCCCTCCATATTTATATGCATATTATATTGGTTTTGCGCCTCATCCGAACCCAAAAAGTATTATTATGGATTGAAATTGGTTGGCATTTGCGTAGGAATCAAAGAGATGTTCTAATTGTTAGAAGTATCGTCCCCCACTAATAAGAGTTGAGGACTTGATTCCTACTCTAGCCTTTGTGCCTCGTCTAAAGACTAAACCCAACAAAAAAACAATACACGGGTTTGCCAATAAAATCTTAGCCTAGTGATTAGAATTGCGACATTAAATATACGAGGTCTAAGATTTGTTTCCCTTATCCTTTGATATGTGTAACTGTATTGTAATAATTTTTGTGCCCATTATGAACCCCAAAAACAAAATGTACTTGCATTGGAAAATATGACCAAGAAACAATTAAATTAAAAAAAAAATAAAAAAACTCTCTTATTGTTGGAAATTTATTAGTTGGAAACCCTCCAAAAAATAATAGTATAAGAAAGGCTCTCTTATTGCATTTTAATTGTTTAGTGTATAAATATGCATGGTCCAACTAAACCAAATATCACATGCATTTTTCTTGTCCACCGACACCTGTATTTGCAATAATGACCATCTATAGATAGCCATATGAACAGTGCTGCGCCTCTCGGCCCTATATACATCTCAATCATTCCTTAGAAATACTCCTAAATGATATGTACATGTGCACTGCAGGTGACCTTATGTTTGAGAGTTTGAGTGAGATTGCTTTGTGGGGGGTGATTCCTGCTTATTTATTGAATCTAAACTACTACACTTCTTGACGGAAAAAAACAAAAAAAAAAAAAAAAATTTAATTAGGTACAGTTCTTTTCGTCTTCTTCATGTTAGGAATATTTTTCTAGTACTCTTAGAAATATTATTCTAGAGTTTCCATAATACTAGGACTCTTGTACCTATAAATAGGGATCGATTACATCAATAATAATCAACCATTCATATTATCTCACATGCATGGTATCAGAGCGGCTACTTTCGTGGTAGCCTAAAAAAAATTGCTTCCGCTAAGCCGCCGGATGGCGACCTTTAACCATCCGGCGGACTACTCGATTTATTTTTTTAATACCCACACAAATTAGTTTTCAGTTTCCTAGATTAAATTCAATTTTGTTGATCTCCACCACTAAATATGGACCATTGATCTTAATTTCTACCCTACTTCAAAACACTCAGATCCCGTCAGGTTCGCACGCCGTCGCCGACCGCCGCCCACCTGCACTACTGCCGCCGCCGACCGCCAAGCGCCGACCCCTGCTACTGCGTGATTTGCTGTTGTCAATCCCTATATTCTTCCGCTGACGCGTTGTTTCCCCTTGCTCACGGTTGGCTATGAAGCGAGTGGCAACACAAGAGTTTTGTTTTGGCTAGATTTCATACTTGGTTGAACTTTAAGATCTCCATGTTTAATATAGTGTTTTTCAATTATGTCTTTTGTAAACTCCAATCGTAGCGTCCGTTCATCTACCACTACGATTGCGGGGGAGTGTTAGGAATATTATTCTAGTACTCTTAGGAATATTATTCTACTACTCTTAGGAATATTATTCTAGAGTTTTCATAACACTAGGACTCTTGTACCTATAAATAGGGATCGATTACATCAATAATAATCAACCATTCTATTATCTCACACTTCATAGTCCATACATGTTACATTCTATTCTATTATGCGCCGTTGCTTTCTTTCCGTTCGGTATTTTATACTAAGTTTTTTTCTTATATTTTGTTCTATTATTCGCGTTGTTTCGTTTCTCGCTCTTCTATTGAAGAGAATAGAGCCTAAATCTTATTAAATTGTTTGCTGATCTAACCACAAGAAATTCAGCTGATCGAGTTCATTCGATGAAGCACTAATGATATATGATCTTGATACAACTAATAATATGACTTTAATAGTACATTATGTTCCATTGTTCCGTCCTCGGAGAGAAGCCCCAAATCTCTTTTGAATTGAATTAATTAGTTAATTGTTGTGATATTTGACCACTGTATGTACGCTACTCTAATTTTGGATTATTTATTACGTAATTGACTACCATACGCGATTCTAGTTATGGTTTTGGAACAAAAACGTTAGGCTGCTTCAAAAGTTTATGTCCTAACACCCCCCCCCCAAAAAAAAAGAAAGAGAAATTATAAACGATAACCTCTCCGGACTAAAATCGTTGTGCTTTGGAAAAACGGTTAACACGAACTTGATTGAACTACTCGTGATCGATCAGCGTATAATCTTCAATGTGGAATATTTGGTTGATTTGATTTTTGGCAAAATATTAATGGTACAAAGTTAATACTCCCTTCGTTCCTATAAAACTCCATCATTTGTTTTTGGCACAAAAATCAAGGCAATGGGGGTGTTTGGATGTTGGCTTGTGGGTTGACTTTTGGCAAAGTTGGATGTTTGACTAGTCCACCATCCAATATTGATGTTTGGATATTAGCTTGTGAGATTGGCTTTTGGGTTCCCACAAGCCAACTTTTGAAAAGCCAAGGAGGTTGGCTTATGGGTATTGGCTTGTGGCATTAATGTAGTCCAATGACATAATAGTCCAATACTTGCAATTATTTACTTCTATGCCATCAAATTTTTCAATCATATGAATGTCTTATAGGTCATTTACATATAACCAGCTAATGTTACCAGCCAATGTTACCAAACATCTTTTTCCAAACATCCAATGTTACCAGGCGGTCAAATCAGCTAACAATACCAGCCATCGACCACCAGCCACCAGCCATCAGCCAACAGCTAATGACACCAGTCATTTGCCAAACAGGACCAATGTGATTTAGGTACTTACTTTTCCCTTATACCCTCAACATTAATAAAAGTGTGGGAGAGAGTAGATGCAGGTTTTAAATATTTAATAAATGAGGATAAAATGGTACTTTACTAGAAAATTATTTACCATAAAGAGTGTAGAGTTTTATGAAAATATAACAAATAAATAAACGTTAGAGTTTCGTAGGGTACTATCACTAAAATAATGACCTAAAGTATCACTAAAATAATGGTTCGATTCTCATCGCTTACAATTAGGACATCTCCATCCGTCATCCCCTAATTAAGTTACTCCTATGACTTGTGAATCTTAATACCTACCCCTCCCCCCCCCCCCCAAAAAAAAAAAAAAAAAAAACTAAAAAAGGAAAAACCGACCTTGGCTGCTCTTAATAGTCAACGATGAGAAACGAGGATGGGAATAAGAACTAAAAAAAAGCAGAAGAGAAGTGGACTTGTTAAGAAATAATAATTGATGTAGGGAGGCCTAACAATAAACATGATTAGCTGGCCTTCACCAAATTCCCTTTGACAATAGATCAAGTCACTACTTACCCCCTCTTCAATGTTCCCTTAATTGCATAAGATTCTTTCTCACACGTTTTTGCCTTTGTTGTGTGGGCGGTCAAAGTATTCCATGATACATATATGACTTGTGTAGTTTGGCACCTTCGTGTACCTTTTCTTTTTCGACAATCAAGCATTTTAATACTACTTGTACTAATAATAAATTAATAATAATAGAACTAGGAGAATATTTGCAATGAAAATATGAAATATTATGCTCCTTATTGGAAGTTTGAAACAAAACCCCCATGGAGGCCGACGTAGTACTTATACCTCCAAATAAATCCTTCCCGAGTGTGTTGATTTATGAAGGGATACCTGAGTATCTCTACACAATCTCGAATATATTATAAACTACGAGTAGTTTTTAGATAAGCTTTCAGAAAGACTCAAAAGCCATGATTTGACCATATAAACATATATCATAAAAGTAAATCCTCAAATCAGGATGTAATTTTTAGGGTTGAATTGAATTAAACACCTCTTAACATAATTAAACTAAGCATGAATGAGCTTAGTTAAAGTGAACTCTTCCGATAAGCTATAAAAAACGCACCCTAAGTGCGTAAACTATAGATCAAGTTTATTTGTCTATCTTCTAATATATGATTTAAAATGAATCTAACAATAGTACTTTTACATTGTAAATCCTTATATTTTTTAATAAATTAATGGTCAAAGTTTGTAAATTTTAAACTTCAAAAAACAAATGTTAAGGTTTCTCTGAAACGGAGGGACTGAGGGAGTATTACTATATTTTTAATATGCTCTGATAATTTTTTTTGGTTTTTTAATAAATTATAATATGTTTTTGAATGAAAATGGTAATGGTTCAAAATGTTATACGTGTCCAAAGTAATTTGCTTACTTCCAAATATCTATCACGCACTAACCTTTCACAACAATAATAAAATAAAAATATCAATACCTAACCTGCCATTGTAAATCAAATATAAAATTTGACAAATGGTAACTATAAATGGAACTCTGCTTGTCACTTTATTTGATTGATCATATCCTTGAAAATTTTATTCACAGGTCAAACTGGTGATTATACCCTCAGCCAGTTTGATCAGATCTGATTGTCCCTTAATCATGTTTCGCTAATTAGAATTTGAAAGTTGAAAGTCTAACACTCGTTTTAATGTAAAGAAAAAAAATGCAAGGAATCACCATCTAAAAAAAGGGATCAAGATGTGATACTTTTAATTACTTGTGCTTATACCCAAAACTATAAAACACTTAATATATTATGTGCATCTATTCTCACAAATATTCATCATCTACACCCAATTTGAACTTTTTATTAATATTTTTTTGATTGCAAATAGGATTAATAATAGACAACTAATCGCACGGGAATTAATATAATTTTCCTATTGTTGAATAATAACCAGTTTGATCATACTATTTGTTAATGTGTGATTTCTTAATTAGAATTTGAAAGTTAAAAGACTAAGACTTGCAACATGAAAGCAACTAAGCAAGATTAGTTAACATAGTACATTTAAACAATCTCACCACAAAAGTTATTTAACAATTTATAAATAAATATCAGTATCTTTTATTATATTAAATTATGCATTTCAAAACACTGACCCCAAAAAAAAGTTCAAATTACAAAAAAGATTGACCATACATTTCATGCCACTTATAGAGGCAACTTATGCTGCACATAAATTGTCACTACTTTTTTTTTCTTAAGTTACATTTATAAATAAATAAACAAATATTACCTACAAATTTATAGTCACCGATCAAAATATTACACATACATGTCATATTACTTATACTCATTTGTCACCTAATACGATATTGTAACCCAAATATATTAGTTTAGAAATTGTAACTCCAAAAGTGACCCTTGTCTCTTATCAACCAATATCTCAAAAATATTAATCACATGTCACTTATCAGGTGTATATGTTATCCACAAATATAAAACTTAATTAAATATGTAACCCTCTAATCATATAACCAAAGATAATCCTCATACATTCAAGTCAGTTGTCAAATAACCTACTCCCTATACCAACTATATATATATATATATATATATATATATATATATATATATATATATATATATATATATATATGACCCTATTTACATTACAAATATTCCACGATTTGTTTTGTAGGGTATCATTAAATAAATATTAGTCATATAATCACATTACTTGTCACTTGGTGTAATACCCCGACTATTTACGGTATTTTCAGAAAATAATTTATTATTATCCAAAGTAAAAATAATTATTTGATTTGTATATTTAGTTGTATATGTTTATGTGTGTTTTTATTCTTGGCTTTTAGTGGGAAAAAAAAAGAAGAAAAATAGAGTTCTACTAGAATCTTTTCACCGCCTTTCCCTTACTACTAAAGCCTCATCTTATTTTCACATCAGTTATTTCCCCATCTCTTTTATTTTCTTTCTCACTCCCAAACCCACCACCGTTCACCATCACCACGACACCATGATTCTTCATCACGCATCACCACCACCATCGCCATCTCCCTCGATCTTTTGCTCTTACCCATGAAACTCTTTGGTTATTGTTGAAACTTTACTGGACATGGCTGAAGTTCGCTGCTCCTCTCTCTTCTCTGTTTTGGGCATGTTTCTCTCTCCTCTGCTTCGCACGCCTTTGTCTTTCTCGCCTCTATCTTGTCGTGTGCTGTTGCTGTTAGTCCGCCGTTCGCTGACCCCGTGATGGTGGTTCTCGGCCACCAGGCCCAACCGCCCATGAAGTACTGGCGACCCTTTTTCTTCCTCTCAGCACTGGTTTGTTTTCTAGCAAACCCTAAACCTTGATTTTGAGACTTTCAATTCTGTTTGGGGTTTTTGATTTATGAATTCTGATTACTTCCATTTATACATGTTCTTATTGAAGGGATATTGATAATTGATGCTTAATTGAATTGGGTCTTCAGTTTAAGGTAATCCTTTCTATTGGTTTGGAGATGGATGTTAATTTCCATTTTTATGTGTGAATTGGTTGAATATTAAATAAAGTTCTATGTGCTGAATTCTGAAAATTGTATTCATGTTTATGTTGTGTATATGGCTAAATTCTGAATATTAGTGTTGCTTAGATGCTAATTGATTATATGCATGTTGTTATGTAATCTATATTTTGCTGTGAACATTTCGATGCTTTTTACTAGTCATGGTTGGATATAGATTATGGTAGTCTTGCAGATGAATAATAGTCAGAGTATAGGATAAGGAAGTTATGGAACTTGGGTGTGTTAATAGACTTTAAGTGAGATTGAGACTAAACCGAGAACACTATGATTGTTTGGGAACCCGTGCCATATTGTGTACTTTATCGATATAGACCCACAATGGGTATTCGGAATGAAATGAGATTAAGAACATATGAAAATGATTTGAGATAAAGATTTGATCTTGGTTTGAAGCTCAAACGTTGTTAGTTCTTTGGTTCTTGGTATGTGGGCGAGTAGCCTAAGATATTGAGTCTTAGGTGACGAGCAGTATTTTTATGAAAATGTGATCTAGATATGAGAATGAGTCCGAGAGTGGACTGATATGAGTTATGAGGGCCAAGATGGACGAGTTTATAAGATTAAGTGATGAGACTGATCTTGATTTTGCGGTTTATGCCGCCATGTTCACTTCCCACATTGCCTAGGCCAAGAGCTAGTGACCGAGAACTATTGGCACATATTTTGGAAATTGAGTTATAGATAGTATTGAGACTATTTTTGGGATTTATGTGACTTTAAGGTCATAGTTGACCTGAGTTGACCTTTTATTTATTATTCGATACAATGTTTGGTTACTCAGCTTTGCTGATTGGTTGCTTTCTGTGTTACGTGTGTGTGCGTCCATTTTTCTTCAATGGTGGGCCTATGATAAACCTATGCGATATTCGATTGCATGGGGGAGTAGATTGGAGTATGTTTTACAGGTTGTTCGATTGTGAAGATCTAGATGGACCATTCGGTTCGAGCTGGCCAGAAGAAAGATTAGTGTTGTCCGTTGTGATTTATACTTTCTAGTTGTTCATTCAGTTGTAATTGTAAAGCATTAAAAGTTTGTTGGTTTGTTTTAGGGTTGTAATGTTTGTCTTGCACTCATTCAATGAGTGAGTGTGGCAGTGATGCTCCGGATTTAGTAGAAGTCTTCCGCTGTCAGTTTGGAGCTTTTGTATTGGTTTGGTTGTATTTTCTGTTTAAGCAGGTTTCAGTTTGTCGATAACTTGGGATGTCTATTTACAAAGGAAACTCTGCCCGATTTTCAGCTCGAGTTTTAATTATTTCTATTTATTTATTTTAGTAGAAAATCCGGGGTGTTACACTTGGTCTGCGTTTATTTTTACAACCAGTCAAACATCACTTGAAACGTAAGCTGCTATTAAACATTGAAATATAAAAGTTAATAAAAAAAATAATGACTCTATACGTGACTCCTGTCACATTATCTGTGCTTATATCCCCCTAGTATTAGACATTTATCACTTGCAATGTCATAGACTATTGTGCTTATACCCACAAATCACAATTATCAATCTCAATAAAAATGGTGACATAAAATGTAATTGTTACCACATTAACTGTGTGTATGCCTACAAATAGTTGTTAGATATCACTTGCATACCCATGAATATAATATAAAATTCAATAAAAATGATGACACGAATTATAATACAAAAAGGGTAAGAGCGGTAACTTAAAATGTAACTCTTGTCACATTACTTGCGCTTACCCTCACAAATATTAGTCGCATGTCAATTGGTCACTTGTCACATAACCGCCACTTTAACCCAAAAATAAACAAATGGTAGATAGTTTGCTCAAATGCAAAAACTCAAATTCATTCTTGATAAATTAATAAATTTTATCATTATTGTTCTACCAATTAATTTGATTATATTAATTTTTTAATTTTTATTATTTATATCATTAACTGCATAAATTATGTCAAAACTTCAATACAAATAATTGATACTCCCTATTAATTTGCATTAATTAATTATATTAATAATCTAACCATAACCCCTTTAAAAAATAAAAAATAAGTTTTAATTAATGACTTGGGTATAAGCCAATCGGAGAGTGACACTTGTCATCTCACCAGCGCTTATACCCAAAAATCTATATATATATATATAATGGAGTTTAATGATTTTTTCATCCCCTTCCCTTTATTCTTACAAGTTGTCAGACGTTACAAATCCAATAGATTGAGTAATAGATAATTTCTCTCACATGTTGATGATCCAAAAAAAAGAAGTTAATTCCTTTCTTATATGAATAGATTATGGAACCACACACCATCAATTCATCTCTTACCTTCCCATATGTTCAACGTTAGTATTTGGATCTCATCGCCGTCGTCCGTTATCTTTTCGACATGGTGTACGACTAATCCCCATTTTGGCAAGGTTCTTCATAATTCTCTTTGCGATTGCTAATAGGCATTTGGTAACTACACCTCATCTCTTTGCAAGATAACCCTCCAACTTAATTCATTAAGCTTAGTACCTTATATTGTTATACATTGTTTTCGCTGAACAGTTATACCAACTTGAATGTTTAGAACTATTTAATTTATTTTTAATTAACAAGTTATGCTGAAAAATATAACTAAACAAAAAAATTAGAAAACGCTTCAAAAAAATTGGGAAAAATTGGGAGACCTTGTTATAATAGTAGAGAAGGCTTGGTGGTAGGTTTGGTGGCACAGGATGGTGGGGAGCCATGCTCGGTACCCAAAAACCATGGATTAGACATGTCAGCCTAGTGCATAACTTTCATAACGGTAGGCGCTTTATGTCGCGTCGCTTGCCTTCCTTTGCCCACAAACCCCCTCTCAAGCAACTACCCACTAAAGAAGCTTATAAGTTTGAGTGGTTCTAAAAGGAGTCGACATGCCCAGTGCATAATTTTCATACTTGGGTTTTGAGAATTATTGTCCAAAAGTTCTACCTCAAACTTTTCAAATATAATTAAGTTATGAAATTTTTTATTTTTCACAGATTGTAGCTATTTAATTTAATTTTTAGTTAAACAAATACGTTGAAAAAAAGAAAAAATATCAAAAAATTTTGGGAAAATTATGACACCTCACTTTAATAGTAGAGAGGGCTTGTGGAGTTGTGGGTAAGTTTGGCGGCACGGGATGGTGGGGAGCCATCCTTGGCACCCAAAAATCGTGGATTAAGCCTCCGATGTCCAATAAGAGACATTTCAAGCCTACTAATGATCCGATAACCTACCTCAGAGGCCTCCCATATCCCCTACGGGTGTCCCCTCCGATGTGGTGCGAAAAAATCGAAGCCTCACAGAAGCTCAAAAAAGTGGATTATAGCCTTCGTTTTCGGCTTTCCGGGGCTCGGATGTCATTTTTGCCTAAAATTCTCCGGGGGGTCTACCATGACCCTAGAGGACCCTCGGTGCCCCGGGAGCATCATACAGATCCCCGAACTTCGATATCACCCTTGGTGTTCTGACTCTTACATCAATGTCCCGTGAAAACTAAAATGCTCTTCCAAGCCTATCAGGGACTAAATAAGCCACCGCAAGGACCTCATATGTCCCCTGAGGGTGTTCCGTACGATGTGGTAGGGAAATATCCACCTTCGTTTTGGGGCCTTTGGAAGCCCAAAAAACGTGGATTATACCCTTCGTTTTCGGCTTTCCGGGGCCCGGTGTCATTTTTGCCTAAACTTTTACGTGAGGTATATCATGACCATAGAGCACCGTCGGTGCCCCGAGAAGGTCATCACCATCCCCGAACTTTGATATCACCCATGTCTTTGGTGTTCCAACTCTTACACCAGTATTCTGTAAAATGTTATTCATTCCAAGCCTATCAGAACCAGAGAAAGTGTCTCCAAGGGCCTCCCATGTCCCCTATGGGTGTTCCATGCGATGTGGTGGGAAAACATCCACCTTCGTTCCGGGACCTCCTAAAAGCTCAAAAAATGTGGATTATAGCCTTTGTTTTCGGCTTACCGAAGCCGAGTGTCATTTTTGCCCGAACTTCTACGGGGGGTCTATCATGACCCTAAAGGACCCTCGGTGCATCTGGCGGGTCATCCGAATCCTCAAACTTCGATATCACCCATGCATTCGGTGTTTCGGCCCTTACATTAGTGTCTCGTAAAAACGCCCTTACAAGTCTATCAGGGACCCGATAACGGACCCCGAGCGCCTCTTATGTGTCCCCAAGGGTGTCCCATCCGATGTGGTGCAAAAATATCCACCTTCTTTCCGAGCCTCCCGGAAGCCCAAAAAACGTGGATTATAGCCTTGATTTTTGGCTTCACGGGACCCGATTTTCATTTTTGCCCGAACTTCTCTAGGGGATCTATCGTCACCCTAGAGGATCTGCAGTGCTTCGGGACAGTCATCGGTGTCCCTAAACTCCGATTTCTCCCATGAAACATGGAACTTAGGACATGGGACATGGGTACTGGGACATTGGACATGGAGACATGGGACATGGCGCTCACTGGGCGTTGGGACAAGGGACATGGGCAAACAATTTTTTTTTGATGTACTTAGTTCATTTCGATCCATCGTCTACTATATAATCTGGTAAAAGAACTTTATAACAAAGTATTCTCAGGTTTGTTAATAAAAGGCTAATAATCATTTTCTAAACACGCGGTCAAATATAGATCAAAGTTTACAGTATGACTGATCATAATAAGTAGAACTATAATGCAACAAACAATGTCATTTATGGCCATTATGGGTAGACACCTCTAACTTTTATAGAGGCACCACAAGCCAATGAATGCCTTTTTTTTTTTTTTTTTTGGCAAAGGCGCTAATACACGGTCAGTAATGACTTTTACCATGACTTGAGGGAATCCCTCCCCGCAACATTTTAATATTTTCCCTAAACAAAATTAAGAATAAGGATACGGATAAAGCTCTCCAAATCCCGCATTGGTGTTGTTTTAGTTTTATTTATCAGTTAATCACAAAATTAACACCAAAAAAGAAAAAAGAAAATTATTACAACAAAGTTAGAAGTAAGGCAACTCATCAGAAGATATTAATTTAAAAAAATAAATTAAAAAGAGTTGAAATATTCTATACATCGCACGGACATACACACTAGCTATCTTAATTACTCCGTATTTGATAGGTTATTAGTAATGCATTTCAAAAGGCACTTAAATCTGTTTCCATGAACCCAACAGGCTTCTAACACACCAAACCGCAAATCCCAAAGAAAAAGGTTACTAGTTGTTGGGCCAAGGATGGAACACTTCAAAGATCCTAGCCCAATAGCCTAGGATAAGTGCAAAGTTTTGCAAACCCCCTCTCTAACCCAACCCACCAATCACCGACTTACATACGAAGATATAGTTTCCTTCTGTTTCCGTCTCTCTACTCCCACAAAAAAAATCAGAAGATTCCACCACCGTCTTCACCTTCTCAACTCTCTCTCTCTCTCTTCCGCCGTATAGTACAATGGTTGTAGACGCACCACAAGCTCAAAAGGTCCGATGGGGTGAGCTAGAAGAAGACGACGGTGAGGATTTAAACTTCCTGTTACCCCCAAAGCAGGTGATTGGCCCTGACAACAATGGCATAAAGAAAGTAATCGAATACAAATTCAACGACGATGGTAACAAGGTCAAAATCACCACCACTTCACGCGTTCGTAAACTCGCCAATGCGCGATTAAGCAAACGCGCTGTTGAGCGTCGCTCTTGGCCCAAGTTCGGTGATGCTATCCGTGAAGATGTTGGTGCTCGTCTCACTATGGTCTCCACTGAGGAGATCGTTCTCGAAAGGCCTCGCCCTCCAGGTCACCCCTCTCTCTCTCTCTCCTATCATATCTGTTTGATGATTTATGAGAAATTGAGGTATGCTCTCCTATCATATCTGTTTGATGATTTATGAGAAATTGAGGTATGGGTTTTGTGATTTGGTTTATTTGGTGTGTTGGGTACTTGGAAGTTTTCATTTTTAAGTTTCTGCATTGTCTTAATTGTCTTCTTTGTTACCATGATGTGTTGTTGTGCTTGATGATTCATGAGAAATTGAGATATGAGTTTTTGTCTTTTGGGTAATTTGGTGTGTTGGGTTCTTGGAAGTTTTAATTTTTGTAAGTTTCTGCATTGCCTAGATTGTCTTCTTTGGTATCATGATGTGTTGTTTATGGATTTTTGAGATTCTGGGTTTCGGGTTTTGCAATTTGGTTTATTTGTTGTGTTGGGTTTTTGGAAGTTTTGATTTTAAGCTTTTGCATTGCTTTTTGGTTTTGGTAGACAGTTGTTTATGTGTGGAAGGGCTGAAAGTTTTAACCTTTTTGTATGATGCTATGTGTCAAAGTTTGGAGCATCACCTCCGCCCTGCTGCTTCTGAAGCCTAATATGTTTCTAATTGTGAATGTTATGTGGGATGACTGGGACTTTATGGGGAGATTATTATATTGTTGTTATGTTTCAAGTGTCAATTTATGGATGTCTTTTTATCCTAATTGTGAATGCAATTGTGAACTTTGTATAATATTTGTAATTTTGTATGCAATTGTCAAATTATGCAATTTTGATTGTTTTTATTGGGAGAGTATTTGTTATGTTGAACTTGAAATCATGTGTCTAATTGTGACTGTGGAATGACTGGAGTGGAGTTTTATGGGGAGATTAGTGATAGTCAGCAAACAATTTCCTAATGAACATGACATGTATGTGAAAAAAACTTCAGACCTATTAGTCTATTACTCCAACTCTTCATTCCACACTGAGAGGGCGTTATCTGATTCATGTGAGTTGTAACACTCGGAGTAGAATAGGGACACTTCTATACAGGTTGGACCGTTGGACAAGGACATCGCAGAGGTTGTGCAACATAGCTTTATGAGAAGAGGGTAAGACTTGGTGTTGCAATGTATTTTGAACACAGAAAGCTTCCTCTAACTGCGAATGAAATGAAAATCATGTTGCTTGCTGAAATTTGGCTTGGGAAAGCAACCATACCATGTGATTAGGAAGGTAGTTTGACCCAAATAGATTTTCTCACCCTAGAATGATTTTAATCCCATTTTTGGAACCTTGGAGTGTCTTAGAAAAGCATCTGCTTCCTTACAGTAGTACATTTTGTTTGAAGTTTCTATGCTTGAAACTCTTTAGAGTACCCCTTTGTTAATCCTCCTTTTTCAGAAGTGTGTAATTTAAGTGTGCAACTATTGTTTTGGGATGGAGAGAGAAGAGGAGACTTGAATGCCCCTTGATACACTTTGGACTTTCAGCATTCATAGACAAACCTCAGGTGCCTGCTGTTGTTGTTTCAGTGGTCTACTTGTTTGCATTGTCATGGTCTTATCTGTTGGACCATTGCAGGAAATCTTTTTTCACGCTTTGTGTATGCTGACGTGCTTGAATAGCTACCAAACGTAAAGCTAGACTAGCTTGTGTGCCACTGAGAACTATTGCTTATGCAAATAGGTTGTTGGTTTAAGTTTATGCGAATGTGTCATCTTCCAGATGCATATATGCCTATGGCGTATTATTGCATTTGCATAACATATGCAAAGTAAAGCTGTAATTTTTGTTGACATACTGCAGAAATTTTAGGAGAACTTCTGGGCTTCTTGGTTAATGCCAAGAGTATTCCGCTGCTTGCAATTTGTTTAGATGAAAGGATTTAAGCCTATTTTTGAAGGAATGTCATTGGTGCAGTGCAATAGATAGCAAATTTGGTGATTTTATTTCCTTTATGTGGTCCATTGCTTTGTTGTGATCAATTAGAGTTTAGCCATGAATAGCCAAATGCTGCTATTCAACCTTTTTCTTGTGGCAAGCCAAAACAACAGACAGAGATAGATGAGTGGCTGCAGTCTTATCCCATGAAAAGCATGGATCTATATGGTAAGTGCCGGTATTGAACGAACACATGTTGAACACACTATCTTGATGGTAAAGAACCCCGAGTGGGTAGCTGAACTCTGAGATGTAGTCCAGAGGTCACTAGTTCGAGCCCCCTGCCACTGGAGGCTTTTTTGCCATTAGTTTCAGGGCCTGTGGGATTAGTCTGACAAAGCTGGATACCCGCGTTATTTCTATAGTAAAAAAATATATCTTGATGATAGAGATTTGTCTGTCATCTTGGTTTTCATTCTTCATTTTTTTTCATCTCTTCTTCCTCCCCCGCCCCCCCGCCCCCGCCCCCCCCCCCAAACAAAAACATGCACACACAAAAATAAAATAAAATCTGCCAGTATAATTGCCAAAGATATTATTATTATTTTTGTTGTCTAAATACAGACTCTACACCAGGCCAGTAGCTTCTAGTGGGGCCGGGCCGCAGGGGAGATATGTAAACAAAGCTGTGAGGGGAAGATCCAGTTTCCCTCTTTTGATTTGCCATATTTAGGGCTCTGAAGCAAGGTTATAAACAACTTTGTGAACAGTATATAAGTGCCTAAATTACAATATAACGAGTGTGTAAAACTTGATTGGGCTGGTGGTTGTTGAACTGATATGAGAGGAGATTGTCTGTTAATTCGTAAATTGTAACAATTCTTTGCGCATTTTACATTTTTATTGTAGTTTCTGCTGCTGGTGTTTTATAATCTATCTACTTGCACAAGACTGTAACATACCTTGCATTTGCTTGATATAAGCTATTAAGCTACATTCTTTGCCATTTCTTGGCCATGCTCATATGTTTAGCATTACTAATCATGTCTAAGCTACATCATTCTACGCATGAATCATAAGTTGAAGAGGTGGTGAACTTCTTTTTGACTTGTGTTTGCTCTGACATCCCCATGACATGATGATTTGCACCCTCTCTGTCCCGTACTTATTTTTGCCGGGGGTAATAGGTGACTTCCCTCTCATGACCGCCATGTGCCTGCTTACAGGTACCAAGCAAGAAGAGACTAAGGTGGCAAGTGATTCCTTGGCTCAGCTAAGTAAAGGAGGAAGTCTCATGGTGTGCAGGACTTGTGGCAAAAAAGGTGACCACTGGACTTCTAGGTGCCCTTACAAGGACCTTGCACAACCGCTGGAAACTTTTGGGGAAAAGCCTGCAGTGACCGAGACTGCTGGTCCAGGTGCTACAAATGGAGCATATGTGCCCCCTAGCCTGCGAGCTGGAGCGGAGAGATCATCTGGTTCTGATATGAGGCGCAGAAACGACGAGAATTCTGTTCGTGTGACCAACCTTTCTGAGGATGCCAGGGAGGCCGACTTGCAAGAGCTATTCAGCCCATTTGGTTCAGTTAGTCGTGTTTATGTTGCTATTGATCGAGAGACTGGTGTGAGTAGAGGTTTTGGATTTGTCAACTTTGTCAACAAGGAAGATGGTCAGAGAGCTATCAACAAGCTTAATGGGTACGGTTATGACAACCTCATTCTTGGAGTTGAGTGGGCCGCACCTAGAACCTAGATACTTGGATTTCAGCCAAAATTTTGCCCTGGATGGCCGGATCGGCATTGTCTTCGTTAGCATCAGTCTTTGACGGTTCTATCATTTTGTAGTGTACTTCATTTATGTAAGATACTACAGTTGTAACCTTCATAAAGCACTGAATTGTGTGTTGGATATTAATCTTAGCCAAATGTATTGGTAACTTGGATTATTCACGTCATGTTCTTATCCTGAAACCCCCTCTATATTGTTTTAACTCGTTCACTGCTAACAGAGCTAGAGTACTTCTCACCGGAGAACAAAAAAGGAAAAGCTGTGGACTCAATTGCCAAACTATATATATACACATGATGCATCCTGTGACAACTACTCTAACAAGCATACCTAACAAATAAAAGCAGCAAAGTTCCCGAGTGATACTATAGCAAATAACTTGTGGCCTGTATTGTGAAATTACTCCCTAATTAGGACTCGTAACTTTTTGCGCTGTTGCAATACTGATAATATACTCGATTTCTTCAGTAACTTCTTTCATGGAGGGTCGGTTCTGTCTGCGCTCCTCCAAGCAGCCGACAGCCAGAAATCCCAGTGCCTTCATGGTGTCTACCTCCAAGGCGCTAGCTCCAGCTTTCAAAGAAGGATCTATGGCATCCATCATTCGCTCCTCATCCACCAACCTCTTAACATACATTGCCAAGTTCACATCATCAGCTTCTCTTTTGAAATCAATGGCCTTTTGCGATGTCAAGAGCTCCAAAAGCACAACTCCAAAGCTGTAAACATCACTCTTATCCGTCAACTGATAGTTCCTGTAATACTCGGGATCAAGATATCCAAGCGTTCCTTGTGCACAAGTCGAGATGTGACTCATATCCGTTTCAGCCAACCTAGACAACCCGAAATCTGCAACCTTAGCATTCATCTTCTCATCTAGCAATATGTTTGATGACTTAACATCTCTGTGATAAATAGGGGGATTTACCGAAAAGTGGAGGTAAGCCAAGCCTTGAGCAGTATTATAAGCAATGCTAAGACGACGAGACCAGGAGAGGTGTTGGTTAAGCCCCCCAGGTCTCAAGCCATGCAAGTGTTCAAAAAGTGTTCCATTTGAGATGAACTCGTAGACCATTATAGGTTGCTGGAGCTCAACACAACAGCCAAGTAAGCCAACAAGACTCTTGTGATTAACTTGACAGAGAATTCGGACTTCATTAAGGATCTGATCAGTGCCTTTGGCATTGCCAACTTTGGCACACTTAACAGCAATAAGTGTGCCATCATCAAGAAAACCTTTGTAGACCTCGCCATAACCGCCAGCGCCTAGAAGACGGTCCCTAGAGAAGCTGTTGGTGGCTTTCTTGATCTCTCTGCCACTAAAGATTTTGGCTTTTCTTCCTCCACTATTTGTGTTGAGGATATCTTCCCTCTCTTTCTTCAACCGCTCTTGGGCTTCTTTTATTTTGCGTTGGCGTTGGTAGTATAGTATGGCAACCGTGGCAACTATCAGGGCAGCTCCTATTCCTGATACTATACCTGTAAAAAAAAAACTTTTTTTGTCAGGCATAACGTTACGCCATCTTTGACTTAAAACATATTTTATACTTGAATCAAATTAACTTGAATTAGGCAATTAGCTACTGAGTACTGTTGTTAGTCGCCTAATCCCAAGAAAACATAATTCATTCCACTCAACCTTCTGGTAATGTAACATGAATGGTTTTATAGTCGCATTACATTATGTTCGAGTACGTATAAAATACAGACACCTCAAGTTGCAGATTTAGTCAATAGAAAAGGAAAAAGAAATATAATGCATCTCAAAATATAAATTTGCATTATTGTCAAAGATTAGATAATCCAACGCGTTATGACGATCGAGCAATAAAGTGACATGTAAAGATAGTAACCCATGTAGTAATAATATGTTTTCCATCCTAATTCAGCCTAGCTAGACGCCAAATGTGATTTGTGTAGTGATATTAGTGTAGAATCCTTGTTTAGACTAATTTAATGTATACTAGGCCAATTGTCAAAAAAGGTGTGCCCTTTTGACTTACCTGCTATGAGGGCTGTTCTGTGTGAATTTTCACAATCTCCATTGTCCTCGCAAGCATTACCTGCACCAACAATAAACAAGACATAGGAATTGAGTATTATCTAACCGCTTGTTTGAAATGGTTGCGAGTTGCAAGTTTTTAATTTTGAAAAATTATTACTAGCTGAAATTTCTTGAACTGAAAACTGAATGATAACTGCACACTACACTTACTGAAAGCGCAAATTCCATGGACGCCATCCCAGTGAAGTGGTGCGTTACAAAAGCACCTATTAGTCCCAACACTGTTAGGATCAGCCTTACACGTGGAGCTTCCCCCATCTACATTACAATCACCTTGAGTCCTACAAACAGGTTCCTGGGGCAGCATCCACTGGATCATCAACCCGGGCGGGCCCCACTGGCTAACAGGCAAACCCGGGTTCAAGTCCACAAAGCTCCTATACCCCTGACAACCCTCATCCCTAAGCCGTATAGAATACGCCGTCGTTCCACCACCAGCCTGAAAAGTACAACAAATCGGCGCGTCAACACACGCGGCAGCTTCGCGCGTGGAGTTGATGTACACGTGGCAGAGGCTACTAGAAGAGCAGTTAAGTGGGGACCCTAAGAGAGTTGGAGTGCAATTAAGGAACATGACTGTGTTGTCACCCGTGACGTTAAACGGCAGCGTTTGGTTGAGCTGGATACCATGTGAGGAAATATCGTCTGTGACGCAGGTGTTTGGGACGAAGTTTGCCGGTTTGATGACTAGCCGTTGTGATTGTTGGTTGATGGAGGTGATTGGGTAGGTGTTGTTGGATGTAGGGAATAACAGTGTGGTGTTGTTGTTGCACTGGATCTTGTAGTCCTGGTCCCCACATGTGGGACCCGTGCTAAGGGGGTATGGCACGCGAGTGGTTCCACATGGCGGGCATTGACGTGATGACGTGGCGAGTTTAATGGTGGAGATGAGAAGCACCACCGTGAAAAGGAGACCTTTGTGGGTGGTGGAATAGTTTATCTCTAGCATGGTTTGGGTTTCAGGAGAGAGAGAGAGAGAGAGAGAGTGTGTGTGTGTGTGTGTGTGTGTGTGTGTGTGTGTGTGTGTGTGTGTGTTTGTGTTTGAGATGAGAGAGATGAAATGGTGATTGATAACTTGTTTAAATATACACATAGCAATATAAAAGGATCATTCATATAGCAGAAACAGTGGTCAAATTAAATGTGGGAAGATTTTGTTATGGGAAAGATTGTTACTTGTCAAAGTTGATCTCTTTAATTTACCATTTTTCTTTTGCCCCTTTTCCTATAGGGATATACTTTTAGAGCTTACAGGCTACAGTATTTATTAGGCAGGCAATTTGGCATATAAAACTCGATTATAAAATGCTAAAAGATCAATACTGTTGGCCTATTGACATCATTTACTGGGATTTTGGTTGACTTCAGAAGCTGACTTGATCTATTAATTCAATATATGTAACCATGTTTGCTCTGTCTCTGCAAATACAGCTAAGTGAAGAGGATACCTAGTTGACGATTGATGATGTTTTTATGCTTCAAAATTCAAATGGAAAGAATGAGAATTTGGTTTTTCTCACCTGAGCCAGATTATTTGATTTCTTGATATGGATATAGATAAGTTATAAGGAAGCAAGGAAGGAGCTGATATTAGGATGTGTAACTGTAACCTTTTGAAATGATGTACCCCTAACTGATGTATTGAACAAGTAAACTTAGACATCTCGGGTTGTAATGTTTCTAGTGCCAGTGGCACAAACTCTTCTATTTAATTAACTAAGTACTTTCTTTCTAAAAAAAAAAAAAAAATTATAAGTTTGATTCAAACTAAAAAGATGTTTGGTTTGTTAGATTTGTTTTAAATTAAGCATTCTTCTTTTATGCCCATTCAAAGGTCATTTTGTGAACTTGTTTACAGATCTTCTTCATACTGATGGATATGGCCTGGTGTTAAACTTTGAGTCAACATTGTTGACTAAAATCTATATAATTAGATTAAAACACAATGATCAAATCAGAGCTTATCACATCAGTTGCTAAATTGTCTAATGACATGTAAATTTACTAATAACGTGTCATGTGATGTGGCTCATGGTCAGTAAAAAGAAAGAAAAAAAGAAAAAAAAAAAGAAAAAAAAGAGAAAATCAGACGTTACAAAAACATAATGGAGTTTAATGACTCATTCATCCTCTTCCCTTCATTCTCACAAGTTGTCAGACGTTACAAATTCAAGAAATTGAGTAGTAGCTAATTTCTCTCACATATTGGTGAAAAAAAAGAAGCTAATTTCTCTCATGAATAGATGATGGAACCACACACCATCAATTCATCTTCTACCTTCGCACATGTTCAACGTTCGTATCTGGATCTCATCGTTGTCCGCTCTTTCCGGCATCGTGTACAACCAATCCCCATTTTGGTAAGGTTCTTGGTATTTCTTGATCTCATCGTCGTTGTCCGCCATCTTTCTGGCATCGTGTACAACCAATCCCCATTTTGGTAAGGTTCTTGGTATTTCTCTACGTTTGCTAATAGGCATTTGGTATCTACACCTCCTCTCTTTGCAAGATAACCCCTCCTCCAACTTCATTAAGCTTAGTATCATATATTGCTTTACATTGTTTTCTCTGAACAGATACACAAACTTGAATGTTTAAAACTATTTAATTTAATTTTTAGTTAAAAAGTTTACGCTGAAAAATAGGAAAAAAATATCTGAAAAAACTAGAAATTGCTTCAAAAAATTGGGAAAAATTATAAGATCTCACTATAATAGTAGAGAGGGCTTGGGGGTAGGTTTGGTGGCACATGGTGGTGGGAAGTCATGCTCAATACCCAAGAACCGTGGAGTACACATGCCCAATGCATAACTTTCATAATGGTAGGCGCTTCATGTCCGTCGCTTGTCTTCATTCGCCCACAAGCCCTCTCTCAAGCAACTACCAACTCAAGAGTCTTAGAAAGGTTTAATAGTTCAACCACGAGTAGATATACACAGTGAATAACTTTCATATAGGGGTTTTGAGAGTTTAAAAAATTATTTTTCAAATTTCCACGTCACTATTGGAGGAAACTTTAAACATTTCAAGTATATTATTAAATTACGGAAAAATATTTTTTATTTTATTTTTCACAAATTTTAACTATTTAATTTAATTTTTAATTAAAAAATATGCTGAAAATTAAAAATAAAAATCTACAAAAAAATTAACTAGAAATCACTTCAAAAATGGAAAAAATTATGAGACCTCAATATAATAGTAGAGAGAAGTTGGGGGTAGGTTTGGCGGGGTACTAGGCGATGGGGATGGGGAGTCATGCTTGGTACCCAAAAATCGTGGATTAGCCTACGATGTCTGGTAAGAGGCCCTTCTAGTCTACCAAGGACCTGATTACGTTCCCCGGGAGCCTCCCATTTCACCTATGGGTGTCCCGTGCGATGTAGTTCGAAAATTTTCACCTTCGCTCCGCAGCTCCCGGAAGGTAAAAAAAGTGGATTATAGCCTTCGTTTTCGGCTTCCCGGGGCTCGGGTATCATTTTTGCCCAAACTTCTCCGGGGGGTCTACCATGACCCTAAAGGACCCTCGATACCCCGGGAGGGTCATCCGGATTCCCGAAGTTCGATATCACCCATGTCTTTGGTGTTCCGACTCTTACACCAATGTCCCGTAAAACGCCCTTCCAAACCTATTAGGGACCGGATAAGCGACCCCAAGGGCCTCTCATGTTCCCTAGGGGTGTTCTGTGCGATGTGGTGCGAAAATATACACTTTCGTTTCAGGGCCTCCCGAAAGCCCCAAAAAACGTGGATTATGGCCTTCGTTTTTGGCTTTCTGGGGTCCAGGAGTATATTTTTGACCAAACTTTTCCGGGGGGTGTATCATGACCCTAGAGGACCCTCGGTGCCCCGGGAGGGTCATTCGAATTCCCGAACTTTGATATCACCCATGCCTTTAGTATTCCAACTCTTACACCAGTGTCACATAAAATGCCCTTCCAGCCTATCAGGGACCTATAAGCGACCCCAAGTGCCTTCCATGTCCCCTAGGGGTGTTTCGTGCGGTGTGGTGCAAAAATATCCTTATTCATTTCGGGGCCTCCTGGAAGCCCAAAAAATGTGATTATAGCCTTCGTTTTCGGTTTTCGAGGGCCCGGGTGTCATTTTTGTCCAAACTTCTACATGGGGTCTATCATGACCTTAGAGGACCATCAGTGCCCCGAGAGGGTCATGCGGATCCGCGAACTTCGATTTCACCCATGACTTCGGTGTTTAGGCTCTTACATTGGTGTCCCGTAAAAACGCCCTTACAAGCCTATCAGGGACCCGATAACGGACACCGATGGTCTCTTATGCTCCCTAAGGGTGTCCAGTGCGATGTGGTGCAAAAATATCCACCTTCGTTCCGGGGTTCTCTTGGAAGCCCAAAAAACGTGGATATAACCTTTTTTGGCTTCTCGGGGCCAGGTTTCCGTTTTTGTCCATATATAATTCTCCAGCGGGTCTATCGTCAACATAGAGGACCTCAGGGGCCTCGTGACGTCATACGTGTCCCCAAACTTTGATTTCACCCATGGAACATGGGACATGGGCACTGGGATATGGGACATGGGCAACCCCAAAGTTTGTTTCAATAAGATTTTGATGCACTTAATTAGTTCATTTCGGTCCGTTGTCTACTATGATAATCTTTGGTAGAAGAACTTTATAACAAAGTATTCGCAAGTTTGTTAATAAAAGACTAATAATGTTTCCTAAGCACTCTGTCAAATAGAGATAAAAGTTTACAGTATGACTAATTATAATATGTAGAACTATAATGCAACAAACAATGTCATTTAAGGGGTAGATACCTCTAACTTTTATAGGGGCTTCACAAGCCAATGAATGCCTTCTTTTTTTTTTTTTTTCTTTTTTTTCTCCCTTTGTCAAATGCTAATACAATGACTTTTACTATTACTTGAGGGCATCCATCCTCCCAATATTTTATAATTTTCCCTAAACAAATTAAGAGTCAGACCGCGAAGGAAATCTCTTCAAATCCCGCATTGGTGTTGTTTCAGTTTTATTTCTCATTTAATCATAAAATTAGCACCAAAAACGAAAAAAATAATTATTACAACAAAGTTAGAAGCAAGACAAACCATCAGAAAAATGTTTAATTTAGAAAAAATCATAAAAAGAGCTGAAACTTTTCGTACATAGAACGGGCATGCACACTAGTGAATTTTTGAAACAAAATCACTCACCAAACACCATATTAATAAACCATGGTGAACATGGAAGAGCTGGAGAAACTTGTGATCGGGCAGGATGCCCGGATCGATGCATTGGAGGCCCAAATGCATGAGATGTCCTCCGCAAGCTTACAGGAGGAGCTTGACCACATCCACAATCAAATTCAATCATTGTGGGATCGGTGTACTACGATCACCAAAGCCGTTGCTAGCGGTAGTGGTGAATCAGGGTCGAGACGGGTGAAGCCCCCTCAGCCCCGAACATACAGTGGAGCCAGAGACTCCAAGGAAGTAGACAACTTTGTCTTCGACCTAGAACAATACTTCCGAGTCAGTGGACTGAAAGAGGACCAGAAGGTTGACACTGCGGTCATGTACTTTGTGGATGACGCGAAGTTGTAGTGGCGTTCGAAGTATGCCGAAATCGAAAGCAAAACTCTGAAAATAGACACATGGGAAGAGTTTAAGAAGGAACTCAACGACCAGTTCTACCCGGAGAACACTGAGTTCATTGCTTGAAGGAAGTTAAAGACCATCAAGCATACGGGGAGCATCCGATACTATGTGAAGGAGTACTCGGCGTTCAAGGACATGAGCGACAACGATCGGATGTTCAACTTCATCGATGGGCTGAAAGAGTGGGGTTAACGTGAGTTGAACAGACAGAAGCTGGATACCTTGTCGGCTGCTATAAGCTTGGCCGAACGACTCTTCGACAACCATGTAGGGAAAGAGATCCCACCAAAGAAAGGGCCAACAGGGCCAAGTTCGATTATGAACCGAGCAGGGTCAACTGGCTCTCAGACAGACTCGAACAACACTCGAAACTACAACGGGGGTAACTACAACGGTGGCAATAGTAGATATGGGAACGTTGGAGGTGGATCTCCTAGACCGGTACCCTACCAGCCCCATGTCCAACCTCATCGTTCAATCGGACAGAAACGTCCACGACAAGATGGCCGTCGAAGTTGAGTTGCTACAACTGCAAAGGGCCACACAAACACACCGAGTGCCCTCATCGAGACTTGAGTGTCCTCCAGCAAAATCTATCTAAGATGTCTGAGGAGTCTGATGGCACTAACGAAGGAGAGACAAGCAGAAACAATGAAATGGATGAGGATGAGATACCACAAATGGGGGCTGTTCATTTACTGGGCGCCCTGAGAGGTGATGAGACCTCCCTAAAATCGAAGTTGACTGAGCTCATGTACGTCGACGTAGTGATCAATGGACGTAGCACTCGAGCAATGGTTGACACCGGTGTCACCCATAAGTTTATGGCCGACACCGAAGCAGAGAGATTGGGACTGAAGCTTGACCACGCGGGCGGCAGCATGAAGGCCGTGAACTCTTCAGCAAGACCTATTCATGGGATTTCCAAGGGAGTCCTCACTCAAATAGGGGAGTGGAGTGGTCGATTGGACCTTACTGTGACTCCACTAGATGATTTTAAGATGGTACTGCGTATGGACTTCCTCCGCACGTCTAAAGCGGCGCCTATGCCCCATTTGAGTTCGTTGTTATTGATGGGTGACAACCCATGTCTTGTGAAAGCGTCGAATGTGAAGGTTGAGGGTAGACGGGGATAGATGCTCTCGTCAATGCAATTTGAGAAGGGACTTCGAAGATGTGAACCATCGTTCATGGTTACTTTGTCGATGAAGGAAGATTGTAGGGATGAGAGCACTCCTCCGGAAGTAGTAAGACTGCTTGAGGGATTCAATGACATCTTGCCCGATGACCTACCCCAAGTCCTCCCTCCTCGTCGATCATCAGATTGAGCTAATCCCAGGAGCCGTGCCACCCGCTTGTAGTCCTTACAGGAAAGCACCTCCCAAACTGGCCGAACTGAGAAAACAGTTGGATGGACTCTTGAAGGGAGGATTCATCCGACCGTCCAAAGCGCCCTATGGGGCTCCGGTTTTGTTTCAGAAAAATCAAGATGGGACTCTTCGGATATGTATTGATTATCGGGCACTCAACAAGTTGACGGTGAGGAATCACTATCCTATTTCGTTGATTGCTGACTTGTTCGATCAACTCGGCGATGTTGTGTACTTCACGAAGCTTGATTTGAGGTCGGGGTACCATCAAGTTCGTATATCAGAAGGGGACGAGCCGAAGACATCTTGTGTAACGAGATATGGGGCTTTTGAATGGTTAGTGATGCCCTTTAGACTGACGAATGCTCCTACAACATTCTGCACTTTGATGAACCATGCCTTCCACGGGTACTTGGATAAGTTCGTGGTGGTATACCTCGATGATATTGTGATCTACAGCAAGACCATGAGCGAACACTTGGAACACCTAAGACTTGTGTTCGAGAAGTTGCGCGAGCACCACCTCTTCGTGAAGCCAGAGAAGTGCTCTTTTGCACAAGAGGAAGTTAGTTTCCTTGGTCAGTTTATAGGAAAGGGGAAGATGCGCATGGATCCTAATAAAGTCTCTGCCATCAAGGAGTGGCAGCCTCCGAAGAATGTCTCTGAGCTCTGTTCCTTCCTTGGCCTTGCTAATTACTACCGGCGTTTCATTGCAGGGTATTCTGGTATTGTGGCTCCCCTCACAGACTTGCTGAAGAAGTGTGAAGGTTGGAATTGGGCCGAATCACAGAATGAGGCATTTGAAAATTTGAAGAAGATGGTAACCAGGGAACCGGTGTTGGCTCTCCCTGATGTCACAAAACCTTTCGAGGTCGAGACTGATGCCTCAGACTTTGCCCTTGGGGGAGTACTACTTCAAGAAAGGCACCCGGTTGCTTTTGAGAGTCGCAAGCTGAATGGGGCCGAGAGGTGGTATGCCGCCCAAGAGAAGGAGTTACTGGCAATTGTACATTGCTTAAGGGTCTGGAGACATTACCTCCTGGGTTCAAAGTTCCTCATCCGCACAGACAACACCGCGGCGAGCCACTTCCTAACCCAACCGAGACTCGCCGGTCGACAAGCTCGGTGGCAAGAATCTCTTGCAGAATTTGATGTGGAGTTCACATACAGACCTAGGGTCAACAACAAGGTCGCGGACGCTCTTAGTCGTCGGGCTGACCTCGCTGCCTTGAAGCAAATATCTCACTTGTCGGCAAGTCATGTGGCGACTACAATCCGCGACCAGATCAAGCAACATCTGGGTCAAGATACGATGGCGAAGACCATCAAACAACTCATTAAAGAAGGAAAAACGCGACGATTCTGGATAGAAGATGACCTTATCTTCACAAAGGGACATAGGTTGTATGTGCCCAGGGCCGAGGGACTTCGGAGAAAGTTGCTGAGTGAATGTCATGACACCCTTTGGGCAGGACATCCAGGATGGCAGCGAACCTTGAGCTTGTTAAAACAAGGGTATTTCTGGCCCCAGATGAAGGATGATGTAATGAGCTACACTCGGACGTGTCTCGTGTATCAGAAAGACAAGCCAGATCGATTCAAGGCGGGCGGCTTGCTAAACCCACTCGCAGTGCCGACTAGGCCATGGGAGAGTGTCTCCATGGACTTCATCAACGGGTTACCAAAAGTCGGAACCTTGTCGGCGATTATGGTGATAGTGGATCGATTCTCTAAGTATGCCACTTTCATTCCGATGCCGAAAGCTACTGGAGAAGAAGAGACAGCTGTCCTCTTCTTCAAATACATTGTCAAGTACTGGGGTCTGCCTAGAAGCATTGTTAGTGACCGAGACCCTCAGTTCACATGTATCTTTTGGGGTGAACTCTTCAAACTGCTCGGGTCAGAGGTGAACATGAATTCCGCATACCATCCTGTAAGGACCCGGGATTTCTACTGCCATGGAGTTTGTCCTTATAGAAAATTTGTAAGCTGGGGTTTAGATAAGTTCAAGGAACCGTCGAGTTAGAAAAGCTTTTGAAAAGACTTTAATTGAATAAAAATATGAAAGAGGTCACAAATCTGCTATCGGCGTTTTATCGAAGGGACAAACCGAAGGGACAACCCAATAGCGTGATAAGTGAACTGATCATGTTTTTAGAAAGACTCCCGCTCATATAGAACATATGAGCACCCAAGAATAATGGGTTCGGGGGCGAAGGTACGAGGTGGGAAGGTGTTAGGCACCCAATTCGCCCGTATTATGACGGCCTCTACTAACTCAAGTTTGCTTAATAATTTAAATACATGATTCCCACACAAACCGGATTAACAACCTAGACTTAGGGCATGTTTTTCTAGACTGGATTCCAATTTTTTTCAGTTTTCTATAGTTTTTTCCAGTTTGTTCCAGTTTTTTCCAATTTCCAGTTAAAAATTCCAGTTTGTTCCAGTTTTCTCAACTTTGTTCCAGTTTCTTCCAGTTTTCTCCAGTTATTCCCAAGTTAATATTTTGACATAATAAATAAAATAATTAAGTATTCTTTATTAAAATAATAATAATAAATATAAATTGCGTATATTTTTAAATCACTTTTGAAAAATGCTCATTTTTTATTATCTACTCCATCCGTCTGAAATTGAAGTACCCGTTTGAGCATAATAATAATAATAAAAAAAATAAAAAAAATAAAAAAATAAAATAATAATAATAATAATAATAATAATAATAATAATAATAATAATAATAATAATAATAATAATAATAATAGTAATAATAATAATAATAATAATAATAATAATAATAATAATAATAATAATAATAAATAATAAACAAAACTAATAATAACTAAAAATAAATAATAGTAATAATAATAGTTTAATTTCATTCTATTAATATTAATATTATAGTTATTTTTTATGATTATTATTAGTAGTATTAGTATTATTTATTTTGATTATTATTATTATTATTATTATTATTATTATTATTATTATTATTATTATTATTATTATTATTATTATTATTATTATTATTATTATTATTATTATTATTATTATTATTATTATCGTAAAACTATATCCCAAGATAAAAAAAAAATCATAAATGCAAAAGTTCCAGTAAGTTCCAGTTTTTTCCATTAAGTTCCAGTTTTTTCCAGTAAGTTTCAGTTTTCTCTAGTTTTTTCCAGTTTGTTCCAGTTTCCAGTTAAAAGTTCTAAATTTTTTCAGTTTGTTCCAATTTTCTCTAGTTTGTTCCAGTTTCCAGTATCCAGTTTCCAGTCTAAAAAAACATACCCTTAGACTATTAATTGGTTCATCACAAGCATCACAACATTTATTTTAACCCTTGTTTAGACATGCATTTGATTGGCAAGTTGAGCATTACAACGACTAGAGATGCTTCGAAGGACAATATTTAGGAAGCAATAAAAGACGTTACTTAGCATGATATCTACATTATGACTATTGAAAAATAAACAGTTAGGAAAGTAATTTAATTTGAGCCCTCAGGAGTTAGTACCTGAACTGTAGGCTATATTTGACAAGAATAGTAAAGACAAGATCTCAAAAATTAGTTTGGAAGAAAGAGGGAGAAGCTTAGAGTCAATACTACTGAGAATAAAGGTTGTCAACTGTAGACTCTGTGTTTTGAACTGAGGGAGGAGGGTCGTATTTATAGGCACAGGAAGTAGGGTTGGACGGATGAAAAGGAGCGGAAAATCGGATTTGGGCTGAAAAAATAGTTTGCATTGAAGCTGAGTCAGGGCCGCTGACGGTTGTCAGTTGCCAGCTGGATGTCGTCATTATGACGATATCAATCTATTTTAATTTTCCGGAGGAATTTTAGTGTTCCGAAAAATATGAAAAGACCGTTTTACCCTTGTACGGCAAAAGACGGTTCTACCCCCGGTTCACAATTTGGCGACCGGGAGTCGAAAATAGGCATGAGAGGTGTCGTTGGAAAGCTCTTGAACGAGGGTTTTTAATGGGACTAGAATAAAGGAGTTATTGAGGAAAAACCTGAGACCTTATCTTAACTATTAAAGCAAAAATAGCGTTCAAGTTTATAATTTACTCCTTTCATCATCGGGCTTTTGCGGAGAAATCTGAAGGCGTTTTTTTGGCGTCTACAGAAGCCCCCACTTTGATCGAGTTTGTGTAAAAGCGAAGATCAAAGTACTCCAAAGGCGACATGCAGGATGCTGATGTGCACACGGTGTGTGAGAGTGTACAGTATGTATGCATATGGAGACAAACCTGAGTTGGGACCTGCTCGCAGCGTGCTAAGATTTCATCTCTGTGAACACAAGAGAAATAAAGGTTATGGTTAGCAGGATAGAACACCACTCGTAGATGGTCTAAACGTCTGCTGGGGACTTGTATTCAGAGTGAATGAAAAAGTTAATTATACTTTGAGATTGATCAACGTGGAGTGTTTCGACAATCAGTGACTAAACACCGCTCGGTGAGTGTAGAGATTCCGTCCCTGTATGAGAAATGAAAAAGTCAACAAGACAGCGCGATTAAAAATATCGGCCGTAAAAATGGTTAATAACGTGAGAGTGAATAATATAAATGCTTTATTCTGAGCATACAGTGACTAAGCACCACTAGGCGGGTGTCGAGATTCCGTCCCTGCACAAGAAACGAAAAGGTCGACGAGACAGCGCGATCAAAATGACGACTGTAAAATGGTTAAAACATATGAAAAGTTTAAATGCAATGGCTTAAGCAATCATTGACTGAAACATATAAAAAAATAATGGACAGTATAACCGCAACAGTTTAAGCAATCATTGACTAACACATAATAAGTAACCTCGTAGAAGGACAGTTTAACCGCAATAGCTTAAGCGATCATTGACTGACCCCAAATTTGTAACCTCATAGAAGGACAATTTAACCGCAACAGTTTTACTATCATTGACTGACCCGAATTTGTGACATTGTGACATTTGGGATTTTTGGGACATTGAGACATTGGGACATTGGGACATCGGGACATTGGGATATCGGGACATTTGGGATTTTTGGGACATTAAGACATTGGGACATCGGGTCATTGGGATCTTTTTTTTGGGTATTGGGATTTCTTTGGATCTTGAGGAGGCCGACAAATTTACCGGGATTAAAATATTTTGACGCTCCGAGCGGTAAAAGTCATTGCGGTATGTTTCCGAGCTTCAGTGTTTGGGACCTGCAAAAATAATCGGGTTAGTTTTACCTGAAAATAATTGGTACCGTAAAATGAGCCATTTGTCGAATTTGAATTTGTGGGCCAAAGAGTCTTTCTCCCGCGCGCTTGGTACTGATATTTGCCGCGAACGAACTGGAGTAACGAATTCTGGGTTGAAAAAGATCGTGGGACAGTAAGTGGGGCCCGCGTAGGGCCGCTAGCGGCCCAGGCTAGCGTAGCGGCGCTGGGCTCTGTGTGAGGGCCTCTAGCGGCGCTCGTCTTGAGCCAAGTAAATTAGTTTCATCGCGATTTTTTTTTCTTTCTCGCGTCTCACTTCTTCTCCTTCACCTTGCCGAGCCATTGTCGAAGACCATCTCCATTGTTGAGTGCTTCAACTTGCTTGAGGTAAATCAATTCTTGACCAAATTCTTCGATTTTTGTCTTGAACTTGCTTATTTTTCCGCCGAGTTGCTGAATTTTGGGTTGCATTGTTGAATGGGTGCTTGTTTCTTGCGAATCGGAAACTTTTAATTTTCCACTTGTAGAGAGAGAAAGCTCCATTGTACTCACATGGCTCCCGTAGATAAAGGAAAACGTCCCATGGGTGAGGGGGAGGATGACCGAGACCTTTTTCGTACTGGGCTTCCCTCTACCAGTACACCTTCGGCCCGTCATGCGGACGGGGCTCGTCTGTACCAGGACTCGTCGATGCGACTGGACTGGCGCCCGGCTGGGGTTTGGGACCGTAGTATCTTACTACCGGACAGGCAGAGTCATCTGTCTAACCCTGAGTTGGTATGTTTTCTGACTCTTTTTTTTTTTTCTATTATATATATATATATATATATATATATATATATATATATATATATATATATATATATATATATATATATATATATATATATATATGTATATATATATATATATATATTTTTTTTTTTTTGAACTGAAAATTTTGTTAGTGCTTCGGCACATGAACAAATTGGGACTTGTACTGGATTGGTGGTCAGCTGTATATAATTTGTGTGGAATTATTTTGGCTGCATTTGTTGCATATGGGGTGTTGAGAAAATTTTGTTTGTTGGCTAGGGTGTTGGCGTTTTGTTGCAGGCTCATGGGTCTACTTTCCATTGGGCCACGATGTTGGAGACTTTTTCAGTTGGAGCTAGGGATATGGTATTGGGCTCGGGTTTTGAGCATTTCTTGACTGTTATCCCTGCTTGTCACTCTGGGGATACTAGGATTATTGCTAGGGGCTATTGGAGAGGTTCTGGGATTCCACGAACACTTTCCATACGCCCGTAGGAGAGATGTTCCCCACCCCTTATCAGTTCGCTGTGCTGACGGGTCTATCCTTTAGAGGGCGTCGTATTCGATACGACGTGAGTTACTGGCAACAGAGTGACAGGTTGCTTAAGCTTTATGGGCCTGTGTCTGCCCATTTTGATAGGGATCGGGTTTTCTTGCCGCAGTTATGGGCGGCTTTGGCGGAGCAGGGGCTTACCGAGGAGCAGAGAGCCCGTATTTTCCTGGCTTGCTTGTTGGGGTCGACCATTTTTGCTCAGAAGAAGAGTGTATGTCAGGTCGGTCTCTTGACATGTTTGGAGGATTTGACCAGGGTCCATGAGTACAATTTCGGTGCTCCTGCTTATGCTACCTTGGTGAGATGGTGTCGTCAGGCTTGGAGGCCTAAGCCGACGATTGAGAGGGCGTCTATCTTGGGCCCGTGGAGGATACTGGAGGTAGGCCCATATATTTCGCTTTTTCATTTGCATATGCTTTTGAATTTGGAGCTCATCCTTTCCCTTTTTTGTTTGTATGGCAGTTGTGGTTTTTCGAGTATTTTCCTGCTTTCGGTCCTCACTGTCCTGGTTTGAGGATGTTCCCACTCGGTTCACGGTGGATTGGTAGAGATAACCATTCATTTACCTCTTTGGAGCATTTTCGGGCTACCTTCGAGAGTCATGCCGCATCTATGGTATGTTGTTGTTGACTTGTGCATTTTTTTTTGTCCATTTGGTGTGAATGAACTTTTGATTTTGTAATTTGCAGGTGTTGTGGTCCGCTTTTGACGGTATTCCTAGGGTTTCGCCCCACATTACCATGGAGTGCTTTAGGGTATCCTATTTGCGGGTGGTCTTGGAGGGGTCATTCGGCTTTGTGTGGTACTTGGGGGATCGTTTGACCCGACTGGTCTATCCATCCTTGGGTAGTCATTTGGTTCCGAAGGACCCTCCGATGACCATGTTCTACATGCGCAGCCTGAGCGTGCGGGATTTGGGGGTCGTGGCTCGTGGTATGGCGGCCACGGAGTTTCTGGAGCCGGAGATTGCTGGCTTGGACTGTACGGCTGTGTACCCGGCCTATTGCTTGGGTCGTCTGATGCCGGACCTCACTTCTGCGGTAAGAAATTTATCTGCATCGTTTAGCTATATGCATGATATATTGAATTTTTGTGTCTTGCAGGTGGACCGTTTGGCTCCTCAGGGTCCCAGGAGGTCCCATTCTAGAGTTTCTCGGGGTCAGCCCCCATGCGTGACCTTGCCGACAAATGAGGTGAGGTATATTTGGGAGAGCGGGGGACGCATAGTAGAGGAGTTCCCTCTACATATGGCTGATGGAGAGGCTATGGAGGGCTTGCCTTTGCCTGACGGTTGTACGGGGGTAAGTTCCTTTTTATCCCTTCTTGTGTTTTGTGTTTGCTTTTGAGTGCTGACTCTATCTCTTGTGTTTGTGTTTTTGTAGCTAAACCGGGAGGAGACTTCTCAAATCTTCAAGTTCATTCACCTGTTGAAGAAAGGCTACGGTCGGGTGATGGGCAAGGGGAAGACTTCTCGGTCTAGGACTGTAAATGTAAGTAGACTTTCAGCCTTTGTTTTAGCTAAGTGAAGTATTTAACTTAACATCTCGACCTTGATTGTTTGCAGATGTCTCAGTCTTCGTCTTCGGTGGGACCTCGACATTCTTCTGCTGCGAGGGCCTCTTCGGCGAGCAGACCGTCTATTGCTCGTTCACTTCCCGTGGCTGTGACCAGGCCTCCTGTTGATGAGGCGCCCGGACCTTCTGTGCCGTACGATCCTGTGCCTGAGATGTTTTCTCCCGCGGGTTTCCGGCCTTCTCTTGATAGTAGGCCCATTGTTACCCCTATGGTTGGAGGCTGGGCGAACTCCTCTGGATGGGATGTGCCTCATACTGGGCCTTCGTATCAGGATATGGCTATGGACTTTGCCAGTCAGGCCACAGAGAGCTTCTTCGGAGCGGGATTTTCGGCAGGTACCCCAATGCGCGCACCAGCATATGACAGGCGGGATATGAGGCCTAACAACAACAGGCCCATTTACAGCTCGTTTAGTACCCAAGGCTCCTTCCATTATTCGACCGGGAGCTATGGTCAGGGGGTACCTGGCCAGAGCCAGAGCCGCTGACGGCTCTGGTTTGGGCTTTTTCGCGGATTTCTGACTTCTTTTGGCCCGAGTTTTTGCCTATAAATAGGATTTACGGGATGCTTGATGTTGTATCACTTTTCAGCCTTTAACTCTCTCAAATTTCCCAAAGTTTCTACCATGGTGAAATCCTTTGAAAACGTGTTTGATGCCTGGTGCAAAAATCTGACCATAGAAGACAAACTTGAACTGGCTCCGTTTCATGTCTCTACCTTGCTGACTTTAAGACCAACCAAAATATTGTGGCCCCTTCTTCGACCTGCTCTAAATTATTGGGACCCCGATTTGCACGTTTTCCGTTTCGGTAACTATGAATTATGCCCTTTAGTTGAAGAATTTGCTACAATTACTAATATCCTGATGCTCTTCCCCCACCTGTGCCTTATTTGTGAGATGGTTTTAGTGATCAGTACAGGAAATCCTTAGGCTTGTCATCTACAGAAGCCAAAAGCATGATTCTTGGTGTCGATGTCGACTTAGTTCAACTTTGTGAAAAATTTGCTATTTCTTCTGAAAAGGATGCAATATTCAGGCGTTGCCGCCGACAGGCTTTTGTACTTTGCCTGTTAAAACGCCTGTTGTTTGCTAATGCAGAATCTTCCAATTTGGGTAGAGCCTCGTTGTTGCGAGTGGTGAATCAAATGGCTGAAGGGCACTCTCCTTTGCATCTGGCTGTAGGGGAAACTATTATTGGGCTTGACAGGTTGAAAATCTCCCCTCACGAAGCTTTTTCTGGCAGCCCCCTGCTGCTTCAAATTTGGTTATGTGAGCATCTGAGGCTAATAGAGTCACCAGAGAATATGATAGCTCGTATCCCTCGAGCCTGGTCAAAGAAAACTTATACCACCGCTAGCTTCTTGGTTAGGAAAAGGCTATATTCTGAAAAGACCATTGCTGAATAGGATGCCTTTTTCCATGCAGGACCTGTTATCCGTTGGCATGTGACCTGGTGGAGCTTGACTTCCTTAGTGGCTTGTGACAATTTTGTTCCTCATACTACCATACTGGGTCTGTACAGGAGTACTTTCTTCTTCCCTTCTAGGGTCATGAGGCAATATAGATTGAAGCAGGTTATCCCTCGTCAGGAGACTACGAGACCGCATATCTTGGCTTTGACCACTGAATTCGCTGTGGATTGGGGAAAATACTGGCGTAGCCGGGACCGCTGGACTGTACCTCGGTTGATTGCCCCAACTCAAGTTTCTGAGACCTACTTGAACTGGCTTTCCTGCAGTGATGGAGAAGCGAGACGAGCCCTTCGTCATGAGGAGTGAGGCCAACTAAAGCCTAAGTATGACTCAAGAACATGTAGCAAGAAAATAAAGGAAGGGCCTCATGAGGGAGGCTATCATGTACTGAAAAGAGGCAAGCCCCCAACTCAAGGAAACGATCATAGGTCGTCCTCAAGCCAGGGTCCTTCAAATAAGAACTCTTCAAAGAAGCCTTCTAAAGGGAAGAAGGATTAAAGTAGTTTTCTTAGAAAGCAATTCTAGTTTTAAAAAAAACAATAAGATTTTGTTTAGCTTAAACCCTCGTAGTTGCATTTTTTTTTTTTTGTAACCTTAGGAAGTTTAATTTTTGCAATGTAAGCTTATTCGTTCAGTTTAAATAAAGATTATCCCTTTTTCAATGAGTTGAATGGAATTTTGGGTTGATTTTGGCCGGGCCCCTTAAAAGGGTTACCTACGTATCCAATGTGGAATCAGCCCGGCTTAGTTCGTTCAAATTGTGTACGTCTTTTTTTTTCGGATTTTTTTTTTAGACGTTGCACTTCTTCAGTTGGTCCATATTGGTGAGCTGACTGAACTCGATGTCGTCAATGTCCATAAGTCTGACCGCACCTCCTGATAAGATGTCTTTGATGATGAACGGACCAAACCAGTTTGGTCAAAATTTGCCTCTGGGTCAGTAAACGGGGCACGTAGTTCTTTCCAAACTAAGTCCCATTCCTTTAAATTCCGAGGTCGAACCTTTTTGTTGAATGCTCTTGCCATGCGTTGCTGGTACATGTGGGAGTGGTCTAGGGCTCGTAGGCGTCTTTTATCCGTGAACATGAGTTCCTCGTAGCGGGCTTGTAACCATTGGGTTTCGGGAATTTCTCCCTCTAAGGCTATGCGCATCGAGGGTAGTTGGACTTCTATGGGTAGCACTGCTTCCATTCCGTAGACTAGGTGATGAGTGCCTAAGTTACTCAGGGGGGGGGGGTTGAATAGAATGACTCCAATTTCTCGCGTTTTGCAACTTGAGAACAGGGTAGGGAACAACGTTATGGACGTTGTTCCTATGCAGTAGACTAAGACAAAATGTAACGAACAGAATGTAAATAACACAAGGCTTTTTTCACGTGGAAAACCTCCTAGGCTCAATAGGAGTAAAAACCACGACCCAGTTACTTGGGATTTTGTCACACTTCTTATCTTATAACCAGAGCCAAAATCAGGATACAGCACAGTACCCTAACACCACCACACATCGTTACTGATGTGTTGCTAATCTCTCAAAGTCACACATTGACCTGAGAGAAACTCTACACTCATTACTGAGTTAGAGATCTTACAAATAACCGGATTGTTTGTCCTATTACACGCTTCAACACTAAGCAAAATAAGACCACAAAAACCTATTATGCAATGACCAATCTAAGCAAAGACTCAAACTGACCCCAGGACAGGGAACAAGGTTCAAGGTTGTTCTTTGTGAGTACTGGACGTATCTGGTTTGGACGAATGTACGCTTTGCACAACTGATTCTGAACTCAATAATGCACGCAAAGTTTAACCTTGCAACTGAGCCTATCAGGCGCTTTATATAGGCAGGCCTAGAAGCTCAGTCCAATTAGGTTAAATCTTTTCAGAATATAAACGATAAGAACTTCTCAAAAGATAGGATAGAGTTTAAGTAAAGATCAAGGATCTTTCCTTAACTTGTCCTATGCTATTAAAACCGTCCAAATACCTTAACAGAAAATCTTGGCCAGCTAGCAAATGATTTATCAGAATATACTTTCTAAAAGATAATTGGAAATATTCCAAAAGATAATTCACTTACCTTAAAAAATATAAACTTGGCCATTAAGTAAAATACTTTTTCCAAGATAATATCTTTTCAGAAAAAATACTTTTTTGTTTAAAACACGATTTTGCAATAATCATTTTCCAAAATAAAATATATTTCTTCAGAAGAATATTTTTGTGAATATCTAAAAAGATAATACACAAAATATTCGTAGAAATAATAAATACGATATTATGCAAACTCGTCCAGATACACAGCTTAGAAGGAACAGGGTCCAACTCGTTGTTCTCCTTTGGTTTCTTCAAGCTGCAGTGCTGGTCCTAGAGAACGGGGTTCACAAGAATGTTCCCCTGTACTCATAGACGCATGCACTCAGTCCTACAACCTTGTTCCCTTGTCATGATCAATTTGGACTCTTACTAACTAGTCAAGCATAGTACATAAAGACTAATGACAAATGCACTTAACTACATTACATTGTCTTCATGTCTTGTTAGGATCCAAGAATCTTCATGAGCAATCATGCTTTGAGCATTATATCTTCTTGCATCCTTAAGTCAACCTGCCATCATAGTTAGTTCACACATAGATAAGGACACTTTGTTTGTTATCATCAAATGCGTCTGAATTTTTCCGTTGGAAACAGTATTGCTTGAGGCAGAGTGACTGAAGGAACAGGGTCCATGTATTGGTCTTTAAGATTCATACAACAACAGTTTTGAGGACAATAAGGGACATATCAATAGACCAAAGTGAGTCCTTTAGTTCAGGTCATACAGTTATGCATTTTACTGCACGCGAGCTGGTATAGACATACAAAAGCTTTTATCAAGCCACACACATCACATATATATACATATAAAACATGTAAACACATTCTAGCCAATCATCGAGGGAACAGGGTGCACATACAACTAAGTAATCTTGATCATGCTTATTTCTAGTCTAAGTTTCTCATACCTTTCTCTGCTCAATGGTTTAGTAAATAGATCTGCCAATTAATCCTCCGTCTTGCAAAAATTCAATTTAATGAATCCTTTCTCTGCATTGTCTCTCAAGAAGTGATGTCTAATATCAATGTGCTTTGTTCTTGAATGTTGCACTGGATTTTTGGAAATATTTATAGCACTTGTGTTGTCACACAAGATTGGTATACAACCTACATCAATTCCAAAATCCTTTAATTGTTGTCTTACCCACAATAATTGTGCACAACATGAAGCTGCTGCCACATACTCAGCTTCAGCAGTGGACATGGCCACAGAATTTTGCTTTTTGGAGGCCCAAGAAATCAAGCAAGGCCCTAGAAAGGTTTCCATGCCTGATGTACTTTTCCTGTCTACAAGGTATCCTGCATAATCAGCGTCAGCATAGCCAACTAAATCAATAGCAGCACCTCTAGGGTACCAAAGACATAAGTCCTCAGTTCCCTTGAGGTACCTCAGGATACGTTTGACTTGTGTGAGATGTGACTCTTTGGGGTTTGCTTGAAACCTTGCACACAAGCCAACACTATACATGATATCAGGTCTACTAGCGGTTAGGTACAATAATGAACCAATCATACCTCTATACACTGTTTGATCAACACTCTTACCTGCTTCATCTAAGTCAAGCTTGACATTGGTGGCAACAGGTGTGTCATAGACCTTGGCATCTCTCATGCCATATTTCTTGATCAACTCTCTAGCATACTTTTGTTGATGAATCATTGTTCCTTCAGAAGTTTGTTTGATTTGTAAGCCTAAAAAGAAATTAAGCCCACCCATCATACTCATTTCAAATTCACTCATCATCAACTCAGAAAATTCCCTGCACAAAGCTTGATCAGTTGCACCAAAAATTATATCATCAACATAGATCTGTACAACTTACAAACTTTCCCCCTTTGTCCGTAGGAACAGGGTAGTGTCAACTTGTCCTCTTTGATAACCATTGTCCATTAAGAACTTTGACAGACGTTCATACCAAGCTCTAGGAGCTTGTTTCAAGCCATACAGTGTTTTGTCAAGTTTATAGACATGGTCAGGGGACTCATTGCTTTCAAACCCGGGGGTTGCTTCACATAGACTTCCTCTTTCAAGTACCCATTCAGAAAGGCACTTTTGACATCCATCTGTTGCAATTTGAAGTCCATATAAGCTGCAAACTCTATCAGCATGCGTATTGCCTCAATTCTAGCAATAGGGGCAAATGTCTCATCATAATCAATCCCCTCTTGCTGGTTGTAACCTTGAACGACCAATCTGGCCTTGTTTCTAACCACAATATTTGTCTCATCTAGTTTGTTCCTGAACACCCATTTAGTTCCAATGATGGTCTTATTTTCAGGTCTAGGAACAAGGTGCCAGACCTTGTTCCTTTCAAACTGGTTGAGTTTTTCTTGCATTGCAGTTATTCAATCAGCATCCTGCAAGGCTTCATGAATATTATGTGGTTCAACATAGGATAAGAAAGCAGAAAAAGCCATAAAGTTTTGTACAGAGGCTCTCGTTTGAATCCCTCTGTTTATATCACTGATGATTTGATTCATGGGATGAGAGCTCTGATGCTTCCAAGAACGTGGCTGGAAGCCAGAACTTTCTGGATCATCTCTTTGTGGAGAGGGAACAAGGTCCTCTCTAGGACTTTGAGTTTGATCATCTCCTTCCTCTATGGGTGTTGTTCCCATATCAGGAGTATTGGTTCCCCCTGAGTCCATTGTGTGGACACTTGGAGATGTAGACCATGTTTCCTCCTCCACTGCATTACCTGTTTCATCTGAGACTTCTTCTTCTTCTTCTTCTTCTTCTTCTTCTTCTTCTTCTTCTTCTTCTTCTTCTTCTTCTTCTTCTTCTTCCCTTTCTGGTGCGAGGCCAATTGGAAAGTCTTCCTTATCCTGCAGCAATGACTCAAGACCTGCATTAGATTCATCAAACACAACATGTACACTTTCCTCAACTTTATGTGTTCTCTTGTTGAGGACCCTGTAAGCTTTGCTATGAGGATCATAGCCTACAAAGACAGCCTCATCACTCCTAGCATCAAACTTTCCCAGGTTAGACGTTTCATTGTTATGCACGTAGCATTTGCAACCAAAAGCTCTAAAGTGGGAAATATTTGGCTTTCTTACTCTGAGTAATTCATAGGGTGTCTTTCTCAGAATAGGTCTTAACATGGCACGATTTATGATGTAGCAGGCTGTGATGACAGCTTCTCCCTACATATTCCTTGGAAGATCACTAGCTAGCAACAGGGTCCTAGCTATATCTTCCAAGGTCCTGTTCTTCCGTTCAACTACCCCGTTCTGTTGAGGCGCTCTTGGGGCAGAGAAGTTGTGATTAATGCCATGTTGAGCACAGTAGTTTATGAATTTGTCATTTTCAAACTCTGTGCCATGATCAGACCTTAGAGATAGAATATCAGCTCTAACCTGTTTCTGCATTCTGTTAGCAAAGATTTCAAACATATCAAAGGTTTCATCTTTGGAGACAAGCAACAGGGTCCAAGTGAATCTGGAATAGTCATCTACAATAACATACACATAATTTCTTCCTCCACGAGTTTGAACTCTTATAGGACCACAAAGATCCATGTGTAAAAGTTCAAGAGGTCGTAAAGTACTTACCATGTTCTTTGTTTTAAAAGAAGACTTTACCTGCTTACCTTTAGCACAAGCACCACATAACTCATCACTTTTGAATTTGATTTTAGGTAAACCAATGACAAGATTCTGTGATGCCAGCTTGTTCAAGGTGTTGAGACTTACATGTCCAAACCGTCTATGCCACAGTGAGGCATCAGTTTCAATAGCACTGAGACATGTTAGAGAGTTACTGGAAAGCTTATTTACATTAACTTTATAAACATTCTTGTGCCGCTTCCCCTCTAGCACAACATGACTTGTCTTATGATTCGCAACTATGCAACTGTTTGCAGTGAATGGAACATTGTTCCCTTTATCACATAGTTGTGAAACACTCAACAAGTTATGCTTCAAACCATCAACCAAGTAGACTTCATCTATGGAGTGTGTTAGTGACTTACCAACCTTACCTATACCGACCACTTCACCTGTTTGGTTGTCACCAAAGGTTACACTTCCACCTTCATAGGTTGTAAGTGAAAGAAATACGGATTTTTCTCCTGTCATGTGCCTTGAGCAGCCACTGTCCACATACCATGGCTTGCTCTCTTTCACTTTAGCCTGCAGTGAGAGTCACTTATTAGTCTTAGGAACCCACACTTGCTTGGGTTCCCTTTTCTCAGAATCAGTTTTCACTCTGTCTTTTCTTATCCAAACTTGCTTTACATATTGCTTATTCTTGATGACAAACCTAGTTCTCTCCTGGCATTCATATCTATAGTGACCACCTTGTCCACAATGCCAGCAAAGTCTATTATATTTCAATCCAACATACTTAGTGTTGGAAGTCCAGTCATCCTTCTTAGGTTTTCTTCCTAGACCTTTTTTAAACCTATTGGGATGATCATTTAGCCATTTTAAGGCTTGAGAGGAGCTAGTCCATTTATTAAGACGAACTAGTTATTCTTGTACCTTATCCAACTTGCCTTTATAGTCCTTAGATTTTTCAAGTTCCTTTTCCAAGTTTATCCTAAGAATTTCACATTCAGATTTTAGATCATCTAGGCCAGTTTCGTCACACACATAAATAGGTTCTAATGTCTCAGCAACTTTCTTAGATAAATCAGTCTCAAGAGATAAACATTTACTTTCAAGGATGGACCTTGTTTCCTCCATTTTGCATACTGTTTCTTTGAGATCTTTATTTTCCTTTTTCAAGGTTTTTAACATTTTTTCATAATTAGTTTTGATCTCCAACAGTTCACCTACATCTTCCTTAGAGTCATTATAAGCATGCAAAATGTCATCCTTTTCAATGTTTAACTCCTCATACTGATCCATCATAGATAGTACCATTTTAAGCAATTTATCTCTAGACCAAGAAGCAATTTGACTTTTAATTTCAAGAATACCTACCTCGCCTTCTTCATCTTTAGAAGAGATATATGTTCTGGCCATAGTGCAAAGGTCCTCCACTTCATCTTCTGGACTGTCATCTTCGTTGTCCAACCATCCATCCAACATGCTCACGTACCTTGCTTCTCTTTTGGTGAACCTTTCTGGCTTTCTGGAGGAGGATGGACGCTGTTCTGTCTACGTGTTCTTACTTGGCTCAGGATACTCATTTTTAAAATGACCAAGTCTTGAGCACTTGTGACACCTGATCTTGGATTTGTCAAAGTTTCCACCTCTTCCTGAATTTGACGAAGCTTGATTGAAACTTCCCTTATTACCATAGAAGCGAGCAAATTTCTTGGCAACAAGGCTTATCTCATCTTCATTAAGATCTAGGTCATCTTCAGGAAACTCATCAACTTGGAAAGCAATCTCCTTTTCCCTCTTGGTCTCATTAGTTTTAACTTGTAACTCATGAGTCATTAAGTTACCAATTAATTCTTCAACCTTCATGATGGATAAATCCCTTGCCTCTTGAATAGCTGTTACTTTAGGTGTCCAGGTGTTGTTTATTAGTAAACTTCTTAACAGTTTTCTAACAACATCTTCTTCATCAAAGGGTTTGCCAAGAGATTTAAGTTGATTTAGGATGTTATTGAACCAAGCATACATGTCTTTGATAGTCTCTGTTGGTTCCATGCTAAACAGTTCATATTGCCTAATCAACATATCTATTTTGGATTGCTTTACCTGGGAGGTGCCTTCATATGCAGTTTCCAAGGTCTTCCAGATGCTTTGAGCAGTTTCACATCCTTGAATACGATTGTATTCCTTGGCATCCACTCCACATTGTAGGATTTGGATTGCCTTAGCATTCTTCTCTATCTGGTTCATGTCAGTATTGGTCCATTTTTCTTGAGGTTTGATGCTCGTCTTTCCTTCTGCATCTACTTGCTCTACAACCAGATCTCCATTCAGAGTTATTTGCCATAACTCATAGTCTACTGCCTTGATGAAAATTTTCATTCTTCTCTTCCACCAGGAGTAAAATTCTCCATTAAACAGTGGTGGACGGTTAGTGGGTTGTCCTTCCCTCATCTCACTAGGTGCACTCATTTTTGCGGGAAAACTCAAGGTGTTAGCCTTTTAATGAGCAACCTTGCTCTGATACCAACTGAAGAGTGCCTAAGTTACTCTAGAGGGGGGCTGAATAGAGTGACTCCAATTTCTCGCGTTTTGCAACTTGAGAACAGGGTAGGGAACAACGTTATGGACGTTGTACCTATGCAGCAAACTAAGTGTAAAGAATAGAATGTAAATAACACAAGGATTTTTTCACGTGGAAAACCTCCTAGGCTCAATAGGAGTAAAAATCACGACCCAATTACTTGGAATTTTGTCACACTTCTTATCTTATAACCAGAGCCAAAGTCAGGATACAACACAGTACCCTAACACCACCACACACCGTTACTGATGTGTTGCCAATCTCTCAAAGTCACACACTGACCTGAGAGAAACTCTACACTCGTTACTAAGTTAGAGATCTTACAAATAACCAGATTGTTTGTCCTATTACACGCTTCAACACTAAGCAAAATAAGACCACAAAAACCTATTATGCAATGACCAATCTAAGCAAAAACTCAAACTGACCAGGACAGGGAACAAGGTTCAAGGTTGTTCTTTGTGAGTACTGGACGTATCTGGTTTGGACGAATGTACGCTTTGCACAACTGATTCTGAACTCAATAATGCACGCAAAGCTTAACCTTGCAACTGAGCCTATCAGGCGCTTTATATAGGAAGGCCTAGAAGCTCAGTCCAATTAGGTTAAATCTTTTCAGAATATAAACGATAAGAACTTCTCAAAAGATAGGATAGAGTTTAAGTAAAGATCAAGAATCTTTCCTTAACTCGTCCTATGCTATTAAAACCGTCCAAATACCTTAACATAAAATCTTGGCCAGCTAGCAAGTGATTTATCATAATATACTCTCTAAAAGATAATTGGAAATATTCCAAAAGATAATTCACTTACCTTAAACAATATAAACTTGGCCATTAAGTAAAATACTTTTTCCAAGATAATATCTTTTCAAAATAAAATACTTTTCTGTTGAAAACACGATTTTGCAATATTCATTTTCCAAAATAAAATATATTTCTTCAGAAGAATATTTTTGTGAATATCTAAAAAGATAATACACAAAATATTCGTAGAAATAATAAATACGATATTATGCAAACTCGTCCAGATACACAGCTTAGAAGGAACAGGGTCCAACTCGCTGTTCTCTTTTGGTTTCTTCAAGCTGCAGTGCTGGTCCTAGAGAACAGGGTTCACAAGAATGCTCCCCTGTACTCATAGACGCATGCACTCAGTCCTACAACCTTGTTCCCTTGTCATGATCAATTTAGACTCTTGCTAACTAGTCAAGCATAGAAAATGGCCAAGGGGATGTGAAGTTGTGGAGCATTGAGGGTGGCATATGCTGTAGGTTGGCATATATCTGACACTTCTTGCACTTCTTGACATAGTCGTAACAATCCCTTTCCATAGTGGTCCAGTAGTACCCTAGTCGTAGGACCTTTCTAGAGAGCATTCGAGAGTTCATGTGTGGCCCGCACACACCATTGTGTACCTCGTCCATGTTCTCTGCAGCTTCTTCAGAATTCACGCATCTGAGGTTGACCCCGTTGTGGGATTTCTTGTACAGAACCCCCTTGTATTCTATATATTGTGCCGCTAAGAGACGGATGGCCCGTTGAGCTCTTAGTGGTGTGTATTGAGGGTATATTCCTTTGGTGATGTAGTTGAAGACGTCTTGGTACCAAGGATCTTCTTCGGTCGGAGCCAGGGTCATATCTGTGTCGAGGTTGTTGCAACAGGCTAACTCACTTTTTCTTGTGGAGTGGCATCGTTGAGAGAGTTCAGCTACTCAAGTTCCTGTGAAAGAGATAATTTGTATTCTTGCTTTGCGAAGTTTACTTACATTGCTTATATTGATTAGTTAATGATTTGTGCAACTTTGAGTTCATTGGATTTATCAATAGCCAAACAAAGAAAGAAATGAGCAAGAGGAATTTTTATTGATTTGCAAAAAGATAAGCACACATGACTTTAGAGAAGAGGGTCTCTAATTCCCATCAAAAAGAAACTAGACTTAGAAAGAAAAGTAAAAGGGGAGCACCCCCTGTTCCAGACTCAACCTAGATATTTAGCTAAGATCCTAACTCGACAAAACTTGGGGACTCGGACTCGATTCCTATAGCTCTTGCGGGTAGCCAACTAATTCCAGGTTTCATCGTCGACATTGCCATCTCTTAGCGGCGGTGGAACCTCTCCCCTGTCAATGACACTCTGGATGTCGTCCTTTAGGCGCAGGCAATCGTCTGTATGGTGCCCGAATACTCGATGGTACTTGCAGTAGGGTCAGTTTTCTCCTGGTGCTGATTTGGCATCTTCCAAAGGGATGTAGGGTTGAATGTCACCTCTCCATACCAACGCGTTCATAACAGCTTCCATTGGTGCCAAGAGAGGGGTGTATTTTTCTTAACTATGATGACACCAGCTGACTGTCCAAGTGTACGGTGGCCACATTGTTCCTTGGTCGATGAAGCGCAAGACTAGCCCCTTGAAGCGTCTGCACTTATTGATGTGGTGTCCTTCAGCTGTGCAGTAGGTACAGCTTAGAAACTGATTTCCGTCTTTCGGAAGGAGTCTTGACGTGGGTGTCCTTGGGCGGACGTACCCGTACTTGGACATTTTGTGATATAGGAGGTCTTGACGCCACCAAGTTTCTTCCTTGGACAAGATGTCCGTATTCCTGCGCTTAGAGGTCGCTCTTCTAAGATGTCAACCTTCTCTCTTATTTCTTGAATTCCTTTGATTATACAACCCAAGCTTTCTTGCATCTGATTTTTATCGTCCTCTGTTTTGTCGCTTCCCAGATCTGGCCTTCCTTCGTAAGATTTTTGAGAAATCAAAGTAATCTCCTCATCATAAATGAGGTGAGAGTAATCTTTGGGCTCCTCAGTTGTAATATGGTTGATAGCACCCAGGAGGTTATCAGCACTTTCGGCTTCTTCAACTTTAGGCAATGGTAGAGTGTCATTGTCTATTTTGTCTTGGATGATATGTTTAAGGGCCCAACAGTTCTTTGTATCATGCCCTTTCCCTTGATGGTACTTGCAGTATTCGCCCTCTTTCCAGTTACGGCCCTTGATAATCGGTTCTGGAGTAGGACATACGGGTCGAAGCATATCCTTGTCCACTAACCTCTCGAAAGCTGTACCGAGAGTTATCCCTAATGGAGTGAATTCCCTCTTTGGCTTGTTTCGGGGTACGAGGTATTCCCTTGGTGAGACATTGGAGGAAGACTCGCCGCTCTTGCGTTTCCTTTCTGGCTCCTGAGGAATCGGATCAGACTTTCCCAGAGTTATGGATTTCAGGTTTTCAGATGAAGGTACGAACATCGGCGTATCGCATAGCTGTCTTGACTTGATGTTGGTAATGTCAGCTTCCAACCTATCCACCCAGTCGGTCATTTCCACAAGATATTCCTGAACCGTTCTGATCATGATGCAATTGAGGTGGTTAGAAAGTTGAATCGAATCTCTATCAAGTCTTCCTTCTTTGGATCCTATCCTGAATAGGAAGCACGGAGCACTTAGTAACAAGAAAAACCATGAGACTCTCACCTAGGAAAAAAAAATGTTGACCCATATATAGAAAACACATTGTCCTAAAAAAAAAGATCCTTATGCCTAAATGCCCAAATATTTTCCCCATATTAAAGAAAATGAAGTCAATGAATGAAAATAAGAAAAATAGAAAAAGACAGACTATCCTATTTATTTTTATTTTTCTAGACTCAAAGAAAATAGAAAATGGAATAAAAAATATATAATTTCGGTCCCTTTTCTATTTTAATTTTTTTTCGACGGCGTTCTTTATTTTTGCCTTTTTTTTGTTTTCGATTTTCCTCCTTTTTTTTTGACCGAATCTGAATTACATCAAAAGAAAAAGAAAATAAAGAAATAGAAAAAAGCGAGAGGGAAAATTGGAAGACTGACTCTTTTTTTTGCTAAAAAGATCCTAGAAAATTGTTCATGACTTTTTTAGAATATATCATCGGGAAAATGATGGGTGTTCATTGAATTGAATTCTCGCACCATCTTTGGGCATTAGGAACTAGCTAAAAATAAAAGAGAAGACTCCTAGCACGTAAGTACATGTTGGCACATAGTCACGATATTCATGCATTCAGGCAAGCATTACAACGACATAGTTACAGGCAAACATGTGATCAGACGGGCATTACAACGACACATGCACAACAAGCAAGCGAATGCACGAATGTGGGCTAGAGGCTTTTGGCACCTGTCAGGTTACCACGACAAATTGCAATTTCCGTTCGGCGGATGGTCGACTCATCAATTGTAATTCTTTTTCACCAACAAGGATTGATGAGTCATGGGTGAGGAAGCGTCGATTTGCACGATAGGACGACTGTATATTCCTTTAGATATACGGATTGTCTACGAGTTGTGACATAAACTTCCTCGAGGGTCGATACGGGTCAAAAGGTTGTGCCAAGGCACATGCAAATGATGCAAAAATGATGCAAAAATATGGAACATGTTATTAAACAATTAAGCAAACTTGACTTTCGAGTCTCACCCTCTTTAATAAATCTCCAGTGAAGTCACCACTGTAAGGACCCGGGATTTCTACTGCCACGGAGTGTGTCCTTATAGAAAATTTGTAAGATGGGGGTTAAGATAAGTTCAAGGAACCGTCGAGTTAGAAAAGCTTTTGAAAAGACTTGAATTGAATAAAAACCATGAAAGAGGTCACAAATCTGCTATCGGCGTTTTATCGAAGGGACAAACCGAAGGGACAATCAGAAGGGACAACCCAATAGCGTGATAAGTGAACTGATCATGTTTTTAGAAAGACTCCCGCTCATATAGAACATATGAGTACCCAAGAATAAAGGGTTCGGGGGCAAAGGTACGAGGTGGGAAGGTGTTAGGCACCCAACTCGCCCGTATTATGACGGCCTCTACTAACGCAAGTTTGATTAATAATTTAAAGACATGAATCCCAAACAAATCGGATTAACAACCTAGACTTAGACTATTAATTGGTTCATCACAAGCATCACAACATTTATTTTAACCCTTGTTTAGACATGCATTTGATTGGCAAGTTGAGCATTACAACGACTAGACATGCTTGGAAGGACAATATATAGGAAGCAATAAAAGACGTTACTTAGCATGATATCTACATTATGACTATTGGAAAATAAACAGTTCGGCAAGTAATTTAATTTGAGTCCTCAGGAGTTAGTACCTGAACTGTAGGCTATATTTGACAAGAATAGTAAAGGCAAGATCTCAAGAATAAGTTTGGAAGAAAGAGGGAGAAGCTCAGAGTCAATACTACTGAGAATAGAGGTTGTTAATTGTACAGTGTGTTTTGAACTGAGGGAGGAGGGTCGTATTTATAGGCGCAGGAAGTAGGGCTGGACGGCTGAAAAGGAGCCGAAAATCGGATTTGGGCTGAAAAAATAGTCGGACTTGAAGCTGAGTTAGGGCCGCTGGCGGCCCTGGTGAGGGCCGCTGACGGCTGTCAGCTGCCAGCTGGATATCGTCATAATGACGACATCCTGTCTATTTTAATTTTCCGGAGAAATTTTAGTGTTCCGAAAAATATGAAAGACCGTTTTACCCTTGGACGGTAAAAGACGGTTCTACCCCCGGTTCACAACATGGCGACCGGGAGTCGGAAAAAGGCATGAGAGGTGTCGTTGGAAAGAGATTCCTTAGAGGAAGTGACAAACGGTTGGTCCGCAACCCATCCTTATCACCAAAAAGGTGGGAAATATGGCTTACAAAGTGGAACCCCCGATTTGGATGAAAGTACACCCTGTCTTTCATGTGATTGAAGCAGTACCATCTAGATCCGGAAGACTCCACCCACAACAAGTCTAACCGGGCCAACATCCGTACCAAGCCGTCCCCGACACTTGATGAATGAATCACGTCGCCGAGGACGTCGACAGCTTTAGTGGGGGAGAATGTTAGGTTCCGCCCTTCACACCTTGTAATTTACAGTTTTCCTTTACTTTCCTTGCATTGTAACATGTCTCTAAGACGCTTCCTGCGTGTTGACCATTGGACATGTCTTTAAGCTTTCTAGTTCTTTCCTACCATGTCTCTAAGGCGCTTCCTGCGTGTTGACCCTTGGATATGTTTTTAATCTTTCTAGTTCTTTTACTTTAGGAGTAGATGTTGAGTATGAAAGTTATGCACTTTTGAAGTATACTCCTGTCAGAATGAATAAAGCTCTAAGGACTCTTTATGAGGGAAGCAGTCCTCCATATTGATGTATTGATGTCAATGTTTGTTGTTGTCAAACTGTATTGATTACTTTCATTATCCAACCGCTCTCTCAAACTCCGTCCCTCCCTCCCTCTCTTGTGTCCACAGACACCCCAAAGATGTTTCTTGTGTACGGCTGGCACTCTTACCGCTAGGAGACAAGAGTGCGCCGCACGTTCCACAACTTAAAAAGGCGGACTGTGACACTCCGCATGCCCGCAGGGACGAAGCCAGGATTGTAGGTGGATGGGGGCCAAATCTTAAGGAACACTTACGTTTAATTTTTTGGAGATCCTAATGAATACTTAAAATAGTTTGAACTTTTTAATAGAAATTTTTCGTAAGTGAAAGGCAAAATAAGTCGCTAAAAGAAAGAGAGAAAAGACAAGAAAGAGCAGTAGGCCAACCACCAAACAGAGGTAGAAAACAAAAAAACAATGTTGCAGGATCTCGAACCTGAGACCTGCACCTAAGCTTACAAAGGCTTAGGCTTGTGATTGACCAACTATGCTACATAGTTTTACTGGTAATGTTCTGCACATGTATCATCTAACTCAAAAACTGAGAGGGGCAATCGCTACTGTAGGCCCTCAAGTAGCTCCGTCATTGCATGCCTGGACATTATTCCTTGTTGACCCCAAGTTTCTCATTAATACTAGTTGGTGATGGCGTTGAATGATAAAGGAGATAATACGGAATTGAAAATATTATAGCTGAGTACGTAAACCGCAACAATCTAAAGTTTGGGCTTGGGGAGAAAAGCAAGGCCAACAACTACGGCAAAGAAAGCCACCCGTAGAAAAACTGAGGTTGAAAGAAGTGACTCCCTTTCTAACTTTCACTCTCGAGATAGCCCAAATTTTTGGATGCTTGGAGTTGTACCTATTTGGGTACAACTATCTCTCATAATTCATTAAATAATGTCAGCAAAGGGCCCAAATGCATTTGGGTGTGTCAAGATAAAGATGGATACAGATGCTTGTACCCACTACCCATTGTCGAGATAGGGGTTTAATTTTCATTCCCCATTATTCAGAAACTCATGACTAACAAAATCAATCATCAATATATATATATATATATATATATATATATATATATATATATAGGAGACATATTTCGGGCGTAATGAGACGTGCCACGTAGGCGAGAATTTTAAAAGTGCGTCACCTATGCGAGGATAAAGACAAAAAATAATTGGTGTAAAATATTTCGGAGTCTTACATAATGACAAAAAAATAAGTGGTATAAAACATTTAGGAGCCTTAACATCTTTTTCAATTATATTGTGCAGGTTTTTGGAATCATTTATTCATATTCACTCATGTCTTTATTGTGCAGGTAATTTATAACCCGTAATTACTATGGAATGTTTTTTTGGGTGCAAAAATTACTACTACATAGTTTATGGCATTTATGCGAAGGCATGAAGCAAAAATTTCTGGGATACCACTTTAGTTATTTGAAAGCTATCTATGAGGTTATTATCAAGTTATAAATTCTACTGTACTTGGTTAACAGGTTCTTAATTCTACCCATTCATTGTGTTACTTTTTTAATATATTACAAAATATGATACTCTAATTTCATTATGTTTTGTTCCAGTTTCAATTTTTCAATTCAAATCTAATGCCTATGAATACTTTAACTTTAAACATAGATATACAGTCTAATTTTATTAAGTTTTGTTACTTGACTATTAATGATCTTCTTATATATATGTAGGTGTTGCCGTGTTGGGATTATAAGCCGATATAGTTTTTAATGGAGAGTCAAGCATTTATTAGGTAATCGACAGGTTTGAGATTAATCAAGAGTAGAAAATTGCTAGCCACAGTCGCTTACTCAGTTGCTTTTACCTTCTCCAGCATTTTAACCAATCACATGGCAATATTAATTTTCTTGTATTTCCCTTGAACTAATATTTGACGCCTTCCACCTTTAGTTCACTGTTAGCTTATTTGTTTATTTATTTATTTTTTGCTAATCAAGTTCACTGTTAGCTACTTAGGCGGAAAATTTTACTAACTTTTAATATATTATTATGCTTTCGATCACCCCTAGAATAATCACACACACAAAATCAAACACAAAAAACACTAGCTGGTCCTGGTATCCCAATTAATGAGCGAGGCTCCGTTTGGTTTGAGTGAAAATATTTTTTAATGAAAAATATTTCCCATTGTTTGGTTTACTAATAGAAGAAAAATGGTTTTTAAGTGCAAAAATATTTTTGAATGGAGAACGGGTTTTCGTTTGTGAGACTTTAAATCATCGGAGGACTAATAGTGGATTTGATCATCAAGTCAGGTCGTCGGAAGTTTGAACCATAAAATTAGACCCACATCCGATTTGACCGGGACCGGACTTTCGCTTTATTAATATTGTTTTTTTCTTCGAATAAATAAATTTTTTATTCTGATATATGTTTGAGGTAATTTTTTAATCCACATATATTTCAAGATCTACGCAACTATGTTAGCGGTTTTATTTTATTTTACAATTTAATTTTAAAGTGATAGGAACAAAATTTAGTTTTTTAGGAAAATTATTTTCTTTTTTAACCAAACAATGAAAAATGTGAACGAAAATAAAATTTACACTCAAAATAATTTTTCAGTTGAAAACGATTCTCCCCAAACCAAATAGAGCATATATTTCAATATGTTGGTGTTGGTTCAATTGTGAATGAATGAATTAAGTACAGAGATAATTTTTGTTTTTGGTCTGACACCGTCCGGTTGAATCCGGACCGAGCCGGGTGGGACCACAAAGGCGGTAAAGCTCTCCCAACAAGTATTTAACACTGCTGCATTCACAGGGTCTCGAACCTGAGATCTCTGCTTAAGGTAGAAGAGTCCCTCACCAACTCATCCAAGTGCTTGTTGGTAGGTACAGAGATAACTTTGATCTAGATGACAAAGCTATGATCTTGATGATAAATAAAATATGATTCCCAAAGCACTGTAGAAAGTAATGGATGCAAAATGATAGTAATAGTATTGGTGTGAGTGTGGTATAGGCACGAAAAAGAATACTTGCAGCACGTACTAATTTGCCGCTATTTAACTCCAAAGCCCAAAAGACCCTTTTACTTTTTAACTTCTCTACCATATTAATATTATGTTATTAACTTCCCTACCGTATTAATATTATGTTATTAAATTGGGAAGCGAAGGTAATGAGCGAAGGTATAAGCGATGGTCCCTAGCCGCTCTCATCAAGAGTATAGTGGCTAATTAGACTCAAACAGTTACAAACACTTGCTGAACAAGGTGCTGAAAATGATGAAAGATAAGATAAGTTATTCAGATCAATATATTCTATTTTTTTTTTTTAAACATGATAAACATTTTGTAAGTATACATGTTAATTTATATACATACAATTACAATTTGTAAGTAATCTTTTTAAATTTATCTTTGTAGATACCTTATAAAAGGTCATATCTCATATGTTTTCTCCTATGGGCTATGATCTACAATGCATAAAGAGCGAGGCAATTTTTTAAGGGTTTTCATATGATATTTTTTTTTTTTTTGTTTCGTTTACTTTGACAGATAGATATATAAGAATTAAATTATTTCTTTTAAACTTTAGAGATTTTGTCATCTAGGATATTAAATCAATATGTATACCATTTAGTTTCTAACATTTATTCCTTCATTTCGTCAAATTATTATCTACGGGCTCTCTTATTCTTTATATACTCATATTCTTATTTTTTTCCTATATGTATAATTAAGTTATGATTCAAATTGACAAGGAGAAAACATACCAAACCTCATTAAAGATGGTTAAGTTTTATAGATTTTTATTTACTCATAATTGAAAAGTTCACCATTATATTGATGGATAAAATTCAAAATTGTTGGAATATTTATGTAATTGATATGTGTTCTAATAAAAGATACTTTATTACTTTGTATATTTAAATGAAAGTATTGGACTATAGTATATTTATTTTAAAAAAAAAAATATTGTATAAGCTAATGAAATAATAGTTTAAAGTATATAGTATATTAAATATCAAATACGAGTATATTTATAATATGAATCCGTGCATAGCACGGGCTTTAAAACTAGTATAAAATAAATAAATAAATAAACGATTCAGATTTCCCTTATATTTGTTAGGGAATAGTATTCTAGTACTCTTAGGAATACTATTTTAGATTAGCATATATTATACAGATTGTGTAATCTAGAGTTTTCATAACACTAGGACTCCCTACCTATAAATAGGGATCGATTACATAAATAATAATCGAGCATTCTATTATCTCACATGGTATCAGAGCGGCTAATTTCCTGGTAGCCTAAAAATTAGCTTCCGCTAAGCCGGTGGTGGACCTTTGTTTATCCACCACCGGACCAATTTACACAACCAAATTATCACCGAACCAATGTACTCCATATCAATCATCCTACCACCTCCATTATATCTCCCTACAGTTTCTAAATTATAGTAACACAATTAGTTTCACTAAACAAGGCATAGAGTAAATATGGAATTCTTTCTTGTAACCCAAGCGGTACCTCCTCACGAAACACCACCGTCCATTATTGGCCGCCCTCACAAAAACAGCAGTCCCCGTACCTCGTCGACCCCATGTTCGCCGCCGCTCAGATCTCTAGCCGTTGACCGCCGTCCTCCTCTCAGGCCATCCGCGGTCAGATCTCAGCCGCCGCCGACCAGCCTCGGCCATTGGCTGTTTCGCTCGCTGCCTATTCTTGGACCGTCAGGCCACCATCACCTTCGCTGGCCTCCTAATCTCCCTGCCTCTTTCCCCTGCCTTCCTCACAAATTTCTCTCTCTTCCACAAATTTCCCATGTCTTCTCTACCTGTCTCTGTCTCCTCTAAATCTCTATCTCCTCTCTGTGCTAATCTCTTTCTCCTCTCAGCCTCTCCCTTTGTCCTCTGTTTCACCCATCTTTGACTGCTCAGGCGTTAATTGGGTCAATTGCTTCCCTTCCTTCCTATTCTTCTTTCTTTCCTAATCTCTCTCAATCTTGCAATTAATCTCCTCTCAGGCACTCTCTATGTCTCTTCTAAATCTCTTTCTTCTCCTCTGTTATTTTCTCTCCTCTCATTCTCTCTCAATCTCTATGTCAGGCCCTCGTGGTTTACTTTACTCTTCTATTTCTTTTTACTCTTCTATTTCTTTTTCTTTTGTTTTTCTTCTGCTTTTCCTTGCCTAATTTCCTAGTCCATAACCACGTGGGTATCTTCCTCTTTTTTGTTTCTCCTTTTTTTTTTTTTACCTAATTCTTTTTTTTTATTTTTTATTTTGGGCTTTGGCCCTTTTCCACCTTCTATTTCGGTCTTTCTTTGACCAATCTTACCTCTCTATTTTCTCTCTATGGATGGTGGCTATAAAATATGAAGAAGGTGGTACAGTTTTCGAGTACAACACGAATTCGATGATGGTTATGCTCGGTGTCTTTCAAGATTTTTATAATTGACTTGAACTTCAAGATCTCCATGTTTACTATAGTATTTTTTTTAATTATTTCTTTTGTAACTCCAATCGTAGCGTTCGTTCATCTACCGCTACAATTGCAGGGGAGTGTTAGGGAATAGTATTCTAGTACTCTTAGGAATACTATTTTAGATTAGCATATATTATACAAATTGTGTAATCTAGAGTTTTCATAACACTAGGACTCCCTACCTATAAATAGGGATCGATTACATCAATAATAATCGAGCATTCTATTATTTCACAATATTCCCCGCAAATTGTTTACCATGATCAAAAACAAGAAAAAAAACATGGGATTTACTCTGTTAAAAGTGCTTATAATGTTGCCTTTCAAGATAGCTATGATCGTGATGTGGCGAGTTCGTCTAGAAGGGAGCTAGCTGGGTGGAAGAAAATTTTGGTCTCTGAATTTGCTGCCCCGTGTGAAGTTCTCTGTGTGGAGTGCTTACTCGGGAGTGCTTCCTAGTAGGGAAAATTTACATAGACGAGTCGAGGCAATTCCTTGCTTTTGTGAGGCCTGTCCGTCATCTAATGAAGACGCGGAACATGCTGTGTTCTTGTGTCCTTATGCTGGGGCGGTTTGGGATATCAGTGGTGTAGGCAGCGAGGTACCAAGAAGAGGCTTGATCTTTAAAGATTGGTTGTGGGCTGTGAGTGACATCTGTGGCAGCAAGGAGCTCGAGCGGTGCTGTCTTGTGGCTTGGGCTATCTGGGGAGCGCGCAACAGGCGCTTATTTGAGGGGGAGGTGCAGGACCCTCTTCAAGTGATGGCATATGTGAATCGTATTCGTGATGAACTGGCCAAGGACGGGGCTACGAGAGGTGGTACACAGGTGAAGAAGGCTGCTGTTTGGTGCAATCTTAGTGGAGGCTCTGTTAAAAGCAACGTGGATGCTGGTTGTTTGGGTGGCACGGGAACTGGTATCAGTGTTGTTTGCAGGGATCACGAGGCTAATCCTCTTGCATGTGCGACTTGGAATTTCGAAGAGAGCTGGGACGTTCCTTTGGCGGAAGCTAAGGCGGTCCTCCAAGGCCTTCAGTTGGCTAGTGATATGGGTTTTACGAACATAGTGGTAGAAAGTGATTGTCTTAGAGTTGTTAATTTACTTAAGTCGAATAGTAGCGGGCTTAGTGAGCTTGATCTTGTTATTGATGATATCTTAGAGTTTAGTCATCGTTTCCTTTCAGTTTCGTGAAGTCATGTTGGTAGGTTGGATAATAGTGTAGCTCACGAATTAGCGCATGTGCAACCGTGGGAAATAGGGTGTCGACTCTAAGATGCGTCCCACCCGAGTCATGTTTTTAATTCTTTGAAGGCTGATTTCTTGAAGTTAAATGAAACTTAGTACTCGTTGCGGTATTAAGATCCAAAAAAAAAAAAAAAAAAAACATGAATTCAGTATCATCCACGATATATATCATAACTTCTCATATACCTAGCTAGAACTATTTGAAATTAAATATCTACTCCCTCTGTCTCAGATATGGTCAAATTTTGTGAACTTTGACCACTTATTTGTGAAAAGTTACAAAGTTTTACAATGTGAAAATAGTATTGCTAGATATAGATTCATTTTAAATAATATTTTCAAATTATCATCTTATTATAAGTTCTATAATTATGAAATCATAAATACTTATGGTCAAAGTAGTGTCTTGGAGACTGTAAAAAGTCCAATGTAAAGATAAAATTGGGACGGAGGGAGTAAATAATACCCGAACATGTTTCCTAAATGACACCAAGAAAATTACTAAACACCACCAAATTAGTCTAAAGTAGACTAAACTACCATTTTCATTTCCCCCTACCCCTCTTTCTCTCTCATCTAAGCTCAGGTCCCCAGACCCCAACCAACGAAAGCAAACCTAAAAGTTTTAGCACAACCCTTCACCACCTTAACACCGTCACTACCGCCCCTCTCCTGTCGCCATCTGTCTCCTGCCTCCTCGTTCTCTCTCATGTAACCAATAAGCTTCATGCAATATTAATGAAGCTTGCTAATGAGCTTTAATTTGTGAGTATTTCATGAATCTCGTCCAATCGTTGGTTGTGTTCCATTACATGAGAAGCTAATGGATATAGCAAAAACGTTTCATGAGAAACTCATGAAGCTTATGAATGAGCTTCATGAGGCTCTCATGAAGTTCATTTGTAAGATTCATAAGAGTCTCATGAATCTCCTTCAATCTGCGAACTCGTTTTCCTGCGATTTTTTTTACAGCAGTTAATACTAACACAAGACCAAGAATGAGACTATAATAACTCAATATTCATCGCAAAAAATATTTTCGCTATCATCCACAATATCGCCAATGATGTTGTCACTATCCTCCATCATTATATTGTATTCAATAGGTTGAATCCAATAAAAAAAGATTGGTTCTTTTTGATAATTTTTGGATCTACTTAGAAGTTTCAATTAGAGAAGTGGTAAAGAGAGTAAAAAAGAGGCTATCTACCTTTCGTAATATATGTTAGAGTTGTTTTGCGAAACCTAAGGTAAAAATTGGTGACGTTTAGTAATTTGGTGGTTGCGTTTAGCACCACCCTATCCGAAGCTCTTCGACATATTTGGACTCAAGTGTCCAAACAAATCCAATATACCATGAAAAATAAGATTTTGTTTCCTTCTCTTCCCTTCCCTTCCCTTTTTTTTTCATCTTATAAAAAAAATTTGAAACAAGTCAAACAACCTATTTGAACGCGGTAAGCTCTACCATTAGAGAGTCTTCGAGCCAAGAAATAAACCACCTCACTCATCAGTTCATCACCATAATACTACATTAAATAAGCAAATAGTCACAGCAAGACATATACTTTACAGCTCGTTTTATGAAGAAAACATCAGCTTTACAATGACACTCGAGTAAAATATACTCTGATAGGGTTGAATGGCACAATTTCGTTTTCTTTAATTTTATCTGATAAAATAGAATTGTCACAGTCTAACGTCATCAACAGATGAAGGATAGCAAGGGATGTTCATTATCGCACGAAGCTTAAACAAGTACTCCCTCTGAAGTCTAAAGTCTAAAGTCTTTGAACATGCTTGCGGCAAAAAAACCTTTACACATTCCTAGAAGACAACTGCCTTTGCAAGCACAAATTACGCAAAACACAGCCCTCGAGGCTCGAAGACAAGTTTAAGAAGAAACTACACACCCGAAATTCGGGCAAAGTCACCTTAGAAACATGTACATATGCACCTTAGAAACAAAGACTGTTTCAATAATATGTCCTGTATAATTGCTTACATTGGTGCATGTTGTGGTTCAGTGACTTCAATCCCTTTTCTAGTCCTCACATCCAAGTTGTACACAATTGCCTAATATCTGTAGTACATCTCGTTACAAACACAACCAAGCTGAAGCTAACATGAAACCTAGCCATTAAAAAAAATGTATCACATTACACACATCTGTATATAGGGCATTGCTATTTACAATGATTCATATCTCAATGATATCTCACGACCCAACCACCAAGCACCCTAACCTAACAAAACTGTGAAGTCCTGCTAAAAGCTTTCTGAACTCGAAAGATCTTAAGTAATGGACTCTGCTAGAAGGAGCGTATGCCACCAGCCGCAGGCTACATTTCTTGCCACAGAACCCTCAATGGTCACTTGAGAAGGGATGTTCCGGTCAATCACGTCACCCAAACCGAGCTACATGCAGAAAGGGAATCAACGTTACCAAACCATTTTTCATATGTCAATATGTGAAATCCATTGATTTGTGCTCTTACCTGTCCGTACTTGTTCCATCCCCAGCAAAAGATTTTCCCATCATCTATCAAAATGACCAAAAAGGTAAACTATTAATTCACTGGAATGCCATGATATTTGCTATTACTTATAATGCAGCTGATAGGACATCCCTACATAATCTTTATTCTCCTAAGTAAACCGTTAAATTGAACCAGGTTGCAGGAACACATCAGCAGAATTCCTTCTATAACCTGACTGGCTCAATGCCAAGCAAACCAGCAATATTTATTTGTTTATTTGATCATAAACCAGCAACATTTGGCAATGCAACATGAACATGTAAAACAAAAACCACCAAACTGTGGGTGCAGCTCTCCTCAGATTTGAGCACTTCACCTTTAATCTCCTGCCTTTCAAAGGACACTGTCTTCACTCACTCAGATACGTACTTTTCCATACATATTCCTCGCCAGTCTCTTGTTATGTGCATAAAAAAATTAGCACGTGAAGTGCACAAGACTTTAAGTGAGCTGCTGAGCTGTCAGGCTGGGGCCAGAGTCAGTTAGGGGTTGTTAGAGAGTTTGTTACAAGGGTATTAGCTGTAAGAATTGGTTCTGTAGTTAGATGATGCCTATATAACGCAATTGCTAATTCTAATTCACCGAACGAGATAATTTCCTCTTTCTCTCTCTAAAATTCTGATCTCTCTCTATCAATTCTCATTCCATGGCAACTTTGCTCAGGTCTTTATTCTCCAGCAAGGACCTCTGTGGTTTGGTTGTTTTTACTTCTCGAATTACCTAAATATTCCTGAAATTGTGCTAACATCTCATGATTACCGATTTACCGTCACCCATTAGATAATAATGACAACATCAACATCACAACTTGGAACCAGACCAGAGCCCTGACTTATTCTAATGCATAACCCAAAAAGCACATTGATTGATAGAAATATATGTGTGGCATAAGTTACAGGCTAGCATGACCTAACTGCATAAGTTATGAGTGAGCATCATATGTAATAGTCAACATTATACATACCTGTGACTATAGCACTATGACGAGCACCACATGACACTATCTTTGCATTATGATTTTCTATGCTTGGTGCATCCAACAGCCTCGGGAGAGTCTGAAAGAACATACTAACAGTGTTTGAGCAAAAAAATACAATTGAATGCGTGCAGTCAGGAAATACTTAAGACAATGTTATCATTGTGAGATTTCAGTTTCCAGTTCTCATCAAGCTACCAAAGGGTAGCTTAGTGGTAATGATTTGAGTGGGGTTTCCTCTCCACCCAAGTTCAAATCCCACTAGAAGCATTTGGGGGAAAGATTTCCCTTTCCCTTGTTTCCATCCCAGGAAAGGGTCCTCCTTACCTTCTTTAAAAAAAAATGAAAACGATGTCTAAGATCAATATTTGGAATGTACCACTTTCACTCAAAAATGATCAATTATTAAACTAAGTACAAATTCCAGCTTCCTACCTACACCTATACCCAATGCGTGACATACTGACATCTCAAACAAAAAACATGAAGCTCAATAGTCATAACAGACGGGCCTTAGGAACTGATGAAGGATTTACCTCTGCTTGATCAGAACCAGTTCCCAGCTGACCGAACTGATTCCCTCCAAATGCATATACATCACCATCAGCAGAAATGCAGACAGTATGCCATAGCCCTGCGGCTATTGCCTCAATTCTAACACCAAGCAAAGACGATACACAAGTAGGGCTTAACACATCATCTGTATTACCTTGCCCACACTGCAACACATTGCAAGTCATGATGTGTCAAAATCTTCTCATCAAAAGCAAATAATTAGTCCACTAAATTCCCTCTAGTACAAGGATATATAAAGCAGTATATCAAAAAGAAGGAAAGAATCATCTGATCCACTGCTAGAGTGAGCTTCATCTTGAAGATCTACTTTGCTTTTTTTCTCCACCATTTCTACTTTACCTACATGTTCATATCAAAGAGCAGTTGGTGCAAGAATAAGTAAGCTGGAAGCGGCAAAACATTGCATTTAACCATAGTAAGATTCATTGCAATGCAGGGAAACGGGTCTCCATTGGTAGTCACAGTCTAAATTGAATTTGACATATTGAGCAGTGACATGTCTTTGCTAGTCAGTTTCAGCAATTCACGAACAAAGTTATGAATCAAACTAGCAGCTCAACAGGTGCATGGTATATTTACATCAAGAATTTAAAGATGCTCTTTTACCAGTACCCTTGTGTTGCTTATATAGCAGACTCACAAGAATACTTACCCACACCTTGTTGTCTTTATTTTTGTTTTTCATGATGTTCCCTAGAAAATTACACTACAAACATTAAATAAAAAAAGCAATGCCTCAAAAAAGTCCTAGAAGAGAGTCGGACTAAAAGGTATAAAAAACGGGACTTACTGAAGAGCATACTTCAAGATCAACTAGTATGGCTCTTAGTCTCTTATTGACATTTAAAGAAAAAAATTCCCTGAGAAAAAATATGAGGACAAGCTCATAGCATGATAAATAATGAAAAAGAATAAAGTTCCTGATAAAAACAAATTTCACGGGAGAATTGAAAACTAGTGTCATAGAACCATCAATCAACCGTCCCCCAAGAGATTGGTATTTTAGTGACATTGTCAATTTGGTCCCTCTCACTGACACCTTGAGTTCAGAGTTCAGACAGAGGACATGTAACTCCAGATCTATGAATGCATGAAATATTGAAGTTTGGGAAGATATATTTGGACTCCTCCGGTCCTCCCTTGACTTCTTACTCTTCTGCCATGTGAGATGGTGGGAGTGTGAGAGGTCAACTTTTGCAGTTGTCAGTTCTATTCAGTTTTAATAATAAAGTAAACTGAAACATAATTAACAATGACTTTGACGGTTTAACCAATCTGGAATTTGATCATTTATAACTATAAGTACTTCTAGTTCTTTCCGTTCTTGGTATTGCTAATTCTTCCACGATTGCCAAAAAGATAGTTGCTCTTAAACAGTCAAGTAAAGTCAATGCCTACATGGCTATAGCCTATATTTGACATTCTAAATATGTTGCTTGGACTTGAGGACAAAAATTGGGTAAAGTTGGTAACTCTGTTTAAGGATTGACCTTGTTCTTTGTCCCCTCATGCAAACTTATCCAAAAGCGGCTAAATTTTTTTGATATCAATTACTAAGCATCAGCTAGATGTTATATAGCTAAGCTACATAACAGGTGCAATCTAGCATCATTTTGTTAAAAGTTGCTGAAGGAAGAATATCCACAACAGGAGTCATAGACAGGAAAGGAGTAAGCATCAGAGAAGAAAGCAAGCGTCCAGTCCATACCTGTCCATAGAGGCCCCAACCAAAGGTAAGTATTGCTCCAGCATCTATTCATACCAAAAACAAACGGTTGGTATATAGCATATAAAGTAACTTATTCAGTACAAATAAATTGCAATTTAATGAGGCAGCCCACACCCTTGCAAGCTGACAGGCAATAATGTTTACAGACTAACATAAGCTTGACCATCAATCTTGACTTGTACATACCACATCAACAAGTACTCTAGTCAGAATAAAAAATGAGTTTATCTAATGCTCACCTGTGATTACTGCACTGTGTCTTCCCCCACAGGCAATACCCTTGATGTAAGTCCCATGGATCCTGTATCCTAGGCCCTCTGTGCCAAAGCCTCCTTGAGGAAAACCTGCAAGTCTATCTTTCCTGTATGCAGACTCAATGCATGGTACAGGATGCGGAGACGACACCATACGTATTCTTGATCCCAGACCCAGTTGCCCTTCACCTCCATAGCCCCAACCCCACACTTGTCCCACATCTGAAACTTCAAAAAACAGAAAATATCAACAGTCTCTTCACAGAGCATACGGTAACAAAAATACTTTGCACCAAGCCAAGAAAGAGCTTAGTTACAAAGGGGATTTTCCTGCTCCAATAAAGCACTATAGCTTTTTATTTTTTCCTTTTCAATAAAGGACTATAGCTATAGTAAAACTTCTTAGATAAAACTATATATGGCAAAGCACTTCCAGAAATCACTTGAAGTGCTTCAGAACATGCCAAACAACAAACGTAGTGCAGAAAAGAAGATAATTGCGCTAACTCTGAGGCAGCAAATATACCTGACAATGCTAAAGTATGTCTCCCTCCAGCAGCAACAGTTGATATCCTTACACCTGGGCTAAGTGTCACTAGACACGGCAATGCTGAAAGAGTTTCCTCACTAGCTGCGGAACTCTCTGCAGTTTGTTTAGCAGATGACACCCTTCTCCGCTTCCCTGTTTCTTCCACGGCTCCTTTATTATCTACCGGGGATCCTCCTGACACACTAGCATTTTTCAACCCTTGGGAGCGAGGGCTCACTGACAAAAATCATCTATGAAGCAGGTCTTCAAAGTTCAACCAGAAAAATAAAACAATAACTCCCTTTTGAGGCTTAAAGCATAAATGCAGCAACCCAAATTACCTTGTTCTGCACATTGAGGAGCCTGTCTTTCATTCTCTAAACTTCCCCCAGCTGAGGAATCTCTGAAAACCTTCCCGGAGGGAACACACTCCTTCCATCCCCATGTATAAATTTCTTTTCTATCTGCATTCAGGAAGGTCAAAAAACCAAGTTGAGATGAATTGAATTGAATAGCTGAGGGGCCATTTGTGGTGGGGTTGAGTTGCAAGTTTTTGGTTTCCCAAATCCAATTTGAACACAAAACTTGTTCAGAAAAAAGTAGGCTAAAATCAGTTTTTTTTCCTATCTATTTAAAATGGTTTTCCAATTCTGATTTAAGTCATCAAATGATCAAATATATGAAACCCAGAGCATTGGATAACTAGCAATACCTGTAACCGAGACACAATGTGCCCAACCGGCTGCTGCTTTAACTATGGATGCTTCTGTAGGAAGAGGAAAAGGCTCTGGCGTTTCCTTGAAAAAATGCCATCGTAAACAATTTGAGTTAGTTCAGTAAAGCATTGCATTGGCCTCATTAATCTTTTTTGGGGTCTATTTTCTCTAAAACTGGGCATCAAAAACCAGTAGTAGTACATTACCCCATGTTTTCCAGAAGTGACATAGCTCTGCCCTAGATCATCTGTTGAACCCCAAGTAATAAGCTTTCCAGTATCTGATACAGAACACTTGTCAAGAATCAGAATACAGCTTTGGTATCAAATGAATAGAATTGGATCCACATTGCACAAAATACCAAAATTATCAAGAGAATAACAACTCTAAAGAGAATATCTGATTTGAGATTTTCCAATTGACCGAATCCTTAATAATTCAAAATGTCCTGAAAACACATGAGCTTCAAACTGTAACTTATAATGGCATAATGACAACCATAGATACTACAGAACTACTCCATAATCTAAAATCCAGTGCACATTTCCCTAATTTCAATTATTTGAACCCCAAAACCTACAACAACATTCTGTTGGCCAAGCCAAAGAGTAGTCCATGAAAAATGAGTACCCAAAACCTATCACATAACTAGAGCTAATTCATTACTGACAAGTGACAACTAACTAAACTCCAAATCTCTTCTTAAATTCTTTCTCCAAAGAAACCCTCCAGCTCTGCATCATCAGATATATACAATAGCTTTCTTGCACAACCAGCAGAAATCATCTATAACTTGTGGCAACTCTATTTTCCATCTTCAATATTATCATTTTCAAGCTCCCAATGATTAAAAGAAAGACAGACAGAGAGAGAGAGAGAGAGAGAGAGAGAGAGAAGAGAGAGAAAATCACCAGAAATGGCCATGGCAAAACCGCAACCACCACCAGAAACATCCTTCCACGCGCCAATCGAAGGTGGAAGCCTGACGAGCATCGGTGACTGCAATGGCGTCCTTTGTGGCAAAGCGCCCGGTAAGTAACCCCACATATACACCGATTTTTCATTTTCTCTCTCCAACTCCATTTTCACCACCTCCTCTGTCTCGCCATTCATGGCCCCAAGATAATAGAAAGAGAAAATGCCAAAACGAATATACTTGTGGACTGATTTCAATTGCTTAGCAGAGTTATACTACTGGTTCACACAAAATCTTCAAAATCGAAGAGAGAGAAACATGGAGGCGTTTCGAAACCAGCAATGTTCGTGTATGTGTATGTGTATGTGTATGTGTATGTGTATGTGTATGTGTATGTGACCTAATTTTGGGATTCAATTGAAATTGAGATTTTGAAGGAAGGGGAAGAATAAAAAATGGGGGTGTATCATTATCAAGCAAGGAGAGATGCCACGTAAGATGATGGTGTGGACATGATGGACACGTGGAGGAATCTGGACCGCAATAATGTGGTTCGATGAATGCTGGCCAAGAGTTCTAAAGAAGTTCTGGAAGGGTTGGTGGGGAGGTTCTAGAGGCCCACCACAGCTGACGCTCTATTAGTCTACATCGTGGTTACCCTAATATGCTGCCACATGCCCTCTATTCCTTTGACATGAGCTTCATTTATTTTTCTCTATATATACTTGGGTGATTCTGTCACTCACTTCACTTGTGTCAATTTTCCCTAGCAATTACATCTTCCAATTCTTGCTTGCAATAGGAATGTGTTCATTTCAATTGATTGGGACTCCAGTTCATGTTGAAAATATACTTACTTTTTATCTGAATTAGTAAGTACTATGCCAACTATGGGTATTTTTGAGATAAACAATTAGCTTTTTAATAAAAATTAATGCTTAAAATTTTGCAGTTAGTTTTCCAACTTTCGGCTATCATTTAGTTTGTCAAATTATTTTTAATTGTGTTGCTATGGTTATTGTTAATTTTGTAATGCTAATTGCTATTTATAAAAACTTTCAATTTGCAGTCACAACTACAACTACTATTAGTTTATTATAGTTTATTAGACTTTCGTAACGTAGTTTAATTTAGGTAAGTTATTTGAAATGACACACCGGTAGTGTAGCACATTTTGGGCTGATATATGTACATGATCACTTTTCGGAATTATTGCAACTTTGTGATTAGCAATTGGAAAGTGTAGATTGGTCATTCATGTAGTTGGTTCGTCTTTCTTCTTTGAACATCTGTGTTGAAAATCTTTATCCGTGTACCATTTTTCTACTATCCTCTCTTTTTTCGCGCACTCGAAATTTATGGACTTGACATATCTTACCACATTATGCAATCTTTCTTTTTCTTTTTTCTTTTTTGTCAAATTACAGCAATACAACTTGCTCTACCTGAAAAATTACTCGTTCAAAATGTTATAACTTATGAGTAATGACGTAAATATCAAATCCTATCGTCTGAACATAAAAAGTATGTAGATTGTGTGTGCAATCACCCGATCCATATAATCTATAAACATATCCCTATTTACTATGATACTCCAACTTCATTTAGTCACTCATACTAAGTGCGATGGCATGAATTTTTGCGACCACAACTTCTTTAGAAAGCCTTTGTGCCTCACATCGGCTTTTGAATAAATATGAAAAGAAAAAAAAATTGCTTCTCTTGTCTTGGTGCGATCTTACGTGGTGTATATCGTGGAAAATAGTTTTTGATCGAAGCTATATCGGGAGTAAGTTTCTAAATCATGTATATTTTAAAAAATCACATTCTTGCTTGCACTAGGAATGTGTTAATTTTCAAGTGTTTGGGACTCTAGTTCAGTTTGAAAATATATTTTTTTATCACAATTACACAGTAAGGCCTATGCCTATTTTTTAGATAAACAAGTAGCTTTTTAATAAAAGTTATTGCTTAAAATTTTGCGGTTAGTTTTTCCAACTCTCGGCTACCATTTGCTTAAAATTATTTTTAATTTTGTTGTTATGGTTATTGTTAGGTTTGTGATACTAATTGCTACCTATACTAACTTTCAACTTGCAGTTACAACTATAACTACATTTAATTTACTAGATTTTCGTAATATAGTTCAACTTAGGTAAGTTAACTAAAAGGTCACACCGATAATGTAGCACATCTTGGGTTGATATGTATATATGATTACTTTTGGGGATTATTGCAACTTTGTCATAGGCAATTGGAAAGTGCAGATTGGTCATTCATGTAGTTGGTCCGTATTTCTTCTTTGAACATCAATGTTGAGAAACTTTATCAGTGTACTATTTTTCTACTATCCTCTCTATTCTCGCATGTTCGAAACTTATGGACTTGACACCTTACCCACATTACGGATTTTTTTTTTTGTCAAATTACAGCAATACAACTTGCTCTAACTGAAAAATTACTAGTTCAAAATGTTATAACTTATGAGTAATGGCGAAAATATTAAATCCTATCGTCTGAATATAAAAAAAATATATAGATTGTGCGTTGCAATCACACGATCCATCTAATTTATAAACATATTCCTATTCATTATGACACTCCAACTTCTTTTAGTCACTCATACTGAGTGTGATGGCATGAATTTTTCAGTTTAATATTTGAACATATATTGAGATAATTACCGCTAATTTAAAAGAGAAAGTTGTAGTTACACTTGGCTCGAATGATCCAAGTATTTCACAGTTATAAATCCACATTTTATAAACCTTTGGTAATAAGAAAGTAATAAGTTCACATTTATAAATCCGCCACTTAAATACAAAAAATATAACAATGCAAACAATATCCATTAATTTCTCATTGCACAGGTTTAATAATTAGTATAATAATTTATGAGTGTTTTAAAGTACTTGAATTGTAAGATATCAGTTTTTTTTCTTAAAACTTTAAAATACACATATATGGTCCATGTATATGTGTATTACTGTATTGGGAAACTAATTTTGCCAAGGCAAGAAAATATTCTTCCAAGGCAAATATTTTGCTTAACTAAATTGCCCCTTATTTTTATTGAGTGGTGCCTAACTGCTTGTAGTGAGGAACAAATTAAAATCAATTGCACTAAAGTGTATTGGTTTTGTAATTTCTACTCAGTTAATTGTTGCACATCTCATGCATCAAATCTCAGCACCTCAACAAGCAGAAGACTTGCTACTCTTAATTCTTTTACATCTGTTCATCGTTTCAATCACAATTTTTTTCTTTTTTTTTCTTCTTTTTTTTTTTCTTCAATTTATTGCATCTGTAAGTTGTAACTCTTACCGTCACTATACCATAGAATTTTTGTTGTTATATTTCCCCTTTACGCCTAATTGCCCTTATCTATCAGACTACCATGGTTGGATATCTAAAATGGTTCTAAAAACATAGTTTTAATGATGGATGAATTATAAACTTGTGATGCGAATGTAGCCTGCAGGATACGATAATTAATTTTAACAATAGAAAATTAGGAATGGAGTAAAAGAATAAAGTCAAAGTAATTTGGAGCTTATGTTAATTTGGTGAGATAAAGGGTTCACTTACAACTAGATTCTACTTTGATATTATGGGCACCACTTAAATGGAAAATGAGGGACAATTTAGTCAAAAAAAGATATTTGCCTTTGAAAAATATTTTATAGCCTTGACAAAATCAGCTCTCCTCTATTGGTATAAATTAGTTTTCGAAGAGCAGTTAGCATAATGATTGGTCTCTGACCGACACTTATAACGAACTTAACTTGAATGGTCCTAGCTGGCCCAACCTGAAAAGTTCCTAGTCACATCTATTTCGCTTCCTTTTTTTTTCCAGTCATTTCCAGGGCTCTATATGAGCAAAGCCCAATAATTATGTACCCAAAAACTCAGAAAAATTCGAAAAAGAAACAAAACTGGGTACCAGGAAGAAAAAACAACTCGTAGTACTTGTAAGAAACTGTACCAGCAAAGAGGCGAATGGTTAGCGTTAAAAGCCCCAAATGCAAACACTCTTTAGAGCCACTAAATTTTTTAGTGGTTGGGCTTTTGAGTTGGTTACAAAAACATATAAAATCCACACATTTGGTAAGGATGCATTTTTCTAACGCGTTTGTGTCTCATATACTTGAGAGTTATTTTTTATTTTATCTACTTGAAGCAAGAGATCAAACTATAAAAGCAATTTTTATTGTCTAGATTTTGAGTCCATATAACCAAGTTTGTGTCTCATATTATAAACAACCGTAGGCCTTTTGTCCATCTTTTGCGGATTAGAGTTTTAAACACTATATAATGCTTAGATTATGAGTTCACTTAGTTAGGTGGGCCAACACTCATAAATCAAGAAAAACAATGAAGGAGATAGAGCAAGTTATTGATTGCATCTGAGGCCAGTCAGGCCACCCATCTAGCTAATACTCAATAGAGTCTATACAGTACTTAGGGCATGCATCATCGCTCTTAATAGTTAACGTGTTGTATAAATGTGGAGGAGAATGATAGATTAACCCACATCGAGTGGACAATCCATAAACACATTTCTTGTACCTCGCTAGCTCTAAATACAAGACCCATAAATCATAAGAAAAAGAGAATACATGGTTGAAAGCAGGCATCCAATGATTGGCTTACTCCTCTCTAAGATCATATGGCTCAACTCTTGCATGACCATTGACCAAGATGGAAGTGTATTGTCCTGGTCGTGGAAGTACGTACGAATGAAGCAATTAGGCCTCATATCCATCTATGGTCATCTACGCCAAGCAAGGTCCTTGTCCAATGATGAATTTTCGAGACATGAATTGTTATACGCTATATGGACAAACAATTATTTGTTAGGTAATGTGGCAATTTGTAGCTCTAGTCTAGTCTTTTGCGATGGAACCATGCACCACACGCATTTAATTAGTACTATACGTTTCCCCTCTATTTGACATTTATTTATAATGGCCCATATTGGCATATTATTGGATACTCCCCACATTATTATTGGTGAAACAAATCAGATGAAGCTCGAATTTCTTAGCCACTTCCTTGAGCGAATAAAGGATTTCCTTATAATAACCAAAGTAGGGATTTTCTGTGGAGTACATTACTACATTAGTACATGTTGAACTTGATGATTTTGATGATGATAAATAATTGACACTTATCAAGCTAACATTGTCTATCTAAGTTTTGTATACAAGGAGTCAAGAACGTTGTGATTTGATAATCTTAATGTTGATACAATGAAAATTGATTCAAGAACAACATGGCATGAAATTGAAAGTTAGGGCTTTATTGCTTTTATTAGACTTCATGTAAGAGAAGTCGTGCTTAAGTCATTGAGGTTGGAATCGAAGGTACAGTTGGTATCAGAGCAGGTTCTCTTGAGTACAGGTTTATCTCTGGAGAGTAGATCACAAGGATGGATTCAATAAACTACAGCAAGTTCGAGAAAGGTAAGCAGTATGGCTTCTGGAAAAAAAGGATGAAAATATTCATTAAAGCCAATGGACAACCAAGAAACAAGGACGAAAAATTCAAAAGGGGAAATCAAGCAATGACTGCTGCGTTTTGGAATTCAGATTCAGATGAAGAACCAACAGAGAACCCAAACTCTTAAAAATAAAATGCATCTGCTTAGTAAGAAACAATTAATGAATGTTTCAAGTATTTGCATTAGTGATTGCATTAATCTTCGTGATGAAAAAGTTCAACTTGATGAGGGTTTTGTTTCATTAAAGAATGATTTGAAGGATTTAACAAGTTTGAAAATTGATCTAGAAAAAAGAAATAAAAACTTCAAAGATGAAATCTTTAAATTGAACGAAACCGTCTGCAAGCTTGAAAATGAAAATAAGATCTTGACTAGTAAGTTGAATAAATTGCAAATTGAAATTGATGCTAGTCGGACTGCCAACTTATGTGATTCAATTGATTGCAAAGAGATGAAACTGAATTTTGATAAACTAAAATCTGATTTTAATAAGCTGGAAAAAGAAAAGGTTGATCTTTGCAAAAAGCTAAAATCGAATGAGGTAATAGGTACGTCTGCAGGTAACAATCAGGAAACTTGTGCTGAATGGTTTCAAAGTTACCAGCCAATAGCTAGTAGGTCTGCAGGTAACAATCAGGGAACTTCTGCTGAATGGTTCCAAAGTTACTTAACAGAAATAAGCAAGGCTTGGGATATAAAAGACCGTGGCTAGGTTATGATCCTAAAAGCAAGTATGTGAACCTACCAGAATGGAAACTTTGCATGTATTATGGTAAAACAGGTCACATAAGAGTGGAAAGCCCAAGGAGAGAAAAAGCCTTTGAGAGTAATAATGGTTATGTTCGAAAGAGTAACAATGGCTATGTTAGAAAGGTTAAACAAATATGGGCTAAGAAGTCTGATTTGAATATTAAATTTGTGAGAAAGGGACCCAATCAAATATAGGTTCCTAAGACTAAACCCTAATTAAGTTTTGCAGGCACGAGTGAGGGGGAACGACCCATGGTACCTCGATAGCGGTTGTTTCATGTATATAACAAAGAGATAGATTAAAATCATTCTCTCACTCAACGCCTTCAGCGGTGGAAGTGTGATGTTTAGAGACAATAATAAAGGTGAAATAACCTTATGTAGGTAAGGTAGGTAAGTCTCTCATACACTCCATATATAATGTTCTTTGTGTCGAGGAAATTTGATGAATTTTGCAGGATAATCAAAGTAATGATTTTGAGATTGGACTAGTACACTCATATCCAGATGAGAGAGCAATGAATAATGAGAATTTGAAGGAGCAAGTTGCTGAGCTCCTAGATGCAATTGCTGAGGGGGAACAACGAGAAGTAACAGACAAGGTAACAAGCGATGACGCACTGAAACGGGTGTAAAACACTGTTGAGCTGTTCCCGACCTGTTACCTCAGAAGTTTTCTCAAATCGAGATGTCACATTCTTCATGTAAGTCTGTCTTGAAGCATGAGAAATCATGGTTCGCTTCTATGAACTTAATCATAAGTAACATTGACAGGTAAGTAGAAACTCGATCTCAATTTCTTTTGTATGCTCATTATGATTTCTTATCTTTTGGTGAGCTTACTAATATTCATGATATCCCAGTGGATTGTTATTGCAATATGGATCAAATTGATGATATCTTTACAAAAAACCTTTGATTAGAGAACAATTTGAGAGATTAAAGCTTGAGTTAGATATTATTAGACTGACCTAAAAGTTCATGATTCATACCCCCAACGATTGGCTAGTTTATGTAGAAACTTGCAAACAAGTGTTTTTTTTTTTTTTTTTTGGTGTGAATATACCATGTGCATATGAGATCTTTTTGTAGGTCACAAGCAACTCGCGTGCCGTAACTGGCATAACCACTTGTGCCAAGTGTAAGTAATGACTCACAAAAGATCTGATGATATTACCCTTACGATTCAAACGTTGAAACTGAGTAACAAAGTACGAGTTCATATGTACTACCACTGTTTCCCCAACTGTTACCTAGCCATCAGTTACCTACTATTAAAACAATCGTCTTATTCTTTTCCGCAGCCCTGCTCCATTTTGATATATCCATAAGACGGTTCTACTTCCTATATCTTCCCAATTATCCCACTCACCCAACTTAGCTCAAACACTATCTTTATCCTTCCATATATAAAAACCCACCTCTCTCTCCTATTTTTTGTCTCTTCCCTTGAAGGTTGTTTCAACAATGAGAAGAAGGTGAGTTGAAGTTGTGGTAGTGTTTGACATGTGATTCATGTAATTGAAAGAAAAAAGTGAAAATGGGTTGTGAAGAATGAATGGGGATTTAACATGAAGATGGTTGTGATCAGGGTTCTACATGGATTAACATAGGGGGGAATTAGATGGAAACACCAAAGTCGAAGAAAGTTCTACTATGACCAATATATGTTCTTCAAGAGGCTAACTTTCTTTTACAATTGCTTGAATATGTATATTGTTGAAATCACCAGTGTTCTTAGTTAAACATATAGAGTGGTTCAAAAAAAAAACAAAAAAAAACAAAAAAAAAAAACGAAAAAGGTTTTAGAAAAAAAAAAAGAGTCACCCTTATGGAAATCATTGTTCAATTCTTATTTGATACTGGTTGATTATTATTATTTTGTTAAGCAATTGTTGAATTCACTTACTATAGGTGAATAACTCTACTGAAACTAATTGAAGATTGCTTATTTCTTAAGAAGGTCAAGTAGAAAGATTTTTGGTGATATATGGAAGGTTTTTGATGATTCTCGTGAAAACGGAAGCAACATGGTTGGTATTAAGGAAGAAGGAGAAGTTGCAATGAACTTCACATATGTGTTGGAATATTTTCTTAAGGTTCAAGAAGAGAATTCGAATTGCAAGACGAAAAGGAGAGAGGGAACTCGAAATCATATGTTCTTTGTTCCTAGCCTATTTTCTACTTATTCCCTGAGCCTTTTAGCCTATTTTCATCATACACTTCATCTACCCAAGTGGTTTGCATTTGAGCTTATGACTCTTATAACTTAGTCTTTGACTGGTTTGAATGACTAATATCATAAGATTGCTTGTTTGAGCTAGTTGATCACTTGGTTTACTTTTGCAGGTGCTTAAACCCTTGGTGGTGATGTTTGTGACTTACTTGGCTTAAATATGTGTGTATTATTTGCATTCTATTTCACTATGCAGCTTTTGCTTTTCGATGATGCCAAAAGGGGGAGAATTGTGATGCTTATATGGTCGTGTCTAGCTATGTCGAGTTTGAGTTCTTAGTTTCTTACTTATATTGTTTTTCTATTAGGTCTTTGTTATATAATGATCCTAGATGCTTGATTGATGTATACTTTCTGTTTATAAGTTGATTCCTTGGACATGTTGGGCTTCATTGTTTATGCTTAATGTTTGGATAAGCATCAATTGTTTGTCATCATCAAATTGGGGGAATTTGTTGAACTTGATGATTTTGATGATGATAAATAATTGACACTTATCAAGCTAACATTGTCTATCTAAGTTTTGTATACAAGGAGTCAAGAACGTTGTGAATTGATAATCTTCATGTTGATATAATGAAGATTGATTCAAGAACAACATGGCATGAAGTTGGAAGTTAGGGCTTTATTGCTTTTATTAGACTTCATGTAAGAGAAGTCGTGCTTAAGTCATTGAGGTTGGAATCGAAGGTACAGTCGGTAACAGCTGAAGTAACAGTGCACGAGTTACCAAGTATTCTTGAGTACGCAAGTTTTATACGTGTATTTATGAAAACGATTTTAAAGAGTTTTTCGTTATAAAATAACTTAACTAAAATTGTTTTCAGAAATATCTTTTTAGTACCCAATATTATCTTTTTTTACTCAATATTAAATATAAGAGTTTTATTTAGAAAATCTTTTTAAAAAGATTTCTAGTAGAATTAGAACTGTTTGTTTTATGGAAAGTCTATTTTGCTTGGAAAACAAACTATTGTGTTTTAAACCTAATTGGTTTCTAGGTGATTTAGTTTGCCTATATAAGCCAAAGGTTTCAGACTTCATAATAGCCGAAATCATAGAGCAAAAAACGTAATATTTATTGAGTGATTTCATAAGAGGCATCCTGGTTGTTACTGCACGACTTACCTTCATTGTTACCTTGGAATTCCTCTTGATACTTGAGCACGGTTTCTCATAAGGTTTGATTGTACCACTTTAGCTTATTGAGAAGCATATTGATAAGATTTGTTTGTTTAGAATACCGCTGCCATGTTTTAATGGAGAGCGAGAGCGTGAGAGAGCGCTCCTCTGAGGAAACTGATCAACTGAGAAGATCAAACAAGAAATTCAAGAGAAGAGCAACAGAGCCCCCATGGGATCCTCGTGAAGCAGAACATGAAGTTAACAAATCTACTAGGGACACCACCATGGCAGGATCTCCTCCCACTTTTTCTTTTATGGACAAGGTACGAGGACATGGATCCCAAAGAGAAGGATTTTCAAGGTTCCAAAACCCATCTTTTGATGGCCACGATGAAGATGACGACGTCTCCGATGACGATCAGCCACCAGAAGTAGAAGACCCTCGATGCCCCACTATTCTTTTGACTAGAGAACAGAAGATTAGACTAAGGCGTCCATGGAGAAATAGTGTGATTATCAAAATGTTTGATAAAAAGATTAGCTACACGCAATTAATGAAGATTTTAAAGACCAAATGGGCTTTGAAGGGTGATCTTACACTAACAGATGTTGGTTTTTCTTATTACATTGCAAGATTTACGAATATGGAAGATCAACATCACATCTTAACACAATGTCCCTGGATGGTTGGTCGCCATTATCTGACAATCAGGAATGGGTGCACGATTTCTTGCCTACTGATGAACCTATACGTCACGTTACTGCCTGGATTCGTATACCCCACATTTCAGTTGAGTATTTTGATGCCGAGTTTCTCCGTCAAATTGGGGAGAAAGTAGGCAAAGTCATCAGAATAGATAAAGCAACAACAAATGTAGAACGTGGAAAATACACTAGGCTAAGTGTTGAAGTCGATTTGTTAAAACCTTTGATCTCCAAGTTCAACCTTCATGGGAGAGTGTGGATTATTTAGTATGAAGGGCTACATCAAATTTGCTTTAAATGCGGCACTGTTGGCCACAAAGGAGATAACTGCACCATGTTTTCTGAGACAAACCCAATGAGTGAAGAATTAAAAGTTGCAGATGGGACTAACTCAGGTACCATTACGAGCCACAAGAATAGCTCTGCTCAACCACAGCAACCGAGACCGGAAGAACATGAAGACTATGGTGCTTGGATGCTTTTCAAGTATCCAGCGCGCCCACGGACCAACAAGTCGGGCTCCAAGGGGTCACAGGAGAAGACCCAACATGGGTCGGGTCCACAAGCTACAGAGACTGGTCAGAACCGAAGATCTCCAGTTCAGAATCTTGGGTCGAGATTTGAGGCGCTCAATATGGAATCCTCTGAAAATACGAGTATTGAGGTGGAAGGAAATAAGGAAATCCAAATCCCTTCCATAGAAGGACCACCAGTTGACGAAGAAATCAATAAGTAGACAAAGATCTTTTCTTTTGGTAACCCCATCTCCAGTGGCTCCTCCCATAAGGCAACAAAATCTTTTAATGCTACGCCTCATAGAAGGCAAGAAAAATGGAAAAAGAAAGGAGATAATTTAGTTACCAATAATTCTGGTCAAGCAAGGAAAGTAAATAAAGAGTCCACTCAACGTAAGAGTGTTGGTAAGAAACAGAATGAAAGTTCTGAAACTTCCCAACCTTCTACTAGGTTAATTCAGACTGAGGACAAAAACTCTCACAAGAAGCATTCCCAAGATAAGAGAAAAGAGACAGGAGATAATTCCCTTACGCCTGTAGCCCCTACCTCCCCATCATCCCCACAAGCGGTTCGAACGTACTTCAATGGCGTTTCTGAACCCTCTTCGTCCACCAACCACAATGATATGCCAAATTCCCCCGGATTGTCTGGTCTTCGCCGAGGCTCCGATGGAGGGACCGGTGATGGGGGCCGGCCCCCTGATAGCACACGAGATGGAAGTGCGGATATGCTCATATCTCCCTCCAAGTCACAACCCTCCGGTGTTGTTATTCACACTCATGCTACCTCCGGAGGTAGCGAGAGTGCTACACATACTGCGTGATCTGTCCTTTGCGACATCTCCTCTAATGAACATTGATTTTATGGATAGTACCACTCCAAGAAATCATTCGTCATCAATTAGCTTCATGGTATGGAATGTTCAAGGGGCTGAGAATCGAAACTTCCTCGCCACGCTAAGAGAACTAATCCGTATTAACAATCCCACTGTCTTGGCGCTTGTTGAGACTCATATTAGTGGAGAGCGTGCAAACGAGGTTTGTAACCGTATTGGATACTCGGGATGCACTCGAGTGGAAGCTGAAGGTTTTAGGGGTGGCATATGGCTTCTCTGGAAAGCAGAGGAGGTCACTCTTCACTCTATTATACACCACCCACAACATCTTACAGTTGAAGTAGAACGACTCGAAGGCGAGCCATGGTTTTTCTCTGCAGTATACGCAAGTCCTGATGTTACTACTCGAGAAGAACTATGGGAAAGTTTACGAGACGTGGAAAATTCAATGCAAAACCCATGGCTTCTTGCTGGCGACTTTAATGAAATTAGAAGTCCAGATGAGAAAATGGGTGGCTCAGACAATGTTGCTAGAAGATGTGCTCGATTTAATAACTGGATCAATGAGATGGGTCTTGTGGACTTAGGATTTGCTGGACCACGTTTTACTTGGGCAAGGGGAAATGATCCTAGTACACATGTTGCAGCACGCCTAGACAGAGCCCTCTGCAATTCGCAATGGCGCGAGCAATTTCAAGAAGCATATGTCAGACATCTTGTTAAGCACCAATCAGATCACTGTCCCTTTTTGATTAATCCGAATGGCTTTGCGCCACTTGCTACTGGACAAAAGCTCTTCAGGTTTCAAGCTGCTTGGATTATGCACGATAAGTTCGAGGAATTCATGGCTGCAAATTGGGACTCATCCCAAGACCTCCTCCCTGCCCTGCGTGATTTTACAGAAAAAATTCAGGATTGGACAAAACAGTGTTTGGAAATCTTTTTAGACAGCGAAGTAATTTGTTTGCTCGTCTAAATGGAATTCAAAGAGCACTAGCTAAAGGGGGGCGAAGACATCTGTTGAAGCTGGAACAAGCCCTCCATAGGAGGTTGGATATTATTCTGAACCAAATAGATATGTTTTGGTTTCAAAAATCCAGAGCAAATGCCATTCGTGACGGTGACAGAAACACGAGGTACTTTCATTTGCTAACCATCCTGCACAGACGAAGAAATAAAATTGATATTCTCCAGAATGCAAGTGATGAATGGATTGTAGACCCGGAAGAAGTGAAGGAGATGGTCCGCACCTTCTTCAGAACTCTTTTTACTGTCAATCATGAAAGGCGTAGCTCTCACTCTATGCCTCGAAACAAGTTCCCTACTCTGTCTGGGGAGCAAAATTCCCGCATTCATGAAGACTTTACAGGTGTAGAAGTTTGTAGATCAGTCTTTGGCATGAGCCCTTACAAGGCACCGGGACTCGATGGATTCCAAGCTCTTTTCTATCAACAAAACTGGAGTCGGGTAGGCCCAAAGACTATCGAATTTGCTCTTGATATGCTGCATGACCGAACTTTTCCAGAAGATATCAATGATACGTTTCTGGTTTTGATCCCCAAGGTAGATAACCGCAGAGGGTCACGCAATTGAGACTGATTGGCCTTTGTAACGTTTCCTATAAAATTGTTACAAAGACAATTGTCAACAGATTGAAGAACATTTTGCCTCATTTAATCAGCCCAAACCAATGTAGCTTTGTTCCCGGGCGGCAAATAACAGATAATGTGGTAATCGTTCAAGAGATGGTTCACTCGTTTCGTCACAAGCAAGGGGTGAAAGGGAGTATGATAGTGAAGATCGACCTCGAAAAAGCGTATAATAGGCTGGATTGGGGTTTTATTTATGAGAATTTACTGGAGTTACGCCTCCCTCAACGACTGGTTGATGTTATTATGACCTGTATCAGTACGAGTACAATTAAAATGCTATGGAATGGGAATGAAACTGAGCCTTTTAATCCCTCTAGAGGGGTTTGCCAAGGTGATCCATTCTTCCCGTATATTTTTGTACAGTGCATGGAAAGATTGGCTCACTTGATTGTGGAAGCAGTTGAAAATGGGGCATGGAAACCAGTGCGTGCAAGTCGGAATGGGCCGCCTATCACTCACCTCTTCTTCGCAGATGATTTAATGTTGTTTGCGGAGGCGTCAGTGGAGCAAATGCATGTAATCCAATCTTGTCTTGGTACGTTTTGCGCTAGCTCTGGACAGAAGGTTAGCTACTCTATATCCAGTATATTTTTAAGCACCAACGTCCCTAATCAGGTGGCAGAGGAGATCGCTCAAGTGGGTAATATTCCCGTTTGTGCGGACCTTGGAAAATATTTAGGAATGCCAACAATTAATGGCCGAGTCACTCGTGATACTTTCAGCCATATTTTGGATAGAGTCTATAAACGACTTGCCGGTTGGAAGGCGAAAACATTGTCTTTTGGCGGGTCGTATCACTCTAGCACAATCAACCCTCAGTGCACTCCCTTCGTATGCTATGCAGTCGGCTTTTCTTCCTAGAAGCATTTGTGATGAAGTCAACAAATGTTGTCATGGTTTTGTTTGGGGAGAGTACAATGAGAGGAGAAAGATCCATAATGTATCCTAGCAGGATGTCACACGACCCAAGCAAGCCGGGGGCTGGGCATTCGCTCAATGCGCCAAGCGAACACTGTGTCTATGGCGAAAGTGGGATGGCGTCTTGTCAACGAACCAGATAGCTTATGGTCTAGAGTGGTTCGATCTAAGTACTGTAAAGGTCGATGTGATCTAGATATGTTCCAACCCAAGGCGGATGCATCGAATGCTTGGCGTGGGATTACTAAGAGTAAGGATACCCTTTTACAGGGTGCTCGTATGAATATTGGGAATGGTCAATCAACCCTGTTTTGGTCTCACAAATGGGTGGATGAAGAGCCTTTGATAAACCTTACAGCGAGACCCATTACCGAGGAGGAAGCGAATATGACAGTCTTCGATTATTGGGATTTTGCTCAAGGTTGGCTATGGGATAGGTTCAGTGACGCCCTGCCACAGCACATCTTGTCTCAAATTGCGTCAATAGAAGTGGTGAGTGAAGTTACAGTGCCAGACTCATTTACTTGGGGACCTTCATGCTCAAGTAATTTCACTACAAAATCTGCATTTTCTATTGTGCGAAAAGAAGATGGAGATATTATTGATGCAAAATGGAAGCTAGCATGGAGTTTGAGAACTTCTCAACGTATTAGGGTGTTTATTTGGTTACTACTACATGACCGTCTCATGACAAATCTGAATAGATATAAAAGGAGGATTGCAAATGAACCTTTTTGTGTGTGTTGTGAGGACAAGGTTGAAGATGCAGATCATCTGTTTCGTGATTGCCCTCATGTAATGACCATTTGGGAGGCATTTGTCCCTTCGTATAACCGAATGATGTTTGAAGAACAAGACCTTAATTCTTGGCTGGTGGAAAACCTGTCAGCAAAGAATAATCACCCTTATGCAGAAAGTTGGCCAGAGACGTTTGCATCATGTCTTTGGTGGATTTGGAAGTGGAGGAATGATAGATGCTTTGGTCGGACTGATCGGATACCATGTAATAAATATGAGTTTCTGTCACATTTTATTACTTCATCTACAGCAGCAATGGAGGTAGATAGGACACTTCAAGGGGTAAGGAAAAAACAGAAAACAAAATCTCAGATTAGCTGGCAATTCCCAGAAGAAGGATGGCCGAAAGTGAACACAGATGGAGCGGCCAAATCAAATCCAGTTCCTGCTGCGGGTGGAGGACTAGCGAGAACAAACACAGGGATGTTTGTTTTTGGTTTTACAATGAACTTAGGTGTCTGCACCTCAGTTAAAGCAGAATTAGTGGCACTTTTGAAGGGTCTCACGATCGCTTGGGATAAAGGTTACAGGAAGATTTGTGTAGAGACAGACTCGGAAGTAGCTATTCTCCTTCTTCGTCAAAATGTCAGCCCCAACAACCCAAACAGAGGGATCATTGAGCGTTGTCAGGAGCTGTTACAAAGGCAATGGGTGACTCGGTTAGTTCACACATACAGAGAAGGCAATCGTGCCGCGGATTGGTTTGCGAACCATGGTCTGCAACTTCCACTAGGACTTCATGTCTTTGAAACTCCACCTAATGGAGCTATGCAAATCCTTACGGATGATGTAATAGGTGTTTCCTTTTCTAGGATGATTATTATGTAATGGGCGTAGCCCACTCTCGCACCAAAAAAAAAGAAGAAAAGAATACAGCTGCCATAGTAGGTAGTTTGGTTCTTGAGTTCGGGGTTGAATTCAGGAAATACGGCTCAACGGTAGATTAGGGTCTATTGTATTGAGTTTGGTTTACGGCTCTTAGTGGAGTTTGGAAAATCCCCCAGGGTCGTGGTTTTACTTCTTGGTTGAGCTCAAGAAGGTTTCCACGTAAAAATCTGTGTCTCTTTATTTATTGCTTTGTTATATTGTTTTGCTACTAACAACGTAGTAATTAATAGGTTAACAGATTGTGCTTAAATTGATAATCCGCGAAAATTTTGAATAACTCCCTAAAACTCAATTCACCCCCCCTCTTGAGTCTATCCTTAAGTATAACAGTACAGTACTCCGAAGTCCTAAATTCTACAAAATAAGTAAAAACTCACATGATACACTTGTATTTTTCACCCCTATTTTAATTTATTTGCTTCAACCTAAATAAGTTCAGTGAAATGCATCATACACAGTTGTATTACGCTAATTATGTTGTTGCCTAATTAAGGCACAATACTCTGTCCCCATCATTACAACAAATTCTTCTTGCCATTTGATTTTCACGACCTCCGATGTAACACTTTAAACATGAATAACTATAATTCCTCTATAAAAATGATAATAATAATTCATTTAATCAGTAATGGCTTAGTTGATTACCATATGGATCCGCCTCTAGCTATGAAAATAGAATCGAACAGTGACAAAGATAAGTTAAATGATCCAAATAAAACAGGCTAACTGGAATTCATGATCCTTCATAGTTCTTACACATATAGGGCATTTGGGATGCCCTTTCTCATTCCCGTCCCATTCTTAGGTTGTGAACTTGTGATCGAAAGTGTGCGTGCGTGCGTGAGATAAAGAACGGATCAATTGCATGAATGCGACACATGCAGAAGTTATGAGAGATGGTACACCACCCCATTCTTGTGACATTACATGCAATTGGAGCCTAGCTATTCATGCCATAAGAATCCCATTTTGCTAATAAAGAAGCCATGCACCTTTATATAGCGCCAATTGGCCGGCCATAAAAATTGTTATAATTAGCAGGTAGCTAATGCTGAGAAGTCAGTTCCTAAGACAAAGAAGTAGTACTAGAAAAGTTGTGAAAGAAAGAGAAAGCAGCTCAGAAGAAAAAATGGAAAGTGAGAAGAATAAATTCTTCCAAATGCCACTTCACTACCCAAGGTATACCAAAGATGACTATCAGCATATGCCGGAGACTACTCTCGACAGGCTTCTTGCCGAATATGGCCTTTCTGTTAAGGGTGATATCGCCATTAAGCGAGAGTTTGCTATTGGCACCTTCCTTTGGCCTAACTATGCTGCAGGTTTTCGCAACGGTACCACCAAATGTACCTAGCTTTAATTTGGCAATTGCACTAATTAATATCCTCGAATGTATCTAAGATATACTCTATATGCTTTCGTTTTAACTATGTAGCTATGTCGCTTCTCTTGTTGGAAAAACTACTGTTACTATAGTTCTCCACATTAACCAAGCATAATCTTTATTTTCGGGACCATCTAATAATTTCTCCTTGTTGAGGCGCATCGTAACGTGCAAGGAATTACGCACAACAGAATCTAATTGTCAAATTGTAATTTAGAAGTATTTAACAATAGAAAAGAAAGGGGTCTCATATTATCCAAAAAAAATGAAAGCTTTGATGTTATTAAGCTGGAGGTAACAAAAGTAACATTTATCAATCAAACGTACTGCAGACAACCCCCACTATCTAATGTGAATATGTGATCAACCGCCTCAAGTGTGACCATGCCTGCCTGCCTGCATATAGACTATAGTGACTATGTTTTCATCTTTTCTTTTTCTTTTTCAATTTTGTCGGTTGGAGAAAGAAAAAGAAAAGAGCTCCAGAAATATGTTCCCATCTCTAACCGGCAAAAACTGAAATCACAGACAACAAAAATTGACAAGAATATTCATGTACTAGACAGGGAGGCTGTGATGAATCATATATTCTTCATCCATTTGCTTCATTAAGTACAACAGTTAGAACTGTTACCTTTTGCTATCTACAACATTTTTCAAAGATGCTACATTTCCAAATGAAAAACAGAACAAATGAAGAAAGAAGCAAAGGATCAAAAAGGAGAAACTTCTATACTGAAGAGCAGGGCACCAGGTAATAACCCAAGCACCTGAAGGGCATGGTCCCGGTTAACTACTATTAACATCCTCCTTTGCATAGCTATGGGCTATGCTGGTAAAGAAAAGCACTAAGGTCTCTAAATCAGCGGCCTAACATGGCAAGATGCATACTAAAACCTTCTCCGAACCCGCCTGCCATTGGGATTCACTGATTCGGCTGGAGCTCCATCTGCAGCTAGATCAAGCCCAAAGATGCTGCTGCTGCTCCTTTTCTTGCCCAATGGTAAACCAGATTTTTCATCCACTGAGGCGACTGTCTCCAGCAGCTCAGACAGCAGGGAGGGACAAGTATCTTCCAAGTACCTGAACCCTTCAGAACGCATCACAGCTGAAAAAAAACATAATCAACACAAAAAATAAGTAACATGTTTAAAAAGCATAGCATACAACAGCAACGGAACAGAGTAGCAAAAGAAACAGCACCAACCACACAAACAGGAATTTTGCACACCCAGCAAGACTTATTATTTCTTAAAAACGTGAAACAGCAGGAGAGCTGGCAAAAAAAAAAAAACAAAAAAAAGAAGATAAATGACAATAGAAAAAAGCACAACTGCAACGTCACTGTCTTCGCATGCCGGATAGCCTAATTGGCATTAAAAGAAAAGAAACACCATCATCGTATAGTTGGACAATAGACCCCCATCGTACAGCAAGGTCTACAAACTATGGGATAAACGGTGCAAATGTAGCATAGCCCGTGGTCCATGCCAAACAAAACACTTACAATAAAAAAGAGAAAAGATTCGCATCCAAATCCTCGCCAAACCAAACATGTGGTGCAAATTGACCAAATCTGCTTATATTTCCCCTTTGTGGGACAATAACTCAAGCGAAGCAACCTCAAAGTTCACACAATATGACTAACCGGTTCGCCTTTCACCCCTAGCCACCAGTCCAAAATCAAATCTTTTTTCAAGCTAATCTTTACCCAGCTCCACTAACAATCAAAAGAAAAAAAATCCTACCCATATCAACTACCTCCAGATCAATTAAAACAGCATCACCGACAGATCAATTGTCAAAGATGAAACTAAGTACATCTTTATGCACAGAATCTGTTAAGAACAACTTTCAAATAAACATGCAAAGAAAGCTTGAAAATGATATAACCTGACATAAGATCGTCAGATTCTACGTGGTAGACGCACCATTCAAGTTTGCTGCAGCAAATTTTAAACAAGCAGTTTTCAGCTGCGCACATCTGTGTTGGTCTGCTAGTGACAGGGTTGTGGGCACAGTATCCTCTGTGATCTCATCACATAATTTGGATTCACATAAAAATTTCAGCCTATCTAAACCATAACGATCAGCAGTAGCCAATAAATGTTGCACCATGATCGTCGATGAGCATGAAGTGTTTGCACCCATTATTTCGTGAACATCAGGAAGACCATCGGAGTAGATGAAGTGTAGCATGGCCTGTAAAATAGATGAAAGGAAAGTCAAGCTAGTAACCTTTGAGTACTGGCCAAAGAGCACGACAATGCTTTTTTTTCAGAAGCTGTCAGCAAGTCCTAAAGCAGTAAAGGACAATCTCCGACATTTGTTATTACGATCAGCATACCAGTTCATCACAGTAAATGATTCCCGATAAGTGTCCTTTCCTGATATAGAACTAGCAAAATAGCAATGCACAGGACTACAATGTAATGCAAGTAAAGTTCACCAATACGGCAACATCGTATCATTAGTACAGATCCTTTCAACTGCAAACAGAATGCAAATTGCATCACTTTATTGCCCATACCCCGACCAAGAATGGGATATAAACAAACAAATCTTTACCAAGTACAAGGTGACTAGAAGATTTAAAGGGTATCTCTAGCCCCAAATAGTGGGATCTGGAGAGAGGACTCAAAAAGTTAATGCGTTTTTCATTATTCATAATGAAATTTGGACGTTATACAAGATATGAGCACTAAATCTTCACTTGCAGATTGCCTCAGGCTCATCTTTTGGCTAACTAGCAACTAAGCACAGATCAGTATATGAGTAACTAAAGCTTGAAGCATATCCATATTCTGTACAAAATATAATTATGAAACAGTAATATACTTATAATATCTTGCAAAACTGTCATAATGCTAAGTAGTTGTAAACACCTCTGCTGGATAACCTAGAAGACAAATCAAGTGGATTAAAAGGAGAGAAAGCACATAAGTGATTTCAAAACTTCTCACAATTGTCATAACGTAGCACCATCATCATGTTGAATGTTGATCCCTAAAATGGATCAAAGATTATAGAACAGGAAGAAAAAGAAACAGCCAGTTTTGTTCTAGATGGCGAGTCCATCTCATATCATAATCCCAAAAATCAAACACAAGTACCTCGTTACAGAATAGAGATTTGGTGTAAACAAAACCTCCAAAATGCAACTAGGTCGTCAAATGAGCTAGTTACTAGCTGCAAGGGATTGCTCTCAAGTTTCGACCAACTATTATGGCCACACTACATGTACTTGCCCCAAGTACAAAGATCAACCATAAACATGAAAACTGGAAGCAACCAATAAGATATAGCACATAGGTTGCAAAAGTATTGTTTCTCAACAACTAAATTACATAATTTAAATAGCTAACTAAGGGGATGACCCACAATGCATCTGCACTTTGGCAAAACTGAAAGACAAGTTGCCCAAAAAGCTACATGTTTATGGAAACGAAAAGGAAAAAAACAAACATACCTTAAAGATAGAAGGCTCCACATCCTCTATCACCACTGTATCCATATTCGGGTTCCCAACAAGTCCAAAGAACTGAGCTCTAAATACAGGAGAACGAGCAGCAAGAACCAATTTATGAGCTTTGAATCTCTCGGCTTCAACTTCAAAAATGATGTCAGACCCAATTTCATTCTCCAAGAGGTCCTTAAAACTTCTACCCATATCAGAAGGTGGGACAGTTATCCTATATTGTTTGGGCCTCTCCATACGATTTCTGACAACTCCCACAGTGCACTTCAATAAAAGACGATCATGCCTCAGATACTCTGAGTTCTCTAGGGCAGCTCTCCTAAAAAAACGTTTGTAGCCCCTGAAACGAGTCAAAGGAAGCAAACTTTCAGACTATTCAGACAATAAATATGTTTGTAAAATATAAACCCCTCCAACTTCTGAAAACCCCGCCACACCCCGGAAAAGGGGAAAAAAAGGAGATATATCATTGATGAGAAGGGAAAGCATGAAACAATCACTGGAAACATGTTACCCGTAGTAAAATCCTTTTGCACAATCTCCTCTGCAATTTAGAACATTGTCAGTTGAGGGAAAAAGATAGGACTAGATAAAACTGCAGAGGCAATTCATAGCCCCAGACAGGTCAATAAATATCTTAGAACCCACAATCACTTTAACCCATTTTTAACAAAGTTTTTGCTATCTCACTCACCACTTTCATTCCACGCTACAACCTAACACATCCACACAGGGCGGAAATTTTGATAAAGCATATTTATCATAAAAAGAGAGGTGCTTGCCGAAGAGCTTGAGAGGCTTGAATTCATTACAAAAGGGGTTTTGAAAATGCCAAAAAGAATATGATAAGAACATTGATCTAAGCAAAATACACAAGGGCCTTCACTCTACTTCTCTTATCCCTACGGACGACTCCCCGACTAGGATTGGGGACCCTTCTGGGGTCTTCTCTTGCAAGTCCTTCCTTCACCAGCTTAGTCTTCCCTCACAGTTTCCTCAATTCCCTTTAGCCACATTTATTTGGAAGCCTAAGGTTCCATTGAAGGTCCTAGCTTTTGTGTGGACTCTAGTGCTTGGTAGGGTGAATACTTATAATATGGTGCAACGTCGGAGGCCTGGATGGTCACTTTTCCGGGTTTCTGTGTGATGTGTCATCATGATGGGAAAAGTAGTTGCATTTGTTTATTATGTGTGATTTTGCTAGGTCTTTATGGAGTAGGTTGTTGGAGGGGGAGAGTTTTGCATGTCCTGCTACGGTGGGAGATTTTTTACGGCTTCGTTTCGCTGTGATGAGGCGAGGGAGGGAGGGGAGATTGTTCTGGAGGTGTATATGTATGGTCATCCTATGGTGCATTTGGTTGGAGAGGAACTCTAGGGTGTTTTGTGGTGTTGAAAAGCCTATAGACTATGTCTGGGACCATGTGGTCTATTTGGCCTCCTTTGGGCTAAGGAGGCAGGTGCTTTTAAGGGCGTTCCGCTTACCTTTGTACAACGCCATTGGAGAGATTTGTAGTTTCTTTTGATTGCTTATGAGGATGCCTTATCCTCTTTTTTGTATTCTTTACAAAATTGATTAATAAATTTTTCTTATCTAAAAAAATAAAAGGCCCTTAATGACTAACTGAAAGTATGATATCTTTCAAAAGGCTGATACAATACCCACACTTATAGTCATCAGACTTTTTCTATTTCTAAGAATGCATATCCAATAAATTGCCAATCTTAGATCAATGCCACATCAAATTCTGTTAGATGTTTCTAACTCCTTCGTAATACATTCAAGCTTCTCAAACTCTTCTACGATCTCCTTCAGGTGGAAAATGTGTGTCACATAGGATTAAAGATGCTATGAGTCAGCTATCAATGCTATGTGAAGAGCCAATACATTATTTTTAGGTGACTGCTGCAGTGGAAGATAGGTATATACGTGAGAGCAAAAACGCCTTTTTCGTGTATTAGTATCTTAGGTGGTTATTGAAAGCTCTTGTAAATATCATCAGATTTGCCTTTAAAATATTTGGTTGCCAAATACTGCAATGTAAATTCATAGGAATTACGCTTCTATATAACTTTTTGGTACAAACCTCAATTCTCCATCAAGTTGCTCAAAATAGCTAATATACAATGCAACAAGAGCTGGTGTTGCATTTTCCATCCCAAAATATATGACGTAAAACTTAGAAGGAATTCAGTAAATACTACCTCCATTTTGTCAAAGTTGCCCTTTGTAAGGAAGATCTAGTTTTTCCATTCCACTCATTTGCTTATTAACAAACAAACAACAAATGCAAATTTCCCAAAAGGTTCTATTTCCCACATCACTTGCTACCAACTAAAAAAGACCTCATAGTATTCATCATAGTAACCATTCAGCTGTCAAACATAATTATATAGATTCATTGATTTGCTGTCTACTCTGGAAACTGGAAAGGGGGGGGGGGATTGTCCTACTTATACATATAAACTAACATAACAACTAACAACATACCTGAAGACAAAAACCCATTTTGACCCCGTATCAGCAAACAAACAAAACGCCAACTCAAATATATATCAAGAGTAGTTGCAATACATCTCATATCCAAAACACAATCTTATACTGATTGACTTACAACCCCCCTCACCTATTGCACACATCAATATTACATGCCATGATGGAATTGGTGTGTGCAATTCACGCCTCAAAATTATTCATAAGTTCTAAATCAATCACTTCATAGCACATCATTCTGTTGCATTCTGTGTTTTAAAAAGCGCGCCTCTAAGGCGAGGGGCAAGGCGCGAGGCCATCGCATCAGGTTAGGTGAGGCGATGCGAAGTCACAATGCGAGCCTGAGGCGTCGCATCATGGACAATTAACTTAAAATGGTACACGTGGCTTCTTTTTTTCTTTTTCTTTTTTTTTTTTTTTACTGAGAGACTAGTCTTAACAGACGCTTCTCTTCTCGTCTAAAAAAAACACGATGTTCTTCTTCTCTTCTTTTTTATTTTCCCCCAAAATTGGAAACCCAGTTTCTCCGGAGCACCACCGGAGCTGCTCCCCGGAGTTTCCTTCAACATGTCCTCTCTCTCTCTCTCTCTCTCTCTCTCTCTCTCTCTCTCTCTCTCTCTCTCTCTCTCTCTCTCTCTCTCTCTCTCTCTCTCTCTCTCTCTCTCTCTTCGATTTCTTCTTCTCTCTCTCTCTGTCTTCGATTTCTTCTTCTCTCTCTCTCTCTATCTTCGATTTCTTCTTCTGCCTTCCCTCTTCTCTGTTTTTTTTGCATATTTTCGTGCTTCTTCCCTCTTCTTCTCTGTTTTAGCACTTAAACATAGTATTTGAGTGTTTTGTTTATGAAAAAAGATTTAAAACCAATTTAGAAGTGTTTTTGTGAAAAAAGTGCGCCTCCCGTCCGAGATACGTGCGCCTTTGCCCCTCGCATCGCGCCTCGGGTTTTTGGACCCTATCGCGCTTTTTTAAACACAGGTTGCATTGTCATAATACTGGCAGAACAAAACCTTCCCATTTCAGTGCATTGCAGTCTCCATACCCCCAAGAATAACAACAAGCGGACATGATTTCTTCAAACATTTACTATAACTAAACCGGACGGCCTGTTTTTTTAAGTTCAAGAATTAGACTTCACATAACTTTAAACGCCGAAACCCAGTAAAACCTAACTACCATTTGGGCATTGCAAGAAACCAAGATTGGCAAGATAATCAAAGAAAAAAAAACAATAATTCAGAAAAACACATACCACATACTCCCCTTATACTTCAAGGTATAAGGCCCGCTCTCGAGAGCGCGATCGAAATGACTATGAACCTTATCCTTGCCACTCCCAGTCTGATCCAACAACGTCAATTCAAACAACGCCCTAACATCGGTCCCCTCGCTCGCCAACGCTATGAAAACCGACACATAAGTCGAGCTATCTTCAGGGTTTTTCCCATCTGGGTAGAAATAAATCGCCCAATCGAAACCTCCAACGGTGAATGTGTCACTTGATATGTATTTTCCAGCGCCCATACCTTTGGCTAAAGAATAGCCCTTGATCTCAAAATGGTGCGATCCATTGACGGTTTCAATCACTGACTTTGAGCACGAAGATTCGTGAGCGTCTCTCACCGGTCCCTTATTAGGGTCGGCGATTATCTCACCGGCGTCGAAATTGTTCATGATTTCATTGAATTTCTAGGTTTTCGAGTGCTAAACCCTTTGATCAAACCCTAGGGTGCGAAATCGGGGGAAAGGGATCGAAATTGAGATAATTCCGAGGGTTTTATTATGGAGGGGAATGGATGAAAAATGTCGTCGAATTAGAAAAAAGAATGATCAAGAAACAAATTCAGATGAATTCGAGGAGAGAGAAAAAGAAATGGGGGATTTTGGGGGTTTTGAGTTCTTTTGGGATTAAAAACACAATTTCAGTTTCACCCCTTTGGTTTTATTTTTCTTTTTTGACGCTTTAAAAAGATTAATGAGGCTTTGTATTTATAGAAGGTGGGGACTGGTGACAGAGGTTGAGCCAGTACATGAATGTGCGGCCCACTTGTATGGGTTTTTCTTTTCTTTTTTTTTTCTTCTAATTTTATAGAGGCCTGTTTGCTTGATTGATAAGGAAAAAAGGTACGTACCGTTGAAAGAGGGCGGCAAAGGGAATTGTTTTCCCTCAATGGAAAAAAAAAAAAAGTTAATCACCAAGTGTTTTATTTTTCCTTTTTTGTGTCCCCGTGACCCCGTGTGTGATATGGGTAGGACTTTTTTTTTTTTTTTTTTTTTTTTTGGGTTTGGCAAAGAGAAACTTCTTTTTTCTTTGGTCATGTCTAAAAGACCCATTCTAATGCACGGTCTTGGATATTTTTACGAATTAATTTGTATAGGTATTCTTCAAGCAAAAGGTCTCCTATGAGGCCGCTTCAAGGTGAGCCCCCCTCTATAGCCAAATATGACATAAGCATGACATCATGCTTGTTAGAGGGGGCCTCACCTTGAGGCCGCCTCATACGAGTTTTTGTGTTCTTCAAGAGGTTTGATTCCATGACGTGGTGGACAAGTTGCAACTTGTTTACCAGTGAGCCAACCCCTTTTTGAATCCCACTATTAAGTAAAAGGCACTAATATTGTGTAGGATAAACACATCTTAAATAATCCATACTATAAGAAACACCACTACATATATTATAAAAACAACAAGTCTTATGTGACACCAACTCGCAAAAAAATAGTTACTGTTTAGAAATGTAGGGGAGTCACTTATAGTGAGCAGTGACCCTTATTTTATTAAAAAGTTTCTCTCATTTCACCAAAAGTTACAAAAATACCGTCTTATAAAAATTTTTGTATTATAAAAAGGTTATTTTTTGTAAATGTTGAGATTTTTATTAGTTTTAGAAAAAGTTTTATAACTAATATGCGACACATTTCCAACCTGTCTAACTTGATCAGCATTATTTGATCAAATTCTTAATAGTTTTCTAGTAAAAGACGATATAAATAATCTCGAGGTTAACTTTTTATTTCTTGATCTTTAAATAGAAATATATCAGATTAAGATACTAAGAACTTGTTTGATAAACTATAGATTTATAGAGTATTAGCGAACACTCGAGTCTGGTCTTTGGGACATTACGATTCCGGTAAGTGGTAAGCCACTTAGAACTTAGGCCTTGTTCTTTTCGTCGATTTCATGCTGCATTCCGTTTCGTTCCAATCCGTTCCGTTCCGTTCCGTACTTTATTTTGTCTCACATTTTTTTTGAATTATCTACGCCGTGCCGTTCCGTTCTGTTCCGTTTCTCACCGTCCCACACCATTCCGTTGAAGAGAACATGGCCTTAGAAGGACCTCCTCTTTTTATTACCCATATGATAAATAAATAAAAACAAGAGAATCAAGAGAGTATTTATTTATTTATTTTGCTACTCGTTTTTGAAGCCATTTATTTTGCTACTCTTGTTTATTTGTTTATTTATTTGGAAGACAGAATTTTTAAATAATATTGTTTACTCGCACCGCTGGAACTCGGAACTCCAGGCGCCATCTCTCTCTCTCTCTCTCTCTCTCTCTCTCTCCTCCCTCTGTATATCTCTCTTGTACCAGTCACTCCCACTGTGTGGAGAACTAGATCACACTCCATCCAGTTTCCACTACAAAACCACCGAAATCCAAAACCATGAAAGCTCTCAACAATGGCACCGACCTATTAAAATCACCACTCCTAGTCAAGATCTCAGCTCTTCTCTTTCTCTCAATCGCCTTCTTCTATGTCGGCAAACACTGGTCTGATGTCGGTTACCATCATCAACTCACTTTCTTCTCCACCAATTCCCCTTCAACCGTCTCTCTCTCTCCTAACCTCAATCAATCCCTCGACATCTCATCTCTCATCAACTCAACAACCTCCCCCTCATCCTCATCCTCATCTCCACCCCCCGTCGAATCGCCGGAACCTGAAAAACTTTCTCTCTCCTCGCCCCCGCCGGAACCAATGAAGCGATTCGGTGTCGTCGATGAGAACGGAACAATGACGGAGGATTTCGAGATCGGGGAGTTTGATTCTGATGTGGTTGAGAATTGGGGGAATGTAACTGATTCTGAGGGTGGCGAAATTGGGGGTTCTGGAGCTAGAATTAGGGTTAAGAAGTTTCCGTTGTGTGATGATAGTAAGAGAGAGTATATTCCTTGTTTGGATAATGAAGAAGCGATTAAACAGCTTAAATCTACTGATAAAGGTGAGAGATTTGAGAGGCATTGTCCTGAAAAGGGGAATGACTTGAATTGCTTGGTTCCTGCTCCTAAGGGTTATAAAGTTCCTATTCCTCGGCCTAAAAGCCGTGATGAGGTATGTTTTTTTTTTTTTTTTTTTAATAAATATAATTTTGATTAGAAATTCTGTAATTTTTGGATTTAAGTTATGGTAACTTGTGAAACAGATGAATGCAAGTTAGAATTTCTGTTGGTAGTTTATACACAGTAATGCTGTTGGTTGCATGGAGACTTAGCTATCTCTTCTGCTCGTAAAAATGTCAATACTGATGTACTAAAATTAGCTTTAGTTTTTCTTTGTGAACTTAGATCCATGTTTGTGTATTCATAGCCATAGTCATTGACTGACTTGTCATGAGCTTGTTTTCCAATTGGTGGCGTATTGTTGTGGTTCCAATGAAAGTGAAATTTGTAGTTGTGGATCATATTACTCTATGAAGTGAGGTTTTATTCTACTCACATGATTGCGATGTGTAGAGTTTGTTTGTAGCTTACCTTTATGTCGGAACAATTTAAAGGTCCCAATCCTCCTAATTGCAGGTATGGTACTTTAATGTTCCGCATACACGTTTGGTTGAAGATAAAGGGGGTCAAAACTGGATGACAAGAGACAAGGATAAATTTAAGTTCCCTGGAGGTGGTACACAATTTATACATGGTGCAGATCAATACTTGGATCAGATATCTCAGGTGCTTATTTTGACATTCAAGTAACTGAGAACATTTAAAGTTTGTAGAACTTTTTTTTTCTCAGTTGTATTGTGTATGTGTAGATGATCCCTGAAATAGCATTTGGTCAACACACACGGGTTGCCTTGGATGTTGGTTGTGGTGTTGCAAGCTTTGGTGCTTACCTAATGTCTCGAAATGTCACCACTCTTTCAATAGCTCCTAAGGACGTTCACGAGAATCAGATTCAATTTGCGCTTGAGCGTGGAGTGCCTGCAATGGTAGGTGCATTTGCAACTCATCGTCTACCATATCCAAGTCAGGCTTTTGATATGATACATTGCTCAAGATGCAGAATCAATTGGACTCGTGATGGTGAGCTTTCTCTCAGGACCTTCTGATATTGTTTCATGGTGCTTCTTTAGCATGCTGCTTTTTTTTTCTTTTCTGTCTGTCAATCATCCAAATCTTTATAGTTGATAAGTTTTACGTAATGTTTCTACAGCTTCATGGACTTCTTGTTAGTTGTTACAGAAGGCTTTTCAGTTGTTTCTAATGTGTTTCTGGTTCTTCAAAATAAGTGATGACCCAAATAGTTATTGCATTTGTGGTTTTATATCTTTGGAAGTTTACTTTGTATAACTGGACAAGCAGTAATGAAGCAACATGCAATTGTAACTATGGATATGTAAGAATTTCAAGTTTTTTGCTTTATATGGTTATTTGGACAAATAGTTAAGAATTTCTATCAACCGTCAATATGTAGTAGAAGGCAACCAAAATTCATTGTGATCCTTCAGCATGATCCCTAAAAATTTCATTTGATACCTGGAGGAAGATGATGTGTGTTGTATACTGTACACGAATTATATATGTTAGAGGTTTTCTTGCCCAATCAAAAGATTAAAGTGAGACTTCAACTAAGTAGTTATTATATACTACTTTGTATATGGTTTACATATACAGTGAGTGCGTGTGTGCATGTGTGTGTATGCGTGAGTCTTTCTCTCTTGACAACCTCCCCCCCCCCCCCCTTTCCTTTTCTGCTGTACAACATGTGATGAATTTGGTAGTGCAGATCAAGTCGTTTATTTTCAATTATGATCTTAGTAGTTAAGGAGTTTGAATGGACTATGTTTGCAAGATATTAGGGGAGGGAAGAACAAATATTGATTGCTGAACCCTTTTGTATGGAAGCTAATGCTGAGTTGAACTTTCTGTCTCTTATGTCATTGAGAATACTTTTGAAGTTTGTCTCTGATATTTATTTCTTCTGTCAATGTCTGTGTTACGAAGATGGAATTCTTCTACTTGAGGTCAATAGGATGCTGCGAGCTGGAGGCTACTTTGCTTGGGCAGCACAGCCAGTTTACAAGCATGAAGCAATCTTAGAAGATCAGTGGCAAGGTATTAAGTCGTGAAAATATTACCTAATATCGTGGTGTATTCTAAATTGAAGTAGACAACAATCACGCATTGTAATCCCTCCTTTAATGGGGTTTGGGGAGGTCTGAATATTCATATACGCAGCATATTCCTGCACCAAATGCCTCCAATAGGGCAAATAATTGTTTGCCATTTGCCAAGTTTCCTATCTCTCTGATGCATTTTCCCTTATTGGGTGTTGATGAGAAATAATTCACCATCCTTAAAGAGTAGGAAAACCTTTATATGCTTTAGATACATGTAACAGAGAAGTTAGTTTGGAAAAGTAAAAACAGTTTCAGATTGTACCTGATTCTAGAAAATACTTGATTTATTCTGGAACCATGGAGGCATATTAGCAAGCAAGGTGGAATCTTGTATGTGGAGTATTGGCTGTAGCCAAAAGTGTGAAATTGTCAAATGAAGTTCCAGTTGTTTGACTACTTTAAGTTGCTTTCTACCAAGAGGAACTAATTTTATGTTTGCGGTCTTTGTTTTCAGCGATATGATGCACATGTTCTTTTTAGTTTTTCTGATCTGACAACAAATTTATTTCTTTTTTCGCTTCTGGGCAGAGATGGTTAACCTTACCACCCGTCTTTGCTGGGACTTGGTGAAAAAGGAAGGATATATTGCAATATGGCAGAAGCCCCTGAACAATAGTTGCTATTTGAGCCGTGACACTGGAGTTCTGCCTCCTCTTTGTGATACAAAGAATGATCCGGATAATGTTTGGTATGTTTTTAATATTTCATACTTTTTTAATAACTACCGTTGCATGTCATTCTGAATTATTGTTTTGCGCTAAGATGAAACCTTGAAAACATCCCTCATGCATTTTGATTGCCAGGGGATATTCTGATTGGAGGAAGTTGCAGCATATGAGCTTTGCCTAGTTTAGATCATCATTAGGATTGAATATATTTGATGTGCTTATGTATAACTTCTGGAAATTTTTTTAATAAGTATATTGGAAATTTTTTCAAACTCATTATCCCCATCCTCTAGCTTTCTGCTTTTTCTTGTGATATATGTTCTTTGAGAGTGGTATTGGTTTTTGTGATTAAATTAGGTATGTTAACCTCAAGCCATGTATTTCACGTCTCCCTGAGGATGGTTCTGCAGCAAATGTCCCAACCTGGCCTGAACGATTGCTGGCACCACCTGAGAGACTACAGAGCATACAAATTGATGCCTACATATCTAGGAAAGAGCTCTTCAAGGCTGAATCAAAATATTGGGATGAAATTGTAGGAGCTTATGTTCGTGCTTGGCATTGGAAAGAGATGAGATTTAGAAATGTATTGGACATGAGAGCTGGCTATGGAGGGTATCAATACTGCAACTCTCTCTCCTCCCCATCACCCAGGACCTGACTTATGTTTCGCCTACTCCTAGTTTCTTAGTTTAACTAATTTCATTCTCCTTTACCCCGAAAAAGGGAAACTTCTTGTTGGCAATTTATGGTTATGTTTCTGATTTTGACAGATTTGCAGCTGCGTTAATTAATCACGGTATAGATTGCTGGGTTCTGAATGTTATCCCTGTCAGTGGACCAAATACATTGCCTGTTATTTATGATCGTGGACTGATAGGAGCTGGGCATGACTGGTGCGTATTCTCACTGCTTTCTTTGATTTTGCTTCCAAGGGATGTCTGATATGTGGCCTCTGCACCTTTTGGCTTGCATTACAGTATGGTTTGCAATTGTACTTTGCCCTTGATTCAGGAATGTCTGTAAACTTCCGTGTTCATCTGTTAAAATTTTCACTTGGGAATTAGGACAGATGATAGGAGACATAACTCATTTCCTAAAGACCCACTCCTTTGGGTGGGTCCTGAAGCATTGTATTTTATCTCAATGATTATGTTATTAGTGACACTGGAATAAGCTTCCAGCACTTGGTTGTATTTGAAGTTGCACACAGACAAGGATAAGGACACAATGCTTACACGACATTGAATTGGCATTTGAAACAGGGAAAGTATTAGCAAAATTGACGTGTCCACTGTGTTGAAAATGTGTCTTCCCATGTCAGTCAGCGACATGGCACCTTCTTGCTCTGCCAATGCTTACATCACAGATCGTACTGATTGCATATGATTTGTGCAGGTGTGAGCCGTTTGATACATACCCAAGAACTTATGATCTAGTGCACGCCAATGGTCTCTTTGCAATCGAGCGAAATAGGTATTATCCACATTTCCTTCTGTCACATGGTTTACATGCAGCTTTCAAAACTGCTGCGGTGATGAAAAAATGTGTATCTTCAGTACTCCCTGCTCTTTTAAGGCCCGTTGGGTTTATGAACTTTTCTAGCAAACTAGTAATCTTCTTTTGCTTAAATGAATGATTCTACTGCCCCTTCTGAAAATTATATATCGGAAAATATATCTGCTCTGCAGATGTCAGGTAGTCTGTCTAGCGTCTTCAGTCACCTATTTTGGGATCAAATCCTTCTTGAGTAAAGAAATTACGTCGTTTCTTGTTATACCTCAAAAGTTTATCTGGTTACCTACCACTTATTCGTTGCGTACCTTGTCTCAGGTGCAATGTCTCGAGTATCATGCTTGAGGTGGATCGGATACTAAGACCAGGTGGACATGTGTATATTCGTGATACTGTCTCTGTTGTGGAAGAACTTCAAGAAATAGGGAAGGCAATGGGTTGGCGTACAACTGTACGTGACACGTCTGAGGGACCTCATGCTAGTTATAGGGTCTTGACATGTGATAAACCTCTCTTGCGCAGATAACAGTGGAACAAGAAATTACAAACTATAGATGGTGAATTCTGTTGTTAGATGCAGTTCTGATGATGGACACTTGCTTGTGAGAGGCATCACGCGGCTCCCTGCGGTTTTTTATAAGGGTCATACTACCAGGTGAAGCCTGACAGCAGTACAGCACTGAGGCCAGAGAGAGAAATGGATGAATGGGTGACGAATTCTTTGAATCCTTGTACTAGCTAGTGTATAGGAATTATATTTATAGGCTGCGGTTTTGTACTTGGTGAAGGACGAGAAACACACATTACTCATTAGTCATTACACAGCCAAAGACTCACAAGTCACAAGTCACAGGTAGGGGCGAAATACTATGTATCTTTCTGTCCCGTGTCTCATTCAGATTATTGTTATCCGATATTTATTGTAAGCAGTGAGTAATAAAGAAATAATTTCCTTGTATGATGTGAACTTTTGCCTGAAATGAATTCGTGTCTTGCAAACAGCAATTTTTGATTCTTCTAATATATGTCTGGCTCAGCCACTTACTGAACAAAAATGTATATAATCCACCAGTAACGACAACGGAAGGAAAATTAATGCAAGGTAGAAAATTTACGCTGTACGTGCAGTAAGACACCAACAAAATGTTAACTAGATTTTGAAATGGATGAAAAGTGTAAGTTGTTGCCCAGAATGAATATATTATCTACTGGATAAACAAAACAAGCCCCAAAAATATAAAGTCAAGCTCAGGGTAATTTAAATTGAATACTTGAAATGTTTGGACATGGTCTGTACAGGGCAAATAATGCATCGCAAAAAGAATTCTCGTGGTCAACATTTCTGTGTTGTGCTCCTTGAGTCCTTGGGAAGCCTTGCATTCCAAACTGTAGAAAGCAGAGTACTTACTGTGGATAACGCAAAAAGTTTCTTCAATATGTGATGGCAAAATTGGACTGAAGAGAAGTCTCCTAGTCGTAGGTACTATCTGTCAGAATGTTTAGGCCGCCAAACTTGCTGCGCTTGTCCTTGAGGTGCCTTAACAGGCCGTTGTGAGGACACATTGTTGACAAGGCCTGGCAGTGCAGTGTGGGGCAACTGAGGCTTGACTTGCTGAGGAGGAACAGTTAGAGCTTGTCCTTGAGACGCCTGAACAGCTCCCAGTCTAGTTGCTTTGTACGGCTGGTTTCCAGGTTTATTCTTTTGCAAAGGTTGGTTGGCCGCTTGACCTTGTCCTTGTGATGCTTGGTTGGACATTCGGGCAGTCATGTTGCTGGGTTGACTCGTTTGCCTCGTCATCTGGGACTGATGTTGAAACTGTAACGATGAATGATTGCCACGGCGCATATTTTGATTTGACCTTGAATAACCCCCACCACTAGTGCTTGCAATTCTAAATGCTGCCCCTGGAAAAAATTGGGAGATTTCATGCCGTACCAAAGAGGGAATGAGAGTGTTTCGAGTCTGGTTTGGAGCGATGAGCCTATGGTACGTGTTCGTGAAGACATCAGCTATTCTCGTCAGCTGACCACTGGTGACAGCTCTGGCAGAATTTTCAGGTTGCTCAAATGGATCTTCAACCTGGTGATCAGAAATTAGCACAACAGATATAAGCAACTATCGAATGAAAGCAACAAAAGAAGAGACACTATGAGAAGGAAGCTATGATTGAATGAAAATAACAAGAGGAGGCATAATGAGAGAGGAATACAAATATGGCATATGTTCTTGGGAGCCATCTTGTGTTTGTACTTATATCTTCCCATTGTCCAGTGTATGTACAAATGCCTTGACCCGCTGCCCTCAAACTAATGTCAGAAAACTGCACATCACATGACAACCATATTAGCATACTTACAAACAAATTTAGTTCACGTTCATTTCAAACGACAACAACTTTTTATGCTAGCTCTATGGATCTGTATGGATGTGTCTGCCCTGTTCTTGCAAGCAGACAGACTTATCTGCACATTCCTAGAGAGCAACAGAATGTCCTAGTCCTACAGGCTGCAAGTCTATCAGAACTCATTTTGGATTATCAAGCATTAATATAGCTCAAGTCAAAATTACATAATCAAGCTCTTTGCCTCATGCTAGTAATGACATGACAAAATGCCCAATCCAGAGAACAGAATGTCTTTATTTTAAGGTGGTTCCTATCCCCTATTTCACCAAAAAATATTCCATTCAAGTACGGAAGGGGTAGTAATCTTCTAAGATAGAATGGACAAGTGAGCCATCTGCTCTTATGAAGCTTACAGCAGGTTAAAGAAGCAGCTACAGATAGCATACCTTCGCAAAGAAAGAAGTGAAGAGCTCAGACAGACCACTGCGGTTAACTCTTCTCGCTTTTCTAAATTTCGCAATATTACCAACCGCTACTTCTTCAATGTGCCTTTCTACATCAGCCCTTACCCCTGCGAATCAAAGTAGAATATGCTCAGAAATTCTTCTGAGTTCCAGGGACGTAGGAGTGTAGGAGTGTAGGACTTGAACCAATGGTTGGTCTATGACTGGAACAATGAGAAAAGGCAACAAGGTGGTCTATAATATGAACAATGAGTTGATCATGATGAAGAAAAGCTAACGGGAAGAAAAAGAGAGAGAAGGTTTTAAGAGTTCAGAGAAAAATTACTTTTTCAGATACACAACCCAAATACCTTTTGATCTAATAACAAAAGTCACCAATCAGATGTGCTGTGTGCAAAATAAACATTGCTAGTGATATTATATACATTATACAGGCTACGATCTTTTGAGTACTACGATCTTTTGAGTACTACATTTGAACAAGGAAGTTCATCTTGAGCACTTCCAGTCTTCCACAGAAGGACATTATAGTTTAGTATTAACAGTACTTGGAACCACCAGCGGAACAACTACCATTTTCTAGAAATTAGAACATACGTTTTCTAGTCAAATCCACACTTCAATAAATATTATTGAGAGAAATAGATAATAGTGACTAAATGCTAAAGAAACGAAAAGGAAAAATACACTCATATTTCTGAGATCGCAATACTAGCAAAATTACTACGTGTTCTAACCGAAAGAAGGGGGAAGGGGGAAGGGGGAGTTGAATGAACAGATATAAGAGACTACACTGCACCTATAAGTTCATCAGCCATGTTGCCAGAATACAGCTCTTTGAGTGGAGGCAAAATCGCTGGAACACAAGTCTGCACAAAAACGGGGAACACAAAAGGCATATGAGATTGCTGAATAATGTAATATGTACTATTGGAAGCACAAATTTGAAAATACTAGTGAAGCACAAAAACAGAAGAAAATACACAGTACAAAGCATACACAAAGTGGCTAGAACCCCAAAATATGACTGTTATCCTTAGCATGACACAAATTTGAAGTAAATGAACACGGAGTTCACCATACCTGAAAATGGAAGATAACAAGCAAGGACAGAGTATATGAATTAAGTGTTCCAGTTTTTGGATTATTGATGTCATTTGCTTTTGCCCACTCCTTGATCTGCAAAAATATATCTACATCCTTAAACCAAGGTTCTCCTTCTAAATTAGAACAGCTATGTATGGTTAATAGACCATACCAACAAAACCATATCACGGAAACGGCGATCTATGAGGCTGATCCACAACAAGAATTTAGATTTCATATGACCCGACAAGTTATTGATTGAGATGTCACATGAGATGTTCTGATATCTTCTCTCAAGTTTTAGAATTGGAACTCTGGCATGAAGTACAAACTGTGTCCTCCTAAAGGCACCTGCAAAAATGTTCAAATAAGAATCTCACCAAAGAATTAAGAACCTCACCCCACACAAAATATGTTTGCAAATTTAATAGGTTTTTATTTATTTTTATTTCTTTTTTTGCAAACTTAATACTCCGTTGGTTAATGATGCCTCCCACATTCCATGTGAAAGCTGGCTTCAGATACATGTCTGCAAGCTAAGTTTCTACCATGTAAACATCTTGACAAACATTCGTGAATCAAGTTCAAGCAAGCTCCTTGACTTTCTGGCTGCTCACATATATGCGATTATTAACAAAACCCAGGGTACATATACCTTAGCATATACAAAATCTGACATCTCGAGACCCAAGTAATCTTCATAAGAGCCAACTACAGCACTTAAGTCACAAACTTGTGAGGAATGTTGAATCTGTCATCATTAATATAATTGGCCAAGTAGCTCTACGGTCATCGCCATTTTGACCAGCTTGCTATGATCGCAGAAGTACAATTTAAAAAAAAAAAAAGAAAAGAAAAAAACTAAAAATAAAATAAAAATAAAAACTAAAAAAAATCGCATGTTTCCCAGAACACAAAATGGTCATTGTTCTAAGACATAAATGTGTTCTTCTAAGTATGGCCAACTTGCTTCCCTAAAGTATCTTTTTTTCTGATACCATTTTGCCCCTAGTGTTCATTCTGTGTCTCCTTGATTGTATCGCATTTTTCCAAAATCTTATTTTACTGCTTCGTAACAACATTGGACTAAGCGTCAACAACTTTACGAGAGCATAGAGAAAAAAAAAGTGGTTTAGCAAGATCATCCCATATGCTTTCCTAAATCGGTAGAACCACACCATAGGGGCAAAAAGGTTATGCACTAAAATGAATAACCAAATAACAGAAAGAACCTTCAACGTGACTCATATTCAGGATGTTATGCATTCAAGCTGCTGAACTGAGCTTATTTAGTCCATGGATTGAAGCCCACCACAGACTACCATATACAAATTCATGTATAAGTACACAAATGTAGTACATACTGATGTAGCAAAACATGAAAAACTCAAATCTTAGATGCATGTTTATGGGAAACTTTTGAGAACAGTGAAAAATAGCACGAGTATTAATAAGGGGTGAAAAGTGTCAAAGTCAAAGTTACAGCACTTAACCTGTCCTCCGCAATGCTTTTAGTACATCCGCCAGTAATGTCTGCTTGAGCTTTTTAGCAGCAGTCGAAATATAAGAACCATTGGATAGCTCAATTGAAATATCCAGGTCTCCCCAACGTGTATAGAGCTGAGACAAGAAAGACCCAAAAGGCTCCACAGTTGCACCTACTGGCAGTAATTCAGCCGGTATCCATCATGTTAAACATAAATATTACTAATGAATAATAAAAGTGGCAACACTAGCAAGAACATGATGCACGTTTACGATCATGGGGTGTTGGGGGAGACTATCTAGACCGGAGGAAAATATTCCCAAAAATTGTTTTGTACTTATGACAAGTGTTTGACTGCAACATTTAGTGTCATACACACCCCTTCTGCTAGTGTCCTAATAGGGTAACAGTGTAACACTGAGTACCTCTGGACCTCCCCAAACCTCTGAAGGAAATTACACTGGGATGTTATTGTTACCATTGTACCATCTTGTTACCCTAAGCTATGGATATCAAGCAACGATAAGAAGGGCAGACCTTGGGCCACATAGACAACAACCTACAAAAACATCATCCCAATGCCTCCAAAGAGATTCCTGCTGCCAAGGCGGGGTAAGGGAGGCCAAGTGAGCAGTCTTACCCCAGTGAAAACAGAGAGGCTGTTTCTGTTGTCCATTGATCCAAAGTGTGATGACCATCAGCACTTCATGATAAATCAAAATCCAGATTGTTTGATGAGCCTATTTGATTTACAAATTATAGCCCAAAGTCAAAGAGTATGATGGATCTTTTGGCTCCATAACCACAACAATTCTACTATCACAAGCAAGAAACATGTTGTAGTGTTAATCACATGACAAATTATGTTTATGCAAGTCAATTGAAGGGTTAGGAACTTACGGTACCAAGGAGCACCAAATTGTAGCTAGATGCACAGATGCACTAGAAAACACATAGTATTGGATTTTTGCTAAAGAGAGCAATAAGGACTAATTTACTCAAAGACCTCACTTAACAGTCAATACCATACCACATTGTATCCTCAGATCATTACCACAGTTACGAGCACAGTCATCAACATAAAAAGCAGAAGCATGAATGATCAAGGAAAAAAGGGAATGTTGAACAGTTCATTTGCCTAAAAACATACAGTATAATGTACGAAGACTAAAGCAAAGAATCAGTACTGTGATGTGCATCCAAATACCTCTTAAACTTTCAATGGTACCAACAACATCTTTTAGCTCATTAATAATCCGCATTCTTGTTTCCCAGTCTTCCCTTGATGGATTGACAACATGAAGGATTTCAATGAGGGTATGCTCCAGCATATTCTGTGAGCTCATTTGGAAGCACTTGAAACACACTGAACCAAAAAAACTGTTAGGCTCATCCAAGCATAATATTAATATGGCTGTAAATGGGACAATTTAATTCTCCTCCCCCCCCCCCCACTCGCAAGGTGGTGATTGAAAGTGGTATTGGAGGGCCATTTTGGCATGCATAACAGTTTCTACTTAAACCACAATTTAAGGAAGCCGAACTTCAAGCTGCATTTGCTGTCCGATGGACATACAATAATTTTGAGTATAAAAGACTTGAATCGAATGTCCCTTAATTGTAGTCATGTTCCATTGAATAAGTTGTTAGAACTTCATTATCCTTTGGTGATGCCAACTGATAAGAATTATAAAATCAAAGCACTGATCTACAATGTAAAGATGACAACTGCTGTTTAAATGCTCCCATGTCAAAGGACCAACAAACTACTCTATGTTAGCGAGCACCATAATCATCACACTACATCAGAAGCCTCATGCATTAACCTGTCCCTCGTACATTATACAAAATAAGTACAAGGAAAAAATTCTAAATGCAACTCGGATGGTTACGCATTAAAAAAAAAAGATACTATTTCAGGGAAAATTGAGCCCCATCATAGTCTAGTCTCAGTTATGATCAAAAACTCCTTCGTTCATGCTCAACTAAGCCCGCTATAAAACTTGGTACAAGGTGAGACTAATCCCCATCCATCCTACCAAATACAACTTGTCTAAATAGTCATAACCCACAATTATGCACGAAATGAGGAATAAGAAAGACACTTTAGTTATCATTACTATGCTTAAAAGGTTTTGACTATGGAGAAATTACATTGTTTGAGTATGATATTTACAAGATTTATAGCAAACAAAACCTCCACTTTCATAAACTGTAACAACTGCCAGCCCACTCTTGCTCTCACCCCTCCCCCTAAAAATCGAAACCCCCTTCCCCACACAATATACCCAAAAGAAAAGAAAAAAAACAATAAATAACATAAAAAGAAACGGAAATGATAAGAAAGGAATATCAAGAAGGCAAGAAGTACATCCAACTATATTCAAAGCATTATAACTCTATAAGCTACTTGAGATATTAGAGATAAAAGGCAATTATCAAATTGAACCGCAATTGAATAAGAAAGAATAACCAACCCCAAAAACCCAGAACAAGATCATTCAATAAAGACGAACAAGAGTTAATCAATAAACAGAATGACCCACGAAAATTGAGTAGACCCAATTGAGAAATTCATAGAGACAATTCATCGAACACCTAGCAGGCAAGATGAACCAATACAAAAGGGAAACAAGAAAGCACAGAAAAACTTACACTTTCGATTTTTGTTAGTGTTTGACTAATCTGACCAGCGCCATAGAAGTTGGCTTTGCCTAGTAATTATAAAGGGAGCAAATAGTACTCAACTTTCTCTCTCCACACTCACAGTCAATACTGTAGTACATGGAAAAATGTATGAACCTATGTATAAGTTCTGCTTATAAATGAAATATAATATCCTTTACTAGTAAAAAAAAAAGTACATGGAAAAATGTAAAGTGGGTGGGGTTTTATAAAAACTATATATGAGGGGCGGGAAAAGAAAAATAAATACCAAATCAAAGAATGGATGATACCTTTGAATCCTACTAGACTACCTTCATACTTTTGTGCTTGGTTTGCCCAGTAACATAATTCTTGCTTATTTTAGTGTGAAAACCGACACTGCTGCTCAATAAACATGCTGGGCCTTTCTACTAAAAAGAAAAATTAAATAAATAAAAAATATTTGGGCCATTCGCGCCACTTTAATAACCTTAGTAGATCCTGGACTTTTCGGCTGACCCACCCCAAAAATAGATGGGCTTCACATATCTTCTTTTTCACTTTTGGCCTCCTCGTGAGTGAGTATGTACAAATACAAAAACTTGCATGGACTTGGTCCATAGTGGACAAATACTTCACCTAAAGTCACATCTTTAATAGTGGAATCACCCCATACTTCACCTCGAGTCACTCCCTACTTTACCTGAAGCCACCCCCTACTTTACCTGAAGCCAACCTTCTAATGGTGGAGCCACACCCTACTTCGCCTGCTCTCTAATAGTGGAGCACCCCTTACCTAATAGTGGAGTCACCCCCTACTTCATATGGAGCCACCCCTCTAATAGTATAGTCACCCCCTACCTAATAGTGGAGTCACCCCCTACCTAATAGTGGAGTCGCCTCCTACTTAACCTAGAGCCACCCCTCAAATTTACTTGGTCCACAGTGAACTAAGTCCACACAAGCCATGCTAAAATATAAGCTTCGTAAGTCCTTCTCAAACCGTCTCTGACACTCTCACTCCTGAATTTTTACAAGGGCGCAAAAACATTGAATAAGACTGTCCTACGGTAAGCCGGTTTGATTTTGTGAAAAACAATGGTGGCTTGTAGTTTTAGGTAAAAATCCACGATTATTCTACAAAAAAGGCACCACATTCCACTGTGAGACGGTCGTATACAAGACTTATTGCTTCAAGGGTGAGAATTAAGAAGTTTCTCAAATAGTTTATGAAATTATCCAGCTATTGCAATAATAATAATAATAATAATAATAATAATAATAATAATAATAATAATAATAATAATAATAATTATTATTATTATTATTATTATTATTATTATTATTATTATTATTATTATTATTATTATAAATTGAATTAAATGAAATGAAATGTATAAAATTGAGTATTTGAGTTGATCTGAAAACTAACTAGTAATTGTAGATAAAACTATCTATAATTATGGGTGTGTTCTTCTTTGAATTGAACTAATTACTGAGTAATAAAAAAGATTACAACCTATATACGAATATGTACTACGCATGGTGTTAGGTTCCGCCCTTCGATCACATCTTGTAATTTACAGTTTTCCTTTACTTTCCTTGCATTGTAACATGTCTCTAAGGCACTTCCTGCGTGTTGACCATTGGACATGTCTTTATGCTTTCTTGTTCTTTCCTAACATGTCTCTAAACCACTTCCTGCGTGTTGACCCGAGAGGCGGTATGCCGCCCAAGAGAATGAGTTACTGGCAATTGTACATTGCTTAAGGGTCTGGAGACACTACGTCCTGAGTTCGAAGTTCCTCGTCCGCACAGACAACACCGCGGCGAGCCACTTCCTAATTCAACCGAGACTCACCGGTCGACAAGCTCGGTGGCATGAATCTCTTGCAGAATTTGATGTGGAGTTCACATACAGACCTGGGGTCAACAACAAGGTCGCGGACGCTCTTAGTCGTCGGGCTGACCTCGCTGCCTTGAAGCAAATAGCTCACTTGTCGGGAAGTCATGTGGCAACTACAATTGGCGACCAGATCAAGCAACATGTGGGTCAAGATACGATGGCGAAGACCATCAAACAAATCATTGAAGAAGGAAAAACGCGACGATTCTGGATAGAAAATGACCTTATCTTCACAAAGGAACATAGGTTGTATGTTCCCAGGGCCGAGGGCCTTCGGAGAAAATTGCTGAGTAAATGTCATGACACCTTTTGGACAGGACATCCAGGATGGCAGCAAACCTTGAGCTTGTTGAAACAAGGGTATTTCTGGCCCCAGATGAAGGATGATGTAATGAGCTACACTCGGACGTGTCTCGTATGTCAACAAGACAAGCCAGATCGACTCAAGGCGGGCGGCTTGCTACACCCACTCGCAGTGCCGACTAGACCATGGGAGAGTGTCTCCATGGACTTCATCAACGGGTTACCAAAAGTCGGACCCTTGTCGGCGATTATGGTGATAGTGGATCTATTCTCTAAGTATGCCACTTTCATCCCGATGCCGAAAGCTACTAGGGCAGAAGAAACAGACGTCCTCTTCTTCAAATACATTGTCAAGTACTGGGGTCTGCCTAGAAGCATTGTTAGTGATCGAGACCCTCGATTCACATGTATCTTTTGGAGTGAACTCTTCAAATTGCTCGGGTCAGAGGTGAACATGTCTTCCGCATACCATCCTCAGACGGACGGACAGACAGAATGATTCAAACGGCTCCTCGAAGAATACCTTCGGCACTTCGTGAGTGCCAACCAGAGAGATTGGGCTAGACTACTAGATGTAGCCCGACTCTGCTTCAACTCTCAGAAGAGCTCCTCGTCCAACAAGAGTCCCTTCGAAGTTGTCATAGGACAACAACCTCTCTTACCACACACTGTGGATGATCCTTACAAGGGCCGGAGCAAGAAGACCTATGAGTTCACCAGAGAATGGAAGCAAAACACCGACATTGCTCGGAGTTACTTAGAAAAGGCTTCAAAACACATGAAGAAATGGGCCGATCAGAAGAGAAGGCCACTAGAGTTCGAAGTGGGAGACCTAGTGATGGTGAATATCCTCCCAGAGCAGATGAGATTCCTTACAGGAAGTGACGAGCGGTTGGTCCGCAAATATGAAGGCCCCATCCTTATCACCAAAAAGGTGGGAAATACGGCTTACAAAGTGGAACCCCCGACTTGGATGAAAGTACACCCTGTCTTTCATGTGAGTCATTTGAAGTCGTACCATCCAGATCCGGAAGACTCCGCCCGCAACAAGTCTAACCGGGCCAACATCCGCACCAAGCCGTCCCCGACACTTGATGACTGAATCACGTCGCCAAGGACGTCGACAACTTAGTGAGGGAGAATGTTAGGTTCCTCCCTTCACACCTTGTAATTTACAACTTTCCTTTACTTTTCCTGCATTGTAACATGTCTCTAAGGCGCTTCTTGCGTGTTGACCCTTGGACATGTCTTTATGCTTTCTAGTTCTTTTCTAACATGTCTCTAAGGCGCTTCTTGCGTGTTGACCCTTGGACATGTCTTTAAGCTTTCTAGTTCTTTTACTTTAGTAGTAGATGTTGAGTATGAAAGTTATGCACTCTTGATGTATACTCCTATCAGAATGAATAAAGCTCTAAGGACTCTTTATGGGGGAAGCAATCCTCCATATCGATGTATTGATGTCAATGCTTGTTGTTGTTAAACTGTATTGATTGTTTTCATCATCCAACCCCTCTCTCAAACTCCGTCCCTCCCTCACTCTCTTGTGTCCACGGACACCCCGAAGACGTTCCTTGTGTACGGCTGTCACTCTTGCCGCTAGGAGACAAGAGCGCGCCGCACGTTCCGCAACTTGAAAAGACGGACCGTGACACATGGCATGGGTAGGGGTGTAACTGAATGAAGCTAACTCGATGAGCCATTGACCTCAGCTCGGTCAAATCTAGGCTCGAGCCTGAGTCGTCTTGAATGCTTTCCGAGAGGTTCGGTCGGCTCGATTAGCTCGGTTGACTTGGTTTTTACCTATATTTGAATAAAATAATTAAATATTTATAAATATTCTTACATATATTTGAATAAAATAATTAAATATTTATAAATATTCCAACTTCGGGTTGGGTGTTATCGGTTTCGGGTCAATTCGTAGAACGGGTCTCGTCGGGTGTCGGGTTGGACCAGTCAAATCGGGTCGGTTTAGGATAATTACAATTGATACATTTTCGGGTGTTTGACGGGTCTAATGTCATATGAATCGGGTCGATTATCTCGGATCGGTCGAATTTTACCAGCTCTAAATCAACTTGAATAAACAACTGTAAATATATGTTGACATACAAGTGGACAATTTTGCCCAAAATGATGGATACTAAAACGGTTATATGAAACCCCAAAGCTCCTAGTCTATCACGTCATAATTAGTGCAAGTAGCCATTTTGGTGATCAAATTGCCCCTCCATTACCATGGGTGTGTAACATGATTGCTAGTTTACCTAAGAATACCACAATACACAAAGAATGACCATATTGTCCTTGTGAAATGTGAATGAATTTGCTTTATTGCTCCAAAGGACCAATCAGGACCAATTCCATTGGCCCATCAGCCATCACCATCGTTGGTTTTATCTTAGCTATTGATTTGATGATCAATGATGGAGAGTTCCACATACGTGTATCCACTTAACTTTAGCTTTGGAGTGTTGCCAGCCTGTTAGCCCCTTCAACCCCGTCAAAGGACTTTCAAATCCGAATCAAATCCTTTCTAATATATCTTCCCTAGTTCGCTTGACACCTCCCAAGCTTTTTTCTCCTGGGAACCAAAGGATAAGTTGATAAGCTCTACTATTTCTTCCACTCAATCACATAACTTTGATTTCCAAATCATACTCCTCTCTTTCTTTCAATCAAATTAAAGTTTAGTGTCCAATTCATATTTTACTCTTTGACTAGTTGAACTAATTAGGATTTAAATATGGTGATGTGTTAATATAACCACTTTTAGGATATTTTTTTAATTTTCAAGTAGTAATGGAACATAAATGCTTGTTAGGAAAATCTATTTGGTGGGCGTGGAAAGTTTCCAAGTTTATTCCATGCTATATTTCTTTATTGGTTTATCATCAACTTTGTCCTTTTTAGATTTTCGTATTTCAAAAGACGGTTTTTAATCACAATATATAACATTTCCGAAATTAGATAGTGTCAAATTCTGGTAATTTCCTAAAGTATCAAATAAAGTAAATTAAACAAGGGAAACAAATATACATGCCCTTTTCATGAACTTAAAGTAAACTAGCTATAACTGTTTGTTAACACCATTATTTTTTCATCATGGATGATGGATGCTATTTATGTACAGTATGCTGATGGAGTAAAAAACATTCATGGGCGTAATATGATAGGTTACTGTATGATGAGTTAGTGTTACTAGAATCATGTAAGGTGAGTCGTATTGTAATTCTCAAGCTAAGTAAATCAAGTGAACTACTCTATCACTAAAGATGAGTTAGACTGTGTAAAGCATTGATTCAAGTTGGTATTCGTTTCAATGTACGAGTACATTTTGTCAGAGAGATTGAGCTAAAAGCTTTTAACCGATAAATCGGTTATGATAGTTAACTTCTTTTTTAAAACTTTTAATTATCTTGAGATTCAAATTACCAAATCAGGAAGGTTGAGTTGAATGGAGGCAACCAAACATTTTAAATTCCTAATTGTAGTTACCAAATCAGGAAGGTTGAGTTGGATGGAAGTAAACCAGCATTTTCAAATTCCCAATATTCACATCACCTACCAAAATTTCTCCCACACAAAACACATCAAAAGATCCCATATCAAGCTTGCAAATAACTCCCTTAATAGTTTGTAGTTTTGTACTCCGTATCACCTAATCCCATGCCCAAAACATGTCCAAACTAGAAATCCTATATATAATAATAATAAGTTAATAACCAAGTATTCATATCAGATATCGTACAAAATGAACAGCTGTTCATACATCCCATTAATAATAATGCATTGTGCTTACCTAAATAATTGGTTGATACTTGAGAGCAATGTTCTCTTTTTGTATTGAAAGCCTAACCCTAAATCATAGATTAGTCGTGTGAAAGACAAACAAACAAACCAGGATGAGATGTTCACTACAAACAAGATTTGAACTTCGGGAATGAAACTCTCTTTTTCTTCCTGTCTATGTGTTAGAGATATGATATCGGAAAAATATATTTAATATATTTTTTTCATCTATTTAAGAAACAAGATATATATGATATTATATATTTAGGATATTATAATAGTGATCTAATGTATTTAGAAAACTAGTATATTTAGGATATATTAATTGTGCTTGGAGAATAAGTTATTGTACTCTATAAATATAGGGTCTCCCCAGTTCAATATTAAGCATCAATTTTATGAGTCTATTATATTTTAACATGGTATCAGAGCGGGTTTTATCCTGGCTTTATGTTACCCCTTATTGGCCCACGCGCGTGTGACTGGCCCATAGTAGGCTTTGATTGGTCCACACTTCAGCCCATGATGGGTCTTTGCGTGAGGTGGGGTGTTGAAGTGGGTTTATGTCCCACATGGAAAGATTAAAGGGTCTTGAGCATACATATAAGGAAGTGGGTTACTCCACCCATTGCCAATTGGTTGTGGGTTGGAACCTCACTTGTCTTGTATGTGTGTTCACTTGTTAAGGCCCAATTATTGAAATTTATCATGGTATCAGAGTGGGTTTTATCCTGCCTTTATGTTACCCCTTATTGGCCCACGCTCGTGTGACTGGCCCATAGTAGGCTTTGATTGGTCCACGCTTCAACCCATGACTGGTCTTTGCGTGAGGTGGGGTGTTAAAGTGGGTTTGTGTCCCACATAGAAAGATTAAAAGGGTCTTGAGCATACATATAAGGAAGTGGGTTACTCCACCCATTGCCAATTGGTTTTGGGTTGGAACCTCACTTGTCTTATATGTGCTCACTAGTTAAGGCCCAATTATTGAAATTTAACATGATATCAGAGCTTGATCGATCCTGAGAACCTAAACACAAAAGCTTCCGCTATGCTGGTGGCGGACTGTTGTCCGTCCGCCACCTGACAACCCCAAACATCCAAGACCAACCTACTTGATTTAAAGTTTTTTTTTTCTTTTCTCCTTTGATATGATGGCCTTCCACGTCACTATTGATGGATCTAAAGTGATCCAATATAACATTAATTAATGGTTATGATGAATGAAGACCCGCACGCAGTGGGCTTCAAAAGATGGCGGAGCTACTGCCCGTTTTTGCAGCAGTAGATGAAAAAAATGTGTTCATGTGATATACAAGATCACCAATGATAATGAAATTGATCGACGACCATGGATGACGCCGATTTGAAAGTATTGGAGGTAGCAACAAGAAGTTGACTTCTCCCAACTTGATGATATGTGAAGATTCGACGAACAGATTGAAGATTCACCAACTTGTGAAGACTCGATCGCGCAGATCGAGGACTCGCCGAAAACAAGGACACTACGTATTGTATTGTTCCAATCGTAGCGTTCGTAATGCCCTGTCGCTACGATTGCGGGAGGGTGTTAGAGATATGATATCGGGAAAATATTATGAGAATATATTTTCCCCATCTATTTAGGAAACAAGATATATATGATATTATATATTTAGGATATTATACTAGTGATTTAATGTATTTAGGAAACTAGTATATTTAGGATATATTAATTGTGTTTGGAGAATAAATTATTGTACTCTATAAATATAGGGTCTCGCCAGTTCAATATTAAGCATCAATTTTATGAGCCTATTATATTTTAACACCATGCCATAACGGAGACTTCGAGTGTGATTTTTTTTCACAGAACTGAATTGAATAGTAATATATGAGAAAATGAGTAGATCATTAAAATGAACTCCAGTACACTAAATCAATTACTCAACAAGTGGAAAATAACATGTCTCACGAGCAAGTACTACAAGTAAACATAGATTGAACATAACGAAAGAAGAACGTAAGCATCTTTGGTAGCAATGATCAGAATTTCTATTTAACTACGGAGGAAGAAGAAGGTTATCTACTTATCTCTATGTCCTTGACCCATGGATTCATAATTTATATCCATATATAGACTATAGTTCGGTAAATATATGCATCAACTGTTTAGAAAACAACATATCACCGGTCCTCTTCAAATGAATATTCATAGAAAAATCGATATATTGCTCCTTTGATCGAATCGAAAATTTCCCAAAATAATATCACGGTTTCAAATTTTCCCAAATTCATATACTACATCTTACTAATACTAATATATATTGGCTTCTAAGATCTATATTTTATACATTTGGATCTTAATTCTTACATCATAAGCACTAGAAAGCCCTGGAAATTAAAATCCCTATGCCTCCACCAATTTTTGATTTAATGGGAGGACATCACATCAACCAATAACCAGAAATATTTCCCCAAAATTAGAAATAGAAATTAAGAAAATAGAAATATTCCCCGATAATAAAAACAATGGTGGGAACATTTTTCCGGTTAATTATCCTACTAATTCATTAACTATCATAACCCATTTTTTCTTAGATCAACTACTACTACACTAACATTATCACTACTATGCCTCGCTAAAGCCAACTTTGTCAACAATATTGAGGCATCCGAACACGCCTTATCGGATCCATCAGCGTCCACAACGGCGTCGTTTCCCGGCGACCGTGGTGGCGATGATGGATTCTTTTCAGCCGCGTTCAAACACATCCGTGCGACAGACACGGCCGTCGCATTCGACACCACATCCCATAGCCCGTCACTCGCCAAGATCAGGCACTCATCTTCGGAGCTCCGATCTGTGATCGTCACTTCCGGGTCGGGTATGACGTATGGCTTCAGGTAGTTGTCACCGATGGCACGTGACATGGCAAGCATCCCGAGAACTCGGGCACCGTCCCAATATATAACCCGCCCACCGGCTTCTTCGATTCGGGCTACCTCATCGGGCCTATCGGGCTGCACATCACACAACATAGAACATCAATCAATATTCAATCGTATAAGTAAATCAACTTGCCAAAAATCTAGCGAAGCTTTAGTAATTACTCTATTAATATCATTTTATATACCTTGTGATCGGAGGAAAGAGGGATGGCGACGCCGTTACGGCAAAGAACGGCGCGTGAGTCACCGGAGTTAGACACAACGATCTTCTCCGGTGAAACGACGGCGACAACAGCGGTGGATCCAACGGCGTCGCACTGTGGTGTTTGAAGCTCACACCGGCACGACGATGTCGCCGCTGTGTCGCTCACTCTCTCTCCTGCTTCTCTGTCCATCCTTGTGAAGCTCTGAGTCATGGTGTTTTCCCACTCCCCTTCAATTACATCTTCTTTGCTCTCGATCTCTTCTTTGAGTATCTCGTGCATCCTTTCCTTGCACTTCTTCGCTACCTATAATAATTAAATCGAATCAATCAATTAATTAGTTTTTAGTGATGATTAGTCCTTCGAAGATATCGATCTCCGATTTTTGCGAAAAGTTAATAAGATCGGATTTGAGTTTGAGTTTGAGTTGAATTATTACATGAGAGCAACCGTGACCATCGAAAACGCCGTAGAAATGAAAATTGCTATTAATCTGATTATTATTCTTGTGCTCATCATCGTTGTCATCTTTTCGACAAAAGGAAGGATGAATCGAAACGGCATCTTCCATATCTCTTCTCCTTCCACACACTGACGTCATCCCGAACTTCGGCACATCTTCGATCTCCGTCGCCGCAGCTTCAACTACCGCCTCCTCCGCCGCAGCTTCAACTACCGCCTCCTCCACCGCAGCCACCGCTTCTACGACGGCGTTTTTAAGCGTCAGGAGAAAACTGTTGTCACGCGCCACCGAAGCTTCTTCAACCTTCTGACGCTTCTTAATCACGTTTATGTCAATATCGATGTCGGAAATGAACTTTAGCTGACGGATTTCCATCCTTCGACGCCTGGCGGTCCGAGTTACCGGCTCGACCGGGCTCGTCGGTTCGGTCTCGCCAACTTTAATTCCACAGCACATTCCCGACATTTAATTAATAATATAGAAGTATATAAAACAAATAAACCCGGTCCAAAAAAAATCAATGAATGACAGAGAGAAAGAAGGGGAATGATGAGAGAGAAAATGAAAATGAGTTGAAAGGATGAAGAGAAGAGTGGGAAGAGGTTGGGTGACTTTTAAAAGGGATGGGGTACTCAAAAGTGGGGCAGGGGGAAGAGGCTGGCCGTCACCGCAACGGGCAGGGGGGGAGGGGTGTGGGGTGACCCGTACAGTTGGAGTGACGTAGAGCTGTGAAGAGAGGAAAGGATGTGATCTTGACCGTTGGATTGGGGGCTTAGGAGAGAGAATATGAGAGAGATGAATGTATAATAAGAGAACCACGTGGAGATACCTTTTGACGGGTGGGGTTTTGGTGGGGAGAATTTGAGATGTACGTGGACCAATGAGAGATCACCACGATTAGCTAAACCGGCCTCCCTTTTCTGACACGCATGTGGTCCTTCCTAGTCTCACTCCCCTTCGCTTTTTTCTTCTGTTTTTCCTTCTTTTTTTTCTTTTTTTTTTCTTTTTGCAAGTATTTAGTGCACAATATCATCATGATCAAACTAATCATTGTTTGTTTTTAGGGTTCAATATAATTATTAAATAATAATAATAATAATAATAATAATTTTAAATTTAAAATCAATATGCTCCCTTCAAATAACAAATTAACTAAATGTTAAGGTCCAATAATACACCCACAAAGAAATTTATTTCAGTTACTTTATTATTGATATGACTTTTCTCAATCAACCAAATAATGTTATTGCTAGTATTTTTGGTATTTTATTCTGTAATGATGATTATACTACAAGATACTGATACTTAGATATTTATACAAAGTTGTTGTTTTTGGCCTTTTTGAGGTCATGCAAATACATACAATGTACAAAGTTGTTTGAATATTAGTGCTATCGAGTATGGAGCAAAAATATTTATACAACAAGGTACCGTATTTGTTTATCAACATGATTAGTGTACGTGGCATGATCGTACAATACGAGATCCTTTTTGGTGATTGGTCCTCGCCAATTTCATCCCCCACGCTCTTCATAAGCGGGTGACAATTGCAGATCAATATTTAGTTCTTTTTTTTTTTTTTTTTTTTTTATCACATATCAATATTTTTTTTTATTTTTTTGAGTAAATCAAAGATCAATATTTAGTTCTGAACAAAAGTCATCCTAGTCAACTACTCGTAGATTATTGCGTAGCAAAAAACTACTCGTAGATTACTAGAATTACATTTGTTGACTATCATTTTCATTTTTTGTTTCTCATCGACAAGAAAATATAACTAAATTAAATCCATTGTTCATTTTGAATTTAAGTTGAAAAGTTATTATAAGACAATTTACTTTGTATTTTTTTTTAAATAAACAACAACAATTACAATAAACAACACATTCTATTAATAAACGATCAAAATATATTCAGTCGCAGTTGATTATTGAAAGAATATGCTATATAATTCATTATAACAAATTTACCTCATATTGGCTAAAGTTTATTGAGAATGAAAATGAATAAACTCATATGTAAATATACAAGTGGGATATCAAAGTCTTTAACTTGTTTGTATAGGTTATATTGAAAGTTTTGCAATGTTACTAAAATAAGGTATATATTACTAATTATCACTTTTTAGAATTATTTGGTCATTCGTAATATATCAATATGGATGAAAAATTGTAATAACCAAAAAAAAAAAAAAGAAAAGAAAAGGGGGTTTGTGGCCGGTAAAGCCACATTGCACAAAGAAGGTGATAAGATCAAAAGCAAATAATTTGATTAAAAAGCAAGAGATTGATATCGGCCACAATTCTTTGCCTAGCAAATTTTTCTATAAATAGCATAGAACAATTGGTTCAGAAGAAGCAAGAATAAGAGAAATTGAAGTGGAAGTGGAGGCTGTGAATACTGGTGTAGTTTTGTCAAGGTTACATACGACTTACACACTAAGGTAAGTGGTTTCTCCAATTTAGCTTGTTTTTATGATAAAACTAATATTGCTAGACGTTTCCGAACCAGAAATACGATCTCATATCCGAATATTATTTATTATATACGTTTAGAAAATTGAATCAAGTATGATTAATATATATACATGATTATTGAACCTTGTTTTAGAAAATCGATTATTGAAAGAGAAAATAATATTTTTGATTGTTTTAAAGAGAATTTGTGAACATCGAATTGAACCATTATTTTGTGGGCTAGTTGTATTCTTGTACTATGTGTGATATCTGAACTTATGGGGACACCCATATCTGGTCCTTCCCAGGGATTAAACAGGAATTATCTGTGATATATGAACTTGTGGGGACACCCATATCTGGCCCTTCCCATGGATTAAATGAGAACTATTACTGATATCTGAACTTATGGAGACGTCCATATCTGGCCCTTCTCAGGGATTAAACGGGAATATTGAATTTGGATTCCTACGGGAATATCTGGCACACTAATGGACTTGAATTACTTCTGCCCACATCTTTTACTAAGATTGGAGATTTATTATTATTTTATTGTATTTAGATTAATTTTCTGTACTTTGAAACTTGCTTGATACGATTAGATTGGGTTAAATTACTTACTGGGTTGTTGAGCTCACCCTTTTATATTTATCATTTTTCAGGAACTTGAGAAGTCATTTCAACGTGGGGCACAGTGGGGTGTGAGATCATAGGACCCTGTTTTTGAAATAGAAGTTCAGTATTTAAATGCTTCCGCTTGGATACTAGTATTAAGTACTGGTCCTCGTACTAAGTGAAGGATTATTATTGTTAGCTTTGAAGTATTTTTGTGAACCCGAATTTTTGTATCTGTTTACTGGAAAGGCTTAGCCCGACTATAGAGGTGTCGTAGTTAGGTTGTCGTCTGTCATGCCTTCTACCCTACGTATGGGGCGTGACAAATTTTATGGTATCAGAGCAATATTAAAAAAAAAAAAAAAAAAACCTTAGTGAGAAATGGGTAGATCTAGATTGGGACGTGCATAAGATAATATATATACGACAACGAATTTAGAAGATGAGCTTTCTATTGAAAGCTTATGGAGCTAGTTACTTGTTTTGTTATGAGTACTTATGATTCGTGCATCAATAGTAATAAATTGAAACCTAGATGGTGAGCGTTATTGTTGTCATATGAAGAGATATATACAGACATAGTCTGCTCTCATGATGTACAACAATAACCTAATAGTTAAAAAAAAATTGAAAACTACCACGCACCCTTCTAGGCGTATTTAACGTCAACAACAAGTAGAAGAAAAAGTTTGGATATTTCCACAATTGCAAAGAAGGCCGAAAGACGAGAACAACAATACCTCTACAGAATCAACAATCGATCAAAAATACAAGCGAAAAATGCAGATTTAGCATTTTTGATCTCAACTAAAGGAAGAGAACTACTTCATCAGTTGGATATATTAGTCGGTACCAAAATGGAAAAATTAGAAATTACATCCTCATAAGAGAGAGAGTTCGAGAATTAATTTAATGTCGGATATACTCCTCTTATAAGCGCTAGCCTAATTAAGGGAAAATTTCTACCAGTTAAAGGAATCCTTAAATAAGGGATGCAATGGAAGAGCAGCTTACGAGATTAGGAACGACATCGAATGTTGGAGCACATCAACAAGAGAAATACGTACATAATTAGCAGTATAAGTATTAGCAGTAATTGCAGCATTAGCACTTGTCGTAGATGTTCCATAGCCAAGATCCAAAAAAAAAAAAAAAAAAAAAAAAAAAAAAAAATTGGAGAAAGGTGTTGAAGTTTTGGGACGAAGATGAAGAGGAAGAAGAAAGAGAATGGGGGAACAGAGATGCGCAATGAGTGGATAAGAAGCAATGATACGGCTAGCTCACCTTTTGATGAATAGTAGCTACTTGAGATTTTTGTAGCTAAAAAAAAAAAAAAAGGTCATGCAGTCATATTTACAATAGGGGATTGGGGGTCAAAATTTTGACAAGTGGAAACTAATTCTTCAAACTCGCCATGTTGGGCAGTGGAGGTACATCATAATCCCCAAAATAGTCAAATGGAACCTTTTGGCAAAGTTGGGCTGTACTTTTAGCACCTTCCAATTCATCTTGAGGACAAGTTCGAATAGTTACCTCCCAACCCGGAAAGTGCATAAGCTTTATGATTTCCCACAATTTTTCTACATTGTCATTTGAAGAAATATCCAAATCAACCAGGGATGATCTGATAAGTGGGATGTCCATCAATATCTCCAACTCTGTCACGTCCAACCTTCGAGCCAGCTGAAGACCCTTAAGAAAAAGGGATAAAACAAAAGTAGGCAAAGTTAGATCCGTTTTCTTTGAAGACAGTCCTGCCCTCCATTTATTTGTGGGATATCTTAAAGTCAAACCACCCATGACTTCTCCATCATCTCCAATGATGACCGCGATGGATAGAACATGAGGCATTATACCTTCTGTTGACCACATATCAGTAGAAAATGTGGATAATGACTTGGACAGTCTATCCACTAATAGAAATAAACCCTTTCGACCTATCGACCACACAATAACGGGAATTTCGTATAAGGAAGAGACACCCTCAACCTGGGGTACCCAAGAGAGAAAACCTAACACAGAATGCTTGCAAAAAAGCGTACCTCAATGAGAAAATAAACCCTACACTAGTAGAAATAAACTCTTCCCTTCGTTGCTCGTAATTGAGAAAATGAGGCAAAATCTGCTAAACGTGGCAATGGACACCTAAATGAACTCCGAAGTGGACCTTCTCCTGAAGGACTCCTTGAAGAAGTGATTTTCGGGAGACCATAAACCTCTAAGCTAAAAATATCTTCAGAATAATTGGTAACACCTAAGGAATAAGTTTTTCTCCACATAAGCAACATTGACGGAAGAGATCCTTTGCTTGATAAGAAACAATACTCATTAGCATTTATACGCTTAGCAATTGTTCCAGCATTATTTGGGTGGGAATTCGGAGGGATTACGAAAATGGAAGTTGGTAAGTGAATCTTCATTATAAACTAAGATGAATAAGAAAGTAATCTTCGAACACTCCACGAGCATCCCAGAACAACAACCTAACTAAAGAGATGTTCGCTTCAAAAGGTAAATTATTGAACCTACTGAAACTTGCTATGGGACTACCCCCTAATGGCGATAATTGTTGGTTAATGGTAACCGAGATTGAGTACGCCAAGCTTAAAGGAAAACGTAAAAGAAGAGACATGGAAGATATTGCACCCTCGAAAATAAATAAAAATAAGGAATGTTGAGGGTCATGCAATTGAAAAGTTTGGGAAAAGTTCTCTACCAAGACTGGAGTCACCAAAGGCGTAAGAGAAACAGTCTTTGGAAATGAATGATTGTTTGGATGAGAAACATGTGAGATAGAGGTGCCACTAATGTCTAGAGTTTTGTCCTCTAAAGACATGGAGGCAAGAATTATCTGACGTGTCCTCTTTTGTGTTTCTTGTAGAGATCCATGAGGCTCCTCAGGAAGAAATTGAAATTTTCTTACTGGACTGGTATGAGAAGATGAGGAAGGTAAGTTCAGATCCATGAGAATTATTAAGAAAAGGGCTTGACAAACAGATGGATTGTAGCTAGAGCTTGAGAAGCGTAATGTAGATACGTTGTAGATGAGAATGTGTTAAATCAAGTTAATAAACTACAGGTACTCAGCCAACACTAGGGCACTATGCTACCCGTCGGGTTCAACTACTCTACTTTTAAATTAATTAAGTGGGAAAGAAAGGGAGACAATTCAACTATGCGACTAGGATAAGAACAGTGAAATAAAAAGCAAAGCCAAAAATTAGGGGGAGACAGACGATTGTGGTGTCGAAAGATTAATTTCACCGGTCTAGAATGCTACACGCATACCTTTTTGGGGAGGAGCGTTTGAAAATGAAGGCATGCATCATTATTTGTAAACCAAGCTCCAAATCTTTCTAATAATTCAGGTCAGAGAAATTGTCCATCCAAAATCAAGACGCACATGGCATATCCAAACTTCAACTGGGAATCCATATTATTCTTCCTTATTTTCTCCAAACTCGAGCTTGATACATTAAACACATGCAATCTTGTATATAAAGAATGGATAACTTTAGTTTGGGCAAGTGCAAGTTACTGGACGAGAGTTGAAAGGGATGAGCAAGAAAATATTAACGATGACATGGTTGGAAACAACGCTTGAAGACAAATCATGTGCCACCCAATGACTACATTAGACAAGATCGGAAACTTTCCTTCTTCGTTGGCAGGTAAGTTTAATTTTCGTTAAAGTAATGAAAAACCGCTCTTAGTTGATGAATGTTTTTACCCTATCTCAAGGTTCGTAATAGTAAATTGTGAGGCATGCAAGATAAATTTTGAATAGGTTGGGCAAGATACAATTCGAAGATGATCTGGCTAAACTCGCGATTTTGCCTTTTATCGAATTAATTATAATCTTTGATGGACTACTTTCTTGGTAAATCCTATTTTTGTAACATTTGGAAGGATGCCAAGATCAGGTTGAGCTTCGAGGACGAAACTCTTTTGAAGGAGTTGAGCTTCGAGGACGAAACTCTTTTGAAGGAAGGGTGGATGTAATAACCAAAAAAAAAGGAAAAAAAAAGAAAAGGGGGGTTTGTGGCCGGCAAAGCCACATTGCACAAAGAAGGTGATAAGATCAAAAGCAAATAATTTGATTAAAAAGCAAGAGATTGATGTCGGCCACAATTCTTTATCTAGCAAATTTTTCTATAAATAGCATACAACAATTGGTTCAGAAAAAGCAAGAAGAAGAGAAATTAAAGTGGAGGCTGTGAATACTGGTGTAGTTTTGTCAAGGTTACATACGACTTACACACTAAGGTAAGTGATTTCTCCCAATTTAGCTTGTTTTTATGATAAAACTAATATTGCTAGTAGACGTTTCCGAACCAGAATTACGATATCATATCCGAATATTATTTATTATATACGTTTAGAAAATTGGATCAAGCATGATTAGTATATATACATGACTATTGAACCTTGTTTTAGAAAATCGATTATTGAAAGAGAAAATAATGTTTTTGATTATTTTAAAGAGAATTTGTCAACATCGAATTGAACAATTATTTTGTGGGCTAGTTGTATTCTTGTACTATGTGTGATATTTGAACTTATGGAGACACCCATATCTGGTCCTTCCCAGAGATTAAACGGGAATTATCTGTGATATCTGAACTTATGGGGACACCCATATCTGGCCCTTCCCAGGGATTAAATGGGAACTATCAATGATATCTGAACTTATGGAGACGTCCATATCTGGCCCTTCTCAGGGATTAAACGGGCATATTGAATTTGGATTCCTACGAGAATATCTGGCACACTAATGGACTTGAATTTCTTCTGCCCACATCTTTTACTAAGATTGGAGATTTATTATTATTTTATTGTATTTAGATTAATTTCCTGTACTTTGAAACTTGCTTGATCCAGTTAGATTGGGTTAAATTAATTACTGGGCTGTTGAGCTCACCCTTTTATATTTATCATTTTTCAGGAACTTGAGAAGTCATTTCAATGTGGGGCACTGGGGTGTGAGATCATAGGGACCCTGTTTTCGAAATAGTTCAGTATTTAAATGCTTCCGCTTGGATACTAGTATTAAGTACTGGTCCTCGTACTAAGTAAAGGATTATTATTGTTAGCTTTGAAGTTCTTTTGTGAACCCGGATTTTTGTATCTGTTTACTGAAAAGGCTTAACCCGACTATAGAGGTGCCGTAGTTAGGTTGCCGTCTGTCATGCCTTCTACCCTACGTATGGGGCTTGACAAAAATACTAAAGTTATGTCTGACAAAATAAGTGTAAATATGGGTAGTTATTCAGTTTTTAATTTCTCTAGGTACCTTTCACAAAATTAGTTTTTGGCCACCAATAAAAGTTAATCCCTCCCCCCCCCCACCCAAGCTTGTCTATCCAAAAAAAAATATATTTGTAGAATTTTAACTAAAGATTAAATTAAAACTCCTTCAAAAGCTCTCTACTCCTTCAAAAGCTCTCTGTTTAACATTACATATGACTATTGGAGATCATATACATCACAATGATTGTATTAACACCAATAAATTTGAGGCAAATTATTTGGGGTTGATGTTTTTCTTCATGTAGCATTGTTTTTGTCTTTTTTTAATGATTTGGAACTGAAAATGGAAAAGATAGATCAGGAGAACAGGAGAATGCAAAATCTAACCAAATTAATATGTATTTAACAATAATCTATATTTTGTTTTAATTTTTGGAGTTTTACTTTCATTGAATTATTATACTGGTCCCTTTTTGTAAAAACCATGTCCTTTGACATCATATGCATGGTTAGTTTCTATAATAGGAAATCATGTGAAAGGCAAGCCATATATATATATATATATATATATATATATATATATATATATATATATATATATATATATATATATATATAATGATTGAAATTTGAAATTTCAAACACTAGAATAACTTAGGTAGCATTTGGATGACTTTTCTGTTATTTTGAAATTATTAAGTAATTTGAATTTGTAAAGAGTAACATAGAATGCCATTTGGCCAGCTATCATCATTTACATATTCAACTTTGTGAATGTAGTTGCCTTTTTACTCTGATTTGTGCTTATCCATACAATGTTGTTCGAAATTAAGAATCAGAGTTTATTTGAGAAAGTCATAACTCTATACTGAGCTCTCAAACAACTTACCAACACTCCACGAATTAGAATTTACAGTAAATAGTAGAAGAAACTTTAAAATGATGTATGTAATTTTTTCAATAAATTCAACTAAATTGAACTAAGCTCAATAACAATATTTAAGACGATAAATATAATTATAATTCAAACATATGTGGATAATAAGGCCTCAAAAAGTGGAAACTCGGGTATAATTCTTTCAATGTTGGTGATTTTGTTTAAGGGAGTGACTGAGACGCGCCAAAAAGGAGGCGTGGGGTATGAAGAATACTGGACACGTAGTAAACATTACGGATTTTGCAGATATAAAATAATGCAACCAAGTCCCAGCTGTTGCTTTGGTAGGAAAAGGATTATGTGGGTTTCTCTCTCTGGTGATTCAGACACGTGTGGGACCACATGTCAACGTCGATTGACGAACCCTTTTCAGCTCAGAATATCTCCTTTTTGTGAGAGAGTGTTCGTTGCCCTGCTTCAATCGACACGTGTCCTTCTATTGACGTGGCTCTGAAGCCGCATCTGCCTCTCGTTCAACCCCCCCTTTCCTTTACCGGCTCGTTCAACCCCCCCTTTCCTTTACCGGCTCTGCCCCCACATAACTCTTGTGCAGTGTTACTGTTACATGCAAAATACGTACTAATGCCTCCGTTCCAAGTTTTTTATTACACTAGTTATATTCCCGAGCGATACACGGTTTATGTGTATAACAACTAATACATTTTTATTTGTACAAACTTGCAACAAATTGTTTGCCTGCCGCCTGTGTCACATCTTGCTACTCCATTCCTAATCTATAGACCTCCCATTTTCTATACTCAAATCTTTGTTGTTTTCGGTGTTTAATTCTAGTTGCATGGCCCGTGTAATGTCTGAACTTTTTACCATACTATAGTAATTTATAGTCTATAATTACATGAAACAATCAGTTTTTTTAATATTTAAGTATTATCATATCATTATTCCTCTATAAATAAGGACACAAATTCGTAAATGATCATGAATCTACCAAGATTATAAATAAAATTGTTATACTTTATGTATCTATTCTCCATCATACCGTCCAAATCCGTTGCATGCATTAGTAATAAATGTACAACTAAGGTGGTTAACATACATTGAATCAAAAGTCAAACTTGAACCAAAATGTGAATGTAATAAATTAGAGTATGACATCATTTACATGTGGCATATGATAGTGATGTAGAAGCCTATGTGGATGCACATGTGTCATTATAGCAATTGTGCACATCCACTTATATATTTACATTCCAGTGCGATGCACGGTTTCTGTGTTAATATTAAATAAATAATATTTATTGGTATAAATTTTCAAGATATTTTTGGCATATGTCAAAAATACTACTATGACCTCTCGACCCCTTTATATGCTACAAACCTACAACATACACCAATTTTAGGACAAAATACCAAAAATGAGCTCATTCATTGTTTTTTTTATTAGTGTAGATATCTCATGCATTGTTAATCATGATATAAACCTGGTTTACATAGCTAAACTTGTTTATTCTTTTTGTTGTAATTAGCTCCTATATCCCGTGTACAATAATATATTCTAAAAGAACATCACCACTACTACCATACTACTACTATTTAATTTTGCTGCAATTTACGGTTGTATCCAATCCCAAAAAAAATTCTAAATATCAATTGGATGTATTGAAATTATATTTACTTAATTAGTTAACAACCATGTATACCAGTCGTTGAAAGCTAATACATTCTCGTGCGTTGCACAATTATTAACATAAATACAGTTGTGCTCATATAATAAATAGTAGTAATATAAGATACATGCGTATTAAGTATTTGATGACATGTCAATATTTTGCATAGTCCAATATTCAATATGTTTGGATTAGTTTTAAATGGTTAAAGTTTAAGTTCAAAAAGTCAATTAAATTCAGTTCAATTCATTTCATTCAGTTTAATTTTTTTTCCACTTGAAAAGAAGATAGCCTAATTTATAATCGTTATGTAAACCTTGTTTTTATAGGTACATCCTATTTTGTGTTTAAACAAATCAAATTTTGTAGATTTCGCAATGGAGATAAATCTTTTATCAAGATATTCCTAGATGTATAACCCTTGCATTGCAATAACCAGTTATATATGGAATAGATAAAAATGTAAAGCAAATGTCGTTTGCCATATCTAAATAATTTAAAGCGTGTAAAAAAAAATTAAACAAATTGACTATGCATATTGAACAATTCATATGCGTCGCAAGGCTTCTTGAAAGTTGTAACATTTTGCTAATATTCTATTAACCATACACACATAGGCTATGTTGGATTCAAATTAATTTAACTTAAATTAAGTTTAACTCAGTTCAGTGTCATTAAGTTCAGTTTAGTTTAGATTATTAGAGTGCATTTGTTACTTGTTAGAGCTTACACACATAGTTCAGTTCAGGTGCCAAAACAGTGATTTCAAATTCAGTTAAATGATGTTCAGTTCAGTGGTAGTGAGTTCAGAAACATACTTTATGTCTCACATATGAAGTTGTATTCAATTAAGTCCAGTTTTATCCAGTTCAGTTCAGTAGTGTCCAGTTTAGTGATCGATGTTGAATTCAGTTCAGTTTTGGTAAGTTCACCTCTAACAAATGCACCCTTAGTGATGTTGAACTCAGTTCAATTCAGCTCTAACAAACGCACCCTTACTATAATAATTATATAATCATAATAATTGTAATAGTTATAATTATAATGATTATAATAATTATGTTCAATTCAGTTCAGTAGTTCAGTTCAATTCAGTTACGTGAAATTGAGTTGAATCAAACGGAGTCTAACTCTGTTAGAATAAGTTCTAAATGCTATTTATAATTTGCTCAATAAAATAAACCTCTAATAAGGAGAAAAAGTAAATTTTGCAAAGTCAATCCCGGCCAAATGTGAAAATGAAATCCAAAGGATCGCTAAACTTTATTAGTACAAATAATCTGGAGTTAAGTTATGCATGCATCGTTTCTCACTTACTTTAATCTAATTAAGATGGTTGAATACAATGAACTTCAAAGGGAAGTTAAAAAAAAAGTGAATATCGTTAATGCAAAGGGGAAGTGAATGGTGTGGGGAAGATATTGCACCGTAATTCATCTGACCCGAGTCCCACATGCATGCATTAATGCCTTCTACAAATATAAAAGGTGATGTGTCAAAACTTGCTTGTGATGGTGATGTGTCACATAAACAAAGGGCCAATGTCTACATGGCATGCTGATTTGTCAATCAAGCAATGTGCACAATTCACTTATATAGAGAGAGAGAGAGAGAGATTGTATTTTTTATGATCTACAAGATACTACTTTGACCATGAATATTTATGTTCTCATACTTATAGAACTTATAATAAGAGGATATTTTGAAACTACTATTTAAAATGAATTTAGCAATACTATTTTTACATTGTAACACTTTATAACTTTTCACAAATAAGTGGTAAAAGTTTACAAACTTTAATCGTAAAAAGTCCAATGTAAAGATAAACTTGGGACATAGAGAGTATTCTATAATTCATTTATCCTCCATACAATACAAATATACAATGCTGAATTGCTGATCTTGGAGAGGGGTTGTGTTTTTCCCAACTTGGATTGGTGTTCTTCTCTATTTTTTTTATTGGTTGGATAATTTACTAATTTAGTAAGGTTCTGCCACCGATTTGGTAATAATCTGTTATTGATTTTGTGAATACGGATGTGTCATTTTCCACTGATTATTACTGATTCAGTAAGTTTTACAATTGATTCCCACTAATTAGATAAGGTCTTGTCACTGATTTTCACTGATTGTATAATGTCTATTGTCCAATAAGTGAAAAAGAACACACCCTTACTAAATAATTAGTGCAATTCAATTCAGACAATTTATTAGAGTTCAGTTTTGTGATTTGATTTAATCTATTCTTTCTCTCACAAATTACTGTTCTCAGTTAAGTGAGAAAAAACACACCCTTAACTACAACTTTTAATTTAAGTTCAGCTGTATTTTTTTTCCATCAAACTAGATTGAAGTCGATTATTGCATTATTAAATAGGTGCTCGTATGCTCAACTCGTTTTTTATGAATGAGTTTTAATCAAGTATGTTCATAAAACAATTACGAGTACACTGGTTCGTTTACTACTCTTTTTTTAGTGAAAGATTAACTAGCGATCATCAATCTTCCATTAATAGCTTCAAATCAGAAATCAAGACAACTTCAACGTTTCCTGAATAGAACATATCCCAAAAACGACTCCCTTATAGGTGCTAGCTTTTTGGTCAAAATAAATCTTCCTAATTTATTTGACACCGTCCAGTATGCCATATTCACCATGCACTTCCTTTCTGGCTCTCCCACCCTAAAAAAAATTCGCAATTGGCGCTGACTAGTGTTTGGGGAGTTAATTAAATTAATCATCAAGTTGGTTTAATTGTCCACCTTTCGTTCTTGATTTGGGGTGCTAATGTAAGAGTTAGGTTGAATGTATGATTTGATTAGTGTTAGGAATGAGATGATCCAATCTAATTCTGCCACTTTAACAACACAACCTCTAATATCGGACGATGTAGAGTTAAAATAAAATAGAGTAAAATATCTGAAGAATAAAATAGAGTAAAGACAGATTCTCTCTCTAAGTCTGTATACGTGTCTTCTGTAGGGCAGGCAACCCACATTCTTAATACTTGGACAAATAATCGTATTGATTCCCCAATTATTCAAGTATTGTCTATTGCCACGTCCACAATTTCTATATTTTCTGGGATTGATTTGAGATTCTTTTGGGTTTTGAAAGTGTGATTGAATAGATGATGATGCTCCGTCTTTCTATTTATTCCTTGTTTTAATTTGAAAAGAATCACATCACGACGATGGGCGCACAAAAATAGCATTTTGATACATACTCTGTCCCACAGAATAATTAAGGATTTGCTTTTTAAGGTCAAAATTTAAAATTTTGATGGTTAATTTGTGAAAAATTATTACAATGTAATAACACTTTTATTAATTTATTTAATAATAAATTTGAAATTAATATTTCTATCATTTCTTTGTTTAGATATTTCAGCAAGTCTTGTGTGAGACCAACTCACAGAAAATGAGGTATCTGTTTAAAAATATAGGGCTTACTTTTGGTGAAAAGTGACCCTTGTTTCACTGAAAAGAGATACTCGTCTCACCAAAAATTACGAAAAGACCGTATTATAGAAGTTTTTGTGTAGATATTTATAGTTAAAACCAGATTTTCAAAACCGTAAAATTTTTAGAATAAATGACAAGATTTTAGTGGGACAGAAAGAGCACTAGTACATAACATGACTAATCATAATAATGTAAATATGAGCTAATTTTACGCATGCGACTTGCGAGTTTTCAAAACAACTTTGTGCAAGTGGGTCACAAACTCATCACAGTATGGATTGGGAGGGCTATATTACCATGCTCTCCAAGTTTCCATGCATACACGCGAGAATTCAAGGAATGAAATTTAGTATTCCTTTTATCCATAGTTTTTCTTTTTACTTATCATATGGAAATTTTTTATATTGCTCTTTTCACAGCCCAAGTTTTTTTTTTTTTTTTTTTTTTTTTTTTGAGGGGCAAACAAAGCAGTTATATTGCATAAATGTCCATGGAAACATACGGGGAGATAACCCCCGGCATATAACCAGACCAAACTTGCTCTACTCCTACTGGAATTACCCGAGCCAAGTGATGGGCTACAACATTCCCATCTCGCTTAACATGGCTCCAACTACAGGACTCAAAAAACTTGCTAGACACTAACATATCTTCTAAGATTAAATCAAAATCATCAAAAGCAATAAGGCCTCTACGGAGGCGGGAAACAAGAGTCAGACTATCTGATTCCAAAGTGATATTAAGCAATTCCATTCGCCGAGCAATACGAAGCCCAAAAGCTCCAGCCATCCCTTCAGCTAGCAATGGAGTCCACCGCGCTCGATATACCCTGACAGCAGCAAAGAGCACTTGTCCTTTATAGTCACGGCCCACCGCCGATACTGCAACAGACCCCTCCTCGGAGATGTGTGCGTCAACATTCAACTTCACGTAACCCAATTCAGGCGCTACCCAGACCTTTCCACCTGTAGGAACAGAGCTTCTCACCTGTATTTTCCGACTTTGTGAAAATCTCTCGAAGTCGTAGCCCACCTCGTGGCTCTTTCGAGCACCAACTTGACTGGTATCAACTTCTCCTCAAAGACCCATAGGTTTCTTGCAAACCAAATCTGCCACGCAATAATCGAGGCTAACTGAAAATGATCACTACTAAGCTCCTCGTTCCACCGCCCGACCAGTTCTGCCAATGACTCACTTCCTTCAGTATAGGCAACCTCCGCACAGGGACTGGCTTTCCAAATTTGCTGTGCAAAATCGCAGTTAAAGAGCATGTGGAAGGTCGTTTCGGGTTCGAGGCGACAAAGAGGGCACACGCTATCCTCTGTGAGATGCCTGTAGTGGAGCAGCGCTTTTGTTGGCAAGATGCTTGAAGACGCTTTCCATAGAAAATGTCTGACCTTGGGTGGGATATTGCCTTCCCAAACCGCAGGACAACAAAGATCAACCTCATCAAAATTCACATACCAACCCAGCATATAGCCTGATTTGACCGAGTAGCATCCATCTCGGGAGTAAGCCCATCGAAGCACATCTTTGGGTCTCCGATCACTGAGAGGCAGAGCCAAGATTGTCTCGGCATCACGATCGTTCATACGTTCTCTAATAACTCTTTCCTCCCACCAACCAGTTTCCTCATTGATTAGAGAAGCCACCAGCGTTGACTCCTCCCCCGCGTGCATCGGGGTTGTGACCATCCTTCCTTCGCAATCAACAACCTAAGGATCGCCCCATATGCGAATACTCCGACCATACCCAACACGCCACAATAGCCCATCGAGTAGTAAAGATTTTGAACTCCAAACGCTCCGCCATACAAAGCTTGGCATTGGACCAAGCGAAGCTTCCAACACGGAGCTGCGAGGAAAATATTTCGCTTTAAAACCTGGCCACATAGTGAGCTTTCGTTGTGAAGCAATCTCCAAACCTGTTTGGCGAGAAGTGCCACATTAAAAGTGTTTAAATCCCTAAAACCCATGCCACCAGTACACTTGGGTTTACATGGGGAGCTCCATTTCTTCCAGTGGATGCGCCTTTTATCTCCATTTTGACCCCACCAAAACTTAGCCATGAGAGAATTGATGTTGTCTAGCAGCGAAGATGGGATTTTGATATTCCCATTATATAGGTTGGTATAGCTTTAATAACAGCTTTAAGGAGAATTTCCTTCCTCGTTGTCGAAAGAAGTTTTTTCTTCCAGCCTTGTAGCTTCTTCCACACCCTATCTTTCAAGGTCGCAAAAATAGCCTTCTTAGACCTCCCGATGACCTTGGGAAGCCCTAGATAGGGCTCATGTTTGTCAACCATTCGCATACCAAATATGTGTCGTAGTTCCTCGTTACAACCTACAGTGACCTGATGCACAAGTATTTGTGCATGTTTTTAGGGTATATTTGCATTGGTTTTAGATAATTTGTAGGATGTTACTTGCATTTAGTGTAGTGATTTTACCCCATATTTTCTAGATTATGCTTTTCTTTGTTTTGTGTGCTTTTGCATGGTTTTATAGGTATTTTGGGCTTCCTAGACAGCGATTCAGTATTTTGGTCATAACTTCATCATATGTGGTCCAAATCAAGCTATTCAAAGTGCTACGGAAAGCTAACAAATAGGGATACAACTTTCATGTTTTACGTTTTCGCAAATTCAGAGAGAAATGCTGTCAAATATGCATTTGAAGATGAAAAACGGCCCAACCAGGAAAAAAAGGGTCATCCGGTGAACTGAAGAGCTGTCGCCCGCCCAAAAAAACGCCCCTCTTCAGAAAAACGGCCACCCCGTTTTCTGGAGGGGGGAGTTTCTCTGGGGCTTTTTGGTCCCGAGCTCCTCCGCCTATAAGTAGCCTCTTTTCTTATTTTTCGGCGGATCTCATTTTTAGCCGTAATTTACTTAGGGTTCTTCATAGTTCTCTCAAATAGTGAGCTTAGTATTCTTAGGAAGTGATAAACTTTGGTAATTTAGTGTTAATCAACTTTTTAATCCTTAACATTTTGGTTGTAAGTTTTCTCTCTCCTCTCTCGCTTCTATCAATATTGCAAGTTTGAAGCTTTGTTCTTGAATGTTAATGGGTATTGTTATTATGAAGTTTATTTTGCTTAATCCTATGATTAGTGAGTATTTTAATTAGTTCTAGGATTAGGTAGCCCTAATCCATGCTCTTGATTGTTGGTTAGCCCCTTCCCCAAGTTTAATTCCAAATTTCTATCAATGTTAAGCATGTTCTCACCAAGTGTTTGATAAATTGCTTGATCCACATTTTATCTTATTTGTACCTATTGTTAAGCATGGAAATGTGTTTGATGATAGTGGTTGTTTGATTATTGATGCTTGAGAGTTAATACCACGAAAGTGGATTACTTCTCTTGTGACCATTTAATTAGCTTAGTTTAATATAACCCATGCCTAATTAGGCTCCTAGAAATAGGTCTATTGGTTTGTGTTTGGGTAAAAATCACTCCCCTTCGAAAGAAGGTGTTTGTGATACCTTTGCTAATTGTCAAGTGGTTTGTTAATAAGCTTGCGGGTTGTTTGGGGTTAATCAATGACAAATAAGCATGATTAGTGATGATTCCTATCCTAGAATTGCCTTTATTATTGTTTCACACCTTTATTAAGTTTTAATTAATTAGTTTGTTTAGGTTAATCAATCCAATCAATTCAACTAATCGGTCTAGATAGTCGATAATTTAGGGATATTTAGTACTCTATCAACAAGTCTCCGTGGTACGAACTTGAATATTACTTCGACATACACCGTGCACTTGCGGTTGTGTCAAGTTTTTGGCGCCGTTGCCGGGGACTCGGCGATAGATATTAGAAATCCTTGAATTTAGCTAGATTAGACCATTTTATTTTTTCTCTTTTTCGTCACTTGGTTTAAGTTACTATGGCATATAACAACAGTGAGATGGGAACTTTATGGCCTCGAGAGGGTTATGGTGATTATCATTCGAATTCATATGCTTATGATCATGGTGACTATAACCATTATTATGGCTATTTGAATGCGAATGAATGTGATGTGTCTAATTCTTATTATGATTGTTACGGATATGTTGGTCATGAGTCTAATGAATATCACTCCAATCATGAACACGCTTATCATGTCAACACACTCTACCAAGATAATCAATGCGACACTCGCTTTAATGATTATGGTCTTGGTAGGTGGAATTATCCTAACCTTTATGGAGAAGAGCAACCTCCCCAACCTACTCCACCCAAGTCAAATTTGGAAAATCTTTTGGAGGAATTCGTTGTGAATGCACAAAAGAATACCGAGGAGTTACAAAATATGAATGTGGAGTTGGGAGAATTCATAAAAACAATGAGCTCTAAAGTTGATACACATCCCATCCATGTTGAAATGCCCGAGCCTCAAGTGGTTCAAGTGGCTAGTGTATCATCATTTGAGGGTTGTGTTGAGGAAGGGGTCATTGATCAGTTAATTTATAACACGTTCTATGACCTTGAATATCCCGATTCATTGTCAAACGAGTATATTGATATGAACCCCCCTCCAATTCCAAGTCTTTTCATTGATTCCTCTCCCCTAAAATCTCTTGAATATGCTTTTGTGAAACTCGATGACGTTATTGTGATCTATAACTCCTATACTCGTCGGGTTGATGATCATATCATGAGTTACAAGCCAAAAAGGAGTTATGGGGATGATTTTAAGTTGAGTCAATGGGAATGTTCTTCTTTTCATTCCTTTGGCTTTTCGAGGGATTTTAACAAGTTGAGAAAATCATTGATTGCTCATTATATTGTGATGATAATGGCTTCTCACTTGTTCCTTGATGAGATGTGCTCGAGTTCTTTTGACAAATTGCTACGAGCCTTGGTATGCTATGATGATTGTTCGAAGTAAAGGACAAATGACAAAGGAGACATTGTCATCACCGGATCAACAATGACTTAATGCACACTCTCAAGTCTCCCCATCACTGAGCATTTTGAAGAGTCAATCACTTTGTGAGTATCACATACCTCCCCTCCTTTCTCTTTACTTGTTTACATTGAGGACAATGTCATGTTTAAGAATGGGGGAGAGTATTGATGACATGTGGTGGTTTGTGGCTAGCTTTTGTTGGATGTGTGAAGGTGAATTGATGAATGGTGATGGTGTTGATGTGTTGTGGATGTGGTGATTACTCTTGTTGATTTTACTTATTTTTTATTTTTTATTTTTATTTTTTATTATTTTTTTGCATATAGGAGCATGCTAGGTTGCATTTTAAATTTTAACCCATTTTCTTGCATGACTTTGTAGAAATTATCATTTAGATTGCATTGAGCATGCTTAGGCTTGCATATCATCTAGGTTGCATTTCAAATGAAAATCCAAAAACAATGAAAATATGGAAAAATCCCAATAAAATGAAAAAATCGAAAAATACCAAAAACAGAGAGAGATGATCCCTTTATCATAACTCGTGATGCCATTGGTCGGCATTTAACTTTGGTAGAGAGAGCTTGAGGCCTTTCGAGGCACAATATCAAGAGTTTGACATTACTTCTTGTTCGACTTTTGTTCTCTTGGCCCTTTGTATGTAAACATTCCTCAATCACTTGATAATCTCACTTAATTCGTGAAGCAATCGGTATGATTGACAAATGAATCCGGTGAGGTCTCGAGCCATAAAAACTGACACGTATATCTCGGTTCCTTGTCTTTCATGAGTGTTTTGATTCACATCGGTTGGTAGTCTTCTAGAACTTGCCTTGACTCTTGATTGAAATTGCACTCGATACCCATTTTGCATTGATAGGATAAAGGCATTCATTTGAGCATGATTTTGAACTACATTGAGCTAAATGGCCTCCCACTTTACATGTTTTTCCCCTTTGATACCCCTTTTGAGCTTTTAGCCCTTTATTTTGATAACCGCGTTACAAGCCAATTCCTAAATGTTTCTCCCTTCCCGAGCCTTGGCTAGTGGAGTTTGGTAGTTGATTTGGAGTTATGAATAAGCAAGAGGGGGGTTTGATAGTGGAAAATGAGTAACTTGGTTGATCATTAGTTTCATAATTTGGTAGTTTGAAAGTTGGTTCAATTGTTAATCTTTAAAAAAAAATGATGAAAAAAAAAATGGAAGACAAATGGTGAAAAAAGGGTCGAATAAGTGCCCTCGGATCTCCTTTCCAAAGCATACAAAGGCCTCCCGACCTTCCGACACTACTAACTGCAAAAGCATTATCAAAACCCAAAGAACGTTTTTTTGCTTCCATGTCCTTGCTATCCAACATCGTTTCGGACAAAAAAACGATGTCTGGGCTCAGTAACTCGCTCCACCTCCGGAGCGCTTGAACTGTCCAAGGACCACCACACCCTTGGCAGTTCCAACATAATATTTTCATGGCTCTTGGCGGGACTGGGTCGCGCCAGTCTCTGCCTCGTCACAAGAATTGGTAATGGTGGCAACAGTTGCTTCGTAGCAAAACTTTTTGCCTCCAGCCTCCCTCTCCTCGTTAACATCCTTCATCACTTCGTCAAACTCTGTACCCTTCTTCCTCTTCTGCTCGAGAACTGTAGTTGGAGTTTTCTCCAAACCCAACTTCTCTCTAGTACTAGTCCTCCTCCACGTTCTCCCCTTGTTTAACTCCTGGGAACCCGAGCTCTTCTCCTTCGCTGGGGTTGTGTCGCCATGGTTCTCACTGATGGGAGGGACCTGCTGACCCTGACCATGAGAGAAGCTCAAGTCCAGCGTCTTGGTCATGATAGTCTCCACCTCCGAGCATGCTACAGTCGTGGCCCCAACACTCTTGTCTTCTTGGGACCCCTCCAGTACAAGCTCTCTTGGTTCTTGTTCTTTCTCCTTGTCCTTCAACCCACCTTCAACCTCATCACAAAATAAAGCCCTTCTAGCTGGGCAAGGAGGAGCAACCTTCTTTGCCCCAGCATCTCCATAATGAACATTACACTTCAGACGAGAGAAGCACATCTTCTCCACCTTTGCTTTCTCCCTTGCTCGTTCCTCCTCGTTCAATCTCACAGGTTTCGTTGGCGAGGCTCGCAGCCAAGGACCATACTGAAAGATTACTTTATCATCTTGCTCTTCAATCTTCACAACACAGTCCCTTTCTATATGCCCCAAGCAGCTACAGTAGTAGCAGAAGTTTGGTAGACGTTCGTATTTGAAGTCCACCCATTTAGACTGTCCCTTGTTAACTGCCACACGAGTACCACGTCTTAGGGCCTTATTGACATTGACCAGCGCCTTAAAACGTAAGCTTTTCTCCTAGCCAAGCGGATCAGATGAATCCATCTCCAAAAACCCCCCATGCCATCACAATTTCACGAGCCAAGAACTCGCCTCGCTCACCAACACGTTTCTTGAAAGGCACGTCATAAACTCTAACCCAGAGGGGTGTCGTATCAAAGCACACCTCAGAAGGCTGCTTGTCCCCTCTAACCTCCCTTAACAATAGCAAGTGGTTATCGAAGGTCCAGGGCGAACTCTCCAAAACCCTAAGCTTATCGTGCTTGTTGTAGAATTGGAACAAGTAGAGGTTTACATCAAGAACACGGATGGAAACCCCTTCCATTAATCTCCAAATTGAACTAATAGTAGCTTTGAAGGCCCTAACGTTGTAAGGTTTCTTTGTAAGCAATTTCCCCTCCAGAGAAAAGGAAACCCTGGGATCAGAAACGACACCCTCCGCTTCCTCATCCTCTTCACCCACAACGACCTCTTCATCTTCTGTCAACTTCAGTTTCTGCCAATCACTCACAAGTTCTTCCGCCATCACGAAAAACTACGAAACAAACTAACTGAGAATTGATCTGGGGAGCAGATCAACTAAAAAATCTAGAAGGAAAATCCAAACTTTCACACCTCGTCAAACCCTAGAGAAAAACCCTAGCGGCTGAGAGACTCCTAGCATGAAAGTTAAGTACATTTCATCGCCTAAGTAGAATGGCTTTTCAATGGTATTATTGAAACTCACATGACAAAATAAGAAAAAAAGAAAAAGGTTCTTTAAAATTATGTGTCATATTAGTTATGGAAAGAAAAAATTGATACAAAGAGAGTATTTAACCATGGGTGATGGAGGATTGAATTTTTTTTATAACTTAATTTTGGCAACTTAATTGTGAGGACGTGTTGGGTGTGTTTTTTCCACTCAATTCCACTAAATAATATGTCATTGAACTAATAATTACTGAAATAAAATAAGTCGATTTTAAAATAAGTGGAAATGATCGAATACACACTTAATTAATTTATATCATTTCTCATTGGTTTCTAACTGTTTAGTTATCTAAATTCATGGAAACTCTCATTTCCATATATATTAGCATTATGGTCAAGCGCAACATAACATCGATTTTTGATGGAACAACTTGAACCCAAATTATTGATAGAGATAAATGTAAGTTAAAGTACGGCAGTGCACTCGTCACCCCGCAAATTCCCCACATATTATTACTACTCCGTATTAACTAAGTATGGTTTAAAAATGCTCTAATTGAAGTAATTGTCAAAGAAAAGAAGTATTATAATTGCATGAGTTCTCTGATTGCATTGCCAAATTTCTTTTTTGCATGCAAATTCAAGTTTTAATCATTCGGATGTTTTTTTTTTTTTACGTATTGGGCTTTACTCAATCAGTGAAAATTAGTGACAATACTTTACCCAATCAGTGGAAAAAGACAAATTCCTTCTCACTGAATTAGTGGCAGGATCCAGGACCTTACTGAATCAGTGTCAGGATCTTAATGAATCAGTGAAAATCAGTGGCAAGACCTTACCCCATCAATGGGAATCAGTGGCAAGTCCTTACTCAATCCGTGAGAAATAGTGAAAATCAGTAGAAAAAGAACGCATCTCAAAAAGATGGCTTCATGTCGTGCCTTCGTGCTTTGTAACAGTGTCGTGTCGTGTCGTGCTTATAATTGTCGTGCTTCGTGTCGTGTCGTGCATGCTCTTCCAAAAGGTAGGCCTAGGTCGTGCCCGTGCTCGTGCTGTGCCCGTGCTCATGCCGTGCCCGTGCTTTTTTTAAATAATATTAAAATTTTCGTCGTATCATGTCGTATCGTGCCGTGTCTTACGGTATCCCACCGTACTTTCTTTTCAAAATCTAGGCCCGGATTGCTTAACCCAAGCCTAGTCATTCGTGCCCATGCTTATGCCGGTAGCATCCGTGTAAAAGGCGTATTTGATCGTATCGTGCCTCGCGATCTCTAACCCCAATTCTCGAATGGATTGACGCGAAAATGAAATGTCAAGCGGACAACGACACGTGTACGCCGGTTCCAAGTTGCAAGAAATGGAAAAATAAGTGGGACCTAATGGAAGATCACAAGAATCCTCGGCGGACCTAACATGAGACAAAACCACTTTCCAGTAACTTTTTGACACGTAGATCAATGGCAGGCTGGCAGGCTGGCAGGCATTATATTTTTCTCTTTTGAGGTAACGCAAAAATTTGAAATGACGGAATTGGGTCTACGAACATAGCCACGTGACCTCCGCCTGAGAAATTTTTTTGAGGGAAAAAGAGAAAATTGTTTTCAATCTACTTTCTTTTTTAGGGTATGTTTTCTTTTACTTTACTTGACTCTTTATTACTGTGATTTGCTGCCTGTATATTAGCTGTAGCTTGTAGTAATGAGCCCCACCCAAGCAAATATCCTTGGGGATAGTTTTAAAAAAAGATAAAAATATCTTAGGATGGTATTCTTCCAAGAATGAATAAAAGAACACTTGGGGGAAAATTCTACTCGTAGCTTGTAGGTCTATTAAATTTTTTTCTTTTTCCTAGTGACATGCATAACATATTCACCCAAAAAATTGGCGCGAAAAATCTCTTATATTCGTCGACTAATCATAAATCTACAATTTGTAAAAATAATCGTAATTATTCGAGTATAATTTGTTTAGTTGACTCCATTCAGACTTTAGCGTAATCTAATCAATCCAACTTTAAATTAGTTATAAATAAGTATGCTTCAACATCTCGATCATTTTAGAATATCATATCAAAACTGAACTAAAGTTCATCAAAGTCTATTCAAACATCTAAATGAGACCATTATCGACCATAAATAGCATGGTGGAGATTACTATGCATAATCGACTAATAGTTTAAATATAGTACGCTAAATTTTCAATATTTATCTATATAAACATAAAATATTATATAACAACTATGAAATTTTATTCAATAATTGACTCCGTTGGCTAGGTTTCGTTTAACGTTTTTTAGTTTGAAATATTTGATTACGTTATTCATATAGGAGTAATATATACTACTCCATTTACAAACTCGCGTTTTTGTGCGTTTCGTTTGGTGGAGAGAGAAAAGAAATCAGAGATGGAATGATGATGCCTGCAATTGAAACGACCACAAGTTGGACAATTTGTGACGCCACTGAGGAAGATGAGTTACGTGGCAGGAGTAGAGTTGAGTGTGCCAGCCAATTGACGTTAATGGTCTTAGAATGGAAATTACTAAATTATGATAGCAACGCTTTTCATACGAGGACTGTGATGCTAAAGATGGAATTTAACCTAATTTTGTAGTTTAAATATTCAGAAAATTGATATGGGCGGTGAAATGTGGATGAAAATCCCCGAAAATGGATATATTGATAAACAAATCTTTTTAAATAGTTATTTTTGTGGACCTTATCGAGTAGTTTAGTTGGAGATATCATGCATATTTGAACCCATGTGTGAAGAAGTATAGTCAAATTAAGTAGTGTTTTCGCTGGTTGTTTTGTTAATCTGATGTATTCGCTGTTGAATACGAAAAGTACTTCCCTCCAATAAACCAATATCATGATGCCACATCACTTATCCACTCCAAAAGACATCCAAGTGATCCAACTAATTCTTTTTTCCTTTTCTTTCTTGATTCTTGTGAGTTACTACACCAAGTACTTTACCATTTTATTGGAAAAAATCTCATCTCAGTTAAGAGTGCTTCGCTCGCCATTCAGTTACACCCTCTTTTTAACAATAAAAAAAAAAAAAATGCCAATTTCTAACTCCAACTTCATCCTCTTCTGCCTTCTTTACTTGTTAATAGTCTTTCTCAGGCCCCGTTAAATAATGTATTACTAGCTACTCCCTCCGTTCCGTGATTACGTTGTCAATTGCTTTTGGAGATCAAACTTTATAAACTTTGACCGTTAATTTATGAAAAAATATAAAGATTTACAATGTAAAAAATTTATTGTTAGATTCATTTTTAATAGTACTTTTGAAAAATCATATTTTTATAATTTTTATATTCATAGATTTATTGTTATTTATGGTCAAAGTTGTGCCTTGGAGACCGCGATAAAGTAATTGACAATGTAATCATAGGACGGAGGGAGTAATTTTTACTCTAATAAATATTAGTAGTATTTGTGAAGGACATTGATTGATTTATACTCTCAATAGATATATCGGTTGAAGCTTGAAAAATAAAATACATTTTAGTAGGTTTGGAAAAACAAAGCATGACCTCAAGTCATTCTTTTGGATACGAGGAATTCGCAGCCATTACTTTCACTTTTTGAATGTACATGGGGTACCACAAAAAAAAAAAAAAAAAAAGAAAGAAAGAAAGAAAGAAGAGTAGCGTAGGGTTTTGTGAACTTACAGTAATTAACTTGGAAAATGTTTTATCCACCCAGTGGGTGGCCAACCCACTTTGATATTGTATCTATCTCTCTCCTCCTTTAATTTCTACTTTTGAAAATAGAGGAGAGAGATTGTGAAAATAGAGGAGAGAAATAGACACAACAAGGTTGTGGGTTGACAACCCAGGGGTGGATGTATCATTCTCCATTAACTTGAACTCGATCAAAACAACGGGGCAGGGACGATAAAAGACAGGCTGCAGGGTTTCATCGTTCACGTAACGCCTACATATTCACAGAAATACCACAGCATAATGAGAAAAGGCAAAGATGTACTAGAGTGGCTACTAGTAGAGCGCATTAAAACTATTTACAGTCATTCCACCATCAACGCATATAACTTGTCCTGTGATGTAAGAAGCAGCAGGAAGGCAGAGAAAAGCCACCGCCGATGATACTTCCTCGGGTTCTCCCACACGGCCGAGAGGCGTGCGAGAGATCACCTTATCCAAGAAGCTTTTATCAGCAAGCAACTGAAAATTAAACCCAAACAGAAAGTGTATGTAAGATGATGTCATTAATGCCGGCGCCTAAGAACAGTGGTATAATATATACTATATATATATATATATACAGTATATAAAAAGAGAAAGATCTTATATTAGATGGTCACTCTGTTGAAGCAAACTTGACACACGTAGCAATTGGATTCTCAGTTTTCATGCAGTGGGACAATGGGAAATCAATAGCGCAACAGTTCTGCAAACATGGAAGGCTCATGAGGCTGTCTGCAAGTATGTTAGTTAAGTATCAGAACATAGATCAGCTACATCACTACATCAGCTCAATCGTTAACTTATTGACCTTTCGCAGGCCCGTTTACATATCTCGCCGATGTGATAACCTTTAAGCACCAATAGGCAACTAATAACTATCCTAGTACACGCCACGTAGGTACAGACTAAAGTCTCTAAAGAGTAAGGAGTCAGAAACTCAGAAGCAAGTGAACCATCACTCATCTAAAACCTAGTACTCCTATGTAATACAGAATAGAACCAAGATGCAACTGCAATCTCGGAACAGTCAATCCTCCTCAGTCGGACCCGAGAATTAAACATTTGGGCCTCACTTTCTTTTGAAGTTTCCCAATTCTCTCGTCTTCAGTCGGCTAAGCAGAGATCTAATTAAGTTATTTGCATTTAGCTACTCTCCAACCACCCAAATGACATGGTGCAGAATAAATGACCTCCCAAATCCTCAGCTTCTTGTAGGTTTTAGTTCATTTCAATTCACTGCAATTCAATGAACTTGGTTGAACAGCATGGGGTCAAATTGGTGAGCAGCAATTGATCAAACGAAAAATAAACACCGATTAGTGAATCTATTAGAATTGCACTCAATAACATTGCATATTTCTACCACAAAATATACGACAGAAGTAAAAGCACACGTGCTGGACATGAATAATAATGATATTTACGTTATGGAGGTCTCATGGGTTATCCTCCAAACTCAAAACAGCACTTTCCATCGTTGTCGTGACTACACTTTACTAGCTCCACCAATAGTGCTACAAGATGCCACTTTTCCAACATGGAAAGACACAGATAGCACAAACATGGTGCTATTATAGAGGGGACAACAAGAAAAAAGTATGGCTTGGGAATTTCGTGCTCAAAACACACTTTTGGGCTTTGGCCCAGGTTTAGGTTGGGTCAATTTTCGGCAGGTGACAGTGGGGCTTGTCAATGACAGTCTAATGCTGATTATCAGAGCTTCATATAGCAACATAGTAATGTTACAATTATTGCTTTTGTTTTGTCATATATCTTTTCTTATCTGATTTTTTCTAACAAACATGGGATGTTGTCAGAAGATTGAACAGGAGATATTCCCATCAACTAACAAAGACCAACGAGAGCCAGCTGGAGGATATGTTATTTGTAGAAGGATCTTACCTTCTCTACGAGTGAGGTTCTGGTATACCAAGGTGCAACAGTGTTCGTTCTTATATTGTCTTTCGCCCATTCACATGCCAGATTTTTTGTGAGCTGATTAATAGCCGCTGAGATAGAAAACAGAATATACTATATAGTTATAGACGATCTTTACCCATTTAAAGGTATGAATGGAAAGAAAAATCAATGAATAATAACTCACCTTTGGTTGCCGCATAAATAGTGCCAGTACCGATACTTACAACCCCTGCAACAGATGATATGAAGACAATGCTTCCTGCACCGGAGTTTTTCAAAAGAGGGTGAGCAAGTTGACAGAGGTGATAAGCAGACTCCAAATTGGTGGACATGAGTTGTGCATATTCTTCAGTAGAGAACTCAACAGTTGGTTTCCTAATGTTTTTTACCAGCATTATTTACCTGCGGAAGCATCATGCAATCTGATTACTGTTATACATGACATCCTTAAAGTTGCAAACACTTCCTCTTACACCAAAAGAATCTTCAATAGAATGTCTACAATAGGACACCTATCCGAGGCGTGATTCCTAGTTTATCGCTCATCTCATGACTGGAATGGTGTGCTTCGGATATTGATATATTATGACATATGAGGCCTTGTACGAGAGTGCACAACTTCTCAATACAATACTCCATAGCTTATCAAGGTTTATTAAAACAAAGAGGCATTTGACATGTAGAAAATCCTGAATACATCACAATTGTCACACCAGTTGTGATGTCAAACGCAGCAGCTTTGCCATCCTCTAATATTCATCTAACTCCTTCGTTGACCAAAACTCAACATTTCAACAATTTTTTTTTTACATGCTTAGGAGTATAGACTTTTTTTTTCATAGCTTAAAACATTGTGCACGTATTAGTACATGCCTGTATCCATATTATATTCAAGCACATTGAAGCCATGACTTCGCAAGTCTAAACCTATTTGGCTATTTCTAAGAGTTGCAAGACAATGACATCTTAACTTCTAATCCAAGCGCCTGAAGAGACAGACAACTAGTAATCTTAAAAGTCCAGCTCATAAATATAGTACCATGATACAAGCCCAAGGCCATCAAACATATGCCATAATGCTTTAATTAGAAATCCATGCATTAGAATTTAGAAGCCTGGTTGCGCAATGAAGGAAGCAAATGCAATAGAATTCACAAGGGGCATGTGTTCTGATTTAGGGAGTTAAGTAGGGGATTGGCATGATAGTGAGGCCACTAAAGATCAGCAACAACAGCTAATAGTAGCTGCAAACCTGTAAAGTGTCATTTGGTTCAAAAACTGGTATCGGTCAGGTATGGACTCAAACCCCGACTCCTAATTTCACTTATTAGGTTGCATTTTCATATTTATACATTCTTTTATTTTAGAAATGTCTAACAAATAAAATAAACAAATCACCCCGCCCTCACAAGTTCACAACTCACAAATCACACCTCCGCCCCCCCTCCCCTTTTTCTCTCCTATTTAATTTTTTTTATTTTTTCTTTTCTCTCCTATCTCTATCTCTCTGCTTAGACATGGGTGTAGTCTTGTAGATGATTGAACCTGGATTTTTCTATTTGGTCTTCTAATTTGAGCTCACACTTTCGGATCATCACATCTACGCTCAACTCCTTTCTTTGGTCAATGGACATCAAATTTTAGGGGAAATTTTTCATTGGACATTGAGAAATATGAACTTCTTCAAAATCATCCTTTTCTCTCCCATCCCTCACTCCCTCCACCACCATAAACTGGATCTCTTGCTCTCTCTCATACGAGTGGCGTTGGTGCCTTGGTGGCGAAGGACATAGGAGGAATGCAGGTGCGCACTTGAATGAAGAAAAAAGGAAAAGTATAATAATTCAAAAAGCGCTAGTCGATGAGGATGGCAGCCATGGGAGGGGCTGATGGTGTGGGGGTCTGGGGGACGAAGAAAAGGCCAAGGAAAAGAAACCGAAATCCTCATACCACCGACTGAAACCGAAGGAGGGTGGGGAGTTTCAGAAACTGATACTTTCCCGGTTTCGGCAATCATTATGGCGGGTAGGTTTTTGGCAACCAAACAAATGGTATGGGTTTGACAAACTCAAAATCGATAGTCGATACCCATATTCCACCAACCAAAGAAGGCCTTAATGGATGGTTTCCTAGATGCACCTCCCTTATTGCAGACTGGGAAGGTTCAAACTGACTGATTCAGAAGTAGAGGGGAGACTGGGAGCTCAACCAGCCCAAGCAATTGTTACATTAGTATGATACCTGAACTGAAAAGGGGGACTAAAATTCAAGTATTCAACAAATACATAAGATATGCCTCATTTCTGGTTTTGTCCACTTTCAAACTTCCCAAGGGATACCTTTGGGGCTCATAAAACATTGCAATCATCACCATGATCAGGAAGAACAGATCCTTAAAAACCCCATCTAAATGAATAATATGAACAACTCATTATCACTATTATCATCATCGAGGCATCCACACATAGTCTATTGGAACCAACCTAAATTTCAAAACCAACAATATGCAACATCATCAAGGCAAATTCCCATCATATTTAACCTCAATAATCAAACACGAATCAACCCAGATGAAACTTTTACCAGAGTAATCTACCGTAGTCTGATGCCCAACTTAATTAAAGCATAAGCAAACCAAAATCAGAATATTTTAGGTGGAGAACTTACAAGAATGTCGAGCTTCCCATTGAAGAGGGTAGAGACATCCTGAATTAACTTCTCTCGTTGTTCCCTGGAAGAAACATCACAGACAGAACCAGTTACCCCAAAACCCTTAGCCTCCCATTCTCTCAAACACTTGTTCAGCTCTTCCTCATTCCTTGAACATAAGTGGATTTTCGCTCCTAGCCCACCAAGTTCTTCCACCACTGAATGCCTGTAAATCAAAATCCCAGATCATAAAATCACATTAAAATAGAAAATTATTGAATACCCAAGATAGAAATCACGTTAAAACAGAAAACTTATGATGGCTGAAACAAATAAGAAAGAGAAAAAGCTTTTTGGGAGAGAGAGATGACCCAATTCCACGCGTGCCGCCGGTAACGAGAGCGGTCATACCAGAGAGAGACCATCGGCTAGCCATAGTGCGGCTGTTTTCAGGATTAGCCATTTGTATTTCGACAAAAATAATCCTTAGTTGTAAGCTCTACAAAAATAATTTCAAATTGTCATTTTTATCACAAAACTGATCCGTTACCTTAAACTATCTAATTATATTACTTAATTAACGCTAACTAAAAAATCCTTATTAGTTTCTTAATTCTCTTTATTTATATTTTCTTTCTAATTTACTAAATTTAGCTAACCCTCCGTGGCTTCATCTCTCTCCTCCATTAAACGCACCTCTTCCACCACCACGGCACCACCATCCTCCCTCTCTTCAGCCAAGACCAACCCTACTTCATTTCTCCACCCCCCCCCCACCACCCCACTGCCTCCCAGCTTCTCTCTCCCCTCAACCCACCACCCTGCCATCAGTCCATCTCTCTCCTCATCCCACCCCTTCTTTAGCCACCACCAACCGGCAACCCCATCTCTCTCCTCATCCTTCCACCATCACAACTAGCACTTCACGCCACCCATTTTCTATCTACATCAAAGCCGTCTCCACCACAACAACCACCACCACCCCTTCGTTTCAGATCGCTAAAAAAGGCGTTTTGCGGCTGTCAATATTAGAGAATATTATAGTGTATCTAGAATATTCTCATTATATCTTTTAGTATATTTTGTATTAGGGCTTTACTATATCTAGGGGTCTAGTATCGCTATATATATAAAGGGATTTCATATCAATAATATTCAATGATTCTATTATTCTACATGGTATTAGAGTAGCTATTTTCCTGGTAGCCTAAAACCCTAAGCTTTCGCTAAGCCGCCGGATGGTGTGACCTTAAACCATCTGGCGGACCACTAAATTTAATTTTCAACCTTTATGATTCCATCCCATACAAATTATACCCACACAAATTAATTTCTTGTTTTTCCGTTTTCGTTATTTGTGATCATTGCATACGGTACATATGGAATTTTTGATCCTTCACCGGCATTCCTAGATCTGCTATTGTTAGCCTCGACCTTCCACCGCTCAGGCTGTCCTCGAGCCCGTGGTCACCCACCAGATCTCTAATCTCCTTGCTCACTAGATTTGCTCGACGATCTGGCCCCCACCGTTGTTACCCGTCGCACATCTCTCTCCGACTGACGCCGCATCTTGCCGCCTCAGGCGCGGCAAACTCTCGCCGCCTCACTCCCTCTCTTCTCGTCCCCGTCTACGATCAATCACGACCTCCTCTGCCCTTCCCCTGCACGTCGGCCGAAGCCAAACATTTTAGTCCTCGTTTCTTAATTGTTATTTTCTTACTTCTTCCTTTTTCTTTTTTTTTTATTTTCTCAAATCTCCTTCCCTGCCTATTTTCCTAGTCTCCCACCATGTGGATATCTTCCTTTTCTCCTTTTATTTTGGGCTTTAGCCCTTTATGTTTCTTTTCTATATTTCTCTTTTATACCGCGGGCCTTCCTCTTTCCTCTCCTTCCCCTTTTCATTCTCTCTTCATCTTTTTCTTAGCCCATTTACTCACCTAATTTTGGATGGGCCTTGGTTTATTCTATCAGTGAATTGATGTTGGCTATGAAGCAGTGGTACAGGTTCGGCTACAAGTAGAAGAATTTCATTTCGGCTAAAATTTATCTTGGGTTGAAAGTCAAGATCTCCATATGTGTAATTTTTAATTATTTTTTTTGTAATTGGCCCAATCATAGCGTCCTATCTTATCCCCCGTTATGATTGCGGAGGAGTATTAGAAAATATTATGGTGTATCTAGAATATTCTCATTATATATTTTAGTATATTTTGTATTAGGGTTTTACTATATGTAGGGGTCTAGTATCCATATATATAAGGGGATTTCATATCAATATTATTCAACGATTCTATTATTCTACAGGCCTTGGGACCTCAATTCGTTGGCGTCGTTGTCAGCTCAGCCCCATAACCACGACCAACGACCCTCACCGCCACCGCCATGCCACCGCTACCCCCATTCCCGCTCAGATCTGAAATACCTTCACTCTACTCATTTTTTGGGAACTCTTTCTTACAAAGCTCGATTGAACATATTGGCAAAGCACCACCACCGCCATTGATGTGGCTCGATTTGTTAGCGGTGAGGTGAGAGAATGAGAATGACGAATTTGGTGGTGGTGGGCAAGTGGCGGCGTTCTTGCTTGATGGTCGGAATTTTGGTGGTGGTGGACTAGTGGCTGAGATGGTGAGGAGGGTGGTAGGTGGTGGGCGGTGGCTGACATGGGGAGGAATAGAGAGAAAGTTCAGATTGGGGGGATGGGGGCTTTTTATCTAAAAAAAAAGGGTAAATTTTTATTATAATTAAGAATTAAAACATATTAATAATATAATAATTGACAATAAGTAAAATCTAATTAGCGCTAATACTAACGGATTAAGATGACACTAGTACCGGGTCTAGTTTTGTGACAAAAATGACAATTTGGAATTATTTTTGTAAAGTTCACAACTTGGAATTATTTTTGTTGGACCACTTAAACTTGGGATTATTTTTTATCGATTTTTCCATAAATTTATGAGTTTAATCCGTCATTTTTGTTTTTTTTTTGATAGAATAATTCGTCATCTTTGGATTTAGGTTCATTTTTGGATTATCCCAAGTTTAGAGGGCTTCTATCAAGAAAAAAAATTGTTTTGTATAGAAAAAAAAAGGTTTTATTCCAAACTATTTGCTGCCTTGCTGGTGGACTATTCTAACCGACTTTTTAGGGTGTTTTAGGATCAAATTTGACCATTAAAAATCCAAGAAGTGGTGGCTTGCGGGTAAACAAGTTGCAACTTGTACACAAGGTAATGTGTTTAAGGTCTTTTAATGAGCATATACACGAATACCTGATGTCGTGCCTTAGAAGGCACTCTTTATAAGTTTTGATAATAGATTGATGTCAACCAATTTCTAATGTACAATGTACTATGATTTGGTTTGAATTTGTGGTAAAAACTTCACAAATATCTATTCGTTGTTGAATTTGTTACTTTCGTAAACATAGTATGTACAATGATTGAGTGAGAGTACTCCAATCTTCATGTGGAATGTGACAATTTGGTAGTCATTCCAATTTCCAAGCCTCCCATAACAAAATTACATTCGTATGAATACTTAGCATCCCATAAATGAAAACTGAATACTCAGCCTCCTATGAATACTCAAAACATGAAACACTATACCCTATAGGCCTCTAATCTCTATTGAAGGAGGAAAACACCCATCACCTAATGACATACCCTATTATTACTAAGAGAGGGGGAATAGGGAATTTGACATCTCGGTGGGTGGGTAGTTGGGTACCCAAAGCCGAAATTACCCAATGTCCCAAAAGAGTGACAAACACATTTACAAATCACTCAAATCATTTGACATTTCTCAAAGCATGCCAATTACAGAAGTCATCCGCATTACATTAAGGAGAATGATACATCTACCCATCGGCTTGCCAACTCACACCTTTATTGTATCTATCTCTCTCCTTTATTTTCACAATCTCTCATCCATTTTCAAAAGTAGTAATTAAAGTAGGAGAGGGGTAGACACAACATTCAAGTGGGTTGCCCACCCTCTGGGTGGATAAAACATTTTCCTTACATTAAAATGTTGAAGTGAGTTTGTGTCCCATATGAAAAGATTAAAGGGTCTTGAACATACATATAAGAAATTGAGTTACTCCACCCATTATTGAAGTGGGTTTGTGTCAAGGGTCTTGAGCAGTGGGTTACTACACCCATTGCCAATTGGACCCTATTTATATAGAGTGTATCAGCTTTTTTTGCAGGAAAAAAAAAAGATGAATTAAACTCCAACCAATTTTCTTTATGCTCTCTCGTACAGCTACACTGGTGCACTAAGTAGAAATGTAAAGTTAATTAAAGCCTCTTTTCCACTTCTCTGTTTGTCTCAGTTTTACTCTGTTTCAGGCTGGTTTTCACCTTAAAAATTAAACATCTATCAGAGCCAGCTTCAGTTTCCCGTTGGTGGGTAGAGGGTACAAGCCATAAATAAGTGAGAAGACTACTAGTTTCAAATTTCAATAATGCTGGCGAAAAAAAAGAAAACAAAGTCGTCTATAAATGGGCAAAAGCGATGTTTCATCAATATGCCTTGCTTACTTAAGAAAAACAAATAATATTGGTGTTTTCTTGGTCAGTGCATATATAGAAGATAGAACCATCTTTATCAAGTATCAACTGCAGGCTACTTCTTCACTGCTGCATGCATGCATGATGCATCTATCATTCTTGTTGTACTAGATTTTACAGGAATAATTTCCTGTGTTTTCTTTTTCTTTTGCTCTTTGCATTAAGGATTGAGATGTAAATGTAACAATGGAGTACTCCCTATGCAAGTAGCATATATGGAATAATATACTATACTAATAATAAGATTGCGTTCTTTTCTACTTATTGGACCTTACTCAATTAGTGAAAATCAATTGCGATCTTAATGAATCAGTGAAAATCAGTGGCAGGACGAGAACATTACCCAAGCACTAAGAATAAGTGGAAAAAAACATACCCTAACAAGGACGAGGGGGAGAAAGAGTTCAATCAAGCCACTACAAGAAAAACCGTTTTTGGCAACGATAAAAGTCGTTGCGAAAAATAGCATGTCGTTGCAAAAAATATTTATCGTAACGACTTTTGTCGTTGCATGGTCGTTGCGTGTCATAGCGTTACAAAAAAATGACGCAACGACTTCGTTGCAATAAATGATTTTTCTGCAACGACTATTGTCGTTGCTATATAAATGTCGTCGCAATACCTAACCATTTTTATATGGTAGATGAACATTAATCGCAACGAATTCAGTCGTTGCAAAAGATATAATTTATTTATTGCAACGATAATGTCGTTGCAAAAGATATGGGATATGATTTTTTTTCCAGCAATGGCAACTAACTATAGTTGTTGCAATAAATAATTCACATATAAAAAAAAAGAAAAATAAATAAATGTGTACATATAAATTTATGTGTGAGTTCCATGCTCAACTAGGTTCAGAATTAAACCTTCATTTTTATTCAATTGATGTTATAAAAAACAAATACAATAAATCGTCAATCAACATCCAAAAGAAATTACAGCAATCAATGTATAATGACTGTATTATTGTATAGGCAAACCACATAAAAGTTCACTAGAGCTTCACTTTGCCATCCTTGGAACTTCTAAAACATAGTTGTGGCATGTGGTAGCTCCTCTTGTCATAAGAACATGATCTCCATATTGCTCTGCTCAAGTAAGTAAGTGAATCCTACATATATAACAACTCTATATGAGTACATATTCCATTTCTTTCCATCAAGTAAGACTGCTAAAGGCAAGGGAAGAAGACCAAAAGCTGACAAAATACTCACTTCGCTTCACAACCAGCCGCAACAACAGCAAGGTTCACAAAAATCACCAAATTGCAGCAGCAAGCATGAGGCCTCATGACAGCAACAGCCTCGTACAGCAGCTAAACACAGAAGACAACTACGGAAGCTTCATAGCGCCGATTTTTACAGCAACTAAGAACCATCAGAACAACAACACGACAGTAAATGACAAACCCAGATGAAAAAAAAAAGGTTTCATAGATGCATGCCTTATACCAACTAAGAACCTGATTTCTACTTGTGTTGTAAGCCTCAAAACATGCAAGACCAAGGTACAACACCCAAACTTTAGGTCAGGAGTTCACAACCTGTAAAAATTCTCCAAACATGACAGAACTAATACTTTAAACTCATGTAAATATACAGCTGCAGAAGGCTATAATAAACTTATGAGAGATTTTTACAGATGCAGACATGAAAATTTGATATGGAGCAAGTTTGGCATACTAAGACACAAGTTTGTCTTATTGCTTATACATCACAGAAGGCTATCGACAAAAGACAGGATGCAAACCATGGGCTTCTTGAGCGGTGACCTGAAAGGCTACCTTTGTAAACAGAAGAATGAGTCCATTGATCATGTGTTCTTCATGTGTCAGTGTAGCCAATTTCTTCTTATAGCAATTCAGTATTGGTTTAGCTGGCACACTACTTCGAACACTCTACAGGGCCTACTGAATTGGGCTACAAACATAAGAACTAAGTTCCAACGTGCTGTGGCTGCTGCTGAGCTAGCTTCTTCGGCCTGTAGTATTTGGAGAGGAAGAAATGACAATTGCTTTAACAACTTGAAGCATACAGATCAGATCATAATTCAACAGATCAAATTACTTATTCGAGCTAGGCTACATTGTGTTCATGTGAAAAAAAACTGAATAGGCAAGATTGGTGCTTGGTATGCAAAAATCATCTAATTCCCTTTTTATATTGAGCTTTGAATAATGTAATTAGAGCTGTTTGAAATTGAGGGCTAGTTTGAGAAAGAAAACGTTACCTAGTAGGTGGCTTTCTCTTCTTTGTTTGGTAGTTGCTCTCTAGGTGTATTAGCTTTCTGTTTTAATAATGAACACCTCTATTTCTTACCAAAGAAAAAAATTCTCATAAAAACCAATGTTAGGTGAACTCCTCTGATTCCCCACTTAATTGCTGACTTTTCATTATACTCTAAGCCACATATCATCAGAAAAAAAAAATCATTTTGAGACAATTAATTATCAGGTCTGATTTCAGACTTGAAAACAGAATGTAATAAATGGTCAGTTTTTTTTACTTTCAGGAACATTTTGAGTTAAGTACAATATGATCAATATCATCATTTTATGCTCAAGAGCATACCAATTAGTCTACCTTAACAAGCAACACTCATGCCAAGATAATCTGAAGTCAGATCTAAGAGTAGCAGGTAAGAGTTACATGATCATGAAATGCATCTAATACACGCTTATCTGTGTTGAACAACCAGCATCACAGCAGTAACAAAATATAACTAGTAGAATGCCACAATTCAGCCTACAACAGAATGCAACTAACAGAATGCAACAACAGCCTCCCAAACACAGCTGAAAGATACAGTATTAAAAAAACATATGGAACAAGAAAATATGCATTACCAGAATACAAGAAAACAGGGAGCTCATGGGTAAGAAACATTCAGCATACTGGGATGCGAATTCAATATATAGAGTGGAATACATATCTCTCATGTTCAATAGTATGTGCCAATGGAAGTATAAGTTGATTACCGAAACCCCCAATTTGGGCTCCAGGCATGCTACAAGGACTAACTTTGGCAGCTGCAATCAAATAAGCATCAATGTCTTTGAAGCCCATTCTGATCTGTGCTCCCTCAGGAATTCGACCTGTACATTCAGGTCTGAGAACCAGTCAAAAACATGTAAAAATTGCTACATAAGTGCATGCTGTTGATTGTATCATTCCTCTATTGAAATACCACTTAAAAAAATGCTTTCTCCTAGTGGTCTAAGACTCAAAACATGTTGAAACATACAGTGTGATATCAGTTCAGAATTTAGAAAGCAATTCAGCTCACAAACATATGAAACTTACCAATTGAAGTGCTTGAAAACTCATCCTAGCTAGTCCCTAGTTTGCATCTCCACTTCGTGCACTGATTTTTGCTTGTCTTTCAGACCTTTTAGCATGCAAAAACTATGCTTAATCAGTCTAAAGACAGCTCTGAAATTCAAACCATAGGAACAGAATGTGAATCAAAAATGCTATCCTCTATTTTACTGAGGTAAAAGAAAGCCATACCAAGGAACAAGGCTAGCTCCAAAAAAGCAAAATTTTCATCCAAAATACGTAGTCAAAATTATACTGAACAATAAAGAATTTAGCCAGCAACTTTGGTCACCAAACAACTCACCTTCCAGTAAGAGGTCACACGAGTAAGAAGTATCACAGTTTAAGAACTCGACAATAAATACAGATTGCGAGCCAGCTTCACACTCAAAATTCAACTCCAGTTCTTATAAACCAATATGCTCAGCAAGGAAACTTTTCAGAAAAACAAGTACTTGTTTTCAATCAAATTATATATTCTTATCTCATGAAGTAAACATCAAAGAACAAAGAATGGGAGCTCAAGGCCAAGTATGCACTTGATCCCTTCTCCAAATTCAAAACATATACCAATATATATTTCAGTATAAATCATTATGACACACATACAGCCTTAAACAAACTCAAACCCTTATCTTGCTAAATTCACCCAACTGGCTTTTTTTTTTTTTTTTTTTTTTTTTTACGAAAAGCATCACTCAATAGTCAATATAAAGTCATTCTCAGTAAAGACAACAATTGTAATCCAAATTGCCAAACTTCTGCACTCTAACTTGAACATAATTTAAACTCTACTGAACAAAATTAGGTTTTAATGTTACCTCTTCTGTCAAAATCGACCAAGGCAGTACTGGCATTGGGCGTTGACCGCCTGCAACGGTCGTCTTGCGGCTGACAAGTTGGGTGAATGGGTACATCGTCTTGAATATGGGGTAACTAGAAGTAGTAGAAACATAAAGAGATAGGGGGATATCAGTATAGGAAAAGAAGCCAAATTTGGGCAATGAAACCCTAGTTTAGTCAAATTCTCGCCTATTTCACGTAACAAAAAATGCAGACAAACCCAGAAATTAAAACCCTAAATCTCATAAATCCTAAACACAAAAGCCAAACAAAATCCAAATTTAAAAACAAAAAGGCGCTGTAAAATGAAAAGGAAATCTGTGTGTGTGTGTGAGAGAGAGAGAGAGAGAGAGAGAGAGAGAGAACCTTAATCCTTGAACATGTCGAATAATTGAATGACACAGATGGCAAGATTCACTGCTTGGAGAGCTCAAAACAAAAAGGATGTTCTTGATTGGAGAGCCACGAAGGGGTTACGGGGTGAGATTGAGAGTTTTTGATTGAATTTGAGAACTGGTTTAGCGATTAGAGAGGATTTGTGGGTGTTAGAAAGACCAAGGAGAGAGAATGGGAAGAGATAGAAGATGGGGAAGACAGAGATGATGGGGAACTTGGGTTGAGGTTATGCGAACTACCGAGGTCAAGGTTTAGGCGCATAGTGTGAAGAAGGTCGATTAATATTTCTTTCGTTTTTAACCCAAAATAATTTACGGATCTTTTTATTTATTGTTTTTCGCAACAGCAATAGTCGTTGCCACAGGTCGTTGTAGTAAATACGTCACATGATTCGCAACGACTAATGTTGTTGCAAAAAATAGTCTCGGTGTATTGCAACGACTATTGTTGTTGTGAATAATCATCCCCAAATTTTCAAAATGTCCCTTCATGTTTTTGGGTGGAGGGAAATAAAATTCACATTATTCGCAACAACTTTTTGTAACGACAAGTTTAGGTTGTTACGATAAATATTTATCGTTATGTCGTTGCAAAAACCTCTTTGCTATAAATGATTTTTCTTGTAGTGAGCATGAATAGAAATAATCATTACTCCATCAAGATAATTAATAAATGGACAATGCCATGTTAATCTGTCATTTATGTATGTATAATAGTATTACTAATCCTTTTGTTATAGATTGGACTCCCAATTCTTTCAGTATTGAATTATTTGGCGTTATTTTGATATCATATTAGGAGTCTTATTTTAATTAATTGAAAGGTTGAGAGTATGTAGTACTGAGCTTTCAAATTCCAAGCATGTTGAAGTGACATTATCACTTCGTGTAACTTTTTAGCTTAAGATCAATATATAGAGAGAGAGAGAATAGAGTTCAGGTGAGATGGGTCTCTAAAGTGAGATGGTGAGAAGTCGATCTCAGCCGTTCATCAGTCAAATCGCACGGCTCAAAATACACGCGTGTTTTTTTACTGACTGGGCTTACTTTCTTTTTCTTTTGGGATTTTTCTTTTTTTTTTTCCTCTCTTTTCTGTTTCTTCACTCAACGAAATCACGCTCGTCATTTTTTTTCTCTCTCCTCACTCTCCCCTTCTCTCTACTCACCAACCCCCTTCTCTCTCCTCATCCCTTCGATCCTGCCATGGTTGAGCAAGGCATCAATCTTGAAGGAGAGATATCGAGCTTACAATTGTACTGGTTCGATTTCTAGGTAAATTTTGTTTGGATTTTGTACGTTCTTCATATTCTAGGGTTTAATTTTTGCACTTCTTCAATTTTTAGGGTTGTGGTCGTTGTCTATGTCGATTTCTAGGGATTTTTTTCTTTATCTATGTTCGATTACTAGGTTTTCATCGATTGACTACTAATCTAGGTCATTTTGTTTGTTGTATTATTTGATATCTCCTTCTTTCTTGTTCTTTTAGATTAATAGTTCGATCTACCTTCTTATTATTTTGATCTACAATTGAAATTGATTTGTTATTACCATCAGTGAAGCCTGTAAATTAGCAATTTATTATCTAAAAATGTAACTTATTCCTGATAAGATAATCTGAGTTGCCTTTGAATTTGATGTGTCTAGTATGCTATGGTGTATGTATGAACCAGAGTGCATAGCAAATATTGAGACTTTCTTATAAATTATTGTCATAGTCGTTTTGTTTTTTGATTGGCCCTGTCCAAGTTCTTTGCTCCTAATTCCTCTAGAAAGTGACTCCTATTTATCTAAAAATAATTGCCCCCTGGCTCTGCAATACAGGTCTATGTGATAAAGTGACCCCTGTTAAACTAAAAAGTGACCCCAATTTAGCTAAAAAGTGACACCCTGGCTCTACATCACAAATCTATGTGATGAACTCCAGTGATTATCATTCAGGTAGGAATGCATTTTCAATGCTATAGGTGTTTGCTTTACATCTCTACTCTAGATATGTTATGTATCTATCGTTCTGTGATATATTCACTACTGTTGGACAATAAAGTGACCCCCGTTTAATCAAAAAGTGACCCCTATTTAAATATGAAGTGACCCCTTTAAAATAAAAGGTGATCCTTGTTTAACTATGAACGGCCTATTGTTTTTCATTTGATCAAGCGAATTACCATGTTGATTGTTGTGAGAAATTGTTCATTATAGATGACTAGAGATATGTTCTAGATGATTAGAAGTTGTTGAAGACTTTATGCATGTGTATGACTATGGTGTGAATCATGTCATTTTGCAGAATTGATCACAGTTCTTGTTTAGTGTTTCTTGAATTCATTTTCTATGTATGCCTTCTTGCTGGGAAAATGGTCTAGGAGATGTCACATTTCAAATCCAGTACTGTGCAGTTTGCCATAGTGATTTGCATTTTTTGAAGAATGACTGGGGAGTCACTTGCATTTTTCCTGGGTACATTGCTCATCCATATTCAGATCAGTCCATTTTTGTTATTATTGTTCTAGTTCACTTTTCATGTCCATCAAGAGAGTGATTTCTACTGCTGGTTATGGAGTTTTAGTTTTTTGCTTGTCGGTTATGGAGTTTTAGTTAAGCAGTGTATTAAATGCAAAGAATGATAATGACTGTTTGTATCATACTTTTTCCTTCTTTAACTAAAAGGTGACATTTGTAATTGCTCATTATTTTCATCATTGCTTTTGGGTTTCCTCTTTGATGACTCTATTCCATGTTTGAAGCCTCTGTTAACACATGACCCTCCACGGTCTTGTATGTTTTTGTTATCCTTTTTCTTAAAGCCTATTAGCTCAATGGAAGAGCGTTGTGCAATTGCACAAAAAATGTGGGTTCGAGTCCCACATAGGCTGTATGAATTACTGATCCTTAATTTAGGGGTTTACTTTTATAGTTTTTATGTATGATTAATTTTTGTTGTGTATGACTTGGTTTAGAAATACTAATTAATGCAAGATAGACCATCCTTTCTAATTGGTCTTATAAGTGACCCTCCATGGTCTTGTAAGTGACCCTTCTCTGTTTTCAAAGAGACCCATTCGTATTGAGGTTTACGTTTAACTTACCTTTAATTTTTAGTTTACTGATATTGAGGTCTACGCTTAATTTTTAGTTTGTTGATGTTGACATTGTTCTTCTAGTATCGTATAAGTGACCTTGCATGGTATTAAAAGTGACCCTCCACAGTATTAAGAGTGACCAAACCAACACGTCCCTTCTTATTTTCTGAATAAGTGATAAATCATCACTTTCCAGCTGAACTTTCCTGTAACCAAGTCTCTGAACCACCAGTATACCAACACAACTTAGTTGTCTGCCTTCGGACAGTTCCGTGGATCACCGGGCCTTCATCCGCTTGGCTGCCACAGCCACAAGCTTCCCGTTACCATATCTGATAACCACCCTCAATTCCACAGACTTTCCGTCAAACACCGCCTCGTCAGATTTATTTTAACAATACCAGGCTTAGGTGACACTTTCATTTACTTATTTATGACTAAAAGTGACCGTTTGTACAAGCACAAGTGACCTCTTGCACAACCAAAAGTGACTCATTCAAAAACAAAGACTGACATGTAAGTAGCATAAGCTACTTAAAAAAAGTGAACCAAAAAATAAGAGTCACACTCCAATATATAAACTCATAGCCTATGTAGGATTCGAACCTACATCCTCTTGTGCAATTGCACGGTGCTCTACCAATTGAGCTAATAGGCTACATTTCAATGCGACTAACAATAATAAACTTGAATAACAGTTATACCATGTTTGAAACTCATCATAGACTATATATATACAGATGGTCGGAGGTCAGAACACATATATCCTATAGTACTAAATAAGAGTGAAAAATCATCAGGCAAATCTCATAACAAAAATTGAGAGTAATAGCAAAAGTGACCCTGAATGCTCATACAAGTGACCCTATATTCTCATACCAGTGACCCCGTCATCCAAGATATATCTCACAAGTAAAAGTAACCTTGTTTGTGCATAGAAAGCTAGTAACTTGAAGAATGCTACAGTGGCAAACAGGTGCAAGACATAGCCAAGGGCATCCAGATGCTTACCAAATTTACACACGGTTAAGTTGCATACTATATTCTAATGGCATCCTAGAAGACACACATGAGCAAAAGAAAGCAATGTCAAGCCATCAAGTGACTTCAGTATGCAATTTCAGTCTCGCATCAAATTTCATAAGCTAAAATTGACCCCTGCATTTTATGAAACCACCCATTTCACAACATAAAGTGACCATGGAAAGGATATATTCTTGCCTTTGGCTCCAAGTTAGAGTCAGGAGAAATAAGGTCTTGTGGTGGACTTGGGTAATCGATAAAGTGACCCTTAACTCTTCTAGAAGTGACGCTTAATCCTTATAGAAGTGACCCTTTATTGTGTAGGTTTCCCCAATATGTCACATATAGAAGCAACCAACATGAAGGTTCACACGAGACAACATCAGTTCACTATAATCAATCCAAACAATTCATAAACAGACTCAAATTCAAAGAGCATATCAATCGAGAACAATTAGAAAGTACAAACCTCGCAATAATCACAAATAGAACAACAAGTACATCCAAACACAAACATGAATGAAGCCCTAATTTAAAAATATCACACAAAATAGCTACTGGAACAACTTTTTTGAGCAAAGTCAGTGAAATACAAGTAGTTGAGTTACAGTTTCCCAACTATAAGTGACATGTATAAGTAATATCAAAGTGACAGCTATAAGTTCTCTTAAAAGTGACCCAAATTTCTCATATAAGTGACCCTAAATTTTCATATAAGTGACCCTGAGTTGTGTTATATGGTTAGCCTACCAACATGAAATTTCACACGACAACACCAACTGAGTAACTCAATTCAATCAATTCTTAGGCAGATTCCAATTCAAAGCCAATGTAATTCAAGAACAATGACAAACAACAAAAAACCCTCTTTTTCGTTACAAAACCCTAAAAATCCGAAAACTTCTCAATAATTTGCATAATCATACAACTAGAACAAAAATCGCATAAATCACTAAGAACAACCACAAATTAGAACAACAATTACATTCAAACACGAAAATGAAACCCTAATTCCAGCAAATTACAAATTGCCCAAAAAATTATCAAAAACTAACCTCAAATTATCAAATTGCTATGGTTATAGCGCTCTAAATCTAACTAATCTTTGTTCTTCTGCGAATGTGGAAGTGTAGTTGCATACATGGAAAAGGAGAAGGAGAAGAAGAGAGATAAATTGGGAGTGGAGGGAGAAGAAGAGAGAGAAGCATTGGCAGGGAGAAAGGAAAGCACTAGTTAACGAACGTCGAGTATTCAAACGAGGAGAGAGAAAGGAAGACATTTCCAGTTCAACATATTTACGATCGTGCCATTAATAAAAACAGGGTGACATAAAGCGTTGGATACGTGAGAATGGACGGCTGAGATCGACTTCTCACCATCTCACCGTAGCTTGCCATCTCACCAGACATTTCCAGTACTGACAGTCCTTTGAAGACGATGGCCCATCAACTAATCATGTGCTTGTCGCCAATGTTTGTACTCCACGCACAGATGTATGTACGTACTTCTATGCCTATCTGTACGTACCTGCTGTAACACTTCATTGTTATCTACTACAATCTAGCTAAGAATATATGAATAAATCTGAATATTAAGCGATATGATTTTGGCAGGAATATAATGACTAACAACTTAACAAGGCCTTTTAAGGAAGTGAGAAACTTTAAACATATTTCTTAATTAGTTCTTCAAATGTGGGCGCATACAATAACAGCTTAATTGCTACATACAGTACTTATTTAAATTAGCTTTATAAGCAAGGTGGATCAGTACCAAGCCTTAGCTCAAGATCCAAGTCCTCCATTATTGATTTCATAGCTCCGAGATTATCAGGATTATTAGTCCCCTTAACAACATTATTTGAACACTTGTTATCATCAAAGAATGGCAATAATAATGCAATATGATCATCGCTCTTCTTAGACCTCTTTGAGCTCGTCATATATTCTTCTTTCTCATCATCATCACAATCAGCTTTCTCCACCTTGCGAGGATATCGCCCCATTGAAAAATCCAACCCCATACACATTTTAACTTGTTCAACATTATTGATCATGTCATTATTAGTAGTGCTGCTACTAATAATTGAAGATTTGGAAATGCCCTTATTATGATCCAACGGAGGAGAAGTGAGCTGATGAGGTTGCTGGTCAATAAGGTTGACTTGTTTAAGCAAAGCTCTGTCTCTCCTATGGACATTCATATGACCTCCAAGGGCTTGAGCTGACTTGAATTCCCTCTTGCAGAAGCTACATGAGTATGACCTTGGAGGCCATATACACCGCCCCCCGCTTTCGACATCGGCTAAGGCTACTGCTGCTTCCCATGATTCCTGGCGGTTGAATCTCTTCATGATTTTTGTTGGAAGATGATGTTTAAAATCTCCTAGGTTTGTATACTTTTCGTTTAACCAAACCAAACACTTTGCTTGCTCCATTGATATGATGTATGAATATATGGTTCAATTTATAATACAAGAATTTAGAGCCTTAGCTAGCTCAATATATGCAAGTCATCAATGGTCTGTCACCCTATTATAATCGGATTTTAAGGCATGAAAGTAACTGGAAAGGGTATATATACAGAGAAAGTAGAGAAGAAGGTCAATGTAGTGACTTTTGTAGGGTAAATTCAGAAGAAATAAGTTTCAATTATGTTGGGAAGTCTTCTTTGGGCCCATTCTAAGAATAGTTGTACTGTAAAATATCTTGGAAGTGGCTAACAAGAGGCAACTCTTGGCAAACAAATTTGGGTGGTCCAAAAGAAGAACGTGAATGCAACTGTCATACCTTTGATTGATCTCCCATGGTTCAAATAGGTAAAAGAGAAATCAATCCGCCACGGGTGGTAGAGACTTATCCGACCTTAACCGCGTTATACTAGTAACAACCACGAACTCTTTGCATTGTTATTTTACTCACTTATTACAGGCAAAAGTTATAAAGCTATTGTAAATTTTCAAGTCATTCAAAATTTTCCAAAAGCTGGTGCAAAATTCTCTCTGTACATTTCTTTGAGGACGGATAGATTAGTTATACTACTAAATAGTACAGTACTATTTGTTCATGCTACCACCTGAAGTAAGATGCTTCAATCTGAAAAAAAAAAAACTGACGTTTTTGGCCCTTGAAATTGTGAAGACAGGACAAACTATGACAATCTAAGTTGATCAAATTCAAACACTAGAGATTTATTTAAATATCACAAGAACAACAGTAGTTACAGTGAGTATGTACCACATACATATGATGACGGCTGTCACTTTCTTAATTAATAATTACAATAGTTAGATCAAGCTAATCAATAGAAACAGCTTACTGCTTTTGTTGGTTAATGAACGTGTTGATAATTATCATGGTCTTCTTTCGCCACGCACGGATACGCCAAAGATCCCTATGTACATATTTGAAGTTTTGATTTGATTATATTTACATTTTCCAGTTGTTGGGTGATCTTTTGTCGACCTGAAACGGTTTGAGTATAAGCTAGCACTACGCCAGTTTTGATTTGCATTTTTTATAGCAGTCCCGTTTCAACCGCCATGAAAGATATCTAATTATTTAGCCAATTAAAATAAAAAGATCTTTCATAGCAGCTTCGTGTTCGAACGATGTGAAAGTGATTAGGGTCATTTACAATTGCGCTTCAATGGGCCAAATAGTTAGAATGACCGCTAGGAAAAATGATTATATTCACGCTCAAATTTATTTTGTAACCCAGACGCTCAATTCGTCAAAACCCTCTTCATCAGTTCACCTACTCTCTCTCTCTCCAGAACTATATCAAGCTAACAGTTCGCTATTTTAAGCCCTCTTCATTCACAGTATGCCCTCTTCAACTTTCGCTCTCACCTAGTCTCACCCACACACTCATCCATTGACGACCGCCATAGCTCCACGCCGTCCACTCTCTTCGTGATTAATCTCAGCTTCAGGTATCTCTCTTTCTCTTTCTATATTTTGGCTTGTGTTTGGCAATTGCGTATAATATCATGTTTTTAGGGTTTGAAATTGCAATGTCTTGGAAACTGGCGTCAATTTGTCTCTCTACTATCTCTCTGTATATGAACTTTCATATACAAACTAAAGTTCGTCATTATTGGTTCACAAGCAAAAACAAAAGGTTGAATCTGAATTGTTCTCTATAATGCTCATTTTGCTTGTATTTATGGAGTCCAATTGAACTTAATTTGGCATCGATTTCAAGTAAAGTTTGAGTATGTTAAAAGTTCGGTGGTTTTTTTTTTTAATTTGGGAAATTAGGGTTTGAGTCAACTTCGGTGATTTTTTTTTTATTTTATTAGGGGAATTAGCCTTGTATTCGTACTTTGAATTGATTGTTTAAATGTTGACGCAATTAAAGAACCCGAGTATTTGTGTTGTTACTGCTGATTCAGTGATAAAGTAGTGTGGAATGAGTCAAGTTTTAAGCTCTGATCTGTTATTATTTCGGAAAATTAGTTTTTTTCATAAACTCTTATTTTAGGATCATTTTTACAGTTTGATTGCTCAAAGGATTAGCATGGATTACCGTGTTGTATTTGATTGTTTGTTGGTATATGAATTGAAGTTGGCTACTAGATTGAGAGGTACGATTTGAGCCCTCTTCATTCACAATGTTTGTTGGTATATAATCTAGTTATATATAGGTTTCTCCAATTTCAGTTTACAGACATGAGTTCTTCTAGTGTGATAGAGAGAGGTGAGTTTTGAAACTTCAATGGAGGAAGGTACGACTTATGTTACAAGACTTCCCCATACACAAACACAATCGACTAAAAACGTAAACTAAGAAAAGGACAACTTCTCCCTTCGTAACAGGGCCAGGGTGAAACAAAAGGGTATTCATTGCACTCCAGGATTGTTTTTGACCCAATAAAAAAGAGGCCGGTTTCAAATACTCCTCTTTGACAGCAGGAGAACAACGAATTTAACTAAACTCTACAGACGACACATCAGGGTTTAGACCAGTAAAAAATGCTATGTCCTCAAGCGTGACGGTCTGAATACCACTACCCGAATTAAAGCAATTTATAGCAGGATTCCACGATAACAAAATGGAAATAGAAACATTAGCTTTGAAATGGATGGTTTTGAAAAGAGCTAAACGAATAAAGTCGTAAATCTGGCTGTCCTTCCAGCGACTATGGAAATCTCTAAATCGGTCAAACCATTTTCGTGGAAAACTATCCTTAACATCATTTCCCCAACCATGAAGGGGTTTGTTCCCAAAATATAAGAAAACGCCTTCGAAAGCGTTACCAGAAAAGAATAAAGAACGACAAGACTGAAAATTAGGAAAAACCTGATCGGATCGAGAAAGAAAAGCTTCATCTTCCTCCAAGAAAGCTTTCGAATAAAAGTTAGGTCCCAATGAGAAGCCAGGAATCCCACATGAAGAAAAAGGAGGCTCAGGAGGAGATAGAACCACAACGTTTCAATGTTGAAGCCTCGAAGGACGATATAAATCAGGATAATCCTTGATTATTTTGTAAAGATTAACAGGATCTTTAGCTTCCTTAAGATTACTATGTCTTTCAAATCGGGGAAATGTTCAGAATTGGGCATTAGAGGATGAAGAAGAAAAGGGAAATATTGAAAGTAAAGAGTTTTTAGGAATTGGGATTGAAATTGAAGAGAGAGAAAGCGACGATAAAACGATGGAGTTAAAGAGAAGAATTTATAATGGCGTTAGTCATCATTAACTGAAAAACACGACTACCCATGACCAATGAAAAGGCGCTTGCAAGAACGGCTGTACCATCAAGGTGCGGGAAACGAAGCGTCAACAGTACAATTGAGAAGTCTTTATAAAACAAAAGACTTATATATATATATATATATATATATATATATATATATATATATATATATATATATATATATATATATATATAGGGGAAGGATCAGGTACAAACCCCCTTAGTATACAAACTATACAAATTAATAGGAGCTGTTAGATTTGCTTGATCCAACGGCCCAAAAGAACCGCGTGTTCTTAACTAGATGCAAACAATAGAAAAAGAATAAAGAAATAGAAAGTTGTCTTTCTTTTTCACTAAAGTGAGGTTATTCATCTCTCTCTACGTCTCTCGCTCTCTCTCTCTCTGAAGAACCTTGAAGCAAAATCCATGGCTTCCGACAAGAGGCATCAAATTAATCAATTACATCAATTCTAACTATTTTAAGGTATGTTGTGATGTATTATAAGTTGCGTATATAAGGTATGTTCCGACAATGGTTGAGAAATTTGATTTCACTGCCATAGATTAGCTGTTGCCTGATGCACCTAAAGCAACAGATACATAATCAGCTCAGACTTAACAAAAGAAAATTATTTGTTACATGTGACATTTACTTCTGTTTGAAAGTGATAGACATATGGAAATAAAAAGGGACAGAAATTATAAAGAAACATTTAGGAATACCTGACCCCTATTTTTCGTATCTCTCTGAACCTGCGGGTCCTTCACTAGATTCAACCACATGACCTTCACTTTACCTGGCTCAAAGTCCCTAAGTGCTACTTCCGCACAACCAATTAATTCAGAACGCTGAAGCCCTTCATCATCATACACTCTAACAGTTAGATGTTGAGTGGATGGATCCTCAACTACGAACTCAAAACTCTCATTCCATATTGGATTCAAAACTGTAGAAGCCTAATCCAGTTTCAACAATCCCACACATACACAAGCACATAACCACAAAAAGCGTCAAAAGCAAGCACAACCATCAAATAACCTATCAAAATTAAGCATTTCAAACAAGCTTTTAACAGTTTATCACACAATCTATAGTTAATTAACAAAATACTCCACTAAAAAATCACAACAATCTCAGATCACACACTTATTGATAAGCGCATGAACTCTTACTTAACAAAATTATTCAACCCCAAAATTTTCATTCAAAGTTAAGCAGTATATGGAGAAATGGATACCTTAAAGTTGATAAAACTTTACTTCAATCGGTCGAATTCTCTACAAAAATCTGTCGATTAGGGTTCTTTAATCAAGAGCCATGGGAGCGAATGAGAGAGAATGGGAGTTGAGCTTTGAATAATGAAGCGTCGCAACAATGAAGAGAGAGAAAATTGTTCTCACTCAGCCGTAAGAGAGAAAGAGAACCGGCTCTTAATTTTGTTTAAAAAAACTGGATAGTTGCTCCTTTTTACGATTTTGCCATTAATGAACCTCTGATCCGCGCGTTTTTTTAATTTTGGGGGTTGAGTTTGGACCGTTGATTGAAGTTGATCGAATGGCTCACAATAATTTTGGGTTTGTATGGTTTGTATTTAAGAGGGGTTTGTATAGGAGCCTCTACGTATATACACGTAGATGTGGGTATATATATATGAAAGCAATTTGTACGAAAAGAGAACACAAACATCAGTTAAAAAGGAGGAATACGAAAAGAAAGAATACGAAGAAAGTCAAGAGAAGTGAAAGACGTGGGGGAAGTTGGACACCAGCATGAAGGAAGTGGACAAGGAGAAGAACTGCAAGATCATGGGCAGTTATCTCAGGCCCTTATAAATACAAGAAGAAACAGAAGAATAAGGCAGCAGAGCTCATATGCTCATATTGACAAGACGTCACAAAGTAGACATTAGAGAAGTAGTGTTTGTGTATCTTAGGAGTAGATTATCAGTAGGCTCTTCGAGCAAGTGTAATCAACTCACTCAGCAATGGCGCCTTGTTTTGAGGTATAATTGCTTTATCCTTTGTTTTTTGTGCTTTAAATCGAATGTGTGCCTTACTCTGATCGAATGAAGTATGTTTAAGATTCCATCCTAATCGATCTTGCTCTTTTAAAGTTCCAATTTATGCTTGTTTGTGTGACTTTCTGCTGAAGTATTCGAAAATAACTGTCACTGTTGATAAGTGTCCGCCGTTGACCGAGAAGTGTTGAGACGGAGGAGTGGATTCGAATAGGGAGCCGCCTGCTCCAAGATAGTGCTCGACCCTTTTTAGGACCTTTTAGGGTGCGTAGGGCTGCCCTTATAAGTTGCTTGTGACCACTAAATACCAAGCACATCAACACATGGACTAAGTCCACACAAATTTTTATATATATTAATATGTTAATTTATCCCACTAAATATATCAATATGGTAAATCGACCAATAACCTAATGATAGGTTTTAGCATATTCTCAAACACTTCAGGTTCAAGATGAGAGATCCACCCTCGTATATATAATTTTTTCAATTATGGTAGGCACACCATGATAATACAAAAGGAAAGAGAAAATAAATCTTAAGGTTCTGAGGATAATGTATTTCAATTTAACTATTTTATTCATTAAACAAAGATTTCTCATGCATAATTTGGATATGTTCTTTTTCATTTATCGGACTTTATTCAATCATTAAAAATCAGTGACAATACCTAATCTAATCAGTGTTAGAATTTTGTTGAATTAGTGAGAACGAATAAATGACAATATCATATATATATATATATATATATATATATATATATATATATATATATATATATATATATATATATATATATATTTTGGGTATAAGCGCTGGTGAGGTGGCAAGTGTCACTCTCTGGGTGGCTATACCCAAGTCATTAGTTAAAACTTAATTTTTTTTAGAGAGGTTATGATTAAATAGTTAATCAACATTAACGATGCAAATTAATAGGAAATGTCAATAGTTTAAATTAAATTTTTGGAATAATTTAGGTAGTTATTGATAAAATAATAAAGGCACATTAATATGTAATCGTATGAATTGGTACACTATAAATATAAAAGATATTAGTTTATCATTTCTGTTAATTATCTTTAATGGTTTGTTTTTTAGCATTTCATCTTTTGCTTTTCGATTAAAGATGCACATGTTATATAATAGTTTGAACACACTATGTATCGTTTAACTAAACTTTGTTTATTCGTGGATCAAATTGGAGGTTGTGTCACAAGTGACCAATTGACATGCGACTAATATTTGTGAGGATAAGCGCAAGTACTGTGACAAGAGTTATATTTTGAGTTACCTTTTTGACCCCTTTTTTGTACTATAATTTGGGTCACCATTTTTTTTTTGAATTTTATATTTGTGGGTATGCAAGCATATCTAATCCCTATTTGTTGGTATACATGCACTCGATAATGTGACAACAATTACATTGTAAGTTACCGTTTTTATTAAGATTGATGATTGTGGTGATTTGTGGGTATTGTATAAGAGTTAGAAATAGTAATATGACATGGCAAGTGATATGTGCCAAGTGATATGTGCCTAATCTTAGGGGGGATAAGCATAGGTAATGTGATAAGAGTCACATATAGAGTCATGATTTTTTATTATTAAGTTTTATATTTACAGGTTTAAGGGCAGGGTACATTGCAAGCTAAGTGATGTTTGATTGATATTTGTGGATAACATGTGACTATGTGAGTAATTGACTAATCTCTGTGGAATTATACTCTAAAAAATAAATTATGGAATAATTTGTAATGTAAAAAGGGTATACATTTAGTCACTTTTTTTTTTTTTTTATTAATTCTATATTTATGGGTACAAGTACCGATTACATGACAATTGACATGCAACGAATATTTATAGGAAAAGTACATGTAATGTGTAGACATTAAATCACATGCTTTTTATGCTTTATATTTATAGAGTTATGTGTACTTTATAAAAAAAATTATAACCTAATATAAAAAATAATATATAGAGACAATTTATGTATATGATATATTTGCCAATTTTAATGGCACAATATTAGTAGTCAATAATTTATTTATGTACAATATTCTTGGGTCATTTTGGTGAAATGCATAAATTAATATAAAAAAAGATAATGATTTTATTTATAGAATTTTAAATATCTTTTATGATGAGATTATCATAAATATACTATCTTAGTTGATGTTATTTTTTCTTTTTTTTTAATTTTGAAACTATTAGTCTGTTAACTTTCAAATGACCTATTTAGGAAGACACATATTAACCCACAATTTGATAAAATCTACCATTTTTTAATTAAAAAAAATTAGTTGGTATAAGCGCTTAGGTTAATGATAATTGAGTTTAATTTATGGGATAACTTTTGGTTATATGACAAGAGTATTACATATTTAATTAAATTTTATATTTGTGGGTAACAACATATACACCTGACAAGTGACATGTGATTAATATTTTTGAGATATGGCAGGTTAGGGTTACATTGGAGTCATAATTTGTAAAGTAATATATTAGGGGTACCATAACATGGTAATTGACTAGGGTCAAAGCACAAGTAATATGACATGTGTAATAGTTTTACCGGCGACTATACGTTGGTATAATTTTTAATAAACAATCAAAAAAATTGAAAGAAAAATAAATTATATATATTTATGTATTGTTAGCATGGGTTTATCCCTAGTATATATATATAACTGGGTCATTCTTCGTGTGATGCCGACACGTGGGATGCCACATAGGCGAGCCACGTCGTGCAAGCACGACACGCAAGCGACACGTAAGCACAAACTTGTCATGCAGCATGACACATCATCCATCATTAATGTCTCATCATTAGTTGACTTAATTACATATTTATTAGCATATTTCTAAATTACAAAAAAAAAAAAAAATTGTTACGTAAGTCAAAAAATTATAAATCTGACTCCGTGAAATTGGATCTAAAAAATATTTCAAAACGAGATATATGTATATGTCCTATAAAAGTTAGGTTCTTTCCATGTGGTGGTGACACGTAGGACGTCACATAAGAGGAAATATTCGAGTGAAGATGACACATAGACCCCACATGTGCTCAACTTTGTCACATAGTTTTAGTTGTGGGGTATAAAACGAGCATGTGCTATCAACTTTTAGGGCACATATACCGTTAATGCAGAATGTGTTTATTCATTTTTTTCATTAATTGAATTACTTACTAAAATTAGTGTACATATCTATCTAAACTTAGTCCAATCTCATTACAAGTGGAGGTGGCATGAAATAAAATTATTTTACGAGTTCGTGCGAAGCACGGGGATAAAACCTAGTCTTACTAAATAAGTTAAAATCAGTGGCAAAACCTTACCAAATCAGTGAAAAATAATACATCCATATTCAAAGAATTAGTAACAATACCTTACCCAATTAATAAGATTCGGTGGAGATTAATGAAAAAAAAATACATCCCTCCTCAAAAAATCAGTATCAATACCTTACCAAAAATCAATACAAATCATTGAAAATAATACGTTTCTACTCAAAATAATCAATAACAATACCTACCCAATTGGTAAAAATAAACACACCCCTTATAATAATTACTCTATATAAACCATGATTTCATCTCCAAAAAATAAAAACGCAAAAAGATTATCTTAAATTTCAAAGATTAGTTGACCCATCCCCCGACCAAAATTGACCCTTATTATCTCTCAGCCAATCTCCAATTGCCATGTACGTACGGCCATCACGGTTTTCTCCATTTCAAAATCCACACCACCGCATGACACCAAAACTTCCCTCTCCACCAAATCCGTCATCAACCTCATTCCATTCCCCTCAATTTTCGGAGAGAGAAACACAAACCATAACCAGAACCAAAATGAGCGACACCACCAATATTAACGCCATTAATAATAATGATAATAAGATCACCACAAAAACCTTCCACCCAATGCCCCCACCGGAGAAAAAAATCCCTTCCACCTCTGCCGCCGCTTTACTCCTTTGCCTCCTCCTTTCATTCTCTCTCCTAATCATCACCGCCGTTTTACACCGGCCCACCTCCCCCAGCCCAACTCGCTGGTTCTCTCTCATACGCCCTTCAACCCAAGGTCCATTAACCTCCCCTTGTCAGGCCCACCTCAACTCCTCCTCCTCCGGCCCAACCAACCTCTCTCACATAGTCTTCTGCCTCGGTGGTTCCGCCAAGACGTGGGACCAACGTCGTCAATACAGCAACCTCTGGTGGTCCCCAAACACGACACGTGGCTTCGTCTGGCTCGACGAACCACCCCAGCCCAACTACACCTGGCCCAAAACCTCCCCACCGTACAAAGTCTCAAGCCCGGTTGGGCCCACCATGAGATCATCGGACCGTATGGCCCGAATACTAAAAGAAACATTTGGGCTAAAGCTGCCACGTGTGAGGTGGTTCGTGATGGGAGATGATGATACGGTGTTTTTCACAAATAACGTGGTAACGGTGTTATCAAGATACGATCACCGTCAAATGTACTATGTTGGTGGGTCCAGTGAAAGCGTTGAACAGAATGTGATGCATGGTTATGATACGGCGTTTGGTGGGGGTGGATTTGCTGTGAGTTACCCTTTGGCGTGTCACCTGGTCCGCATTTTGGACGGTTGTATTGAGAGGTATATTAATTTTTATGGTTCTGATGAGAAAGTTGCTGCTTGTGTTGCTGAAATTGGTGTTCCTCTCACTAGGGAACCAGGCTTCCACCAGGTAATTATTTATTTATTTTTTATTGTTGAAATTGATTATGGAGTACTTGTTTGGTTACTAGATTTTTATACAAAATTATTATTATTATTATTATTATTATTATTATTATTATTATTATTATTATTATTTTCTAAAGATAGTCAGTGTATTATTTTCTAGATTGCAGAGGGATTTAGGGATTAGAGGCCAGAGATAGAGAGAAGAGAAACTAATACTCAGCTGGTATGGTTTGGGATCTGATTTGTTATCTTGGGAGTGGAAATTATGGTTTGGGATTATTATTAAGCATTTAAAATGAGGTTGGAGTTAGTTGCTCCGCCTAGTAAGTCCAGATTTCGCCGTTCGTGAAAGACACCGGTATTGCGGGCATCAGCCACGTGTTGCTGATGCAAACAATGCGTTACTAGTACTGGTAATACTAGTTGCATCTAAATCATACTCCGTAAATAAAATAAAATAAATGAAGTTGTGTTGAATTTATGGGGAGTTATGTAGAAGTGTAAAACACTTGAGTTGAGTCTCATCATCATATTAGGAAGGAAAATGTTTTAACTATAAATATATATACTCCATTGTATTAGTAGTGATAAGTTTTGGTGTGATTTTAAGGCTTAATGGTATGCTAGTAACCACGGTGTCTGGTGTCTCGCTCTGCATCCGCCACTCCATATACGATGAGTTCCCAAGTGTGTGTATTGTGAATTTGTGATGCTAAGTTATAGGCCAGCTAATTGTATTGGCATTGAATTTGTGTTTGCGATACTAATTGTTCCCATAGAAAAAATAGAATACTAATTGTGCCCATTTTGGTCCACCTCATATCGAAACGGGTGCTAATGACATGAGACCTTTAGTGTGATCTGGAAAACATGCTTCAAAACAAATGGAAATATGTTTTTGACCTGTTTCCTTAATCAAATAGACACATGTCAAAGCCTAGACCCATGTTGATAACTTTTTGGGGGCAATTCACATATATTGACACCTCTAATTTTCCAACTATAACTAAACCAAAGTACTACCTAATGATAAAGTGAACGAGGTAGTCATTATAAAAATGCTAATACAGATTACCCTTTGTTAATAATGGGATTCGTAGCCCGTAGGACATGTTTAAAAGCGGCCGGTCACCAAATCTTGACACGGCCCATATATTGTATGCCACGTGTGTGTGCACATGTTGGTGGGCCTTCTTTGAAGTTTTCAACCTAGAAGCCTACACCTGTGAGGCTGTCACCTTCCATCTTGTAACGTAAGTATGGTATTTTATCATTGCCTTTACGTCAAAACTAAAATAAAAAAAGATTTATTACTGATGACTTGTGAGTTAAGGCGGGGAAGGTCTGTTTTTTTAGTCCTGTGCGTGTCCTTCTTTTAAAGGCACTGAACCCCACTGCCACGGCATATACCCTATGCTTATGCTATATACTATTAGTGGGTCACTTTTGAACGGTCCTCATTATTTTGAATTCCTTTCTACATTTTTTTTTTAAATTATTATTATTTTGATTTTCTTTTGAAGGCTACGTGTCAAACCTCTGTTGTGTTCAGATGTTTCTGCGTAGTGCTGCCTGTCAAAACTCAAAAGTGTACGTTACAGTTTGTGTGGTAGTCAAACTGTGAATTTCAAGTTCCCTTTTGGGTTGGAATTTCCACACCATTTTGCTTGGCCTGGACCTGTTGGGAAAAAAAAAAAAGGTGCCATAATCCTGCTGGAGCCTCTAATAATAAGTGTTCTTTGTTTATTCTTTTGAGTTTAGATTGAGGGGTATTCTTTTCCACTTAATTGCAAATGGGTTTGGTTCAGTCATGTGAAATGATTGTGATTATTATTACACATATTACTATTAGGTTTAGGGCTCGTTCTTTTCAATTGGAAACTGGTAACTGAGAGAAACTGGACAAAACGGGTGAAAACTGGAAAGTCTAACTGGTAACTGGTGAAAACTGGGTCAAACTGGGAGAAACTAGGGAAAACTGGTACAAATTGGAATTTTTTAAATTTAATTGTTTTCTTTATAATAATAATAATAATAATAATAATAATAATAATAATAATAATAATAATAATAATAAGAGTATAATAATAGCAAAATAATAATAGTAATAATATTAATATTAAATAATAAATAATAATAATATTATTATTATATATCATTAAAATAGTAATAATAATAAAAAATAACAATAATAATAATAATAATATTGTGAATATATGGACTAAAGCAAAATGGCTCATAAAACTGTCAGCACTTCTTATTTATTGTGAAGTTGCCGATGGTAGTCGCACTTCGGATCTCGGGTCAAACGGGAACAACCTCTCTGTGAGACTCACAGGGGTAAGGCTGCGTACAACCGACCCCCCCTTACCCTGCCTAGGCGGGAGCCTCTTTGGAGACACTGGGGTAATGTTGTTGTAATGTTGTTGTAGTAATAATAATAAAAAATAATAATAATAATAATAATAATAATAATAATAATATTGTTATTATTATTATTATTATTATTATTAACATAATAATTTATGCATATATTTATTTTTATATTTTGATTTAAAATATTTTATATTTAAGTATTATGTTTAATATGTCAAAATATCAAAACTGGACTAAACTGGGAGAAATTGGGCAAAACTGGGTCAAACTGGGAAAAATTGGGGAAAACTGGACAAAACTGTATATTGTAACTGGTAACTGGTGAAAACTGGGACAAACTGGGGAAAACTGAACAAAACTGGACAAAACTGGAAACTAGTTGAAAAGAACATGCCCTTAGTGCACTCCAGTCCGGCCAGTTTAGTTTGGTGGAAAAGAATTAGAGCTGGCAAAAACTGACCCGTCCCGAACCCGACCTGCTACAGACCCGACCGAAACCCGACCTGCTACAGACCCGAACGAAACTCGACCCGAAAATGTTCAAACCCGAAATGACCCGAGACCAAAATGACCCGACCTGAACCCGAAAGTTGTGAGACAACATTTCTCAAACCTGTTGGGTAACCCGAAATCGAACCCGTATTTGACCCGACCCGTTTGCCAGGTCTAAAAAGAACACACCCTAAGAAGTAAGAACCCAACAAATCGGGGATAAAGGCAACTCAAATAATTGGGATGAGAATTAAACCTCTTTGAAGAGGTGAGAGATGTGAACTAGGAAGTGAGCCACTGCTTCCAACACACTAATCCTCGTTCCTTTGAGTTGTATGTTTGACTTTGGAAGAGGTTCATTTTGATATAGCATTTCATCTAAGAGCGTGACTTAATCGAGCTTTAAAAATGAAGAACTAGTTCAATCAAAGATACGAGAGTATAGGTTCGGTAAAGTTTTAATACTATGTCCGGAATCATTAGTCACGTTTGACTATTAGTGTCATTTTTCGCCATTAAATTTGATTAAGTAATACTCCCCCCCTCCCCAGACTTTTGTTTCTCGTAGAAGCCAATGGTGGCCATGCACTCAACTCCACTTGAAGAAAATAACTGTGAATGGGCATTTGGATTCATTTGATAGAGATTTGGGAGATTGCGATTCCTGTCATCGCTCTTGTAAGTATTAACATAGTAGTAATACAGTTTCTAGGTGAATGCCATTTATGTGTCATAAAAAGCACCTCTACGATTTTGCATTATAGACTTGTGAAGTTGTGATAAGATAGGTAGGAGCGACTCCTTCACATTGTTTTGCATAAATTTTAGAGCTGGCTTCCTAATTTGACTTGATTATATGTAAATGCTCATCAAGTACCAGGAGCCAAACTAAGTTGTTATGAGTCATGCCCATCAATCCATAAACAAACTGCGTAGTTTGTAAAAAAATAATTTGTCTGGTTTGGTTACTGTCTTCTTTACTAAGATTTTCATCTGTATTATTTTCTCCAGATTGACATTAGAGATGACCCTTATGGTCTGCTAGCAGCACATCCCGTGGCTCCTTTGGTGTCACTACACCATCTTGACTATGTAAAGCCATTGTTTCTGGGCCAAACTCAGGCGGATTCTCTGAGACGGCTGATGCAAGCTTACCATGTTGATCCTGGCCACATCATCCAGCAGAGTTTCTGTTACGATCACAGACGCAAGTGGTCAGTGTCAATTTCTTGGGGTTACACTGCTCAGTTGTATCCTTCCCTTGTTCCGTCCAGGGTTCTTAGTACGCCTCTGCATACATTTCGTACATGGCGAAGTTGGCAAGATGGCCCTTTTGTCTTTAATACCCGTCCTCTTAAGTCTGATCCATGTGAGCAGCCTATCATCTATTTCCTGGACCACGTTAAGGAGATCGGTGAAGGTAAAACAATTACTACTTACAAGAGGGTTGCTGCTGCTGACACTGGCCAAAAATGTGACCAAGCAGCTTACAAGTATGCCATGTCAGTGGAGAAAATTACAGTGTCTGCATCAAAGACAAGTCCTGATAAGTGGATGCAGGTCCGTTCTCTTACTCCCTATCTGTACAAAAAGAAAATTTCTTTTGGAATATTTTTGCTATTTTATGATCATGGTCATGTTCGTAGTTGGCAAATCTTCTTTAATTCTGGTTCTCTGCGTAATGTTAAGAGTTTGTGTAGCATTAGTTGTCTGTACTCCCTACTGATTTTGGTAGTTGTCAAAAAGGGGAGAGGGAGGGTTACTAAAACACAGCAACCATACATTATACTGCTGACAAGCTCAAGCTCCGCACCAAAAAGTAAATGATACTGCTGACAAGCATGTCCTGTATTCCGCCACTTTGAATAAGTGTATTACTCCCCCTTGTATAACAAAAAAACTATTTAAAGAAAAGACATCAGTTTTATCATCTAAATTTCTTGACGATTTAGCTGTTATGGAACTCTGTAATTTGCACTGATAAACATTCCAGTTGAACATTGACATGGTTTATTTTTTTAGTTATGAAAATTCATTGCCATCATTTCTCCGGTTTGTGTACTAACAATTTGGTGCTATTGAACGAACAGGCAGCACGCAGAGATTGTTGCGAAATTACAGATAGCTGGACTGTGAAGACTAACATGCGAGTAAAGATAAGAAGCTGTAGAGCAGGGGAGTCCATAACCATGTAGAGGTTAGCCAATAAGCTCCTTCACTGCTCACCTACAAATGTTGACATATGCAGATTGAAAACGCGATTCAGTTCTCTTTCTCATCTAATTTCAACTCGATAACTGATCTTGCAAGTTCGTGCTTGTGTACTTGTGTAGGGGTATTTGACATTTCTCCTATTCGAGTCAGAGATGTGAAAAGTGAATCACTGTCTAAACATTACCCCCTATTGTGTGCTGCCACATCAAGGGATAGATTCTGATGTCATCACAAACCTGAACATACTGGATGACATATATCCTCACTGCATCAGAGATGTCCGTAGCAATGTTGCGACGTGCTCTCATTTCCAACAAACCTGGTGTTATCATAAGTTCTATGGAGCCATTCCATGAACATCAACTTATGGTAACACTTTTGGTGCTTTCACACCAGAGACAATTGGCGCCAACTTGGTGAGGAAGAGCATGAGCCGGATAAATGTAGCTTAATGTGTAGATAGTGTTCGTTATTTTCCCTCTTCTTCTCTTCTTTCTCAGCCAGTGGACAACCTGAACTGATGAGCGAGTTTAGATCGTGGCAGATTTTATCTCCGATCATCACGACTGAAAGAATTGCCTGCAGTCGCCAGTGCTTGGTGAATTTGCTACCATTGTTCAGTGTTCACCATGGAAACCATTTTCTCCCTGATGCTTCATATCATTACTTCCCCCCCCCCCCCCCCCCGGCTTGGATGATCCTGGCTTGAGATCTGGAGGGAAAATTTTGACTCCCCCTGATCTTAGTGCCCGTGTGAAAGGCGAGGATTGTATTTGTTGGGTCTGTATTTTAGGCTAGGTGCAGTTTGTGAACTGTGAACTCATGTGACTGCCAAGTAAATTAGTAAGGCGGTGTGACAAATTATCTGTAGGTTCGTTCATTTCTATACATGTGTGAATTGTGATGTGTTCAACAATAATCAGTAAAGCACACTGCCATTTCTGTACTTATGGTGTTAATGTCTCCAGATAAAAGGTTCTATACAACTTTTCATTTACATCAAAAATATGAAAACGAGTTTTATCATCATGAAAAGATGTCGTGTTTTGGACTAAATTTTGATATGTGAGAATATCTAGGTAGTATATTTAAACAACAATCTCCCCTTTTTCTCTCGCTCCTCTCCTAAAAAAAACCCTAGCCCCTTTTTGATTTAGGAGGAGGTCCAATTCTTTTTATTTCATTGTTTTGCTTTGTTTTTTAGTTTTATTATGTCGAATAATATCAATCTTTCCATCTGTGAGGGTTAATTGTAGTTCGTATGGTACTTTAGCGGATCTATTCTATCAAGAGGTGGTCTACGATGTCGGATCAAAACATTCAAAATTATAGCAGAGTCTTACGCGAAGAGGCTGTAATATGGAAAACAGCGATTAAATGGAAGACAGTCGGAATTGTTGAATCTCTAGTGTTAGATAGCTTTTTCATTCGAATGTATTCTGATGTTTCAGATCTATTTCTTGTTAAGTTCAATCCTTCTTGTAAGTGTCGTATGGTTTTCAATTAATGAAATTTCTTTTCCCCTAAAAAAAAAGTAGTATAAATGTATATGTGCATTTTCTCCATTTTCATTTTGATTCATTTCCTAAATGAATAGCTATGGTTTTGTTTACAAATCAAAATTACATCTATTTATGATTTGACCCTTGAATTAAACAGATGTCATTACTGCCCGGCAAGAATAGCTCTATATTTCTATCCGTTCAATCGAACTGTTTGACAATGTTGACTAACACTTGCATAAAATTCAAAATCATACTCCTACATACATAAGACCATCTAGAAATTCTTTGGCCATTTTTCAGCAAGGGCTGCTATGACGTATGAACAAAACGACTTTACAATTAAAGAAGGGAGAAAATAAAATCAAGTATAGATGCCGTCTATGAATTTCCTACACCCTCACTCCGACTATAAATACAAGACAAGATGCCTAAATATTTGCACATCATCACAGTTTTCAGTATCTACTTCACTAGCTCGTTACTAACCCACGAGAAGATCCTTTCAACTTCTCTCTTTGTTAATCATGGGTATTTACACGTACACAATGGCAGACTACACCAGCCCTGTCTCTATCGACCGGTTGTTCAAAGCTTTTGCCGTTGACAACCATAACTTGTTGCCCAAGGTCGTTCCTGATATGGTTAAGAGTATCGAGTTTGTTGAAGGTGATGCCCATGCTGTTGGAAGTGTTCACCAAGTCAACTTTCCTGATGGTGAGTCATCCTTGATTATTAGTACAAAGTATACTTTATAACTAATTAAGTAAATTGAGCCATATTTTCTCACCATACTAAGATTATTGATGACGTGATGACATTATATTGAATTTGTAGGGAGTCCTTTCAAGTATGTGAAGAATAGAATTGAAGTGTTCGATACTACCAACTTCCACGTCAAGTATACTAGCTTTGAGGGTGATGTGCTTCGTGATATTTTCGAATGCGCTGTTTATGAGCACAAGTCTGAACCCTCAGGTGCTGGATGCCACTACAAGATGACCGCTCACTACCACACCAAGGGAGATCATGTCGTGAAGGAGGAGGACATTGCTTTTGAGAAAGAAAATTACCACAAGATGTTCAAAACTGTAGAAGCCTATCTCATTGCCAACCCTCAAGTTTACGCTTGATGTTAATCATCTAAGCTCAATGAGTGATGTTTATTATACATATATCTCTATGTGTCTCGTGCGAACAAGGACATGTAGACAGAAAATAAAATAAGTGATGTAATGTTTTATGTTTGTGTGTGATTTTCTTCACTTGTTTTTTGAGAGGAAATAATGTAAGGAAATGAGTATAATTCTAATCAATACTTCAAGAGTTGTACGTGAAACTTTCCTTTCTTTTGCTATTAGTCATTTGCAACCAATATAAAATTTGGAGCTCGTTTGTTTATCAAAATTGGATAAATAAATATCATACTATAAATTTTCTTTAGTACCTTTGGTGAATAAGAAACGAAAAGAAATTTATCAAAAATTTATGAGCTCTTTTAGTTTTAGCAGCCAGAATAAGTCAAATGGGGGTAAAGATGGAAATATATAAAATAACTAGTATGAGTCTATGAGAGGCTTAGGACGCATTCAATGGAAGAGAACGAGTCAAAATCTCCACAAATTCATTCTGTTATTTGACGAAATGCCAGAAAACATCCGAGGTTAATATTTGTTACCGCAAAGCAAGTTGATTATTGGATTTGCAACCATTATAAGTAGCCATACCGAGGTGTAACATTACTCACTACAAACTGTGAATTTGGGACCTTCAATCCTTTTCATACACTCTACAACTTTGTTATACACTCCTTTAACACCCAACAATATGAACAACTCCCAGAGCGCAAGCTACCAGGCTGGGCAGGCCAAGGGCCAAACCCAGGTAAAAGAAACACAATTCCTTTCAATATATATAGGTTCTCTCTCTTTCAGTTTCAGGGGTGGGCAACGCGTGAATTATGCACTCGCGTACATGGTGCTTGATTGCCTGGAGGATTAATTTTTAGGTATGTTTTGTTTTCTTGTTTTTTGGTGGAATTTGCATTTACCGACCTCTTTGCATTTTCTTGTCCTCAGGAAAAGGCCGGTCAGATGACAAATAAGGCAGGAGACATGCTTCAGTCAGCCAAGGAATCAGTCCAAGGGGTTCGTCTAATCATCTATGGCCTTTCCTTTTTTTATAATTTTGCAATTATTATTTGATAGATTAAAAAAAAATTGTTTTAATGAAATGCAGGCTGGTCAGGCAATGAAGGACAAGGCATCAGATGCTACTGAAGCTGTCAAGAATGCCACTGGCATGAACAAATGATCGAGCTTCCTACATTATTTTTTCCTTCCAAATAAATGGCCATATACAGCCATTTACTGTGTTATGATTAAGAGTTCAATTTGGATTTCATTTTTCTTTTCAGGATTTTCCTATTTGTAGTGCTAGATAAAAAAAATGGAGCTTTTCTGCTCATTCTGATCTTAGCTTTGTTTCTCTTACAAATCGAGAGAATTGAATGCCATTGGCAATATATTTTAGAAGATTTCGAGCATTTATTTTCCCTTCCCTCCCCCAGTTCATTTAACGTTTCCGCTCTAGTACAATGTTCTGAGAATTTGCTAATGATACCCTATAGAATAAAAACCACTATATCAAAGCAGGTCTAGAACAGGATACGCAAAATCATCAGGCAAAAAGGATTTACTATAATATTTCCATGTATACTTATCCAATTATAGGGGCTAACGAGCATGTCCACATAATATATTAAAAGGCATTGAACATGCTTGCCTTCATGCACTGCCTGGATTCAGGCCCTGGTAGCAGGGGTGCAGGACAACGGACAGGACGGCCCTTCCCAGGGAGGAAAGGTAGGAGAGCCAGTTTAAAGAGTGAACAACTGGGTTGGATGGGGAGCCAGTTTAAGCAATGAGTGAAAAATAATCCACTTTTCCCTTCCCATATCTGCATTATGTCATACTTACAAGCTGTTATTTCATAATACAATAATACACACTGAATCAGTGGGTTATAACTCCTGCTGTAGTTGTAATACAATAAACTGGGATATACAAAAAATAAAAACTGTACCAAAAATCTACTTGCAAAGGAGGGTATCGCGTGTGGCATTTCCAGTTGTTGCATTCACCCTGGAAAAAAGTTGAGATAGCGTGTGTTTACAAGGGTCCATCAGATGAATAGGACAACGACAACAACAACCACCCTTAGGAATTATCCCGCCAAGGGCATGGTCTAGGAAGGTCCAGATGTACGCAACCTTACCCCTAGCACAGATGAATAAGAAAGTACATAAATACTAATCAGTACAGAACAATTATCTTACCCGTCAGCAACTTTGCAAAGGTATTCTCGTTGGTCGTCTCTCAGAGGCACATCAGTGAAGTCTGGTGGACGGAAAAATATTAGTTTGTTAGCATGGGAAATGAAGGACGAAAAATACAGCCCTCAAAGCATGGTGAATCAATTCAGATTTCATATATGAGATATCCATCTGCAATCACCTAGTGTACTAAGTGTAGCATGTGAAGTGAATACGTGAATATGGGCAAAAGTAAACCAACAAAGCATGCTTAGACTATAGGCCCCCTCCCCCTCCCAACAAAGAAAAGGATAAACACACTTTGTCTATCTTCTTTTTCCTACTATACCTGCTCCTGTTATTACTGATCCTCTAAAAGATGTATTGCCAGTGGTTAGAGCTCCTTCCAAGTTAGCATTGGTCAAATTTACCTGCAGTAGACACAAGAGGGCTACATCAAAGACAAGTAAATTGCATATACTCAAGTACACAACACAATTACAATTGTTGTTACAAGGTTGACCTTTATCATAGTGCCCATGGGTTCAGAGAACATACAGTAATCTTCAAAAGCAAGTAGGAAAGATTGAAACCCATGATTGCAACATGTTTCCGCCAGATGAATAATAGTTCAATTTACTTGGGAAAATCCAAATAGCTTTGCTGTGAATGATCTCATTTTCCCAATTCACATCAGGAGACAATATGGTTCAGCAATCTATATAGAAAACAAATCAAAATGTTGTGTCATCCCACCCCCAACCCCACCCCCCTCTCCTGCCCCAAGGCCCCCTGATAGAATTGCCTCGCCAAATAAATAATAAACTCCCACAAGCATTTATATTGCATCTAAAATAGAGGAAAGAATCCAATCATCAACATACAGGATGGTTATCTAGATTAAGTTTCACTCTGATGCTTGTTGAGAGGATAACTACATGAGACAAGACAATTGATCATATCCATTATCAGTAGGGTTAACATGAGCCCGTCCAAGTCGATAAGTCGAGATCTGTGTAGCATCATCTTTTGATGTGAAGTTGTGAGCATAAGTTCATGTTCCAGCTCTAGCTCGCTTGAAGCCACTAAATCGAGCTTGAGGTGTGCTCAAACAGGGATTATTGAGTTCGAGCTTAAGCTTGAATTTAGCACGACATGCATATATAATTAACAAGTACTCGTATGTTATTTGTCATAATTTTTTGTCACTCTTTCTTTTAGGCAGGGTTTTATAAATAATCCATAAATTCGAAACTAAAATAAAAGAAAAAACGAAATCCATAGACAATTCATGTACTGAGAGTCTGAGACTCACGAGCAGGTTACTGCTCACTATTGACAAAGCTCAACAGTCTACAAGCAGGCTTGGCTCATGGTGTGTCCCTAATTATCAACTCTAATCATGAAATCAAAACCACTAACTACCACAGTTAAACTAAGAAATTGTCTATTTCCATATAGATATCCATACAGTGCATGTACTGTTCTGCCAATAGTAACACACCTAAGTCCTAACATTCTAAATTAGTGGCATGGATATCATGGCGAAGATACAACATGGGACTTAGCAGACATGTTCTTCCCCTAGACATCAAAAGACTTGAAGAGAACATCAGAAGGTCTTAGTGGCTCTTAAACAAAGAATATTATGTCACAGTTTACCTTTGTCACATTTGCCAAAGAAAAGTCGGCTGCTCTTAGATCAGCATCTGAAAGATCAGCCCCTGAATGACAAGGCAAGAGAAAATTAAGAGGAAGCTCTTTTAATTCTCAATAATATACTATCTGCCCATAAAAATACAAGAAACCTCGCCAACTTAAAAATCAACTTTCTCACAAACATTATCTTGGGCCTCGTTTACTTCATTGCAATCAAATGTAATGCAATGCAATCATTTTGTAGAGTAAATGTGGGGTGAAAAGTGAAGGAGTGGGAGGAGAGGGATGAGAAAAGTGGGGTTGATTGCATCATTCAATGTAATCACAATTGCTCAACTTTTCCCATATAATGGTGATTACTTTGAATGATGTAATCAACCTCACTTTTCTCATCTCTTTCCTCCCCCTCCATTTTTCACTTCACATCTACCCTATAATTTGATTGCATTGCATTGATTTGATTGCAAGCAAGTAAACACCACCTTAATGTTAACCCTATGCACCCTGTGAAATAGGTTTTTCATGGTCATAAACTGAAGGATATTATAGATGAATGTTGTCAAAATGAAACAAAGTCACAAAACCACCACTGCAGTTTCTGCATTTTTTCAGGAAGCAACAAATAAGATACTATATTAGCAATTATTGTTGGCTCCATCTGATAAGCAAACTAGTGACCATTCTAGTTTCCTTTGCCTTGGCATAGCCACAGAACTAATCCCCTCTCCGGTCTGATAAGTATATCCACGTCTCAGAAGTGAAGATTCAGAAGATAGATGCCTTATGTGAACAATTAGCTAATGAGAATTCACAAGAAGGTAATAGCTATATCCACCAATCAACACATGTGGACATGTGGTGCTTTCTCCATAGTCTTCACTCTTTAGAAAAAGCTTGATCGTTTGATTGCACCGACAACTGTATTACTCACAACATTCGGGATTAACAGGAACAAGAACTTTTGGTGGATTATTTCATATTGTGTTGCATTCTAACAAACATGTTTATCTTCTAACTATATAATTAATCCTCCTATTCTGAACATTTATCTAAGCAGTTCATAAGCAATGCCACCCCCAAAAAATCCATTTTCATCCTAGAGTAAGCTTGTCAAAAATTTGTCTTTAATGTTCAGAATGCTGTTAAGATAGTTGCCTGTAGTTGCATAAAGATTATTGCCCATGGTTTGGAACTGTCATTCAGCTTCTAGTTTATAAGGATTTCTCATAAATACTACAGGACAAATAATTGTTGACACTCAAAATCAGCAAACTGATAGATTAATAAATAGACCAAAACCTGTTAAATCAGCATCAAAGAAGCTGGCACCCAACAATTTCGCGCCTTTAAAATTCGCCATCCGCAATATTGACTGCACCAGGAAACATAATCAGATAATTAATTCCGAATAAGACATAAGAACAAAATGGGGGTAAATGAATTAACCGTCTTGAAGTCTTGCTTGATCAAGGTCTTTCCACTAAAATCTTTCCCAGACAAATCCTGACCTCTTGTTACTCCTTGCCCATATGGCCCTCCACCCTTTATTACACATTATCCACATAAACTCAATCCAAAACCCATGAAATTGAAGTAGCAAAAGAAGAAATACATGAGATGAGAGAGAATAAGAGACACTACCTTGAAAGCGAGAGCAGGGTCAGCGAAGCAAAGTGAAGCAGCAACAAGGGCAACCAAGCTTGTGGTAGCAATTGGCTCTGCCAATTTTGATAACAATGATCCATTCTTGTTAGTTTCTGAAAATTGTAAATGCTGAAGCTCCTGTTAAATCAATGAAACTCACAAAATTAAGACAAGAAGAAACCATGAAAATGGGTAAATTGCTTGAAAAAGGAAACATAGTGGTTCTTACAGAATTGGGAGGATGGAATTGGGAAGAAAATGGATAAGGTTTGGATAGAGAGAGAAAAGGTTTTGGTGGGATTTTCAGACTGAGGGAGACGTTGAGTGCTGCCATTGCTATTTTCCGCAAGCAACTGTTACTGATTGGGCTAACGCATATGGTTTGGATTTTCTTGGTATTTCATTTCACTTTCTTTGGTACTAAAATAATACTGTAATAATTACTCTAGCTTTTAATTGGGTTGATAAGGATTTCAATACTGATTTTCCGCAATTACGCATTATACTTGTGGATCCTTGCCAAATATTAAAGATTTAATTTTATTTTTTTTCTTTGCAAACAACTTGATACGTAGCAAGTATCTACAAGTATAATGCGAAAAATAGGATATTGGAAAGAATTTGAATCCAGGTTGATAATTAATTGTCCATGTCAAACAGGTCGACTCAAGTCAGGTGGTTTGAATCAGCTCAATTGCTTCAGTGACTATTTTCTTTACCCAAAATAACTTTGGCCCAAATTTAGTGAGATTATGATCACTATACATTATAAGTAACCTCTCATGAAAGTAAGAAGCAATTTGGAGCTTATTGATGTAATTATTAAACTCATGTTGTATTGCTTTCTTTTATTATTTCACGTAATGGTACCTAATTTGCCTGCCCACTCTTTTGAGGCTTGGTGGTTTTTTCTTGTTTTGTCGGGTGTCTATCCTAACAGTACTTTCCTCTTGCTAATAGCTTTTAGGTGGTATGTTTGTGTTTTTTGGGTCTCTTTTAATACAAACAATCAACTTTTAGATAAGAAAAAAAAAACTTTATAAAATCTCATTTTATTGTGAATTGGTATCACACAAGACTTGCTCATTAGGCCAAAATTAAGATGTGAATCAAGTGGGAACATAATTATGCAACATTATATTAAAATAAAAAAAAAAATTGTAGCTACCATATGAACTATGAAAAGATCATGAAAAAGCACCGGAGTCCTTTTTTCTTTTGGGTGCAAAAATAGCACTAGAGTTTATTTATTGAAAATGTGGCAGTAATTGGGACTATTATGCCCAACTATTATAGTGGATATTATACTGCACAATCAAGTAATAGTTGGGGTCATTATAGTCGGAATAATTTTTCCTTAACAAAGAATGGTTAAATTTGAAATTTTTTTTTAACTTTGCTATATAAAATCGCATAAAGTAACCAAGAGCTATTGAATTTCAATATAGATGGCTTTGCTAAGACAGAACTACACATAAAATATGTTGGGAAGAAATAGTATACTTTGAGTGATTTGTAGAATTACTCTGTTAAAAGAAAAATAATTTTTCTCTTGAAAATGGTAGGCCAAGTAAGGAGGATCAAATGGGCTTCCATTCTCCCTGTAGTTCTAGGACTACAAGGGCCCAAGAACTCATCAAAGCCCAAGGAGTAGGATCGTTGTCCCTCCGGCCTCCACTAGACCTGGGTAAGTGGGCGGGGTTCCTGTAGCCGACCCGCTCCATGAGCGGGTCATAACCCGCTTACCATTATAAATTTGGAGCAGGAGACCCTCCTCTAAGCATCTTTAACAAAATTTGGAGCTCCCCACGATCAAACCTCGGAAGAGCTCATGGCAAATGGTGCACCGTGCACATAACATTTTTAAGGAGTGAGGACCGAGGTAGTCAATAGTTAAATGTTACTCTCATATTCATTGTAGATGCTAATCCCTCTTTCTCATTTTCCTTTCTCTCTCCTTCCCCCACCCACTCTCAACTAGCAACTAGCATCATATCGCCCATTATGTAGGCTTTTTTTTCTTTTTTTTTAATGTCGTTTTAAGTTTGTTTTGGTTAATAGTAGTTAAGTTTACATTGGTGTGTTCAATTAAGTTTGGCCCTAATTTTCTAATTTTTTCCCAGTGTAAGAAATATTCTCATCTCAAGTGAAATCTAATGTCCTTTGGAAGTGTGTTTATTTCCGTTTATTCGGTTAGTTCAAATTAAAAATTTATTTTTTTCTTTCACGTAATAATATTTAAAAAAATTTGATTTAGTTACCTATCAATAGTTTAGCTCAAAAACATAGAATATTTCTTAGTTCTCTCAAATCACTATTCTTCGATTTAATTTATTTAGTTAAACTCAATGGAAAAGACCACACCTAACTTAGCTGATCATAGATAAATGAACTAAATTATCTCAATTATAATATTAAAGTCAAATATACAACGCTATTGATTCAAGATGTGTTCTTTTCTACTAAGTTGGACTCAGCTGATCTAAAATAAATTGGACATCACGAAATTAAACTTAATATTACCAACTTGATGTAATATATGAGAGAAAAATATGATGTCACTTAGCTAATAAACTGACTCAAATTGAAATGATTTGAACTAAAGAGAGTCAAGTTGAATTGAATTGAATCAAGTTGAATTGCAACTGACACTAAATAAGTAGACTAAAACTTTAAATTTGAGACATATCGGACACATCTTTCATGGAAGTTAACGGTGCGTTCTTTTTACACGCAATTCAATTCAGTTCAGTGTAGTTCGATTCAGTTATTTATCAATAATTTTCTTTTTTCCTCAAATATTATTTTAGTTTCGTGGAGTAAGGGTGCGTTCTTTTCCACTTATTGTCACTGATTGAGTAAGGTCCTGCCACTGATTCTCACTAATTGAGTAAGGTTCTTCCACAGATTTCCACTGATTTAGTAAGGTCCTTCCACTGATTTTCACTGATTCAATAAGGTCCTGTCATTGATTCAGTGAGTATGAATGTGGGTCTTACCACTGATTTTCACTGATTGAGTAATGTCCTACCACTGATTCTCACTGATTCAATAAGGTCTAGTCATTGATTCTCACTGAATGAATAAGGTCTTGTCATTTATTTTCACTGATTGAGTAAGGTCCAATAAGTGAAAAAAATACACCCTAAACCTTAATAAAGTTCAATTCAATTCAATAGAGTAGTGTTAAAGGAGTGTTGGCAGACCCGGTGTTCACCTACGGGCAAAAACTGGGTTTGCAGAGTGGGCTTGGCACATTGGGGATTAAACAATTATAAAATGTTAAAAAAGGGTAGGCAAGAATCCTGTCAGAAGAGTGGGTTTTACATTACAAGAACAAGAATTCAAAAGCAGAGAGACTCCAGACCAGACCACCTCTCTCTCTCTCTCTCTCTGTAGCCTTGGTAGTCTCAAACTTAAACTGCGCAAAGTTCATGAAAGGTGCTCTCTGCTTACTGCATACGAATCCACATTTGTCATTTGTGTAATCTAATGTAGTAGCCCTATAGATATTTTTTTGACGGAGAGAGAAAAGCCAGGACATGAATGATAATGCTTTGCAACTCTGCTACTGCAACGGCCCACTGCAAAACTATAAAAGCCCCTTCCATTTTTGATGCTTAGCTAGCTGTGGCATTTTCGTCATTTGTGCTGCCTGCCATCTCTCAACTTTTTGTCGGGACTTGTTGAGTGTTTCTAGACAAAGACCCCACACCCCCATGCTCACATTACCCCACATAAACCTTAATATATACGCCAACCCAATTTCATTTGTCTCTCTCCTCCGTAATTACCCTTTATTAAGTGGTTAGTAGCTTTGCTTGTTTGGTTAACCATGAGAAGTAATGCTTAATTATGAGAAGTAAGTTTCAATGGGAAGTAAGTTTCCATGGTAAGTCCTAATTTATGTGAAGTATAAATTTATAAGAAGTGTAAAATTTTGTTTGGTTGAATAAAGTAAGTGCAAGTTCATAAGAAGTGATGTGGAAAGTGCTACTTATCTAGCGAAAGCAAGGTAAGCAACTTCCTCCATTTTAAGGGAAGTCACTTCGTGCAGGAAGTAGCTCCCTGTGTTTTTTTTTTGTCAACCAAAGAAGAGGTACATTTTCACTTCCCGGGAAGTACCACTTCCCATGTTTTTGAAGTGTCAACCAAACAAGCACTTTAAGCACTAAGCTCGGTTGCCCGTGGACCTTACTGCAGGGAGCGAATTTATTTTATTTTATTTTTTTGATAAGGCAAAGGAACCAGGTAACCTAGAAGGTTAACCTAAGGTGTCATTCACCAATAAATTGGTGAGTGACTGATCAAAGGAAGCGGACCAAGCACGCAGCTCCGGACAGGAGTGGCCAAAGTGAGCCATGTAATCCGCTACTGCATTCGCTTCTCTGAAACAGTGTAGGATCTCTACCCTGTCAAAAAAAAAATAGAGATCCTTCTTAGTATCAATAATAATATTCTCAATTCCCATGGGAATATGCCATTCCCCTCGGATTGTTTTGATGACCGCCATATTATCTTCTTCAATAGTGATTTTACTATAGCCTTTAGCATGGGTCATTCTAACTCTTTTCGCGTAATCCAATAGCATCTGCCATTAAGATTGAACTAGTACCACAAGATTTGGCACCTAAAGAAATAACTTCTCATTTTTCATATCGCAAGACAAACCCTATTGCAGCTTGTAGATTATTAACGTTTGACCCATCAAAATTTATCTTCACATACTCGTGTCTAGGAAAAACCCAGCTAATATCTTGACGTGGTACTGTTTTAACTTTCTTTCTCGGGAAAGCCCCAATAGCAGCAAAGTCAAGTTGTTTATCAGAAAGAGTTTGCCATTTAAAAAAACTAATTTTACTAGAAACCGCTATCTGAATAGGGCTAGTAACAAGGTCATTAAAAATAACTTTGTTACTTGCAAACTAAAACATCCACCAAGTCATAATAAAGTAGAACCAAAATTGATTTTAAAAGCTGCTTGTTTAAGAAATTAAGGCTTTTTGTGAATGATAAAGTAGGGTTATTTGTTGAGCTGCAAACTTGGACCTTGACGGCTTGTAGTAAGCTAGGGTATATGAGTAAGGGTGTGTTCTTTTTCACTTATTGGACCTTACTCAATAAGTGAAAATAAGTGGCAAGACCTTACTCAATCAGTGAGAATCAATGGCTAGACTTTATTGAATCAGTGAGAATCAGTGGTAGGACCTTACTCAATCAGTGAAAATCAGTGGTAGGACCCACATTCCTACTCACAGAATCAGTGATAGGACCTTATTGAATCAGTGAGAATCAGTGGAAGGACCTTACTGAATCAGTGGCAGGACCTTACTCAATCAGTGAGAATCAGTGACAGGACCTTACTCAATCAGTGAAAATCAATGGCAGAACCTTACTCAATTAGTGACAATCAGTAAAAATAACTGAAAAAAAACGCATCCTAAATTATTTATAGAGCAGGAAAAAAGAAAAATTGTGATATTTCTTGGAAAAAAGGGGACAGAGAAAAACCAGGCCCACTGCAAAAATCAAAACCGGCCGCATGTATTAAATACTGCTCGTATTGGACCGGACCGGGGAATCGGATTCCTTATCCCGCGCCGGTTTGTGATTTGTATATGTGCCCTTAAACCTGCACTGCCGGCTCACCAAACATTTCCTTTCTAGGAAACTTCTGAGGACCATTTCTGTCACGAAACAGTAATTGCGTACTCTGTTAGGATTTTTCTTACTTGACAGTGGACAATTTGAGATAGGTTCGGTTCCGTTAAATTCAGTTCAACTATGCAAGTTTAATTCGACTCAATTTCTACTTTTTTTTTTTTTTTCACACATATTATTATTCAGTTCAGTCTAGTGGCGATCAGTTTAGTTCACTTTAATTCGATTTATTTTAAGTAGAAAAGAACTCTTAAAGTGTTTTTTACCAACTAATTGGAGTAATACCCTGTTTACTAAATTTATCTGCACAAAATTTATCTGAAGTGAAATTTATTGAATTGAACTTATGTGTCAAGTGTCAACGATAAAAAACAGTGAGACAGAAGATAGCATATAATGGGTGCGTTTGATAGAGCTTACACGGTCACTTCAGTTTAGGTGTCAATTAACTGATTTCAAATTCAATTAAATGAAGTTCAGTTTAGTTTAGTGGTGTTGAGTTCGGAAACATGCTTTCAGTTTAGTAATGTTAAATTCAGTTCAATTATGATAAGTTCAGCTCTAACAAACGCAACCAATGTGGTATAGAGGATCCTTATTTTCTTAAGAGAAGAAATAAGAGTCTTTTAGAATTTAAATCTACACTTTGTTTTTTTTACTAAATTTATCTGCACAAAATTTAACTGAACTGAAATTTATTGAATTGAACTCAGGGGCGAATTCAGAAAATAATTTTACCGGGGCACCTTTTAAATAATATAAAAATTATTTCAAGTTTTAGAGATAATTCAGATAATTTCATTAGTGGCCTAAAATCAGTTAGTAAGTTAATATCGAAGAGTAAATTTAAACTTAGAAAAAAAAGACACACCTACAATTGGCATTCATTTAGTCAACTTCAAAGTTTCATTACTGTACTTAACAGTTTAATACACCAAATACCTCCATAGGCCATGACCCAAAGAAAAGGATGAGATAGAAATTTGAAAGATGGTGTGAGAGAGTATTGATCAAGAAAGTCAGCCGAGAGCCCAAGAGGAAGAGAGAGTTGGAGATGAGACTAACAAAACACCAGTGAAAATTGAACTAATTCACATAGTAAAAAATTTTGGATTCTCTTTCTTGAGGGCATCATCTGTCAGTATTTCACTGGGGGCACCAGCAAGTTTCAACTAGACACACAAGCTTGAGCCTCATATATTCAGTAGTCCAGCACAAGTGTTAGTGGGGGCCCTTCCCCTCACTAGTTAAACACTAGATCCGCCCTTGATTGAACTTATGTGTCAACTGTCAACTGTAAAAGACGGTGAGACAGAAGATAGCATACAATGTGGTATAGAGAATCCTTATTTTTTTAAGAGAAGAAATAAGAGTTTTTTAGAATTTAAATTTACACTTTTTTTTTTAAAGTAATAGGAGAATAAACACGTGAATTTTCTCAACTTTGTATAATGTTACATACTATTTGGTGCCATATGTTACATACTTTATTTGACAAAGACAGTTTGTTTAGTTTGTCTGATGTTAAAGAAAAAGTGTTGGAAGTATAGGTAATTGTTCAGGTTCTTTTTTAATCATGTAATTGATTGATATGGTAAAGAAAATCACTCTATAATTGAAATTGAAATTAAAATTGAAATAAAAACCAAAGAAGTAGTGTCCTTTAAAAAAACCAAAGAAGGGTAATGGAATAATAGTGTGGGCCGCTGAACCTGAAAATGGAACTAATGTTGAGTCCCAAAACAGGGAAATAAACCCAGTAGCCCTACATATAAAGGAGATTTAAAAGATTAGGACCTGCCCCAAAAATTAAAGGCCTGTCATACTGTCCCACACTCCCACCCCTTTGCTAGAGGGGTCAGAGAGAGAGAGAGAGAGAGAGAGAGGAAATCCTAAAACCCTCCCAGAAGGAGCCGTACCAAGTAACCGCCCTTAAGAAATTCTTACACAAAGACAAAGACAAACCCACCCATCTTTTTCTCTCTCATCCCTTTCTTCTTATCCCTTCCTTGTTTACATTTGCACACCCAGAAGAATTCAATTGAAGAACAAGACTAACATAGTTTTGCAGTTTGATGTTGAAGCATGAGAAAGAGTTATTATTATCATTAGCTGCGCGCTGCTAGTGGGCACGCATTTCAAGGCTGGCTTAAAATCTTTTGCAGCTACAGATCTTTGCATGTATGTATGTCTCTTCAGATATTCTGAGGTGGGTTCTAGCTAATTTCCTTAATCAGCCTTCCTTTTGCATTTCTTATAATTAGGGTTCTTGTTCATTGAATTTGTGAGGTATTTCTGAATGTGGTGGATACTTTGAACTTTGAAGTGCGTGGTTTGTGGGCAAATACACTTTGGGGTTTTGTTTCTCATTTTGGATTTGGAACTTGTAGTTGGGTTTTGCTTGCTTTTGGAGAGAGAAGGTGCTAGCTAGATTTGTGCAATTATCTATATCTATCTACCTATCCAAATTGTATTTTGCTAGCTGTTTTAGTGTTACATCTCTCTCTATTTACCCAAAGAAGTAGCAAAGTTTTCAAGAGAGACAAAGTGCTAGAAGTGTGCAACTCTCTCTAATCTGTCCTTGCCCTTCCTTGTTTGGGAACCAAATTTCAATGCAACCCCAACCCACAATTTCAACTTGCTTTGTAGAGTGTTTGACAAATACTACCAAACCCAGACAAACAAAAAGTTGGGCCTTCTCTTCTTTTGACCCTCCCAAGTATTGCAAACCAATAGTGGCAAAGTTGGTCTTTGTTTGGTAAGAAAAAAATCATCAGAAGGAAACCCAAATCAAACCCATTAGCAAAAATACAGAACAGATAAAGTGGTTGAATTTGATTTGAAAGCGCCAAGAGTGGAAAATATGGCCAACAGATGGTGGGCTGGTAATGTAGCCATGCGTGGAGTTCATGACAACAACAACAATAACAATAACAATAACAATAACATGTCATCTTCTCTCCACCTTAGCAACTCTGATCAAGCTCCCTCCAAGGCAGATCACAACGATAACAACAACAGCAACAACAACAACAACAACAACACTGGCGGAAACCACAACCCGGATTCGGACGACAGCAGGGACAATCACCATGAGTCTGAGGACAACCAAAACCCGAGCGGTGGCGGGGGCCTTGAGCTAGTGGAGCACGGAAGTGGAGGCAACAGTGGTGGTTCGAGCGGGAGACGGCCAAGGGGTCGGCCCCCGGGGTCAAAGAATAAGCCGAAGCCTCCGATTGTGATTACAAAAGAGAGCCCCAATGCTCTAAGGAGTCATGTTTTGGAGGTCAACAGTGGTGCTGACATTGCTGAGAGCTTAGCTACTTTTGCTCAGCGCCGACACCGCGGGGTGTCCGTGCTGAGCGGGAGCGGGATTGTCACCAACGTGACGCTTCGACAGCCAGCAGCCCCAGGGGGTGTAGTTACTCTCCACGGCAGGTTCGAGATCCTCTCGTTGTCGGGCGCCTTTCTACCCGCCCCCTCGCCACCTGGGGCTACTGGATTGACCGTTTACTTGGCGGGTGGTCAGGGCCAGGTTGTCGGGGGTGGTGTCGTGGGGCCCCTCATGGCCTCAGGACCCGTGCTTGTTATTGCTGCCACGTTTACTAACGCAACTTATGAACGGCTTCCGTTGGATCAGGATGAGGGTTCGGGTGCCCCGGAAGGTGGTGGGAGTGGTGGGGACGGGGCTGAAGTGTCGGCAGGAGCGCAGACGCAATCTCAGCCTCAGACTCAGACTCAGACTCAATCCCAATCTCAATCTCATGCGAGTGGTAGCTTGGGGGGATCAGCGGATCCAAGTACGACTTCAATGCCAATAATGCCTATCTATAATCTGCCCCCTAATATGCTTCCGAATGGTCAGATGCCTCCTGATATGTTTTGGGGACCTCCTCCTCGCCCTCCCCCTTCGTATTGACAATAAATGGTTGATTGAATTTGTGGAGAAAGAGAGAGAAAGAGAAAGGGGTGAGAAATTTTGAAGAATGGGGTGGTGGGGAAGTTCGGGAATTGTTAGTTTTTAGGATCGGAGCGAGGGCTAACAAGTTTTTGTGAAAAAAGATACCACTACTAGCAGTTAGCTGTTGTATGAATATAATAGGATATGAGAAAGGGTGAGGTTGATCAATTAGGATTATTTGTGATGATCTGCCCTTTCTTTTGTACTCTATCACTCAGCGGATAGTGTAGGTATTAGAAACTTTTAGTTTGATGATCTTTGTGATATAGTTGTTCTTTCGGGGTTCAATGATTTTTTCCTGGTTTATCCAGACTAAGCTAGTTTGTTGTAGAAGCCAAGTACTACTTGAGTTCAATGCAATGGTGATTTTATGTGGATACACTGCTGTAATTATGAATCGCTGAATCCATCCATTTTGAGCTAACGTAGTCAATAGGATGGCGGATATGCTTATCGCAAGGCTCTCAGAGAGGATGCGATAGCAAAGTCGCAAGCACATCGGTTGTTCTGTAATCTGCGGTAACTGGTAAGCAGCATTTGTTTCATATGTTTCTAATGTATAACATTATTGAGGGATATAGTGATATTATAGTTGTTCATGAACTTGAGGAGACAAAACTATTTATCACCAGAATCCTTGTTTTTGTAGTAATTGTGTTAGGTTTTGTTCTGTTGTGTTTTCTACTGTGTATTTTGCTAGCCATGTCAGGCATCGTCAGAATGCTGCGATTTGATGTCTCATTAGTTGTGGTAGTTCTGGAGGATAATCCACCAGATAGATACTTGTATTCCCTTACAAAAACGACTAGCAAGTGGAGTAGCTACTAAGATCTTGTGGCTTTATAATATGTATTCTTCTAGGGTGAGAAAATAGGGCGATCTAGAATGTAAGTCCCACAATGATAATTTAAGCCAAGACACTCAACATATAGGCTATAGGCAGATAGGCTTAGTGGGTTACTTTCCCAAATGCCATTATTTTGGTTTTGGAATAGAACCTCTAGGCATAGGCTAGTGGATTATTACTTTAATTACCAAATGCCATGGTTTTGCCTTTGGCATAGAGCCTCCCTATGGGCTGTTTCCTCCTTGATTGTTTCTTCAAGTGTCTTCCCATCATCAAAAGCATACTTGAACTGAATGGAACACAGCAACTGAACACCATCGAAATGAACCAAAACTTATTGGGTAAGCAGTAAGCTCAAACTAGCTAGCTTGATTGAAGTTGTACTTTGTCACTTCTAACCTTTTCCTTACTTGCAAATTGATCTCCGAATTCCGACATGAAACAAATTAAAAACTGCCTTTTGTTCTCGGATGGGTGCTTGATGCTGGAATATGAAGCCAGCAATTGTGATTTCGAATTTGCTTTGTTGAACTTGGTCACAAAGAGTCGGCATCATAGGGTGTCATGGTAGCTTTTTGGGTGAGTGTTTCATTCCTGTTTGCACAGAAAATTTGTTTTATCTGATGGTTAAATTGTTCCTTGACATTGGCTTCTGGCCACTTTTTTTCTTGCATCTTTATTTATGCCGTTGCTTTCTCTAATGTGTGTTTTGTTCTGGATTAGTGGCTGGTGGTTTTCTCTGCCCCGTGTTTCTTGGAAATTATGCTGTGTTAGCTTGTTGATCTGTCGACCTGTCTAGTTTAATTACTTGCCTTAATTTACTGCTGTTTGTTTTGAATTTTGATGACTACCTGCTCTTACTATGACCATTTGATAACTGCAAAGAGTGCCCCCCCCCTCCCACCAAAGAAAACCAAATTTGCGATGTTGGGGTGTGCTGGGGAGAAACAAGGAAAAGGATTTGTTCATAATGAAAATGTTTCTTTCATTACCGTTATGACTCCCACTATTACTACTCGAAATTAGTGCTCTCGGTCAGCTCTGTCAATTGAAATCAATGAGGTGGCTGCCTGGATATAGCATAAACCACGCTACATATAGTAAACGAGGTGCCTATGCTATACATTATCCCTGCAATGAGAGATAATCACGAAATATGTTGCAATCCAATTGACATACAAGAGTGAACTTGTATTATTCTCGATGCATAATATTAAATCTTGAGTTAGATTTACAACAGAATGACTGATTAATATGGAGACTTAAACGACCAGCCTCTTAAGAGGACATTTTCAAATTACTTATGAAAGATTGTTCAGTTAACTTCCAAGGCATGATTTTATAATTAGTTACGAATGACGTACTAAATAATTGGTTCGGTTTGGTTCGGTTAAGTCTAATTAAGTAATCTACTGTTTTTCTCATATATTAATATTCATTTCAGTTTGGCGCAATAAAATTCAATCCAATTCAGTTCGGGGAACAAAAACACATCCATAGAAACGGGGAGTGAAATAGATCATAAATATATTCAAACATCTGAAACAATTATCTGTACATTCATGCATAAATTAAATACTCCCTCCGTCTCATGATTACGTTGTCAATTACTTTATCGCGGTCTCCAAGGCACAACTTTGACCATAAATAACTATAAATCTATGAATATAAAAATTTTAAAAATATGATTTTTCAAAAGTACTATTAAAAACGAATCTAACAATAAATTTTTTACATTGTCAATATTTATATTTTTTCATATATTAACGGTCAAAGTTTGTAAAATTTGACCTCCAAAAAGCAATTAACAACGTAATCACGGGATGGAGGGAGTATAAGTATCATATTTTTCTCTAATGCCTAGGAAGCAATTGGCATGGGAAGTTCTATGATACAGTAGAAAGTATCAATGCAAGCACGTACATCACATATCACTGGAATATATATATCTCACTACAAGAAATACGCGATTTTGCTACCGCTATTTAAGATCGATCCGCTTGCGACAAAAAAGAGGCAGCAAATACATTGGTTGCAAATAAGTTGTTTGACACTTTCATCTTTTGAGAAAGGTTAGTAAGGATCGATTTCTGTGGATAAAACTGTTTGCTAGCTCGGAGCATTTTAATCATTTCAGGGTCGATCCGATTTTGATCCGAGGTGAACTTAGGGTAAACTTGTGCTTGAAATCACGAACTAGTGCTAGGATTTTCACATCTAAAACTTTTAATTGTCAAACTAAAACTTATGAGAAGTGATCGATAAAGAGTCTATGTGTGCTGGTCACTATGGTCCCGGCTGGGTAACCCACTTAATATAAGTGGGTAAGTGTACTAATCGAAGAAATTATATGATCTCCGCTGGGTAAATGACTAGCCATGGGCGAGGTAAATATTCCGTTAACAACACTTTCTTGGTGCTTGTTCATACTGTCGATGATACTGCTGCCAGGAACATATTCTCCCTCCCAGTCCCACTGATCACATACAGATATGATGGGTTGAGGTAATAACAAGCTGCTGGTGTGGTTGCTTAACATCAGGTCGCCGTAAGTTCCGTTTTCTGCAGCTACAGATACAACATGATGATGTTCTTCTTGGTAATTGTTCATTGTACTCCATGAACAATCTAGTAGATTATTAACAGGATCTTCCTGCGAAGATGACTGTAATGACGAATTGTAATGGGGATTGCCACAGTAATGATCACTAGTAACGGGGCTATTATTGCTGAGATTGACGACCGCCATTTGGTTGCCAAGTTCATCTATCTCTTCTTGTAGATTTGCTACCTAAGAGATTAGGAGAAACCAATTAATAATCATGAATAATGTTTTTTTTTTTTTTTTTTTTTTTTTTTTTTTTTTTTTTTTATAATTAGGCATTCTTTAGTATTAATTTTCAATCGAAAAGATCAAAGAGTAGAAAATACTCCAAATACAAGAACGCCTCTTGCACTCAACATTGGTAGCATCATTCAACTGCTTACTCCCACCTTCTAGGAAGGGTTGAGTGAGAAGTTGCAATCATGTGCTAGGAGAGGCATCAACACACCCTAAAAAAAAAACAAAACATTGAAAAATCTACATTACAACCATGCCACAAAATCTTGAACTCTTGAAGTACCCTGTTTTGCAAGCCCATCCGCAACAAAATTTGACTCCCTTCGTTGATGGATTACTAATGTTTAAAGAGGGTTAACTGAGGCAGAGTACTGTTGTAAGGGTTTGGTTGGTTGGGAGGAAAATCGTTTTCAACTGAAAATCATTTTTAGTGTAAGATGTATTTCCGTTCACATTTTCCGTTGTTTGGTTACAACGGAAAACAATTTTCCTAAAAAACTATTTTTTATAAAAAATAAAATCTACTAACATAGTTGCGTTGATCTCGAAAAGTTAGGTGGATTAAAAAAAATTCACTTCAAACGCATATCGGAGTTAAAAATTATATTTATTTAAAAAAAACACAATTTTGAGAAATTGACAAGAAATTTCGGTCCGAGGCCCAATTAAGTTGGGTGCCGAGTTTGTTTTTATGACCCGAAGTCCCTACAACCAGACCCCGATGATCAAGTCCACTATTAGTGCTCCGGGAATATAGTGTCCCACCAACGGAAAACTGTTTTCCCTTCATTTTGAAGGAAAAACATTTACACCTACATAGATGAAAATGCTTTTCCTCCTGAAAATCATTTTCCTTCTCATTGTAAACCAAACAACGGAAAATAGGAAAACTGTTTTCCAGAAAAACTATTTCCCCCCAACCAAACGGAGAATGTAATTACTAAGAACATATATAAAGAACATTCAATTTCAAAATAGTTCATTGCTATTAGCTAGCTACTTGTACACAGTACCATGTTCATTGTTTTCTTTTAATTTCTTGCATGCTTATACAGTAGCTGTACATGGGAACACTTATATCTCAAACAGCTTAACAAATGGAGTCTTGTCTGATCTTGTGCTTTGGAATTTAGCACCTCCAAGGCTTGGTTTTACTGTTTAATCTCACTTTGAGCTTGGCAGCTTGCATCATAGAGCAATAGCATGTCTATTAGCTAGGGACTTTTTGAAGGCAGGGGAATTTAATAAAGGTACCGAAAGGTTCCTTGTGTTTGAACACGGTTTGTCAAATTTAACTAATAATGCTGCTCAAGTGATCCACCTTTTCCTTTTTTTTTTTTTTTTTAATGTATATAAACGATCATTTTGGCCTTACTCAAATTATTTATACACTTAGGGGCTATTTGGTTGAGGGTAATGATTAAGGGGATAATGAAATAAATTTATAGGCTAAAATAGTAAGGTGGAGGGATGATGAGGGTAATGATTAAGGGGGTAATGGAGAAAATGAAGAGAAAATGGGGGAAAATCATTACCTTAGGGGGAGGTGGGTTTTTATTATCCCCCAATTGGGAGTAATCATTATCCTCCTTCTCAAAAAATCTAACCTCCACTACCTCACATACCTCCCATTTAGCCTATAAATTAATTCCATTACCCCTTAATCATTACCCCAACCAAACGCCCCCTTAGTGTATGTTATTTTATTTGCACTTATTTTCAAATCAATTAAGTTCAATTCAATTCAATGGAGTTCAGTCCAATAAAGATTAATTCAGTAAAGTTCAATTCAGTAATAAGAGTAATAAGGCTCTTGAAATTATAAGGGGAACAAACCTCTTGTTGAAGCGCATAGATATAGGCAACACAACCAAAAACAGGATCTTGCATGCGAGCGAGAGCTTCGTAAGAAATGGATGTAGCAGCTTCGCTTCTGTGGTGCTCAGGGAGATGAATGAGGAGCCTAGAAACATTGCTAGCACCAAACACTTTGTGAACTGCAGAAAAATGAACAGCTGCTTCATCATAGCTAAAGAAAGGAGCAAATATACACTCACTTGTGCATTTCCTTCTTAGGAATTTGCATGCTCCACATGATGTACTAACTCCTGTCATTTTCCGCAAAATGTTAATTAGCTTTTTTCTCTCTCTCTCTCTCTATATATATCTCTCCTTTTTAACCTCTTTGGTATGTTTTTTCACCTTAATTAAACTTTGACAAGCAAAGATTTTCCTTTTATAGTGATCATTTTGGAAGATAATATAATGGGTTTTGAAATACATTATATGCCAAGGCCTAGTTAAGGGACATAAGACATTGCTTGCTTTATTTGAAAAAGTTAACCTCTTTTGGGTCTCCTTCATGGGCTACATTTTTATTCTTTTCAAGGGAGTATGCACATTTTGATCAATTTTCTATGCCCAAACCCCTCAAAAATCCTCTTTTACTTGCTTATTTTGGTAGGTTGTTGGCTTACCTTTCTTTTTATTAATTGAGGCCTAATTAGCTTACTTAATTCAACACATATAATAGGGCATCACTATAGCTAGATGGAATATGCTTAGCTTTATGCTTACTAAATTAGTGATTTAATTGAATGAAACTCAATAATCATCATGTGCATTTGTATTTAATTCCTTATATCCCTTTTAGGATAAGGTAATTTTTTTGGGGGTCAGTTCGTGGCCTTTTCCTCATACCTGGCGATTATGAATAGCTCAATTACTCCACTTTTTGTCTATTTGTTTATCTTAAGGATAAAGGGTATATGCTTTAAAAAAATAAAATAAAGGATCAAGGGTATATAATACAAATTCTTGGTGGTATTCATGTGGACGTACTAACTTATATCATTCTAATTTATTACAATTATTGCTTGCAGTAAAACAAAAAATAAAAATTCTTAATGGATCAAGGTGACTGTTTAAGTCTAATGAATTGTTTTCGTAAGAAAGATGAACCTTTTACGTTCATAGGATTTGTTTTGCGGGAAATGTATAGTTTAATTAGTTGTTTTGATAGAGTTGTTTGGAGTCATGTAAAGCAAGAGAGGGGAATAAGGTTTTGTATTATATGGCGCATCTGAATCCTATCTCTTTTTTCTCTAAAATTTGGGTAGATGAGGGTCCTTTAGGATGTCATTTATTTAGCTGTGGCTGACTCTTGTACTACTAACTCTTTTTTAAGTTAGTAATATCCCATTTATTTTTCAAAAAAAAAAAAAAAAACTCCACTGGCCAACTATTTCTTCAAAAAAACACAAAAAAAACTGATGAGGCTTTGTTTTAATGTTTAAAAAATGCTAACTGAATTAGTTTGGTCTATTTTTCGTAAACATAGTGGAGCCAGAAAGCACCACCAAGTAAAATCTTAGGCCTCGTTTAATTTACTAGACAAAACTTCCTATGGAAGATGTAAATCTAAGGAAATGTAAGTTACGTATGTAAATTGAAGATCCATGAAAGTGATCTTGTTTGGTTGATAAAAGTGACTTCTTTGGAAGCAATGCAAAATGACAATATTAACCTCAATATTTTATAAAAAAAGTTACTTTTTGTGGGCAAATGTGTAATTTTCGTGAGGGAAGCATGAAAAGTTCTACTTACCTAAACCCCCCTAGGTAAGCAACTTCCCATGTTTCATGGGAAGTAAGTAAGTTACTTAGGGGATTTTTAATTCCAAGGAAGTTGACCAACCAAACAATGGAATTTGATCAACTTCCATGGAACTCACACTTCCCATATTATCTTACATTGAACCAAACAAGACCTTAGTAGGAAACAAATTTCATATGTGGGGATATACATATATACATCAAAATTTAATATTAAGGTGCTCTGTTTGATTCACCTTAATTTTACTTAAATTCAGATCAGTTTAGTCCAGTTTAGTCCAGTTCAGTTCAGTTCAGTTATGTGTAACTTTTATTACTCATATGACTTTTTTGTTCCGAAATAATTTCATGATGAAAATTATGTCATCGGAAAGATCTCAAAGCATTCTTTCAAATGAGTCCAATATTGACTATGTTTGGACGAATTTTAGATGGTTAACGGTCAAGTTTAAAAAATCAATTCAGTTCAGTTTAGTTCATATCAGTTCAGTCCAGATCAGTTTTATTCAGGTGAATCAAACGGAGCTTAAGAGGCGTTCTTTTTCACTGAATTGATCATAAATAAACTAAATGGAATAATAATATTCGAGAGAAGAAATAGATCACTCAAATAAATTGAATTAAATTAATTAGGGTGTGTTCTTAAAAGCTTATATGGTCAGTTCAGTTCAGTTCAGTTTAGCAGTGGTCTTGTGTCAGTTTAGAAACATACATTTGGTTTCACGTAAGTGTTGTTTAGTTTAAAAACAATAAAACATACATTTGGTTTTACATAAGTGGGATTCAATTTAGTTCAGTGGTATTCATTTCACTTCAATAGTATTAAATTCAGTTTGAATTTAGTTCTATCCAGTTTAACCCTAAAAAACACGCCTTTACTGAACTACTGAAAAACAACACTTCCAAGTGAAAGCCCCAACATTTCAAATAATGAGTATATACAATGAATTTGTGCAACATTACATCACCATCATAAATCACCACTAAACACTTAAGCAATTATAGAAAGCGTTGGATGAGGAGCACCAAAATTTAAGGGCCTTTTAACCTACCTCCGCACACAATGATATCTAACATCAATCCTCCTTTGTTCATGTTATATGCTTGTCTTAATCGAGAATATTGATTTAGGGCATGGCGGCTATAAGATACATTCTTTTACTCTTTTGAGCTACAAAACAGGACCCTTTAAACTGTCTTATATGCAAGTAAACTAGGTTTAGGGATTGGTTATAGAGTTCATGAATCATCATCTAATCTGTCTCCATTTATTCATTTCCATAATTCCATCAATGATTAAGCTCTTTCTAGATTATTTTATGTCAACATGTCTCGATCATTCCTAGACAACAAGAAGGAAGCTTTAAATCCCCATTGTCATATGACAGAAATGTTTGGGTGCTTATCACTATTTACTTTATCTATATTTGATTACTCAAAGCTCTAGAAAACTTAATAAACGGCAACAAAAATTGGATGGAAAGTTGGTTCGACATGCTTCACAGATAATATTTACTCGTATCTCTGACGACACAACGTGAATGAGTAGATAGGATGTAACAAAATATTATTTTGTACTCGTATTCTTATGAATATATATTTGTTGGGCAAAGACGCAATTAATTGATGTATGTTTTTCTGACGATACAACATTACAACATGAATGACATGTTTAATTTATTTGCTAATTGCTACTATTGTGTTTCCTACATATATAGAACATTTTTTTTTTGAAGTTATTTTCCTACATAGAACTTTCAATATATATATACTCGTATCATGTTAATTAATAACAAATTCAACAACTTGAGGACGAGGGGTGGATCTAAAGATGGCTTTGTGCCGTACTTGGGCCGTGTTCGTGCCTTACATTCGTGCTTTGTAATAGTGTTGTGTTGTGCGTGTCGTGCCGGCTCATCCAAAAGGTAGATCGTGTCCGTGCCTGTGTCCTGTCTTGCTCATGCGGTGCCTAAACTTTAATTTTTTCAAATATTATTTAAATTTCGTCATGTCCTGTCGTATCTGACCGTGCTCGACTGTGTTTTTCTTGAAAATCAAGACTTGGACCCAGGCCTAGTCCCGCTCATTTGTGCTCGTGCTTATTCTGTGCCCATGTTATGCCGTGTAAAAAGCATGACGGGTCATACGATGCCTCGTGCTAACCGTATCCAAAAGTTGAATCACTCACCATATATTGAAACGAGGAAATTTATTAAAGGGATCAAAAGGAGACAAAAGCCTAGTTTACTCCCTTAAAAAGATTTTTCACTTTAATCCCGTCCTAGCTTGCAAAGCTGTTAAAGCTTTCCCCAATATTATTATAATGGCTCAAAGTACTCCTGATCAATTATTAACGCATAATCTGGGAGGAAGAGACGTCATAAAATAGTGGCGGGGGCCTTCTGCATAATGACTTTTTAAGTGTAGCAAATGAAATTGCTGTTTTGTGTGGTTTGATTCACAAAAAGATGTAGCTGTCACTTCAGTTAATTCTTGATGCGAAGTTTGTGACGAAACTCAATTATTAATTTGACCTCTAAGTATCCGTTAAAATTTTTAGTTGAATAGGTTCCTTAAATCAAAGGTTGTTTATAAGCAATTGAGTTACTATCCCATTGTTAATTGTTTTGGAGTTAGAACCTCACTAAAAGCGTATTCGCTCACTCGATATATTAATGACCAAATGTGAAGGTCAAGATCATGAGTTCAAATTATGACAACTCCCTTATTGTTATAGTAGAGTGTACTCCTATAGTTAAATCCACTGATTAAGAATAGGGTATGGAGGGGGTGTCAGGGATCAATGCATGATACACGTTTCAAATCTAATGAACATTCACACAAAGGGCGTTATAAGATAAAATCATTAACCGGATCTCCAACCTCTGTTTAACATTTTGGTTAATTTGGTTCTTTCATTTTTATCCCATGAACGACATGATCAAGTGACAAATCGAGGATGAGGTGGGAACATAAGTAGTAAATGTCTCTATTTCACAACCTAGTGGTCATGGGTTCAAATCATCATCTATGTAGGGAGAATAAAACCTCTTCTACTTTTCTTTGCATGGAGGGTCTACTCTTCTACTTGAAGAATTTATCAGCCCATTAAAGATGGATTAACTTACCCGACATGTGTGATTTGCGTGCTATTACATGCGTTCTTCTACAAAAAAAAAAAAAAGAAAAAAGAAAAAAGACAATGTACACCCAAACAACCAACCACAGTGGCAAATCAAATATTGTAAAATGTTAAAACAAGGTACATCCCAAACAATCAACCATAGTACAAATCAACAACATTTGCTCGAATAATTATCCAACCACCTTCAATTGTTTTTTTTTTTCTTTTCTTCACAATCAAGGGTATATCCAACGTCGAATACAGTAACTATTTCTCCCGCGCTGGCTTGTAAGCATCTCAAAGGGTGGGACAGCTGGCCAAAAAATTTAAAGCTGCTCCATGCCCAAAACGAGATTCGAACCCTCGACTTTGGTTAAGAATACATGAGTCTCTATCCAGTGGCGGATCCAGACTTTGTAAGTTGGGTATGCACAATAACATGAAAAGAATGAGCCATAATTTTTTTTAAGGTAGTACACAACTACACACAATATCAAATAATACGAAAAAATAAATAAAAATTAGTTAATCACCAAACTTCTATGAACAAAAATAATTATATGTACAATGATTAATCTAAGGGTGATTTAGGAATGGGATATAGAGTTGGAGATTATAAAGAAACAAAAGTAGCCACTTAGCAGCACATCGTCAGAGCGTGGAATGCGTTTGAACTTAAACAAAAGGGCAGGAAAAGGAAAAAAAAAAAAGCTGAAAAAAGGAAGGCCCTAACAAGGGTTGAACCCCAGACCTCCATATTCCCATCAAACACCCATACCAGCTCAGCTACTACCTATATATGATGTTAATATGAACATTTTTTATTTATAAGTGGGTATGCACTTGCATACCTACTCCATTCTATGGATTCGCCTCTATCTCTATCACTCAACCCCACCTCCTTGATTAATTGTAGACGTCCTAAACTCTTCTTGCTTTTAACTTTTTAAGTTCCCATGCTTCCTTGTGAAGGAAATCTAGAGCGTACTTACAGTTACAATTGAGCTTTGGGGTCATGGCACGTCAATTTTGGTCCAACTAGTTCGGGCCGGGATTTTGTGACCCGTCCTGTCTAGGCCCAGCGTTGTTTTAGTATCCCAGGAGCACTGTGCTCCGTATTTGCCCGAGAGCAGTAGAGCACTATTTGAATTGGGCGCTTTATGGGCTAATTGTGGGCCTTATGGGCTAGTTGTGGGCCTTGTGGCCTAATGAGGAGTAAACTAGTAAAGGGTGGTAACAGACTTTAGCCCGCTAAGCTGAAACCTAATACCCAGGGGGCCAGGATAGAGAGATACCCATCGGGAGAGGGGTGACGAGGCTTGTGTTCCGTTGTTAGTGATTGGGCTGGGCCAGCTGATAGCCGTCATGTTACCGTTACGTGACATTTTGTAGGCTTTGTTGTTGTTGTTGTTGTTGTTGTTGTGGGGTGACATTTTGTAGGCTACTTGGCTATGAAAGACATTTTTCAGAAAAGACATTTTATTATTGATGGTTTGATGGTGCAAAACACTGAGCTATTGCTTTAGTATCATAGTGACATTAAGTTACTAATTATCCAATTCAATTCATGTAAAACTATTCAAGTTATTTTTAATTGCAAAATAAACTCGTGATGATACTAGTTAACTGGTAAATTTGGAAATATTTCAAAACATACTTTTAAATGAGCTCAATAATGAATACGTTTGGATGAGTTTTAAATGGTCAAAGGTAAAATTGAAAAAATTAAATTAGTTCAGTTAAATTTAATTTTTCCCATGTGAAAAAAACTGTCCTCAAGTTGGTACTATCAAATATCAAAAATTGAAGGAAAATACTCATTACCCAATGAAACAGAGACTCGACTTTTTTTCTCTAACCATTTAATTCTCTCCCATTGTTGATTTTTTTTTTTTTGATAATTGGGTGTAATTTATATTAATAATCAATCTTCAAGATGAAGAGAAGAGCACTATTACAACGCTACACCAGGTACGACATCAAAGTTACAGAATACATTGGCCTAGCCATTGCCTAGTTGGACACTCCACAATAGATCAAAACCATGCTACAAAATCAGACTCCCTTTCAATCCCTTGTTTAGCTAGACCGGCCATCCGCAATGAAATTCGAACTTCTCGGCTTGTAAACCACTTCAGTATTTGACCACCATTCCTTTGATCTTCTAATGAAGTTGAGCTCAAATCTCGCCTCCCATGGTCCTTTTGCTCTTGCGTTGCACCATCTAACTGTATTCAATGAGTCATATTCTATGATGATTGAAAAGAGAGACGACCATTCCTTAGTACCTGTTTCTCTCCCATTCTTGATTAAATTCGTGTTTTGTTCGTTTACCATTTTAGCAAACTCCCAAGCCAAATAGCCTAGTGTGACTGTGTGATCTCAATTTGTAAAAGTAGTTCCTTCAAAGCCTATCTGATATTTCTGGATTAGATTACCAAAATATTAGTGGATACCAATTTTCATCGCTGCCGTATATAAAAGTATTGAATTATTAATTAGATTACTATCACTTATTGTTCAAGAGAATACATTGACAATGAAATATGACTTGTGCAGTATGAGTAAGTGGGTAATAAACACCCATGCTTCATTATTGTAAGTCGGAAATGACTCCAAAGAAGATGTAACACTCAAAAACACTATGAGGTCCCTATAATATGACAGTGCTCACTTGCAATATTTTGTGAAAAGGGAATAGAAGAACACAAAAGTTTGAGTAAGACATTCTTATCAAAGCTTTGGTGAGATAATTGTTACTTTTCACTAAAATAAGGATCGCTGCTTATAATAAGTGTCCCTACAATTCTAAAAATAATGACCCAATTTTTGGATGAGTTAGCCTCACACAAGACTTACTCATAGAAGAGCGGGAATGAGATACCAGAAGGGAAATAATATGAAATTAAGAAGAGGGGAAAAAAATAGCTAAAATCTGATTTGTTAAAAAAAGTAAATTAAATTCTGCTTTGTGATAATTTTCCCTTTCCAAGACCACATGCTTAACAAAAGGGACAATTGAAAATGAAAGCAGGCCAACCTTGGCTTTTGTTGTAACGTTTGAGTAAGTTATCCTGGATTGTGATATACAATAGCCTAAGAGATAACCAAAAGCAAAATTATGGACAAAAATTTATAAGTGGAGATGAGTGAAGCTAAAATTTCAGCCTCAAAGGAGTAAAGGACCAAGAACATACAAATTTGATAGGAAGAGCAAATGTACGTTTGCCACGTGGCAGTAGAGTAATCTTGATTGTGTGGCAGTTAGGAGTTCAAAAGCCAATCCTCTAACGGGTCACAAGAATTTTCTGGTGCACACAAGTGTAGCTGTTGCTGCTATAATAAGTGATCTCTTCACTCTCTGCTCAACCCCTCAGGTAACTCAAAGAAGCTCAAAAACCCACCACTCATCTGCTTTCATTCTCTCTCTCTCTCTTTCTCTCTCTCTCTCTCTTGCTCTCTCCGATCTCAGCCGTCGGATTCATCACCACATCAATGGCTGCCGCTGCCTCAACCATCGGAGCTGTTAACAGGGCACCTGTAAGTCCCTCCTTTGACCGCCAATTTTTTGCTTTCTTTCCCGCCATTAGTTACCCGTAGAGACCCTTGATCTTTTTGTTTTGAGTAGAGAACCTTGATCGAGTTTAGGGGTGTTTGATTCTTGCTTGGGTTAAATACTTAATTGAATATTTGATTTCACTTTATGTTAAATTTAAGGAGTTCGAGTAAAACTTTACTTTTGCCAATGATGTGTGGCCTAGTGATTAAGACTGAGACCGTACATATATTAGGTTCAAGGTTTGATTCCCCGTCCCACTATGTATATATTGGCTTTAGCTAAGTGGAGTAATTGTTTGTTCATCAAGACAATATTATAGAGGAATTAGGTTGCTTGATCAATTAGGTTCCAAAAATAAAACCCACTTCTTACCAAGAAGAAACTGAGGGAAATTTTAAGTAATTTTGTTTGGAGAAGGCATAAAATTATCAGTTATAATTTGTAATAGAAGGTAACCAACTACTTGGTCAAATTTGATACTACCTACATACTTTGTAGTATATGTATGATAGTGAATTTGAATTGGAAGTTGTGTAACATATGTGTGTGTTAATCACAGCTGAGCCTGAATGGCTCTGGTGCTGGGGCTTTGCTCCCAAGCTCATCCTTCATGGGAAGCAGCTTGAAGAAGGTGACAAGCGCAAGGTTCCAAAGCGTCAAGGTGTCCTCCAACCGCCTCAGGGTGGTGTCCGAGGTCAGCGAGGACAAGCAGACTGAAGAAGACAGATGGGCACATTTGGGAACCGACATGTCTGATGACCAGCAGGACATCACCAGGGGTAAGGGTATGGTGGACTCACTCTTTCAGGCTCCCCAGGATGCCGGTACTCACTACGCCGTTATGAACTCCTATGAGTACCTCAGCCAAGGCCTTAGAGAGTAAGATCACTCTACTTTTTTGATTATTAGCCATGTACTTGCTAGTTTAATTTGGAGGATTGAATGATAACTAAATTTTGGTGGGAAAATTCAGGTATGGCATGGACAACAAGATGGATGGTTTCTACATCGCACCCGCCTTCATGGACAAGCTTGTTGTGCACATCACCAAGAACTTCTTGGACTTGCCCAACATCAAGGTACTAATTGTGTTGCTCATTGCTATACTTTATTGTTGATTCTTTGTTTTAGATATGGAACTAATTACTTTTTGTCTTCTTGTCACTAGGTTCCTCTTATCTTGGGTGTCTGGGGAGGCAAAGGTCAGGGTAAATCCTTCCAAGCTGAACTTGTCTTCCGTAAGATGGGAATCAAGTGAGTTCTTCAATAATCCCCGAATTTGACCATATAAGAGTATTTTTGTTACCCTGCTGATTTTGAACTAATGCAAAATTGATGAATGAAACAGCCCCATCATGATGAGTGCTGGAGAGTTGGAAAGCGGAAACGCTGGAGAGCCAGCTAAGTTGATCAGGCAAAGGTACCGTGAGGCATCCGACATCATCGCCAAGGGTAAGATGTGTGTGCTGTTCATCAACGATCTGGATGCTGGTGCAGGGCGTATGGGCGGAACCACTCAATACACAGTGAACAACCAGATGGTGAACGCCACCCTCATGAACATTGCTGACAACCCCACCAACGTACAGCTCCCCGGTATGTACAACAAGGTGGAGAACAAGCGTGTCCCCATCATTGTCACTGGTAACGATTTCTCCACCTTGTACGCTCCTCTTATCCGTGATGGTCGTATGGAGAAGTTCTACTGGGCTCCTACCCGTGAGGACCGTATTGGTGTTGCCACCGGTATCTTTGCTGTCGACAATGTTCCTCCAGAGGATGTTGTCAAGCTTGTTGACACCTTCCCTGGTCAATCCATTGGTAAGTTTCGGCCCCCTTCCTATAAAATCCTGGCTTCGCCCCTAAGTCTATGCAAATACTTACTACTTCTAGTTAACTAATCAACTTTATTTGGTGTGGTGATGCAGATTTCTTCGGTGCCTTGAGGGCTAGAGTGTACGACGACGAGGTGAGGAAGTTCATTACAGGCATTGGAGTGGATCAGGTTGGCAAGAGGCTGGTGAACTCACGGGAAGGACCACCTGTGTTCGAGCAGCCCAAGATTACCTTGGACAAGCTCCTTGAGTACGGATTCATGCTTGTCCAGGAGCAAGAGAACGTGAAGAGAGTCCAATTGGCCGAGCAGTACATGAGCGAGGCCGCCCTCGGAGACGCCAACAAGGATGCCATTAGCAGAGGAACTTTCTACGGTCAGGTCCGAGACCTAGTTAGTTATAATTAAGCTAATAACATAGGATCAATATAGAAACTGTTTGTTCGTTAAAAACTAACTAAATGCGATGTTTTGGTGTATTGCAGGAAAAGCTGCCCAGCAAGTAAATTTGCCAGTACCAGAAGGATGTACTGATCCAAACGCAGAAAACTTTGATCCTACGGCAAGGAGCGACGATGGGACTTGCTTATACACTTTCTAAGGCCTTTTTTCCTTGTAAAATCCATGCATGGGGTGAAGGGAACAACCTTTAATGTGTCAATTAATTTGAGTGTTTCTATGAAAATTTGGAGGATTATTCCAATAGTAGTAATGCTTCTCTTTTTTGTGCATTAATATATATCCTGTAATTTTGTTCTTTATAACAAATCACCATGGTCTGCTTTGTAATTTCAGGAATTCATTTGGTTATATCAAATCCCTTCCCAATTAATGTATGTATCTTGTCAATTTCATACATCATCCACGCACAATTTCAGTGTCATTCCTGAGGTTACATGTGCTACGCACGGACTATATATCCTTTTATTACTATATTTTTAAACTTTTGATATGCTTAGATAATTTTTTTTTTAATAATACAAATATATTTTTGAATGAAAATGATGATGATCAAAATGTTTTATATATCCTAAGTAATTGCCATATCTCCAAAAATATACTGCTTTCGTCTTATATTATAGCCATATTTTGACTTGGCACATAGATTAAGAAACTCTTTTTTTTGAGTGAATAGATTAAGAAACTCTCAAATCCATAAAAAGTGATGGTAAATTGACTATATAACCTTAGTATTAATTTCTAGAGATGAGAAATGGCAGGTGAAATTATCATGAAAAAGAAATGGTAAATAGGAAGAACAACAATAAATGCTTCTTGAAAATTTAAATGCGCCTTACATCTATTATTTATATATATAAGTGAATGTTGTTAATTGCTAGATTGACAAGCAGACATTGCCATGTAAGCGTTTTGACATGTAAGCAGTGACAATGTTAAATTCATACGACACATAAGCACAGGTGGTCAAATGATTCATAAAACTTATCCATAGACATTCATTTGCCATAAATATCTTTAATTATCATAATTAGTGTAATTTAAAAGGATCTTACTTTATTTATCGAACCTATTTATATGTGGGTGAAATATTTAAATCAAGCTACATACCTGTTTTACCTCTAATCTCCCATATGGCTACTTTAAAACATACTTATTATTGCAATATTTGCGAAATTTAAAACATAAGAGTTCCTTCTATATGGCTACTTTTTATTTGGACTTGGACATATGCGTATCCATGTACCATATGCATGTTCTAATTAGCTTAAGCTAATTGATTAGAAAAAAACAAAAAACATAAAATTTAAGTTAAGTGTAATTTTAAACAAAAACAAAACATTATTGTACTCTCTGTAAAAAAATTGCTCCTTATTGATAGTGGTCTATTTCTCCATGTGATGTTAGTTGAATATGACAATATATTAATGCACATTCGATGTTAAGTCAAGTGATAAGTAGAAATTATAATTGTATTAGCTTTTGATGACTGGTATACATGGTTGTTAACTAATTAAATATAATTTTAATGCATACATTTGATACTTAGGGTGTGTTTTTTTTTTATTTTGGATCGGGTACATGTGATTCGCATATAACATGCAAGAATCTATATTAATGCACATTTTCGATGTCAAGCCAAGTGACAAGTAGAAATTGTAATAGTATTAGCTTTTGATGACTGATATATATACATGGTTGTTAACTAATTAAATATAATTTCAATGTATCCATTTAATACTTATGGTGTTTTTTTGTCTTTTTTTTTTTTTTTTTTTTTTTTTTTTTTAATTGGGTACGTACATGTGATGTTAGTCACATATAACATGCATGAATCTATATTAATGCACATTTTCGATATTAAGCCAAGTGACAAGTGGAAATGGTAATTGTATAGGTTTTCGATGACTGGTATATATGGTTCTTAACTAATTAAACATAATTTCAATGCATTCAATTAATAATTAGGGTGTGGTTTTTTTTGATTTTTTTTTGGGGTTGGGTACTGGAGTAGATTGCAACAAACAATAGTACGTAGTAGTGGTTTGGACTAGATATTGGACACTGATACTGAAGTAAATTGCAACAAAGATAATAAACAAGTTTGACTACAGGAATCAGATTTATATCATGACTAACAATAAATGAGATATGATATATTTTTGGTATTCTACCCTACGATTGATGCAATGTTGTACGCTTGTAGCATATTAGGGGAGAGGTTCATAAAAGATGATTTTTATATCCAGATATGACATGTGCAAAAATTATCTTGGAAATTTGTAACAATAAAAATATTTTTTATAATATTAACATATAAACTGTGCATCGCACGAGAATGTAATATATATAAGTAGATATGCACACTTGCTTGATGGACACGTGGACATCTACATAAGCAAGGGCATACACACATAACTTGACACATCATCTTGAGATAAAATGCGTAAATCTACAATAATGCATGAATCTACATTAATGTTTGTAACTCAAAGATAAAGTGCATGTACCTAGGAAACCTAGGAAATACATTTTCTTTAATTTTCATAAAGATACATGCAATATTAATAATTATTAATATTTTGCTATTAATACTCATCTCTTCTTTTATTTGTTCTATGGAAATATATTTAATAGAAATGATAAATGTATTAGCTTCCAATAATAGGTATACATGGATATTAACTAATTAAACATAATTTCAATAAATCCATTTGATACGTAGGGTATTTGTATTTGGACTGAATATTGGAGTAAAATGCAACAAAAAGTAGTAGTGGTGGTGGTCTTTTGGACTGGATATTGGACACTAGATACCGAAGTAAATTGCATCAAAACTACTAAACAAGTTTGGCAATACAAACTAGGTTTATATTATGATTAACATTGAATGAGATATTGTATAGTTTGATATTTGCTTATCAAATGATGCAATGTTGTAGGTTTGGACCATATAAAAGAACAGGTTCATAGAAAAGGATTTTTAATTCAACATATGACATATGTGAAAAATCTCTTAGAAATTTATATCAATTAAACTTTTTTATTCAATATTAACACATAAACCGTGGCCACGACACGTGGGATGCCATGTAAGCGTCAAAAATCATGTGGGAATGACACATAAGATGCCAAGTAAGCGCTAAGTTCATGTGGTGATGACACGTATGCCGCCACCTAAGCCACCTCCAAGTGTGTCAAGCATTAATTAATAATCATTATTTGACTTCATAAATACAATATATTATATTTACTATCATATTGTTCAGATTATAAAATAAAATAACTTTTGTTACGCAACTTTAAAAATTATAATTCTTCCTGCTCCACTGGATCGGATTGGAAAAATACTTCAAAATGAGATACATATGTACTATGTCCTATAAAGTTGGGTTCTTTTCATCGGAGGATGACATGTGAGATGCCACATGGGAGGAATAAGTTCGTGTGAAGATGACACATGGGCGCCACATCAGTAGATACGTATAAAAAGTGAGTCCAATTCATGTGGGCACGATACGTAGGACGCCACGTAGGAGGTATAAATTTGTGTGACGATGATACCTAAGCGCCACGTAAGCAAAGCTTGCCACATAGCCTAACAACTCATCATCCAAGTGTCACTCATTAATGCCTCATCATTAGTTGGCTTTATTACATATTTATTAGCATTTTTATTTTATAAAATAAAATAAAATAATTTTAGTTACATAAGCCAAAAAGTTATAAATCCTACTTCAATGAATTCGATTTTAAAAAAAGGTTTATATATATATATATATATATATATATATATATATATATATATATATATATATATATATATATATATATATATATATATTCTTACAAAACTTGGGTCATTTTTGTGCGTTGATGACATGTAGGATGTCACATAAGAGAAAATGTCCGTGTGAAGATGACACGTAGATGCCACATGTGCACAATTTGATTAAATAACAATAAACTATACTTCAAACAATACCTTAACTATTTGATGTCATATGTATTTAACTTGATATTTAATCTGTTATAGCACAAATGAAATTTATTTAAGTAGTACTTTCCTACATGATCTACGTTTATAAATCAATCTTTTTTACATTCATTCTAATTTTGATGTAGATTGGTTTAAAGGGACATTTTATACCGTGCGGTATATAACAAGCACGAGGTATCCTCTAGGAAGTTATCTTCATTTTTGAGAGATATTCACGAGTCCGTGCGGAACTCAGAGATAAAACTAGTCTATCTATAAACTAATACTAAATAAGCTGCCAGAGAGAGAAAATAGATTAGCCATGTGTCAACTTCTTATAAGTTTGGCCACATGTCAATTCCTTATAAGTTTGGCCATGAGTCATTAAAAAAAATTTAAAAAATAAATTTAATGTCCCACAAAAGAGAGTGGTTGCATAAAAAGAGATCACTAACTTAAAAAAAAAATAAAATAAAAAGAAAAACTAACATGAGAAATGATAGGAGTTTAATTAAAAAGTTTAAAAAATAATAATAATCCACATATTTGTTTGAAATCGCCCAAAGAGAACATGGCAGTTGAAAAATAGTGGAGCAAATTTCTCAATGCTTATCAATGCAAAAATTAGACTTAACTAATGTTTAAATTACAAAAGCAAACAAATCAGTTTCCCACAAAAAATAGCAGTTCCATAAAAATAGATCACTATTTTTTTAAAAAAAAAAGAAGTAATTGATGGGTGCAATTTTTTTTCTTTTGTTTTCCAATGTATCTTATTCTATTTGAGTGATGTTCTAACTAGCCAATATGAGATCGGTATTTTTTTTTTGTGCTAAATTGTGATCAATATGTGAGAGTGTTGATTTATGATTGTGAGTAGGTATCTTATTTGTTGACTTTATGGAATCTGGTGTATCTTTTAATGTTGGTAAATAATAATGTAGTATGAATTTATTAATTGCATCAGTTTTTTTCTTCAATTTATTATTATTATTATTATTATTATTATTATTATTATTATTATCATTATTATTATTATTATTATTATTATTATTATTATTATTATTATTATTATTATTATTATTATTATTATTATTATTATCATGGTCATTCGTAATGTTTATAGTGTTCATTATGGTTGAATTAGACGAGAAAGATGGTAACTGTACCATCACATGGGTATTGACAATAAAATAGTGTTTCATCGGATGAGATTTTGGTAAAGACATACTGATATTTGCAATAACGATGCAACACTTGCATTAGAATTTTTTCTTTCTTCTTTTTTTGATCGATAAGTTATCTTTTCAACTTAATCTACTACATGGATTTAAATTAATTAAGGGTGCAATTTAATGGAAAATGATTGAGAAAGTAAATATATATCGAGAGAAGTTCATATTTATATTTACGTAATATTTTTGTAAAATCCGTACAGCGTATGGGTCAAAACACTAGTTGTGAAACAAAATTGAATTAAAAAAAAGGCTTATATTGTGAATTCACGGAGGGATATATCACTGATCTGACAAAATAAGGAAATAATAATATCTATTACTAATCACATAACCTGTCATTGTACATTAAATATATAACTTAGCAAACAGTCACTTTAAATGTGACCCTACTTGCCACTTTCTTTGATAGTTCATATTCTTGAAAATTTTAGTCACGGCCTCACGGGTGATCAAAATGGTGATTATACCCTCAACCGATTTGATCCGATCTGATTGTCCCTTAATATCACGTGTTTTGCTTAATTAGAATTTAAAAGTTGAAAGTCGAAAGTCTAACTTCTTTCGAATGAAAATAAAAAAAAATTCCAAGGACTCACCATCTCAAAAAAAAAAATAAAAAAAAAATAAAATTATCAAAATGTGATACTTGTGGTTACCTGTGCTTAGAGCTGGCAAAACTCGACCCGACCCGAGATAACCGACCCGATCCGCCTGACACCCGAAAATGTATCAACTATCATTATCCAAAATTGGCCCGACCCGACCCTATTTGATCCAACCCGACAGTATTCGTTCTCCGAATTGACCCGAAATTGATAACACCCGACCCAAAGTTACCCGAAATCGACTCTACCCGAAACTCGAGTAAATCCAACTTATAATGACATAATATTCAAAATGATTGAAAACGTACTAACTAAACATACAAGTAGTCCTTATTATTGAAAAATTTCACATAATTTCAGTTTTTCATATTATTTTTAACTTTATATGCTCTAAAATTTGAATTAAACCTGACTTGATATGACCCGAATACCGAACGAACCTGAACCCGACTTAACCGAAATCCGAACTAACCTGACTCGAGTTGAGTTGTAACCTGACATCAGCATAAATTCGAATCAATCTGACGCAACCCAACCCGATTACTCTTCTGACCCGATATAACCCGAATCCGAAATGACCTGACCCAAATCCGACCCCGATCCGCCCGATTTCCACCTCTACCTGTGCTTATACTCACCATCTCTAATGGTCAATGTAATTTTTCTTAATGTGTGTTTCGTTAATTAGAATATGAAAGTGGAAAGTCTAACCTTATTTTGAATGTGAATAAAAAAATTGCGAGGACTCAGCATCTCAAAAAAAAATTTTAAAATTAATTTATCAAGATGTGATACTTGTAGTTACGTATATCTATCCCCAAAAATATTCATCAAATCTGCCTAATTTGAATTTTTATTTTTATTTTTGAATGCAAATAGGATTTATTATAAACAACTAATAATCAAATCTTAGCATTCTTACATTTAGAGGTGGCAATCGGGTGGATCGAGTCGGGTTTGGGTCGTGTCCTTTCGATTTCGGGTCATAACGAGTTCGGATCTATCGGGTCAAAAGCGTGATCGGGTCGGGTTGGGTCGAGTCGGATTGATTCGGGTTTATGCTGATGTCGGGTTACGGGTCAACTCGGGTCGGATTAGTTTGGATTTCAGTTAAGTCGGATTCGGGTTAGTTCGGTTTTCGGGTCACATCAGTTCAAGTTTAATTCATGTTTCAAAGCATATAAAGTAGAAAATAATATGAAAAACTCATATTTATGTGAGAGTTTTCAATAACAAGGATTACGTGTATATTTATTTAGGGTTTTTTCAATCATTTGGAGTATTATGTCATTATAAATCGGATATACTCGGGTTTCGGGTAGAGTCGGTTCGGGTTAATTTTGATTTCGGGTAACTTCGGGCCGGGTGTTATCGATTTCGTGTCAATTTGGAGAACGGGTGTTGTCGGGTGTCGGGTTGGACCAGGTCGGATCGGGTCGATTTCGGATAATAATAATTGATACATTTTCGGGTGCCGAACGGGTCTGATATCGGGCAGATCGGGTCGGTTATCTCGAATCGAGTCGGGTTTTGCCAGCTCTACTTACATTACCTAATTAGTTAACAATTGAAAACATTAAAGTTGTACATTAATCCCATTTCAAATGGCACAAAATAAGAAATATGAACATTTTATAGCAATTATTGTACAATATTTATTTATGACAACTCATTACTATCCATAACAAAAACAAAAAAAAAACTCAATCATTACGTGACACTAATCACGTTACCTGCGATCTTACAAATCTATATATTTTATTTTGAAGTAATTTTCATTTTCGATTCAATGAAGTAGCAGTTATAGTTATTTGGTTGACGTACCCAAGTTATATTATTTAATGCACTTATATAATTATTGATTTATTGTTATTTGTACATTATTAACTACGGAATATATAACTTATGAAAAATATATTAATCAAAGCAATTAACACTCCATATTAATTACTCTAGTTTATGTTTAATAATTAATACTAAGCCATATTACAATGGAGAAAATATTTTAATTAATTATTTGGGTATAAGCCAATGGAAGGTTGACACTTGTCATCTCACCAGCACTTATATATATATATATATATATATATATATATATATATATATATATATATATATATATATATATATATATATATATATATATATATATATATATATATATATATATATATATATATAAAAAGCATAAGCAGTAGTACACTACTACACATTTATTAACAGAATCAAATCAACAAAAACAAAATCTTTTCAAAGAATCAGCTGTTTTGTGACTAGAGCATTACCTTAAATCACTGGAGAGCTCCACTTACTCAATTGGATTTGACTTCTAAAAAAGCTATCCAAAGTTGACCACAACCCCTGCTAAATTATAGAGGCATAGAGCGTTAAACGGAACAATATAGGAGTAACTAGTTGAGGAGGAGAAATAGCATTATGGGTAGTGGTCTAGTGGTTCCAAACTTACTCCAAAATGATATAGTAAGGTATAAGGTTATGGGTTTGAATTCCCATTCTTCTATATATGTCTTGTGTCTGCTTGCTTCTAGGAACTATGCTAGCTCCTACTTGGTGCTACGTTGACGGAGTCAATGCTTGCGTTCGTTGTTCAGTTAGTCGGATATGTTCGCTGTTGAACACGAGAGTTCGAACATGACGTAGCGGGATACCTCAATCGCTATTCACTTGGACCCACTTTTACTTAGCAAAAAAAAAGTTGAGGAGAAAGGGTACCAAAGTACGGTGAACGCTACTTCGGGTACAAAAGTTTTTAGGAGTCTATTCCTTAAGTATCCATGAAAACAACTTCTTTTTTTTTCACGCAAAGTAGCTATTTTATTTAATTTTTAATTAAAAAAATACGAAGAAAAATATCAAAAAAATAGAAAAAATATCATAAAAAATTAGAAATCACTTAAAAAAACTGAGAAAAATTATGAGACCTCACTATAATAGTAGAGAAGGCTTGTGGGGTAGGTTTCGTGGCACGGGTGGTGGAGAGCCATGCTCGATACTCAAAAACTGTGGATTAGCCTCTGATGTCCTGCAAGAGGCCCTTCCAAGCCTACCAATGACCCGATAACCTACCCCGGGGGCCTCTCATATCCCCTAGGGGTGTCTCGTGCTATATGGTGCAAAAATATAAACCTTTGTTTGGGGGCCTCTCGAAAGCCCCAAAAACGTGGATTATAGCCTTCGGTTTTTAGTTTCCCGGGACCCGGTTGTCATTTTTGCCCAAACTTCTCGTGGGGCTCTATCATGACCCTAGAGTACCCTCGGTGCTTCGGGAGGGTCATCCGCATCCCCGAACATCGATATCACCCATGCGTTGGGTTTCTGACTCTTACACCAGTGTCCCATAAAACGTCATTCCAAACATATCAGGGAACGAATAAGCGACCTCGGGGGCCTCCCATGTCCTCTAGGGGTGTCACTTGCGATGTGGTGCGAAAATATGTGTAAGAAACCTTGCCTTTCCGGCGCTAATTGAAATATTTAGTTGAAATTAATGGTTCTTAAATAATACGTCATATGCAACATGATTAATTGTGCTAAGGGAAATAATAAGCAAATTGTGAAGTCGCCACCAATTTTTAAGGAAACAATCGGAAACCATCAAAAAGTGCACCCAACTCTTAGTGGGAATTGACTCATACCCATGGGGCTAAATATTGAGTTCGGGGGTGTAGGTACGAAATAAACAAAACGAATCTCATCTAAATCGCCCGAATAAACGGCCTCTACTAAGCCTATCCATGTCAAATATTTATCTATGCTATATGGTTCCATATAAATCCGGTCGTCCAAGATCCTAAATAAACTAGGCGGGTTAAAGACAACCAAATTACCTATGTTATCACTTTGCACAATTTATATCCAATTTGCATGCATACTATTATCAAACACAAATAAGAGATAAGAGCAATAATTTAAAGCTCCAACCTACCACACTTTGCTAAACGCGCTAAGTATCGCATATGCACATCAATAAATTTGTTAGTAACTTCAAAGGAAGAACAATGCAAAAATATTAACTTTATACTAAAATAAACCTACGGGGTTACTACATGCATGCACAGACTATAAGAAAGACGCAAACTTGCATAAACTAAAAAAAATATGCGAACTTTAAATTAAGCTAATCATGCATAATTATTTACAAGGACCTAAGCATGCAAATTTATTCAACCATAATCAAAAGCTAAATAAAACATGATTATAAACAATAAACAAGAGATTTAGTAAAGGATTTAGGCCCTCAGGATGGTTAACCTGGACGTTCTATTCGAACGGGACAAGTAGAATTGGAATTGCTCTTCAATCTTGGGTGCTAGGTTGGGCGCAATGGCTTGCTTGAGTCTTCAAAATCTTAATTCTCTATGATTTGGGGCAATATGTGCTCTCAATGCTCTCAAAATTATAAACTGACCAACCTCTCTCAAAAGAGGGTGAAAAGGAGTATTTATAGAGTTAGGGGACGGAATTAGGGGCTTAGGGTAAGAAACCCGGCGCCAAAACTCGGCCCAACCAGAAAATAGGCCCAGCGGCCAGCCGTAAGGCAGCTGGAGCCCAGCGGCTATGCCGCCGGGGCTCAGCGGTTGCCCGGAGGGCCCTTGCTGCCACACGTGTGCCGCCGGACTGACAGCGTCAGCCGCTGGGCTCAGAGGCGCGCGCGTGTCTAGGGTTTTTTGACTTTTTGTGCTCAGTAAATTACGAAATTGCCCTTGGGCTGACCCAAGGGGTCGGGATTGAGAGGTTTTGACCCAAATCTTCGAGACGCGATATCTCTTGATCCGGGAACATGATTGAGGCAAGGTCAAAGGTGTTGGAATCCTTATAACAAGGGCTAGCCAAAGACTGAGGTTTCAAGGAATTTGATCTAGATTTCTGAGCAATGTCCTTTTCTACTTACGTCCATGTCATTCCATTACCATCATCATCGGGCGTTGCAGTGCCAGGGGATGAGAACCGATTAAGGTGTCTCTACAGAAGCCCCCACTTTGGCCGAGCTTGTGAAAGCGAAGGTCAAAGTATTTGCTAAAAATGCCTGCAGTGCTTTTTTTGAAAATGCTTTATATTAGGAAAAAAGATAAAAAGTTAGAATCCTGACCGCCTGTGGTCAGGGTTACCTGCTTTGCGGGTGCCAACGCGACGCTAATTTTAATAGCCTCGACGTTAAAGGGAGTTGCATAGCTCTGCTTTGCCAATGCTTGTGTCTTGGATAATTGTGCCTGCAAAAATTGAATAAAGTGTCTGCGAAGAAATAGATAATGTGCCTGCGAAAATTAGATAATGTGCCTGTGAAAATTAGATAATGTCGGGTCCCTAGGATAAGAAACCGTGTTGCGGGGGAAAAAAAGTCATTTTGGGTAACATGCCCGTATCTCTCAGGCATATAACGGTCGAGAAATGCAATCCCGTGCGGAATTTGAACTTGCGGGCCCGCCTCGTGAGAGGCGGAAGAGAAAATGGGTTCAGCGGTCATGCACAGGGCCGCTGAGGGCTGAGCGGCCTTATCGGGCCCACTCAGCGGCTCAACTGACGGGGCGGGGGTGCTGAGGGTAGCCGTCAGGGCCAGCGGCTGGGTCGCTAAGCCTGGGCGGCCTTGAACCGGACTGCTGGGCCGGTTCAGAAGCGCGGATTGGGGTTTAATTGGGAGAGAGCCAAATTTTGGGTCATTTCTTCCCAAAATTTTGAGACTCTCTCTCTCTACCTCCATTTTTGCCCAAACTTCAATTGTTGCTCAAATTTCCTCAACTTTGCTCTTTTTTGATTGCATTTGCTTGCTTTTGCATAATCTTTGCATAATTTGAAGTTTATTTGTGATTTCTCACAAATTTGGGCTGAATTTGAGAGCGGGTTTTTGAAATCGTTGGAGAGAGAAAATTCGAAATTCTCCATTTTTGCTTGTTGTTCTTGCTTGCTTGGTTCATCCTTCTTCCATGGCTTCAAAATTGGGAAAGAAGAGGAGTAGGAGGACCGAGGTGCGAGAGGAGGTCGAGGAAATTGACATTTTCACCAAGGCTTTTCCATCTCATGTGAAGCCTTCAAAGAGGTAGCCTAATGTGGCTTTTCCTCAAGATCGATACACCCTGTCGGATAGGATGCCCGACATTGTTTGGGATCGATCGGAGTTGCTTTTTCGACCGGCGACTCATTTGAGCTCTCGGGCTTCCAAGTTCGTGGTAAGCCCTCCAACTTTGAATTCATAGTTTTATGCATTGAATTTAAGTTTATATGCTTTGCCTTGAATAGAATTTCTGTAGAAATTGTATGCAATTGTCAAGTTTGTAGCGCATGTGATCTTGCGCGGCTTGAACGAACTTAGAAACATGCCTAGGATTGAATATTTGATTGAAATGTGAACCTAAGGGGTTGCAAATTTGATCATAGGAACCTGATGGGAATTTGAAGGCCCATGAAAACTATGGCTCTTCGATTAAGCTTTATAAAATCTTGCCTAAAGAGGTGCAAGATGCGATCTTGAATGCGGGGTTTGGGCCCCTTTTGAAAGCAACAGACTTGGTTGAGCGAGTCAAGAGATGGATTGTTCATTTATCCTTGGAGCGTTTTTGGGATACCACCAATACGTTCCATTTTCCTAATGGGAAAATGATGATCACTCCTTCGGAGTTTGCTATATTGACCGAGGTACCTTGTGTGGGTACGCCCATTGTCTATGACGTTTCCATTTGGAAACGTAAGGCGGAGACGGTGGAGCTATTTGGCCCTTGGGGGAACACTTGGGGGTCACCATTACCGTTCCTATAACGAGCTCTTTACTACTTTGAAGGACCCGAGGTATAAGAGGAATTTCTCGGTGGAGCAAAAGGCGAGGATGTTTATCGTCTACCTCCTTGCCACCACCATCTTTGGTGACAAGGGGGAATGCATTCATGCCATTTACCTCCCGAGCCTGCTGGATTGGGAAAGAGTGAGATAGTAGATCTGGGGGTTGCCTGGCTACGTCAACCTCTTGAAATGCATGCGGTATGCCTGCCGCGTGAATGATGAGGGGTACAAGCAGTCGACTCTTCCTCCCGTGAGCTTATGTGGCTTTTGAAAGGTGTTGCAGGTGCGTTTTCTCTTTGTATTTGCTTTTCGTGATTTGCATGATTTAAGTGTGCGGTGCTTAATTTCATGTTTTGATGTAGCCTTGGTTTTTTGAGCATTTCCCGGACATGGCGCCTACGGGCTGGGTCTTGGACTTCCCGGTTTGAGCATTTCCCGGACATGGCGCCTACGCCTCTGCAGACTCTCCAGCAGTATAGGGAGGCCCTCTTGCGCTTGGACTGGCACAAGGTAACGTAATATTTCTTGTGTTGTATGGATTGTATTTCTTGGTGTGGAAATATCTTATGTTGCATACTTGTGCAGATTGACTACTTCCCATGAGCGAAGTATCATAGGTCGACTCCGGATGCCATCCTAGCTTCTAGGGCGGTGGACCGTCAGAGGATCCTGATTGCAGGCCTGTTCTCCTTTGAGTGGTATCTAGGAGAGCGGATCTTCCGTCAGGTTTATCCCGATGTGGAGGGTCCGAGGATTCCTTTGGATCCTCCCTCGACCATGTTCTTGGTGAGGTGCTTGTCTCGCTAGCAGGTTGTGGAGGCCATGGTGGGCTCGGATGCTATGCGGTATTTGAGGGAGCCTGCGGAGGACCTTGCGGGGCACTATGAGCAGTTCCGTCGTGATCGCCTCATGCTTTCATTTGTAGGCTTGAAGGTAAGAATTTAATGTTTGTTATTCGATGCCTTTCTCATCTTTGTTGACGCTAACTCCTTTGCTTTGTAGGAACCTCGGGTTGATGATATCGAGGTGGATGTCCTGGACATGCGGGTCCGAGGTCGGGACTACGGCGGGAAGGAATCCTGGGGGAAAATCCCCATGACGGAGGACCTTGATGAGGACATCCTGGGCCTTCCTCTTCCCGTTGGGCATCCAGGGGTAAATTTGTAATTTTACCAAAGTGTACGGTACTTTACCGCTTTGTATGCCTGTACTAACTTTCCTTTGTGTAGCTTGATCGCGAGCAGACCTGGAAGGTCTTCAAGATGATGCATGCCATGAAGTCTTGGATATCCCGGGCTCTCTCGAAGGGTACTTGCTCAAGTGCGGACTTGAGTAAGCTTGATTTTGCATTTCCAAAGTTGCATGCTTTGAGAAATGTATCTTTTATTTTGTGGGCTGCAGGTTGAGTACCGTCGACCCCTTCCTCGCCAGTCACGACAGGTAGTGTTGTCGGATGATGAGGTCGTGAGCTCTCCTGAGCGTAGTCCTTCTCGCGAGAGGAGCCCTTAGAGGGAGAGTCTTAGGAGAGAGAGGGTGCCTGTACATCGGACGGACCGTCCTGGTGGGAGTATGATGACTCCGAATGTGGAGCCTGCTCCTATGCCTATGCCGATCTATCCTTCCTATCCCGAGTATGCGGGGTATCCTTCGTATAGTGGTCTCTACTACCAGCCCCCGGTTCCTGCTCCTATGATGCCTACCATGCCTCCTCGTTCTTCGTGGGGGTATGATTCGAGTTATGTTGGGGAAGAGAGTTCATACCACGAGTCTGCCCGACATTCTTCCTTTGACCTAGTCAGGTCGTGGCGTCGATCTTTGGTGAGGAGCCGCGAAGGTCGGAGGACCACTTTGAGGTGCCCCGTACGGATGTTGATGCGGGTGATGATTTTTATGATAATGTATTTGTGTGAAATACATTTTGAACATTTGTTTTGAACAAACATTCGGACTTTGCTTGTAAATATTGCCTGCTTATTTATTGGTCCCTGCAGATAATTAGGCTAATGCAAATGCATAGGTAGTCAAGCAAAAGCGCAAGTAATAGCCATTTAGCAAAAAAATGATACAACCAAAAGTTAAAATTGGGTGTACCCTATCCCCCCTAAAAAAAATTGAAAAAAAGGAAGGAAAGGGGTGAAAAAATGAAATGAAAATAATAAATAAAAAGGATGAATAAAAAACAAAGAGATGAAAAAGAAAAGATGATATTCATCCAAAAAGAAAATAAGGAAATTGTGGAGTTTCCATTAATAATAAGGAAATAATACAAAATAGAAATAATAGTGGAAATAGGAAAAAGAGCCAAATTTGAGTCCAAAACGGTTAATGAAAGTGTCCAAAATCGGAGAAGAAAGGGACTTGTCTCGAGAAAGGGTCCGACGGCCAAAGGGAGGCGTCCAGCGGCACACGCGGAGCAGCGAGAGCGAAAAGTGGGGCCGCCAGGCGCCAGCGGCTGGCCGCTGGGGCTCGGTGGCGTGCCGCTTAAGCTCAGCGGCTGGGCCACTGGGCATGGGCTGCTCTATCGGGGCCGCTGAGCCTTCAGTGGCTGTCCCAGGGGCCTCTAAAGCCCCTTTTTGACGTGTTGTCTTATTTTTTCGTCTTTTCCGTGCGAGCCCTATATAAGCCTTGGGTTAGTCCGATTTTGGGACATCACTTTTATAATCTTCTAGCAATAGAGAGCTTTTAGAGAGAGAAACCCCCTAATTAATTTAGATTTCAGCCATGACAAGCTTTGATGTTAAATTTGACAAGTGGTTACAATCCATGACCCCCGAAGAGAGGATGAGACTTGTGCCTTTCCACTTGAATGCTCTCTTCCACCTGAAGCAAGTTCAAATCGTTTGGAACCTCCTTGAGGCCGCCGTTGAGTTTTGGGATGACAAACTCCATGTCTTTCGATTTGGGTACAATCAATTTGTCCGCTTCCCGAAGAATTTGCCGCCATCCTTGGGTTCCCTCATGATCAAGCTCCCGCCACTCCATGGCTTGAGGCAAACCTTGAAGGCTACTATAAAAGGTATCTTGGCCTATCACCAACACAAGCCTCCTCCGTTGCTAGGAGTGGTGAGTTAGACCTCAATGGTATAATCGATATCTTCTTCTCCAAGGTAAGGGACAACCATGATGTGATGGGTGAGACGTATTATAAGCGTGCTTTTATTTTATGTCTCTTACATAGGTACCTCTTTGTTGGTGGAGGTAATAATGGTAAAACTTGCATGCTTAGAATTGTTGAACAAATCCAAAACGATTTTACCCCTATGTCTCTTGTTCTTGGTGAAACCTTAATTTGCTTGGATCGTAAGAAACAAGAGCCATCACTCGGTGGATGGACGGGAAGCCCTCTTCTCCTTCAAGTGAGTGCTCGAATAATTTGCTTTGAATGATTTTGGTTAATAAAGTTTGAATCTGTGATGGATATTTAACTTTATATGTTTTGCCTCTTTTTTGTTCTTGTAGATATGGCTCCTTGAGCATATGTGCTTTATTGAGAGGCCCGCTAATGCGCTTAAATATCAACCGAAGCAATTTTCCGCCCGCCGGAGGCTTTACTATGAATCTACCATTGATGAGTGGCGTTGGTACCTCAAGGCATGCCCTTTGCTACGATGGACCGTCATTTGGTGGGTCTAAATCGGATGTAGCAAGGAAACGGGATATTACCAAGTCCTTGGCCTTCATAACTCAACTTACATATTTCCTAGCCGTATCATGTGACAATATGGGAAACGCCAAATTATCCCACAAAAGGACAGTGTTGCCCCTACTACGTGGGCCTTGACAATTAGCATGGTGAGATCATGGGAGTGTGCATGGGATCGTCGTCCCAAGTGGACTATTCCTCATATCAAGGCCTCCACGGCCAGATCTTTTGCTTATGAGGTTTGGATGGATTGCAAGATCGCGGAGGGTCGTCGTGCGTGTAGGAAATCCGAACAAGATGATCTTAAGGCCCAATCGGTCAAAGCTAGCTTAAGACTCTCAAACCCTAATGACCCTAAGGGGAAGGGTAAGAAAAAGGGAGTGAAGCATGTGAGGGGCATCCTCAACTCGAAGGCTACGAAAGCCTTGGAAAAGATCACTACCAAGCCGCAAGTAGAGCCCCAAATTCGGGCCAATGATCATGAGGCGTCTTCAAGCACACCTCTAATGGAGGTTGAAGAAGAAGAACCTTTAGTTCGAGAGAGATGGGTGTTGAGTTAAAATACCGCAAGTGCACGGTGTAGTTGTAACTAGCATATGCAAATACGGGTCGATCCCACGAGGATGGGTTTACACAATTACGTCACGAACTAGTACTAAATTGGCGAACTAAATCAAAAGAACAACTAATGTAAAACATGACAGTAACTATGAAAAGGAACAAACAAAATCATAAACAAGTAAAAGGTTATATCTTTTTACCAATTACAATCCAATTGTGTCACCCAATTGGGGTCTAACTAGTAAATAGATAATGAGAAACATGTAAAATAGTGAGTAATTGGTTGCATAGAACGATTAATAGAACAATAAAAGAAAAATACTTACTTGAATGATCGATTAAGGTTGCAATTGTAAACAAAGAGTACAAAGAACAATAACTAGAATTGAGTATTGAACTACTGAAATTAAATTGCTAGAACAAATAATAAAACTTTAAAGTTGAAACCCTAAAACTAAATTACGGCTAAACCTAAACCTACTCTGAAACTAAACTAGGCTAAACTACTATAAAACTCATGTCCAGCTACGGCTGTCCACTTCCGCTTTTATAT